>BSBN01000703.1:5812500-7180500 GCA_027924645.1 Cunninghamia lanceolata | reverse complement strand
TTATTCCTTGCCTTTTTTGCCTTGAAGGATTTCAAGGTATATCAGATGGATGTCAAGTCTGCTTTTCTACATGGTGACTTGGAAGAAGAAGTGTATATAGAGCAACCAGATGGATTTCAGTTCTCTGATCATGGTGATATAGTCTGCAAGTTGAAGAAGGCACTGTATGGATTAAAGCAAGCCCCAAGAGCCTGGTATGAAAGATTGGACAAGCATCTTTTGAAGATTGGTTTCAACAAACGTACTGCTGACAGTAACTTATATTTCAAAATTGATCATGAAAACATCTTGATTGTTGAAGTATTTGGTGATGATATCATCTTTGGAGGAAGAGATAGTATGTGTAAAACTTTTGCAAATCAAATGAAAAGTGAGTTTGAGATGTCTATGCTTGGTGAAATAAATTTCTTCTTGGGTCTGCAAATTACTCAAACAAAGAAAGGAATCTTCATTTCTCAGACCAAATGTGAAAGAACTGTTGAAGAAGTTTGGGATGGAAGATTCAAAGCTAATGAATACTCCCATGGCAACCAGATGTAAGTTGAGCAAAGATGATGACTCTCCTAAGGTAGACCAGATAAAGTACAGATTAATGATTTGAGGATTGTTGTATCTCACTCAAACTAGACCAAATATTATGCATGCTGTTGGTCTTGTTTCTAGATTCCAAGCTGATCCTAGAGAATCCCATGTCATGGCAATCAAGAGGATCTTTAGATATCTAAAAGGGATGGTTGAATATGGTTTGTGGTATCCTAGAGATCATGATTTCTCTCTTCATGCATATATAGATGCTGATTGGGAAGGAGATGTGGATGACCGGAAGAGTACCAGTGGTGGAGCTTTTTTTTTGGGAAAAAGATTGGCTTCTTGGCTAAGCAAGAAACAAGATGCAATATCCCTGTCTACAACTGAAGTAGAATACATAGCAGCAACAGGTAGTTGCACTCATGTTTTGTGGATGAAGCAGATGCTAAGAGATATTAAAGTAGAGTATGAGGAGCCTATCACAATCTTCTGTGATAATTCAAGTGCAATAAATATTTCTAAGAATCCGATGTTGCATTCTAAAACTAAGCATATATCTATCAAGTTTCACTTTCTAAGAGAGCAAGTGAACAAGGATGAAGTCAGACTAGAGTTTGTACCCTCAAAGGATCAGATTGCAGATATCTTTACTAAACCTCTTCCCAAGGACTCTTTTGAGTATCTCAGGGAGAAGTTAGGGGTTATTGCCCCTCTGGTGATGAACTAGGATGCATTGATGTGCATCAGTCCGGTGGATATCACAGTCATATCTTGTGATCCAGATTGATGATGGGGAGCTGCTACTCAGGGGGAGTAGCAGATATGATTCTAAAGTATTGGAGTTGCAAGTATGAGCCCTTTACCATTGATGTCAAAAGGGGAGAGAAGACATGTGAAAAATAAGTGGTTCATGATCAAAGGGGGAGTAGTAAAGGAAGAGAAGACATGTGAATAGTTGTTGTTGATAGGGGGAGTTGTGATAGTAAGGAGAAGTTCTTATCTTGATAGTTTTTCACATCATATGTTGCCATCAATGACAAAGGAGGAGATTGTTGCAAGTATGGGTCTAACCGGTGTTGTCATTGATGTCAACATACTCATGTTGCATTAATGAGAAGGATTGGATGAGCAGAGAGAGGCAATGGAGATAGTGAAGTGGAGATCCCAGCTAAGATACAAATCAGAATTACAGTTCAAAGGGTTTGTAGATATGAGTCTTGAGATGATTTAGTCAAGTTTTCAGAGGTCCGCATGAAGATCTGAAGAAGTTATGGCCACTCAAGTAGAACTAGCTCTGACAGGTGTTCAGAGGTGACAAAGTGACACAGATAGGTCCGGTGAGATCCGGAAATGCATTATCCCATTTTGTGGATTTGAGGAAGTGTTGAGGATGTCCTTGTGAAGTGTCAAGTAGACTGGTTCATGGTTTGAAGGTCCGGAAGAACCTATTCCTTTGTGATAGTGATGACAGACTATGTTCTTGAGGTTTCAGATGAACGAGAGAAGGATTCTAGTACACAGATGAAGTGCGGATGTTCTTGGTGATTTAGGAAAGCTTGTGGTGATCTATGGATCATTTCTAGTTCATGTTGGTGGTCCACATTGAAGTTAAAGTTCGTATTTGAAGAATAACCACCGAATGTTGGTGTTCTTCCTGAGATTGGCCAACCGGATGTATTACATGTCTTGCAGATGTTCTTGTAGGTGTTTGCCAACTTAGATGATTGTTCCTAATTCGATGTCATGTATAAATAAGGGGTTCTGAAGTCATTTCAAAGTGGGTCTTGCGGTGATGAGTGTGTGGTAGCGAGGAGAAGTGTGAAAGACAGAGCAGAAGTATTGGGCTTAAATGGAACTAATTCAAGCATGGTGAAGATTATATTCTCTAATTCATGAATGTGATACTCATTTCTTTGTAGATAGTGTGTTTCTTGTAGACAATGAGCCTCTTGTGAGCAGTGTGCTCAAGCAGTGAGCCCTAATTAGCAAGTGCCATTTTGTTCTTTCTATTCTTCTAATAGAGAATACATTCTTGGGTTAATCACCCGGTGGTTTTTCCCTTAATCAGGTTTTCCACATCAAAATCTTGGTGTCTTATGTGTTGATAAGTTTCTTCTTTTGATTTGAATGCATTAAGTTTTATGTTTAATATACTGTTAATCACTAAGATGATTTAAGTGTGTAAATTGGAGAAAGTTTTGCACAACTAATTCACCCCCCTCTCAGTTGTGTGCCCTAAGTCTAATAAGAAGGTCGGTCCTAAAATTTAAAGAACCTAGGTAAAAGAGAGCATTTTTTAAAAGGAAGAACAATAGAAAATAGGTAGCTCTATCCTATGGAAAATGACTTAAGTTCCACCCTAAAAAAAATCTGAAGAACATGACTCCTCAATATAAGGTGGTTTCTCCCCAAAAATCAAAGCTTCAAATTCTCATCCCAGATGAGTTGGTTGGTGGCAGGGTTAGTAATCTCAAGGAGATAGCATTGATTGGTATGTTTTGGAAGAATTCCCCTTCCAAAGATGCCTTACTAGATTGGATCAACTCTAACTCATTGAAGAGTTTAGATTTTTTCTTCCTAGATGAGGGTTTTTTTGTTATTATCTTCCAAAGATGTAGGGACAAAGAGTTTTTTTTGGAGACATGACTAGACTTTTGAAGGGGAAAGATTCTATATGCAACCATGGCAAACAAATTGTTATCTATCCAATGTGGCCCTTTTCTTTGTGCCCTTCTAGATAAAGTTGGGAAATTTGCCATTAAAATATAGAGATGAAAAAATCTTGAAGATTATTAGGGACTCTCTTGAAACTTTTTAAGTATTAGATGGAGAACATTCTCTTAATAAAGAGGGTATCAAGATTTGTATTCTTTTGGATCTCAAGAAAAGTTTCCCCAAAAATATCAAGCTACAATCTACTATAGGGGAGTGGGTCCAAGATATTTCCATTGAAGGTCTAGAATTTAAATAGAAAATTTGTGGAGGCCTTGGACACCTCAAATAAATCCCTAACCTCTCTAACAAATCATGCCCCTTAGAGGACCCTCCTCATCTCCCTCTAGTGTTGGAAGAGTTGTCCCTGGAAAAGAGAACTTCCAAAGAGCTGGAGATATCTGAGGAGGGGGCCCTAAGGAGGGAGTCAATGTTTGAAATAGGAAGGATCATTCTAAATTTTTTTGGACTCAACTAGTCACCCCATTAGAGGATTTCTTCAAGGATTCAGCTAACCAGGTCAAGTGCACCTCTCTAGATGGTGCTGGTAATGAAGGTTTATTGAATAGTGAAATCAAATCTTTATTGGAGGAAGGCATCCTTAAAATAAGTAAGGAAATATGTGAGGACATAGCTAATGAACTTTTCCTAAAGCAGCTCAATATTGCTCCCACCACTATAAATGCATACTTCCATTAAGCTTCTCTTGGTGTTGAAGGAGGGATCAACCCTTCTGAGACAAACACCATCACCTAAAAGAACATAGTAGCTTTCCTAGTGGAAGGAATGGCAGATAAACTTTTTTGAACACAATGAGGTGCTGAGAGTGGGGTGAATCAATACACACTAAAACTTAAATAGATATCTGCATATAAAATTGAATTACTTAGAGAATAGAAAGTAAATCATGCAACACAAGAATCAAGACAAGAACACCAAGATTTTTATGTGGAAAACCCTAAAACAGGGAAAAACCATGGTGAGTGTTAGCTCACAATATATTATGCTCACTGCAAAAATGTTACAACTTTGTTTTTGGACTGGAAGCTGCTACTCCATGTACTTTGTGCTTACAATAATTACAACTTTGATTTAGGGTAGGACCCAAGGAAGCTACTACTCCCTAAATATTCTCCTCACTACATTTAGAAATTAAAAGGATAGATATTTGGATTGTTGCAAAGTAGACAACTGACTTATGCTGGTAATGTAGTCTTCTTTTTCTTATCAAAACATGCCTTCAAATTGATTCTGCACACTTCATACCTTGCCCTTTTCTATATCATATTTGCAATCACATCATCACATCAAAAATAAAATTAATCTTCTATAAATATCCTCTACAACACTTCAAAACACTAATTAGGTTAGCATCATAAACATCATTGGATGAAACATGTAACTCTTCAACGGTTAGCCTCAATACATACAATATGATAAGAAAACTTGTTGCAGACCTCAGGACTTATGAGGGTATTCAAAACATGTCTCTTCACATCTTCCAAAGTCAAAGAAATAGGTCAAGATCTACTAGACATACCAAAGACTTAACTTATTGGCCCAAGCTGCTTAAAACTGCTTAACTATTCATCTTCACACTACCAGGGGGAAGCCAAAATATTCATGCAGACCAAGAATTCAATCATGTACAATCTCAACATCCTCTATTCACCTTTCTTTTGAAGTATCATATCAATCTATACATCCTCAAAAAAAGAAACATGACAACTGTAGGAAACAGAGCATTCTAGACCACATGTGACACTTTATAACTCAAGATATAGCATTGCGATACAAGAAAGCAAGAAATACCTGCATGCAGATCAAGTTTGAGATACATTGGAACATGTAAGATCTCTGCACAACTTTTATGATTGATCTATGTATACATTTCATCTTCTACAAAAGCTCAAACATATGTACTTAGGGTCTGGAATAGTTTGTATTGCCTTTGTCACTTGATTGTTGACTTTGCAGACCACTAGATCACTTGATACTTTATCATAGCATGCCTTATACATCTCTAAGCCTGTCCTTAAAACAACATGACAAAATAATTCCTTCTAGAGGAATGCGTAGCATTCAATTAAGGCTTCATCATTTCTTTGCCCTATCTAAGTAGTAAGTAGTACTTTGTCCCTTGTAACTTTTTCTGCTGAAGATGTGAAGACCTAAAAATTGGATATATCATTTTAATATCTAGATAAACTTATCTTCAGAACTTCAAGAAAAAATCTTTCTCTGTGGAGAAATGTGGACCAAAACAATGTTACTTTGCCTTGGGATATGCACTATGAATGCCTTAGACAGATTTCTAGTATTTATCATTAAGTGTGGTACTCTGAACTGATGAGGAGAATGTGTTCATAAATTCATCATTGAAGTATGCTGAGGAACCATTTGAAAAACCAATACTTACTTATAAGGAATAACAAAAGTTAAGTGAGATTGTTGAAGGACAAGAGAAATATGATAATCCCTCTACAAGTAACATATCAGAAGAATTCCCTGATATATAAAAAAAGGAGGAAACTCAACATAGATAAGATTTATCTCAAGAAGAGAAGATCAATGACAAGGTTTTTAGTACAGGACAACAACCAAAAGATGTTCCAATAGATCAAAACTTGCAACCACCTACTGTAATCCCTTCTTGTTTGAATTTGAATTTGGAAAAGGGGAAACAAGTGGTTATGAAACCTTTAACTCTATAAGATATGGTGATAGAAGTTGACAAGAGAAAGTCAAGAAAGAAATCAAGGACCCTATAAGTCATCAGAGAAAATGAGTGTGGAGAAAGAGTTGTTGAAATAGCAACTCTAGTAGTTGACAAAGATGATAGAGAACTTGTGGCTAAAGATTATCAAATAACTATAGTAAATTTGGGTAAGCAGACCCATAGTGAAGAAATATATACTCTTGATTCATCCGTAGACATAGTAAAATCATGTATGCAAAAGGATAAACAAGTAAAAGATGAATTGAATGCACAACTAAATTAGATGAAAACTTTTGTCAAAGAGTTATTGACGCCTATTTCTTAGCAGCAGGCTACTGTAGAAGTTTTGGTTTTGATGACAAGATAGGAGGTGGATGCCCTTAAGGAAAGGAAAGAAAAATCAACTATAGTAGACAGGTGGGTAGATAAATTTTTGAATGAGGCCTTCCTAATTTTTTATAATAATTATCGATTTTATGAAAAGGCTTGTAAGTTGGAAGATGATATAGACTCTTTTGTAGAAATTTCCAAGGAAGAAAAAGAAAAGTTCGAACAAAGTTTGAAAATATTGAAGGAAATAAAGAAAATGAGTCAGGAAGAATGGGTAAATTATGGTATTTTGCAAGATGAAGATCTTGTTTTTGTGAAGCACTACATAAAACTTACTTAGTTTACGATTGATCATGCCACAAAATATCATCCTGGTTTGTTAGCATTGTAGAAAGAGATATTTGAGTATGTGTCTATTTTTGAAGTTTTTCTTAATGATGTTGTTGGACCAGAGGTCTTCCTATCAAATAAACACAGATTAGATACTCTGGATAAATTGAATGAAGCATTTAGGATCAAAATGGAAGGTTTTCTATCTACTCCTTCAAGTTTGAGTGAGGATGTTCTGGATAAATTGGTGGAGACAAAAGCTCATTTCAAACCAGTAATGGTAGACTTGTGAAAGCTGGAGAAAAATGTGAATATGTTTCTCACAAGTTTGATAGTTTCAAATTCTTAATGGAATGGTTAGAAGGACCATGGTGCAGTCATGGTTAGAAGGGTCCATAGAGTGAACAGTCCAGACCGTGTAGCAAGAGTAAACACAACAAAAATAATTGAATTATAGAATACAAATGTAGATTCAGTCATTTAGTATATCATAGATTGAAATTGCAAATATGAAGACAACATGCGAGCTTACAATTATGGCTCACATGCCTTATTACTCAGTTATAGAATATGTGCAAGATATAGCTTTTAAGCACATTCTCAAAGAATTCAAACTATCAACTATTTATATGTGATTGAATTACTTTCCTATGCATCTATTACATGATTATATCATCTCTGGATCATAAGAGTCCTCCGCGTCAGCCAAAGAAGATCACAAACTCCAATGAAGGGCTATAAAGTGTGTACATGGATAGGTGAGACCTAATTGGCTTGTACTCCTTTGCAAATTAATGGAATAGCATGCAGATCCTAGGGAAGGTTAGCCAAGTTCCAAACAACATTGAATGATGTGTCATTTATCTCTGCATGTCTTCCCCTTTAGCTGATTGTCTGAGACTATTAGGATGCTCTGTTTGAGAAAATAGTAGATCTTCTAATAGTGATATCTTTCTGGTACCTAATCCAAATGATCAAAATTTTGGATATGATGTGCATGAAGGTGTCTAGATGCTAAGTCCATCTCTGTAAGGTCTGAAATGAAACTATGACAGAATACAAACCAATATATAGAAACTGCTACTGACTGAACTGACTATACTAAATTAGAAAATGAAAGAAAGCAATTTGAAATGCAAATGTTTTTGGTTGATGCAAGATTTCTCTTGAACCATGGATGCTCTTGAACTAGGGATGCTTATGCATCAGACATCTAGGGTTGTTGAAAAAGTGACTCCCTCACTTTGCTGGGGCTAGAGGAAACCAAGATGGTCTACCTCAGCCTGAGAAATCCAAGATGAGTCTTCTTTCTATCTGCCTTTCCACTTTACCAAAGATTCCATGTATTCCTTGCCTCTGGTGCTGCATCCAATTCTTCTATCCAAGATGTCTTCAATCTTCTCAGGTGCTTGTTGTGGTAACTACTTCTTCCAGTCTTCTTCAATGTTGTAACTAGGTTGTACTTCATGGTACTGATATAGGTCTGCAATGTTGAAAATAGGTGATATTCCCAATGTCTTTGGTAGCTCCACTTCATATACATTTCTTGATTCAAACTTCTTGAGTATCCTACAAGGACCAAACTTCTTCATCTTCAACTTGTTATATGTCCCAAGTAGAAATCTTTCTTTTCTCAGGTACACCATCATCTTCCACTAAAAATTCTTTATCTCCTCTTCTCATTTACTTGCACCTTATACTTATTGTTCATCTCCTACAAATGCTTCTTAACCTGATTATGTACTATCTCCATGTGTCCTACAAATTCTTTTGCCTCTGCACTCCTCTTATTCCCCATACTGATATCTCTCAACTCTACTAATCCTCTAGGGTTAGTTCCTATCACAATCTAAAATGGTGTTCTTTCGGTACTCCTATTCACTGAATTATTGTATGCAAACTCTTCTTGTGATAGAATCAAATCCCAACTTCCTGCCTTTTCTCCAACCAAACATCTGAACAAGTTTCCCAAACTCCTATTCACTACTTCTATCTATCCATTAGTCTGTGGATGAAATGTTGAACTGAACTTCAAAATTGTCTTCATCTTTTTCCAAAGTGTCTTCCAAAAATATCAAAGAAATCTTGTATCTCTGTCTGAAATTATGCTCTTAGGTAATCCATCGAATCTCACAATCTCCTTGAAAAATAGGTCATCCACATGAACTGCATCATTTGTCTTCTTACAAGGTCTGAAATGTGTCATCTTTAAAAATCTGTCCACCACTACAAATATTGAATCATGTCCTCTCTGTGTGTTCAGTAATCCCATTATGAAATCCATGCTTATGTCTTCCCAAGGTCTCTTTGATACTATCAAAGATTTGTACAATCTAGTATTCTGGCTATTCCCTTTTGTGACTTGATAAATTCTACAACTCTGCATAAACTTCCTAAAATCCTTATGTATCTGGGGCCAAAATTAATTTTCACTAATCAAAGCCTCTATCTTATCAATTCCAAAATATCCTGCCAATCCACCACTATGCTTCTCTTTGATCAATTTGTCTCTCATTGAACTCCTAGGTATGCATAATTGGTTTCCTTTAAACAATATATCCTCTTGAATGAAATAGTCCAACCGCTTACTCCTATCTATCACAACAAGTTCCTTACATGCTTTCCAAGGTTCTACAAAATCAATATCTCCTTCATACATGTTCTTCAATTCCTCAAATCCTAACACTTCAATTCTCATCTTTGTTAGCAAGTTCCTTATCCTACTTAATGCATCTGCAACTTTGTTTGATTTTCCACTCCTAAGCTTCAACACAAAGGTATAACTCTACAAGGGTACTCATATGTCTCTAATTCAACTTTCCTTGATTGTTCAAATACTACAAAGCTTGATGATTTGTATACAATACAAACACCTTAGGCAACAAGTAATGTCTCCACTTCTTCAAGGCTTGAATTATGGCATAGAACTCGTGATCATAAACTACATATTTTCTCCTTGCATCAATCAACATCTCACTGAAATATGCTATAGGTCTACCTTCTTGACTTAACACTACTCCTGTTGCATTTCCACTTGCATCACAATCTACTTGAAATACCTTATTGAAATCTAGTAATTCCAACACATGTTGCTCTATCACTTTCTACTTCAACAATTCAAAACTTTTATCTACTCCTTATGTCCAATTAAAGTCTTTTCTATCACATCTCATTGTCTCTATCATAGGGTTACATACTAAACTAAAAAATTTTATGAACTTATAGTAGAAACTAGCTAATGCATGAAATGATCTGACTTCTCTAATGCTCTTAGGTCTAGGCCATTCAACAATTGCTCTAAATTTCTTAGGGTCCATCTTCAATCCTTTCACAAAAATAAAAAATCCCAAATAAACCAATTCTTCCTTTTTGAAACTACACTTCTTGATGTTTATCGGCAATTTCTCTTCTCTCAAGCTCTGCAATACTTGTCTCAGGTGCCATGAATATTCTTCTTTTGTCTTACTGAAAATTAGAATAACATCCAAATATACAATAACAAACTTACCCAAGAATTTTTTCAATATCTCATTCATCAACCTCATGAAAGTACTCGATGCATTTTTCAATCCAAAAGGCATCACTAACCATTCATACAATCCTTCATTTGTCTTAAAAGTAGTCTTCCATTCATCTCCTTCTCTGATTTTGATTTGATGGTATCCACTCTTCAAGTCTATCTTTGTAAAATATTTTGCTCCACTCAAACAATCCATAATATCATCCATCCTACGTAAAGGATATCTATACTTAACTGTGATCTTGTTGATTTCTTTAGAGTTTGTGCACATTCTCCATTCTCCATCCTTCTTTAGTGCTAACACTACAAGTACTATGCAAGTGCTCAAAATTTCTCTGATCAAAGCTTTCCTCAACAATTCATGTATCTATCTATTCAATTCTTCATTCTCTATTGGTGTCATTTTGTGTGCTTCTTTGTTAGGCAAACTAGCTCGAAGTATAAGATCCATGTGATGACTGATACTCCTAATTGGTAGAAATCCTTCAGGTACATTATCTGATATAATGTCTTCATATTCTATCAACAATTTAGCTATCTCCTTTGGTTGTGATAGTTTAGTCTCTATCTTCAGGGTTTCAGGCTTCTTAGGAATCAAGGCATAACACATATTCTCATGTCTCAAACCATCCAGAAATTTCCTTCTATCTACCAAATAGATTCTAGCATTCCCAATACTTCACTCTTAGGATCATCTTCTAATGGAATCAAAGTAATTCTCTTTCCATTTGATGTTATAGTATATGTTTTGTTTCTCCCATCATGTATAGCTTTCCTATCATACTACCATGGTCTACCCAATAATATATGACATAAATCCATAGGCATAATATCACACAATACTTCATCATGATAAGATCTAATTTCACCAAACATTATTCACTCACCAGCACCTTATGATCATCCTGAATCCATTCTATCTAATATGGCTCAGGGTGTTTCAATCTTTCCAATGTCAGCTTAGTCACCATCTCCTCTAAAACCAAATTATCAGAACTACCACTATTAATTACAACTTTACAACATTCACCTCCTAATTTGCATTTGGTTTCAAACAAACTCTTCCTCTATGGTGGTTCCTCATTTGTCTCTACTTGAAATAGTGCTCTCTTCATGACAACTGATTCTCCTTTCTCCAGTTTACCAACTAAACTAGGTGATCCAAAAGGTTCTTCTTCTACATAGGCTGCTCTTCCCCTATTCTCTGTCTTCTTGCTTGTACTTCCTTGATTACATTTAAATGCTCTATGTCCTTCACCTCTACATTTAAAACAATTTCCTCTTAATGTTCTCCTATCAATTCCTCTTCCATCTCTTATGTATCCTTCACTCCGATATGAATTAGGGTTTCCTTTTCAGTAGAAAGTTTTGTCATTCTATGGTATGCATTGTTGTCGCTGTCTTCCTTCTTGAATGCACTATGTTGTCTATTCTACTCCGCATAATATCTCTCTATTTCAATAAATGTTCTACCTCTCTAAAATTTACCTCCTCTCTCTCTCTGCCTTTGCTCATGCTTCTTATTCAACTTTTCCTCAACTTTCAGGGAAAACTGATATGCTTCTTCCAATGTTTTCATCCTTACCAGACTTAGTTCTTTTTAAATATTTAATCTTAGTCCATTGATGTACTAGAAACTTTCTCCTTGCTTTCTTCACTATGTCATATCCTAATAATCATCTTACAAAATTATTTAGTATAATCCTTCATAGATTTCTCTTTTTGTCTCAGGTTTTGTAATCTCTTCAACAATTCCAACTCATAGTCAGCAGCTATAAATTGATTCTTCAACTTTGTCACCATTCTATCCCACTTTATAATCATCTCTTCTCCTCTTCTATTTCTATCCAACTAAACTTATTTCCATAAAATAGTAGCATGTTCTTTCAACTTTGTCTTTGCAAATTTCACCTTCTCTGGATCTTCAATTTCTTCATACTCAAAGTATTCTTCTAGGTCATTTATCCAATCAATCAACTCCTCATGATTCAAATTGCCAGTGTAATTTGGTACATCAACTCTAGGTGTTTTCCCAATATTTGAAATAGCTCGTAACATCTTGACTTGATCTGATTCTTCTTCTTCATCTCCTAGGGTTTTACCATTTTGATCAACGGATTAAAATTCTTCATCATCATTATTTTCAACATTAGGTTGAGCTGTCAATCCTCTTCTTCAATATTCTTCAACAGTATCCAAATGAACTCACATTGTTTTCATCATTTCTATCATCTCATCCATTCTTCTAGCTAGAGTACAAACAATAGGTATTCTCCTCAGTGGCATCTCTTCCTAGGATCAAGTATAATTGCCTCAAATTTGGAGATCAGGCTACAAGGTTACAACTGCCTCATAATCGACAATTGGTTGACAACACAGGTAGTCTGCCTTGGATTCGATGATCTGTTCATAGGAAGATCTTACGAAATTCCTTTGCCAATTCTACTCACTTCACTCCCAAAAAATTCAAACTTCACTTTGATACCACTTGGTGTAGTAACGGTTAGGAGGGTCCACAGAGTGAATAGTCCAAACTGTGCAACAAAAGTAAACACAATGGAAACAACACAATTATAGAATCCAAATGTAGATTCAGTCATTTAGTATATCATAGATTCAAACTGTAAATAGGCCAGCAACATGCGGGCTTACAATTAGGGCTCATAGGACTAATTCCTTGGTCACTTAATATGCACAAGATATATCTTTTAAGCGCCTTCTCAAAGAATTAAAACTATCAACTATATGTGATTGAATTACTTTCCTATGCATCTAATACATGATTATATATCATCTCCAGATAATAAGAGTCCTCTAGGTTGGCAAAGGAAGATCACAAACTCCAGTGAAGAGTTGTAACCTGTGTACACAGATAGGTTAGACCTAATTGGTTTGTACTCCTCCACAAATGATTGGAATAGCATGCAAATCCCAAGGAAGGTCGACCAAGTTCCAAAAAACTTTGAATGATGTGTCATTTAGCTCCACAATTCATGGAAGTACTCTGCAAGTCTTCTCCTTTACTTGATTTTCTGAGATTGTCAGGATGCTCTATTCTGAGAAAATAGTCGATCTTCAGATAGTGATATCTTTTCAGTACCTGATCCAAATGATCTAAATTTTGGATATGATGTGCATGAATGTGTCTAGATGCTAAGTCAAGCTCCATAAGGTCTGAAATGAAACTGTGGCAAAATGCAGACCAAAATACAGAAACTACTACTGACTAAACTAACTACACTGAACTAGAAAATGAAAGAAAACAAATGTAAATGCAAATATTTTTGGTTGATGCAAGATTGCTCTTGAACCAGGGATGCTCCTACATTCGACTAGATGAGGAAAGAGTTGAGCAACTACTATCAATTTTTACAAAGTATAAGTAGGCACAATATTCCAAGGGGTCGTCCAATTCTACTCGAATCTATTTTTGGCCATAAGGAATATTCTTTTTGTAAATATTCTTTGTTTCAAAATTCTTTGTAGAAAAGGATCTATTGTTTTATAAAGTGGACCCTACCATATCTGCATGTGTCTTTCTTTCTGGTCAATAGAGTTTTTTTTTGCATGTTGACATTTCAAAGTCAGAGATAAAGATTTGCATCATCCAAATTGTAATTGTTTAACTAGGATTGATTTTTGGTTACATGCATAAGTTTTTGGATAGACAAGATCTGGGTGTTGCATGTGCTTTCTTCTAGAAGTCATGTACAACTCTCTTTTTATCTATAAAGGGAGGGACCTATTTTCTTTTAAGGGGTCTACTGGTTGAAGAATTAGGCTATCGGTCCATACTTAGTGTTTTTAGCATTTTAGTTTCAGCATTTACTATTAGTTTTTATAGAATTCTAGATTAGAGGAGGAAGTCTTGAAAGTAGTATCGAAAAATCTAGTGTAGTTCACTTGTTGGACATGTACCCAAATTAAGGAAAATCAATAAAGTGTTGTTGATTTTTTGGATCAACCTTCTAGCATGTGGTGTAGTGCCTCAACTTTGATCTTTTTTGAATTATTTTTATTTAAAGGAAATCGAATCTGAGCTTATAAATCTAGATTTATGTTTAATTTGTGCATGAATACAATAGTTAAAGGTACAATTCATCATATCTTAATGGAATCATTTGAATCTTGCATTGTAGGGTTTGTAGCCAATTTGAATATTGCAGTTTAATTTAGTTTCCTTGGATACAATCTGTTGAATGAAAGTTGAAGTTGGAGTATTATGTCATTTTCTTGCATCTTTGAGACATCTTTTGACCTTTCTTCAAACAATATTAGAGTGGATTTAGAGTTGACTATAGTTTGAATTGCTAAAAGACTAGGCCCCTTGTTAAATCGTCTAAATTGAACCTTATGTTTATGCAACATAGTTGTGATTCAACTTCCTAGACCTTGGGGATAGTTGATTTTTGAATTAGTTATCTTTTTAGGAGAGGTAAGTTGAAACCCTTCTTACCTATGTTGCATGGATGTCAATTTAGCCATCAACAAGTCCCAAGAAAGTTTAACTCCTACACTAACACATGCCCATATTAATCAATATCTTATTATATTATAATGCCTTGGTTGAAGCTTTGTATAAAGAACTTGAAACTAAATTTTGTTCTAAGTACACTAGATGCATTGAAAGAATCCATATAGATATTTGGCACCTTACTATATCAAGGATATCTCACATCAATAATAGATGAAATCAAGTTATAAGAGCAAGTGCAATTTGAAAGGGGGAGTAGATAGAGAGGACTAAGTAGAGAACTATAATGTAGAGGTAGGGGAATACTTCAAGAGGAAAATGAGTAGCAAGAAGAGATTTCTGATCAAGCTATTGTGTTATGCCCTTTCTCATGCAAGTAAATGAGAGAGGGAAATAGATATAGTACAGAGATAAAGAGGAAGAGGGAGAGGATGAAAGATAGAGAGGGAAAAAAGGGAGATAGAGATAAGAAGGGGGAGGGAGAGAGAGAGGGAGGAGATAAGGCATTCAACATATATATTAAACAACCTTCATACATAGCATTAGAGCTAAATTCATATTTCACATTAGAGCTAAATTGATATTCATGATCTTATTTCATATTAAAATACCTCTATGTCATCACCAAACAAATCACATGCTAGCTCATTAGTGATTACCATATCATCTAATTTACTACCTTGTACTTCTCGATCACCCTCTAAGCTCCCAATATATGTATAAAGACAATGAGTCCATTCATGGGAGGTGACACCTTTTGTACCCTATGGATTGTTGTCTCTTTCAAAGCATAAATGATAGTGAGTATTGTTGTTATATGGAGCCTAATTAGACTCAGAGGTTAAATTTACCCTACTTTTATTAGTGCGGTTTCCACCCAAATCATTTAACAGGGTTAAGGGGTAGTGCCCCTTATGGGGGTTTTGGTGCAGCGCCCCCAAGACGAGGTCAAGGGGTAGCACCCCTTTTGGGGTCTATTGACTGACATAAAAAACCCTATTTTTGTAACTGACATAAGGCTTGATAAAAGTGGCTAAGGGTTAGGGTTTCCATTGATGTATTGTAGCATTTTATAGTGGTATTGAGTTGCAGGGATTGCTGGTTGTAATTGGTTTGATTTACTGGATAATAATATTGGACCTCTGTTGGTGGATGTAGCCTGAGTTTGGGTGAACCACGTTAAAATTGTCTCTCACTGTTATTATTTCTATGTATTTTTCTTTTCTCTATTTAATCTTTACTTGCATCTAATCAATATCTTCTGCCAGCTAACCCTAACAATTGGTATCAGAGCAGGTTGTGTTTGATTATCATATGTAGGAAGGTCTCACAGTTGAGCGGGAGTCTCTCGGTTGAGTGAGAGAAATGGGAAATGAGGGTAAATTGAAGGTAAATAAATTCAATGGGTAGAACTATCAGTTATGGAAGATGCAAATGAAGGACTATTTCTATCAGAAGGATTTAGGGAGGCCATTAGAAGGAGTAGCCAAGAAACTGCCAACAATGACTGATGAGGATTAGGAATTTCTGGACAGAAAGGCACTGGGAACCATTTGGTTGTGGCTGGCATCATCTGTGGCATTCAATATAACAGAAGTGAAGACAACAAGTGAACTGATGAAAGATTTGGCTAAATTGTATGAAAAATCTTTAGCCTCAAATAAGGTATTTCTCATGAATTGTTTGTTTAATCTGAAAATGATTGAAGGTAGATCTGTGATAGATCATTTAAATGAGTTTAATAGGATTTCCAGTTAATTAACTTCAGGTAAGGCACGTTCCAAGGCTGAGTAGGAATTTAATTTCAATAGGGCATATAGCTAATGAAGGTTGCAGTGTTATATTCACTGATAAAAATTGGAAGGTTTCAAGAGGTGCCTTAATAGTAGCAAGATGTGTGAAAGTAGGCACCTTATATATTTGTATAGGCCAAACTATTCCTTCTTCTTTAGTTGTTGTAGATAAAAAACAAATCGGTTCATGAATAGCTGCTGCAGGTTTGCAGGAAGAGACCGAAATAGTTGCTGTAGGTTCTGAAACAACATTGTGACATAATAGACTTGGGCATCTGAGTGAAAAATGTATGAAGGTACTTCATTCTAAGAAAGTTTTATCAGGTTTGAAATGTATTAATATAGATTTCTGTGAAAGTGGTGTGTATGGCATATAAAAGAGAGTTTTCTCAAGGATGGCAAGCAAAAGAAAGATGAAAAGTTAGAGCTTGTGCATACAGATGTATGGGGATTGGCTCAGGTATCTTCTCTTAGTGGCTCTCGGTATTATGTTACATTCATAGATGATGCAACTAGGAAGGTTTAGATTTATTTCCTCAGGTAGAAATCTGATGTATTTGAAACATTTAAGAAATGGAGAAGTTTGGTTGAGAATGAGACGGGTAAAAGATTAAAATGTCTTAGATCTAATAATGATGGTGAGTATTGCAGCAAATAATTTGAGGATTATTGTTCTTTTAATGGAATCCGTAGGTAGAAAATAGTTCCAAGGACTCCACAGGAGAATGGAGTGGCTGAGTGCATGAATACGACAATAATGGAGCATGCAAGGACCATGAGATTGCATGTTGGGCTACCTTTAAACATGTGGGCAGAGGTTGTCAACACTGTTGTATATTTAATTAATAGACATCCTTCAGTTCCTTTGGGTTGTGGTATTCCAGAGGAAGCATGGACATGTAAGAAGGTGAATTATTCTTTTCTCAAAACCTTTAGATGTGAAGCATTTGCACATGTAGATTATGAAAATAGAACCAAGATGGATGCAAAATAAAAAAAGTGTACCTTCATTGAATATGACACTAATAAATTTGGTTATAGGCTTTGGGATTTTAAAAATTAAAAAATTGTGAGAAATAGGGATTGTACAAAGATCAGTTGCAGCAGCATAAGAAGAGAGAAAAGGATTATGTGGTGCTGGATGATACTCCAGATAATGATGTTCCAGTGGTTCCTCATGCTCTGCAACAGAAACAAGAAATACCACAAACCCTAGTGAATGTTAGATGGTCAACAAGGCTAATTAGACCTCTTGAAAGGTTTTCTCCCTCTCTGTATTCTATTTTGTTAACATATGCTAGGAACTGGAAGGGTATGATGAAGCTATGCAAGTGGATACAAAGGTTCAGTGGGAGTTTGCAATCAAAGAAGAAATGGACTCCTTGTCAAAACATCAGACTTGGAAATTATGTAAGTTGCCTGTAGGTAAAAAGGCTTTACCAAACAAATGGGTTGATAGGTTGAAAGAGGAAGATGGAGGTAAGCAAAGATTTAAAGCTAGGTTAGTTGTGAAAGGATTTGCACAAAAAAAGGGCATTGATTTTGATGAGATTTTTTTTTCGGTTGTTAAGATGACTTGTATTCATAGTGTTTTAAGTATTGTGGCTACTGAAGATTTGCATTTGGAACAGCTGGATGTGAAAACTACCTTTCTCCATGGTGTTTTGGAGGAGGAGATATATATGGAATAGCCCCAAGGATTTGAGGTCAACGATAAGGAGAAACTGGTGTGCAGATTGAAGAAGAGTTTATATGGCTTGACACAAGCACCTAGGCAATGGTATTTGAAATTTGATAGTTTTATAGCTTAGCAAGGCTACAGTCAGTGTAATTCTGATCATTGTGTTTATTTTAAGAGGTTGGATAATGATAGCTACATTATTTTATGTTTATATGTTGATGACATGCTTGTAGATGGGTCTAACATGGATCACATAAGAGAGTTAAAACAACAGTTAGTATAGTCATTTGCTATGAAAGATTTGGGGGCAGAAAAAAATCCTTGGTATGAAAATTTGCAGGGATAAGAAGAACAGAAAATTGACTCTATCTCAGGCTGATTATGTTGAAAAGGTGTTGCAAAGATTCCATATGGAGAATGCAAAAGCTGTCAGCACACCTTTACCTAGTCATTTGAAGTTGACTAAGGAGATGTGTCCTAAGACACAAGAGGAGGAAGAAGAAATGTCCAAGGTACCATATGCTTCAGTTGTAGGAAGTTAAATGTACACCATGGTATGCACAAGACCAGATATTGCACATGATGTAGGAGTCGTAAGTAGGTATATGAATCATCCTGAATTAGAGCACTTGAATGCAGTAAACTAGATTCTTAGATATTTGAGAGGTACATCCAATAATTACTTATGTTTTGGGGGCTCTAATACAGATTTAGCAAGTTATGTAGACTCAGATTTGGCAGGGGATATTGATACTAGGCTGAGTACTACAGGTTATGTCTTTACTGTAGGTGGGACAGCAGTGAGTTAGATCTCATGGTTGCAAAAGGTGGTTGCTTTATCCACCATGGAGGTAGAGTGCATAGCTACAACAGAGGAAAGAAAGGAGATGATATAGCTAAAATTTTTCATGGAAGAATTGGGCAAACAATAGGCTAATAGTTCTTTGTATATAGACAGCCAGAGTGCCATACATCTTGGCAAGCATTCTGCCTTGCATTCAAAGACCAAACACATACAATTGAGGTATCACTTCATTTGATCGGTGTTGGATGATGGACAGTTACGACTAGAAAATATACATATAGATGAAAATCCAGTAGATATGTTTACGAAGGTAGTGACAAGGGAGAAGTTGAGCTCTTCTTTAGCTTCGATTGGTCTTCAAGACTGAAAACAAAAAATCAGAATAGTAGAGTCCAGGGTGCCTATTTCCAGTGGGAGCTACAGGGTCAGCAATGTTATGATTAGTCTCCAAGTGGGAGATGATATGGTGTTGAGTTTGATCAGTCTCCAAGTGGCAGATTGTTGTTATATGGGGCCTAATCAGACTCAGAGGTTAAATTTACCCCACTTTTATTGGCGTGGTTTCCCCCTAAATCATTTAACAGGGTCAAGGGGCAGTGCCCTTTGTGGGGGTTTGGGGGTAGTGCCCCTTGCGGTGTCTAGGGGAAGCACCATAAAAAAACCCTATTTTTGTAATCGACATAAGGTTTGATAAAATGGTTAAGAGTTGGGGTTTCCATTGATGTATTGTACCATTTTGTAGCAATATTAAGTTGCAAGGATTGCTGGTTGTAATTGGTTTGATTTACTAGATAATAATATTGGACTCTCTATTGGTGGATTTAGCCCGAGTTTGGGTGAACCACGTTAAAATTGTCTCTCGCTATTATTATTTCTATGTATTTTTCATTCCTCTATTTAATCTTTATTTGCATTTAATTGATATCTTCTGCTGGCTAACCCTAACAAGTATAACATTAGTGGGAGGTAGTAGCACTAGAACTAAATGGTCTTGTTGCATGATCATCTACTAAAGCAAAAGCCTAAAACATTTGCATCCCACACTATATAAGGGTGTTGGTGAGGCTAGTATTCACATGGAGATTTTGTGCCTCCATAATCTCCTTAATGACTGAAAGCATCATCACATGATGTATATATTTTTGTGCTAACGGTCTTCATTGACAGTTTTTTGCTTGAAGAGCTCCCACTCTATCTTTGGAAAACCATCCACCTCTACCTTGAAAATCCCTCATATCAAAATGATTAGAAATATTATGAAGGGAAAAATCATAGTAAAGTTTTCTCATAAAATATAGCAGCACCTCATGGTGTTACAAGGAGGTTTGTCAAAGACCATCCACTACCTATCCCAAAAGATATTTTTTATATCATTATGATTGCACCAATGGATAACGAATCTCTTCAAAGTCACAGTAATGGGTGCATTGTTTTTGGGATCGATAAAAAGATCATAAATTTGGCCTTTTGTTATCTTTATTTTTACTTCATCATAGAATAACTTTGTTGTATAAAATTGATCACATGAATGTCTATGAGTTTTCATTGATGGATTCAACTCGTCATTAAGTCAATTTTATTCTAATGATGAAGCAAGTGATGCATGGTGGGGGTTTTCTATGGATGCCTTCAACATTGAAACTAATTCTACAATTTAAATTTTGTTTTGTTCTAAATACTCTAACAAATCCTCTTGGATTTGTCTAGGGTTTATTAGAAATGTTGGAGGAGATTTGGGTGATGTGGGATTCTCTTTAGGCATTTCTTAATCTAAATTAGGTTCTAGATTAGGGTTTAGAGGAGCTGGTATAGAAAATAACAATTAACAAATGTATTTTAGAATATTGAAATTTATAAAAAATGCAAAAAAGATTTGTTAAAAATGAAAATCTTGACTACTTACCCCATTTTTGACATGACATTGGAGAAAACTTAGGATGTAATTCACAAATGTTTTCAAATGTCTAAAATGCACTTGAGTTTTCATTAGTTTCCACCTCTCAATTGCAATTGTTTGGTAGTTGATTCTTCTTTTGTTTGTTTTATGTAATTAAAACACGAGCATGCTATATAACGCACTAACGTTATGGCTTGGTATAACATGAGCATGTTATGTTTATTTCAACATAGCATGATCGCATTCCTTTCAAAATTATATCTTTGGCCACTTTTTTGCCCCCAATCTGGTGCCCTCACCCTATGATAGATCTATTTTGTGAAAATAATACTATTTGGGACTAGATTTTTTAGACAATTTTCCTTTACATGGTTCTATCCTCTATTGAAATGTTTTTCAATCTTGTTTGCCTTTGCTTGTACATGCAAGTTGGAGAGCTAATAAGTGTTGGTGTATATATATTTCATATATATTATACACTTTGGCATAAGCCTACTCAGGTGTGCCCTTACACAATCTTGACACATGTCAAGGTTGTTGGGTAGTTAAGGTTGTTAGATGGTTAGTTGAGGGATCATCAAGTTTCCCACTAAACTAGCCACTCATGCTAGTTTGTAGGAGTCTTTTCCTCAACTACTAATTACCTTTTCTCACCTATATATGTACTTATCTTCTCCAATCTATATGGTGGACTTCATGCATTTCATTGTTGTGTTACTCACAACATTATTGTTCTTGTTTTGTATCTCTTGTTTCTTGCTAAGCTTTACATGGTATCAGAGTAGTTCGAGATAAGAACAAGTATGTTTAACTTTCTTCTTTGCAATAGAAATAGTTTTTTTTATCTCTCTGGTTTTTCTTATCTTCTTTGGTAGAGATATCAGTGGCTATGTAGCTGGTAAAATAGGTAGCTGACCTCTAAAGAAGAAAAGTGGAAATCTACTGAGTTGGAGGGTGAATGGTTTTCCATGTGGTCACATTTTTTTGAAGGGCAATGCTTTTAAAGGCACGTAGGCTAGTCAAACAATCTTGTGGCTTGTTTTAAAGGCATGCAACACCTTCTAACAGCGGCGGCCTACTCACACAGGCCCACTGTTGGTGTTGGAAATAAACCACACCTAAACCGACGATGGACTAGTCCAAGAGGGGCCAGTAACTCAGTGGTAGAGCACTCCAGTAACGAATGGAAGGTCCTAGGTTCGAGTCCTAGTTGGTCCATGTCTCAACATGGTATCAAAGCTAGGCCCAAGCTAGGAGCCCCAAGCACACGAGAGGTGTGGCTTAAGGGGGGTGTTGGTGTTGGAAATAAGCCACACCCAGACCGATGATGGACTGGTCCAAGAGGGGCCAGTAGCTCAGTGGTAGAGCACTCCAGCAGCGAATGGAAGGTTCTAGGTTTGAGTCCTAGCTGGTCCATGTCTCAACATGGTATCAAAGCCAGGCCCAAGCTAGAAGCCTCAAGCACACGAGAGGTGTGGCTTAAGGTGGGGTGTTGGTGTTGGAAATAAGCCACACCTGGACCAATAATGGATTGGTCCAAGAGGGGCTAGTAGCTCAGTGGTAGAGCACTCCAACAGTGAAATGGAAGGTCCTAGGTTCGGGTCCTAGCTGGTCCATGTCTCAACATGGTATCAGAACTAGGCCCAAGCTAGGAGCCCCAAGTACACGAGAGGTGTGGCTTAACGGGGGGTGTTGGTGTTGGAAATAAGCTACACCCAGACCGATGATGGACTAGTCCAAGAGGGGCTAGTAGCTCAGTGATAGAGCACTCCAACAGTGAATGGAAGGTCCTAGGTTTTAGTCCTAGCTGGTCCATGTCTCAACATAGTATCAGAGCCAGGCCTAGGCTAGGAGTCCCAAGCACATGAGAGGTGTGACTTAAGGGGGGGTGTTGGTGTTGGAAATAAGCCACACCTGAACTGATGATGGACTGGTCCAAGAGGGGCCAATAGCTCAGTGGTAGAGCACTCCAGTAATGAATGGAAGCTCCTAGGTTTGAGTCCTAGCTGGTCCATGTCTCAACACCACGACCTTCTCCCTCAGGCCTGCGACCTCTTTAGTGTTGACACAGATGCTTTGTATGCACTGAAACACTCTTGTTTGTTCTTGCTATGTTGTTTTCATTTGCACAAAAATACCTGTTGTTTGTCTCTTGCTACATTGGTTCATTTGCACCAAAACTACTATGAGTGGTGCGGTCTGGTTTTTGCATAGAGTTTTTTACTTTGCAATAGATTAAAGGATGGTGTCAAAGGTCTTTAAGTGCCCAGTTCACTTGCCCTTCACCAAGCTCCGGTAGAGGTTGAGCCTCTCTATGAGGTTAACTTAGAAGTGTTAGATCTTTGCAACCTTCAACCTCTTTGAATGAAGGCAAGACTCCAAGGTTTCACAAACATCAAGAATTCAACTTACGCACCTACACTACGCAGCTATTCTCCCAAGTTTGGAAGCTCCACGTGTGTTGTCCACTATACACGAGCAACCAATGAGGTTTGAATCGATTGATTTCCACATGTTTGTGGTTGCTGTGAAGAGAGTCTAACAAGGCTCGATGTGGATTACATTTTTTGGGCTCTCTGTTGTGCAAGATAGCCACTCTCATGAGGTTTGATATTGGCCTCTAGTCCCTTATTGTTTTTTATTTCCCTTTATATCTTTTTTGTTTGCAAATATTTGTTTTGCAAAAGGTATTCTTTCTTGGTATGTGTTTATGGTCAAATTGATTTAGCCTTAAAAGCACCATCTTTATAAAGTGCCAAAATTAGGGGGGCAACAAAAGAATCAAGGGGTTGCCTAATGTGTCTATTTTCTTTCGTCTAAAAGAATTAACTTATTAGAAAATCATGGGATATCAAATTCACTCTTTTGTAATCAACCTTAAAATGGGAAATTATAAGTCCTGGTGTGAAGGCATCGTAAAACATCTCGAGTTCCATAATCTCATACTCTATCTATATGAACTTATCCTTAAATCTGGTTAACAATCTCAGAAGGCTAAGTCATTTAATTATTGTGATCACATTGTTGGATTGATTAGTTTAAAAATTCTAGATGATGCTTTGTATGCCATCATTGATATTGACTGTCCACATGCATAATGGATCAAACTTTGGGAGATATATGGAGACTCCAATATTTATCTATTATCACATGATCCTGCATTGATCACAACTCACATCCCTAATCATGATATACAAACAAAATGTTTCATTGACATACAAGAAGTCATCACTCCTATTGCTTTTTCAGATTCTAGGGTCACTTTTTTGAAAGCTTATGGTACTTCTTTGCAATAGGATATCAGTCTTCCAAGCATTGTTAATTGAGACATATTTCTACCTAACATCACTTGTCTATTTGTAGAGTCCCTCATTGCTGACATGGAAACACACATTGAGGACAACCATGTTCTCTTTGATGACAATTTTGATGAAGTTGCATCAACATTGTCCTCTTCGGATATTCATGATCCACATCATCCTAAACATGGTTCTGGATCTTCATCATCCTCATCTATTGGGCATGCACCTGATTTGATTATGGCATCCTTCGACATCAACATGGGGACACCTGAGCACTCTTTGAAGGCATCGACATGGGCATCATCATCCTTGGATTAGCTTTAGCATGATTCAAGATCATACATACATCTTCTTGCATGGGAAGATATCCTACATAGATTCAGGTGGTTTCATTTCTTCCCAAGGGAAGGAACATTGTTCGACATTCTTGGATCTACATTTGCATCCTTTATCAACTATCCAAAATCACCACAACAAGACATGTATTATGGGGGGATCTCATGGACCTTCTCTCACTTTCTCTCCTATGGTGGGAATCATATCTTGTACTTAATGAAAGAAGTAATACTTCTTCACTTGTATAATTTCACATGCATCTTATCTCTCTTTTGCAGGGTAGTTTTTTCCCACTGGGTTTTCTACCTTTCTTCATTTCTGAGAGATTGCATTGTACTTGGGTACCTCATCAGGCCTAGTTGCTGGGACCCAATTTCATACTTGCATTGTTCATGGGTACCTCACCAAGCTTTGTAGCCAAGACCCATTTCTTTTGTGCCCACATAAGCTATGCTTAAAGGGGGGTGTTAGTGTATATATATTTCATATATATTATATACTTAGGTACAAGACTACTTAGGTGTGCCCTTATAGAATCTTGACACATGTCAAGGTTGTTGGGCGGTTAAGGTTGTTAGATGGTTAATTGAGGGGTCATCACTATCTCCCACTAAACTGGCCACTCATGCTAGTTTGGAGGAGTCTTTTCCTCAACTACTAACTATCTCTGCTCAACTATATATGTACTTGTCTTCTCCAATCTATATGGTGGACTTCATGTATTTCATTGTTGTGTAATTTGCAACATTACTGTGCTTATTTTGTATCTCTTGTTTCTTGCTAAGTTTTACAAGAAGCACCTTTGAAATTATTGTATAAAGAGGGAAGTATGAAACATCCTTGATAGTGAGTCAAACCCATTTTTTGGTTTACAACAATTGAGGAAACATATGATAGAATATTCAAATGCCTAGTGTAACGATTGTGTATGTAGAGGTACAAATAATGCTTTGTATGTTTTAATAATATTAATGTATGTGATGATCTCATTATCTAATGACAATTAATGCCATAAGGTTTGTACTTAAATTCAAAATCATAAGCACTCAATTCAAAATATTTAATGTGCAAGCCAATAAATAACAATCAAACTTATTTAGTGAATGGGGTTGTGGTTGAATGGCATAGGCCAAATGGTTCTCACAATGGAGATCCAAGTTCAAATCCCCCAATTAACATGTGGTTTCTATATGGCCTCTAAGTTGATTAAGTTGGATAAGTGGATATGTTGATGGGGAGGAGGTCCACCTTGTGACCTCCAACCCTTACCAAACCAAAAAAAAAAACAATCAAACTTATTTAAAAAATAAGTCAAAGAAACAAACAAGATTTTTAAATAAAAAGAGGCAAATCAACAACTAAAAAAAATGCATCCTGATTACCATTAATTGAGGCCACAGATTATTTAGGTAGTAAAGAGCTCTGCTTAAACATCATCTGGTTTAATGATCACATAACTCTACTCAAATATTATCTGGTTTAATGATCAAATAATCAATAACAACTTTACACCTTATCTATATAAAATGTAACAAATAATTACTTTTTTATCTACCAAAATTTAACTTTAACTATTACACCAAATTATATTTAAAAATAACTGATAATAAATATATTAACCAAATGCTAAAAATCAACAAACAAATTTCGTTTCCAACAATTTGACCCGGGAATATAATTATAAAACAATGTTGCAGTGGTCTAGCGAATAATTAGAATGCTCAAACGCAGCCCAGAAAAAATCTCAAACCAAATTCAGTAGCTAATCAAACATATAAGTGGCAGAGTTATATTCATATCCATTGGCAACCTCAAACCAAACTCAGTAGCTAACCAAACATATAAGTGGCAGAGTTATATTCATGTCCATTGGCAAGCTCAAAACAAACTCAATAGCTAATCAAACATATCAGTGACAGTTATATTCATGTCCGTTGGCTCCTTTTGTAAACAAAGAACAATCATGTTAAACATAGATCAACGTCAAACAGTCAAAACAAGATAAAAATATATTCAACCCGCTCGACCTCTTCAATTACAGAATAATACCAATAATATGGCTTAGACGTTGTATCTAAACATTTTTAACCAGAAAATTTTAAACAACTGATGCCTTCAAATCAACATATTGATTGTTGGTGAATATAGATCCCATAGATAAACAACCAGTAGATTGACTTCCCTCTTTACGGGAGGCGCTTTCAGCAGACCCACTGATAGGCTTAGCCCCAACACTCCTAAGGCTATAGCCGTAAAGCTTAGCAAGGGATTTGCTTTCGCACCAGCGCACGTAATCCAAAACCCCAGAACGTTCTAGTTTCATCCAGACACACTCCACGACACGATCACGAAGAAAAGGATGTACACCGCGCAGGTAGTTGAATCTCGCCAGTTTCACTGAAAAAATTCCAGCCAAGTAGAAAAATGCGAGATTACCAGAGCAGCAGATGATGATGCATGCCCAAAACATGAACCAAGCCAGCTCTTGATGCTTATGCGCAAGCATGGTATACACTGCAGCCATGAAACCATACGCCATAAAGGCAAAGGTGGCGCAAACCAACAAGTTGGTGATAACCAGGAACAATACCTTATCTCCCGTGGTAAGAGGTGTACTCATCTGCCACATGAGCACCACAAACAGAGACAGAAAAAAGGCCAGGCAATCAAAAACGAGAAACATCTTAAAGGACTCGATTCCAATCAGAATTGGCAAGCCTAACATTTTCTCTGTCTCTCCGTTCTGTAAATCCGTCTTGAAACCGCCCGGAATGGTGAAGACCGCCGTAAATGACATTGTCGCTAACAACACTGCCACCACTAATTCTGTGTTGCGCCTATTATCATATGTTGTATTCACCATGTTAATGGCATTCTCATATTTTAGCGAACTCACCTTTGGAGCGCTGTGCAGGAAAGGCTTGCTCTTGGAAGGATAATTAGCCAGCAGTGCAATTATCCGGTAAGATTCGTGGTACTCTGTGTTTTCTCTTGCAATGTCCAGGGCTGTTAAGCCTGCCTTGTTAAACGCCTCCTTGTTTATACCCCGTATATTGAGCAACGAAACCACCATCTACAATATGCACATTCAAATTAGGGATAAAAGAAACGTTGATAAATAAATCCTTCCCCTACACTAACGAAGAGTAAATACTAGCTCGAGAGGGAATTTAGTTTTGATCTTATTCTTAAATATCAGGTCAATTTTAGTCAATAAAAATAGGACAAATATTTACCACTTTCTATTGTAATTTGTGAATGAGATGTAAAATTTGAAAGATTGAACACAATATAGAGATTGATAAGAAAAGGTTGCACACTTTTCAATAAAGTGCTGGTGCCTTGTAGTGTCAATACAAAGGTTGTTTATGTGCAACCCATTCCCACCATAAAACAATCTTGCATTGACTACTGCTATATCTTCTTAAACAAACTCGAGGAAGATTTTAGTTTAGGAAGCACTGTAGTCAATGTACAAATTCCACCCATAAACAACAGATGTATTAACTACAACGCACTGGCACTTTACAGTAAGCCGTAGAAAAATAACTAAAAACAACTTCAGTGACCCTGACAACAAATGCTTGGGATGAAAGAAACTTACATGATAGTTTTTGTTCCTTGCTGCAATATGCAGAGGTGTGTCTCCACATTCCAGAGGCCCTGACTTTGGAGAAGGTTCTTTTCCATCAACAGGATGATTATTTATGCATGGAGGCTTCTCAATTCCCTGGTTCACCAACTCTGATAAAACTACCGTTTTATTCAAGTAATCAACAATTCGCACTTGGCTTACTTGGGCAGCCAAGTGTAGCCCGTTCATTCCATAACCATTTGGTTTCGTAACAACATCTGGGTTCCTCTTTATCAACTCTCTTACTGCTTCCAGATGCCCCAATTTCGCTGCCATACAAATCGGAGTTTCTTGGTTGTCATTAACCCAACAACACAGTTCAGGTTCAAAGTCTATTAACTGACTCATTATATGCACGTAGTTTCTCCTAGTAGCTACATGCAAGGCTGTATCTCCATCTTTGTACTTTTCTTTGATTAATTCTTTTGCATCTGATGAATCTAATATATACTTCAACCAATCTGTAAGATAGACATCCAAAATCATTGTCAAGTGACATTTCTCTCTATAGAATAAACAGTTAGTCAAAACAAAGAAAGTAGTCTTAGATTAAATATGATAGTCTTCAAGAATGGCTAAGGGTAAAGAATGTCCATTAGGTAAGTAAAACCCCTGAAACTACAATCATCCTTGTGCCAAAGAATGCAAACTAACTACGGAGGAGACTAGTCCCAAGGTAGCACTGTATTGATGATCTTAGTTACATATTTATATACACATAGAGTAACAGACATAATTATAAATCAATAATCAGAAAAAAAAAATGACCTGAATCTCCTCTATTTATTGCAACATTTAAACTTATTGCAGCATCGTTAGCGCGGCCAACGATCCCTACGCTGGGCTGCTCACCCTCAGTTGCCATCGCATATCCCATCTTGGAGAATATGTAAGTTGCCTTTAAATATACGAGTCACTTAAGCCAAAAAGGCGTTTCACAGGGCGAGCTTCCTTCTCTCTTTCCGATGGAAAGTTGATGGAAGGAGCTCAGCTGAATGGCAGATTTTGAAGACCAAAAACATCAGAATCAATTCAAGAGCTATATATTTTTTCAAACTTTTGTGTTGAAGTTTTTGTCCTTTTATGTGCTGTCCTATACGTACGCGGTCATTCTTTGATTTACAGAACTTCCCTCCCCTAGACACTAGATGCAGCCATAGACAGCCATGTCAACAGAAGTCTTCTGGCGTACGCCTTGGAATACCATTGAAGCAATCCAAGCCGTTGAAGTCAAATTCAGAAACATTGTCATTCGAGTTGGAGCAATACAGTGACAGTCATTACGCGCAGAAAAGATCTATCAGTACAGGGTGATCTATTTCGTCGGTGAGAGGTGGACCAATTTCGAACATGAGAGCACGGCAAAGAAACGCGGAATGTACAGGACAACGTGTGGAAGATGGACCTATTCGTACAACACAAAAGTGGAAGAAAGGAGGAGGAATCGGTGATGATAAGAAGTGACATTTACGGAAGGCCTAAGAATGTGAGCGGTGGAGGCACTTGGAACACAGCGTCAGCTTTACGTTCAACAAGAGCCGTGTGAAGAACGGAGCAGAAAGGGAGACGAAACAATCAGAATAATGCTGTCCGTCTACATCATAGACCCACACATAAACAATCAGAATAATTTTAGATATAGTTTTAAATTTTCACTTTTTACTATGTCGATAGGTGTTCTTCTACCGAGTGGGTGAGCTTGCATGCAGTTTCAGATGAAGATGGTTAGTCTAAAATGTTTGTTGGATACGCCTCACATAAACAGCCAGTGAGTTGTAACTCACCGACTGTACGGATGATCGATACAGTCGGTCCATCGACAAAATCTAACCAATGAAAATGATCGACTCCTTTCGACCGCAACTGTCGTACTGTTCGTCGACTGCAGATTCACCATTTTTGACAGTCCATACAAACGTCGACCAGCCAGTTGCTTACAAGGCACCGGCTGGTTAAGACATTCCGTTGGATACATGGATGACCATCCAAACAATCACGATCATTAACATCAAATCATAACAACAATCTTGGTTGTTGGACATTGGCAGATGGAATTCATTCTAGACTACAGACCTGCTCCATATGAACTTGTAGGAAATAAAACATGGACTCTCCAATTTAAGGAATGGTAATCAACAACCTTATGCTGGCATTCCCGGTTTGCTTGTATAGTGCAACCTGTGCTACAACCATGTGACATGAGGCTTAATATGAGTAACTATAAACAACAATTAAATGGTGCAATATACCAAATTAGTAGCGTAACACTCACTAGATGACAAAGGAGGACAATTATTAGTCTAAAACATGCACGACATATCCATGCTTTTACTATTGTTGATATTGTTTGCATAAGGCATTGTGCCAAGACTCGATCTGTGACCACTAGTTTACTATATTATTGTTTTTCTTACTACAAATTGCATTCCTTCATTCAACTATTATGTGCCTTTAGTATTATAATATTACATGTGTTGTGTGAATATTTTCCCAAAAACATGGCAAAGAATTGAACCTGTAATATGAGGGAGTGAGTGAGTGAGTGAATCAATAGAGAGGGCACACAACTTTTTGCAGTTTTGAGACAATAATTTCCTAGACCCACTTTTTCCATCTATTTGTTAAGCACTCAGATAATGTATTTTTCATTCACAATAATACTTTTTCTTATTCACTCTGTATTATGTAGCTTTTGTGTCTTGTGGTACTAATAAACTAACCTAAGCACATAAGGATGAAGTTACCCAAGATGGGACAGAGTTAAATGGTCACTTGCATGAGGATTGAAGGGTGTTACAACCATCGTAACTTTACTGCCAAGGCTATCACATCTATCCTTATTCACACACTTTGATTTGTTTCTATTAATTGAATTTTAAATGACGATTAATTATAATTAGGATAATGATGGAGTGGTGATGGCTGATAAGAGTGTGCTTCTAGGCTTACATTGTAAGTTCATTCACAATCCCAAGGGCCTCATATGAGGACAAGATGACTTGAACTTCCACTTGATTGTGGGCAATAGAGTTTGTTTAAATTGCTAATGTGATTGATTTATTTTCTTTCTTTTTTTCTACTTGATAAAGATGGAGTTGTTACCTTATTAGTTAGTTTTTTTTCTATGTTTGTTCACAATTGGATGGGTAGAATGCCCCCTTTATATGTTGATTTATTCAGGTTTGCTAGTAGGATAATGAGGTATTCTTATAGAAGCTTATCTTGTTCAACAATCTCATCAGTTCTTAGATGGTGAACATATACTAATTGTGAGCTTGATAAGCTCTATCAAGAAATAAGGATGTACTTCACTAGTGTGGAATATCTGACTATAAAGAAATATAGTTATCAATTTAATCATATGTTAGAAGAATGTTAAACCCCATCATTCCAACTTGAAAGTATTTGTGGTGTGGCTCTATAATTTGGTCTTAATCATAGATAGTCAGTTTGTTCTCTAATATTCAGGTTTCCTGTTACAATGGCATCAAAGACAATGGGCAAACACATAGTTGCTTGTTATGGCTAGTAGTGGTGTCTCTTTCATATGCTTTGCAAGGTGGTTTAGAGGAGCCCTAGTTCGTGAGGCTCTACAACTTCATCATTTGAAGGTGTTACACAGAAAGGGAAATGACAATTGGAGGTCAATTTCTTTTGCAAGTAGGGCCATTTGCATAAAGTAGCTATCACAGAGCCAAACCTGAAAGGAACATTTAAAAATTTTAGAAATGTTTGGAAGGGCATTGTATCCTAGTTTATTATCCAAGGTAAGGAATACATTTGTTGAAATGTTTATTTGTATTTTTTTGTTTAGATGGTGAGGGGTGACAATAGGTGTAGGTTAGACCCATGAGAGGGTCACAACCCTCTATGGGATGAAGCACTGACACTATCACACCCTTACAAGGTTGTGACACTATATGTTTAAAATTTTTTGCTAGTGCCAATTCAAACATTAATAATACATAAAATATTCAATAAAAAAATATCAAAAATTATTTATGCACTAGACATTGGAGTTAATGATCTAATTCCAACAAATCAAGAAAAAATATTTGTAGTAAAAGTTAGGCGAGATGACAAAGTATCACTCAATAAAATTAATTAAAAAAAATTGATTGAGAAAACAAAAATGATAAAAATAATTCTTTGTTTTTATTTTTTAAACTTATAATTAATTTACATAGAAAATACCACAATTCATTAGTTTACATCATCCTTAAATACTTGATTGTTTATTCATTATATTTGACACAAATTGAAACATGTAAAAGAATACTAGTTTTGGTGCCCCGCTTATGCTAAAAAGTGGGACACACTATTGTGTTGTCACCCTAATATTAAAGATAAATCTTTTATATATTAATTAATTAAATATCCTTTGAAATGTGTTAAAAATATATTTATATTATAATTTATATCTTATATTGATATTTTTAAATATTTATTTTAAGCCTACTTAAAAGTATTAACCCCTAATAAACATTATACACTAACACTCCCCCTTAATGTTTATAGGGGGTGTGTGTTGTCAATTTCAATAAAACAATAAGTTCCTGAACGATATATGATTTCTTTGGCAAACATACAACATCGATAAAATATATCCCAAAATGAAGATCATCCATTTAGACTACATGATAAATTTCTTGTCATTATTTAAAACCTAGTTTTCTTAATGATGCTCAGAAAAATGTGAAGATTTATAAAAAAAAATTATTGGAGCTTAAGCCTCTTCACAATAGTCTCCCTATAAGTTATTTACATAATACTCATAGGTCATACATATAATGCAATGCATTATAAGTGGTAGAAGAAATATTGAGGAAGAGATTACATAATGTTTGAAGGTCTTACATATAATACAATAGTTGATCACTAGGAGGTCCAACATTATCATGCACACTCCTTAATAACAACTCCTTTAGGCCCAACGTTGTTCCAAACTTAGAGACTTTGCATCGTATAGATTTTTGTAAATATATCTACCACCTAATCATCTATTCAATAGAATTGAAAATTAATATCACCACTAAAAATATTTTCATATAAGTGAGCACATACATCAATGTGATTTGTTGTTTAACAGATTTTTTGGCAAGAGCAATATGATTTTGTCTATCACATAACAATGTGATACCATCAATAGTACTCATATGAAGCTCATTTTGTAAACATTTAAAAGATACATTAATTATTTTATTGCTTTTATTGCACTTCTACATTAAACTTTTGTGGATGAAAGAGCCATAGTATGTTTCTTTTTACTACTCAATGTGATAGCACTTGCACCAAATTTAAAAATATAACTAGAATAAATTTTCTATCACCAACATAGTCAGTATTACAATAACCATATAAATTTGTATTTTTGGTGTAGAAATATAACTAAGAGTTCTTTAATTTAATTTAATATTGTTTTATCTATTTTCTAATCATTGACATATGGATTTTTCATCAATATAGATGCAATGCCTATTGCATATGTAATATATTGTCTAGATATAGTAAGGTAAATTAAACTTCCTACTAATTACCTATATATAAGGTATGATTAATATTTTCACAAGAAAATGATCCCACTATAGTGTATCCCACTTGTGGGATGGGGCACACAAATAAATTTTAGAACTAAAAAAAAATTCAACACATTCGAATTAAGGTTTGGGATCAAGTTTGATACCCATGTATTTGAATGAAGGTTTATGATCAAGTTTTATACCCACTTCAATAGGGATAGAAACAAGTTTTCAATCAATCTATTAAACTTTTTCAGAAAATCATGTGTATATCTCGCATATGATACCACAATAGACTGATGATCCTAAGAGATAGTCATTCCTTGAAAATGATGAAATAACCCTAAATTGGTCATTTTGAATGTTTGATTTAGTTTGTTTATATTTGTGGATTAAAGAATTAAGACTACTTATAATGAGTAAGTCATTCACATATAATATGGCTATAATAATATAACCATCTTCAATTTTAACAAATATATCATTATCAATGTGGAAAATAGATAATTCAAGTGATTAGAAGAAACCATTGATATTGACATGTACGAAGCTCTAGGAGTTTGTTCAAGATCATACACATACTTTCTATGTTTACAAACATATGATTCTTTGTTTGGTTGTTCAAACTCTTTTGGTTGAGTCATATATATTTATTTTTGGAGATCAACTTTTAAGAATACATTTTTTACATCTATTTGGTGTATCTCATAATCATAGTTACATAAACCATGTTACTGAGTGAAACATTTAGTTACTAGGCTTGCTCTGTATTTGTCTATTGGGTGATCTCACAATACTATGTTCCACTTTTTGGTCAAAGTGGTACATTGAAATCAACATTTTAAACCAAAATTTCACTTACTAACTCCTATAGCAACTAATCTGTTAAAAATTTCAAGATGATGTGAACTAGTGATTTTGGAGATTTTGTGTGTACATTATAAATGTACTTTTTGAAAAAATTTAAGAAGTAATTTGTGAATTTTTGTACATAACTTTTAATAACTTATATTTTATAGCTACTAATATTTTTAAAAAGGGACGTTTTTACCATACAACATAACTTTCTTTTATAGAAAAGATAAAATTAGAAATTTTGAAACATAGATTTTTAACACCAATATCTAGTGCATAGATATTTTTTCATATATTTTTTTGCATATTTTGTTTTATTAATTTTTGAAGTGAGATTAATTATAAGTCATACATTGGTCTATACCATACAACATTAGTTTTATACCATACAACATTAGTTTTATACCATACAACATTAGTTTTTCTGTATGTATCCAAATTAACTTCTTCTTTTTTTGTTGAAACAAGGACATCAATACCTAGTGTGTAGATATTTTTTAGAATTTTTTTCCTTATTTTTTTTAATTTTTTCACATGTGTGGAATAGAGACCTTGATGTTTGGCGAAAAACCTATATTCATTAGAAAATAGAAAATAAATATAATAATCAAATAAAATATATTCAAAATCACACATTTTTGAAAGCATATACTAATGGATACATACAAAATAGAATTTCTAAATGACTTCATTTGATCTCCCAAAAGGTGAAGCAAAATTAGATTTTTTTTCACCATTTTGAAAGGTGCAAAGGAGACTCGAGGGTTTGATTTAAGATTAGGAGGTTGTCTCCAAGGGGGCTTGATCTAAGAGGATTTTATCTAACCCCCTTTAGTAAAACCCTTTAGATGGAACCCCTAAAGGCTTAAATTATTAATTTTTCTAAAAAATATTTGATTTCAGACAAATATTAGGATGTCCCATAAGTGCAACACACTATTGTGGCAGCACCCTATTTCATTGTTGGAGTTGTATTCAAGTTTATACAACTAAAAATAATTAACAATACGTCTTTTTAAATGTGCAAAAACAAGATCCCAATTTTCTTCCTAATTAGAGAATCATACTTTAATTGCATTTCATCTTTTCTTTTTTGTTCTCTATTAATTTCTTCAAAGGTTTGAACTTCACTTTCGCAAAAAGTCATCAATACAAAATATGTGTTCACTTCTACTCATGTTGGGAGATGAATAATTCTCTAAACTTGTTTCTTAAATTAGATATTAGACCAATTTGGGTCTATTTATTTGAGGTTTAACAAAGGATTCTTTCTCTTTAAATTAATCAAATTCATTATCTTTGTTTGAGAGATAAGATTCTACAAAATCCTCAATTTAAGCAGACAAAATGAAAGATAAAGGTTTTTCAAAAATACATGAAAATTTTAGCTTAACATTACATCCCTTTTTAAGGATCATATAGTCCAATAGCTTTTGGCTTTCCTCTATATCCTACAAAAACATATTTAAAAGAAGTTAGATCAAGTTTCATTTATTATTGAGAATGAATATAAAAATAGGGATTCAAGAAATTATTAAGTGAGATATGTTTGGTTTCTTTTTCTCTTATATTTCTAGAGGTGCTAAAGATTTAATGTATTTGAAGACATTTTATTTAAAATATGGATGACTATATTCATAGCTTTAATCCATAGAAATTTACGTACATTGACAAACTACATCATGGATCTAAACATTTCCATGATGGTTCATTTTTCTTTCCACCACACCATTTCTTCAATGGGAATAGTGAGTTGTGAGCTCCCTTTGAATCCCATATAAGATATAAAAATCTTCAAATTCTTTATTTATATATTTTGTCCCATTATATCTATTCTTAAGATTTTTAATTTTAAATTAGATAGACAATTGCTTAAATCTAGAAATAACTTCATTTTCATTTTTAAGATAATATATCAAACCATACTAGTATATTAAATATTAAAAGTTAGGTTATAAAGAGACCTAATTAAGGAACGAACTAGTAAAGCTCTCATAAAGTCATTAGGGACCAATTCTAGAGGGTGAGATGAAATGTCAATGCACTTTTTGTTAAAGGGTAAAATGTGTTTTACATGAAGTAAGCATTCATCACATGTTTCTAATTTATTCTTAATTATAAGTAAACCAACCACTATATCATTTAAACTTGTAATATTTAAATGAATTAATCTTTCATGCCACAATTGAGTTGCATCTTTTAATTGGATTGAAAGACATGTTTCTTTCACAAAACTATTGAATAGACATTTTGAATACCTTTGGCTATTATTGATTTAGTTTGATCTTGAATAATCTAATTTTTTTTTAGGAGAATGATTTTGAATTTATTTTGAGCAGGTTGACAATAAGATATGAGATTTTTCCTTAATTTAGGAAAAAATAAAGTAGCTCATATGAATTCGTTTGAATTTTTTTATTTTCCTTGCCCTTACAGTGCTTCTATGATTGAGTTATCTCCTAGATAGATTCTTTTATTCTACAATTTGATTAGTTAAGAGATCATTTATGTGCATCATATGTCTTGAGACATAATTGCATAGAATCTACTCGTTATGTTTTGATGTAGTGATGATATTATAAAGAGCAATGGTTTTATTTTGATTTTAAAATTAGTTTTTATTTTCATACTTATTCTAGTTTTGAGATTGATTTTGATTTTGATTTAAGTATTTTCCATTTTTTTATTTTTTGGATTTTTTTGTCATTGATAAATCTTTTACTGTCCTTCTTGATATAACAATGCATTTCTCTGTGACCCATTTTGTCACATTTGTTGTATTTTTATTATTATGGATAAAAGATGATTTTTGAAAGGAACCAAACCCTCATACAACAAAGAAATAGGACCAAAAGGTCAACAAGAAAAAGCTTAGCAAGGAAGAAAAAAGAGACAAAGTTATAACAATGCAATAAACTAATTGTTGACCCTATGGCATTTGGCATGTGCATATGATGTGTTGGTATTGATGTCGACATAGTGCTAGGTCAAATTCATTATCTCATATAAGCTTGGAGGTTGTGTGCATTCAGAGTTTGCAAAGGAGACCCATAGTCATGAGTATTACATCAGTGTGCTTCATGTTGCAAAGGAAGTTCATGTTTATGATATGGTGGATGTTCATGGTTTCATGATATTGTTGTTATCTCTTATGTGTCAGGATGTTTTTTTTTTAAAAGGAACTCTCTGCATACTACAAATAGTCTCTATCTATATCACCAAACATTTAGAGATTTTTCCTACAGTCCTAACACACTAAACCCTAAGTTCCTAGGTATAAACCCTAAAAAGCCTATTTTGTGTTGGTGGTATAATCCTTATGCTATAAGTGTTTCGTATGTGACTTTCAATCCATAGTCTATCTTTGAAAGAACTTTGTTTTTGCCTCTGTTAATAATTTGTATTGATTTTATCTTTGTCTAGGGTTTTATATGTGTTAAGGTCCTAAAAATCTAAAACCCTAAGTTTTTTCTTTATGCCCTGAAGCCTAACTCATAGTCTTTAAAACTTTCCTTATGCCCATCACACTAAGAATTGCTTTTTGGTTATATTTGGGCAGTGACGAGAGATAGAAGGTCAAAGGTGACTTAAGTCACAACCTGAAGGGGTCATGCTTGTCAGGTGACCGCCCCCCTCTGCTAGGGAGCCCAGTCCACACCGGTCGAGGGTTTTGAAAACGAGAAGTTAACTTTGATTGAAGGTTGATATTCAATTTGGTGAGCCCATGAAGTTTCTAATCGATGATTCAATTTTAAAAATTATTTAAACCCTAACAGATCCTTTGGGAGTGTAAACTTTGATGGCTGAATGAGAGTTTTTGCTCAGTTTGGTGTAGTTTCATAAAAAGATTAGTAATTATTTTGGTACCGAAGATTGCAAAAGGTTTATAATTTTTTTCCATAGGTATCCAAGTTTTTTTTTTATGATATACATATAGATTATCGTGTAATATGCAGGGAAAAATAATGTTTTGATTAAAATATCTCAAGAAAATGATTGTGAAGGAATATGAAGTCGATAAGTAAGAATGCCTTTGTGATGCATATGAACTGGTCTACAGAGTATTCTTTTGAAGATATTTTTGTTAATAAGAGGTCTAAGATTATTGTACTAGGGATCCCGGTCCACACCGGTCGAGGGTTTTGAAAATGAGCGGTGAACTTTGATCGAAGGTTGATATTCAATTTGGCGAGCCTACGAAGTTTCTAATCGATGATTTAGATTTAAAAATTGTTTAAACCTTAACGGATCCTTTGGGAGTGTAAACTTTGATAGTTGAATGAGAGTTTTTTCTCAGTTTGGTCCAGTTTCATAACAGATTAGTAATTGTTTTTGTACCGAAGATTGCAGAAGGTTTATTAATTTTTTCCACAGGTGTCCAAGTTTTTTGGGATGATATACATATGGATTATTGTGTAATACGCAGGGAAAAACAATGTTTTGATTAAAATATCTCAAGAAAAGATTATGAAGGATTGTGAAGTTGATACGTAGGAATGTCTTTGTGATGCATATAAACTGGTCTTCATAGTGTTCTTTTGAAGATATTCTATTGAGAGCCATGGAGAAACAATATCCCATTCGGGTACTGAGCCCACCCATGCACCGATCAGCTTATACCTATTATCCTATCGAGGCCACCGGGTGTGGGCCCCATCCATCCGGAGGTGAAAGGGGGACGGTGGCACCCCCAGTTGAAGAAGGTAGGCGGAGGAGGAGATTGTTTATCCTAGGGTTCTAGCCATCGGGGGGGGGGGGTGGGAGGACATAGTTGGGGTTGGCTAGACAGCGAATTTTAGTTCGAGAAGGATGTTACGTATAGAATCTGGGAATCAATCTGGCTAGTTGATGACCCCTACTATGGCAAAGGGAGTGGTGGGTGGGAGGCATGTTATGTATAGAATCTGGCTGGTGTTGACCTTTCTCGATTCTATACGCCTATGGGACATCGGGGTGGAGGGAAGCAGCACCACCAGAAGCGGATTCTCCTGACCTGGTTGACCTGGAACTGCCAACGTTTCTACCTCCCCCCCACCCTTGCAGGGGCCCCCATCACGTTCAGGGGAAATCCCGTGATGAATCCGGGCTAAATAATATTGTCTCAAGAATATGACTATTTCTTCGGTTTGTTTAGCTGGCCCCCACCCTGACACTATAGTTGATAATAGGGGCGGGGGCAGAAAAGGAAAAGGGCAATAGTTGGGGGGGCCACCCACCCACCCTGGGCTATAATTCTCTCGGGGGCCCTCCCGTCCCCTCGTGTGTGGTCCTCTGGCATAATCGAAATCAGTGATCGCCCCCCCACCCCCCGACTATAGTTGCCCCTACTATATAAAGGGATAGTTTGTTTGGTCCGGAAGGAATAGAGTGAAGCAGTCCAGACATATAGTTGTCCGGAATGATCCACAGAAGGTAGGAAGCGTGGTGAAACATCGGCTATCCAACCGGGTACGACTTGACTGAACTCGCTGTGGAGAATGGATAGCCTTGTCCTCCCACACCTCCTCTCAAACTTGATCTTTTTTCCCACTCTAATACCTTTGTCCTCCTGCACCGGGGGTGAAGGGTGGAGTCAAACTTGATCTTTTTTCCCACCACCCCATTAGTTAGTCCCAATAGGCTGATTCATTCCACTGTCTTAGATACCAGTCCTCCGCCCTCAATCCGACCAACGTTTCTACCTCCAACTATCATCCTTGGGGCCCTAACTTCCTACTGGAGGTGCAAGATGGCACGAGCCCTAACTTCCTACCTGAACAAGGAGATCGCGCTCCCTAACTTCCTACCTAAACGAACTAAAAACCAGGGGTGGAGGATGGGAGGGTTGATGTCTTTTAGTGAGTGAGAGAGAGAGAGAGAGATCTTTGTACTTCTTGACGCACTAGATGGTTTTAGAATCATTGTATAAAGTTGTTTGTCATAGTTTAAGGGAGGTTGGTGTGTTTGCTTGTGTTAAGGTGTGCGTGACAAGTTAGATGATTTAGATTTGTGAAACATTGTTATTATCATCTTGCAAAGAAGCTATTGTGTTTTGTAATAGTGCAAATCAGATTATTGTAGAATCACTACTTACACATTTTCTTTGTCTTTTGTTGAGAAGTTTTGGAGTTTCAAGAGATTGAGGTTGAAGGCTCTTGAGCTTGGTGAAATTGGTCTGATTAGGTGTGCATTGTACCTAAGAGGTTGGTGTTTGTAAATAGTGCATAGGTGTCTATTGTACCTTGGAGTTGTAGCTTCAAAAACAATTGTACTTTTCTCCTTTTTGAGGCTGGATTTGAGTAGTAGACTCAAGAAACTCTCAGTGGTTTTCCCCTCATAGGGTTTCCACATAAATTTGGTGTCATGTGTACTTAATTGGCTTATGGTTTCCTCTCTTTCATTTATTTGATGTGTCCTTAAGTTATTGATCTAAGCATTTGATTAGATTACACTGATTCAAGCCCCCTCTTAGTGTAACTATGCTCTTTTCAATTGGTATCAGAGCTAGGTGCCTATTAGAGGTTTAATCAACCTTGGTTGGTCCTGGTATTATGTTACACTCATGTCTTGTGAAGAAGGTTCATCAAAATCCAAAGCACCCATGTTTGATGGTTCTAGTTTTGCCTTTTGGAGTTTCAGGATAGAGTCTTATTTGCAGTCATTAGGTTATGATGTATGGGCAGCAATTGAAAATAGATATAAAGCATCTCAACCACCCTCCTCTAATGATGAGAAAAGAGAGTATGAATGTAATGAAAAAGCCAAGAGTGCCATTTGTTGTGGGCTCACAAATGACATTTTAGTCAAGGTAATGCATTGCAAAACTGCTAATGAAGTGTGGGATAAGTTGGTTAGCATTTACCAGGGTGATGTTAAGATCAAATAAGCTAAATTGCAAACCTTTAGGGCAAAGTTTGAAGGTCTGAAAATGACTAATGATGAAAAGATTGTTCAAGAAATAGTTAATGCCATTAGAGGTCTAGGAGAGGAAGTAAAAGATCATGTGGTTGTTAAAAAGGTGTTAAGGTCATTGTCTTCATTTAGTATGATTCTAAGGTCTCTACAATAGAAGAAGCTAGAGATTTAAACAAAATCTTCTTAGACAAACTACATGGTACCCTCACAACTTATGAAATGACGATAGTAGATGATGGACCATCGAGCAAGGAGGTAGCCTTCAAATCTCTCAAAAAGGATAAGGAGGTAGAGTTAGATTTTGAGGACTTAGATGATCAAGAATCCAACTTTGTGAGGAGATTGAGAAGAGGATCAAGAAAGTACAGTGGTAAGTTGCCCTTTAAGTGCTTTAGTTGTAATAAAGTTGGTCATTTTACTTCAAAATGTCCTCTAAATGTAAAAGCTAAGGAAGATAACCCTAAGAATCATTATAACTCTAAAAAGGGAAGAAGATCCTTTGGCAATAGGATGAAAATTTATATGTAGATGAGAACAACAATTTTGATGATGTTGTTGTTGGCATAATAGTCATAGTAATAATGGTATTACATTGTTAAATTTGCATTTATAGGTTAGTTTATGCATATTAAATAAATGTTAGTAAATAAAGAAATAGTTAGTTTGTTAGTTTGTGGGAGTTACATTCCCGTATGGAGGTTATGTAGGTAGTTATAAAATAGTTAAAGGGAAAAGGCTTTTATAAAGCCAATGTAATGCAATGTGAAAATCATCCTAAGATAATAATATATTATTCTATGTTTTATTTTGTTGTGTTAAAATGGTTTGATCTAGTTATCTGTGTTTGTGCTCACCAATTTTAACATGGTATTAGAGTGTAATATTTCCTTGTGCTTGTGTGTTTGGAGGAGAGCAAATGTCTAATTTTGTGCCGTATGAATGAAGAAATGTTTGCACCGATTTAGATAGTAGGGAGAAAGTTTGAAGGAAGATGGCAAGGGCGTGAGGTAATCTGTGTAAGTTCATTTGAAGAAAGAATGCGTAATAAGAGTTATATCTAGATGATGTTCCATTTTCTATAAGCATCCAACCCCAGTCAGGTCGTCTGGAGAAGAAGTTCATGTGGAGGAGAAACATAGCAGCATTCTAAGGAGCAACTGTATTTGCTTTGTTTGTATGCATTTGAAGGTAGAGATAAGGTGCATGCCTGTTGATAAAGGCAACTATGAAGTGAAGACCGTGGATGATCAATTTATGATGAATTTTGTGTTTGTTGGTAGTGCAGACCTGTGAAAGGCAAATATTTTATGTGTTGCGTTGAATGTAGGTGAAAGAGGTAATTCATACAGTGAGTTTAAAACTAACTAAAATTTATTAATGATACATTTTATATATTTTAGAAGGCATGTTATTAATTATGCTACGTATGAAACGTTAGCAAGAGGCATTTTGATGGGTAAATAAAAATAAAGACATACGAGAGGGAATAGATAAGTAGTGGAATTTTTCTCAAAATATTTAAAGAATTTTGAAGTTTTTGGACATGTAAATATGATAAGAATGCAATTATGGGCCAAATATTGAAATAAAATTGTATGCATTGGAGTGATAAGGAAAATTATCTTGGAGATATAAGGTTGATTAGTGTATGGGTCTATCATTGGTTCAAATTGACATTATCATCTTTTAATCATGAATGCACATATGTCAAAGATCACTTATGCTTTCAGGGACATCTTTTCTATTCCTGATGAGGCCTCCAAAGACTCATCCAAGACATCAGTTGGTTAAAGTGTAACAGGTTCATATTGGAGGTAGGCAGCATCAGAGGATGGAGGATTTTCCATCATCTCAAGTTAGCTTCTCGCTTTGAGATGATGCTTTGCATGAGAAGCATTTTTTGTTTTGGTTGTTTTGCTTTTCTTTGTTGATGGTGATGGATTTGAAGAATGTATGTTTTGTGAAGATTTTGTTTTGGAGACAAGTTTGGGATTTGGTGTTGAGCTCAATATTGATTGTTGTCTAGCAAGCTTCAGAGTATCTGATTCAGAATTATACCCTTTTACAGTCACTAGACAATGATAGAGATCTGTCATATCTCTTAGGGATTGTTGTCAAATAATTCAAGACTCTGTGATTTGAGAGTTTGGGACTAAAGAGCTCAAGAACACATCTCGAAGCTACACCTTTCTTAGGGTAGACGAGATAGCATGATGGAGCCCCACTTGGTTCAGGATTTGTTCTTTGGGAGAAGATCTTCTATAAAATATGTATTCGTATTATGTAATAAGCTTTGTTGAGTATATTAGCATTCAGGGGGGGTCCCTTGGTACTATTGTAGGAACAATGTAATAAGGGGGGGAATATTGGCATAATAGTCATAGTAACAATGGTATTACATTGTTAAATTTGAATTTATAGGTTAGTTTATTCATATTAAATAAATGTTAGTAAATAAAGCAATAGTTAGTTTGTTAGTTTGTGGGAGTTACATTCCTAAATGGAGGTTATGTAGGTAGTTATCAAATAGTTAAACGGAAGAGGCTTTTATAAAGCTAATGTAATGCAATGTGAAAATCATCTGAAGACAATAATATATTATTCTATGTTTTGTTTCGCTGTGTTAAAATAGTTTGATCTGGTTATCTATGTTTGTGCTCACCAATTTTAACAGTTGCATATACTAGTGATCAAAATGAATGTGTTTTTATGGCATTTGAACAAGGAGAAAAAGAGAATTTTGTTGTAGTGGAAGATGCTGATCCTAAGGTAGAAGAGATTGATTTTGAAGGAGAACTAATTTCTGCACTTGCTGATCTAAAACATGAAATAAAGAGGAATGAAAAACTTGGTGTCAAACTTGAAGAATATGATAAACACATTGCAGATCTGAAATTGCAGTTGGAAGAGTCCAAAAGGGTTGAAGAAGTGAAAAAGTTGGACTTGTAAACAAAAGTGGGTGATTGTTAGAAGTTGGAGGCAGAAGTTGTGTCCTTAAGAAAGCAATTAGAAAAGGTAAAGGAGGAGTTAAATTAGTCCCTAAAATGTGAGAAAAGTGCTGAACTCTTTGACAAGTTACTTCAAAGTCAAAATTTTGTAACAAACAAATTGGACTTGGTAGTGAAGAAGCACAAAACTTCAAAGATGCAATAAGTCCAACCTATGATAAAGGTGAATCTAGTACTATTTCTAGAAACTAAAAAATAAAGACTTCAAATGGTGATGGATTCAAGAGGGTTCACACTTCTAAGTAAGGTTTTCAAAGAACTTCATTTCCAAGACAAACTAGGTTCTTTTTACTCTTTTCATGGTTATTTTTTTTCTTGCAATCAATATGGACACAAAGCAAGTAAGTGCATAAGTAGGGTTAAAAGAATGGATAGAATTGATTTTGTTGGTAAAAATCCCTTTGCTCCATTGGTTGGATTGAATGATATTTGCTATATCTGTAACAATTTTGGTCACGTTGAAAAGTTTTGTAGAAGTGGATTCATGCAGCCTCAAAAATCAGACTTTAGACAATTTGTGACAGAAAAAATAAGTCCTATACAACAGCAAAATTAAGACCAACCCTCTACAAATCTGAATAAGACTGCTCATATGAAGACAGATGACAAGTGTACAAAACATTGGGTTCATAAAAAAATAGAGAAAAAGTCAATGATAGTGCAAATAGCCTTTCATGTCAAAGATAAAAGCAGCCCTTGGGTTGTTGATAGTGGATGTTCTAGTCACATGATTGGAGACAAGAGTAGGTTCACTAGTTTGAAAAATTCAATGGTAGTACTATTAAATTTGATGATGATACTACTACTAGAATCACTGGTAAAGGGAAATTAAGTATTGATGGAAAAACAAACATTCATGATGTCTTATATGTTGAAGGTTTATGACACAATTTGTTAAGTGTGAGTCAAATGTGTGACAAAGGTTATAATCTTGTGTTTCATACTAATGGAAGTGAAATAATCAATGAATGCACTGGTCAAATAGTTGTTGAAGTAGATAGGACAGAAAATAACTTGTATCATTTGAAGGATATAAAGAATGGAAAGTGTTTGTTAGGGAAAAATGATTTGAGTTGGTTATGGCATAAACGAATGGGTCATATAAGTTTTGATCACCTAGTGGAGGTTAACAAGAAAAATGCTATGAGACATATGCCTATTCTTAGTAAGGCATCTAATGTGTTTTGTAAGGAATGTCAGGAAGGCAAACAAACAAGGACAAGCTTCAAGACAAAGGAGTATTCAACTACTCAACCTTTGGACCTAGTTCATATGGATCTATGTGGATCAACAAGGACAAAGAGCTTAAATGGTGAAAGGTACTTAACCTATTCATTGATGACTTTTCTAGGATGACATGGGTTACATTCTTACAAGATAAATCTCAAGCCTTAGATAGATTCAAAAATTTTAGATCTATGGTTGAAAATGAGATTGGTAAGAAGATCAAGTACTTAAGGTCAAGTAGGGGTGGAGAGTACACATTAGATGAGTTTAATCAGTATTGTGGGAAGCATGGAATTAAGTGACATTTTTTAGCAGCTAGTACACCTTAACAAAATGGGGTAGTAGAGAGAAATAATAGATCAGTCCAAGACATGGCTAGAATTATGTTGAAAGATTCTAAGTTACCTAATTAGTATTAAAAGAAAGTAGTGCATACAACAATCTACATTATTAATAGAGGCAAGTTGAGAGAAAATAGTGACAAAATGCCTTATTAACTGTGGAAAGGTAGGCCTGCATCACTCAAGTACTTTAAAGCCTTTTGTAGTAGATGTACAATCAAGAGAGATAAAGGTAATCTTGGTAAGTTTGATTCTAGGGATGATGAAGGTATATTCTTTGGCTACTCTACAACTAGCAAAGCTTATAAATGTTATAACAAACATCTTCATAAGATTGTTGAGAGTGTACATGTTAGTGTTGATGAGGATCTAACTCAGTTGTCCTATATGAATTCTGACCCTGTTTGTGAGGAACCAACAAATAAAGTAAAGGTTGAATCTGATGAAGAAGGGCCTCAAACTCCAAGTTCACACAAGAAGAGTGTCATTCAGCCTCAAACAACTCCTAGTACACACAAGGAGAGTACTAATCATGAAGAAGGATGTCCATCACAAACAAAAGTAGTACCTAGGTTTGTCAAAAGAGATCATTCATAAAATCATATTATTGGCAACAAGGAGGAAGATGTAATGACAAAAAAAACTCAAAGCAATGCAACAAGAAGAGGTGAATTATTCCTTACTCTCCAAGTTATAACCTAAATCTTATGAAGAGGCTAGTAAGGATGAAGATTGGATCAGGGCTATGAAAGAAGAGTTGAGTCAAATTGAAAAAAATGAAACATGGGAACTTGTACCTAGACCTACGAATAAGAATGTTATAGGAGCCAAGTCAGTTTTTAGAAATAAATTGGATGAAAATGGGAATATCACAAGAAATAAAGAAAGGTTAGTTTGTAAAGGTTTTTCTCAAATTTAAGGTTTGGATTTTGATGAAACCTATGTAGCTGTTGCAAGACATGGAGTCATTAAGATGTTTCTTGCTTATTCAGTCCATAAAAGGTTCAAAGTTTACCAAATGGATGTTAAATCTGCCTTTCTCAATGGTTACAAGATGTAAACTTAGTAAGGATGATGAATCTAATTTGGTTGATCAAACATTGTATAGATCTATGATTGTTAGCCTTCTATACCCAACTTCTACAAAGCCTGATATGATGCAAGCTATGGGTATGGTCTCTAGATTTCAATCAAATCCTAAAGAGAGACATATTAAGGCAATTAAAATGATATTTAGATATTTGAAAAGCACACTTGATTATGGGTTATGGTATCATGTCAATAATGATTTCAATTTGGTTTCTTATACTAATGCTAACTGGGCTGGTTACATAGATGATTGGAAAAGCACTAGTGGAGGTACTTTCTTCTTAGGTGATAGGTTGGTGGCATGGACAAGAAAGAAACAAGAATCAGTATCACTCTCTACTGCTGAGGTAGAGTATATAGCAACTACTTCTTGTTGTACTTAGGTACTTTGGATGGTATAGGCTCTTAAAGACATGAAGGTGAATGTATCTCTACCCATTTCAGTTCTATGTGATAATACAAGTGCTATCAATATCTATAAGAAGCCTATAATACATTCAACAACTAAACATATTGACATTAAGTATCATTTCTTGAGAGAGAAAGTTTAGACTAAAGACATTGCTTTATAGTATGTTGCTACAAGAGATCAAGTTGTAGACATTTTTACTAAACCTTTGTCAAAAGAGCTGTTTGAACACTTGAGACTCAAGTTGGGAGTTGTCTCTCTCTCCTCTCTCAACTAAGCTTATGAGATGTGTTGGTTTTAGGGGGGCTTGCCTATTTGTTCCATGTATCCCTAAATGTTATCTTTATTTCAGTTTGTATTGCAATGTTTTATGTTTGTTGCCATTTTATTGTCTTGAAGAGCATTGTTTTTGGTTTCTGAAGTTTGGTGATAGGGGGAGTTATTCTTTCACCTTTGGCATTGACGTTAAAGGGGCAGATAGTTAGACAATGTTTTTTGTTTGCTATTTTCATGCTCTTTGCATTTTCATGGTTCTTATGTTTTAGGTGGTAGTGCTCATGAGGTGATAGTGCTCAGTGCTCTTTTCTATTTTTAATGATAGTCCTTAGTGCTCTTTGCTATTTTTCATGACATAGTGCTTTTCATGGTGACAGAGGTTGTGTGACAGTTTTTTCATGGATGGTGATAGTGATTTTTATCAGGCTGTGTGACAGTGACTTTTGCCAGGCTTTTTGTCAGGTTGTCTTTGCAGATGTTCTTGTTCTTCAAGATATACTTTCCTTAATCTGGTATAGTTTTCATGTTATAGGATACAATTTTTCTTTACTTAGTCTTGAATATCCTTTACTACAGAGTTTTGACAACTCTTCTTGCAGTTTGAGACATGTATGTCTAAAATATGTATGATACTATGAGATTAGTAATACTTGAGATTAGGAATATAGAGGTTTGACATTAGTACTAGAGAATTTTGACATCCATAATATAGAATTTTGACATGTTTGTTTGTTGTAGACCAAACACGGAGTATTTTGATAGTGTATATGTAGAGCATCTTGGAAAGAGTTGTGACTAGTGTGACAATGGTTTTTTGTGATGATGTTGTTTAAGGACTGTCTTTGTATCATTGAAAATGTTATCAAGGTTACGAAGGCTCAATCATGTTGCCATCAATGCCAAATGGGAAGATTGTTGACCCTATGGCATTTGGCATGTGCATATGGTGTGTTGGCATTGATGTCAACATAGTGCTAGGTTAGATTCTTTCTCTTAGATGAGCTTGGAGGTTGTGTACAGTTAGAGTTTGCAAAGGAGACTCATGGTCATGAGTATTACATCAGTGTGCTTCATGTTGCAAAGGAAATGCATGTTTATGATATGGTCGATGTTCATGGTTTCAAGATATTGTTGTTATCTCTTATGTGTCATGATTTTTTTTAAAAATGTAACTCATTACTCACTACAAATAGTCTCTATCTATATCACCAAACATTTAGAGATTTTCCTATGGTCCTAACACACTAAACCCTAAGTTCCTAGGTATAAACCCTAAAAACCCTATGTTGTGTTGGTGGTATAATCCTTACGCTACAAGTGTTTCTTATGTGACTTTCAATCCATAATCTATCTTTGAAAGAACTTTGTTTTTGCCTCTGTTAATAATTTGTATTGCTTTTATCTTCATCTAGGGTTTTATATGTGTTAAGGTCCTAAAAATCTAAAACCCTAAGTGTTTTCTTTATGCCCTAAAGCCTAACTCATAGTATTTAAAACCTTCTCTATGCCCATCACACTAAGAATTGCTTTTTGGTTATATTTAGGCGGTGACTGGAGATAGAAGGTGAGAGGTGACTTAAGTCACAACCTAAAGGGGTCATGCTTGTTGGGTGACCAGCCCCCTCTACTAGGGATCCCGGTCCACACCGGTTGAGGGTTTTGAAAATGAGCGGTGAACTTTGATCGAAGGTTGATATTCAATTTGGTGAACCTACGAAGTTTCTAATCGATGATTTAGATTTAAAAATTGTTTAAACCTTAACGGATCCTTTGGGAGTGTAAACTTTGATAGTTGAATGAGAGTTTTTTCTTAGTTTGGTCTAGTTTCATAACAGATTAGTAATTATTTTGGTATCGAAGATTGCAGAAGGTTTATTAATTTTTTCCACAAGTGTCCAAGTTTTTTTGGATGATATACATATGGATTATTGTGTAATACGTAGGGAAAAACAATGTTTTGATTAAAATATCTCAAGAAAAGATTATGAAGGATTGTGAAGTTGATATGTAGCAATGTCTTTGTGATGCATATAAACTGGTCTTCATAGTGTTCTTTTGAAGATATTTTAGTTAAGCATAGCTCTAAGAGGGTTGACATCTTTTCATAGAGAGAGAGAGAGTTCTTTGTACTTCTTGACGCACTAGATGGTTTTAGAATCATTGTATAAAGTTGTTTGTCACAGTTTAAGGGAGGTTGGTGTGTTTGCTTGTGTTAAGGTGTGTGTGACAAGTTAGATGATTTAGATTTGTGAAACATTGTTATTATCATCTTGCAAAGAAGCTATTGTGTTTTGTAAAAGTGCAAATTAGATTATTGTAGAATCGCTACTTGCACATTTTTTTGTCTTTTGTTGAGAAGTTTTGGAGTTTCAAGAGATTGAGGTTGGAGCCTCTTGATCTTGGTGAAATTGGTCTAATCAGGTGTGTATTGTACCTAAGAGATAGGTGTTTGTAAATAGTGTATAGGTGTCTATTGTACCTTGGAGTTGTAGCTTCAAAAACAATTGTACTTTTCTCCTTTTTGAGGTTAGATTTGAGTAGTAGACTCAAGCAACTCTTAGTGGTTTTTCCCCTCATAGGGTTTCCACATAAACTTAGTGTCATGTGTACTTGATTGGCTTATTTTTTTCTCTCTTTCATTTATTTTGATGTATCCTTAAGTTATTGATCTAAACATTTGATTGGATTACACTGATTCACCCTCCCCTCTCAATGTAACTGTGCTCTTTTCACTAATATCTTCACAGGATAGAGGAGCCAATGGCCTACACTATCCTATACCTAGATTTAGAAACCCATACACCCTTGATCTAGATGTGGGAATATAAAACATGTTTATGAAGACCTTTCTTCCTCCTTTGAGCAATAGCCCATGAAAAAAAATCACCCAAATCCTCAAAGTAGAGGGAAAGAGAAGGGGAACCTACCATTGCCACCCCATCATGGAGCACTAATCAAGGAGAAGACTAGAGATGATGGGTGGAAGATTATATAACAAGAGTAGTTATGTCAAGGATCTTAACTAGAGTAGAAAATATGGAAGTACTAGGCTCAACAAGATTAGGGATCAGAGAGTCAACCAAAACATACATTAAAGATAAGGGTCAAATCATAGGAAAAGACTCGTCAATTTCAAAAGGGGAATCAAGTAGAGATCCAGGAAATATAAAGAGATGAGGAAGAACATTACTTTTCTAGGAAGAAGCTCCCTCAAACGTAAGCTTGGAGTGATGACACTCTGAAGCCAAATTGCTAGTGTTGAAATATTGACAACAACAAAAAGGTAAACCTTCATAATCTAGAAGTTACACCTAGAGGTGATCCACCACTTGAAGGGAAATCTCAAATGGGAGATCCTTGGATATAAGTCTATATCCACTGATATTCATGTAAAATTTGTACAGGTAAACAAAGTAGTAGTAGATTTCATCATCATGAAGTGATTCAATGCATTTCCAATAGCCTTGTAGCATGATCCTGACTAGAACTAGAGTAGGGGATTTCGAAAATACAACCAGACTAACACAATAGAGAAGGAAATAGAGAGATGTTAAAACAATGGGAACAAAGACTTTAGCCACAATGAATGTAGCCCATGTTGGGATCCAACTTGAAAAATGCAAAATCATCCAAGTCTGGTTACCCTCTATGCACTTTTCCTATCTCACCCACCATATATAACCAATCTAAGATGTTTTAAGTGGGTTTCCCTTTAGTCTAATTTTTCCTAACTATTGTTCAAAGTCATCACGATGTGCCCATAATGTGTTGAATTTTCTAAAAATCTAAGAAAATTTTGTCTGGTCCAAGTTCCTTGTCATTTTCTAATGTTTATTGTGTTTTGTGGTTTCTCTCCTCACTATTGGATGTGTAAGAGTTTCTAATGGACTCAATATCCCTATTACACCTACAAAACCATAATAGCCTTCCAAAAGAGAGTATCAAGAGATTGAATTGTTTGATTATGGTGTAAAATAGAATTATGATATTATGATACGTGATATAATAAGAGACCTTGCTTATATTAGCAAGATAATAAGATAGGGCTACATAGGATCATGACAAGTGTCTTAATCCTATGACATGATACACAAAGAGATAACTATCCTAAGTGTGTCCTAAATAAATTTAAGTAAACTAGTGTGAATAGGCCCTAATAGGGAAACAAATTAGGTAATATACCCTATTCACACCAACACCCCCCTTTAAGTGCAACTTAGGGAGAATGAATAAATATACAAATGATGCAATGATGGATGGTTCTTGGCTACAAGGCCATGTTAGGTACCCATGTACAAAAGATCTCTCACAAATGGAGTAAATGAGAAAAACCCATAGGAGAAATCCCCCCTCCGAAAGAGAGAAAACATAAAAAATGTAATGGAAGAAGGACTAAATATGACCCTCTAAAGACTACATCCAACAAAAATACACAATAAACACCCCATAATAGAGAAAGAGTGAGATGATAGATCCTCTTAGAAAGAAGTAGTTCTTTTGCCAATGGTAAATGCCTGAAGATGAACACAATCCACTACCTGCAATCAACATTTCTCCCCTTGGGAAGAATTAAATCCAATGGTGGATGTAGAAGCAACTCCCACAATCTATATGAAAAGGGAATCCAAATCTAAATGTGTGTCTCATAATACAACTTGAGTTTCTTCATGCTAGAAAAAGATGTCTCCAAATTAGGAACTATATGCCTAATCAAAGAAGTAGAACTAGGAGAGGAAAGATATTGAACTGCATCTAAAAACACTAAAGATGTGATGACATCACTTCCATCAAAGAGGAGAGATAAACCTCAAATATGTCCTCCAAGTCTGAAATGTGAGACTCCACAAACAAGGATGATATGTCTAATAAATAGGAACCCCAATGAGGTAGATCTGGAAGACTAAAATGGTCGTACTATAAAGAATCATTAGAAGCTCTCAAAGAAGACAAATTAAATTTTGAAGTAGCAATAGATGATGGAGATATGATCTCAATAGGAGGAGAAGGAGAAGCAAGATAAGCCTCTATATCACCCGAATGATCAAGACCTACGAGATATTCAATCTACTCTTTTGTATCATCATCAAAGGGTATATTATTTGCATCATCAATGGGTAGAAGACTATTCAAAATAGAATCATCATGGAATGGAGAGAGATGTATGTATCCATAGATCTCCCAAATCTTGGTCTAATGAGTTTGTGGGAACTCATTATGTGAGATGGAATGCATAGTGTCAAAATCAACACTGGAATAAATCAATTCTATGATATGATCAACCTTGTTTCTTAATGTATATTTCCTCTAATGTGTATCTAATTCAAGTCTGAGTCCATAAAGATAACAAAAAATATTAAGCCTCCTACAATGTGTTAGGATGCCTTTTTCCCAAGACTCATAATTATCCTTATTTAGAGTTACCACAAAAGGATGAATAGAAAAACCCATGATATCTCCTCAAATAAACTAGATAAAAGATCAAAACATCCAATATGTATCAATGCTAATAAATGAAGCCTACCTAAGAAAATAGAACCTTTCCAAGTGCCATAATTTCTAGGATATCAAGCAAAACGTAAATAAATAACAAACTAAATAGAATATACCTAGGTTTGAAGCTGAAAAATTACATAGATGGCTATGAAGAGATCATTAATACCTTTCCAACATCGTAAGAATAAAAAAAAAGAGATTCTAGAAAAAAGTTATATGCTCGAAAGCCAAAAGGGTGATCTTGAATTTTAACAGTGATTAAATTAACTAGTAGAAAAATATAGAAAAAAGACCTACACCACTATGAATTTCTCAAACCCAACTTTTTGATGCCTATTTGTTTACAAATTTTTGATATTGTATGCCCAAGTTATGCCAAAAAGAAAAAATACCTCCTTTTGGGATTGAAAAGGAGGCCAAAATGGGCCTAGTGCACTATTTGTGTAGAGATCGGGTGATGCTTGGGTGGCTGGGTCAATGCCAATGGTGGATCTAGGCAATGAGTGGGCATTGTGGTGGTAGACTCTGGAAATAGCACCTTCAAGCACATATCTGAGCAGAGGTGGCTAGTTTGAGTAACAATTGTTACACATATGGTTCCTTAGGTTGTCATTGATGTCAACACTATCACAAGGTTGTCATTGATGTCAACACTATCATGGATGTGTGATGGTGTTCATGGTTGGATGTCATGTCCTATTCAGTAGAGAATATATATTCATGGTTGGATGTCATGCCTTGCTCAATGTAGGGTTGTGTACGAAGTTATATTAAGATGGGAATTAGAAGCATCAAGAAGATACATTAATATGGGAATTAGAAGCACTAAGATGATCATATGTGTTATTTATGTTGGGAAGATATTATTGATGGATTGAAGCATATTGTATGAGCTCTTCTACTATTCCCAAGAATGCATGTGTTGATACTAAGAAGGTTTGGCCTCTGAAAGAATGTTTTACAGTTGACAGTGTGAAGACAATATCATTTCTGTGAAGGTGATCTTAGTTGGGTAATGGAATGCTCCACATTCCTCTACATTTGCAGTTATGGCTATGCAGTTTTGGAACTATGTTAAAGGTGCTGTGAAGGTGATAATTTGAAAGTTTCAGATCATTGGTCCTTCTGTTGTGAAATTTATGCTTGATAGAGTACCAGCATGTGTTCTAGCAGAACAAGGTGGTGTTGAAGGCCTATTGGAATGCTCAACATTTCTCTAGATATGAATGTTTGACTTTGCACTTTTGTGGACATGTTTATGGATGTGTTTGGCATGCTTTCCTATAGTTTCAAGTTTCTTGGTGATCTACAAGCTTAGTTTCTCAATGACAAAATGTTGAAGTGTGTTTTGGATTACTTGTTGTTCTCAGAGTTCATGGTTTTTTTATTAGTTTAGCTAGAAAAGAGGGCCCAGATCCCTTTAACAAAATAGCCCCCTAGGCATTAGGCCATTAATGGGCTAGAAACAATAGATTAAAAGTTCTTGAATGGCAGACCAACAAAAAACTAATCAAAAACCATGAAAACAACAAGGACAACAAAAAATAGTAGAAACAAGAAACTGTGGGCTATCAGTCACCCCAAACTTAGCAAGGAACTCGACCATCTCCTTGTAATCTCCCAAACTGTTGATTCCCACCTTCTTGACCTTATTTTCTAGATCTTTGACCGTAGCAAAGATGGAAGTAGCCATGTACAGGGCTTTAACCACAAACTCTGCCATAGCCTTCTAGTTTTTATGCATGGTTTCCATCTTCCTCTAGATAGGCTGGATGTCCTTAGCATTCTTATCACATAATGCACAGTTCCCCTTTCTATCTTGATCCACAACATCCCTCCCAAAGTCTTTACCAATGGCAGCCCTCATAGTGTCCCCCAGACCTTTAGACCCTGACTTGTTCATAGAGGTGAAATGACTGGTGCCCTCAACCTCATGGATAGATTCCATTGGGGTTTCATCCCTACCTTCCTCCATAGTCTCCTCCACAAACATAGAATCATATGAAACTTCCACCCCCTGTGTATTCGTCAGTGGCTTGCCAGTGATCCTTTTGGACCGATGAATCCTTAGATTGACAGCCTCGCCACCTTCACTGCTACCCATAGGATCTAGCCCAGGGTCAATTTTAACTATATTCATGGGAGCATCCACCATATAAACACCTTTACCTTCCTTAGGTTTTTTCTTTAGGGTGGTCTCCATTTCCTCTATCTCCACCCTCTCTCTTTTGGCAGTCTTCTTTTTAGTCGTCGGTGTGGTAAGCTTATGTTTCTTGTTCTTAGTAGTAGTAGGGGTCCCAGCATCCCCAAAATGGGGGCCACCCTTAGAAATTTTAGGGGTCCCCATACAAACCTTCACTTTGCCTTTATCCCTGGGGGAAGTTGGCTATGGGTCCTCAAGAATTTTGACAGTGATAGGTTTTGGTGGGCATAGAGCAAGGTGGAATTGATATAGTCTCATAATAAGACCTTTGTGTATGGGGATGAGCGGGTGGGCAACATTCTTAGCTCTGAATTCCCTAAAAGACTTAATGGAATTGTCTAAATAAGATAGCAAAAAGAAAGGAAAGCTAATCTCAATTTTATTTCTGAAATGATTGAGAAGAGAAAAGTGGTAATTATAATATACCTGAAACCTTCCTTCCAACATGAAAAATTTCATAAGCATCAGGCAGATGTGGCCCCATGGTTCCGACAAATTTTCCCTCTAAAACCCTCCATGAAGCTTCACTAGTTTCTCATCCTCATGAAAGAAAAGATTCATGTGCTTAGTGTCCGGGACTCTACTTCTCCTCGAGTGCTTCTTCCCTTTCGTAGGTAACCTAGTGGCATGTCCTATCACCTCTTCTGACACATGGAAACCAATAGCACCAATTTTAACCTCTCTGGTTTCCTCATTCCACATTTCAGCAAACTATCATGATAGATTTTCATGTCCTACCATTCCTTCCAGAAAAGGCACCACCTCCCTTTCCTGTATAATGTGCCACACGATTGGGTCTTATTTAAATTCATCCACTGAGCTAGGCTCAATTTTCATAATATCTCCTCCCATTTTCTCAGAGTTCATGGTTGAAGATGTGTGGCACAAAATATTTGATGTATGGAGGTAAAGAAGTGTTTAGAGATGTTGTATGAGTCATATAGATTCATTTGGAAAAATTTCATGGAGATCTTTCTTGTTTCCAATACCACACAAGGTTTTCAAGTTGTTATGGCCGTTATGCTTCAAGTGGCATATGTCTTTGCTTGAGGCTATCTTATTTTCAAATGAGCGGAGTGTGTGGATGTAATTTCTTGATGTTTGATGCTATGAAGGATGTTTTTGACCTGGTTAAACAAGTGTTGATGTCTACAATGCATGGGTCTTCTGCTAGTTTTGAGTGTAGTCTCGTTTAGAAAATGTGCTCTACACATTTCATGTTGTGTGTAGTCTAGCTGACTTGTAAATGTATTTTTCATGTTGTCTTTGGACAACAAGAAATGTAATCAATGTAACATCATCTATAAATTGTAAATAAAATTAAGTTAGGTGAGGTGTGATTGCAATGTGATTGATAAGGTTCTCAAGTAAGAAAAGGAGCAGAACAAATGCATTATGATGTGTGACTGAAGGAGAAAAAGCAGAAGTTGTAGATGCAATCCTGGTTCATCTTGAAGACATATATGTGATAATGATCAAGTGTAGAGTGTGCCTAACTGATCCAATCATCAGAAGGAAGTGTGACGAGGTAAAATTACAATCATCAAAGGTCTAAACTTCAATGTCAATTTTTAGGCAGTAGAAGAATTGTCATGCTATAATTCTTTTTGAGCTTGTTCTCAATTCAGGGAGTAGTTGCTTCCTTGGGAGTGACCCTAAAACAAAGTCTTCAAGGAGTTGTAGCTTCCTTGGGATACCTTCAAGCAATGAGACAATTCTTGAGTATTTTCTGAGATAGTTGCAAGGATACCTTCAAGATGTACATCCGTCCTACTATTCTAGCATTGAGGTTTTCTTTTGGCATTGAATCATCAATTGCAGGTTTTAGTTTCTAAATCCTTTTGTAAAGTTTGAATCTAAGGAGAGGATAGCTCATGGGTGATACATAAAGGGATGGAGCTTCTCCTAGTATTTCACTAAGTTTCTCACCATTGTTGTCTTACAAATCTATTATCACTATGCATTTGAGTAAGTAGCATATCATATTGTGCTGTTTGAAATCCTTTGTCAAACCACAAGGTCATAGAAAGCACCATTCTTTTTTACCATCTTCTCTTAACAAGAGAACTAAAAGTGAATCCGAGGGAGGAGACTTTGTCTCTTCACTAAGCATTCCCTTATTTTCAGATACTTTTGTGAAACCATTGTTCCCTTTTTATCACCCACAAATTTGTCACCCTTGTCACCATTGCATCTTAGGCATAGCATCCTCTCTATAGACCAAAGAGGCATTCTTAGGAATCCCATTTTTCATTGCATCCTAGTCACATTTAGGTGCAAAAACATTTTCAAATCTCTTTATCATTTGACTTCTTGTGGAGGTTAAAAGACCAAAATAGGGGTTTGACCACTCTCAAAAACTCCTTTGTAGACCCAAAATTTCTTCTCGGCTCATTGAAATAGATTATTTGGAGGATACTATTCCTATGAAGGTTTAGTGATGATTGATCTTCATTTTCTTTAGGTTCTATTATTTCTAGATATCTAATTTTACTTTTTTAGCTAGGTATTATACTTGTGTTTCTACTTTTTTGTGTTGTGCAAGTAGGTTGTGGGATCACACAGACAAAGTGAGAAATTGCCAAATAAATGAAGAACACTCATGTCAGACTCTATCATCCATACAACACCATACGTATGACAATAGTTAGTGTAGACATCTATGTAGCACATTATTATCCTAGGTCGAGACCTCCTTCTTCTGGTGGTCAAATAATCCATTGTTCTAGTTTTCAGATCAATTCATTTTTTTCAAAAAGTTAATCTAAAGCCCTATAAATAGCATTTTATTTATAATAATTTGTAGTTAATTGCATTTTTTTATCAATATCATAATTAGAATATCTAGTAGAGTTTTGTAAAGGATAAAACAAGGCTTCTTATCTCTTGAACCTAGAGATTCTGAAGTAGTGTCTTGTAAGATCACTTTAGCTAAAGGGTGCAACTCTTTAGATGGAGTTGTTATGTTATACGCTACATTTTGGTAAACTTGACGTGAACTTATCTTTTGATAACCTTTCTAAAACTAAGACATTATGCATTGTTGGTCATAAGCTCTGAGGGAATTTTATGAGCTTTATGACCTGAGCCTCCAACTCTAAAAACTTTGTAAGGAGAAGCTATAGGAATATGTCAAATTATCAATCACTTTCTATAGACATTCCTTCACTTTTAGGAGACCCTACTATCACTATTGTGCCTATTCCAGAGATACCTCTTCCAAGATCATGTATATTGTCTTTTGTCCCTAGCATGGCCTTTCTAAACACTCAATTAGACTTTGACCTTGAAAATTTTGAGACTATCAACTACCCAGGTTAAAAACTTAGAGTAGCATCTTCAGGATTATTAGACCTTCTTAACCCATGAGACCACCTCTGACATTGTGTCCTCTATCATAGAGTCCCTTAGAAAGATGTTAGTAGACCATCTTGAGGGCCTTGATTTTCTATGTTGGTTAGCTCATATTTTTGACAATGATGTTCCTACCTTATTTTCCCCCCAAAAGACTACCTAGGCTTCCTATTATGCTACTTATCCATAGATTTCCATGACATTACCTACTTCTATCATTTACATACCTACACCTTTGGAGATGACCACCTTCCTTCCTCTAAATTTTGCATCAATGGGAATGGTGAGGAAGCCCATCCAATCATATGAATTTATTCCCCCTCATTTTTTTATCATTTGGAGGATCTTCTATTGCTTTACATGCCATAGTTGCATAGACCTTCCCTGCTTTATTTGTAGCTTGTATCCCATCATATGGCATTCCCATGTCTACTACCCCCACACCTCCTCTACATACAATAGACACAATTATCAATAAACTTATGAAATGCATTAGTAGCCTTCAACAAAAACTTAGTTCCCTCTCAACTACCTCCATGCAAGCCACCATGTCACCCTATGTCAACCGCAACTTGCGATCCTTGAGCATTTTAGTTACTCCTCTACCCAAAAGATTCAAAGTTCCTAGATTTGAGAAGTATAATGGTAAGGATGATCCACAGATGCATGTTTCTACTTTCACTACCTTATAAATTGATGTCATCTTCAAAGATGAGTTGTTAGCAAAACTCTTTCTATGCTTGTTGAAAGATAACTCATTGTATTAGTTTTTCTCACTACTTGAACATTCTATAGATTCTTTTATCCAACTCATGAACTAATTTCTTTAGCATTTCCAGACCCATATAGGTCTACAGGTAACCTTTAGTGAGTTAGTGTATTGTAAGAAAGGGCCTCAAGAGAAATTGATTGATTTCATCTTTCATTACTAGTCACTATTCTCATAGATTTCATACCCCCTTCCTAACTCTAATGTCCATAGGATCTTTGCAAGGGACCTCCAACTAGCTCTTAGGGAGAAGATTCTGATTATGAGGTATCCCTCCTTCATTTGTGCATGACCTGATAGACTATCAACAATCTTTGGATCAATTCAAAACATCTTCTACCTCATCTATCTTTATTAGACCCTCTAGTACTCAAAACAGAAATCTTAAAAGGGGACCACAACTTTCTTATGTAATATATCCTCTACATTTGCTGGTGATAGTGTTGCCACTTCCTTTGTTTGAGAAGCTATGGCCATTATCATGGTAAGATATAAATTCAGGCAATTTACTCCATTGTCTAAGACTTTATAATCCTTGTTGTAGTAGCTCCTTGCTCATAATCTTGTGTAGTTATCACTTGTTAGGCCGTTAGTCCAAGACAAACCCCTTCTAAATAATTATGATGCAAAATCCATTTCCTAATTTCATCGAATACTTGTGCATGATACTAAGTGGTCTATGCATCTTAAAATATAGTGCAATACATCATCAATTCTAACACTATTCAGTTCTTTGAAGAAATTAAAATGTGAAATAAGTCTATGGGTAAACCTAATCAGAACATTCAAATTTACATGGACCCATTTCCCTTTCACTCTTCCAACTTCATAGATTTGGATACTTCATCATCTAAGTTGGGAGAGGAGGTTAGCACATTAGCTTTGCACTTCCATGTTGTCATTAACATAGTGGATGTTTGATAACCTATACCCTAGGAAATGCCCATTGTTGGTCATGACATCATTTTTGCTCTAGCTGATATTATTCCTAACATGCCTCATGGTCCTCTCTACATTATTGCTTAGGCCAATCAGAAAGTTGTTCACAATGTCATGATTGACTCTATCAGCATTTTCAATGTCAACACAGAGGAGTTTCTATATGTCAATCAACTTCATAAGGAAGTTACTTATGGGCCCTCTAATGTATTGATCAAATCCCATGATGGCATGTGCCTCCCTACCCTAAGATAAATCATGTTATCTTTCCAAGTGGAGCCCAAATCCCTAGACATTATATTTTCTATCATTCCCACATCAAACCATTTTTAAGTGTTGATAGGTCACAGTTGTCTTGTATAGATGCAAATAGTCTCCTCTTCAGTTCATGATTGTCTAAAGTTTCCCAATGATGATGGTGTACACATGTTTCCCCATAGTGGCTTTTAGCCCTTGTTGTAGTGGGGAAACCTCTCTTTAGACTATTTTTGGCCTACAGCAACACAGTCACTTTGACCTTGCGTAGACCTTCTGTTTAAGGTCTACACACAATATAAAGAGGGTTGAGTTGGTTCTACTACTCCTACTACTTCTAAACTAGGCCCTTCTATGCCCAAGCCTACGCTTTTTGGGCTTTGCCCCCTGTAATGGGTGGAATTTGGATGTTAGATTTTTTATAGTTTTGTATGTGTATCCTCCTTTCACCCTTACATTCAAGGACCTAGGGTTGAGTTGCAATGTACTATCATGCCCTAGGTTACTATTGAGATGTAGGGAAACTTGGATTTTTGTGATTTGATTGACAATTTCCTTCTTTTATGCTCAGTTGTACCTTAAAACCCTAATTATGCAAATATGACAGTAAACAGATGAATAACAGAAAATAATTTTAAAGAAAGATGTAAAATAACAAATAACTTTGCACATATTTTCAGGCATCTGAGGTGGAAAAGTCAGGGACTAAAGAGCGGGCACCCAAGTCTAGTGCCCTGCTTTTTGTTGAGATCTGGAAACATGGTCTGCAACCTATATATGCTATATCAGAGATTTTTCCATTGTGGAACTTTGAGGACTAATGAGCAGGCGTCCAAGTCCAGGGAGCTATTTTCTTCTCTAATCTACAATTTTGACACTCTGTTGTACCCTCCTACAACTTCACTTTGTCTATAACTCCAACCTATAACTTGTAATCATGAAAACTTTGGGAGGGGGTTGTGGTGTTTAGAGGCCTGCCTCAGTCAAGCCCTGGAGAGACATTTAAGCCTTCCAAACACCGTTGTCCAATAGAGAGTGCATTCCTTGGGAGGTAGAGACAAAAACTAAATGATAAATGCTCAATAATCACAATGGATGTCACCTTGTAGTGAAGATCTCATGGGAGGAAGAAGGTCTTCATTCCATGAGGAGATGGATGCTCAAATCTGCAAACACAAACACATAGACAACACAAATCTACTTTTAGAACACACTCAAAGCCTTGAATAACCTTTAGAACACCATAGCTTTCTAGTAATCATCTATTTTACAAATGAATGCCTAAAAATGCTTTCATATGCAACTACGAACATTCCCGCCAAGATTTCATATATTCAAACTTACTGTCTCAACCTAGGGACCAAATAATGGTTATAAACTGACACTAGAAATTTGGGCCTAACCCAAAATAGGGCAGGACTAGGGCACGGGTGCCCAAGTCCTCCCCCCTAATTTTGGGTAGGTTTAGGTTCAATGGGTCCCCCTAGGTCCCATTTGTCATGATACCCAGGGTTCATTCCATTGGGATGTTGAATTATGATGCAAGATGTCCTAAATGCACAATAGAGACCTGAGAGCTAAACCTTTTGAGGGAAAAGCCCCCAAGGGGACATTTTCTGACATTACATTTAGCCCCCACTTTAATGTATGTATAAACGTGAGGCCAATACATGCATTAAAGTATGGTCAACAAGCACAACAAATGTGCCAAGCATGGAGAAGACAAGCCAAGTACAATGAAGATAATGACAAGCATGTAAAACACAAAGAAGATAGTTAGAATCACACAGAACATGGAGAATATAGTAAATGGGTAGAAGACACATTAATGCATGGAAGATAGGAATGATTTCTTTTCTTTTCTTTTTCTTATATATATGATATGCCGATGCAAGAACAAGAAAGTAAACACACCTCCCATAATGCAGGAAGCACTCATTGCACTGGTCTTTAAATTGCATATACGGGGAAACACACACGCAAGACACACCAAACCTCCCAAAATGTAGGATGCACTCATCACGTAGATCTTTAGACTGTATATGGGGCAATAAACATGCCAAAAAAAGCAAGCACTCCAAACACACACACTTTGAAGACATGGAGAAAACACAACAAACAAGTGATGGAGTGTCCCTATTTCTAGGTTTAGCACCATCTCAAGCACATTACAGACACACACTGATGATTGGGATTCACCACAATAATCGCCGAAGACACAGTTAAGGGTTGAGTTATTCATAGAACTGCTCCTCGCCTCTACAGAGGAGTTTTGAAAATGCAACCCCACCCACATCATGGAGATGCCTTACAGTGAAAAGGAAGCATGGCATATAACCCCACCCGCATCATGGAGACATCTTATGGTGAAAAGGAGGTATGAGTTCAAAAGTATACAACCCCACCCACATCACGGAGATGCCTTATGGTGAAAAGGAGGTATACGAAACAAATTTCAAGATTTTTCAAACACACTTTACTAGCATCTAGAATAGACAGCTTACCTTATATATACCCCCACCTTAAGGTGGTTGATATCATGCATCGATATCAAGCACATTAAGGTAGGAAGAAAACACACAAGGGAACACATACTTTCACAAAGCCCATGCCCCCCCAGAGGTGACATGTACTTTATGATCGGCAAATGTTCCCATAAACACATCCCTGCAAGAAACATGTTAATGTCCACATAAAGACAACAACATCAGTGCATATGAAATATGAAGCATGCAAGATTCAAGATGGACAAAGTGCATGAAGCACTAGTATTGTTATGATTCATAAATGAGATAGAACACCATCAAAATCACTACATGGAAAGTATGAGTTCTTCCACTAGCCAAGCATCAGATAAAATATACAACCCCATCGTCATATTAGGAACTAAGTCTAATTTTTGATTTGTTGCGAAAGGGACGCTAGGTCCACATCATTATAAATGTTTTTCGTCATCCGCCTACTAGATGGAAACACTAGAAGAAGGGAAACAATAAATAAGAGAGGAGAAACAAGTGCCTTAGGGATAGTCACATAGGAGGGTGCCCCCAAGTCACCAACAACAACGCTATGTCCGTAAGACACAACACGCAATGATGAAATCAAAGAGTGGAAATATAGAAGAATGATGATACAAATAGAAGAAGGTCACAACAAAGGTAGTCTCCTGGTATCCTGGACCTTACAAGAGAATTAGGAGTCATCCCAGGAGGCCTAAACAACACATAACACATCACGAGGGAAGCACATCATGAGAGAGATAAAGGGTTAGAGATACTTACCTATAAGATTTTTATATTAGATTTCAAAACTTGCAAACCTCTTGGAGAGGTACTCAATCATGTTTAGTGCAAAGTTTGAGTGGCTCTTATGAAAGTCTTGTTTATTATCATACGATGCTTGTTTTGTAATTCCTTGTTGAAGTGAGACATTTTTTTGCTTATCAGGGGGAGAACCACTATTATTTCCAACTATTGATAGTCATCTTTCTCTTTGTGTTGAATCTTTCTAACACAGTAACATGAATTATCCTGTATGTTCTCACTCATCTATATTAGTTGTTCTACTTGTTTTTCTGGTGCATTTTGGTTATCTCCTGATCCATATAAGGATAACGAAGGAGGAACCTCAACATAAATTCCTTGTCTTCATGGGCAAGGTGGATTATCCACTTGCTTCTTATCTATTTCGATCATATGCACAATATTATCATAGTCTAAATAATCATTGTCATCTATTTCCACTAAATCTTGTTCCATCATATTGGTATCAATATGTTTAGGGAATGGATTAGTAAAGATTTGTAAATTCTGATCGGAGCAATTGATTTGTTTCTATTATCATTCACACCCGATACCTATATGATATTCAAATAAATAAGGTCTTGTATCTCATATTTAAGACACATACATCATTCAGTATCATGTCCTTGTGTTCAATGAAAATGACAAAAAGTATTAGCATCAAAGTAAGGTCCTTGTGCTTTACTAGGATTGACAGGTCTAATCGGGGGAAGCTTCAGAATGTTGTTACTCACAGCTTGATTCATGATAGAATGATAGGACTCAGATATTGGAGTAAACTTTCTTGGTTGATATGATGCTTTCTTTGGATTTGTGATAGCAGACACATTAGAAAAGTTGTTCATATTCAGTCCATTAATCTTGATGAAACTCCCATTGTTATTATTTCTCTTCAAGTTGTTTTGTGACGATCCACCTATGGATTGACTAACTTGAGTCGATGAGTTTTGATTTTCATATTGACTGGATGAAAGTTGGTAATCATGAAGGGCAGTGCATAAATGTTGAAAGGAGTTATACTTCATCAAGAGGATCTTATCACATATATTAGGTTGTAGATTAGTGATAAACACCTTCTAAACATCCTCATCTTTCATCTGATATTGAATTTGTGTATACAAAGCTTGATACCAACTAATGAATTCAGTTAATTTCTCTTTCAGACCTTGCTTGCAATGAACCAAGTCAATTAATGAGACTTGGGGTCCAATGTTTGCTTGAAAATGTTGTAAAAATTGATCAATCAATTGTGAAAAGGAGTGTATATAATTTGGAGGTAAAGAGAAAAACCATTCTAAAGAGACATCTTTGAGAGATCATGGGAAAAGTTTTTCCACTAAATCCTCTTCAAAATAGAAATCACTACACATAGCTGTGAATGCTGCCACATGAGTATTAGGATCACCTTTTCTACTATATTTTTCAAAGCGAGGGGTCTCAAACCTCTCGAGCATAGGAGTTCTTAGGATTGCATATGAAAGGGGATTATGAGCATGATATGTTAGTATATTAGGCTGTAAAGAATTTGTCAAATTTGATACCCTTTGTTGTAAAGCATTCATGCCCTGTAAAAGTTAGTTTAGGATGGCATTGTTGGGAGATGTGGTTTGCTATGAGGAGTTGGAACCAAAGTGAGGAGGTGATTGAGCTTGAGATATGATAGGTGGAGGCTAAGAATATGTCAGCGATGGTTGGACATAATGGTAGGTGGTTGAGAATAACTATATGTGATGGGAGGTTGAGAATAAGTGGGATGAAGAGGTGGTTGAGAGCAATTATTCATAGAAGAGGTCCTCTTAGAAACCAAATTCTGATAATCAAATCCCATAGCTTTGTAATTATTTTTGTTAGATACTCCAATACCAGTGGTAGCATTACTACAAGCATTCACATCCATTTTTAAGATTGTTGATGTAAAGGTAGATATTCCCGTAGTCAGTATAGGTATCGATACTTGAGTATGAGATGGTGATAAAGTGTTATTTATCACTTGTACATATTCAGTTACTAGCATAATGTTGGTTTGTACAATATGTTCTAGACCATGAATTGTATTGACACCATCTTGTCCCTCTTTTATCAATTCTCTTATGTTATGAATTGTAGGAACAAATTCTTAAGCTATTCTCTCATTTTCCATAAATGATTGAAATTGGGCTAGCGCTTTATCCAATTTTTCTATTTTATTATCAGATACATATCCTATCATGTCAATGGTATCATCAACATTGTGAAAAGTTTGCTCTTCCATTGTACTTGTGATAGGTGTAATATCTTGTAACATTTGTGTCTCTCCTTTCGTAAAGAAGGTGTTTAATGTGCCAACTTCTTCAAGAGCACTAGATCCCATGTCTCTTATGCTTCTTCATAAAGGGATATTTCTATTAGAGCAGTGAGTTATGAGACTCATGCAGCAATATGCACAAATTTTAGGCACAAGATATGTTGTAGATGCTTATTTTTTGTAATTTTTCAATGCAAATGTATGAAAGCAAAGGTGTTGTAAGGATTTTGATCAGGGGAAGACAATTATATGTTTGATATTAGTCCAATACAGCAATAAGATCCTTCACAACACACTCTTTATGCAAATCTAAGATGATGACAAGTCAAAATATAGTGAAAATACACTAAAATATGTGATTTTTCACCAAATCTCAATGCAAAAGAGCACGAACAAGGGTGTTGTGAGGAAAATGATGATGAAAAACAAATTATATTAGTAATAACAGCCACTTAATGCCAAAATATCTATCACAACACACTTATAGTACCACTCGAGGTCAAACCCTAGTGAAAATATAGCAAAAATAGCCAATTTTTCACGGTTTTTCAATTCCAAGACCTAGCCAAAGGGGTGTTGTAAAGAATTTGAGGTGCAGAAAATAATGTCAGTGATATCAATCCCCTATAAGCATAAAATATGTTACAACATGCTTAGGGTGCAAACTAGGCCAAACCCTAGGGCAAAAATAGCAAAAATAGACAATTTTTCACTAAATTTTCAATACAAGAGGCCAATAACAAGGTGTTGTAAAGAATTTTAGGAGGGGAAGCAGATAATACACCTGATATCAGTCAACCAGTGAAAAAATATTCCTTACAACATGCCTATAGTGCAAATTTAGAGAGTCGATAATGCAAATTTAGAGAGTCGATAAGGCCAAATCTAGTGAAAGTCAATGTTTTTCAAGCCCTAGGTTTAAGATCTTGACACAAAATGCTATATGAATGTTTTGCAAGATGATATATGGTGAAATTAAATAGTCTCAAATTTGAAAATGATTTCCAAACCCTAACATGCAAAATGCAAGTGCAAATCTAATGAAAAATCAATGAAAATGCTAGTTATTTGTTGACTTTTTCTATGCAAAAATACAAATTTTTAAGGTCTAAATGCAAATTTGTTCTAAAATGAAATACTACAGAAAAATGAATATTTGAATGAGTCTCTAAAATTAGTAGAAAAATCTGAAACAAGATTTTACCTACAAACCCTAGATTTTCGAATTACTCAAAATTCACAATTTTCAACAAAACCCTAGCAATTTTATGATGAAAATGCAATGCAAGATATTGAATTTTTTTAATTTTCTATAAGTAAAATTAGATCTAATGTAAAAATTAAAAATTTGATAAAATTCAAATTAATTCATGCAACATGCAAACTCAAAAATGCCATTTTTTTCCAATTTTTCTAATTTTTTGTGAGTTTTTCAATGCAATAAGATGAATGACTATAGGAATGAATGAAAATCAATGCAAATCTGAAGAAAAAAAATTAGCAAGGTGAAAACAAGTCCAATAACATGGGTTCACCAAAATGTAATGGGTGGAATTTAGATGTTAGATTTTTGATAGTTTTGTATGTGTATCTTCCTTTCACCCTTACATTCAAGGACCTAGGGTCGAGTGGCAATGTAATATCATACCCTAGGTCACTATTGAGATTTAGGGAAACTTGGATTTTTGTGATTTGATTGACAATTTCTTTCTTTTATGCTCAATTGTACCTTAAAACCCTAATTATGCAAATACGACAGTAAACAAACGAATAACAGAAAATGCTTCCGCTGAAAGATGTAAAATAACAAATAACTATGCACCTATTTTTGGGGTTCCAAGGCAGAAAAGTTGGGGACTAAAGAGTGGGTTCCCAAGTCCAATGCCCTGCTTTTTGTCGAGATCTGGAAACAAGGTCTGCAACCTATATCTGTTGTATCAGAGATTTTTCTATTGTGGAACTTTGACGACTAATGAGTGGGTACCCAAGTCCAGGAAGCTATTTTCTTCTCTGATCTATAATTCCAACACTCTATTGTACCCTCTTGTAACTTCACTTTGTCTGCAACTCCAACTTATAACCTGTAATCATGAAAACTTTGGGAGGGGGTTGTGGTGTTTATAGGCTTGCCTCAGTCAAGCCTGGGAGAGACATTCAAGCCTTCCAAACACTGTTGTCAGATAGAGAGCGCATGCCTTGGGAGGCAAAGGTAAAAACCAAATGATAAATGCTCAATAATCACAATAGATGTCACGTTGTAGTGAAGATCTCATGGGAGGAAGAAGCTCTTCATTCCATGAGGAGATGGATGCTCAAATATACAAACACAAACACATAGATGACAAAAATCTGCTCTTGCAACATAATTAAAGCATTGAATCACCTTTAGAACACCATAGCTTGCTAGTAATCATCTAGTTTACAAATGAATACCTAAACATGTTTTTATATACAACTACAAACATTTCCACCAAGATTTCATAAATTCAAACTTAACATGTCGGCTTAGGGACCAATTAACTATCATAAACTGACACTAGAAATTTGGGCTTGACCCAAAATAGGGTAGGACTAGGGCATAGACTCCCAAGTCCTCCCTCATATTTTAGGTAGGTTTAAGTTCAAGGGTCCCCCCTAGGTCCCATTTGTCATGATACCCAGGGTTCATTCCATCAGGATGTTGAATTATGATGCAAGATGTCCTAAATGCACACTAGAGACCTGGGAGCTAAAGCTTTTGAGGAAAAATCCCCCAAGGGGACATTTTATGACATTACACCCCCTAGAAGTAGTAAGAGGAAACCAACCTATGTTGGATGATACTCCTCACCCTCATAATGTTTGCTAGTACTTGACTGTCCTACCTCCCACCTCTTCTACCTTGGCTAGAGGGAGAGTCCCACAGTTTCACAGATCTACTACTAAATTTTGACCTCCCATTACTATTTATAGTCCTTCCACCCTCATTGTGATGGTTGGGGAAAGAGCCCTATCCAATTAGACCATACTAAGTCCTCTACCCACACTAGGTGCAATCGACTTGTGAGAGATCTAGGAATCACCGACGTATTGTGGCTAGAGTATAGGCTAGTGAGTCTACCTCTAACAAGTCACCTAGGATCTAGGCCAATCTAGTTCTTACAAGGTCAATGTTGTCTAGGCCCCTTCCTATGACCCTTTTATTATCTCAGTCAGACCAGACATGTTTCCCTTCTCTGAGCCACTAAATTCTCCTAATGTTTCTATTATCCCTAAGGAAGAATTAGATGACATGTTACCTTTCCAATGCACTAGACATTAGATTTTCCCTGACGTTCTTCATCCTACCACCATATACATAGACCTAGTGCATCCTCAACCTAAGTGTAAGTAGGAGAATTATCCTACCTTAACATTCTGAATATCGAAGACCAACATTCCCACTTCATCCTTAAGATCCTCATTGTAATGAGTGGAATTTGGATAGTTGGTTTTTGGTAGTTTGTGTGTATATCCTCCTTTCACCAATTACATTCAAGGACCTAGGGTCAATTTGCAATGTACTATCATACCCTAGATCACTATTGAGATGTAGGGAAACTTAGATTTTTATGATTTGATTACCAATTATGTTCTCTTATGCTCAATTATACCTTAAAACCCTAATTATGTAAATATGGCAGTAAACAAATGAATATCAAAAAAAGCTTCTATAGAAAGATGTAAAATGATAAATAACTATGCACCTATTTTTAGGGTTCAGAGGTAGAAAAGTCGGGGACTAAGGAGTGGGCTCCCAAGTCCAAGGCCCTACTTTTTGTCGAGATTTGCAAACAAGGTCTGCAAACTGTATTTGTTGTACGAGATATTTTTCTGTTCTAGAACTTTGAGGACTAAAGAGAGGGTGCCCTAGTCTAGGGTGCTCTTTTCTTCTCTGATCTACACTTTCGACACTTTATTGTACCCTCCTGCAACTTCACTTTGTCTACAACTCCAACCTGTAACCTGCAATCATGAAAACTTTGGGAGGGGGTTGTGGTGTTTAGAGGCTTTCCTCAGTCAAGCCCCAAAGAGACATTTAAGTCTTTTGAACACCATTTTCAGATAGAGAGTGCATTCCCTTGGGAGGCAAAGGCAAAAAAAATGATAAATGCTCAATAACACAATAGATGTCACCTTGTAGTGAAGATCTCATGGGAGGAAGATGCTCTTCATGCAATGAGAAGATGATTGCTCAAATCTGCAAATACAAACACATAGACAACAGAAATCTGCTCTTGCAACACAATGGAATCCTTGAGTCACTTCTAGAATGTCAATGCTCATCTAATGATCATCTAGTTTAAAAATGAATGCCTAAACATGCTTTTATATGCAACTACAAACATTCCTGCCAAGAATTTCATAATTCAAATTACCGTGTTGGCCTAGGGACCAAATAACGGTCATAAACTGACACTAGAAATTTGGGACTAACCCAAAATAGGGTAGGACTAGGGCACGGACGCCCAAGTCTTCCCCCCTATTTTGGGCAAGGTTAGGTTCAAGGGCTCCCCCTAGGTCCTATTTACCATAAAACCTAGGGTTCATTCCATCGGTATGTTGAAATATGATGTAAGATGTCCTAAATGCACATTGGGAAAAGCCCCCAAGGGGACATTTCCACTGTTACACTCATCATCTTGTCTTGAGTCTATAGAGGTTCCTCCTACCACTATTTCTCCTATAGATCTAGCCTTTGACGTTAGTAGTGAGCAATAGCAATAGATCATCCTTTATGATAGGATTGTTTTGGCTTCCTTCTCTATTGATGAGACTATGCTTGATGTTGACATTCCTTCATTGTCATCAATCTTTAAGAGATCATTGACCCTCACATCAACTAAGAATGTTGAGGAATACATTCAATCAATAGTCATCCTTCCATGTTATGGTGGTGGATCTTCACCTAGTACCACTCTTATAGCAGACCCACTAGCCTGTCAGCCTTTGTCCTACAATTATGATTGAGATAGGGAGAAGGATGACTTGCTAGTTTTTGACCCCTAGTAGTAGTACCCCTATGGCATTTGTTTGATTATATATGTGTGAGTGTGTGGTATGATTAATTGTTTGTTTATCCCTATGTGTTTTCTTGATATGTGTTTGTTAGTTTCTCATGGAGGATCCATGCTTCTCCCCATAGGAACATGGATACAATGGAAACAAAAATGTTGTAACATTCTTTTATGTGTATCTAAATTCTTCCATCTATTGTGACCTTGAATTTTTCTCAATATTTTGAAGATTATGCAAAGTGTCAAAACATTTATTTTTCTTCCATGTTGACCCAAATTTTTTCTTTTTTGTTTGTTTTCATGTGACATTCTTCCTATGTTCTTGTTTTTCTACATGCTTGGGGAATGATGATGGTTATCTCTTTTCCCCTTCATGATTATCATCCTTGATATATATGTATGCTAAACACAAGCATGTAGATCCCTTAGTGTTCTATCATGAATTTTGGCTTGACATCTTTTTTACCCTCCCATAGGGACCTTCTTTCATTACTTCTTCCCACCAAGAGAAATGATAAGCTCACTCCCTAGAGAACCCTTTCTCCCTGCATCATCCTTTTTACCACTCCCTAGATCACCTTTTCTCCCTACAACATCAGGTTTCTACTTCTCCCTTAAGCGCCTTTAATTCTCTCTAGAACATCATTTTTACTGCTCCCTTGAGCTCATTTCCTTTGCCCCCTGCAACATCCTTTTTACCACTCTCTAGAGAACATTGCTTGTAGTACAACATCCTTTTCATTTCTCCCAAAAGTATTTTATCATTTCTCCCTAAAGCATTGGTTCCTTCATTTTTCATCCCCTGAGTTGTTTATTATCTTTTGTTTGTGTGTGTTTGTATTCTTTTCCTTTGTTTTTCTATTTATTAGATTACATGATTAATAATAAATGTTTATTTTTCCAATTATGTTGAATGTAATTCTTCTCCTTATAGGATTACATAACACTATGATTTTGTAGGACTTGTGGTTATGAAATTGTGGTTTTTTAGGTTCTAAACTAGGGCCATCACTCTTCCATTTGAATGATCTCAACAATTCCATAGTATCCTTTTGTGAATTATTTTCTTTTGATCATTTCATTATTACTTTAGAATGGTTAGTTCCATGCATTCTCAACCTGCTAAAATATGGGGAAAACTATAACAAAAAAAATTGCACACCCTACAATTTCAAGTTGTGTCTTGCACCCACTTAATGAGCCCCTGTGTAGACTCAGTATATAGAATAGCTCTTAAGCATTACATCATTCCAAAAATAGGTAGTAGTACATTAATGTCAGGCTCATTTTGAGCTTCAATGATGAATTTGGGGCAATTTTCCCAAGACAGGAGCACTATGCACAGACATCTGTGCAATGCATTGGCATCTCGTACCATACATTAACACAATCTATACATTATGATTGCATGTTTCCATCTCATAATGGCTACTGCCCATCATATTGCCTTCCATGGATGCACTAGGTTTTTATAGGAAGGTTTCTCTGATGCTTATAAAAAAGAATCCAGAAAGCTAGCGAGTTTTCTCCAATGATTGAAAATAGGAAAATTTGGGGGTTCCTCTGTAGAAAATAGAAAATTTTTAGAGGGGAGGCAATGAGAGAATTCCTAAGTATTGTATAAGATAGTTACAAGAATACCTACAAGCTCTACATCCTTCCTTCTAGTGTAGATTTGAGGTTTTCTTTTTGCCTTGAATAATCAATTGTAGGTTCTAGTTTTTGAATCCTTTTGCAAAGTTTGAATTTGAGGAGAGGATGGCTCATGGGAAAGACTTTAAGGGTTGGAGATTCTCCCAAGATTCTATTAAGTTTCTCACCCTCATTGTCCTAGAAATCTATTATTTCTATGCATTTTGGTAAGTAGCATATCATATTGTGCCCTTCAAAATCCTTTGTAAAATAACATGTTCTAAAAAAGAACCATACTTTTTTACCACCTTCTTTTAACAAGATCACTAGAAGTGAATCTAAGGAAAGAGACTATGTGTCTTCACTAATAATTCCTATAAATATATATACTTTTTTTAAACCCTTATTCCTTTATCCCACTCCCAAATTATTGCATCCTAAGCTCAACATCCTCTCCATAGACTAGACATGAACTCTTAGGAATCACATTTGTCATTGCATCCTAGTCACATTTAGGTGCACACACATTTCCAAATATCTTTATCATTTGACTACTTGTGGAGGTTGAAAGACCAAAACAAGGGTTTGACCACTCTTGGCAAGCTCCATTGCAATCCCAAAATTTATTCTCAGCTCAATAATATTAGATTACTTGGAGGATATTATTCCTACAAAAGTTTGGTGATGATTAATTTTCATTGTCTTTAGTTTTTGTTATTTCTATTTATCTAATTTTACTTATTTAGCCAGGTATTGTGCTTGTGTTTCTACTATGTTGTGTTGTCTAGCTAGGTTATGGAATCACACAAATGAAGGGAGAAATTTCTAGATAGATGAAGAATACTCCTATCAGACACTATCATCTATACAATGTTGTACAAATGATAATTCTTAATGTACACAACCATGCAACACATTGCCATCCTAGGCTAAGGCTTCCTTCTTCAAGTGGTAAAATAATCTATTGTTCTAGTTTGTAGATCAAGTGTCAATTTTTTCAAAAAATTATTTTGAAGTCATGTAAATAGTGTTTTATTTCTGAGCATTTGTTGTTAACTACATTTTATGATCAATAACATAGCCAGAATATTTAGGATAGTTTTGTAAAGGTTAAAACAAGAGAACTCTCTTGAACCTATAGATTCTAGAGTAGTGTCTTGTAAGATCACTTTATCAAGAGGGTGCAAGTCTCTAGGTTGATTTTTTATCTTATACACTACAACTGTACAAAATATGTTAGTGCCATATGGTACAGATCTGTATGGATCGTATGGATTCTATATGATTTGTATAGAATTTTTTAGTACAATTTTCTACGAACCCTAGAAAAAATGGCCAAAAAAAATTTAACACCAAAATATAGGGTATTTTATATCAAAATTCATCTTTTGGGCCTTTTGGACTCGATGGTGGGGTCCTTTTTACCCATAAATGTATTCAATAAAATCTCTTATCTAAATCACTCCCAAATTTGAGAAGGGGTGTGCACATCTGTTGCTCTAATACCATGAATAGTCACCAATAAACTCAGGCTCCTAGGACCACCTACAAAACTAGAAATTAACCTTCTAGAAGATAGTAGCAAGAGGATTAATTTATTGATTGTGGTGTAAAATAGAATTATGATATTATGATACATGATACAATTAGAGACCTTTCTTTTATAGGCATGGTAATGAGATAGGACTACATAGGATCATGAAAAGTGTCTTAATCCTAAGAGATGAGACACAAAGACATAACTATCCTAATTATGCCCTAATAAAATTTTAGTAAACTAGTTTGAATTGGACCTAATAGGGAAACCAATTAGGTAATATATCCCATTCACACTTCACATCTGGTTCATTCTTCCTTTCAGTTGTGAAAATATTGTATGTTTTCTCAAGTCCTTCACTTGTCTCATTTCCTTCATTTTTCCTCTTTTACGGGTTCCCGAATGACTACCAGATGTTATCCCTTCATCTCCCATCCTATATCTACCTCCTATTCTGTATAAAAGTTCAATCGAATTCAATTGGGATCCTTATTATTATTCACTTCACTCTCTTTCTCTAGTTTGTAGATTCCTGATCGACTCATGTAGTTTTCTTCCCATCACTTCACCTCTGATCCTTCATCATTTTTTTCTTTGTTCCTAATCCATCCTATGTAATTTATCCTCACTACCAGATCTCATTCATCGATCATATCTAACTCTTGCATCTAGTTCTAGGTCAAATTCCTACACCTTTGCATCTTCCATTTTCCATCCCTTTGTAGACTTTCCTTCTTGGACTTTATGATGTCTTCCCTTCATTTCATATCTCATCGTGTTTTCCAATTCTACACTCAGGTCCTTTTCTTGTCCTCTTCCAAATCACTTAGTCTCAGGTCCTTTGCAAAAACCTATTATCTTTCTAGATTACCTTCATGCATTTCCCTTTACTTCTACATTTGGTTCCCACCTTCAATTATGTGTTTTCTCTACATTTACCCCATCCTTTCCTCTAATCTTGTGATGAATTCTCACATTTGTCCCCATGACCAAATCCTTCAATTCCTTCCATTCATGGAACTTTCCCATGCTTCAAGACTTCATTTCTTCTGCTCCTTTGTTTGATTCTCATATCTCATCCTACATAAAATTTCTACAAAATTTCTAAACTCCTCTATAACACTCTAGAATGCTCCAACAACCTCTTATAATGCCATTAATGACCTAATTCAACCCCTACAACTTCTCAAATGCATTTTTCTCACCCCTAAAACATCACTCATATGAAGGGTATGATTATAGATGTGAATTGAAATGGTGGATGATGAAAAGAGATATAGTTTCCTTGAATGTGGTGGTTGATCTTCACCCACTATTTTCCTCCACATGAGCTCTAGACCATTCATTCTAATTGAGAAACATTTCAAATGTGGGTTGCATTCAATGCTTCAACATATTTTTGTGTGTCAAATTCCTACAAGTGACCAAGAGAATGAAAATGAAATGCTTTATTTAGACAAGTTCATTTGTCATTCAAAGGGATGGTCATTGACCCAGTTTTTCAATTTTAAGTGTTTTGAGTTGGATCTAGGGCATAAAATATTTTAAGTATAGTTTGTAAGGGGCAAGAATACATTCTATAAATTGTAGGAAGGGTTTTAAAATACACAACTCTTATAATGGTATGTCTCCATGGCAGTTTGTAATGATTCAAGGGATGCATAATTGTAGTTGTTCATCCTCTCTTTCCATATTTGTTGGTATGAATATAGCTGAGGTTAGATAAATGTGTGATGGCATTTTAATTTATTGTAAATCTTTTGTGATGGTCTCTCCTTTATTTCATATGGGTTATTGTAGTTCTAAGATGGATAATTCAGTATGCCCATTGCATGTAATGTAATGTTTAATTTGTATGTAAATGCACATATAGTTCTATTGATGTTTTATTGGTGTATCTACTTCTTCATTGCATTCCATGAGTTTGTTTCCCAATGGAGTAGGCGTGCTATTCCAAATTGGTGAGAGATCAAACATTTCCTTTTTAATCATCCTCTATTCTTGTTAACTTTAGGAGTAGATTATGGTTTCACATGTTACCATGACTCATTGCAATCCATGGAATATCTAAAGTGACTTTGAATAGTTCAAATCATTAGAGAATCATGTCATTCATTCCTACACCTTGCTACTATTTACGAAATATTAAGTGGTCATTTGTGAGAAATGTAATACTATTGTTATCTATAGGTGCATATGCAAGGTTGTAGTATTATCTTAATAAGATTTTATATGTGTAGTTGGTTAGTCTATGACCTACTAACAATATTTGGGGTTAAGTGTACATTGGCTATGACTATATTAGTTTCATTTTTTAACCCTCCTTAGTAAATAATCAAATTAAGGATACCTCTAGGAACACCCTCCTAAGTTTGGTTGAGCTCAAAGTGAAGAAGAGATTATCCACTCTAAGCAATGTTGAAATATTTTCATTGATGTCAAAGGAATTTGTTGAAGTGTAAAGATGCAAAAGTTTGTAAGGCAGATAAGAGATAAAAAGAAATAATTTCTAATTTATCGACAAAATGGTTAATTAGCAAATTGTTCAAAATACGAACCAGTTTGCTAGTTTCAGAATTCTCTGATTCGCCAATAGGGGATAAAGGTAAGTGTTTTTGATGATGACTTGGAAAGATAGAAAAAGTTGAAATCTCAGAAAAAGTTAAGTTCATGAGTTATGAAGTTCGCGAGTTTGCCAATTTGGTGATTCACCGACAAAGGCATGGAAGAAGGAATCTTGAAGGTCAAAGGATTTATTATCAGTAACTTTTGTTTTGCATTCACAAGTTTGTAAGTTTACAAGTTCAACATTTTACCAATTCACTAACTGGGGGATAGAAGGCTTAGAGTAAGTTTGTGGTTTTCTACTTTTGCTAATAAAGACAAAACTTGACAAAGACTTTGTCATGATTTGTTTTGGTTTGCGAAAAGCTTGTTTAGTTGACAGTGAAGTTTGCTAATAGGCAAACTTACCAATACGGGAGAGGGTGCTAAAGACAAAAGTCTTAAAGAGATAGGTTCACAAAAGACATAATTCATTGATAAAGAAAGAGGCTGAAGATGAAGGTTGAGTTCGAAGAAATGAACATTCACTGATAAAGAAGATAAAGGTAAAGTTCTTAAATAATGATATTCACTGATAAAGGGCTAAAGTTCAAAGTTCAAAAAATATATATTTCACTGATAAAGAAGTTTAAGGCCAAGGTTAGTGAAATGTTAATTTCACCGATAAAGTAGTTTAAAGCCAAGGTTAGTGAAATAATCAAATCATCGATAGAGAAGGAAGATCGATGGATCAGGTTTAAAAGGTATAAACAACTATTTTTAGGCACATTTACTAGTTGTTTATTAACTAACAGTGGATGTATGGTGATGATGGTGTAAATAGCATAAAAAATATTTGTCGCATGGTGATGATGATGGATAAAATTGCATAAAATCTGAGTTATTGCATGTCTAAAGATAAATATAGAATTGTGACTATGGTTGTTTTTAATAATGGATAAACAATCGAAAAATAAATTTTTGCATGTGCAAAGCCACATGCAAAGGGATATTTTTGTACATGCAGATGAGTGAGAGTATAGACATATAGATAAATTAGAGTGCATACATACAAACAACGTATATATAAAAGCAATTGTAATAGAATGTGAATGTATGATATGTGAGAAGAATGATGTGCAAAGAGAGTTTGGGTGAGCAGAGTGAGAGAAGAACATTGCAGATAAATTGAATAGATGCATTTGAGGTTTGTTGAAGAAATAAATGGCTACATACTTGAATATGTAAAAGTTCAATGAGGTTGGTGCCTCTTGTGGATTGAGTTGGTGCTTAAATTAGGGGTTTGGTCACTCCTTAGAGTTGGTGCTCTTAAACATTGTAATCAATGGTTTCATTTGTGAGGCTAGATTAGGACGGTAGATCCTAGCAGCATTTTCTCACCATGGTTTTTCCCATATTGGGTTTTCCATGTATATCCGATGTTCATGTATGCATGATTTCTTGTTGTTTATGTTAAAGCACTGAAAGTTAATTTGATTTGCATTCTAAAGGATTGAAGTTTTAAGCTTTATTTATCTACTAATTCACCACCCCTCTTTTTTTATATTATTTATGTTTTAACAATTGGTATCAAAGCTTAGGTCCTTGGAGAAGCATAAGAACTAAGGGTTGATCTTGGAGATTGAACACATGGCCAGTCAAAAAGGATCTCACTCAAACAAAGAATCATTCTTTCATGGAACAAATTATGCGTTCTAGAGTATAGGGATGGAAACCTATGTAAATTCAATAGGGTTTGATGTATGGAAATCTATTAAGGATGGTTATACTACTCTTGCAACTCCTCCAATAGACCAGGCACGTAAGAAGGAATATAAGAATAATGCTAAGGCTAAGGATGCAATTCCATGTGGTTTAGCTAACTTTAAATTTGTGAAAGTGATGCAATGCAAGTTTGCAAAGAAATATGGAATTTAAACTTCAGATCATTTATGAAGGAGATACAAAGGTGAAACAAGCCAAGCTGCAGACCTTTAAAGGAAGATTTGAAAGCCTAAAAATGAGTGAGGAAGAAAAGATTACTGATTACCTGCTCAGAGTTGATAAAATTGTGAATGCTATGAGAGGACTAGATGAAAATGTAGAAGAGCCAGTGCTTGTCAAAAAGGTACTTAGATCCCTACCTTCCAAGTATGATTCTATAGTCTATAATATAGAAGAAGCAAAAGATCTTGATAAGATAAACAGTTGATGAGCTACATGGTATGTTTACTACCCATGAAATGAAGACTAGTGGTACTGAGATTTCAAAGATAGAAGATGCATTTAAGACATCAAAGAAGGCAAATAATGTAGAGCCTGAATCTAAGATAGATGAAGAAGAGGCCAATTTTGTAAGAAAATTGAAGAGAGGATCTAGGAAGAATAAAGGTAAGTTACCCTTTAAGTGTTTTAATTGTGAAAAGGTTGGTCACTTCACTGCTAAATGTCATTTTGAAGGAAAATTAAAAAGTGATGAATTTGATAGTAAGAAAAGTAACAAGCAGTTATATCCAAAGATGAAGAATTTTTAGAAGAACAAGAAGAGTCTATACATAAAACATGACAATAACTCCTCTAAAGAAAGCATCATTTCAGAAGACAACAATGAAGGTGTTTCTAAGCGTAAAGAAAATTAATTCATATTTATGACAGTGGAGACTACTGATAAAGATCAGAACAATACTAATTTGGAAGACACTGCGAATGAAGAAGAAGGAGAAGTAGACTTGGAAGGAGAGCTAGTATGTGCTTTACAAGAAATTGAGAAACTTAGGAAGAACTCAAAAATTGAAGTTGCAACTTCAAGAAGTTATGGTGTCTAAGAAGCTTGTTGAATCAGAAGAGTTGATTGTTGATTTGAAGACACAAGTAGAAGAAGCCAAGAGAATAGAAGTTAAAAAATATGAATTGAAGGAAAAATATGAAGAATGTCTGAAGTTGGAATCCAAAGTTGTGTCTCTGAGAAAAGAGTTATAAAAGGCTAAGGATAAGATTGACCTAAGTTTGAAGTTTGAAGAGAGCAGTGGCATGCTTGATGAAATGATTAGCAGTCAGAGATTTCCAAAGAACATGGTTGGTTTAGGATTTGAAGGTTAGAATTCAAAATCTAGTGATCCTCCTAAAAACACTAAAGAGAAGAAGAAGAAGAAGATGATGATGATGATGATGATGATGATGAAGAAGAAGAAGAAGAAGAAGAAGGAAGATGATGGCTTCACAAAAGTCAGAGATCCAAAGGAGAAGAGCTACAGAGGACCCCCTCTTGCAAAATACTCTGCAATGATAGGTTTCCTCAATATTTTTATGTCTATTGTTATTCATGTAATCAATATGGTCATAGGGCTATTAGTTGTATAATTGTTCCTAGGAGAAGAATTGATTTTACTTGCAAAAGTTTTTTTGCACCTCTAAGAGATTTTAGAGTAGTCTATTACAATTGTAATAACTTTGGTCATATTGCAAAATACTGTAAAGGAAATTTTGTTAAATTTAACAAACATGAAAGAAAAGAGAATGTGCCTCCTAAGAAAGACATGGACTCTCTTGTAAACAAGAAGGTGGAGACTAAGAAAGTCTAGAAGGAGAAGAAAGATAATCAGAAGAAAGAAGAATCTCTAATAGTACAGATATTATTTCATGCTAAGAGATAGAATCCATGGGTGATAGACAGTGGCTGCTCTAGTCACATGATAGGAGATAAAAGTAAGTTTATGAGTCTACAAGAATGGAATGGAGGTTTAGTTAAGTTTTGTGACAACACATCTAAGAAAATCTATGGTAAAGGAGCATTTAGCATTGATGGAAAAGCCAAAACTCACAATGTCTACTATGTTGAAGGGCTAAAACACAATTTGCTTAGTATAAGCCAGATGTGTGATAATGGATATAATCTGACATTTAATGCAAAAGGCTATGAGATCAAGAAAGGAAGTTCTGGTAAGTTGGTTGCTAAGGCAAGCAAAACATAAAATAATCTTTAAAATCTCAAGGAAATTCAAGGAAGAAGTTTGTTGGGATAGGCTGATAAAAGTTGATTGTGGCACAAAGATTGGGACATATCGATTTTGACAACCTTGTGAAGGTAGGTTCAAAAAGCACAATTAGGCACATGCCTAAAATTACCAAGCCAACAAATACGATATGTAACGAATGTCAACATGGGAAACAGACAAGGTCTAGTTTTAAAACAAAAGAACATTCTACTTCAAAACTCTTGGACTTAGTTCATACAAACCTATGTGGTCCAACCAAGACACAAGGACTAAAAGGTGAGAAATATTTCATGTTATTAGTTAATGATTTCTCAAGAATGACATGGATAACCATTCTAAAAGATAAATTAAAAGACTTTGAGAGATTTAAGATTTTTAGATCTATGGTTGAGAAGGAGAGTGGTTTGACAATCAAATACTTAAGATCAAACAGAGGTGGAGAATTCACCTCCAATGACTTTGTGGAATACTATGAAAAACATGGCATAAAAAGACAATATTCTACACCTAGAACTCCATAGTAGAATGGTGTTGTGGAAAGGAAAAATAGAATGGTAAAAGAGATGGAAAGAGCTATGCTAGATGAGGCAAAGTTACATGATGGTTACTAGAGAGATGTAGTACACACAATAGTGTGTGTTTTAAATAGAGTGCAGTTAAGGATAAACATTGATAAGACACCGTATGAATTATGGTACAAGAGATCTGCATCTGTCAAATATTTTAGTTTGTTTTGTAGCAAATGCTACATCTGAAGAGATGAAGATGGCTTTGGAAGCTTTGAATTAAGATGTGATGAACGCAAATTTCTTGGATATTCTAGAAAATTCAAAGCATATAAATGTTACAATAAGAGATTGTATAGAATTGTAGAAAGTGCTAACGTCAAGGTAGATGAGGAGCAACTGCATCTTACACATAATAAGGGAAGCTTCTCATATGGAACAATTATAATATAAGAAGAAGAAGATACTACTATGGAAGAAGAATCTAAAAGGATAACCAATAAGGCACCTGCTAGGTATGTGCAAAAAGATCATCTTGAACAACATATAATAGTAGAGAAGAATGAAGGAATGTAAACTAGAAGAAAACTTGCAAGGACAAATGAACAAGAAAATTTCTCATTATTATCCAAAATTGAACCTTAAACATTTATTGATGTTAGTGATGATGAAGGATTGATCAATCCAATGGAAGAAGAGATCAATCAGATTAAGAAAAAATACACTTGGGAGTTGGCTCCAAGACCTACAAATCAGAATGTGATAGGCATAAAATGGGTGTTTAAAAGCAAATTGGATAACAATGGAGAATTTTTGAGGAACAAGGAAAGATTGGTTTTTAAAGGATATGAACAGGTTGAAGGCATAGATTTTGAAGAAACATTTGCACCTGTAGAAAGATTGAATGCCATTAGGATATTTATAAGAACTTCAAAATTTACCAAATGGATATTAAATCTGCATTCCTGAATGGGAACCTTAATGAAGAAGTTTATATTGAGCAACCTAAATAATTTTAGTTGTTAGAGAAAGAAGACTATGTTTGGAGACTGAAAAAGGCATTGTATGGTCTGAAATAGGCCCCTAGGGCTTGTTATTCTAAGCTAGATAGTTACCTCCAGCAACAAGGATTCAAAAAAGGATGTGCATATACCAATTTGTACTTCAAATTAAAAGGTGACCACATGTTGCTTGTTGTTGTATATGTTTATGACATTAGTTTTGGTGGTAGTGATGATAGGATATGCAAGGAATTTGTTGATCAGATGTAGAAAGAGTTTGAAATGTCCATCCTTGGAGAACTTTCTTTCTTTCTTGGTTTACAAATATCACAATTAGACCTAGGCATATTTATATCCCAAGCAAAGTATGCAAAAGAAATGCTAATAAGTTTAAGATGGAAGAGTGTAAGCCTGTTAGTACCCCCATGATGACAGGATGCAAGTTGAGAAAGAATGAGCAATCATCTGATATAGATTAGACAATGTATAGATCTATGATAGGTAGCTTACTGTACCTAACTACATCCAAACTAGATATCATTAAAGTAGTATGCATAGTGGCTAGATTCCAAGTTGCTCATAAGGAATCTCATGTTCAAGCTGTGAAGAGAATTTTTAGATACCTAAAAGATACTGTGGATTATTGATTATGGTACCCTCGAAATAAGAATTTTACATTGACAACATATACATATGCTAACAAGGCAGGAAGTATAGATTACCAAAGAAGCACTAGTGGTGGAGCTTTCTTCCTTGGTGATAGGTTAGTATCATGGCTCAACAAGAAGAAAGATTAAGTTACAATGTCCACTGATAAGGTAGAATATGTTGTTGTTGTTTAATGTTGCACACAAGTTTTATGGATGAAGTAGACTCTCAATGAAATAAAGATAGAATTTAATGATCCTATTTCTATTTTTTGAGATAATACAAATTCAATCAATATCACAAAGAATCCTATAATGCACTCAAGAACTGATGGGGAGAGCACAACAGATAACACAGACAGATGCCCTAATTTCTCACAGTTGACAAACTAACAAAAGAGCCACCAATTCAACTCCATCGACCAAGTCTCTCATCTTTCTACCAAAGCCCTGATGGCATTTGCCTTGGTGAGACTCGTTCCATCGGTGAACTCTTATAACCTTTGGCTGATTTGCCAATACGTCGTCGCATAGTTTACTTCCACATGGAGATGCTAAGTCATCCTACTACACGAAATGCCCTGTCTAGATACTCTGCACCACTGAATAGGAAAAACAAAACAAAGAGAAAAACAAATATTCATACAATGAAGCCATTCCATTGATTTTGACAAAAATCTCACCAGTGGAATGCTTCACGATGACATACGACAACAATGGAAAATGCAGAATGAATGAAAATCTACAGTTACATGATTTACAATTATAAGAAATAGAAAATCAAATGGACATAATAGAATTGCTTTATTTCTCCTGAGCACAATACAATCACATTTGATCACACTTCTGCTTCGATCTGATTACAATATATGATTTGGTTCCTTCCTCAGGGTATTTATCAACTCGCCCTAAGTAGTACTGAACTAACTCCAAGCGGCTGGGAGATCAATCCAAGCGGCTAGGAGACCAATCCAAGAGGCTAGGAGACAACCGTCTTAAATAGCCTCTAACTACCCTACTGCCTTATTTTGGCATTATGCGGTTACAATTTGACAAGTGTCCTAAAGTAACTTGGGACTTACAAAATGAACCTAGATACAACTGAAATGAAAATGCATTGGTCAAATAGACCTTATTACAAAAGAAAACATGATTTTCTAGGTGCTCCTGCATCATACTCCCCAGGTGAAAGTTGTCTCAAGTCCTCTTAGAGACTAACTACTGCAAATCACCACCCTACTTTTTGATGTCTGCTTCCAGCATCCATGTGGATTCTAAGTTTGGAAGGCCTTGCCATTTGACTAAGTGCTCAAAATAGGTCTGATTTCTTGTCTTCTTGGTTGTCCTGCTATCCAAGATACACTCCATCTATTGTGGTTCCTTAGGTGATAAATGTTGTACCCACTCTGCATTGTCTTGGACAAAATTTGCTGTACCTTCTTCTATTTCAAGACTCTTATATAATGTTAGATCAGCAACATTAAAGATAGGTGAAATAGCAATATCATCAGGGAGTTCAATTTTGTAAGCATTAGAACCATATTTTTCCAGAATCTGACAAGGTCCAATTTTTCTCATCATCAACTTGCTGTATTTTCCTATGGGTAGTATGTTCTTGTTGAGATGAACCATGACCATATCTCCTATTTGGTACTGCACATCCCTTCATCTTTGATCCACTCTACCCTTGATCTTTTGATTGTTCTTGTGTAAAGTATCACTGACTTGTTGATGAATCTCCTTCATAGCCTCTGCAAATGTATCAGCATGTCCACTCCTTTTGTCCAACCCTTGAACATCTCGCAATTCAAAAATTCCTCTAGGATGACTACCATAAACAACTTCAAAAGGACTGAGACCTATACTTCTATTTGTAGAATCATTATAGGCATATTCTGCTTGTGGGAGTACAACATCCCAACTACTGCCATGTTCTCTTGTCAAACATCTCAGCAGATTGCCTAATGACCTTTTGACAACCTCAGTTTGGCCATCAGTCTGAGGATGATAGGCTGAACTAAAAGACAAATTTGTCACCAATCTTTTCCACAAGGTTCTCCAGAAATGTCCCACAAATTTGTTGTCTCTGTCACATAAAATACTCAAAGGCAATCCATGAATCCTTACAATTTCTTTAAAGAACAAACCTACAATGTAACTAGCATCATTGGTGGTCTTACAAGGAATAAAATGCGCCATTTTGCTAAATCTATCTACCACAACAAACACACTATCATAACCTATCCTTGTCTTGGGCAATCACATCACAAAATCCATACTCAAACTTTCCCAAGGTTTGTTTGGTATGGGCAAAGGTTGGTATAGTCCTGCATTGGTTGAGACTCCCTTTGCTCTCTGGCAAATCATACAACTCTCAACAAACCTTCTGATATCATATTACATCCTTGACCAAAAGTAAAACCTTCTGACAAGATCTAAGGTCTTATTGACCCCAAAATGTCCTCCTAAACCATCACTATGTTTTTCCTTCACAATATTATCCCTCATTGAACACTTAGGGATACATAGTTGACTTCCTTTAAATAAAAGTCCATCCTGCGATGTATAATATGAAAATTCACTATGGAAAGCATTGGCAAACTCACTGCATACCTTGTAAATCTCCTTGAAATCTTGGTCCTCTTCATACAACCCTTTTAGTGACTCAACACCCATGCTTTGTAGTTGCACTTCTTGGACTGTCAACACCCTTCTGCTTAGAGCATCAGCAACCTTATTGGTTATCCCTTTCTTATGCTTGATGATGAAGGTGTATGCTTGGAGACTTTCCACCCATTTCATGTGTCTATGACTGAGCTTTTCTTGTCCATTCAAAAAATTGAGAGCATGATTGTCAGTGTATACAATAAATTCTTTAGGAAGCAAATAGTGCCTCCATTTTTTCAGAGCTTGTACCATAACATACAACTCTAAATCATAAGAGGAGTATTTCCTATTGGCTTTATTCAACTTTTCACTGAAGAAGTCTACTGGTCTACCTTTTTGACTCAACACTACTCCTATGGCCAACCCACTTGCATCACATTCAATGGTAAAAACCTTAATAAAATCTGGAAGTACTAAAATAGGATACTTGGCAACTTTCTGTTTCAGACTTTCAAAACTTTGATCTACCTCTTTTGTCCACACAAACTTTATCTTTCCACCACCCTTGATGGTCTCTAACATAGGTGCACAAATATCACCATAACTCTTAATAAATTTTCTATAAAATGTGGCCAAGACATGAAAGCTTCTGACCTCTCCTACTATCCTGGGTCTAGGCCAATTCAAAATAGCTTCTACCTTGGAAGGATCCATTTTCAAATCAACCTTAGAGATGACAAAACCTAGGTACACCAATTCTTGTTTCATGAAGTCACACTTTTCCAAGTTTATCATTAACTTCTGATCTTGCAACCTCTTCAAGACTATCTCTAAATGTTTCAAGTGTTCTTCCTTGCTCTTATTGAACACCAAGATATCATCAAGGTAGACTACCACAAATTTTCCTATGAAATCCTACAACACCTCATTCATCAGCCTCATAAAGGTGCTAGGGGCGTTTGAAAGACCAAATGGCATCACAAGCCACTCATACAACCCTTCATTGGTTTTGAAAACTGTCTTCCACTCATCCTCCTCTCTTATCCTTATCTGATGGCACCCACTCTTTAAGTGTATTTTGGAGAAATAAGTAGCCCCTCCCAAACAATCCATTAGATCTTCTATTCTAGGAATAGGAAACCTATACCTGATGGTTATCCTATTTATTGTCCTAGAATCAATACACAGTCTCCATTTCCCATCCTTCTTTGGGGCTAAAATAGTAGGTACTACACATGGGCTAAGGCTCTTCCTTATCAGCCCTTTGTTTAGGAGTTCTTGAATCTAATTTGCTATCTCTTCATTTTGTTGTGGGGTCATTTTATATGCTTCCTTATTAGGAAGTACTGCTCCTGGTATGAGATCTATCTGATGGCTAATGTCTCTGATTAGTGGCAGGGGATCAGGTATATCCTTTGCAATCACTCCTTTGTAACTCTCAAGCAAATCTCTAACCTCCTTAGGCCTTCTCTCACACTTTCCTTCTTTTCCCCCTTAGGATTCATAATCAAAGCAAACCTTACTCCATCACCTTCATTTAGTGTATCCATGAATTATTTTTCTCCTAGCAACATTACACTAGACCCTACATGCTGTGGATCCTCTTCAACCAATGACTGTATCCCATAAGTCATACCATCCTTTTGGAATGAGTAAGTATTCTTTTCTCCATCATGATGAGCCTTTTTGTCAAACTGCCATGGTCTGCCTAACAAAAGATGGCAAGCATCCATTGGAAGGATGTCACACAAAATCTTGTCTCTATACCCCTCAATACTAAATTCTACCCATGCTTGTTCATTGATGAGTATGTGCTGCCCCTTGTTCAACCAACTGACTTTATATGGAATGCTATGGGGTATCTTTTCTAACTTCAACTTATTCACTGCTTCTAAAGATATAATGTTATCAGTGGAACCAGAGTCAATAATAACTTTACAAACCTTACCTTGGATCTGACAGTTGATTCTAAACAAAGCCCTTCTTTGATATGGTTAAGTCTGCATTGGTTCCTTGAGCAGCGTCCTCTTGATCATCAGATTTTCTCCCATTTTAGATGCTAGATTCACTTCAGGAGATGTCACGCTCCTTGCATCTTCTTGAATCAAAGTGGTTCTCTTCTCACCACCATGCGAAGTTGAGGCCTTCTTTGGACACTTGTATGCCGGGTGCCCTATCTAATTGCAGTTATAACATCTCATATTGGAGAATTTGGATCCTCTACGTGATCCATTTGTCCCACCTCTTCCATTAGGCCTTCTTCCTCGGTAGCCTCCTCTGCTACTAGAGTCTCCAACTTGCTCTTCTTGGCTAGACTCACCACTAGGCCTCTGGTTAGGACTTCTTCCTCCAAAACTACCTCTACCTCTGAAATTCCTTCCACCTCTACCTCTATTATTCTGCTCACTCTTTCTCTTTATCTTCTCTTCAGCCCTTAAGGCCAATTGGAAACACTTGTTCACTATTTCTAGTGCTAAGATGTTGATCTCATCTTGGATGTTCATCCTTAGGCCATTCAAGTACCTGGACACCTTCTCCGATTCTTCTTCTTGTCTCTTTGATCTAAGACTTAGTTTATGAAACTCTTGTGTGTATGCATTCACATCAAGGTCTCTCTGTTTAAGATTCTGCAACTTCTTATACATTTGCACATTATAATCCAAGGGTAAGAATTGTGCCTTGATTTTGGTCTTCATCCTTTCCGAGGAGGTTATCATATTCTTCCCCTCCTTGACTCTCTCTCCTTGCTCATAATTCCACCATCCAAGAGCAGATCCCTTCAATCTTGCCTTTGCCAACTTAACCCTCTTATCATTAGGGACTTCTTTGTATTCGAAATGATTGTTCAATGCCTCAATCCAATCAATCACCTCTTTAGTTTCCATACTTCCACTATACATAGGTAACCCATCTATGGTGTCCCTATTGACTGACTTCAATGCATTTATAAATGCCCTCTAGCCTGCTGGTATCTCTTCTATCTTCTTACTGGTTTCACCAATTTCTGTATCTCCTTCCTTGCTGTCACTTTCATTTTCCCTATCTTTGTTTTTGGTCTGCTTGAACTCTCCCAACTTGTATTCAAGCATCTCCTCGATCAACTTCTTAACAGCATCCTACAACATACTTTTGGGAGGCATCCTCTCTGCCTCTATCTCACTTTCTTTGTCTGACATAAACATTCACAGACAATGCCCAAATGCCAATACTCCTGCAAATCCTCAATTCGATTTGCCGCCCAAAATTTTTTCATATCTGATACCAATATGATGGGGAGCATACAACGGATACCACAGACCGATGCCCTAATTTCTCACAGTCGACAAACTAACAAAAGAGCCACCAATTCAACTCCGTTAACCAAGTCTCTCATCTTTCTTCCAAAGCCCCAATGGCATTTGCCTTTGGTGAGACTCATTCTATCAGTGAACTCTTGTAACCTTTGGCTGATTTGCCAATACGATGTCACATAGTTTACTTCCTTCCAAACCCTAGCACATGGAGATGCTAAGTCATCCTACTGTGTGAAACACCCTATCTGGATTCTCTGCAGTGCCGAATAGGAAAAACAAAACAAAGAGCAAAACAAATATTCATACAATGAAGCCATTCCACTAATTTTTACAGAAATCTCACAAGTGGAATGCTTCATGACGACATACGGCAACAATGGAAAATGTAGAATGAATGAAAATCTACAGTTACATGATTTACAATTATAAGAAATGAAAAATCAAATGGACAGAACATAATTGATTTATTTCTCCTAAGCACAATACAATTACATTCGATCACACTTCTGCTTCGATCTGATTACAATATATGATTTGGTTCCTTCCTTAGGGTATTTATCAACTCACCCTAAGTAGTACCGAATTGACTCCAAGTGGCTAGGAGATCAATCCAAGCGGCTAGGAGACCAATCCAAGCGGCTGGGAGACAACTATCTTAAACAACCTCTAACTGCCCTACTGCCTTATTTTGGCATTATGCGGTTACAATTTGACAAGTGTCCTAAAGTCACTTGGGACTTACAAAATGAACCTAGATACAACTGAAATGAAAATGCATTGGTCAAATAGACCTTATTACAAAAGAAAACATGATTTTCTAGGTGCTCCTGCACCAAGAACAAAGCACATCTCCATTAAATATCATTTCTTGAAGGAAAAGGTTGCAGATCAAGAAGTAAAGTTGGAGTGGATCCCCCCACACAATATCATATTGCAAACATTTTCATGAAGCCACTTGCCAAGGATACTTTTGAATATCTCAGGTGGAAGATAAGAGTTATTACTCATTTTTTCAAGTAGAAATGTAGTTGTAACAACTATCTAGGGATAGCAACTCAAGACATATCTCTCATCCCTATTTTGGCAATGACTACCTCTCAAGGAGAATAGGTAGATAGATGATAGTAGTAGGTTACTGTAAAAAAAGAGGTTGATTACTGTCCTTTTCCATTGATGTCAAAGGGGGAGAGAAAGAATAAGGGGGAGCAAATCCAGAAGAGCTAGAGCAATGTTATTGCAGAAGAAATAGAGAAGCAATGAGGATAGATTTTGCATGAGTGTTGCCATCAATGACAAATGGGGACATTGTTGAAATATTGTCATTGATGTCAAAGGAATTTCTTGAAGTGTTAATCTGCAGAAGTTTATAAGGCAGATAAGAGATAAGAAGAAAATTTTCTAAGTTATTGATAAAATGGTTAGTTGGTAAACTATTCAAAATGCAAACTAGATTGCTAGTTTTAGAATTCTACAATTTTTCAATAGAGGAGAAAGGCAAGTGTTTTCAATGATGACTTAGAAAGATAGAAAATTTTGAAGTCTTGGAAAAAGTTTTAAGTTCATGAGTTATGAAGTTCACTAGTTTGTCTACTTGGTGATTTGTCAACAAAGGCATGGAAGATCGAAGCTTGAAGAACAAAGGATTTGTTATCAGAAAAACTTTTGTTGTGAGAACAAGTTTGCAAGTTTGGCATTTCATCGGCCAATTCGCCAACTAGGTGATAGAAGGCTTAAGAGTAAGTTTTTGATTTTCTACTTTTGCCAATAAAGAGAAAAGTCAACAAAGACTTTGTCGGGAGTTGTTTTGGTTTGCAAAAATCTTGTTTATCTGACATTGAAGTTTGTTGATAGGCAACTTTACCGATAAGGGAGAAGGTGCTAAATATAAAAGTCTTAAATAGCAAAGTTTTCAAAAGACATAATTCACTGATAAAGAAATATGTTGAAGGTTGAGTTCAAAGAAATGAATATTCACCATTAAAGAAGGCAAAGGGTAAGTTCTTAAACAGTGATATTCATTGATAAAGGGACAAAGGTCAAAGTTTGAAAAAGATATATTTTACTGATAAAGCAGCTTAAGGCCAAGGTTAGTGAAATGTTAATTTCATCAATAAAGGGTTTTAAAGCCAAGGTTAGTGAAATAATAAAATTACCGATAGAGAAGGAGATCAATAGATCAGGTTTAAAATGTATAATGGCTATTTTTAGGCACATTAATTGGATGTTTATTAACTAACAGTGGATGCATGGTGATGACAGTGTAAACAACATAAAAATAGATTTGTTACATGGTGATGATGATGGATAAAAGCACATGAAAGATTAGTTGTTAGATGTGCAAAGATAAATATAGAACTGTGACTATAGCTATTCTTAATGATGGATAAACAACAAAAAATAGATTTGTTGCATGTGCAAAGCCACATGCAAAGTAATTTTTTCTGTACATGCAATTGTGTGAGAGTATAGACATAAAGAAAAAATAGAGTGTATATATAAACAATGTATATATATATAAGCGATTGTAATAGAATGTGAATGTATGATGTCTGAGAAGAATGATGTGCAAAGAGAATCTGGGTGAGTAGAGTGAGATAAGAAGACTGTATATGAATTTAATAGATGCATTTGAGGTTTGTTAAAGAACCAAATGACTACATACTTGAATATGTAAAGATTTAGTGAGTTTGGTGCCTCTTGTGGACTGAGTTGGTGCTCAGATCAGGGGATTGTACTCTCCTTAGGGTTGGTGCTCTTAAATTAGGGGTTTGGTGACTCCTTAGAGTTGGTGCTCTTAAACATTGTAATCAATGGTTTCATTTGTCAGGATGGATTAGGATGGTAGATCCTAGCAACATTTTCTCACCTTAATTTTTCCCATATTGGGGTTTCCATGTATATTTGGTGTTCATGTGTGCATGCTTTCTTGTTTTCTATGTTAATGCACTAGAAGTTAATTTGATTTGCATTGTAGAGGCTTGAAGTTTCAAGTTTTATTGATCTACATATTCACTTCCCCTCTCAGTAGATTACTTGTGTTATAATAGGCAATTTGCCTTTAATCACTCATATTATGTTGATGAGTTCATTGATTCACCTTCAACATGACAAGTCCCTAGCCTTGAAGTGAAATAATCTCTCTAGGAGTGTGAGTAGTGATTACAAGACCCAACAACCCATAAGATAAGACCCCAGGTCATTAAATACTATGTCCTACTCTTGAGGAGAGTAAAAAACTATAATGAAAAACCCTTTCACATGCAGATAGATTTCAACATTACCTACATTGAAAATATGCCATGAATTATAAATCTAAGAGTGAAGATCTGGGAGACTACGTCACCAATGATGAAACAACCTGATCAAAACATTAGCTACAAAATAAACTTCATTCTCAATAACATCTACACCAAAAGAGACCACAAGAGAAAATTTGGCATAGGAAAGAGTAGAAACCACCTTCTTGGAAGAGTAGCTCTTACCAAACACAATAGGAATGGTAGAGGAAACAACCACACTTGCATTTAAGAGCATCAAAATCAATCATCCAGAACTAGTAACCTAGATGGAGAATGTTGTGAGGTTGGACTTTAAGTACCTAAAGTAGAGAAGTCAAAAGAAGCCATCAACTAGGGGTAGAAATATTACGAAATTACCAGGTTGATCAAACCAATCCTACATAACCCTATGAGAGATAATGATCTATACAAGCTTACAAAATAATCATAATGTAATGATCAATAGAAAATCTATTAGATAACACAAGATTTATCTTGGGAAAACCCTCAAGAGGGAAAAACCCAACCTCCAAAAGCATCCACACTCAATATATTGTTCATCAATAGAATATTAGATACACATACCGAGTCTCATAAATACTTCTTAAACATCAAGCTCCTCTAATGCATCCTCCATGTATCCAAGCATGTAACCACACATCCCATGCCATGCTTCATAATTGTACTCACAAGAGATAATCAGTACAATGATAGTTCACTAAACCAACCAATCCAAACCACTAACCATGTGCTTTCTTTTATAGACTTAAGATCACACAAATACAACTGGTGGCATTGGGGAAACCATGTGTCTCAAAACCATGAGTACACAAAACCATTGATCCCTCATTTAATTCTTACTACTAAGTTTTCACTTTATGTCCAAATATTAATTAATTGTTTTGTCTCCCACACATAAAATAAGAAACCTAATGTCACATAATACTTTACAAGTGGACCCAAATATATATTTAATGTGGCTAAACACATCCCCTAAGATACACCACAAATAAATATTTATTTAAATAATTAAAATATTTCATTTTTATGGAAGGTGTACACCACACCCTTTACCTAACAAGAAAGAGCCTCAATATTTAAATTAGGAGCAATAAAAACACCATAAGGAGGAGAATGCCTACCAACAACATCAAGAACAACCCTAATAGACAAACTAGACACAAGAATAGGATGAAATTTTATCAAAGGAAGGGCACAAGTGGAAGCCACCTGGGGGTGATGCACAGTTGAGAGAACCATTCAAACTATTCAATAGAGCCATGGGTGGGAGAACCATTCAAAGTTTTGTTATCCTTTTCCACATTTATTGCATTTTATGAGGTATTTATTTTTGAATTTTTTTAAAAAGATTTTTAAATTTTTTTAAAAAAATCAAGGTGTTTATTTTAGTTATCACCCTTATTTTTATAAAAGATTTGTTTAGATCTATTGAATAAACAAAGCTTCAAAAGTTTTTTTTAGAATCAAATTTGGAATTACTTATTCTTCTTGGATAAGAAGAGTAGAGATTATTGAAAAAATTAGGATTATCCTTCCCATTTTGATATTTAGAATTCAATATTGAAATAAAGTTTCTAGATTTTCTATGAATATCCATTTGAAAGATAAATTAAAAAATAAATTTATTGTATAAGATTAGAATTGCAACCATCTAATTGTGATTTTATGTTTTTCACTTTGGTAAGATAATTTATTGTTTTATATCTTCTTTTAGAGTGGTCAAATGTTCAAGAGTTAATTTAATTATTTTCAAAAGTCTTGTACCCTCTTGTACAAACTCCAAGAGTTTCCATGCTTTACTAGATGGTTCTAGACTTTCAATGTGAAGGAGAAATTTATCTCTAACACTTCTTAGAATTATTGACATAGACTGAAGTTCTGTGATAGAATGTGTTTATAAGTTCTATACCTGCATGTCTACCCTAGGTAGTTTCTTGGATCCATTTACAATGGTCCATAGGTTTCTAGTCATAAATTATCTTTTATTTTGATTTTTCATATAGAATAATTATTTCTGAAAAGCATATGAGTTCTGTCAATAGTAAACATGGGAAGACATAACAAATTAAATTATATTTCAAGGTAAGTACATAGAAATGGGGGACAAAAAGGGGGTCAAAAGTGGCCACTTGTTTAAAAATCAACAAAAGTTGAACTTAAACAAATAATTTAACATACTTATGCTCAAAACTTGACAATGTGATAAGAACAAGAGTACTAGTTCTTGAAATCTATTTTCTAAACTACTATTTTTTTAAATGGTGGAGATTAAGAGGGTCAAATTTTGGGAGTGCACAAAATGGTCTTAATTTTTACCAAAAAATATAACAATGTCACATGTGCTCTTCTCCGTTTTTTGAGTTATGTTAATTAATTTGTTTAAATCCATTTAGTGAAAAGTTAGCTAATATTATGTATTAGAATAGGTATTTTTTCCAAAACTTTTGAAGAATGTGTTATCTTTTACTTATTTTCAAATTAAAAAAATTAATGTGTGTACAATGAAACATAGAATGTGAAAATATTTTTTTTTCAAATTTGGATGAGCGGAACGAAAATTACATAGAATAAATAATATGTGTATTTTTGGCAAAAAATGAAGATCCAAATAAAATTAATTAAAGATATGAACCTTAATATGTTTGAATTTGTGATGAACCTCCTACAATAGATTATCCAAAATCACTAAACATTGAAAAATAATATGCTGAAATGGAAACACACAAATAATATTGTATTGATTAACATAATCCCATTATAGAAGAGTGATGGCATCTTCAAGGGGCAACCTCCTTTGAATAGTGCTCAATAAAATATAATTCATGGATGCCTATACAACATATGACTTATATTTATACTAATTATATTCAAGCTAAGTACTATTTCCCAAGCATATGGGATTATTCATAATAGCTCAACTTACAAAGCATATCCATCCAAAGTCTTTATGACAATAAGGAAAGAGTTACGATTAAGGGGTCCTAACATCCCATCCCCATTGAAAATATTTATCCTCAAAGATAAAAGGAAGGAAACTACTATTGAATTTGGTGAAGTGATTCCCAAGTAGAATTTTTCAATGCATGCCATTCCATTGGATTAGGACCTTATTGAGTGTGTGGTTTTGAAGTTGTTGTGAGTGCGTATCCAATACTACTTCTAGTTAGAGAATAATGGATCCTTCAACATTGAGCTCAAGAAGAATAGTTTGATTATGGCATGCTAGCTAAGAAATTTCTTCAAATAAAAGACATGGAAGACATGATGAACATGAGAATAAGGTGGTAGTTCTAGTTTGTAAGTGAGAGGACCAATTAGTTGAAGAAATTTGTAAGGCTCATAAAACTTAGGGGAAATCTTATAGCTCCATTTCATTTGCAAGGAAGATTGTTTATAAGACTGTAATAGAGAAAAATGATATTGTTAGCCTAGAAATCACATTCAAATAGTGTTGATCAATATGTTGCTTCATACAGTTATGAGTTACATGTGGAGATTTTCATGAAGGCTCTGAACAATATTGTACCATGTGCTAAGAGCGGTCTCCACTACATTGACTAAGGAACTATTTAGAATGTAAGATAGAAGAGACAATGATTTTTCCCATAGACTACTTCATACAGGGTCATTCTCATGGCTATGTGATATGAGGTGTTGTACCACCATTCTACTAGTGGTAACCACTTGACCTAATGGTGTTGTTGCTCAAAGGAAAAACAAAACATTGTAGATATGTTTCTAATAATTTGTTAACTATTTTATTTTAACCATCTATTTGGGGGTGATATCTAGAGCTCGTCTTTAATTTTGTGCCAATTATGTTGCACAATTCTTTCCAAAAAAATCTGAAAAATGCTACATCATGGTTAATGACTAGAGAAGATGGAATGCCATGCAAATGAGAAATTTTCTCAAGGAAGTTCTAGGCTATACTGGAGGAGGTGTAGGGGTGGGCCAAGACATAGAAGTGGGCATATTTGGCGAGGTCATCCACTGGCACAAGGACAACTAATTTTCTGCCAAACTTGGGAAAGCCCTTAATGAGATCCATGGAATTTCAAGAAGGAATGGGCAATTGTTGGAGCATGCCTAGAGTTTCTACTATTTCACCCTTGTGATGTTGCCACATATCACATTCAACAACAAATTGCTTGATATCATCCTTCATCCCATGAGAGAAAATCTTTTATGAACCCTCAAGATGATATATTTTCAAAAACCATTAATGACTAGTGGAGAGAGATATATATAGGTCAAGAAGAATTTTATGATGTAGAATAGAGTTAGGAACTAAAACCAAGTGTCCTTTACACCATAAATATTTTCCACCCTAAGATTTGTTAGGAGACGAAGCAAGGTCTTTAGAAAGTTGGTGGATTAGACATTGGGTAGGAGGGTCTCGAAGACATTCATGTTAGAGATCTTGCAGCTAGTCTATAAATGGAATAGAAACCACATAGAGGGACATATAGTCCTTAGATCTATGAGAGAGAGAATCAACAAAAACATTCTACTTGCTCTTTTTGTAAGTGATCTCATAGTCATACCCTATGAGTTTGGTGTCCAATTTTTACTGAACTAGGGAGGAGACCCATTGCTCCAAAGAATATTTGAGATTATGGTGATTATTTTTGACACAAAATGCCTCCTAACCAAATATGGTTGTCACTTGTTAATAGCATGTAAGATGACCATCATTCTTTTTCTCATAAATGGAGTAAACTAAATTTTCTCCTAATAGGGCCTTGCTAGTGAAGGTGATGGGGTAACCCTCTTGTATTAGAATTTGCATTTGAGGTTGTATTGAGGAGATAATATGTCCAAGGTACTTAATTTCCTTTTGGCCAAAGGATCACTTGGAGAAATTGGCACATAACTAAATATATGCAAGAAGTTATAATGCAAGGTCAAGGTGCTATAAATATTTTTCCCAAGTTCTACTTGTTGGTTATTTTCCTAGACTAGATGCTTATTCCCAGTTATCCCTACAAAGTAGCCATCATTGATCAACAAGATTCTCGGGCCAGGGGCCAATAGTATAGGAGATAGACTCTATAAATATCTCCTCTTCTTCTTTAGGCTCTGCAAAACCAAGGGGGATGCTCCCTGTAGATTAGAGAAATGCAATAAGGTAAAAAAGCAAAACCAAATGTAAACAAGAACACAAGATTATACCTCATGCAAAACCTAATCCCATCAAGGGAAAGAGGAGCCCTTGCACCCAAGAGAAGCTCCCAAGACCAAGATTGTCCCTAGACTATTGATTCAAATGTGAAATGCCTTCTCAAATGTGCAACTCACTATAAGCTCAAATGTGATTTTGGCATGGTAACCTTGCATGAAAATGGATGATGAAAATGACTTGTGAGAGATTGTATTTATAGACTTTTGGAGAGGATTTTGATCCAAGGGTGGAGATTGATTGGAGAGATCAATGGTGGAGGATGAAAGTGAGGTGGAGGGCCTAGATTTGATCTTGGAAGATGGAGGGCTAGGAATAAAAGTAAATCTTTTATTCATTTTTGGGAAAGGGGTAAATAAATGAGGTTTGGTGAGATGGATTATTTGTAAATTAAAAATTGACAAAGGGAGGGGTAAAATGAATTAAAAATTCATTTTGGGGAAGAGAGTTATGACTTGTGTAAGAGGAGTAAATGTGATGTGTGATTTATTTGAATTTTAAATTTGAGGAATGTGGAGAGAAGTGCTAATGGGGATTTGATTTTCTTAATTAGGGTGATTAACCTAATTAATGTGGCTGGAATAAATTAGTAGAAGGATTAGAGGGGGGATAAGATTAATTAATTAGTCATTCAATTAATTAATCCTAAGGCTAGGATGGGATAGGCTAGAGTAGGCAATTAAATAATAGCTATTTAATTGTCTAGGGTAGGGATAGGCTAATTAGTAGGCTGGATTAATTAGTTAACATGGTTTTAACTAATTAATTGGATTTAGGGAAAATGGGGATTTGATTTAATAAATTTTGCATATTTATTAAATCATTTGGCTAAGGTTTGGACTATTGAATTAATAAAATTAATTCAATTTTGGGATAAATGGTGTGGATTTAGAAAATGAACGGGGTGATTAATTAAATAAAAATTTAATTAATTATTTGGAAAGGGAATTGGTAAGTTTAGGGGTGTCGGGAATCAGTTTGGTGCTCGAGACATTTTTAGGTGTCTACATTTGCCCCTCTTTGACATGGCGTCAGGACCTAGGAGGGAAGTGGCGTCAGGTCAAAGAAGAAAAAATATGCCCCAGCTGTTGGGAAGGAGTGAGATGGATAAGGGATGCCCCCTCTAGAGGTTGGCGGGAAAAATATCGATTTTGCAGGTAAACTCTCGAAAGGATGTGACGGAAGCGAAGGTGATGAAAAAAGAAGATGTGGGAAGAAAAACAGAGGAAAAAGGCTGGGATCTGCACCCTGAAGGGAAAAGAAAGGGATGGAGGGAGGACATGGCCCACTATATTAGGAAAAGTGGGCCCAAAGAGTGCCACATTTGCACACTTTGACCTTCTAGAAGAAAAAGACAAAGGAGAGATGGGTGAGCGCAACCCACAGTTCCCGCAACTTCATCACATCTCAGAGCGATTCCAAGAGGTCGGGCGGTCTCCCGAGGCTGGACCCCAGGTAGGGCCTAACCCAGACTTTATGATTTTTTATTTTACGCACTTATTTTTAGGTTTCGAGAAATGGGTTAGGAGCGCGTGGCGCCATAGACAAGGCAGATTAGCACAATCCTGCGGATTACCGCTATTCGCCAGGGTAGGTTAAGGCGATTTTGTCGCTATTTTGGAGGAATATTGGCGCTATCCTCTGGATTGGTGCCAAAACTACGGGTGAAGCAAATATGGCATTTTGACGCCATATTATGGGTAGAATGGCACTATCGTCTGGAATAGCGCCATGATGTGAAATAGCGCTATGATTGGTTTTAGCGCTAAAAGGTTGATTGACGCGAAAATGGGGGACTGCGCCATCGTCTGGATTGGCGCGATATAGGGCACGTAGTGGCACCAATGTTTGGATTGGCGCGATACGGGGAGCGCAGTGGCGCCAATGTCTAGATTGGCGCGATACGAGGAGCGCAATGGCGCCATGTCTGGATTGGCGTGATAGGCAAGGGAAAGTAGCACTATTTTTTGAATAGCACTTAGGGATTGTCTGTGTGGGGCCACATGGTTTGGGCCTTTGAGACATTTAGAAGAAAAAGATGTAGGGGGAAAGTAATTTTGTATCTAACGAAGAAGTGGTGGATGCAGGATACGCAGCGGTTTATACTGCAGTCACGAGAGTGACGAGTGTGATCTGTTATGCCGCTATTTGACGAGACATGGCGACCTCGACTTGCGACACTGGGGCTTTGGATGGTGGCAGCGATTCCTGTGCTGCGAGCTCATAGAGCTCTAATGACAGCCGCAATGGATCGATACCGCAGCGAGACCTCCAGCTTTCTGCTGCCGACAGGAGAGATGACCATCACACTTGAGGATGTTTATCGCATCCTCAAGCTGTCGATTCATGGTCGACGTGTGAGGTATGACACTAGGAGGGGGCGGACTGCGTTGATCAGAGTGTTCGGAGTAGAGCATGTGGTGCTTTCTGCAGATGGGAGGGAGATGGATTACGACAAGACGCTGGCGGCGGGTGCAGATCCCTTTGCCTTATATTTGTGTGTGCTGATTGGAGGTGTAGTGCTGCCAGATAGGCGAGGCAGGGGTTTTCCTATGGGCTGGGGTGGGATGATAGAGGGGATGGTGAGACATGAGACTGTCTACGCATGGGGGCCGGTGATGCTAGCACAGCTGCTACATGAGATGCACACGGTTGCCTATCTTCATGACAGGGCTTTATCTGCTGGGGTTACACTCCTGCATGTATGGCTTTGGGAGCATATCCCCATGACTCGACTGATATGCGGTTATTATCGGCTCCCGTTTGAGGCATTTGTGTTCTTGTATCGGGATGCCGTGTACACTTATACTGGACAGGTCCGCCACTGGTGGAGGATACTAGATGATGTGATTAGTGTGGTCTATCATCCATATATTGATTGTGAGGAGTGGCCTGATGATGTTATCCAGCTCCCGTACACCTTTCAACAAAGATTTCTTATGGGTCGTGCGGATCATACTATAGAGATGTACCTACCCTCACGGGTGATGCGGCAGTTTGGACAGGTACAGGATGTGCCCCAGCAGATGGCCATATATGCGCGGACACCGCGGGATACAGCTTATTGGCCCACAGCATTACAGCCACAGGTTACACTGAATGACTGGGCAGCACTTCAGCCAGTTCAGTGGGATTGGGGGAGCACCATGGTAGATGCAGGTACTATGCCTGCCTATGATGCATGGTGGCAGACACATCGGCCCACCTGATTTACCAATCCGGCAGCGGAGCTATCGGAGGATGAGGGGGATGGAGATGGAGATGATCCAGATGGGGGTGGGGATGAGGTTATTGCAGATTTTATTGTAGAGGTGATGGATGATGGATCAAAGAGGGTGATCGCCAGAGATGGTCAGCTGGTGGATGAGGGGGTAGCAGCAGTAGCGGGATAGGGGCCAGTGGGGGAGGAGGTTCTAGCATAGCAAGTTCCTCTGCAGCAGGTTCCTCCGCAGCAGGTTCCTGTGCAGTAGATTCCAGCAGAGCAGGTTCCTCCACAGCAGGTTCTTGCGCAGCAGATCCAGTCTAGGGGTGGACGGCAGGGTAGAGCACCGCGACAATGCGGTGGACGGCTGAGGACAGAGCAGGGTGATCTATCCCCATCATGGGTGGAGCAGCTGCAGGTCGGTAGGCATGATGTCGAGGCAGGGAGCTCAGGGGCAGGGATGGAGGTAGAGGTTGAGAGGCTGACGCCTCGGCGACGGTCACGAGATGAGATGGAGGAGATAGAGACACTACGTGCTCAGGTGGCCAGTTTAGAGGAGGCGTTGGGGTGTCGAGAGGCTGAGTTGGGACAGCTGCAGGGAGTGGATGAGCGGTTAGCAGTTGCAGAGGCTCAGCTGGCTCAGGCCAGAGAGGATATGGAGGACTTGAGGATAGAGCGGGATGCAGCGCTGGTGAGAGCACAGCAGGCAGAGACTGCGTTGAGCAGTGCATAGGCTATGGGTGGGGGCCTTGCCCTGATATTGGCAGGGATGCAGACTCAGTTGGCCCAGGCTCAGACACATGCGCATCAGATACAGGGTCAGTTGAACCAGGCACAGGGATAGGTAGCTCAGGTACAGGGACAGGTGGCTCAGGTACGAGGGGAGCTAGCAGAGGTAAGAGCACAGATTGAGTACTATCAGGGGTTATACTATGCAGCCGTACCTGCAGTGCAGCGAGCACCGAGTTACAGCCAGGTCAGTAGATCGGGGGCGTCGAGATCACATTGATCTAGATCTATTCAGTCAGTTCAGCAGACAATGCCCCCTCCCACGTATGTGCCCCAGCAGGATCCTCAGGTACCAGTAGCACCACAGCCACAGCCGCCGCCAGGATCATAGGCTCGACCAGGGTCATCATCTCCTACCCCCTCAGAGAGAGGATCCTCGATGTGAGAGTTATACCATGATAGCCCTTAGAGGCATTGTATCAGGACACTTTATTTTTTGATGATGTGAGCGATGTACACATTTTTTTACGGTGATTATATATGATGCGATACTTCTGATGGCTTATGATGTTCTATTGTGATTATGCTTATATGATGGATGCACATGTTATATTTTATATGTTGTGGATGCATGGTGTTATGATTTTATGGACTATATGATGTAACTAAATATGCGAATTAACAAATATTTATTATGGATGAACATGTATGGGATTATGTTATATGCCACTAGTTGTTTCAATGGTGATGTGTGTGATGGTTTAATGCAATTTAAATGTTTATGAGATGTTGATATGTATGGAATGCAATGTGATGATGCTATTTATGATATGATGTGTAATGATATGCAGCTGAAATGAATCTACTTGTGTTTTATGCAAACTTAAATGGATTTAAAATGAACCTAATATGTGATGCAAACAGATTAAGATGAACCTAACATGAGATGCAAATGAATGTAAAATGAGATGCAAATGGATTAAAATGAACGTAAAATGAGATGCAAACAGATTAAGATGAACCTAACATGAGATGCAAATGAACGTAAAATGAGATGCAAATGGATTAAAATGAACGTAAAATGAGATGCAAATGGATTAAAATGAACTTAAAATGAGATGCAAATGGATTTAAAATGAGATGCAAATGGATTAAAATGAACTTAAAATGAGATGCAAACAGATTAAGATGAACCTAACATGAGATGCAAATGAACGTAAAATGAGATGTAAATGGATTAAAATGAACGTAAAATGAGATGCAAATGGATTAAAATGAACTTAAAATGAGATGCAAATGGATTAAAATGAACCTAACAGGATATGCAAATGGATTAAAATGAACGTAAAATGAGATGCAAATGGTGGTGAAATGTAGTTAAATGATATGTGCTAAATGCAGTATCGGTGATAGGTGGTATGCAAACTAGGTGATAGGTGAGGTAGCCTAATCCTGATACACATGATGTTCCTTGTGTTGACCCTGAATAGTGAGACTGTGGGAGAACACGTTAGGTGTTGTGGATGATAGGGGTGAGAGCGTCTAGGGGATGGCGGTGGGGGGATTGGGGGATGGTTAGGTCATAAGATGCCACGTCATTGAGGGGGGGTGGTTTTTGGTTCAAGATGTGTTAAGTGGAGATAGGCTCAGATGATGGGGTTAGTGCAGGAGTTAGATTGGTGGGGGGGGTTGGAAAGTGTTGATCAAATCTAGGCCGATATGGGATAGGTGACTGAGTGATTAGGATGATGATGTTGAGCTAGTATCAGTAGTTACACAAAATTAATTGAGAGCATTTCTTAGTTTACTATAGCAATGTTGGATACAATTCACGAAGGTATGAAATGACCTAGGTGATGATGTATATCCGACAATTGCATGGACTAGACCCACAAACAATAGGTTGGTTTCATGCATGCCCAATGTAGTATAATCTTATCTAGTAGAGGAAGGGGACTCATAGCAGTGAGTGTGAATAATGCATATAAGGTGTTGATGCCTGTATATGCAAAATAGGACTCATTATGCTAGAACCGACCTGGACTTCAAGATATGAATACTATTCTTGGAGTAATGAAGCCAACCCACAAGCACAGCATACTGAAACAATGACTATGTCTACTCCAAGGGCTATCCGCTACGTATCATGATATAACGAGATCAAGGTAGCTTTGGAGTTTACTTGGAGTGAGACAAAAAGATAAAAATCAATAAGCAAAAAGACCAATGAAAGATACAAATAGCCTTTTGTGTGCTCTTGCCAAGAGACGTGATGATAGAATGATAGATTTTTGTCCATTGTAGGAAAGACATATCCTAGGATGCAGATCTGTTTTTGATTGGAGAGTTTTTTTGTGGAAGATGTGCAAAAGAACAATTGGGTCAAATGGAAGATTATAGTTGGTAGATTGCTTGATGATTTTTGCGCGAGGGACCATGTTTCAATGGTATGTGTAGCATGCATATTGTTTCGTAGATCTAGAAAGCTCAGTGAGTGGGAACCATCCCAATGGGTGGGATGGGTGTATCTTAGATACCTGAGTACTGGAAACATCCTTCATATTCCAGACTGCCTACATACCCTGTGTCCACGGGATCAAGGTACTTTTAAGATGCGGGTGAAATGAATATGTAGTTCTGGCAAGACTTGATGATGTGGGAATGGTTGGCGATGTGATGTGATGAGGGTTGAGACGTGTTTAGATGATTGTGGTGGGATGTGAGATTGATGGATGTGGTGATTATTTTTGGATTTTGTAATTTTCTGCTGTTTTTGGATTTTCTGATTTGATGATGTTTTGGGATTTTTTGATTTTATGATGTTTTTGGATTTTTTTATTTTATGATGTTTTTGGATTTTTTGATTTTATGATGTTTTTGGATTTTTTGATTTTATGAACTGTACAAAGGAGAGCTTACAAGGATCCTCGTTCCCCGGGTGGGGTTGTGGGTGGGTGAGTGAGTGCGGGATGGGCAAACAAACTTGATGTTTCAGAATTTCAAGCCATGGGATGTGTGGGTATGGAGTGTTATACTGGAAAGAGGACTTATTAGATGGTAGAACCGGCCATTACGCATGGCGCCTGAAACAGGTTTTCACCATGGTACTTATCCAAGGCGTCACCGAGGTGATTTTCACCATTGGAAGTTTTTATTGCACTCTGATTTTTTCTTGATTTTTTGATTTTTTTGGTGTTTTTATTTTTTTACATTTTTATTTTTGATTTTTTTGACTTGTGGTATCAGATGGGTTATGCATAGAATCGCTTGAGGTGCAAGATGTTCATTGGCTCATCTAGAGGCTGCCCCTCGGGTGTTGCTAGCTAATAAGCTCCTGACCCATAGTCGGCGGTGATGACATAAGGTCCTAGCCAATTAGGTTTGAATTTTCCTTGCTTCAGACGCTCCTGCAGGTTCTTTTGATTTTCCATTAGGACTAGGTCACCTACCTCAAACTTTCTGGTTCTGATCTTTTTGTTGTAGCTTCTTCTGAGGCGGTTTTAGTATGCCTGTAAGTGATTTAATGCATTCAGGTGTTTCTCATCCAACAATTCAAGTTGATGCAACCTTGCGACATGATAGTCTTCATCAGATATAATATTTTGCAATGATACTCGGAGGGATGGGAGCTCGACCTCTATAGGTAAAATGGCTTCTGATCCGAATACTAGTGAGTATGGAGTGGCTCCAGTAGGAGTGCGGATGCTAGTGTGGTAAGCCCATAGGGTGGGGTTAAGTTGGAGGTGCCAGTCGCAGCCAGCTTCATTGACTGTCTTCTTTAAGATGCAGAGGATGGTTTTGTTAGAAGCCTCTGCTTGACCGTTTCCTTGGGGGTAATATGGCGTGGAGAAGCGGTGTTTGATGTCGAACTTTTCGCACAAAGTGCGAACTTCTTGGTTCTTAAATGGTTTCCCATTATCAGTGACAATGGAATGGGGGATACCATAGTGGCAGATGATGTAGTGGAGAATGAATTTGGAGATTTGGATGCCTGTGGTGAAGGTGAGTGGTATTGCTTCCACCCACTTTGTGAAGTATTCGGTAGCAGTTATTATGAATTTATGGCCGTTGGAAGATGGAGGGTGTATTGTACCTACGAGGTCGAGTCCCCACTGTGAGAAAGGCCATGGTGTTGTGATTGGTTACAGCTCCTATGCTGGTGCGTGGATGAGATCACCGTGCTGTTGGCATGGGAGGCATTTTCTGATAAACTGATGTGCATCCTTGTCCATAGTAGGCCAATAATAACCTGTCCTTAGGATCTTCTTAGAAAGAGCTGGTCCACTTGAATGTGCCCCACAAATACCTGCGTGTACCTCTTCCAAAGCTGCTTCAGCTTCCCTAGAGTCTAAACATCGTAGAAGCGTACCATCAAGACTCCTTTTGTAGAGGGTGTCACCTACAAGGATGAAACGGGAGGCTCGATGGATGAAGGATTTTTTCTGTGATGGGGATAGGTTATTGGGGAGGATGTTATCATGAAGATAGAGGTAAGTTTCCTGATACCAGGGGGATAAGGGACCAATGATTTCGCACACTAATTCAGATTGGGGAACATCATATGCTGGGATGGGGAGCTCTTCGATCAGGAACTCACATTTCTTGCTGCCTTGCTTCATATCAATCAGAGATCCAATGGTGGCCATAGCATCTGCTGCTTTGTTGTTTAACCTTGGGATCTGCTCAAAGTGTATGTCACCAAAATAATCTTTAAAGTCATCAACCATCTTCTTATAGGGAAGAAGCTTATCATCCTTGGTTTTATATTCATTATTGACTTGTCTGATGACGAGTTGAGAATTGCCATACATAGTTAGTTTGTTTATTTTCCATTGGATGGCCATTCGGAGCCCTGTGATTAGGGCCTCATATTCTGCTACATTATTGGTGCATGGAAATGTGATTTTGAATGATTTAGGGATCGTGTCACCTTGAGGGGTAACAAACAGGACGCCTGCCCCCGAGCCTCTGTGAGTGTAGGATCCATCAAAATACATCTTCCATGTATCTGTGGTTGGTGTGATTGTCAAGATGGCCTCGTCTGGAAATTCTGCTATTGTAGGATGCTCTGCCTGAATAGGTGCCTCAGCCAGTTGATCTGCTATGACTTGTCCCTTGATTGCCTTCCTCTCTGTGTATTCTATGTCAAATTCAGTGAGAATCATGACCCATTTGGCCATCCTTCCTGTGAGAGCTGCCCTGTTTAGCAAATATTTAAGTGGGTCGATCTTGGCAATGAGCTTAGTCTTATGATTGAGCATATAATGTCTTAACTTTTGTGATGTGAAGACGAGGGCTAGGCATGCTCGTTCAATTTGTGTGTAGTTAAGCTCATAGGAAATCAAGGTGCGGTTGATGTAGTAGATGGCTCTTTCCTTTCCCTGTTCATCATGTTGTGCTAACAAAGCCCCAATTGCTGTGTTGGTTGCAGAAATATACAAGAGGAGGGGCTCTCCTTGTCTTGGTGGAGATAGAATAGGGGGATTAGCTAGATATGCTTTTAGCTGGTCGAAGGCATCCTGACACTGAGTAGTCCAGGTGAAAGCTGAATCTTTTCTGAGGAGATGCTAGAATGGTTGGCATTTATCAGCAAGTTGAGCAATGAATCGGCGAATAGACTGTAGTTTACCCTGTAGGCTTCTCAATTGTTTCAAGTTTTTAGGAGGTGGCATTTCAGTAATAGCCTTGACTTTTGCCGGGTCCACCTTGATTCCTCGTCTGGAGACTATGTATCCCAATAATTTGCCTGAAGTGACGCCAAAGACACATTTTTTTGGATTTAGACGAACATTATATTGCTCTAACCTGTCAAAGATCTTGGCTAGCACGTCTAAGTGCTCTTCTCGGGTCTTTGATTTGCCGAGTAAGTCATCAACGTAGTCCTCCATGATGTGGTGAAAAAGGTCGTGGAAGATGACAGTCATCGCTCGTTGATAAGTAGCTCCTGCATTCTTTAGGATGAACGACATTACTACCCAACAGTATGTCCCCCATGGGCAAATAAAGGATGTTTTGTACTGATCTTCTTCGGCAATTTTGATTTGATTGTATCGCGAAAAGCCATCCATGAGGGATAGCATCTCATGCCCTGCGGTAAGATCCACGATCATGTCAATGTTGGGAAGAGGGAAGTCATCTTTTGGGCAGGCCTTGTTGAGGTCTCTGAAGTCAGTGCAACAGCAGATTCTACCATCTAGTTTAGCAACAGGTACTAGATTCGAGACCCATTCGGGATAATCAATTGGACGTATGAACCCCACGTCTAGTAACTTTTTAAGCTCTACTTTGATAAGAAGGGCCACCTGAGGATTCATCTTTCGGAGCTTCTGTTTGACTGGTTTGGCATCAGGACGCACTGCAAGATGATGTACAACCAAAGCAGGATCTAGCCCTAGCATGTCTGCGTAGGTCCATGCAAAGTTGCGATTTCTGCGTGTAAAAAATGCCAAGAAGTCCTCCTATTCGAACAAGCTGAGAGATTCTGCTCGATACGTGATTTTTGACTCTTCCTCTGTCCCTAGATTCATTTCCTGTGCTGGTTCAACCAAGATGGGTGATCTGTCAGGATATACCTTATCTATTTCAGGGAGACCCATGCTTCCATCTCCTGGCGCCTCATGGAGGTTTTCACCAGGAGATACGTCCTTTATTTTTACTTTTTTAGGATCTGACACTGCCGTGGAACAGTTTTCACCATCAGATCAATTTTTTTATTTTTGTATTTTTGCGACTAGAAGCAGGGGTTGTCTCCCCAAAATAGGCAGCCGGATTGAGTTCCATGATGTATCCAACTCTGTGATCTCCCAAGGGGAAGTTGTCTCTTACTCCCATCATTTCAGCAATGGCTTCATCATTAGGTGCAATATCCAAAATAGGAGGTCCTCGTTGGTCCCAGTCGATGAGGTCAGGGTATACTAATGGTAGGTCATTAGGTGATGAGGCTAGAGTAGTGACAGAGTAGATGGTGCAAATGGAGGAGGCGAAGAAATCGGCAAAGTCGCTAAAGGAGTCTTGTAGGTCCGTCTCGTTAATGTGGTCGACGTCTAGAGAAACTGGAGCAAACTCAACTAAGATACATTCGCCGGTATTTAGGATGCGTGGTGGTTGGCCATACCCTAACCCTTGAGTATAGGGGTTCCTTGTTGCTTGCAATGGTTCCACAATGCCCTATTCATGAAGGCCAATGCCGCCTTGTCCTTTGTAACCCATGCTTTTGACTATCTCAGAACCTTTGCCGTAACTGTTTGTTGGGATGGTGGGGATGTCTTGTTCTGTTTCCTCGTCCTTGTAAAGCCAGGATGAAATATCTTCAAGTATGTCCTGATCCAGAAGGTGTTTTTTCTCAAAGACGGGCGAGGGTTTGCATTTGATGATGACTGTGTCAGCTGCCTCTGTGTGCGGAGTGCCAAATGTCTTAGGAGTGGGTAATAAGCCCACGCAAAAGGTGCCATGAAGGTTGTATTCTCCACAGCCTTGGTCGCTGAGCTTAATCTTGACCTCAGGTGGTGAAGGTGTTTGGGATGAAGTGGTGGCAATGTTGGCAGGGTCGATGTATGAAGTGGAAGCTGTTGGGGTGATTTGGTTGGTGGCTTTATTGTATGGACAGAACGTTTGGTTGTGTCCTTCTAGAAAACTACAGTATTGGAAAGGACCAGGATCGGCATAGATAGTGACTTTAGTGCCGTTGTGGGGGAATTTGAGACATTGATGGAAAGTGGAGGGGACGGCTTGCATGGCATGGATCCATGGGTGGCCGAGAAGAATGTTATAAGGGAGGTCAAGATCCAGAACCTGACATTTGGTTTCAAGGATTTTCTGTCCCACTTGAATAGGAAGCTTTATGGTACCTTCTGATAGCCTCTCAGTGTCATCATATCCTTTGATTGTTATGCACTCGCTAGCATCCACAACCACATCTGAATACCCCAAGTGTTTTAGCAATTTTAGAGTGCATATATTTAGGCCGGAACCACCATCTATTAGGACCCTTTTAATGGTGTGTTTGTGAATGCGGACCTTGATGTGTAGTGCATCATTATATAGGTGCTCAGAGGCAGGAAGATCTTTTTCAGAAAACGTGATATGGTGTGGTGTGGCAATATGGCTGACCATGGCTTGAAATTGATTGACATCCAAGTTTGCAGGGACTTGTGTTTCCAAAAGGGCCTTGTCGAGAATGTCCTTGTGGCGGGGTGATGTACGAAGGAGTTCAAGGATGGAGATTTGCGCGGGTGTCTTTCCTAGATGGTCTAGGAGGTTGTATCAAGCGGTGAGTGATGGACGGGCGTTTGGACGAGGGGGGAGAGGATCAGATGTGGATGGGGGTGTTGGTTCAATGGGAGGGGCAGTGCGGATTGAGACACAGCCTCGACGGGTTGTGATGGCACAATTGGGTGCTTGTGCCCGAATGGTGATTATGTTGACAGAATGGGATGAGGGTTCAATGCGGCCAACAATGGAGTCGTAGTGTGTGGGTGGTGGAGTGACATTGTACGCTTGATTGGATGATGAAGCTTTGTTATGGTTGGGTAAGGGATCCTTGTAAGCTCCAAGATTAGCATTTGGTGATGGCTGTGTACTGTGCTCGAGGTTGACAAGATTTTGATCTATTAGGTCTTGGATACAATGTTTTAATTGCATGTAGTCCACTGTTTTATGACTTGCCACGCGGTGGTATTCGCAATAATCATTTTCATTATACCATGCTGCCTTGAGGTCATTGTCTTGGCGTGGTCTGACAGGCGGGAGTGTGATTTCTCCTTGCTTGAGACATCGATCGAGGATGTCCTCAATAGGTTCCGCTAACGGCGTGAAATTTCAGCGAGGTTTGCGGAGTTTGTTTGGTCCTCGCTGGTTATTGGTGTTTATTGCATACGTGTGTGCCGGTGTGTGATTTTGGATGTGTTGGACGGCCTTTATATCAGTGATGCTGTCGTTCAAATTATTCTTGTTCTTCCCCCAATAACGTGATTTATCATTAGATTGCGTGTTGGTATTGTTGTTGTTGTTGGGGGTGTTATGATTGGATTTGTGGTTATTATTGTTATTGTTGTTGTTGGACTTGGGATCGTAAAGTTTGATGGAACCCTTGGCAATGAGGGCTCGTTCCACAGTGGTACCTTTGTCGATAACCTCTTCAAAGGTAGATGCACACAGAATCTGTAAGTGAAAGCCTAATTCCTGATTGAGATTGGCCACGAACATGGTGACAAGTTGTTTTTCAGGAATAGGCCATGGGAGCTTGCTTGCTAGACCCCTCCACCTTTGTAGGAAAGAAGCGAAAGCTTTGCCATTCTTTTGTTTGGTGTTACAAAGGTCAGTCATTGACACCTCATGTTCAAAGTTGTAGGAAAAGTGATTGACAAACTTCTCCGCAAGCTCGGGAAATGTTCAAATTCCTGGTGGCAGATGGGCAAACCATTCAGCGGCTTGGCCGCCAAGACTTCTTGGGAAGAGTCTCATAAGATACGTGTCGTTGTGAGAGACTTCAAGGCAAGCAATATAGAATTCTCTTAGGTGGTCCCTAGGGTCTCCCTTTCCCTTGTATTTGTCAAATTTTGGCATTTCAAAGTTTTTAGGGAAAGGGGGCATGTACAAGGTGCGATCAAACAGGTAGGGACAAATATCCTCAAAAGAATAGTACTTGTGTTTGCCCCCAGTTTGTAAGTCATCCACCTTTTGGATTAAGCTTTGTAGCGTGGTGTTGAAGTCCTGTGGTTGTTGTGGTTGAAACGTGTAGGGTTGTTGATTGGTGAGATATTGGAGGTGGGGTGGGAGTTGGTGTTGGGGATTGGTTTGGATGAGATGTTGATGTTGCGGGTTGGTTTGGATGAGATGTTGGTGTTGCGGATTGGGGTTTGGATTGATTGGTGTCTGTTGTTGTTGTTGTGCGTATAGTTGTTGGAGAACATGTGGTGGTATTTGGGGATTGGGATTGTGTTGACTTGTGAGATTGACGTTGGGTATGTGGACGTTGGATGGGTTAGTCGTGTTGTGGGTTTGTTGTGCGAATAGTTGTCGTAGGTATGCAAGGGTGTGAGGGTTTGGTGGGGGAACACTTGTGGAGGTATTTGCTTGTGTGATGTTGCCTTGTATGGCTGTTGTGTTTGAAGCGGAAGTGTTGACGGTAGTTGTGGTAGTGGAGGTGATGACGAGTTGGGAGATGTTAGCAGTGGATGTGGAAGTAGTAGATGTGGTAGCGGTTGAGGTTGTGGATGTGGTAGATATGTTAGGTGTTGATGTTTGAGAGATGGTGGGTTGGGTATGTGATGTAGATGCTTGGATGTTTGATGGGGTTGGGACAACTGTAGAAGTGGATGGTTGTGATGATGTTGTGATAGGGGGAAATTGAGCACCAAGTTTGAGAAGATGGTCAAGATATCTCTTTGGATCCGATCTTAGGACTTTATCAAGTAGGTCCATATTATCGGCATCTTGCGTGAAAGTCAAGACATCTAGATCATCTTGGGGTATGATGGGGACATTCTGTGGTGGTGGTGGGGTTGGTGTTGGTGCTTGTGGTAAGAAGTGAAAAGGGTCGTTGGTGCCAAATGGGGGGATGAAGGAATATGTAGGTGGATTGTATGTTTGATAGAGGGGTATGTTGGTACTATCGGTGTTAGGCATGCCAAAGGGCCATCATTCTGCCATTTCTTGATTTCTTTTGTGTTGTGATCTTGTGGTGGGCATACACGTATGGATTTGATTTCTAGATGTGGGATGAGGTGGAGACCTTAGAGAATCAAATTGATTGTGTTGGACCCAAAGATGGATGTGGTTGTGCGATGTAGTAGAGGGATATGATGAAGATCGATATGTTTTCCAAAGGGTTTATCCTAAGGGTGATATGAATGGGTGATATTGATATTTTTTTGCACAAATTTTGGACCAAAGATGTATGATAAGAAAGGGATTTGATGTTTTTGATTTTTTGATTGATTTAGGATGGTGAGGATGATATTGTTGATTGAGCTTTTGGATAAGATCTAGATTTGACACACAAAGGATGATGATTTTCTTTGTTTGGGGTAGACTAATGACCTTACGCAAAGAGAGGTGATTTTGTTTTTCTTGAAATGTAGACTAATGACTTTTCAAGGAAAACGTGATGTTAATGATAGGATCTAGATCTATCTTTGGCTCAAAAGGGGGACAAGATTTGATGAGGTTTTGATTTGGATGTGAATTTTTTTGAAATGATTTTATATAGGTCCAAGGAGATATGCAAAAAAAAGAAATGAATGGGGACGGATAGATATGTATTTGGGCTGATAATGATGTATCAAAGTGGTCCAACAAGGGTGGTGAGTGATTCTCTAAGGTCCAATAGAATGTGTAATTTGGAAAATTTTGGAAGAAAAATGGGTGGACGGTTGGCGGATTTCTAAGAGATGGGTATGGATTGTGGCAGAACAGAAGGTGTAGATCACAACAAAATGGATCTTTGCTTCAGGCAAGTCAATCTTAGAATAGCGCCAATCCACGGGTGAAAAGGCGCTACAATCAGACTGAGATGGTGCTGAAATAAGTTACACAGATTACTGATGGCAAAATTTTGGGAACTTCTGAAGGTAGATTTTGGACTTGTTTGTTTAGGATGTGACCAACTGATGTATTCTGTCTTAGACAAGTCAATCTCAGAATAGCGCCAATCCATGGGTGAAAAGGCGCTATAATCAGACTAAGATGGCGCTGAAACAGGGTTTGATAGACTTCTGATGGCAAATTTTTGAATTTCTGAAGGCAGATTTTGGGCTTGTCTGTTTCAGATGTGACCAACTGATGTATTCTGTCTCAGGCAAGTCAATCTCAGAATAGCGCCAATCCACGGGTGAAAAGGCGCTACAATAAGACTGAGATGGCGCTGAAACAGGGTTTTGACAGACTTCTGATATCAAATTTTGGATCTGATTGTTTAGATTGTGACAAACTGATGTGTTCTGTCTCTTGGCAAGTCGTTTGTAAAAAATCAAAGCACTTTAACACACATTTGAATGCAAAACAAGCAATGATTTTTGTTTGTGAAATGATATGACTTTGTTTAGAACAAGCACATTTTTACAACCTATGGTGAGAATGGGACAGTATTTGTTGAATCCCCTAGCTGCGCCTATTCAAAGCGGGTAGCTCCAGGATCTTGGTAGCACCGGCTCCTCCTTACATTTGCACACACTTCTCACGCATACCAAGATCCAGGTTTCTTATAAGGCTTGACCCTCTCCAAACCTTTAGATTATCTCTGCTACCTCGGCTAAGAACCGCATGAATTGGGGCCGCTTCAAGGGTTTTACCCTCTGCGTCAACAAATAGAAGGATTTTGGCTTTCTAAACAATGGCTCTTAGTAAGGGCATCCGTTCAGGTGGTTATACGTGCGGCAACGCTACTCTCCGTTATGGAGTCTCCCAGCCTCCAAGGGTTGCACCTTGGAGGGTTTATGGGGAGGTTGGCTGTCGGTATAACAAAACAACACCTGTCGCTTGAGACTTTCATCCCAAACACCTTATTTTATATAGCGGCTTGGAAGAGCTTGGCTTTAGCTTGTTGCCGCTTGGGTCGTTCCCACCTTTCGAAGCAGGGTGGCAGGCCCTCTAGGGATTACAAAAGCGATACAATCATGAAAACACTTTTGATCCCCAAGTTCATACAAAGATGCGAGGGGAGAGCATACGTGTTCCCTATGATTATACCACACTCAACATGGTTCAATTTTAGATCTTTGGATTAGATGGGGGGTGATTAATGCAAAGTGTTGTGAGAAGTTTTTGATTCCCAAGATCACCAAAAAGGTGCGAGGGAAGAGCATACACCTCTCACTCTACTTGACATAATCACGAAGACACTTCACACAAGTATTAAATGGTCTTGTTTAGATGCGTGAAAATGCAAGTTTGTTATTCTTTTTATCCAATGAAGTATGCAATTTGTTGTTCTTTTTATAGCCCAAATTGAAGTGTTTTGATTGTTTGTTTGTTTGGAACACAAAAGGAAGTATATTTTAGAGCACCAAAAGTAAATGTTATGATCACACACTTCAATCAAGGAGTTGTGGTTAATTTTAAAACACCAAATTGAAATGTTTGTTCAAGACATGACAAGGGTTCTTTTTAGTTTCCAAATTGAAGTGTTTGCTAACTAATTAACAAACCACCCTGCAAAAGATTTCGTTAGTACCAGCAGTACTTGCAACAAACAAAAAAAATAGCGCTAAAACAGGCATATACAGGCGCCACTCCGGGCAGAACAACCCGACTTACGTGAAAATAGCGCTAAAATAGTTGATGGCGCTAATTCAAAACTAAGATAGCGCTAATTAAATAAAAGGCGTAAATACAGAGGATAGCGCTAAGAAACTCTAATTTAGGCACTAATGCAGAGAATGGCGATAATACTATGTAGTTAAGGTGCCACTGTGCAGTGTTTCTGAAGTTGCAGAAAACACCAATGGTGCTGATCTGAAGGATAGCGCCAAAACGCGGAACCGAATCTGTTTGGTCATTTCTCTCAAAAATTTGCCATAACCTCCCCCTGTAATTCCTGGTTTTCCTGCAAAACAGAGAACAGAAAACACCAAAAACAACAGAAAGATCAAAAAAACACACGTGAGTAGGGTTAACCTATAAAATAAAATCACCCAGAAATGGCGCTAAAATAGAGATAGCGCTGAAATACGGCAGTAATGGTGCTGCTGCGACTATTGAATGGCGCTGAACCTGCAAAATGTCGAATACTAACACAACAACTCACAAGCAAAGATTAGATTGGACCTTGTGGGTCCCACCGGGCGTGCCAATGTAGATTAGAGAAATGCAATAAGGTAAAAAAGCAAAACCAAATGTAAACAAGAACACAAGATTATACCTCATGCAAAACCTAATCCCATCAAGGGAAAGAGGAGCCCTTGCACCCAAGAGAAGCTCCCAAGACCAAGATTGTCCCTAGACTATTGATTCAAATGTGAAATGCCTTCTCAAATGTGCAACTCACTATAAGCTCAAATGTGATTTTGGCATGGTAACCTTGCATGAAAATGGATGATGAAAATGACTTGTGAGAGATTGTATTTATAGACTTTTGGAGAGGATTTTGATCCAAGGGTGGAGATTGATTGGAGAGATCAATGGTGGAGGATGAAAGTGAGGTGGAGGGCCTAGATTTGATCTTGGAAGATGGAGGGCTAGGAATAAAAGTAAATCTTTTATTCATTTTTGGGAAAGGGGTAAATAAATGAGGTTTGGTGAGATGGATTATTTGTGAATTAAAAATTCACAAAGGGAGGGGTAAAATGAATTAAAAATTCATTTTGGGGAAGAGAGTTATGACATGTGTAAGAGGAGTAAATGTGATGTGTGATTTATTTAAATTTTAAATTTGAGGAATGTGGAGAGAAGTGCTAATGGGGATTTGACTTTCTTAATTAGGGTGATTAACCTAATTAATGTGGCTGGAATAAATTAGTAGAAGGATTAGAGGGGGGATAAGATTAATTAATTAGTGATTCAATTAATTAATCCTAAGGCTAGGATGGGATAGGCTAGAGTAGGCAATTAAATAATAGCTATTTAATTGTCTAGGGTAGGGATAGGCTAATTAGTAGGCTGGATTAATTAGTTAACATGGTTTTAACTAATTAATTGGATTTAGGGAAAATGGGGATTTGATTTAATAAATTTTGCATATTTATTAAATCATTTGGCTAAGGTTTGGACTATTGAATTAATAAAATTAATTCAATTTTGGGATAAAATGGTGTGGATTTAGAAAATGAATGGGGTGATTAATTAAATAAAAATTTAATTAATTAGTTGGAAAGGGAATTGGTAAGTTTAGGGGTGTCGGGAATCAGTTTGGTGGTCGAGACATTTTTAGGTGTCTACACTCCCTACTCAACATCTATGAAATGCATTCATGAATTAGCTGGGATGTTGATACAAAGAAGATAAATCCTCTATTATGTAGACCAAAACTATGGAATAAGTGCAAAGGGGCTAGCTTTGGGCCTATATTCAGTTGTAGACAGAGGATTTTGGTCCTAAAACTACTTCTAAAGTCCTAAAGGTTTGTATATGAAGTTCAAGTTGGATTTTATGTTTGGATGCAAAACTGAGACCTTAGGTTGTGATCTCAATACAAGACCAGATTGGTGCCTTTTCGGGGCTTGGAGTCAATAGACATACACATGTGAATGGTTAGCATGAACATACACCAAAGACTAGATATCAAGGGGATTTCTAATATCTTCCTTACATATACTTCCCAACAATTAGGTGCTTAATCATTCATACTTAATGGTATCCCTACTGCAACACATTTTCTCAATGATTAACCTGAAATATTTAATTTGTTCCTTGAACAAAAGTAGGAGATTAAACATTCAATATAGAAAATCTATATTCCTGAACCTTAACAACCCTTAGTTATCTTGATTCAAAAGAAATTATGCCCACAGCTTGGAGACAAATGATTAAACACATGCACAGAGCATTTCTCATATAAAACAGCATGAAACCAGTGAAGTCATGCATGAAACATACAACATGAGACTCATAAACTTACAAAACATCAAGAACATGGCCACCAATGAAGTTGTATTGTGTCACAGCACCAAAATTATTGTTCAGTTTTCAACAACCAACAAAGAGTGACATAGTTTTGCTCTTTATACCAAAACTATGTACTTAGCAAAATTAATTACAAGGCAAATCAAAAATTCCCGCCAGACGTACCACACCAGAAATGATGCTCAAATAATAAATGTCGTAGAGGACAAAAAAGGAAGAAGCAAGAGAAGGGCGAGGAGTAGTTGAGCTCGAGCCCTGTGCTGCCACTGGAAGATTTTTGTCATGAACCTGGTACTTGGCCATTCAACCATCCGCCCATGCCTATTTGTAATCCTGCCATAAATGGCTCAACCACCCGCAGCCACCATGGAAGTCATAGCAGCGCACCCATAGAAATTTTCCACTCAAAAACAACTATAGACACAAGGAAAAAACCATCACTGAAGGTCCAAAACCTGACTGTTGATCAGAAACACATCACCGAGATCAACGGTCCCAAAAATATGCATGAAGAGCTGCCAGCCAATGATATTGTGCCATGTAGGCACCTTAATCTTCTATCGTTGACCCTTCACTTTCTCCATTTTACCTCTTCGCTCTTGTATATGCATGTTGAAATGCATATACAATCACCACTGTTCACCTTTCGAAAATCCTTGTATATGTAAAATGCATATACATGCAATAGTTTAATATACAAGGCAAACCCCAAAATATTATGAAGCAGATTGAAAACTTATTTGGGTCTGGCTAGCATCTGGACCTTTGTATCTTCACTTGTATATCAGCATATACAAGCACTTTATACAACCTGTAGATGTCAAAAGACTATTCACCACATCTTAACTCCTCCATCGTGTTTGCATTGCACCTCCCTTTGCTTGCATATCTCAATGTATACTTGCACATACAAGTGCCCAATATACATATGAGGTGGATCTCAACATACCTGTGAAGCGCTTTGAAATTCAAATCAGGTCCGGGTTGTATGCTCTTACTTGCACATTTCTTTGTATATCACAACATACAAATGTGATATACATACAACGGATCCCAACCATTTATCCATCAGATTTGAAAAACTTTCAAATCCAGGCCCCACATCTCCTTATCCTAGTTGCATTGCACATACAAGTGCAACATACATACAAGGCGGACCCCAAAAACTTATCCGCCGCATCTGACTTCTCCTTCAGCTCCGGAATGCATCACTTCACTTGTATGTTTTGGATGTACATTGGCATATATACAAGTGCCTTTGTATACAACTGGTGGGCCCGACCCATTTGTATCTCTGCTGCACTATAGCAAATGTATATGTGCCAGCTTTTGTATATTTCTCAATGTACACTTCCTTTGTATGTCGAATATACAAGTGAAAATATACAAATCCCCATATACAAGCAGGAATCTTCCACGGAATATACCTGCAATTTATCTTTTCTTTGTATCTAACCGTTGTATGTCTAAACATACAAACCAGATATACATGCAACCCGGTATGAAAGCGGTGAATATTCTTAGAATCTTTAATGTATATTCTACCCTTGTACATTTTCCCTTTGAGCCTGATATGCATTTGGAAATGCATACAACTGTAGAATTTTCCCAGGGAATCTGCGATAGATTTCACCTTTGCATATGCAACCCTTAACATTTTTCATGAGTGTATTAGGAAAAGGTGGTAAAACATTGCACTGGACTGGTCAACCTATGAACATAAAGCATGAAAATGAAACTGAACAACTAGGAACCTACCATAGAAAACCATCATCAGAACAGGCAGAACAAAAGCAAGACCCCACGCCTTAGAAAATTCAGGATTCGAATGAGAAAATCAGCAAATGTTCCAACTTAGAACCATAAACATAAATGAGTACTAACAGAGGCTCTGATTGGGGACGTGCAGGCACAAAACTGCAGTGAGGACCAGATTACTCCAAGGTAGACCAGACAAGACGCAAAACTCAAAACACGACCGACTATACAAGGCATGTACAAAATATTTACAACTAATTTATAGTGTGCACAATAGGTACTCATTTATGAGAAAAAGGCCTTAAGAAATTTACCATGCACAGGCAATTCTAGTAGTTCACCATTAAGGGCCTGGAGAAAATAAGAATCAGCTCCATGAATAGTGCCAATTTGGTATAGGCCAATCCATAAGGGCTCAAATTTGTTGTGTTTACCCTTATCCTGGCTTTTTGCATTCCACATAAGGACCAGATCACCTATCTGAAACCTTCTCTCTGTAACCCTTCTATCAAACATATATTTCACCTTTTGTTGTGTCTTAATGTTTATTTTCTATGCTTCCCTTCTTATCTCATCTAGTGCAACCAACTAATTTATTCTTTCAGTCATTGGGTCTCCAATCTCCTCACCATTCCCTTGGATGAATTTATAAACTGGCAGGAGGTTGTTCATAGGAAATCTAGCCACTGTACCATCTACTAATTCATAAGGTGACCTTCCAGTTGCTCTTTTCACCATCACCCTGTCAGCCCATAATGCCAACTTCAGCTTTGAATCCCAAGACTTCTTGTTTTTATCTACCACCCTTCTGATGATTTTCATGAGACTTTTGTTGCTTGACTCTGCTTGAGCATTCCCTTGTGGATGATATGGTGAAGTATGAGACAAATCAATTCCATAATTATTGTAAAAATTAATAAATTCACTAGACCTAAAGCACATAGCATTATCAGTGACCAATTTGGCTGGTACTTCAAATCTGATAATAATATTTTCTAAAATAAAGTACATCACCACTTTGCTTGTAGCTTTTTTGGTTGGAACGGCCTCAATCTATTTCGTGAAGTAATCAGTGGCAACCAGAATCCAACTGTGCCCTCCACTTGATTTTTTTGAGATTTCCCCTATAAAATCTATTCCCCATTACTGAAATGGAGCTTCTACAACTATAGTCCTAAGGGGTAATGCACCTTGATACCTTAGTTTTCCTAAGAACCTTTGGCAAGGATCACATCTTCTTACCATTTTGTGTGCGTCTGAGAAGAGAGTTGGCCACCAATACCTTGCTCTGAGAATTTTATGGGCTGTTGTTCGGCCAGCATAATGTCCACCACATACTCCATTGTGCATGTCACTGAGAATATCCTTGGCTTGATCTTCATTTACACATCTAAGTAATACACCATTCAGACTTTTCCAATATAGCTCTCCCTGAACAATGATGTATTTAATAGCTTGCAGCTTCAAAGTTCTCTTCTGGATATCACTGAGGTGGGAAATGTAGTTCAAGTTTTGCAAAAAATATACTATGTCCTTATACCACTCAAACTCTAACATATTTACAACTTCATTTTGTACCACATTCACTTGGCATGCTTCTAGATTTGACTATGTCATCAGTTTCACCAAACCTTGTCCTCTTACCAACTTAGTGATTTATATTTCAATGTTGAATTCCTACAATTTGTTTATCCATCTGCATCTTCTTCCAGTTACCTCTTGCTGACTGAAGATATCTTTGACTGTTGCATGAGGCACATACGTAATTACTTGAGAGCCCACTAAATATGGCCTGAAGCTCTTGACTGCTCTGACTAGTGCATATGCCTATTTCTCCATTATATCATACTTTAATTCAGTGGCCTACAGTGACTTACTAAAGAAAGCAATAGGCTGTTCAAACCCTTCTTCATTTTTCTGCAATAAGCATGCAGCAATAGTATGGAAAGAAGCAAATGAAAATAATTGAAATGGCTTAGAAAAATTAGGAGATTTTAATACAGGAGCCATCTTTATAGCTTCTTTTATGTCTTGAAATGATTTGGTTGCTTCATCTTCCCATTTGACAATTGCACCCTTCTTCAGCATTTTAGAAATTTCTTTTGTGGTCTCTACAAAGTTAGGAACAAATCTCCTAACAAAATTTATTTGTCCAAAGAAGGACTGAACACCTTTTACTATTTTTGGGATCTTAATTTTGTCAATTGCATCCACTCTCTCAGGATCAATCCTGACTCCATCCTTGGAAATAATGTGTCCAAGCAATTTTCCTTCTACAACCCCAAAAGCACATTTCTTTGGGTTGAGTGAGATGCCATATTCTAATTCTCTAATAAAAATCTGCTCCAGATGCATACAGTGCTACTCTTCTTTCTTTGAAAAGGCAGTTAAGTCATCTTGATACATAGCCAAGATTGAATCAATCAATCCTGCAAAAGCAACATCCATTGTCCTCTGAAATGTGGCACCTGCATTTGTCAGTCCAAATGGCATCCTCACATATACATATGTTCCCCATGGAGTAGTAAAAGCAGTCTTGAATTGTTCTGATTCTTTCACTTTCACTTGATTATACCCTGAAAATCCATCCTTCATGGATAGAAGTTCACAGCCAGTCACCTTCTGCAACATGGCTTCCATGTTTGGCAATGGATAATTGTCTTTCAAAGAAGACATATTTAGATTTCTAAATTCCACACACAGCCTTATGTCTCCATTCTTTTTTCTGATTGGGGCAAGGTTGGACACCCAAGTTGAATGTCTAATAGGCATGATTATTCCAGCCTCCCTAAGTTTCACAAGTTCTTCTTGCATTTTAGGAGCTAAAGTTAGGTTGATAGGCCTTTATTTTTGTCTAAACGGTTTAGCTCTAGGCTTCAAAGGGATTTCATGCTTAAATAAATCCTCTCTATAAGCTTTTAGGTCCTCATATGACCAAGCAAAGACATGCTTATATCTTCTTAGTAGTGCAATCAGCATACTTCTAATATGTGGCTTGAGTTGTTTGCCAATGTATACCCTTTTGGGAGCATGAGATGTTCCCAAGTTTATCTCCTCCAAATCATTCTTGTTTGTTGGAGATGCTTTTGTAACAAATTGGTCCTTATTGTCAAAAGCTCTCTCTAAAGCAACCAGCCCTCTAGGGATTTTGTTTGTCTTGAGTTGAATCACCTCCTTCCCTGAGAGAGTTTCTTTTCCATTTACAACCTCCACAAAGTTCTGAAAATCCATTCCCTGGTTCTCATACTCATCAATGCAATGTAGAAATCTCAGTAAATACTTATCATCATCAAACACTTGCCAGTTGCATACATTATCTAGCACTACAGGTTTGAATTTGACTTCAACATTTGTAACATTTGAAAGAGTGGTGTCATCTGGCCTTATGGCTACATTGGCTAGAAAATTTGCTCTGACATTTTTTGATCTTTCTATCCAATTTATTGAAAATGCATCAAACAATTCTATTGTATCCCAAATAGCGTGCTTATACTGTTTTAATCTCTTATTTTTTTATGCATACCTGTCTCTAACTTGGGAAACAATAAGCTCTAAATCACCAAACACTTTGAGCATCTTAATTCTGTGCTTCAAAGCAACAATTAATCCTAATAACAAAGCCTCATACTCTGCAATATTTTTTGTACATGCAAACTTCAACAAGAAAGAGAATTTTAGAAGCTTACCAGCTGGAGACAGAAATACAATCCCAGCACCAGAGCCTTCCTTCAAACAAGCTCCATCAAAATACATGGTCCATAGACCGTGTTGATCCAATTCTTGGATGCAAATATTTTTTCCTATATCTCCTCTATCATCTAAGACAATTATGAAATTATCACAATCAGTGTTCACAAAACAAATCTATTCCTCTGATTCTTGATCTTCCACTATCTCTAATAACCTTTCTTCTCTGATCAGTTTGACATCCTTGCCATTCATTGGGATCATAGCATATGACAAATCTAATTACATACTCCCACCAATCAATGCTGCCCATCTTCTTGACAGCAACATGCCATATTGTGGCTTGATATCAACAACTGTTATGTTCATTTTGTAGGTCTTTTCAAGATATGCTGCCAGTCTAAAATCAACATCTTTCATAATTCCAATGATAGGTACCTCCCTAGCATCCATTGTATAGCACTTCCCAGATGGCTTATCTATTTTTAACCCAGTTTGCTACATGATGGCCAAAGGCATGATGTTTGTTGATGCTCTTGAGTCAAGCATATAGTTCTTAATTATTTTTCCATTTATGACAAGAGAGACATAAAATGGTTCCACTTGTGAAGGGCATTTTGTCATGGTCATCCCTAGATATACCTCAGGAACTTCATCTTCATCAATACATAGGGCCTATTTTTTACCCTGAGGTTCATCACTAAACTTGGCTTGACAGGGTACTCCTGAAATTAAGGAGACTACTTTATTTTTGAATTCTTCCACTTTCATCAGTTCCATCAGTGGAACAGAGACTTTTATCTATGATAAGACTTGAGTTATATCAAATGGAGCATAATTTTGAATCACAGTTGTAGCCTTATCTATAGTTTTATTTTATCCTGGGATGATCCACTCTTAGTTTTCATGGCTCCTTGACTGTCATTCCTACCCTGAGAATTTCTGTTTTGATCCTCAACCTGGGGAACTCTATTTTCTAGTCCCTAAAAATCATGACTTGTCTTTTGCTTAAAGTTTTTCTTGTTATTGTTCCATTGTTTCTTATATGTTTCAGTCCCCTTATAATTTTGCATTGGCTAGCTTATAAAAGTTTTCTATGGTTGAGGTGTATCACTTACCTAAGCTTTACCCCTTAGGTTGTAATTGCTTTTGACCTGAGCTACTGCTGCAGCTATGAGGGCTCTAATTTCTTCATCAAAAGGTCTCCTCAAATTATTTAGAAAATTACATGAATCCTGAGCATAGGCATAGTTGTCTTTTTCATCCTCATCATAGGGAAACTGCTGATAGCCTTGAATCTCATCATTTGTACTTGCATCAGCATCATTAAAAGAGTATTCTTTGTTTGTAGACAACATATTGACATTATCATCCTCCATGCAATGCGGCTCACTGCACTTATCATAGGCAACAACGCTATTGTATAAAGACTGAGCAATAATGCATTGTGACTATGAGTGAGGCATTTGACATATGATGCACCATGGGGTGTCATTAACAATATTTATAGCCTTCTTCAAAGGATTAGGAGTTTCCTTTGTATTTTGAGTCCTTTGATTTGAGTTGTTATTTGGAAGAATAGGCTTACCATTATGCCAATTGGTGTTATATGGCATATCATGTAATGATGGTCTTCTTTCCTACCTTTGGTAAACTTGTCAGTCAGGACCTATCCCCTTTTCACTTTTAGCCATTCTATAACCTAGGTCCTTGACAATAGTTGTCAATTTATCTATTTTGTCCTCAGAAGTAGATGCACTGCCTTGACTATTCTGAGATTTAGTATTTGGATTTTGCAAAATTTTCACATCATCCCTTTTGTTTGTCTTACTAGATGCTTTTCTGTTGTTTTCAATATTTGTTGCAATTTTGAAGGCATCTCTGAGGCTAGCAGGACCCTTGTCTCTCAATATGTAAGCTGTCTTGGCATCAAAAGTGTTTATGTACAACACTATGCACATAGGTTCATTAGGTCTCAAGTCCTGTGGCAATTTGTTCAACACCTTCATGAATCTAGCATTGAAATCAGCAACCTGTTCATTTGATCCTTTGGTAATGCTAGTAAATTCATTAATGAAGAAACTAGGATTAGTTTTGTCACCATATTGTTCTTTGAAAATTCTTTTGAAGTCCTCCCATGATGAAATACTTTTGTCAGGTAGACCCTTATACCATTCCTTGTCCTCATCAACTAAGGATTCCATAAATGATTTCATGAAAACATCCTCATGCTCAACCTCAAAGTTATCCATGATATTCTGAAAAGCTTTTAAATGGTCTTTGCCTGACACAGTATTGTTTCCTAAAAATTTAGGCACTTGCAGCCTCACATGTTTGTCAATAGGATTTGGATAACCAAGAATGCCATCAAAAACAAGCTGTCTGAATCTGTCTAGCTACATAGGTTGTCTACCAAATTGATTAACATTAGCATTTCTGTTTGCATTTTGATTTCTTACATTTTTTAATGGAGCTCTCATGTTATTTGCATTCTGTCTTTGATCATTATGCTGATTCTGGAGCTCATTTCTTTGCTGATTTCTCTACATATTTGCATTTTCAAGAGTAGGAATTGAATCATTTTGAGCAACTCTCAAAGCCTACACTTTCTGTCTCATGTCATCTCTGATCTTTACTGCCTACAGATATTCCAATTCTGCCCTTAAGCTCTTAATTTCATCAGCTAGTTCCTCCTCTTTAGGCATAGAAGAGGATGGTTTTATCATATTCTGATCATCACTATCATCATCCCTTAAGGATTCAACCTCTTCAAATCTATCAGGAGAATCATGGAAAGGATGCTCTTGAAACACCTCTGACCTTATTCTCAATCTATCACCCTGCTGTCTCTCATACACATTCTAAATTTTAGCCTCAGTGTTCGAAAAATAAGGTATTGTTCACTCTAAGGATCCAGGATTATCCTGAATAAATTTATTTTTCTTGGGGCTAGGAGAACCATCTTGACTAGCTCGAACAGTCGCCTTTTTCCTATACCTCATTTTTATGGGTAACTCTTCAAACAGAGTATTACACTGGGATCTTCTCCCTTGCATACAAATTTTTACTTTACCAATTGGGAGATTAGTTCGGAGTCGCCACCTATTACTAGGAATTGTTTTCTTTTGAAAATTAGGGTTTCTTCACTTAATTTCCCCAGTGGAGTCACCAAAATCTGTTGGTTATTTTTCCAGACTGGATACTTATTCCTAGTTATCCCTACAAAGTAGCCATCATTGATCAACAGGATTCTCGGGCTAGGGGCCAACAATATAGGAGATAGACTCTATAAATATCTCCTCTTTTTCTTTAGGCTCTGCAGAACCAAGGGGGGTATTCCCTACTCAACATCTATGAAATGCATTCATGAATTAGCTAGGATGTTGATACAAAGTAGATAAATCCTCTATTATGTAGACCAAAACTATGGAATAAGTGCAAAGGGGCTAGCTTTGGGCCTATATTCAGTTGTAGATAGAGGATTTTGGTCCTAGAACTACTTCTAAAGTCCTAAAGGTTTGTATATGAAGTTTAAGTTAGATTTTATGTGTAGATGCAAAATTGAGACCTTGGGTTGTGACCTCAATACAAGACCAGATCGGTGCCTATTCGGGGCTTGGAGTCAATAGACATACACATGTGAATGGTCAGCATGAACATACACCAAAGACTGGATATTAAGGGGATTTCTAATATCTGCCTTACAGATACTTCCCAACAATTAGGTACTTAATCATTCATACTTAATGGTATCCCTACTGTAACACATTTTTTCAATGATTAACCTGAAACATTTAATTTGTTCCTTGAACAAAAGTAGGAGATTAAATATTCAATATAGAAAATCTATATTCCTGAACCTTAACAACCCTTAGTTATCTTAATTCAAAAGAAATTATACCCACAGTTTGGAGACAAATGATTAAACACATGCACCAAGCATTTCTCATATAAAACAGCATGAAACCAATGAAGTCATGCATGAAACATACAACATGAGACTCATAAACTAACAAAACATCAAGAACAGGGCCACCAATGAAGTTGTATTGTGTCATAGCACCAAAATTATTGTTTAGTTTTCAACAACTGACAAAGAGTGACACAGTTTTGCTCTTTATACCAAAACTGTGTACTTAGAAAAATTAATTACAAGGCAAATCAAAAATTCCCGCCAGATGCACCGCACCAGAAATGGTGCTCAAATAATAAATGTTGTAGGGAATAAAAATAGGAAGAAGCAAGAGAAGGGCGAGGAGTGGTTGAGCTCGAGCCCTGTACCGCTGCTGGAAGATTTTTGTCATGAACCTGGTACTTGGCCATTCAACCATCGGCCCATGCCTGTTTGCAATCTTGCCATAAATAGCTCAACCACCCACAGCCACCGTGGAAATTGTAGCAGTGCACCCATAGAAATTTCCTACTAAAAAACAACTGCAGACACAAGGAAAAAACCATCGCTGAAGGTTCAAAACCTGACCGTTGATCAGAAACCCATCGCCAAGATCAACGGTCCCAAAAATATGCATGAAGAGCTGTCAGCCAATGATATCGTGCCACGTAGGCACCTTAATCTTCTATCGCTGACCCTTCGCTTTCTCCATTTTACCTTTTCGCCCTTGTATATGCATGTTGAAATGCATATACAATCGCCACTGTTCACCTTTCAAAAATCCTTGTATATGCAAAATGCATATACATGCAACAGTTTAATATACAAGGTGGACCCCAAAATCTTATGAAGTAGATTGGAAACTTATTCGGGTCCGGCTGGCATCTTGACCTTTGTATCTTCACTTGTATACCGGCAGATACAAGTGCTTTATACAACCTGCGGATGTCAAAAGACTATTCGCCACATCTTAACTCCTCCATCGCGTCCGGATTGCACCTCCCTTTGCTTGCATATCTCAATGTATACTTGCACATACAAGCGCCCAATATACATACGAGGCGGATCTCAACATACCTGTGAAGCGCTTTGAAATTCAAATCAGGTCTGGGTTGTATGCTCTTACTTGCACATTTCTTTGTATAATGCAACATACAAATATGATATACATACAACGGACCCCAGCCATTTATCCATCAGATTTGAAAAATTTCAAATCCGGTCCCCACATCTCCTTATGCTGGTCGTATTGCACATACAAGTGCAACATACATACAAGGCAGACCCCAAAAACTTATCCACCGCATCTGACTTCTCCTTCAGGTCTGGAATGCATCACTTCACTTGTATGTTTTGGATGTACATTGGCATATATACAAGTGCCTTTGTATACAACTAGTGGGCCTGACCCATTTGTATCTTTGCTACACTGTAGCAAATGTATATGCACCAGCTTTTGTATATTTCTCAATGTACACTTCCTTTGTATGTTGAATATACAAGTGCAAACATACAAATCCCCATATACAAGCGGGAATCTTCCACGGAATATACCTGCAATGTATTTTTTCTTTGTATCTAACCGTTGTATGTCTAAACAACAAACTAGATATACATGCAACCTGGTATGCAAGCAGTGAATATTCTTAGAATCTTTAGTGTATATTCCACCCTTGTACATTTTCCCTTTGAGCCCAATATGCATTTGGAAATGCATACAACTGTAGAATATTCCCAGGGAATATGCGATACATTTCGCCTTTTAATATGCAACCCTTAACATTTTTCATGATTGCGTTAGGAAAAGGCGGTAAAACATTGCACTGGACTAGTCAACCTATGAACATAAAGCATTAAAATGAAACTGAACAACCAAGAACCTACCATAGAAAACCATCATTAGAATAGGCATAACAAAAGCAAGACCCCATGCCTTAGAAAATTCAAGATTCGAACAAGAAAATCACCAAATGTTCCAACTTAGAACCCTAAACATAAATGAGTACTAACACTACTATAGACTAAAATGTCATTGAATAAGACCAAGAAGAATTTATGATTTTGAATATGCTCTAAAATTGAGTAATGACATTGTCTAAGATGGATGAGGAGATGGAATGACTTTAGGCACTGGAGTAGAGGAACACGGTTTGTAAGCCACAAAGGAGAGGAAAGAGAGAGAGAAGAAATATAGATTGACTTTAGGCATGTTTTCTTTAAGGAAAGAGACAAGGGTGGAGCTCATTTGTATCACCCTCATGAAGTAAATATGGCACCCTATTCTCCAAGGGAGGTCCCCCTACTTCAGAGGACACAAAGTTACCAGATAGTATCATGACTTCACAAGATGTTATACTAGGGATTTACACAATCATCCTTTCTCTAGTTAGAGATCTTGGTTTGCATGGCTGCTTCACCATTCTCTGGAGTTGAATTTTTATGAGGGTAGTCAAATGGACCATTTCAAGAATAATGGAAGAGGCCCAAGTTATGGAACCAGAAGACAGTGGTTTTAAATCTATACTAACATGGGGAGCAAAAGACAAATGTGCCAAAGAAAACCACCTGACCAAGGCACTTACTTCCATCTTGACAAAAGGGAAACGCATCGTTTACCTTCTTCACGAAGCTTTAGAACCTTTTCACACCCCTTAAATAGAGTATTTCATTCCATGCAGTGTGGCAATGAGCAAATCTCTAGCAATGAGAAGAAAATTTACTCTAGGTGAGACGGGAGATCACAAGTGGCCTATCATAGAAGGTGTCAAGGAAAGCCTTTGTCACAAAATGGAACAAAGAAGTATCCTAATGCAGATAGGTTTAGGAGTCTTATCAGACAGTGGACACAAGCAACTCAACTTCTCTAATCTCAAACAATTTTTAATTTCATAATTTTAATCATCCCAGTGCAGCTACAGAATCTTAATTATTCAAGATAACACAATACAAGAAACAAGAATGATTTAGTTTACAAACCCTATTCAATTCAATTTCTAGCATATCAATTTAGAGATGTTCAAATCTGGTTCATTCCATTCCATACAAAGATCTTCTACAAACTTATCTTATTACAAAACAAATTTCTCATTCATGTTAGATAAATGTGCAATTCCCCTATTTTATCTAAGTCTTTTGCAATTTCATTATTTGAGGTTGCTCTAGCACTCTGGCAACTATTTTCCACCTTTGTGATCCTTCTTTCAATGGCTATTTCCCTTCTTGTGTTTCCTTTTTATTGTCTACTAGAAATTTTGCTTCATACTGGCCGCCCCATTTCAATTTGTCTTCCCCTGTTTAGATTGCTATTGCTACTGCTTTATTTTTGGTTTTTCTTTTTTCTTCTCTGGCATATTAAAAGAAACCAAACTAGTTTTTTTGTTTCCTATTTTTATACTGTTACAATGCTTAGCAATTGAAACATCCCTCATATCCAGAATAATTCCCTTTAGCCGCATATATATTATATATAAAATTTCAAATGAAACATCAATAACATACAATCAAAACCCACGCTGAGTGCGAATCTGGGACATATCTACACAAAGGCAAAATAATGCCAAACATAACAAGTCATCTCCAAATAAAAGAACTTTGTTAAAATTGATTTTCTATGAATTTATTCGCTATCCTCTTTTATCCTCCCTTTCCCTCCAAAACGACCCTATCACAATTGGCTTGATTTTCTTCTATATGTGCAAGCAATGGGAATGAAAAGATAAATAGTTGAAGTGCCATGTTTTTCAGATAGGAATGGAAGTATGATCTTTTGATGATGGATCATGGAGTATGATCTAAAACATTGAGGAAAAAACACACACAGTTAAATCCTGAAATACCAAACTATAATCATTATGGACTATGGAAATTTGATGTCTATCTCACTTCTCTTGCTATATTTTCTCCTGATGATGGATCATGGAGTATGATCTGAAATGTTGAGGAAAAAACACACATAGTTAAATCCTAAAATACCAATCTATAATCATTATGGACTGTGGAAATTTGATGTCTATCAGGAATGGAAGTTTTTGGAAATTAGAATCATCAAACAAGAATTTCAAATTCCACAAATAAATTAGACTGCTCCATGGGAGAAAAATGGACATAATTATTTACAAATCAATCCTTTTTTTAAATCCTCTACTAGGTGGTTCCAATATGTTCAAATTATGATAGTTTATAATGAAGACATCACCAGTGATGGAGTGCACCATGAAATCAAATGCAACTAACATTCAAGTTTCTGCAACTAGTTGCAACCAAAAAAATGAAGTGGAAATTTTCCAATGTGAACCAAAATTACCACAAAAATGAAAATGACATGAAGTCACCAGCAGTCACAACAACACTACCATACAACAAAACACCACTGAAATAACAATAATCAAAACCAAACAAAATTGAATTAAACACTCTTTTTGGGTGACGTGGGATCATATGTGCACCCAGGTGCTCCTGCATCAGACACCTCGAGTAAGAAAAATGCTTCATGAGTGTGGAGCTCATGAGCATTTCAGTAAATTTCAGACTGAAATCCCAAACTTCACTAAATCTATAGTGCTGACCCATGAAGCCTCATCTTCTGATCAATTCTTCCAACAAACCAAATACTCCCAATATTCTTTTCCTCTTGTCCTCTTGGCTACATGGGCGTCAATTATTTTATCTACTTCTTCAACTTTCTTTGCTGGAAACTACTGAATCCACTTAGATGCATCCGGCAAATCTAAATGTATACTCCCATGTCCACTTGTTTCTCCCTCATAATACTTGTACAAATCAGCAACATTAAATATTGGGGAAATATCAATATGTATTGGAAGTTCCAACTCATATGTATTCAATGAGAATTTTTGCAAAATCATACATGGGCCTATCTTCTTCCACTTCAACTTGTTATAAGTTTTTTGTGGGAACCTCTCCTTCCTCAAGTGTGCGATCACCAACTCTCCAATCTAAAATTCATGTTCTTTTCGATGCATATTAGTATACTCTTTGTACTTGATGACACTCCTCTCTAGATTTTCCTTCTCTTCTTTGTGTAAATCATGGATATACTCTACAAATTCTTCTGGTACAATATTTTTTCTACCCAAATCTGCACTATCCCTTAATTCATCCACTCCTCTAGGGTTGTACCCATATACAATCTAAAATGGAGTCTTACACACACTTCGATTGACCGAATTATTGTCAGTAAATTCAGCTTGTGCCAATGTAAAATCCTATTGAGTTGGTTTGTCACCCACCAAGCATCTCAACAAATTTCCCAAACTTTGATTCATTTCTTCAGTTTGACCATCGGTTTGTGGATGGTAGGATAAACTAAACCCCAATTATGTTCCCATTTTCCTCCACAAAGTTTGCCAAAAATGAGAAACAAATTTGTTATCCCGATCTGAAATAATACTCTTCGGCAACCCATGCAATCTGACTACTTTGAAAAACAAAGTAGCATGTGGGAAGGATCATTTTACTTTTGACATGAGATAAAGTGAGTCATCTTAGAGAATCTATCCACCACAACAAAATCAAAATCGTTACCCACCAAGCATCTCAACAAATTTCCCAAGCTTCGATTCACAACTTTAGTTTGACCATCGGTTTGTGATGGTAGGCTGAACTAAACCTCAATTGTGTGCCTATTTTCCTCCACAAAGTGCACCAAAAATGACAAACAAATTTTGTATCCTAATCTGAAATAATACTCTTCGGCAAGCCATCCAATCTAACTACTTCTTTGAAAACCAAAGTAGCTATGTGGGAAGCACCATTACATTTTTGACATGAGATAAAGTGAGCCATATTAGAGAATCTAACCACCACAACAAAAAAAGAATCATTACCTCTTTGTATTCATGGTAGCCCCAAACAAAGTACATGCTTATGTTTTCCCATGGTCTTTAAAGTATGGGCAATGGCTGATACAAACCCATATTTTGCCTCACTCCCTTTGCATATTAACACACTCTACAACCTTGCACCATTTTCTTTACATCTGCACTCATACCCAGCCAATAATAATCATCATTTAGCTATGCTAGAGTTTTGTCCACTCCAAAATGACCACTCAAACAACCACTATGTTTCTCCCTTATCAAAATTTCCCTCATTGAAACATAAGGTATACACAATCTCTTTCCTTGAACAACAAAACTTCTTGCACAAAATACTCTATCCATGGAATTCTATCCCTGTCCACATGATTATTACACATTGTCCAAGCCTATTTGAAATCACCATCATCTTCATACAAATTCTACATAGAATCAAAGACAACAACATTTACTCTCATTTCATTCAACAACAAGTACCTCTGACTTAATGCATTGGCCACTTTATTTGATTTCCCACTTCTATGTTTCAATACAAATGAGTAACTTTGAAGAAATTCAACTCACTTTACATGCTTTTGACTAAGCTTACCTTGGTTGTTTAGAAATTGGAATGCATGATGATCAGTGTACAAGACAAACTCCTTCAGTAGCAAGTAATGTCACCACTTCTTAAGAGCTTGCACAATGGCATAGAACTCTTGATTATACACAGAGTACTTCCTCTTTGCTTCATTCAATTTCTTGCTGAATTATGCTATTGGTATGCCCTCTTGACTCAAGTCTCCTCCAATCGTTGTCCCACTTGCATCACAATCAACTTGGAACACTTTACCATAATCGGGGAGTGCTAACATGGGTTGTTCTGTCACTTTATATTTTAAAAGTTTGAAACTTCTCTCAGCTGCATCTGTCCACACAAATTCCCTCCTATTACCCTTCATAGTTTCCATAATAGGAGCACAAATCCCATTGAAATTACTTATGAACTTCCTATAGAAGCTTTCTAGTCCATGGACTCTTCTTGCTTCAAACATACTCCTTGGCGAAGGCCAATCTACAATCACTTTTACTTTTTCCAGATCCATTTTCAGACCACTTTCAGAAAAACAAAACACAAATACACTAACTCCTCTTTCATGAAGCTACACTTTTTCACATTCACTAACAAATTGTCCTCCTTGAATCCTTGAAAAACTGCACTAACATGTTCCGAATGCTCCTCTTTTGTTTTACTAAAAACCAAAATATCATCCAAATACACAATGACAAACTTACCAAGGAATGGTTTCAGCACTTCATTCATTAGCCTCATGAAGGTACTTGGCACATTTGTCAAGCCAAATGGCATCACCATCCATTCATACAATCCATCATTTCTTTTGAAAGTGGTCTTCCACTCATCTCCCTCTCTTATGTGAATTTTATCATCCCACTCAAACAATCCATCATATTGTCCATTCTTGGAAAGGGAAACTGGTACTTGATAGTTAATCTTGTTAATAGCTCTTAAGTCCATACACATCTACCATTCACCATCCTTATTTGGTGTCAACACTGCTAGAATAGTATATGGACTCAAACTTTCCCTAATAAATCCCTTATCTAGCAACTCTTGCACTTGCCTATTTATTTCTACATTATCCATAGGCATCATTCTATATGGTGCTCTATTGGGCAAACTTGAACTGGGAATCAAATCCATACAATGGTTTATGCTCCTCATTGGTGGAAATCCATTGAGTAGTTCCTTTATCATTATGTCATCATACTCCACCAAAATTTTCAAAATTTCCCTTGGTATTTCTTCATTTTCCTTCACTTTCCCAACTGTTGCAATCTTTGGTACTACAACAAAGCATGTTCCTCTTTCTTTCAAATCTTTCAAAACTTGCTTACTGGGAACAAAAAAAAAACCATGGTGATGCTTCCCACTTCTTTTTGTCTTTCTTGAATTGGATTTAGAGTGTATTCTTTGGCATCTTTTGTGATTCAGTATGTGTTTGTCTACCCATTATGAATAGCTCTTTGATCAAATTGCCGAGTCCTTCCCAAAAATAGATGGCATGCATCTATTGGCATCACATCACACATGTTACTTCATCCATATATTTCCCAATCTAAAAAATCACAAGCCATTGCTCATGTACCATCAAACTATGATCTTTTTGCAACCATGAAACTTGGTATGGGCTAGGATGTTTTAATCTTTTCAAATTCAATTTTTCCACCATCTTTTCGGATACAATGTTATATGTGCTACTGTTGTCCACTATGACTTTGCAACACTTGTCAACCTCTTTGCATCTTGTTCTAAACAAATTTCTTCTTTACATTGGCTCCAACTTTTCCTTTTTGGGATTGATCAAAATCCTTTTGAGCATGAGAGACTCTCCATCTTCGGGCCCTTCTCCATGATTTGGTGTAGCCATACTTTCATTTTCAGCTTGTGCTACATGAATTCTTGTTTCCTTTCCTTTGCCATTATTTTGTTGTGTTTGTGGGCACTCAAATTCTCTATGCCCTTACTCACCACATTGGAAGCATGTAACTCCAAACCCTCTTCCTCTACCTCTACCAAATTATCCTCTACCACGAAAATAGTCTCCTCTTCCCCTAAAAGATTCTCCTCTTCCTTTGTTTTCTTGTACACCCGCAGGAGATGAACTTGCCTCATCTTGTTTGTTTTGGAAACCTCTACCACTATTGTTTTGGCTTCTTCCTCTTGAAAATCTACCCCAACCATAGGAATTATGCTGATATTTTATTGCAAGTTTCTCTTCCACTTTCAAGGCATATTCATATGCCTCTTCTACACAATTCACTCATAACATGCTCATTTCATCTTGAATGGAATTATGGAGTCCATTTACATACCTTGAAACTTTTTCTATGTCATCATCTACATGTCCAACCTAGATGCTCAACTGATACAACTCCTCGATGTACTCTTGCACATTCTTCTCTCTTTGTTTCACATTTTGCAGCCTCTTGAACAAATTCAGCCAGTAATCTGCTAGCAAAAAAATTGCTTTCATCTTTATCACCATTCTCTCCCATGTTGATTTGCTCTTTTCGTTTTCACCTTCTTTCAAGATGCACATGCTCCCACCACATGGAAGTGTGTCCATTCAACTTTGAGCCAGCATACTTCACTCTTTTTGGGTCTTTAATTGACTCTATGTCAAAGTATTTTTTTGTTTTGGATATCCAATCCAATATCTCTTCCAGATTCAAAGTGCCATCGAAAATTGGGGTGTCCAATATAGGCTTGTTATAAAGCCTCACCATTGATTTCAAAAACCTACATTCTGTTTCATCTCTATGATCATCCTCTGAATAAAATTTTGAGGCTCCTTCTTCAGCCTCATCATCGCTGACATCTACCACCGGAATTCCTCTTCACTACATCAATTCTATGGCCTCCAACCTTGCTCCTATTCTATCTTCCAAGCCTCTTATCATCTCTCTAAAGATGTCTTGGTCTGTCAGTCATGGTCCTCTTCATCCAACACACCCTCTTTGTGCCATTTTCATAACCCTCTGCAATTGCAGGTTTCATTGTCATCTCACACACCTGCAATAATCTCCTAGTGTTTTTCTCCAACACAACACCATACCTGGCTGTGATACCAATTAATGCAGACAAGTTCGGGAGTCTTATCAGACAACCAACACAAGTAGTTCACCTTCTCTAATCTCAAATAAATTACAATTTCATAATTTTAATCATCGCAGTACAACTACAAAAACTCAATTATTCAAGATAACACAATACAAGAAACAAGAATGATTTAGTTTGCAAACCCTATTTAATTCAATTGCCAGCATATCAATTTTGAGATGTTCAAATCTGGTTCATTCCATAAAATACAAAGATCTTCTACAAACTTATCTTATTACAAAACAAATTTCTCATTGATACCAGATAAATGTGTGGTTCCTTTGTTTTATCTGAGTCTTTTACAATTTCATTAATTGAGGTTTCTCTACCACTCTGGAAACTATTTTCTACCTTTGTTTCCTTCTTTCAATGGCTATTTCCCTTGTGTTTCCTTTTTATTCTCTGCTAGAAATTTTGCTTCATACTGGCCACCCCATTTCAATTTGTCTTCCCCTGTTTAGATTGCTATTGCTTCTCCTTTATATTTTGTTTTTCATTTTTCTTCTCTGACAGATTAAAAAAACCCAAACTAGATTTTTTGTTTCCTAATTTTATACTGTTACAATGCTTAGCAATTGAAACATCTTTCACATCCAGAGTAATGCCCTTTTAGTTGCATATATATTATATATAAAATTTCAAATGAAACTTCAATAACATACAATCAAAACCCACATTGAGTGCTAATCTAGGACATATCTATACAAAGGCAAAATAATGCCAAACATAACAAGTCATCTCCAAATAAAAGAACTTTGTTAAAATTGATTTTCTCTAAATGTTATTTGTTGTCCTCTTTTATCCTCTTTTTCCCTCCAGAACAACCCTATCACAATCTGTTTGATTTTCTTTTGTATGTGCAAGCAATAGGAATGAATAGATAATTAGCTAAAGTGCCATGTTTTCTGAATAGGAATGAAAGCTTTTGGAATTTAGAATCATCAAACAAGAATTTCAAAATCCACACATAAATTAGACTGCTCCATGGGAGAAAAATGGATGTCTTTATTCACAAATCAATCCTCTTTTGAAATCCTCTGCTAGGTGATTTCAATATGTGCAAATATATGACAGTTTATAATTAAGACATCATTGGCAATGGAGTGCACCATTAAATCAAATGCAACTAACATTTAAGTCTTCACAACTAGTTGCAACCAATAAAATGAAATGGAAATTTGCCAATGTGAACCAAAATCACCACAAAAATAAAAATAACCCAAATTCACTAGCAGCCGCGACAACACCACCACTCACAAAACACCACTGAAACAACAACAATGAAAGCCAAACAAAATTGAATTAAACACTCTTTTTGGGTAATGTAAGATCACACATGCACCTGGGTCCTCCTACATCATAGTGTTAAAAAATCCCCCCTCAGCAGGGAGGAAATGCCTAAGAACTTAGAGCTTCAGATTAGCATATCAGATGAGCTACTTGGAAATGGAAAGGACAAACTCAGGGAGACTCCACGTATAGGTAAAACCTGGCAGAGCCTAGCCTCTAAGAAAAATTTACTTGCATGGATCAATTTGACCTGGACAAAGAGTGAGGAAACTATTATGCTTGATGATGGTTTCTTCACTGTTATCTTTAAGAATAAAAAAGATAGAGAGTTAGTCTTTCAAAAGAAAATCTGGTTTTATAAAGGTATTGAAGTTTATTTACAGCTGTGGCAACCTAACTTTAGAACTTGAATGTGGTGATTTCTCATTTTCTTTCCTAGATATATCTGAAAACACTTGCCTCTATAATATAGAGAGGAGATAGTCTTGAAGTGTATTGGGGACTCTATTGGTATTTACAAAAACATGGAAAAGTATTAGCCATCAATGACAGAAGAAGGCATCTGAATTTGTATCCTTCTAGAAATTAAGAAGGGCTTCCCCAAAATTTTCAAACTACAAACATACGTAGGAGAATGAGAGCAAGAAATTTGTTATGACAGTCTTGAACCTAGCCGTAGGGGTCTTGGTAACCATTAATGCATCTTAGATCCCATCACCAAGTCAAACACAAAGAGGGTCTCTTTTTAGGAACCACAGGTACCCACATACTCAATTCTTGGTGATAAAGGTGAAGGGAAGAGGCAGAGGAAAAACATAAAAACACAGAGCTACTGCTCTTTACATTTTTCAGAAATCTTTTTACACCAAAAACAAAAAGCCAAGATTATATATATTTTAAGTAAAAGAGAGTGTTGGTGATTGTTTTGATGCAATCATAACAATAAGTTAAAATTCACATATAATGAACTGAAACTATACTTGAAAGATAAGAGGGAATCATTTAAGATTCACTTAATCCCAAGTCTACAATGGTACTATTGGTCAAATTCAGTTGGTCAATGTGAAGCTGTAATGTTCAAGGGGCCTTACATAGTTTAGGGTTTCTTTGTGGTTTACTGGACTTAAACTATGCAAAAAGATCATGAGATATGTCAATACTTTTTCATTCCTTTGCATAAAAGTGTTACTATGCTGCAAAGCTTTAGATGGTTGTTTTTAATTATTGTAACCTTCCTCTTTATATATTTATGAAAACTTGTCTACTTTTAACTCTGTTGTTCATGCTTCTTCAAATATGAGACAAATTTCCTTCAAATTTCTATGTTTTCAGCTAAATATTTCAGATGGGTTGGGAAAAGTTAGAAAGATCTAATCTAAACTCCATTTACTCTACCAAAGGATCTAATTGTTCTGTTATGCACTATGTAAATCATACAGCAATTTGATCAAATCCACAGTAAAAACCTTAAATGTAAGTTCTGAGCATTTTCACAAACATACATTTAAAATTGCAAGCTCTCAAAGAAAATATTTCAAAACACAAAGAAGAGCAGGAGAACACTCAGAAGATAGATGCAGAACTCCAGATTCTATTGTATTAGAAACAAATAGTCATACATGATTTACAATGTTGGAATGACTCTTAGTTTCATTGATCAAACTACAGAGAACTTACAAGCTTTATAGATACAGTAAGGAAGCCAGACATTCCACGCACTCCTTACTGCAGACAAACAGGTGACCTCCTTCCTCTACTTCTAAACTATGCTAAGCTAAAATCCCTGTGTTTTCCTAAAAATCCCTGTTGTAAGTATTACAATGTGTTAAGGCACAATATATAGACTTTATGATTATCTTCAATACATCCGAAAACCCTAATGGCTAAGCCATGGTTCAAACCCTAGGTTACAACATTAAATGGTGCAGAACCAGCTTCCAAAAATATCTCTGAACACACATCAAATCTGGATGAAAATATGCCCCTTTCTGAAACTCTAGTAGCTCAGAAGTAAATTCTACAACCTACTTGTCATTATATTTTATCTGCATTTGGGTCTTCTCATTGATGTCTCTTGACTTTATGCACTTCATCCTTATCTTCTCTTTGCTTCTGAAATCTGACTCTCCCCCCAGGACGTCATCACCATTAAGTTTCAGCTTCTTCCTTAGCTGCAAACCTACAAAAATAGACTAGCAATAAGTACCATTAATTACTAAACAATGAGAAACAAAATACCTATTAGATCCAAGTGGGGCTAAGCCAAAATCGTGGCTATCGGGTCAAAACCTACAAAAAATGTGTTCATACTGCGCAACTGTGTCAAAAACTTACCAGGTCAACCATCGCAGACCAAAATGATGCATACGCAGGGTCAAAATGTGTCGAAAAACCCTAAAAAATCCTATTGCAAAATATTTCCCACCTATCGGTGCCAAAAAACCTCATCAGCAGGCCCTAAAAACTGCCCACCGACCTCTTGTGCCTGGCCAAAAAATGGCCCTTTATTTTCCTTTATCAGAAACAGTGCCCTCAGAGAATGAGACGTGGCGCGTTTCGCGCGACGGGCTTATGAAACTATTGCTTTGTGCGGAAGGCGATGTGTGGCAGCTTCTGCGGGACTCTTAAGATACTAAAAAAATGTTGCAAAATTGCCCCAGGGACCCAATGAAACTTGCGAAACCTTGACTCCCACGTGAGACACGTGTCGCTACCCACGTGCTCTGTTTAAAATCTAAAGGGGCTATTGAAACCACTATGGAATGTGACACGTGTCACATTCCACACCCTCCTCAAAAACACTTTTGAAACCATGAGACTCTCGTGGAAAGTGACACATGTCACTAGTTGCACGATCGTTGCAACTTTTAGGGACTATTGGGGCACTTTGAAACCTGCTTGTGGAAGGTGACACCTGGCGCACTCCCACGCTTCCTAGAAACTACCTCAAAACTTATTGAAACTCTTCGCTGGGTCTGCGGAGGGTGACAAGTGTCACACTCCTTGGGGTCATTGAAACATGTTTGAAACTTTTACAAAACCTGCAGAGGGACCTGTGGAGGGTGACAAGTGTCACACTCCACAGAGCTCTGGAAACTTTCTAGAAACTGCTTTGAAACTTTTTGAAACAGTCAAAGGGACTGCGGAGAGCGACAAGTGGCACGCTTCGTGCTGCTCATGAAACCTCAAGAAACCCTTGGAAACTTTTAAGAAACCTTTTGGAGGGACCATAGAAAGCGACACATGGTGTGCTCCGCGTAGGCGTCGAAACTTTAAGGAACTTTTGGAAACAATGCAGAAATTTTTAAGAAACCTGCAGAGAGTGACACTTGTCACGCTCTGTACGACTGTGAGACATTAAGGAAACAATCGCGGAAGGTGACATGTGGTGTCTTCCACGATACACTTGAAACTGTTTGGAAACTTATGAAAACGCATGTGGAGTGTGACACATGTCGCGATCCGCGAGATTGTTGCAACTGTTAGAAACTTTAAGGAAACTTTAAGGAAATAATGGCGGAAGGCACCACGTGGCATCTTCCACACAACCATTGAAGCTGTTAAGAAACTTTAAGGGGGCTCTGTAGAGGGTGACACATGGCACACTCCACACTACCCTTGCAACTTTTAGAAACTTTTAAGGGGCTATTACGGAAGGCGCCACGTGGCGTCTTCCGCGGAACTCTGTTGAAACTATTAAGGGACACTCCACGGGAGTTAGAAACTATTGAGAAACTTTTTGGAAACTATTAAGACTCCTCCGTATGGCCTTGAAACTGTAGTAAACTTTAAGAAACTATTTGGAAACTATTAAAGCCCGTGGATGGTTTAAATTTAAAAGGGGCTATGGCGGAAGGTGACAAGTGGTACCTTCCGCGTGACTGAAAACTATTTAGAAACTACTGCGAAACCCATGCAGAATGTGACACTTGGCACACTCCGCGTAGCCTGTGAAACACTTAGGAACATTTAATTAAATATTTGAAACTTTGCATTATTTAAACCCCTGTAATGCATTTTACCAAAATGGGCATAACTTGAAAAATATGACGAATTTTTAGATGATTCAAAAAGCAACCCTAACTCATTTTTGACAAGGAATCCAACCATACCATGCACTAGCACTCAAAATGTATTTTCTCACTAATTTTATCAAGGTTTGCAAATTTCACTCTCTTTTCTCGTACCACCAAGGACTGACCCACAAAAATAGAAGCAAAAAGCAAAGCCACAGCAGGGGTCCCTATTTTGCTAAGGAGTAAAATGGGGTGTGTTGTGAACATCACAACAACTAGCAACCAAACAAAACAACTAAATTCAAGGCCTCCAAGAAAACTAAGTGAAATAAATGCATAACTTCCAACTATCCATCTTGCAAATTATTATTCAGCTTGAGACCTAAGGTATTCAATAAGGGTGCATGAATTTTCATTTTCAGTTTAATTGTGTGCACATGATTAATAAGCCTCATCTTGAAGATCAGTTGAACAAACCAGTGATTGACATTAGCCTACGTAGGTGAGGATATTCCCTCATAGCCAACTGGATAGAGCCTTGCTGCCAGCGAGTGTCTATAGCCCCGGCAAGGTTATCGTTACAATTCTCCTAAGTAGAGCCCCACTGCCAGCGAGCGTCTATAGCCCCAGTAGAGTTACTTAGATGACTTAATCTGGATTTTTAGTATAATCCAATTTATTTATTTTTATTTATTATTATTATTATTATTATTATTATTTATTTTGAAAGAGATTTCACAAGATATAGCAATTTGTAGCTTCATGATGCAAGGAGTGGACACTTGCTGAAATTAAGCTAAGAATTGTAATGGTAGCAAGGGTGACCTCTGATTTTTCACCTAATATCTACACTGGTAGGTTCAACAAACCCAAGGATTTTAGGTGTGTCATCGTGAGAAACTTTCCTCGAATTCTGAATCACATTTATTGAATACGAAACTTCAGAAGATAAATAACTCTACATTCATGACAGTCACAAAAGGTTATGCACAAATTGCAAATAATTAACCTGAATATCTTAAATTTTATGCTATTTTCAATGGTTGCTAGTTTGCTCCTTAATATTCTAAAGTAAAATAAAGATCCCTACTGAGGAGACAACAAACAAACCAACCAAACAGACTGTACAAAAAGCAAAAAAAAATAGAAAAAACTATACAAACAGGCTGTACAAACAACAAACAAAAAACAAAACTATACAAATAGCCAACCCCAAAAAGAAAATAGCAAAAGAAGAACCGGACATTATTTACACTATATTACACCAAAACGGACTGCCCTTTACCTTAGGCCTGGAAGTAGTGTTTCAGATGTTGGCCATTAACTGGCAATGGCACCTCTTCTCCAGTCAAGGTCTTAAGTCTAAATGTATTGTCTCTTATTATTTCTACGACTTGTAATGGACCTAGCCATAGTTTATCAAATTTTCCATGGCTTCCTTTCTTTTCATGTGCTTTGTCCTAGCACAGCACTAAGTCTGATATCCTAAATGTTTTGACTCTTGCCCTTTTATCAAACCACCTCTTAACAACCGCTTGGTGTTTGGCAAACTTCTCAATGGCTTGACCTCTTTTCTCGTCTAATTGTAGAATTTGTACTATTCTAGCTTCCCTATGGTCATCGAAGCCTAGATACTCATTGGCAAACTTTCAGGTTGGTATTCTCAGATTTACTAGAAGTATGGGATCAGTCCCATAAACTAAATGATAAGGTGTGCTACCTAAAGCTGTCTTAAACTTGGTCCTATCTACCCATAATGCATATCTTAACAGGGTATTCCACTCTCTCGGACTCTTTGCAATCAACCTTTTGATTATATCTAATAAGATTTTGTTCATTGATTCAACCAATCCATTACCTTGAGGGTAATAATTTGAAGAAAACCTTAAAATGATCCCGTATTCAAATGCCCATTTAGAAAACTTTAAAGAAGAGAAAGTAGGGCCATTATCACATACCAATGAATAGGAAGTTCCAAACCTGGTGATGATGTTTTCTTCAAGGAACTTGATAACTACCTCAGTTGTGGAGAATTTGCAGTAGGTGGCCTCAATCCACCTTATGCAATAGTCTATTACCGTCAGTATAAATTTGTGTCCTGCAGAAGATGGGGGATTGATGACTGCAATAAAATCCAAGCCCCACTATGCAAATGGTCTTGATTAAATCACAGGTTGTAGTGGATTGGCCTGATTTCTCCCTTTATCTACTGCAGTCTGACAGGTGTGGCAATTTCTGATGTGACTCTCAGTATCTTTGAACATTGTGGGCCAGTAATAACCCACCCTCAGCATTTTGTGTGTTGTAGCTAGATGGGAACCATGGCCGGTTCTATACTTGTCATGTAGTTCTGTCAACACTTTATCTGCTTTAGCTCTGTTTATGCATCTCAGATAAATTCCATCGTGGTTCTTCCTGAATAGAAGATCCCCTTACACCATATATTTTTGTGATTTAATCTTCAAAGCTCTCCTCTGAGAAGCTTTCAGTCTATTTGGGTACTTTCCAGCTATCAAGAAGGTGTTTAAATCTCCATACCAGTCTGATGCGTTTTGGGAATTCAATACGTACTGCTATTTTATCAAATCTGGATCCGTATTTGCTATTGTTTGCACCAACGCCTACCCTCTAATCAGCTTCATGGGAATGATTTCCATGTCAAACTCCTGCAGCATGGTGATCCACTTGGCTCTTTTTTCTCTAGGTTCATTCTACATCAGTAGCATTTTTACTGCTGCGTCTGGCACTATGGCTTTGACCTGGCTACACAGAATGTAGTGTCAAATTTTTTTCACAACCTTCATTAATGCAAATGCTTGTCTCTCAGTGTCTAGATACCTCAGTTGTGCATCCTTCAGAGGTGCGCTCATAAATGCGATGGGCCTTTCTTCATTGTTTTAACCTTTCTGTGTCAAGGCAGCCGCGACTGAATGAGAAGATGAAAAGGAGTAGATGTAAAATGGGCTTGTGTAGTCTAGACTTGCCAATACAGGAGCATTAGAAATTGCCTCCTTGATATCTTCGAATGCAGCTCTAGCCACTGGCATCCATTCCATATGCGCATCCTTCTTTAACATGGCATTTAACGGCTGCACGATCTCTGCAAAACCTATGATAAACTTCCAAACAATGTTAATTTTACCAAAAAATGATTTCAACTCTTTCCTACTGTTTGGTATTTGCAAATTTTTTATGGATTCTACTCTATCCGGATCAATTGAAATTCCATCTTCAGAAATGACATGGCCTAATAATTTACCTTCAGTTATGCCAAATATACATTTCTTAGGATTAAGGGAAATCCCATACCTTTCACATCGCTTGAGTATTTTCCTGAGATCTTCAGCGTGAGTGGATGCATCCTTGGAATACATAGTCAAATCATCCATATACACAACAATGCACTTACCTGATAATCTACAAAATGCAATGTCCATGGCTCTCTAAAAAGTGGCACCTGCATTTATCAGACCAAAAGGCATTCTTCTATATGCATAATTTCCCCATTTACAAGTGAAGGTGGTTTTTAGTCTATCTTCCCTATCAATAAAGACTTGGTTATAACCTGAAAAACCATCTAAAAAAGACATCATCTTTTCCCCGTTTACTGCTTGCAGCACTTCGTCTATTGGAGGCAGAGGATAATTATCCTTTTCAGATGCTTTGTTTAAATTTCTAAAGTCTACACATAACTTGATGTCTCCGTTTTTCTTCCTCACTGGTACTAAGTTAGCTACCCAGACTGAATGTCTAACTGGGAAAATTATTCCAGCAGACAGCAATTATTTAACTTCCTCAAAGATTAAAGGCTCTAGAATGGTGTTCACAGGCCTTTGTTTCTGCCTAAATGGCTTAACCTCTGGTCTTAAAGGTATTACGTGAGTTATGATGGACTCATCAAATGTTTTCAAGTCTTCATACGTCCATGCTATTACGTGTTTATAATTTTTGAAAGCATCTAAAACCTCTTTTCTAATTTTCTCAGAGCAAGCCTTTCCAATTAGTACATTTTATGGATTTTGCTATGTCCCTAAGTTATGTAAATTGCACTTACCCCCTTCTGTTTTGGGCAAGTCCTTCTATCTCATTACTCCATCGAAGTCAAAGATATGTTCTAATTCGATTACTCCTTTGGTTAAGAAGTTGCTCTTCAAGTTGATTATATCCTCTTTGCCCCATGTTATTTCAGGGCTTTCTTGTTCATCAATGATTTGAGCCTCAAATGCCTCATTACAAGTCAGAAAATCAATAATTTGCTGCTCCCCCCCAAATACCTGAAAGTGTGTAACTTTGTCTGGTATACTGGGCACATTAACTAGCTCAACAGCAAATCGTCTCAATTCTGACAATGTCAATGGTTCTAATGTGCTAGTAGCAACTGCTAGTGCATCTGGCCTGTGGTTCAGCTCTCTAGGGATATGCTCTAAGTTGAAAGCATCAAACGCATCTATTAAACCCCATACTCTATGTCTGTAACTAATCATTTTCTTGTAGTTGCAGGCATATAGTTTCCTCACTTGTCTGACTACTAATTCAGAGTCTGAAAATACTCTAATCATTTTCACCCTTTTCTTGATGGCATGACAAGTCCTAAAATTAGGGCCTCATATTCAGCAATATTGTTAGTACAGGAAAATTGTAATCTATATGCTACCAGATGTGATTTACCTTGAGGATCTATGAGTTCAACACCTGCACCCGTGCCTTGTTTTGATTTGGACCCATCACATTTTAACGTCCACATGCCATCGTTACTTTTCTAACCTTTTATCTTGGCATGCTTTGTCTCTTTTATTGCCTGCGGGGTGTTGCCCTGTTTATTCATGGGTTTTTCTATTTGGTTAACTTGCATATGTGTGTTTTTAGTTTGCAACTCAGAAAGACAACTACCCTTGTCCCTTATTTCTTCTCCTAAATCTGGAATCGAGGCATCTACATCATCCTGAACATATTTCTGTGTTGGATCAGGATTCTCATTTTCCTCTTGTAACTCTACCCTCCCTATGCATTTTTTGTATTCATATTCAATGATGTCTTTGAATATTTCACAACTCTCCTCAGAATGTTTCCTACCATGGACCCTACACCTATTTTTATACAATTTACATTAGATCGGGAGATTGTGTTTAACACACTCTTCCACTTCTTGTCTAATGGCATGACCAAATTTGTCTATTGCATTGTTTTCTTCATCTAAAGAATTTCCATCAGACTCAATGAATAATGCAGTCCTATTGCTGACACATTTTTTTCTAATGTTTAACATCATGATCTCTTCAATCTGCACCCCATTGTTGGTAATTCTATAGACACCAGGTTCAACAACAGCATATAATATTTCATTAGTTCGATTATACTCTGTTATCATATGTTTCATCCTGGGCTCTGCCTCTATTCTAATCTGGTTTGGGACACCTCTCCAAGGTAGCCACATATGTGAAAAGTTAGTGGCCATATATCCGTTTAATGTCTTGGACCAATCCCTACTCAGCAACATTCCATAATTTATGGGTATATCCACTACTTGAATATCAATGATTTGGCTTACCCTAGGGTCTAAAGCTAATTGCATTTGAATGTTCATGAGTTCTCCTATCATGCTAACCTCAGTCTTGTCTAATTGTGTGACAACCTTGGCAGATTTGGTGGGAGTCAGCCCGAGAGTTTTACATATTCCTAAGGGCATTACGTTGACTGAGGCACCCGAGTCTACCATGCAATTGTGTATATTCTTCCCACACAATCTAACAATTAACAAGAAAGGGGGAGTATCCCTCTTATCCACATGTATTACTACATTTGTATTGGAAGGGTACTCAACTTTCTTATTTTTCTCTTTAGGAAGTGAATCTCTATTAGGAACAGTTATATCAGCAGAAACCTCATCTGTCATGGATGTATCTAGGGATTTTATAAAAGTATTTCTGATCCCTGGGGTCTTCAATAATTCATTTAGAGGTATACTGACCTTAATTTTCTTTATTTCCTCTGACAAGTAACTCATTAATCTTGTTGTCTCTATTGTTTCAGTTTTACTTGTTTGATCCTTTTGTACTATTGTTCCATTATTTGTGTGCTGATTAGTTTTAAGTATGGCAGAATTGTTGCTGGCATTATGATCTGGGGTGTATTGAAGTTATTTGAAGGAATGGAAGCGGTAAAAGGTCCTCCTGGCCTAGGGTTGTTCCTCAAATTGTAGGTATGGTTTTTATTTGTCTGTTAAAAGGCCTGCACCTCTTCTGTTTCAGTTAATATCTCATTTTCAGATTCAAAGGGAAACTGAAAAGCATTTAACACAAAGGCTGATTCAGGATAAAGATTTTCACAACAATATGGTTCATCTTCTAGCAATTCATCCTCTTTCTCTTCTGTAGTTGCAAAGGTAAACATTTCTAAGACTAATGCTATGTCATATCTTGAGGGTACTACCTCATTACCCTTGGGAATGAGAAATTCAGAGGTAGGAGGTTGGATATCTATGTTAAAAATGCTAGCTGCTAAGTGGAACTGTGGGTAGTCATGCTCAGCATGGGCATTGGTATTGTGAAATCTGCACCAATTTTTGGGTGCTATACTAGCCATTTGGATGCCAGCCGTTTGTTTTGCATCATGATTATCTATGTTCTCAAAAGGAGAAGCTAGAGTACCATTGTTGGGCCCAGTGTTCCATGTCTTGGGTGGCCTAGGTTGATTCTAATTTTTGTTATTATTGCCCCGGGTCCTATTATCTATCACTGGCCCTCTATTTTGCATTGGTTGCCCCTGGTTGGGGCCTTGATGCTAATTATAGTTTTGGTTCTAATTGTACTGCTGATTTTGATTGAAACTATAGTTTTGATTTTGGCCTTGGTTGTGATTCTGATGTTGATTGTAGTTTTGGTTGCCTCTTCCATAGAGGTTCTTGTTTCTTACTTGTGTCACTTCGGTGGTTAACCTTTTCAAATGTGTAGTGATCTCTTTGATTTCTTCCCTATCCTCCTATGCTTTTGTCACAGTTGTATCCCTAGGAGGTTGGAAGAAAGGCTGACCATTATTTTGACTATTATTGGAAGTGCTACCAGTGTAAGGAGTTATAGCTTGGATTGGGGTAGGACTATACACAGGTGTGTAAGAAGGAACCGAATTTAATAGTGGAGTGTGATGCAAAGGAGCTCCATTCCATGGTTGTGCCTGATTCTGCACCCCAAAATTCCCTCCATTAACAAATGGGCTATAAGTTGTATGCCTCATCTCTTGGTTCACTAAGGCTACCTCTTTGTAGGCTTTGGATATTGAATCTATGTCAGGTTTTCTTTTGACAAACATGGCAGTTAAAAGATCCAAGGCTACATAGTACATAGCCAACAAGGGATCATCATCTACGGTATAAGGGGCTACTAGCCTAGAGTAGGCCTTTTGAAATCTGTCATTGAAATTATCAATCAGCTCTCCCTCACCTCGTTTTATAGCAGCCAATTTATGATACAAAGTGCAAGGGTCAATGGGTCCTCTAAATCTTGACAGAAATGCCTCTTCCATAAGTGACCAAGAAGAAATGTAACTGTTGGGTAAGTTTGCATACCAGTTAGAGGCTTGTTCATTAAAGGTGTAGGGAAACAATCTACACACAACATCCTCGTGCTCTAACATAGCCCTAAAACATGCTTCCTTAAATATTCTAATATGATCCTCTGGATCCTGATGCAACTGGTACATGGGACATATCTTTTCTAGATTTTTGGGCATCTCATAATAATCATTGAAGAATATGGGAGAATGAACATTGAAATAAGCCATTGTAGGTGTTTGAGCTTGACCTGAACTTGTAGAAATACCTAGACTGATTGGTGGGATAGGATTTCTAGGAGGATTAGGACCTCCAGGAGTGCCTGAATCAAGATTTAAAGATCTAAATAGTGATCTGTCAGGACTCACAATACTACGGATGTTAAAAGGTGACCCAGGAGGTGTCCTAGATGAACTTTCTTGCTTGTGATATTTTAGGATTCTAAATCAAAGGGCTCTTACTTCACCCTATATCAGGTAGTTGCACAAATATATCTCCTGAAATAGATCTAGACCTGATCACTCTATTATTGTTATTAGCCAGTTTGAAACAAACCCCACCTCAAGTCAGGCCCTCCTTCTAGCGCTAGAAAACTGTTGGTGATTGTTTTGATGCAATCATAACAATAAGTTAAAATTCACATATAATGAACTAAAACTATACTTGAAAGATAAGAGGGAATCATTTAAGATTCACTTAATCCCAAGTCTACAATGGTACTGTTGGTCAAATTCAGTTGGTTAATGTGAAGCTGTAATGTTCAAGGGGCCTTACGTAGTTTAGGGTTTCTTTGTGGTTTACTAGACTCAAACTATGCGAAAAGATCATGAGATATGTCAATACTTTTTCATTCCTTTGTATAAAAGTGTTACTGTGCTGCAAAGCTTTAGATGGTTGTCTTGAATTATTGCAGCCTTCCTCTTTATATATTTATGAAAACTTCTCTACTTTTAACTTTGTTGTTCATGCTTCTTCAAATATGAGACAAATTTCCTTCAAATTTCTACGTTTTCAGCTAAATATTTCAAATGGGTTGGAAAAAGTTAGAAAGATCTAATCTAAACTCCATTTACTCTACTGAAGGATCTAATTGTTCTATTATGCACTATGTAAATCATATAGCAATTTGATCAAATCCACAGTAAAAACCTTAAATGTAAGTTCTGAGCATTTTCACAAACATACATTTAAAATTGCAAGCTCTCAAAGAAAATATTTCAAAACACAAAGAAGAGTAGGAGAACACTCAGAAGATAGATGCGGAACTCCAGATTCTATTGTATTAGAAACAAACAGTCATACATGATTTACAATGTTGGAATGACTCTTAGTTTCATTGATCAAACTACAGAGAACTTACAAGCTTTACAGATACAGTAAGGAAGCCAGACATTCCACGCACTCCTTACTGCAGACAAATAGGCGACCTCCTTCCTCTACTTCTAAACTATGCTAAGCTAAAATCCATGTTGTAAGTATTACAATGTATTAAGCCACAATGTATAGACTTTCTGATTGTCCTCAATACAGCCCAAAACCCTAATGGCTAAGCCATGGTTCAAACCCTAGGTTACAGCATTAAATGGTGTAGAACCAGCTTCCAAAAATATCTCTGAACACACATCAAATTTGGGTGAAAATATGCCCCTTTTTGAAACCCTAGTAGCTCAGAAGAAAATTCTGCAACCTGCTTGTCATTATGTTTTATCTACGTTTGGGTCTTCTCATTGATGTCCCTTGACTTTCTGCACTTCATCCTTATCTTCTCTTTGCTTCTGAAATCTGATTCTCTCCCCAGGACATCATCGCCATTAAGTTTCAGCTTCTTCCTCAGCTGCAAACCTGCAAAAATAGACCAGTAATAAGTACCATTGATTAGCAAACAATGAGAAACAAAATACCTGTTAGATCCAAGTGGGGCTGAGCCAAAATTGTGGCTATTGGGTCAAAACCTACAAAAAAATGCGTTCATACTACACACCTGTGTCAAAAACTTACCGGGTCAACCATCGCGGACCAAAAATGATGCATACGTAGGGTCAAAATGTGTCAAAAAACCCTAAAAAATCCTATTGCAAAATGTTTCCTGCCTATCGGCGCTAAAAAACCTCATCGGCGGGCCCTAAAAACTGCCCACCGACCTCATGTGCCTGGCTGAAAAATGGCCCTTTATTTTCCTTTATCAGAAATGGTGCCCTCGGAGAGTGACACGTGGCGCGTTCTGCGCGAGGGGCTTATGAAACTATTGCTTTGTGCAGAAGGCAACGTGTGGCAGCTTCCGCGAGACTCTTAAGATACTAAAAAATTGTTGCGAAACTGCCCCAGGGACCCAATGAAACTTACGAAACCCTAACTCCCACGCGAGACACGTGTCGCTACCCGCGCGCTCCGTTTAAAATCCAAAGGGGCTATTGAAACCACTATGGAATGTGACATGTGTCATGTTCCGCGCCCTCCTTAGAAACTCTTTTGAAACCATGAGACTCTCGCGGAAAGTGACACATGTCACTATCTGCACGATCGTTGCAGCTTTTATGGACTATTGGGGCACTTTGAAACCTGCTTGCGGAAGGCGACACCTGGTGCACTCCCGCGCTTCCCAGAAACTACCTCGAAACTTATTGAAACTCTTCGCTGGGTCTGCATAGGGTGACAAGTGTCACACTCCACGTGGTCATTGAAACATGTTTGAAACTTTTATGAAACCTGCGGAGGGACCTGCGGAGGGTGACAAGTGTCACACTTCGCAGAGCTCTAGAAACTTTTTAGAAACTGCTTTGAAACTTTTTGAAACAGTCGAAGGGACCGTGGAGAGTGACAAGTGGCACGCTCCGTGCTGCTCGTGAAACCTTAAGAAACCCTTGGAAACTTTTAAGAAACCTTTTGGAGGGACCGCGGAAAGCGACACATGGCGTGCTTCGCGTAGGCATCAAAACTTTAAGAAACTTTTGGAAACAATGCGGAAACTTTTAAGAAACCTGTAGAGAGTGACACTTGTCACGCTCTGCGTGACTGTGAGACTTTAAGGAAACAATCACGGAAGGTGACACATGGTGTCTTCCGCAATACACTTGAAACTATTTAGAAACTTATGAAAACGCATGCGGAGTGTGACACATGTCACAATCCGCGCGATTGTTGCAACTGTTAGAAACTTTGAGGAAACTTTAAAGAAATAATGGTGGAAGGCGCCACGTGGCATCTTCCGCACAACCATTGAGGCTGTTAAGAAACTTTAAGGGGGCTCTGCGGAGGGTGACACATGGCACACTCTACACTGCCCTTGCAACTTTTAGAAACTTTTAAGGGGCTATTGCGGAAGGTGCCACGTGGTGTCTTCCGCACAACTCTGTTGAAACTATTAAGGGACACTCTACGGGAGTTAGAAACTATTGAGAAACTTTTTGGAAACTGTTAAGACTCCTCCGCGTGGCCTTGAAACTGTAGGAAACTTTAGGAAACTGTTTGGAAACTATTAAAGCCCGCGGATGGTTTAAATTTAAAAGGGGCTATGGAGGAAGGTGACAAGTGGTACCTTCCGCGTGACTAGAAACTATTTAGAAACTGCTGTGAAACCCATGCAAAATGTGACACTTGGCACACTCCACGCAGTTTGTGAAACACTTAGAAACATTGCATTATTTAAACCCCTATAATGCATTTTACCAAAATGGGCATAACTTAAAAAATATGGCAAATTTTCAGATGATTCAAAAAGCAACCCTGGCTCATTTTTGACAAGGAATCCAACCATACCATGCACTGGCACTCAAAATGCATTTTCTCACTAATTTTTATCAAGGTTTGCAAATTTCACTCTCTTTTCCCTTACCACCAAAGACTAACCCACAAAAATAGAAGCAAAAAGCAAAGCCACAATAGGGGTCCCTATTTTGCTAAGGAGTAAAATGAGGCGTGCTGTGAACATCACAATAGAGAGCTGCTGCTCTTACATTACCAAATCTTACATTACCAAAAAAAGAAACTAGAGAAATTTAGCATTATAGAGCTGTTACTCTTAACATCCAATAATATTTTCAAAGCACTCTGTTTTTCTCTGTTTTTAGACATATTTCAACCCAATAATGATAACAACATACATGTTAACACAAAAATAGAGCTGTTGTCATATTAGCACTCTGATAAAGGCTTGACACGCAGGAAGACATCAGACAAAACCTACCTTTTACAATACGTTGGAGAGGGCAGCCATAATCCCAAGTCAACATCCTTGGAGAGAAATTATGAGAAATAGGACAGACACAGGGGAAATAGGAGAATGTAGAAATCATAATCAAAACAAAAGTCTTGTTCAATAAATGATGGTGGTTGGGATTAATATTCCAACACTCCCCCTTAATCACAACTACCGCCTTCTTTGACACCCAAACAATCTCTTAGATACTCAAAGCTTTCTTTTGGTAATGGCTTGATGAAGATATCTACATATTGATCTTGAGACCTGCAAAAAACCAGAAAGATTTCTCTATTGTTGATTAGTTCTCTAATGAAATGATACCTCGTGTCAATATGTTTACTTCTCTTGTGAAAAATTGGATTCTTTCACAATGCTATAGTTGAGTTGTTGTCATAGTAGATCCTTGTTACCTCTTCTTGTTCTTGCTTGAGATCTTTCAACAGTCTTCTCATCCAAACTACTTGACATGATGCACCTATGGCTGCTACATACTCTGCTTCAACAGATGAGAGAGTGACTATTGGTTGTTTGTTTGAAGCCCATGAAACTACACCTGTTCCAAAATGAAAGACATAACCAGAAGTGCTCTTCCTATCATCAATGCTCCCTGCACAATCACTATCTATGTAGCCTATGAGCTTGAACTCATTTGACCTTGAATACTGAATGCCATAGTTCCTTGTTCCACTCACATATTTGAAAATTCTCTTTCCTGCTTGCCAATGAGTCCTTTGGAGACTCCATAAACCTTGAAATGAGACAAATGGCATACATTGTGTCAGGCCTTGTGGCTATTAAATACATGAGGCTACCAACAAGTTTTTTATACAAAGTTGGATCAATGTTAGCTCCATCATCATCCTTGCTTAATTTTAGTCCCGTGACAATTGGTGTTGGAGTTGATTTGCAATTTGTTATGTTAAACCTTTTCAAAATATCATTTGCATACTTAGTTTGGGAGATGAATATACCATTATCATTTTGATTAACTTCAATGCCAAGAAAATACTTCATGAGTCCCAAATCAATCATTTGAAACTTCTTTTTCATAGCACCTTTGAATAAATCAATTGCCAAATCACCCGTGAATATCAAATCATCAACATACAAGCAAACAATTATGATCTCACCTTGCTCATTCATCTTGGTGTATAATGTAGGCTCATTGTTGCACCTATTGAAGCCATTTTGCAAAAGGTAAGAATCAATTCTGCTATACCAAGCTCTTGGGGCTTGCTTGAGTCCATAGAGTGCCTTCTTCAGTTTGTAAACTTTATCTTCTTGACCCAAAATCTCATACCCAGGTGACTGCTCCACATACACTTCTTCTTCAAGGTAGCCATTCAAAAAAGCTGATTTCACATCCATTTGGTAAACTGGCCACTTGTCTTGAGCTGCTATTGCAAGTATAGTTCTCACGATGTCTAATCGAGCTACTGGAGCAAATGTCTCATTGTAATCAACTCTAGATTGTTGTGAATATCCTTTTGCCACTAGTCTTGCTTTATGCTTTTGCACATCACCATTTGCATCTAACTTAGTTTTGTAAACCCATTTCACTCCTATGACATCCTTGTCTTCTGGAAGACTCACTAGCTCCCATGTTTGATTCTTTTCAATTGCATCAATTTCATCATCCATTGCATTTACCCATTTTTCATGTTTGATTGCATCTTCATAATGAATTGGATCTTCTACTTGTGAATAAAATGCAAAGAGAGAAATCAGACTAGTATTGTTCTCACCTTCATTTTGATCATAAATGTCTCTCAAACTTCTGATTTTTTGTCTCCTAAAGCTTGCCAATGTAGGATTTGACATATCACTTGAACTTGGACTTGTTGAATGTGGACTTGATGGTCCTGCACCCTGATTTCCACTTGTAGATGGTGTTTGTTATACATTTGAAGGAGTGGATGCTTGAATGCATGGGGCTATCCTTACACTTGACGATAGTGTCATTTGCTGACCACTTTGTTGAGCTTGAATGGGTGTGGAAGGAGTCACATTTGATGGAGTACCTGCTGGTATAAAAACTTCTTTATCTTCTTGTGGTAAGTTGGCTGCAATATTGATTGTTTTCTCCAAACTTCCATCCCATGCTTCATCTTCTATAAATTGCACATCTCTGCTGATTATAACTTTCTTGGTTATTAGATTGTATAGTTTGTATGCCTTGGATTCATCACTATAACCAACAAATATACACTTTTCTCCCTTGTTGTCTAATTTTCTTCTCAACTCATTTGGCACATGTGCATATGCCACACATCCAAATACTCTCATGTGAGCAACACTATGTTTTCTTCCTATCCATGCTTCTTCAGGAATCATGTTCTTTACACTCTTGGTTGGGCACCTATTCATAATATATGTTGCAGAAGCTACAGCTTTAGCCTAATATTCATTTGTCAAATGCTTTGCTTTCAACATGCTTCTTGCCATTTCCATGATTGTTCTATTTTTTCTTTCAGGTACCCCATTTTGTTGAGGTGTGTACCTAGTTGTGAGTTGCTTGTGAATCCCATGGTCTTTGCAAAAATGTAGAAATTCATTTGAGATGTATTCGCCACCTCTATCTGTTCTCAATGCTTTGATGTAGTGCCCACTTTGCTTCTCAACAAGTGCCTTGAATTGACGGAAGTAATCAAACACTTCATTCTTTTGCCTTAGAAGGTAGACCCATGTTTTCCTTGAATAGTCATCAATGAAGGTCAAAAAGTAGTAGCTTCCACCAATTGAGGGTGTTTGCATTGGCCCACATAAATCTGAATGTACAATCTCCAAAGGTGCCTTTTCTCTAATTGATTTGCCAGTTGAAAATGTCTCTCTATGTTGCTTTCCTAAGATACACCCTTCACATACTCTTTCTAGTTTCTCTATTAATGGCAAACCCTTTACCATACTCTTCTTATGAAGCAAATTTAGACCTCCAAAGTTGAGATGCCCAAATCTTAGATGCCATAACCAATTTTCATCTTTTATTTCTGCTTGAAAGAGGGTTTGTGTAACTACTGCAACTTCTACTTTATCCTCTTGTGGGTTCATTGTGGGTTGTGCTTGAGCATATTCCACATTCAAATCTAGCTTAATCTTTAGGGGAAACATTTTATTATTTGTCATTTGCACTTTAGCAATAAGCTAATTACTTGGAAATTTATCTAGAATAGTGCATTCTTTATTTTTGAAGAAGATTCTTACCCCTTTTGAATAAGCTGCCCAATGCTCATTAGATTATGTTTTAGACCAGGCGCAAAATACACATCTGAAATATACTTCTTCTCCCCCTGTTTAGTTAGAATGTTGATATTACCTTTGCCCATAACTGAAACTTTGTTGTCATTACCCAATGTGACATCTGATTTTACACTTTCATCTAAACTTGAGAACATTTCTAAGTTCCCTGTCCTATGATTGCTGCAACCTGAGTTTTAAAAACCATACATCCTTTTGATTCTTTTGTGCTACATTGCATGCTATGAACATATTACTCTGATTTTGATTTTCCTTTGTGAAGTTTGCATTTGGTTTACTAAAATCATACTGCTTCTTTCTACACTCATTTGAATAATGCCCATATTTCTTACAATAGTGACATTGGATTTGAGATTTGTCATACCTTTGACCTTGTGGTTGATTTTGAGATGGGTTTGGGCTGCTACCTCTTCCACTTGAGCTTGATGGGCTGCTTCTTCCACCTCTATATGAAATCCTTCCTCTACCTTTGAAATTAGATCTTCCTCTGCCTCTACCATGGTTGATTGAAACTTGTGACTTGAATGCATGCTCCAATGAGGTGTTTGTTGACCTGCTTAGCCTATGTTCATGTGAAATGAGAGATGCATGGAGCTCATCAATTGAAAACTGTGAGAGGTTCTTTGTTTCCTCTATGGTCACAACTATGGATTCAAACCTTGTGGGTAAACTCCTTAAAATCTTTTCAACAATCCTTCTATCTTCAAGTGTTTCACCATGAGATCTAATTTGATTAACTAAACCCATCACTTGTGTGAAGAAAGTGTCTATTGAATCTGAATCCTTCATGAAGATTGTTTCAAAATCGCTTCTTAGCATTTGCAGCTTAGCTGTTTTCACCTTTGTCATTCCTTGATAGGTTGTTTGGAGTGTATCCCATGCTTGTTTGGACTTAGTTGCTGCTACAATTCTTGGAAAAATACTCTCATGTACTGCTTGAAAGATGTAGAATAGAGCTTTTGAATCATTCTTCCTATTATCCCTCAACAAGTCTTTCTCTGCTTGTGTCAATGCATTGTATGCTACTGCATCTGTTGGTTCTAGAAAGCCATTTTCTAATAGATCCCAAATATCTTGAGAACAAAATAATGCCTTCATGGTGATTGACCGATAATCATAGTTCTTCCCATTAAACTGTGGAATCTGAAGGTTTGTTAAACTTGTGCTTGTGCTTGCCATTGTTGACTGTAAAACTTTCTTGAAACCTTTGTTTGAAGATAGCTCTGATAAACCTTGCTGTGATATTTACTTGCTCTGATACTAGATGAAGGGAAGAGACAGAGGAAAAACATAAAAACATAGAGCTACTGCTCTTTACATTTTACAGAAATCTTTTTACACCAAAAACAAAAAGCCAAGATTATATATATTTTTAGTAAAAGAGAGCTGCTGCTCTTACATTACCAAATCTTACATTACCAAAAAAAGAAACTAGAGAAATTTAGCATTATAGAGCTGCTGCTCTTAACATCCAGTAATATTTTCAAAGCACTTTGTTTTTCTCTGTTTTTAGACATATTTCAACCCAATAATGATAACAGCATACATGTTAACACAAAAATAGAGCTGCTGTCATATCAACACTCTGATAAAGGCTTGACACGCAGGAAGATATCAGACAAAACCTGCCTTTTACCATACGTTGGAGAGGGCAGCCATACTCCCAAGTCAACATCCTTGCAGAGAAATTATGAGAAATAGGACGGAGGCAGGGGAAACAAGAGAACGTAGAAATGATAGTCAAAACAAAGGTCTTGTTCAATAAATGACGGTGGTTGGGATTAATATTCCAACAAAAGGATGTGAAATCTTCACAGGCATGGATGTTACCATGGAAGGTCGGTTCATTGGTGAAGGGCTAGAACATTTAAGTACTATGGATAGGAAGGAGATATTAGAAAAGGAAAAGGTTAAAGAAGGAGACCCCGTCCATGAGCTTTGTCCTCAGCCTCTTCTAACAAGTAACTTTCAATGTCAGGATTTGACTGCCCAAAAATTCCTCCCCATTGAGTTTGATTAGGAATTAGATAGATCGATAGATCTGCAAGTGACCCTTACTGGTGGGGAAGATATGGACATAGATGGTTGCAATGTTAGAGTCACAAGCTCGAAAGAGACATGAAACCTAGTTTCTGAACATCATTGTTTGTTAGAAGAGGTAGAATCTATAGACTTTTCCCAGAGAGAAATGGTATATGATGTTGTGTTTATTAAAGGGGAGGAAATCCCTTCTAGACAAGAGATGGGGTTAGGGATTCGCAAGAATTCTTCTTGCAAGTTGATCTTCATACTGAAGGGGAATTTTCTTCAGATTTTAGAAGAGATGAAACTTCCAAGGATCAAATAGAGACTCATGATGCTTCAAAGACTTTGATAGAAGAAGCAACTTTTGATTTAGCAGATGAAATCTAGAAAATCATGGGTGGAGAAGTTTTTGGTGCTTTATCAGATGCAGCCTTTCAGGATGAATTGGATGATGATTTTTCAGAACGTTTTTCCTTTCTACACTCTAAGATTGGAGAAGTTTCAGACTATGAAGAGGAGGAGCTTCGAGAAGACATGGTGTTTGAAGAAGCTTCATAATTTGATGAGGAGGTACCTTAGGAAGACTTGGCAATTGTAATTTCACCAATGTTAGGCATCTCTCAGATAGATCTAGCCAAGAAAATAGACGTTACTATGCCAAGTCAGGGAAGCAAGTCCAATAGATATACGAATGTCTTACCTGCGGGGGGCCAACTAGAGGTTTCCAAAACACAATTGAAAAGAATCTAAGATCAAGGAGAATGGTGTGTTCTCCTTGAGTCATTTTTTTAAATCTTTTCATCTCAAGTGGTTAGGGGTAGATATGCTCCTAACAATTGCTATCTCGCCAGGGACGAGGAACAATGACAGGGAGGCTATTCGAGCTTTGACATCTCAGTGTGATTGCAGTGCCTTGTGTCAGAAAGTGGGAGACATTCTTAGGATGACATTCTTGATGGATATATCAAGGCCAAGGTTCTCTTCCTGTCATATGGTTGTTGCGATTTTTGTTGGTCTTGGCAATTTTCTATCTTTCTGTTTGGTCTGGTGCCAAATTGGGCACTCTTTGATTTTGAATGTACCCGGGCCCTTGAGGAGTGAAGGTGTTTTGGCTTCTTCAGGCAAGGGTATGTGCATCTATGTCAGGGTAGTCCATAGGCCCATTGCTTTATAGGCAGTATTGTCTGTGGCTGTCTTTCTTCTTTCCCAGGGACCTTAGTGCCTTTGTGGCATTTGTTTTTTCTCTGATGAATCTGAGTCATAATTATTTGAAGCTTTTGATATCTACTTTGAGGGGATTGTGTTTTCAGTTATCTTGAGGTTTTGTTTCCATTTCTCAACACTAGCCTGGGATCTCCTTGGGTTTGAACATTTCTTTGACACTCCTTGAGACGAGATATTATTAACAATGGATGTTTAGGTTTCATCAAGCACCATTATGTGGTTTTGTGCCAGAGGTAGGTCCATGGGCTCTTGGCTATCTGTGGCTTCAATCTACCAAGCAACTATGGTAAATCTATGGTATATGAGCCTTTCCCTTGATGGATCTAAGTCACATTAATCTCAAAACTCCCCATTCTATCCTGGAAGCGCAGTCTCATTGGCTTTCACCACAAATTTTACATGAGCGATGGCATTTCCTATTGGATTAGAGTGAGCAGCCATAACGATAAGTCTGCTGAAAGAGATCTAGAATCAAATCTTGATACGCCTCTATGGTGTAGCCTAGTGAGCTAAGGGTTGGCTGGTAGTTTTAAGTCTCTGTCCTTGTTTTCAGAGAGACCAGTTTCGTATGGGCATCTTTTATTGCACTGTACATGGAGTGGCCGTCAGTCCAACGACCCCTTTCCTGTGGCATGCCTGATTGGTGACCTTTTCAAAATCGTGATAAGGGAGAGGGGCCAATTGCCACCCACATCTTAATAACCGCTATGTTTTTAATCACTTGATCCTCCAAATAAATTTTTAAAAAGAACCAATACATGTAAAATACCAACCTAATAAATTAATACAAATGCACCAATACATGTTCACAATATATTTACATGTTCACAAATGCACCAATACATTTGTAAATTAACCAATGAAATTAAGACAAGTATACAAATGTGACGGCGAGCAGTTACCGGCACATTGGTGTGGATGTATGGGGCGACATGTTGAAATGACTATTTTTTGACCCATGTGCACATAACGCATCCTACAGGGAAATGTATAAGTGCCCAGAAGCTGCAAGAATAGCTTTAAGCTCTTCTGTGACATACGGAAAAATTCAAAAAAAAATCGTCAAAATTCGATATGTCTAATTATGTGCTTGACGTGCGCGAAGTTAGGGTGGGCAGCTACTGGCCCTCTCCTTTATCTAAGATATGGAAGTACCTAGCGGGACATGATTTTGAATTCCTTGTCTCCTCGAGGCATACGATAATTAGAGGAAGACGTATTGATGGCTTACCAACGGCCTTTTTGATTTAGACAAGGGTTGGTAGCAAAGTAAGACTCCTTCAGAGTAATTTAAATCTTTCCAGGGCTTCCTCATCTCTCATTGGTTTTTGTTAGATGGTCTTTTCAACTTCCAATCTCCTAGGGTCTGCCTTCTGAATGGCTCTTTTTGCGTCAGTTCTAAGATTTGTTTCTATTGGCTGACACTTTGTTGCTATTTTTACCGAAGTGGATAGTAGGGCTTGTGCCCCTTTTCCAACCTGTGTTTTATTACTGCGTTTTATGATGACCATTGGGATCTCTTTTGGAGCTACGGGCCTCCTCTTTTGTAATTTCGTTCTTCTTTTTCAGTAAAATCTTGATAGGTGCTCCGCACTTTTCTATTATATATATATAGTTCATTAATGATTGAAAGGTGGATAGGGCATTAGTGATCCTGAATGACATGACTAAACGTTCATAGTGACCATCATGAGTGTAGAAAGCTATCTTTGGAATATCTACTTCATTAAGATGAATTTGGTGATAACCAAAGCACATATCTAATTTGGTGAAAATTTGGGCACCATGTTCATCAAGTAACTCATCAATAACTAGGATAGGGAATTTGTCTATCATGATGACTTTGTTTAACTTATAAAAGTCAATGTAAACTCACCAAGACCCATCTTTTTGCTGAATGAGTAGAACAAGTGAAGAGTATGATCTAGTGCTATGATGAATGACACTAGCCTTAAAGATTTCCTATACTAACTTTTCAAATTCTATATTTTGAAGGAACAAATACTTGTAAGGGAAAATGTTAGGAGGAGCATTCCCTAGAAGGAGTTGAATTTAATCGTCTTCTTGAGATTGAAGTTGTAATCTAGTAGAATCATAAAACATTGTGGCATGCTTATCTAAAATTTGTTATAGTTTTACAGGGTGATCACAATTAGAAAGAGAGCTAAATTGAAAGGAGTATAATTGAATCTTGAGTAATGATCCTATGAGAGATTTTCTTAAGAATTTCCTCATCCAATGTGAGTTGATAAGGCTAGTAGAACCAAGGGTAAGACCCTTTATAGTGTACTTCTATCTATTATCATAAAACTACACCTAAATTTTAGAGAAATCCCACAAGATGTTACAATCCTTATTTTTAATAATTGATTAATGAATTTAAATATAATTATTCAATCCACTGTTGACTAATTTTGACTTGTATGTGTGTGAGATAGGGATACTCTCTCACTCTCCTTATGGAGAGAGAGAATCATCCAGGGAGAGGGCGTCTAGCCAATTGATCCTGTGCACACACCACATAGCCAAAATTCCATTGCATTCATTTTAATTGCATTTTAAAATAATTTAATTGCACAAGTGATTAAGTAAATAATTAGTTGCAAATAAAATTATGAGTGTAGATTTCAAATTAGTAATATATGCATTTTTCAGTTAAAAAGATTCTTTATACTCCACATTTAATAAGTGGTTTCTAATCCAGGCAAGAAGTGGTAGTTCTAGAATTTAAGAGGGAAACTTGTCACAACCCATCTTTTTAATTTTGAATTTGAAAACTAAATGATATCAATATAGTTTTATTCAAAAACAAAAAAAAAAAAGTTTAAATGACAAATGGGGTAAGGACATTTCTAGAATGAGCATTAAATAAGGAACTTTCCCTCCTCATTCTCAAGTCAAGGACTCCAATTTATGAAATGAGTCCTTTTTCTCCTTGAATTTAAGACCATTGGAAAATTTGAGAATACATTGAAGATTTGCAAGTCCTTTTCTGCAAGCATTGAATGCCAATTTCGAAAATGGAGAGGAAGCAATCAATTGGAAGACTTGACTCAAGACTTGGAGTTTCTTCCATGTGGGTCAAGTTTTTCTATAAAAAAACATAGATTGGAGGAAGGAGAGGATACTCATCTCTGGTTTGGGAGTGCTGGAGAAATCTGTAAGAGCCCTCCCCTTCATCATTTTGTTTTGTCTTTCTTGGAATTCTAGTTCCTGAATTTTGTGAATAGATTTTAGTTTGTAATTCATATTGATGATATGTTGCAATTTAACATTTGTGTGGAAGTTTTTATGAAAGTTTTGGTAATATCAATTGTTGATATACACTCCCCCTTAACTTGTTTGCCTCTCCTCTCTGCCATCGCCCTCAACCTCCTACCATCCATACTATGTTCCATACCTTGTGCCTGGCCCACGTAGGCAAAAGTAGGGAGGATGTTAGTAGTGATTGCAGAATTTCTTTGAAAGTTTCTAATCTCTTTCCAACCAAATAGTCCATGTGTGTTGTGTATACAGGTATATCGGGCATTTGATACTGCAACATCTGACAGAATTATCTTTTGTTTCTTTCTTCGTTGTGCTTCAATTTATGTCTATGCCCTGTTCAAAAGTTCCCACATGTCCAGGCAGGGTGGACGTTAGCCAAGGTTGTAGAATTGTGGCTTTACGCCAGCCAATTTCATTTGTTTGGAAGTTTCTAATCCCTTTTCAACAAACCTAGTTTGTGAGATCCTACAACCATTGCATTTCATGTCACCACATTTTCTTTTAGGCATTTTGTCAAACAATTTGCACGCCCTCCTCTATCCCTTATAGTTTGATGGATGTCCATCCCCTATTCCAGCACTGCCATTCACATATAGGCCAGAAGGTGTTGGCAAGGGATGCTGCGTCTGGTTTTACATTTGCCAATTACTTTTGCTTGAAAAATTTTGAAGCCTTTTCAACAGATTCATTTTGTGTGATCCCTGCAGTCATTCTATCAAATAGTTTTCATGTATAGTTTATGATTCCATGTTCTGCATACATGTCTATTTGAGTATTTCTAGCTATAATATTTGACAAAAATTTCCCTTTCATTATGTAAGAAAATAGATGTCCATACCTTGTTTCTCAGTCCCAATTTGACACAGGTAGGAAGGGTGTTGTCAAAGGTTGTAGAAACTAACTTTGCACCTGCCAATGTCATTCGCTTGAAAGTTTTTAAAGCCTTTTCAAAAAACCCATTTTGTGCGATCCTGTAGGCATTGCATTCCATTAGACAACATTTCTTTGAGGGATTTTGCCAACTAATTGATGTACCTGCAAAAATTTCCCTCCCATTGTGCTTAAGACAAAATCCATACCCTGTACTAGGTACCTGATTTGCAGAAAATAACATATAGTTCTAAGTGTTCCAAAATCATTGTAGGAAACTGGTTAAATATGAAGTTCTTCTTATGAAACTAAAATAGCATCTATTACGTGTTCAAATACTATTTTAGATAGTTAAGATAGATAATTCACATATTTGAATCATAAATTTACCAAGTTCCATCAGGCTAAACTTAAACAAACGATTTATAAAATTTATCTCATTTTTTTTAGATGTAGAGGAAACAAGTCATATAGTTCTATATATAATCTAGATTACAAGAGTGAGTTTTTAAGACCAACTAGATCTCTATATCAGATAAAGCAGTGGCCATCTATAATATATAGATTTGCAATCAGCAAATTGGCATCTTAATGATAAAGTTTAGGATGTACTCATATTAGCATGTACGTTGAAGAAGGTCAACCATGCCACATAACAATCAACCATAGTTGTAATGCAATAAGGGTTATTCATATGATTCAAGAAATGAAAAAAAAAAATTAAAGAAAGGGAGTAATGGATTTAGAGAGGTGAGTTCGATTATAAGTAGATGAGAATAGTATAAAAAATGAGAAATATATGGAAAGAATGTAAAAGGTAAGAGGATAGATAAAAAAAAATAAAGGTGAAAGATAATGAATTGGTGGAAGGTTAATTAAAAATAATAATAAAGTAGTTATATAGAAGGAAAAAAATATATGAATTAATTGAGGTATGAGGAATAAATAATAATATAGAAGTGTAGATATATAAAGTATAAATAGATAAAGTAAAAGAAAGATTATAAATAAAGAAAAATAAATGATAATAGAAATATGTAAAAAAATGAGTGAATGAGAGTAAAGTGAGCAAGTAAATATGAGATAGTACAATTGTTGAGAGGTAGTCTTTGAAGGAAGGTGGCATACAAAGAGAAGATTTGAAACGAAAAAAGTAAAAATATTGGAAAAACTATATATATTTATTTGGATTGGAAGCAAGCAACACTAAATTTACTTAATTCAACATTAAACGTGAAAATGAATAGTTAATGGGGTAACTAAACTACCTTTCTAGATAGATGAATTATGAATGTAGTCCAGAGTTTTTGAAATAGGTTGTTAATCAGAAAGTAGAGCAATTAATTATTAGTTTAGGGTAACAAGAATTGTTGTTAATCAAGTTATATTCACAAGTGTATTAACAAAGGAAACTATTTCATAAATTCATTTAGAGAGTTAAATAAAAACCTCTTGTTGTGATATCTGTCATATTCTACAACTTTTTTTTAGGTCTTTAATTGGTTTTAAAGTTATAGTAATGTAAATTATGATCATGGTTGAATCATGAATGGAATCGAGAAGTTCTTTATAATAGTCGTTAATTTGGAAAGGCATAATATTTTAGAACTACTAATTATCATCTCTTATATATTAGGAATCATTGTTATCCTTGATCAAGTATATTCAAAAGTTTATTAATAATGGAAATTAATCAATTTTGTTGAAGTATAAATCTATTTCATCTATCTTATTCTACAAACTTTTATTAATCTTTACTAGTTTCAATTTGAAATGAGCTTATAATGGTCATGCAATAAAATGTTTCAATTCTTCCCTCTTGGAATAAAGTCTATAGATGTATGACAAAATAGATTATCAATATTCCTTGTTTTTCCAAAATTGAATCTTTTTATATGAATTGATAAAATTGTTTTAATATTGTCACTAAGCAAAAGGATTATGCATCTTTATTATATCTTACTTGCATTATGTTCCTTTATCGATTTCTTATTTAGTAGTTATGCAAGTTTTTCTCTTCTACTAGATAGGTAAACCTTGTAAATAAATGTCCAAACTCAAATAAATCGTAGTGTTCAGTATTTATGGTACGTCTGGGTCATGTTTACAAGTAATGCCGCCACATTGAACCAAGTACCTCACTCCTAACATAGCTGCAACAATGACGTCTGGGCACCATCCCTCTAAATCATTGGGGAGTAATAAGGAACATGTCAAAGTTAAATCCGTAGGAAGGGAAAATCTCCTCGGATACCTCACTAAAAAGATTAATTAAAAAGAAAGGATGAGGCTATTGAAAATAGTTGTAGGATGATTTCCACGATAGAAAACCTTTTAACTGTCAACGGAAAACCTTGTCAGATAATTACACGTTATAGGAAAATTGAAATGCCAAACACTCCTAGGAGGTGTGTTTGCAAACTAGTGTCTTAGGAAATTTTGTCACTGTAGCACTTGAGTGGGTGGGCAGTCGGTGAAGAATTGTGTACCGACTCACAGTGACATCAAACATAGTGCAAGATAGAACTACATGTTTGCATTCATCATGTAGATCGCATCTGAAGAGGGCCTTGATCCCATGGATATAGGGTATGTAGGTAGTCTGGATGGTGAAGGATGCCCCCAGTACTCAGGTCCCTCGAATATAGTGTACTCTTTTATAATCAACTTCATAATCTTAATCCCTAGTTTAAAGGTTATCTAGGTAACTTAAGAACTCTCCTAGTACTCAGAAGAATCCCTGGAGTGGATTACTTGTGCCTGGCTTTGCCATAAACTGAGGTGAGTACAAGTTGATGGTATGTGTTCCCTGGTTGACATCCTCAGTATAGTGTCTGGACAGACTGTGGTCCCCAAGAAGTGACTCACGAACTCGTATTGGTCCCAAGGGAGACAGAAGTCTCTGGCCAAAACATAATGATTCATGTCCTATTTAGCCTGATTGGCTATTGTGTCTACATATCCCATATTGGATAGAGTCTTGGTCTGTTTGACTACTTGGCCATTTTGTCACCACTTGTTCTACCCCGTTTCGAGTAGCGATAAGCTCCGTTAGACCTGGTTCCATATGAACCTATTTGCCCAAAGGATAGAAGAGCCCAGGTTGGCTTAAGAATGTTCCGTTTGAACATATGGCCCATATTGGCCGAAGTTTTTCCTCAGTACTCAATCAAAGTCTTAATATATCACATATGAACTTGTTAATAACGTAAATTTTTTGAAAATTTGAGTTTGAACCAAGCGGGTTCTTACAAATCTTTGGAGTTACTCTTGAAAATCCTAAACTAGAAAATAGTAAGTGGAGATAATGGAAAGTAATTGATTTTCCTATTTTATTCTTCTCACATATGTTTTGGGAAAAATATTTTTAGAAGGAAGATGGAAGAAAGTTGAATGTATTTGTTATTTTATTTTTGAACCTATGATATTATGTCAAGACTGTAAAACTTGATTGGGGGAAATTTATTTGGGTATCGTCCACTAGAGAATTGCCATGAAAGCAAGAAATCTCTACAAGATTGTTTACAGGGTATGCATTCTTTCTCCTGAGGAGGTTAATGGTTTCTTTAGAGCTCTAGGTTTTTGCATGATCAATAGGCACCTCCATCGATGATCCTCAACAATGGGAAGTCAAGATTTGTCTTCTATGCCTCTATTATTCTTTTTGTGTCATGTCTGATGTACAGGTTGTTAGAGTGGTGTGGACACTAAGAGGGGGGGTGAATCAGTTTCCTAATGCAGATTTTGTTCTCATTGAGAATTTAAAAAATAGTTGTATGCCATCAATGTAAACATTTAAATATTCATGAACTGAGAGCAGATATAAAACTTAATTGAGAATCACAGTTTAAACACATACCAGCCACAAAAAGACAGTGACACAATTTTGTCCTAACTGGAAAGCCCCTAGCATAAAACCACTGGAAAATGCCTCACTGGCTTAAAAAGAATCTCATTGATTACAGGCCCCACTGGCTTACAACATTGCCTCACTGGCATACAACTCTTCAACAAATAGTGTAAAGATAAATACAGAGGGTTACTCTGTTTCGCTGATCCCCACAAATCTTTATTATAATATCAAAAATGATGTGTCTTGTGTTACTTACATCCCTCATACAATAACATATATATACACACACACACACATAGAATCTTCATTTTCTGATGAAACAGTTTCAGATAGTAACTGAATGTTAAACCACATTTTAGGGTCAAACTAACCCTTCCAATTACAACTGTCATGTAATCCATAACTATCATATGATTAAAAGAAAATAATAATGTGTCAATTCCACCTCATCTTATTATTGTCATCAAAATGTGTAACACATAACCACAATTAGGTGTACATTAAAAACTGTAACACCTAATAATGATTAAGAAAATTAAACCAACACTATCCACATGGATCAAAATTAATTCTGTTCACATAAACCTTTTCAACTGCCCACAAATTAAATCATTTATCCATGAGATAAATTATTGTGCCATCGAATGAATGCTCTGACAAAATAGGAACATAATCTGGCTATTACAATCTGGCTGTTACAAGTGCATATGATCAAACTGAAACATGATTAAGAAACCTTTAACACTGTAGTCATAATGCCACCATATGCTTAAACAAATCATAGTTATCGTGAACTGAAACATGTTTAATGCATTTCCTCAATGAAACTGAAACTATAACCGAAACCCTTTGTGCACAAGTACCATAGGGTTACAACAACAAAAGACTTGTTACATGACTCCAACAAATGTAACCAAAACCCTCACATACCCACTGATAACATATTAGGGTTTAAACAAAAGATTATGCCCATACAACAAGATACTGCTGTAGCCAAACATAATTAATAGGCCTTTTTGGTATGATTTAAAAAAAGTGAAAAAACAATTATAGCCGACCCAGAGCAACATGCTTAGTTTTCATTTAGGGTAACCAAAATGACTACGGCCTTCTACAAATTTTAACAGAGATTAAAAAAAATTAGTCGAGATCAAAACAAAAACTATGGTTTTAACTCAAACCCTTAACAAAACTTTGTGGGTATAAAGAATGTGTCAAAAAATATAAACGACAAGCAATACGGGCTTCAAATTAAAAACAGGATAAAAGGATAAAAAACACCTATGATAATCATGATTAGAAGTCTGTTGTCAACGGCCACAGTCTGTGAACTCCATTTTTCAGCTTTGTCACTTTACAGAGTCAAACACTCAAGTTCCCAGACGATTTCTCCATGATTTCTCACGATGGCAATGGTGAAGTGAGACTAAGCAATGATAAAATGAAGTGCTCAAAACAAATCTTTCATGTCTTTTGAATCCCTTAACCGGCTGTTCCGGTTTGGCCTAAAGAGGGCTCAAAAACAAGAACCAAGAAACCCTTTACCTCTGCCAATTACCTGTTCAGCAAGTTAACCCTTTATTGATGACCATATAAAGGACTAGAAAATAAATCATTTGATTTTTTATGAAATGTCACCTTTGAGTCTCATGAACCAAACAATATTGCAATTGCACTCTACTTAAATATCTTCCACTTCAATGGTCAAACAGCCAATAGCAATTTTACACCTCATTCACAACAAAAAGTGGTAAATATTTGTCCTATTTTTATTGGCCAAAATTGACCTTTGACTGTTGAAGTGGATGATATTTAAGAACAGCCTTGCAATTGGTGCCTAGTCAAAATAAGTAATAATCCAAGTTTGACATCATTACCAATATGCCACATCACTGCCAAAATGCCAAACGGGATAACAGAGGTAAGCTTATTTTTAGATTTGATACATTCCATGGATCTCATATTAAGATATTTGAGCGAAACACCGGTATATCGTGATTGATAGGAAGATCAACAATGTCTTAGAAATTATGTGTTGAAATGGTTTATGTTGGGTATTGCAACTTCCAATCTGCAACTATAGATTTATCTTAATTCGATCCTCACCTCACCCGCCTTCTTTAGCATTGATTTTTGAGTGAAGAACATGAGTCAGGCAGAATTTTTAAGGTCCAAATCAAATAGCTGCATTGCTGTAATTACTCTTAAGCCTATTTTCATATGTGATCTTTTTGCACCAAGAAAAAGCATTCACAGAAACTGCCGTGGGAATTTTGGCATCTGAATGATATAGATTTGGTGCATCCTCTCATCATGTAGACTTCTTTTCTAGTGCAAATATCTACTCAAAATCCATATTCTTTTCTTCGTAAACGATAGAATGTGGTTTTCGTCACGGCATATGGAGAACGCAGATGGTTCGACTAGGAGTTTCTAACTCACTATTGTTATCATTGATATGTTGATTCGAATTGCGATGTCTTCATCAGCCCACATTCATTGTTATCCGAAAATAGCCAGTGTTGTCATAAAGGTCGACCATGCACATATAAAACCGCTGGGCTTAAACAGCACACACTAAGCTTTGACTTGCGTAGGTGGTTAATGTATGCTGTTTAAGCCCAGCCCACCGTAAATTCCACCACCATTTGCTGTCCATACTGTTTTCGACCAACGCAGCTCTTCCGTCATAAAAATCAACTGTAACTATAATGCGATAAGGTTGTGAAATCTAGCTTTACGCCCGCCGATTGCATTTGCTTGAATTTATGAAGTCTGTTCAACAAATCCATTATCTGCAATCTTGCAATCATTGCATTCCATGAGATGACATCTCTTTGAGGCATTCTATCAGATAGTTCACGTACCTTGTCTGTGTTTCCTCAATTTTTTTTGCATACATGTCTTCGAGAGCATTTCCAACTATAATATATGTCTAATCCGTCATCCATGGATGTCCTTACCCTGAACCAAAGCCCTCATTGTGGCGCAAACACAGAGGATGCTGGCAAAGGTTGAGGAATCTAGCTCGACTCCAGCTAATGTTAAAGGATTGAGAGTTTCAGAGACCCTTCAACAAATAAATTTTGGGAGCAGCTTGCAAACCTGGCAACTCTTCCTGTGCCTTTCTTCTTTATTACCTACAGTTTATTTACCATCTTTCTAATCTTGTTTAGCGCCTGAGTAGTGTTCCTTTTAGAAGCTATGTATTGATATTTTAAATCTAAATTTAGGCGTTGAGTTAGATCCCTTCATCTTTAAGACGTCGGCCATGAAAGAATTCTATTATGTTTGTATATGTTAGTTGTAATGCAGAGCCTTGTTATTAGCGAAACCATTTATCTGAGCTTATGTGTATTTAGTTTCAAGTTTGTTTGATAAGGAATATATTATAATAAGATTTTTAGTTAAACTTAGGTAATGATTTAGTTTAATTGGAAAGTTCTCTTTTGTTTTGAAGAAATAGTAACTATTTAACTAGGCGACTTAAGACATGAAACGTGATTCCTTATCTTAGGTATTGAATCAGCAACACAAATAGATCTCTATTTGTTTAGATTGAGATTTTATAGAGACTTTCTCTAGTATGAATTACAGAACATTTATAGATCATTGGACAAACTCACTTGGATAGAAAATATGTCAATGTTCATAGTTATGTTTCGAAATACCTTTTAAGGCATCAAAATCTCTGACTGCGAATATACTTTTTCCAGGTTTCTAGACCCGTATCTTTTTATGACATGTTTGGTATAAAACTTATAACACTTATCTTTCTAATTCGATGTAATCTTTATCTTTTTATCCATCAAACTCTCTTTAGATATTCTAATTGTTTTTATTTGATTATTTAGCATTTTATTAACGAAATTTTATTTGGAATCCTATTTAAGATGTATTATGTTTTATCTGTAAATGAAATCGAAAGAATGATCTTTTAATTAAAATTGGAATAGTCATAAGGATGAAGATACACCTATAGAATAGTTAGAAAATAATGAGATGGTCTTATCTCAAAATATCAATTTGATTTTGTTTTTATTAACCTTTTAATCTTGTGTGATATTGATAGAGAAATAAAGTGTAAGTTACATACGAGTATTTGAAATTGTTAAATCATCTAGTGTTTTATTTATGTCATTCATAGGCAAGGTCATAGATGGGAGGGGTTATCTTGTTGAAAATATTGCATGTAGTAAATTATTATTCTAGCTTGAATGTCAAAGGTTTCAAACTAATTGTGTTAGATTCATTGGCTCTTAGGACTTAATCTCATAGGAAACTTATAATGTGGAGTAGGATCTATATGAGGAAATTTTGTCTATTGGTTGACTTGAGAACTTGTGAGATTCATGTAATGCTAGAAAGTAGTATCCTTGAAATATTAGAATGGAGCAACTTTGGATTTTGTCTATAACTTTGGTTAGAACTTAGTTTTATAATTAAGATTATGGTCTGCCTGATAGATAGGCTTAGGGTAGTTAGAACTCATTCTAAATTTATGAATTTTGCAAATCTTATTAGACACATTTCAAAATAGTTAATTCTTAACTTTAATCCATTGAATGAATCTTTTAGAAATCCATTATTGTTTCACCTAAGTGGGTTGTAGCTGACGATAAACCTATCTGGGAAACTATACCCTAGAAAGGGTTGCGTACCCACTTGATCAATTTTATGAAATTATTAAATGTCTTGACTTTTTGAATATCATAATATCAAGAATGCACACCGGATCTTGTTCCATTGTATGGATATGTTTTTAATTGCATGATGTCAATTTCTCTTCAAATGTTTGATTGCTTCCTTGAGAAGATGTTTGATTATTGCATATGTAAGTTACCTTTCTTGCGATCTTGTATGCATTGTTGGATGTTGTGAATGTGCTTTCTTTTTCTGCATTTTTGTATGATGAGTTAGAGAAACAGCATGGACATGTGTTGAGTATGGGCTCACTACATAGAAGGCTTGGTTCTTTCTTGAATGTATCTAGCTGAACACAACCAGAAAAGATGCTTTGGCCAAAGCTTGTCAGTCAAATTAGTAATAATTACTATTTGATGTTTTATTTTTCTCTTTGCCATATCATGATATTAGATGAGTATATGCATTTGAGACATGTTATAGGGATGATATATATATCACGCTGCACTAGATTCCTTCACGCATGTCGATTCCAGTTTTCTAGACCACTCACGAAGGGTTGGGCTTCTCCATTCAGGACCAAGACCGGAGAGGCATGAGCCTCATGGTTGGGCAGTAAATCACCTTGATGATACTCTCTCTCTACTAGATTTAGTGTTGAAGATATGGTATGGTATCGAAGACATTGTTTTGTGTGATGTTCTTTTGTATGAGCATTTTAGCTGGATATTGTAAAGGCACAATCCTTTTAATTAAGCTATTTGATTAGCTAATGTATAGAATCATGTTTGATTATATTGATGAAAGTATTTTACACGAGTTGTATTACTAATGGGAAATTTTTAATTCTTCCCTTTTTCTACACTATTTTATTTAGAATAATATTATTTTATTCCAGTATATTAGAATGGTTTTTTCATGTGGTATCAGAGCGTTTCAGGTTAAACACTTGGGCTTCAAGTCTTCTATACTTAGGGTTCTATTGTAGTAATGTGAACCTGTTTGATGACCTAATAGGCACATCGAGTATTTTGGGGACCCTAGTTTTGGGCCAAAGATTCTTTTGATGAGTTGGAATCTTGTCAATTTTTAGATGGTTCAGTTTGGAACCAAGTAGAAGTTTAGACATAGTTTGATCGTTTAGAGAACTCTAGAGTCATGAGTCCTCTTCACTTTATTTGTGTTTTCATAAGACTCTTTAGCAAGAGAGATGGCATGGTTAAAATGATGATTGTTGACCATTTAAGTAGTGAATGATGAGATAGATTGGACAAATAAACTGGAGTTAAGATGGCTAAGTAATGGTAACAACCCATGAGTGATGATGTGGAAATTAGAATGAATCAAAAGAGAAATATTTTGAGAAAAGAGATCTCTCTAATGATGTAAAGGATGTAAAAGATGATTACAAGAGGGATAAGTTATAAGGAAAGAAGACCTATAAAGGGGTAAAATGATATCGAATCAATTTTCATAATATTTTTCTAAGAAGGTGAAAAAGAATAGTCACCTGAGAAATAAATTAAGTTGTTGATGGATGGAAGAGCCTCTCAAGAAGAAGGAAACTCAAGATGGATGTTTTAGTGGCAAGGTTGACCACAATGCTAATTGTATAAGACTATGGATAGCTGATCAGGATGTGACCATGGTTTTGGTAGAACCTATGTGATCTTTGGAAGATGCAAAGTTAAGATACCGTTAAAGTCTTCACCGATGACCTAGGATTAGGAGTTGGTTGGATAAGTCATCTTGATTTGTTTTATAGTCAAGGTAGGAATGATTGATGTTATGTTTAAAAGGATCTTAAGAGTCATGTATGTTTGATTTCTATTAGAGATAGTACTCATATATACATACTAAATGTGAATGATACATTTTTGTACCTTGTGCAAGTAATGCACATATGCAATGTTGTTTTCATACTTTGTGAAAGATTCATTTCTCATGTTTTGAGTGAGTAATGCACTTGTGTAATGATTACATTGTGCATAAGATGCACTTACTATATTTATTTTATTAAACTACTATGAGTGATGCATATTTCATATTTTGTGCACTTGTTTGTGTGATGCAATTATCATATTTATTGTACTTATAATTGAATGAGATTATTTAAGGGTAAATGCAAGAAGTTGTGTCCACTTAAGGTTGAAGTTTTGGACTTAGTTAAAATCCTGAAAGTAAGCAAAGAGAAATAGGATCCTGTTTTGTACAAAATGGGATCATGTTATGGATTGGGATCTTGAGCCTAAAATCTAGAATGGGATCCCATTACATAATGGGATCCCAAACTGCGGGCCAAGAAATGGGATTTTGAAAAAGTATTATTTTTTTTAACAATGCCTACGACCTCATTTCATAGCGGTAGGTATAGGTTGAGAATGGGATCTTGAGTGCAAAAGTAGCATTTCCAACCACCTGAAACTCTAGTGAGTGGATTTTGTTGCTTTTCTTCAATGTTTCAATTTGTAATTTGAATTTCTACGCTTTTTTTCTTGTATTATGGTATAAATTAGGTTTTTTATTTCTATATTTAGATTTTTTTCTATAAAATACGATAAAAAATTTAAAAACACTATATCATATGAAAGGAGAGATTTTGGACAAACTGTCAAAATTTATATAGGATTATGATTGATATATATATATTTGATTTTTATATGATTTACTTATACTAAGGCATGTCATAGTATTTGAAGGACAATATTGAATAGATAACTATCATATAAAAATTGCTTGAGAAGTAAGGTTGGCTGTCAAATTTAAGCCCTAACCCTCATATCAAAGGAAAATCAAAACAATTATGCTACACACAAAAACCCCTGAAACTCTAGTGAGTGGATTTTGTCACTTTTTCTTCAATGTTTCAATTTGTAATTTGAATTTCTAAGCTTTTTTTCTTGTATTATGGTATAAATTAGGTTTTTTATTTCTGTATTTAGATTTTTTTCTATAAAATACAATCAAAAATTTAAAAACACTATATCATATGAAAGGAGAGATTTTGGACAAACTGTCAAAATTTATATAGGATTATGATTTCAATATATATATTTGATTTTTATATGATTTACTTATACTAAGGCATGCCATAGTATTTGAAGGACAATATTGAATAGATAACTATCATATAAAAATTGCTTGAGAAGTAAGGTTGGCTGTCAAATTTAAGCCCTAACCCTCATATCAAAGGAAAATCAAAACAATTATGCTACACACAAAAACCCCTAAACTTCAAATTGAACCTATAAGCAATTACCCTACACATAAAAAACCCTAAATTGAATTGAAACCTATAAACAATTACCCTACACACTAAAAGAAAACCCTAAAATGAATTGAAACAAAACCCTAAAGTCTCAATAGTTCAAATGAATTCATAAAATGGTATTTCATTGATAGTAATAGGATAAATGTGAAATTTTATATTTTAAAATGTGGCCCTACAACCAATATTTAACCTACAACATTAGTTCATCAAAATGTGTCCCTACAAAACTAGATAATTTCACATCACATTAACAATTATTTGTTTTTCAAAGGTAGACAAACCACATGTCATTGTCAAGGGATGATCATGAAATCCCCTGAAATCACTAATGATAGCATTAATCCCCTTTAAATCGACTCTTTTACAAGGGATGATCTAAGAGGATATATCTATGACCTACAACTTGAGATCTATGCATTAATCCCCTTAAGCCACTATTAATAGTTGAAAATTGATCATTCACATTTGATTAATTTGTATAATGTTATATGCTTGAAGTTTATACAAACTTGTTTAAAAAGATAAATATATTAAACTTGGTTAGCTTAAGACTAAATCATTCCATTAGCATGGTTTATGGACCTAGGAAAGATGACATAGATTAAGGGGATTTAATAAAATTGCTTAAGACTTGTCCTAAGAGGATGTATATGGTTAAGGATTTAGGGTTAAGGGTTTAGGGTTTAGTGTTTCAGGTTTAGGGAGCTAGGAAAGATGACATGTGGATTAAGGGGATTTAAGTAAAATTGCTTAAGGCATGTCCAAAGAGGATACATAGATGATACAACTTGAAATCTACTCATTTATATCAAGCCACAAAGTTTTATATATGCCTTAGACGTAAATGAATAGAAATCAATATCTCATCAAAATGGTAAGTTTATAGTTATAAATTAACAATAGGAGGCCATCATATGTTATTAATTACATCCTAAATACATTTTAAAAAATAGGAAAAGTAAAATGAAAAGTGTACTATCAATTAATTATAGGTAGGGGTTAAAACAACCAATAATTAACCTACAACAATAGTTCATCAAAATGTGGCCCTACAAAACTAGATAATTTCACATCACATTAACAATTATTTGTTTTTCAAAGGCATACAAACCACATGTTATTGTCAAGGGATGATCATAAAATCCCCTTAAGCCACTAATAATAGCACTAATCCCCTTGAAATCTACTCATTGTCAAGGGATGATCTAAGAGGATGTAGATGACCTACAACTTGAAATCTAATCATTAATCCCCTTAAGCCACTAATAATAGTTGAAAATTGATCATTCATAGTTTAGGGAACTTAGGATTAACAATTTAGGGTTGAGGGTTAAGGGTTAAGGGTTTAGGGTTTAGGGTTTAGGGTTTAGGGTTCAGGGTTAAGGGTTAAGGTTTTAGGGTTTAGGGTTAAGGGTTTAGGGTTTAGGGTTAAGTATTTAGGGTTTAGGGTTAAGGGTTTAAGGTTTAGGGTTTAGGATGTAGATGGTGAAGGATTTAGGGTTGAGGGTTTAGAGAACTTAGGGTTAACGGTTTAGGGTTGAGGGTTAAGGGTTTAGGGTTAAAAAGGTTTAAGGATAAGGGTTTAGGGGTAAGGCTTAAGGCTTAAGGGTTTAGGGTTAAATCTATAGGGTTAAGGGTTAAGGGTTTAGGGTTTAGGGTTAAGGGTTTAAGGTTAAGGGATTAGGGTTTAGGGTTTAGGGTTTAGGGTTTAGGGTTTAGGATGTAGATGGTTAAGGATTTAGGGTTTAGGGTTTAGGGAAATTAGGGTTAACATTTAAGGTTTAGGGTTAAGGGTATAGAGTTTAGGGTTAAAAGGGTTTAAGGTTAAGGGTTTAGGGTAAAAGATTTAGGGGTCGGGGTTAAAGATTAAGGGTTTAGGGTTAAATGCTTGGGGTTTAGGGTTAAGGGTTAAGGGTTTAGGGTTTAGTGTTGACAATTTAGGGTTTAGGGTAACTTAATTATGTCCTAAATACATTTTAAAAAATAGGATATGTAAAATGAAAAGTGTACTATCAATTAATTATAGGTAGGGGGTTGAAACAACAATAAATTAACCTACAACAATAGTTCATCAAAATGTGGCCCTACAAAACTAGATTTCACATCGCATTAACAATTATTTATTTTTCAAAGGTAGAAAAACTGCATATCATTATCAAGGGATGATCATAAAATCCCCTTAAGCCACTAATAATAGCACTAATTCCCTTGAAATCTACTCATTGTCAAGGGATGATCTAAGAGGATGTAGATGACCTATAACTTGAAATCTACTCATTAATCCTCTTAAGCCACTAATAATAGTTTAGGGTTTAGGGTTAAGGGTTAAGGGTTAAGTATATAGGGTTAATGGTTAAGGTTTTAGGGTTTAGGGTTTAAAGGGTTTAATGTTAAGGGTTTAGGGTTTAGGGTTTAGGGTTAAATGTTTAGTGTTTAGGGTTAAGGGTTAATGGTTTAGGGTTTACAGTTAAGGGTTAATGGTTCAGGGTTAATAGTTTAGGGTTGATGGTTTAGGGTTTAGGGTTTAGGGTTTAGTGTTTAATTATGTCCTAAATAGATTTTAAAAAATAGGATATGTAAAATGAAAAGTGTATTATCAATTAACTATAGGTAGAGGGTTCAAAAGATGACATGTGGATTTAAGGGGAAACTTCACTATTCCTTGTAAACACTTTAAAGTATGTAAATTGAAAGCCACAAAATTACCTTTTTTATGTACATGTTTTCAGTTAAGGATTTATGGTTTAGGGTTTAGTTATGTCGTAAATACATTTCAAAAAAATAGTATATAGATGACCTACAACTTGAAATATACTCATTAATCCCCTTAAGCCACTAATAACTTAGTTGAAAATTGATAATTCACATTTGATCAATTTGTATAATGTTAGATGCTTGAAGTTTTTACAAACTTGTTTAAAAAGATAAATATATTAATGTTGGTCAACTTAAGACAAAATCATTCCATTAGCTACATGGTTTATGGACCTAGGATTTAGATAACATGGATTAAGGGGATTTAAGAGAATTGCTTAAGACCCATCCTAAGAGGATGCATATGGTTAAGCATTTAGTGTTCACATGTTTAGGGTTATAGGTTTAGGGTTTAGGATTAAGGGTTTAGGGTTTAGGGGTAATGGTTTAGGGTTTAGGGGTAAGGGTTTAGGTTTTAATTATGTCATAAATATATTTTAAAAAATAGGATATAGATGACCTAACATGATGTAGATGACCTACAACTTAAAATCTACTCATTAATACCCTTAAGCCACTAATAATTTAGTTGAAAATTGATGATTGACATTTCATCAATTTGTATAATGTTATCTATGCTTTCAATTTTTACAAACTTGTTTTTAAGTATGGTGTATGGACCTAGAAAACATGACATACATTGATTATGCCTGGATTTAATAAAATAGGATTTAAGGGGAAACTTCACTATTCCTTATAAACACTTTAAAGTATGTATTGAAAGCCACAATATTTTATCTACATTAGACATAAATGAGCCTTACACATTTTGTTATCTAAATTTACCTTTTTTATGTACATGTTTTCAATTTATTTTTTAATACATGTACATGTATTAAAATTACATAGAACTACATAATCTCTTACATTTTGAAATTTGTATGTATGCTCAAGTTGAATGATGTATATACATGTGTATACATAGATCCTAATTTTTCTTTTAAATGTAGTCAAGTACATTTAATTTAAATATTTCTTGTAATTTCTCAGCATGTATAATATCTAGTTTTTGATATATATGTTTACTTATACAAGTTATATATATATATATTCTTGAAAGTTAATTTTGTACTTGTTTGTGTATTTATGTATATATGTAGGTTCATAGTTTTTATATATCATGGATAATATTCACTTTGATATTGAGGAAAAACTCAATGCCATTTGAAGTCAACAATTCATGCCTCGTCACTTGGTGCATTTATGCAAAACATTATAGATTCTGTGAGGTCCATTGATATGGAGTTGGACAATTTTTGAATATGGAGAGAGGAGAGGTGTCAATTTTATGTTGATGGCCTCTCTTATAAGGAGATTTTGGATCTAAAATCATAAAAGATCATTTAGACCAATATTTTAGACACCCCATCACCAATGAACCAATTCATGCAAACAAGAAAAGAATATCAATTAGGTGGTGTAGACATGAAGCGATGTCTACCAATTTTTGTGACAAGTGGTGGATGGTGTTTGATTATCCACCTCATGTGAATTGTGAGGTTCTTTATATTTTTTGAGAAAATTATATGCAAAGTTTGTTATGAATAGGAAAACCAACTACTTTGATTTTAGATCATTCCAGGGTATTGGTGGAGACATGCCACAATAGAGGTTAGGGGCACAGGTTGATCCCCAATGACCTGTGCTTGCTCAACCTCTTGTTGACCCTCCTTCTACTGCCATTCCTGGGCCCTTCTAGCATCATGCGATGGTATCCTTACTAGGACCATTGAGTATACTCTTGGGTATCCTAGATGAACAAACTTCTATGATGGTAGTTGGGGTTTGAGACCATGGAGGAGTTGATGGTGGAGGTGGTCCTACTACCACTCTACATGTGTCAGTACCTCATATGTGCATGAGTTGCAATCAATTGTGTTATGGACTTGATCATGAAGCACCTAGTTCATCTGATGATATGGGTGAATCATTTGTTGATTTTCTATTTGCTGAAGATCACCCCACTGATCATTCAACACAGGTATATATATATAGGTGCACATTTTGAATTTATAACAATTTTAAGCATGTGTTTTTAATGAACATATAGATTGAAATTAAATTGTAATTTAATTTAATAATCAAATTGTCTGTTGTAGATGGCAACAGGCATAGTTCATAATTCTTTTGATCAATTTCATTTTTTATTGACACCTGTTCATCTTGGCCACCCATTTGGGGTATTTTGATTGATTTTTTTAATATATTTTAAATAATTTTATTAACTTGAACCTAATTTGTAATTTAGTCTTGAACATGTACATTAAATATTTTTGTTGGTTCAGGGTTCTTCCACATTGAATCCTCCAGAGGGTATCTCAAGTGCTCCTACATCATTGGGTGTCTCACTTGACGACTCGTTTGTATGTATATACTGTTTTAAAAAACTATATACTTAGATTTTTATATTTTGAATTCATTATATCAATTTACACACATGTGTACTTATATATATATTAAAAATATATGTCTATGTAGGTTGACACAACAATGAGGATGGGCATTACAGCACACCTAGATGATCCAAGTCTATATCAGGAGTCAACTGCATTTTAGGTTGAAAAAACTATCTTTGTCTACGTGCAATATGTAGGTCTAAATTAAGTAAATTAAAACAAAAATTGAGTACCTAGACACAAGTGAATATATATGACATTCCACATACAACACATGTAGAGTAGGAGGAAAAAGGAGACAAGTAGCCTAATATGGTATAATTTAAAATTTAGATTATATTTAAACTTGAAATTATAATTTACATTGTGAACTTAAAGTAAATTTCAATAGAATATATATGCTGATGTATGTGTTATTTTTTTTTTCTTTTGTAGCATGAGACATGTCCTATAGCTAAGCATGTAGAGACAGGTCCTAGAATAGAGAATGCACAACAACCTCTTACGGTACAATTTAAATATGATAAATTATAAATTAAATTGAATTAAATCATTTTTAATCGTCTTACATCTAATTTCAACTTTCTTTCTCTTATATGTACAGATTGATTCAAAGCATGTAAAGATAGGTCTAGGTGCACCAAACCATGTAGAGAAGCCTCAAATGGTAATTTAATTTTATGATAAATTATAAATTAAATTGTCAGTAAATAATTTTTTATCTTCTTACATTTGATTTCATCTTTCTTTCTTTTGTACAAAGTGATTCAGGTCATTTGAGTAGTCAATGTGGTGTGAAGAGGTCTCTTGATTATAGAGACAATATGAGTTAGATTATTTCATGGGTTGTATTTGATTATTTCATGTGGACTAGACATATATTATTTCTCATGGACTTATAGTTTATGTTTCATGGACTTTATATTTCATGGGTCTATTATTGTTAAATAGTAATTTACACATGTACATTTATGTATTTTATGTGAAATTGATAGGACATATTTATACTTTACAAAAAAATTAGTGTTAAGACATTAATAGGACATTAATGTGAAATTAAATACAAATATGAAATTAAAGTTCAAATTAATACGACATTTAAAAATTTGGACTTTACAAATTTAGTGATTCATAGTCAAGGAATTAACTTAAATAAAAGAATTTCTAAAATAATTACTTAAGGGGTTTATATTTACTTCAAAATACATGTCTCATATTCAATCACAATTGATATAAAATTAAGTATTATACTTTAGGGAGACTCATCATATAACAAATGATATAATTAAGTAGTAGAAATTAAGATGACTCATCATTTAACAATCATGAAATTTATACAAAAATAATATTAACGAACTAATATAATTTATGTCGTAATAGGATATCTTAAGGGGTCCTAATAACACTTCTTAAGGAGAACAAAGAATTCAAACTACATGTCTCATATTGGATCACAATTGATATAATTAAGTATTATACTTTAGGGTGACTCATCATAACAAATGATATAATTAAGTATAAATAAATTTAGGATATGTCCTAATAGGACTTCTTAAGGGGAACAAAGAATTCAGACTACATAAAATTAAAAAGAAAAACAATATAAAATTAAAAAGCAAAAGACAAGAGAACATATTAGGTCATTCATTCATTTAAGATAAGAACAAAACTAGACTTAGTTTTAACTTTCAACTAGTGAATATTTGAACATTCAAAATGAGAAAACACTCCATTGGTTACCCTAAGCATTCAATCAAAACACATGCATTCAAACTAGAGTACAAACATTTAAACCTCTAAACTCATTATTTCTAAATCAAGCACAAGTAAAACCTTTGAACAACCAAAAACAAGTGACATCTATACCAAGGCATCAAATGAACCTCTACTTGCATTTTTACACTCTCAATTATAGTCTAAAATTTCACACCTATGTGTCTAATGGTGAGGGTAAATTTGGTAAAGGTCAATTTCAGAAAGTAAAGAGTGTTGTTACCAACTCCTATAGTTACTAAGGTTACTAAACATAAAGAAGCATTGAAATGAATTTTAAGAAGAAAATAATCACTTGTTTATCATTGAATTAGCCTACATCAAATCTAACTTTGAAATAGTAGATCCTTTCATTTGAATAACTTCCTTCACAATAATTGGCAAAAATTCCATACTTTATGAAAGTAAGTTACTACTCACAACATCAATAGCATAATTCAACTAAATAATATTACCACCAATCAAGAACTCTATCTTCATGGAAAGAGTAGTCCCCTACACTAGATACACATCACTTCACTTGCAATTGTCATGTGAGAAAGAGTGATTTGATAGTATCCCAATCAAACATGAGCAATACATGTGCATCCCATTCATGATTTATTCATAACTTAGTATTGAGTCACATTTGGAATGTATAGATATGTTGAAGTAGAAGACATCTTCACCTATGCAAGATTTCATAGCATGGAACTCAATAGTTAGTATAACCTAAATTTTCATAATTATATTAATATGAAAGATAATAAGTTTTGTAAACTTTAGCAAGGAATCATAATAAATCATAGCTATTGCATTCATTTAAACAAGAATCTTGTACAATTATATACTACAAGAGACCGATAGGGGTTTGGACACATGTATAATTAAGTATTGGACTTTAGGGTGACTCATCATAACAAATGATATAATTAAGTATAAATAAATTTAGGATATGTGCTAATAGGAATTCTTAAAGGAAACAAAGAATTCAAACTACATGTCTCATGTTGGATCACAATTGCTATAATTAAGTATTGGACTTTAACTCTAGGTGACTCATCATAACAAATGATATAATTAAGTATAAATAAATTTAGGATATGTCCTAATAGGACTTCTTAAGGGGATTAAAGAATTCAAACTACATGTCTCATGTTGGATCACAATTGATATAATTAAGTAATAGACTTTAGGGTGACTCATCATAACAAATGATATAATTAAGTATAAATGTTTAGAATGTCCTAATAGGACTTCTTAAGGGGATCAAAGAATTCAAACTACATGTCTCATGTTGGATCACAATTGATATAATTAAGTATTAGACTTTAGGGTGACTCATCATAACAATCACATTCTATATAAAAATAGTTTCAATGTTAATTTAGTTTAATTCTATACTAATAATTACTTGTTTTTACCAAGTATTCCATGTTGTCTAGGTTAAATCGATACATAGACTCTCCTTTGTGATGATGGGCTAAGGATATAAAAGGACAATTTAAATCAATTTCATCTACTAACACACAAGCAATATCAAAACATGTATTTAATGTATTTAAAAGGACAATATAAAAATAAAACTATATTTACCTATATTTACTTATTCTATTATACCATCTTCATCCTCTTTTTTTTGCAATATATCTATGATCGTCTCATGCTTTTCCATAGAAATTATCCATAGATCTTTATTTGCAAGTTTTCCATAATACCTCACTAGTTTTATATTTGTTGCCACCACCAAATGTGTTTCATAATCTTCAAATGCGGGCAAACCATTCTTCATTATTAGGTATTTTCATAGCCAAGTGCCAACAACCACCACCAAAACTATTGGATAATGATAGCCATCATCAAAGAAGTTCTCAAAATTTGCTTCAGGAGATCAAAGAAGTTTTCAAAATTTGCTTAAGGGGATGAAATAAGTTCTCAAAATTTGGTTAATGGGATCAAAGACTTGTTATCAAAGTTTGCTTAAGGGGATGTCTTAAGGGGATCACTGAAATTGTTAGATAATGAGCGCCATCATCATCTTCTTGAGGTGCTATTAACTTATGTTTAGTCTCCACACAACTAGCCAACCAATATTTTGTTTCCTCTTTATTATCATTAGGTGTACCAACAACATACACATGTCTTGCAAACAAATTTTGATTCAATAACATGCACATGTCCAAATAATTTGACCAATCTATATACATGCATTCATATACATATATAACTAAAAAAAGTACTACAAAATAGTAATAAAGTGAAATATAATGAAATAAATTGAATTAAATTACCTTTTTGTACAAGGTCTAAAACTCGTTCATAATCATTTGATGCAAACAATTGATCTTTGTGTTCAATTTTTATTTCATATTGATTGTGTGCTTGCGCTGGTGTCAGTGGTCTTTTTTTCCACTCTTCAACCCATTTTGTATTCTCACATGCTTCCCAATCTCCTGAAATACAAAACTGACAAAAACATGCAAGTTCCCTTGTCCAAATAGTCCATGTTCTTACATTTGAACTCCTAAATGAATGCCATTTAGTAGATCCACTAATTGTCTCACAATCAAGTCTAGGTAGAATGTTTTCTTCTTCAATGAATCAAAAGAATCAGTGAACTATAGAGTACTTACTTGATCCAAGCATAGATAATCTTGTATTGCACCAATCCACAATCCCACGTGCATCTTTAAATTTTACTAAATTAACATATGTTCTCTTTTACCATGTCCAACTTCAAAAAAACTCCACATGTGTTGGACATTATGTTTCTTGTGAACTCTAATTAACCAATAGAACATTTGAGCATTCATGAATTGCCCCATACAATTATCTGACCATATGAGATGTTCTATCATCTGGATTCCTCTTTCTTTTAAATTTGTATAAAATATATTGAAATAGTATTGAACAAACTTTGACGAGTGTAACCAGTTGTCACTCAAATAGAAATGATACTCCCTCAAAACTTTTTTATCATCTTGTGTGTTATCATCTACATGTCTATAAACAATATGAACAAACATGGCCACCTACACTGAATTGTAATATTGTGATTGCATTTCCTCTTATGAAGCTAGAGTATAGTTTTATGAAAAATTAACCACTGATAGTATAGTACCATCGATCTTGTTGAGAGTGCTTGACATATTTTGGTACAATCTTACTCTTAAATTCTGATATGAATGCATGTACACTAACTTTTTTTGTAATTAAATCACAATGCTTTCCAAAATTTTCATCTTTTAAAGAATAGTCAACATTCTTAAACCTTTTAACATCCACTAATTATTGTCCAAAATTATTTTCAACACTTTCATGCATACAAACTCTTAAGAAATAAAGATTGCCACAACTAGTGCATTGTCTAGAAATAAATGAACTTAAATAAAATAATTTCCCATTACATCTTTCACAAAATACACTTGATATAAACTCCTTTATTGTTTTAGGTGCATATTAATACCACATTCCTACATAATCATGTTAGTATGTAAAGTACAATGTATATATCGAAACATATCATAATAATAACAAAATTGAACATGTATTTTACAACAACAAGATATTCATTGCTTATTAATCTTTACATACCAAGATTTACATTTTTTAAAAGATCTTTGACTTATTCTAATATTACCAAGTAACACTAAATCACCACAAATTTCATTGTATCTAATAGGTGTTTTGGATGAGGATTGTGAACTTTGGACCCCACTCTTAATTTTAAAACATCTCTAACATTAGATGATACCCTAGTATTATCATGTCAATATTTTTCAATCAAAGATTTGATTTCAAAATTCAATTTCATGTTAGATCTTAGAAGTCGACCACTAAAACTCCAACATTGGATGATTGGATCATTTTCTATACTTTATCTTCTCTTTACTGCTCTTACCAATGTTTTAGGATGTATTTTTAGAATTTCACTAATATTGCTTAGCATTCTTCTATTCAAAGTTGCTTTATTAACTATAGCAATTGTTATAGATCATCTTGCTACATTCTTATCTTTAGATCGACTACTCATTCCAATAGACAATGGCATTAGCAACAGTAGACATAGCATATTTTAGTGATTGATCTTTTCTTCTTGGTTTCACAAAATGCCTAACTTTTTTGTTACTTTTCTCATTTTCCACATTCTCATTAATTACATCATTAGTCGACATTGAAATGATAGTTTTTTTATGATAAAAATATTCTTTGTATATTCTATTGGCATGTGTTCTTATTTGTCTCCAAGAAATCCTACCAGGAAGATTATCCAAAACATCCTTTTCAATTTAAAAAATATATATTTTCATTTTCAACATCACATCCTGGATTTTCATTTTCATTTTCAACTTCAAAATGATTTTCATTTTCAACTTCAAAATGATTTTCATTTTCAACAACAAAACGATTTTCATTTTCATTTTCAACAAAAGGATTTGCATTTTCATTTTCAACAACAAAACTATTTTTATCTTCATTTTCAACAACAAAAAGATTTTCATTTTCATTTTCAGCAACAATTTGAGTCAAATCTTGATCACTATGAATATTATCGATCTCAACATTGTTATATCTAGCTTCTTTTAAATGTCCTAAAAACACCATTTCTATTTCATTCAAAGGTGGATTTGTAGACATACCTGGATTTGTGCCTATTGAAACATTCTCCATAGCATTGAAAGAGGGATTTGAAGACATACTGGGAGTAGTTTGTATAATCGTATTAGTTTGCACATTCACCTCTTGCAAATTTGGATCGTCTACATCCATGGTCTCCTCAATGTTTTTATTTTCAATAGTTGTGGAGTTGGATGCTTTAGCATTATTCATTGATTGAATCTTTATTCTTCTATCTCTTTATCTTTTTGCCTCCTCTATCATTGCTTCAATTTCTTTAGGGGTCAATACCTTCCTATCTTTCCTCTTATTACAAGCTTGTGATCCCATGATTAAAAAATTCTAAAACTTATGTACAAATGAATGTCAAAAACTTGAAAGCCTTCCTTCTTTGTTCCTCCTTTAAACAAGTAGCAATTCAACAAAATTCCACTCAGACACTATCCCAATGATGCCTCCTTTAAAAATTCAAATCAAATCCCAAGTTGAAGAACCTGTAGAAGAGAAAAGTTGATGGAAAATACTACATATGTCACTATCATTCTTATAGAACAAGTTGCAGGGCCGACAGTGATAGTCCATATTAAAAAAATGGTCAAAAGCAAAACAAGATCCTATTTAGTAAATGGGATCTCATTTCTTACTGTGTAGGTACAATAAGAAACGAGATTCCGTTTTAAAAAATTTGAATTTTAGGCTTGGTTTTTGCTTTGTTAATTGGTTCAAAAAAAGGTTTGGGGAACTAATCCTGGCCTTTGGACTAGTTTCACATGCAAGTTGAAGGTCCTATCAATGTCACAACAAAGTAGTGACTTTGAGCATATGTCTCAAGGCCTTTTTTGCAAATTTTTTTGACAAAATTAATTTCCATTAAAGATGAGATGGTGTAGATTCCAAATATGTAATTCTTTTACAATTAGATTAGTTTTTCTATTAATTTTTTATGAAACAAGTCCATAAACTTGAATAATCAGAGTTTTTTAGTATTTTAATAACTTTTTATTAAAATAATTTTTTGAAAAACAAATTGTAAAAAAATGTACTTCAAACAATTCTTTTCAATTTGAAAAAAAATTCAAAAAATGATAACTTTAGGTCATCTTATGTGTGACGTACACAATGATTTTTTAAAACACCAAATATGGCCAATAAAAAATTTAAAAAAAAATATTCAATAAAAATTACAAACAAATATGCAAAACGTGCTTCAGTGAGTAACAAATCTTTTCCCAAAAGAATTTAGAAAATATGATTATTTAGGTCAAAATATGGATGACGTACACATGCATGGTATAGTAAAAAAAAAAGTGACTTTTAAACAGTGGTTTTTAGAAATGGCTATTAAAAATTAATTTGTATCATCTAGGTATTCAAATAAATTATATATTTGGAAACTAGACTCCAAGTACCACATTTTATGATTAGTGACTTTTTTCAAGATTCCATCTCTAAGTGCTTTAAATTTTAAGGTCAAATGTGACAAAGTTTGAAAATTAGGGAAAACACTTCTACTTATTGGCCAAAAAGTGGACACAACTTCTTGCACAAACATTAGTTCACTATAAATTACACATATTTCAAGTTTTATGTGAGTGATGCACTACAAAAAAATAAATTTTATTGTGGGCGATACACTTTTCACGAATGATGCATGTGATGTACTAGGAGTACCTTTTTCTATTCTTACCCTAAGAAGAGTTAAAGCACTTAGGATTCTTGATCACATGATTGTTATTTATTCATTCTTTTATGTAATTATGTATTCATGCACTTTGAAATCTTGTTTCCATGCTTTAAACAAGTGTTGTTCTTTGTCTACAGAAATTGTCGAAAAGATATAATCAGATCTTGTCTGTATAATGTATAGAGTGTAGAAATTGCAATATGCTTATATAACATGTTTAATTACTACATAATTGAGTATGCAAGTAATGCATTAGGAAGAATGAATGCACATGAGTTACATAAGAGAGGAAATTTTCCAGTTTGAATTTTACATATCCTTATTTGAAAATATTTTTAGAAGATTGTAGTTTCTATTGTTTAAAATTATTAAGTTAATGCTATATAGTATTCTTTATGCAAATGAATCTGAGTTTACTTTAAGAAGATTTAAAAAGGATATATTGGAAATTTAAATATTTATTATATAATGATGATTGATTTATATGTGATTTAGTAAGGTACTTAATCTTGATGATCTTTTAGGACCACGATGATTACCTTATGTTATTGATGAGCTTTTTATCATGCTTTCTTAAATGTCGATAAAATCATTTGACAAACCATTCTTGATGATTTTGGTTGTGTGAATAATCTTTCTTGTTGATCACCTTATTCGGTTGGGTGATGAAATTTGATCTATTGATCTTTTATTGAACATGTGTGATTTAACATTGAAATCAAAAATTCAATTTTAGTTTGATGAACTCTTTATGTTGATTGAGTTGGTCTATTTATCTTATTGATAAACTTGCCAACCTAATATTGACTTCCTTTCTTAATGATGAATCTTGTAGACTAATGTTGTAATATTTTATGTTATTTAGATTGATGGTGAACTTCTATACAGAATAGGTCTTTGTTTATATTGTTTGACCATTTTTGATGAATTAAAATGAAGTGACTTCATTTATTTTTGTGATGTAGGAGCATCCAGTGGTGTAAGAGCAATCTTACATCACCCCCAAAAAAAAGATGATGTTTCAAAATCATTGATGTTGCTTCCATTTCTTTTCAAAATTAATTATTCTAGTTCCATAATCTCTTGAATAATGATGTAGAATTTTTAGTTTTTCTAAATTGCTAAAAATAACAAACTGCTATCTTTGGGAAGTTTTCATTTGGGCACAGATTGAAGAGAAAATTTACAGGAAGCTTAATAAATGAAAAATAAGACCTTTGGTGAAGGAATCACGCAAAGTTCATTTGTGAGCTGAAAGATATTAAAGTTTCTATTTCCCAAAAAATACCTAAAAATTATTCAAATTTAGGTTTGAGGCACTAAATGGTCCCATATGGGCTAAAAATGGCCGAAACTACCAGTGCTAGTTCTTAGAACATAGAGCACTCCATAAGATTTTTGATGCTTCAAACAGCTCATTAATCAGACACTCAGATCAAAAGTTATGGCTCCCAAAAGTTGACCTATTTTTGGAGGGAGATGCAAAATTAAAAATTTGGCTATTGGCATCCAAAAGGGGCTATTTATGACTAATTTGGGGAACCCTTGGGGGTAGTAGAGATAAAGGGGAAAGTGTAGAGTCAAGAAAAGGTGGGAAAATAGAGACCCTAGCTAATTTGGGGTTACAGAAGGCTAAAGATTCTAGTGTCTTAAGATAGGGAGTTGTAATGTGTTGTAGCTTGTGGACGATTCATCTTCTGATTGTATTTAAGCTTCTATAATGTAATAAGTTGTCCAAATCAATAAAAGAGCATTCTATTCTCTATGTGCAATTTTTGTTGTTGTGTGTTTTATGATTTACTCCCTTCATCAAGTGGTATCAGAGCAAGGGTTCTTGAGTGTGTAGCTAGATCACCAACCATGAGGTAGTTTGCACTAGGACCTAAGGTTGTGGGCTTGTTGCAGGGATCAAGATGCCTCTAAGAAGAAACCATGTTGGAAGAAATGCTTTGATGGAAGAGGTTTTAGATCCCTACAAAGGTAGATCAATGCATTGCAAGAGGAGCTGCGAAGAGGGTTTGTGCTAAGAACAAGAAAGGAAAGCAAGGATGAAGCTGAAGAAGAGCTATTTGAGGAAGAACAAGAAGTTGTAGGAGATCCCATAGAAGTTAGGTTGCTGAGGGCCATTTTGAAGATCACAAAGATGCCAAGGATCGATGTTTCTACCTATCCTAAAGATTTGAATCTAGAACATCTTATTGATTGGATCAATGACATGGAGGAATATTTCAACTATGAAGATGTGGAGGACCCAGATAGGGTCAAGTTTGTAATAAAAAACTTGAAGGGCCATGCCAATATTTGCTGGAAGGAGGTCCAATTAGAGAGGAATAGAAGAGGAAAAGGAAAGATTACTAGATGGGACCGGATGGTGGAAAAACTAAAGAAGTAATTCATTCCTATGAACTATGAGATGGAGTTGCTGAAGAAGCTGCAAGTATTGAAGCAAGATAATAAGTCTATCTAGGAGTATAGAAAAGATTTTTATAAGATGACTATCAGAATAGGCCATGCAGAGGTCAACAAGGAGAAGGTAGCCTATTACATTAATGGGTTGAGGCCAAGTATTCAAGAGGAGATGAGCCTGGTCAAAATGACCACCATAGAAGATGCATACTTGTTTTCTCTAAAGTTGGAAGAGAAGTTAAATAAAAGATTTGAAAGCAAGCAAAGAGGAAGAGGTCAAGGTAGAAGGATTGGTGGAAGATCCTATGGAGACTGAAATGATGATCAAAAGAAAAGTGAAGAAGCTGGAAGTAGTTGAAATCAGAGAGGAGGTAATGCCTTCTACCCTTGTGACCAGAATAATGGTGAGCAAAGAGGCTAACTTGGGCAAGGACCTGAAAGAAGAAGTTTTAGAGGAACTCGTTTCCAATGTGGAGAAGAAGGGCATCAAGCATATGAGTCTCTACAACATCAAGGAAGGAAGAATAGAAGACCTGAAGGTAATGCACAAGTTGCAATGTAGATGAAGATATCCAATCTAAGAATTCCAAAGATGTTGAAAGGGGAGAAACCCTAGTTGTTAGAAGAACCTTGTTGAATGAGGAGAAAGAACCAGATCAGAGGAAGAGTTTATTTTGTACAAGGTGCAAGTGTGAAGGTAAGTGTTGTGATATTATTATTGATAGTGGAGGCAATGACAATCTTGTTTTAGAGGATATGGTTAACAAGATGAAGTTGCCAAGAAGAAAACATCCACATCCATATTAGATTGCATGGTTGCAGAAGGACCATAGAGCTTTGGTCAATGAATAGTGTTTAGTCAATTTCAAGATTGGGGACTACCATGATAAGGTACTGTGTGACATCATACCAATGGATGCATGTCATATGTTATTGGGAAGACCATGGCAGTATGATAGTTGTGCTGTCCATGATGGCTATGCAAACACATATTCCCTAACAAAGGATGGAGTTTATCATAAGTTGAAGCCCTTGAAGGAGGTGGAAGAAAAGGTATGTAGTATTGTTTGAATTTGCTTGGTAGATGGTAGGAAATTTTTGGAGGGTATGAAGCATGAGCATCATTGCTTTGCATTGATTCCTAATATTAGTCAAGAGAAATGTAAAGATGTACTAGCAGAAGTCTCAGATCTATTGGAAGAATTTTAGGATATTGTCTCTAATAATGTACCAGAAGGTTTACAACCAGTGAGTGTTGTGATGTTCACAACACGCCCCATTATGCTCCTTAGCAAAATGGGGACCCCTGCTGATGTTTTGCATTTTTGCTTCTTCTTGTGTTTTTCTGCTTTCTGGTGGTTTGGTAAAAATGAAGGTCAGGTGCATCATCATCATGATATTGGATGAGGTTGGTCATCATCATGAGGTCAGTTTGTCAAAGTTCATATTTTATTTCTGTGACCTCATATTTAGAAAGAGCTTGAAATTCCATGCAGGTTTGCCTTTTACTTCACTTGAAAATTCGTCCATATGTGGAAGTTATGCACAGTCAAAGTTTTGGTCAAACCTGATAATTGCAAGTGATCATCATTTTTTTTCATGTTGTCGAGGTCATCATGATCTTGGTCTATCACCCGATAAAAATCATGCAGTCGCAATATCCAGACGTCAATCTTAGGTGGTAGTGCCCTTTACCCGTCAAAAGGTCTTTCGCATCGCGAGCATCATGATTTTTTAGGAGGGTCATATTTTATAAACTCGGTTTTGCTGTATCAAGGACATCATCATCATATTTGAAAAGCCCCCCCCGATAATATCCTGAGGTCCAAATATCATGATGATGTCAACTTTAAGTCATTGTTTTCCCCATCGAGCGGTCTTTTGTATCGCGAGCATCATCATGATATTTTAACATTACCTGATCTTATAATATCATGCTGATCACCCTGACTTAGAAAATCCACCGTCGGCATATTTGCATGCGCATGTTTAAAATCCTATCGGAGGGTCATCATCATGATATTTGCTGAACTTCGCTAAGATGATGATGACGTCTTCATATCCTCCTGATCTCCTTTTGCATGATCATGATCATCATCCTGGTCTTTCACAAGAGGGTCATATTTGCTGAAATTCGCTAAGTGATGGAGACATCATCATCATAATTTGATAAGTGGATCATCATATTCATATCCTCCTGATCTCCTTTTTGCAATATCATGATGATCACCCTGTCTTTGAAGAAGAAGGCGATATTCCATTCCGCAACAGCATGATCATATTTTACAATATCACCCTAGTGCAAATATCATGATGACCTCAACTCATCCTTGTGCTCCGAAGATGAAATATGATGATGACATCATCATGATAATTCGATGAGGAGGATCATCATCATATTTTTTATCCTGTCCTGTTGTCAAGATCATCATGATCTTGTTTGTCCACCTGATATTTCGTAAAGTCCTCCTGCCGATGAAGTAAGACCTTTTGAAAACATCCTGATGATCATCATCATCACATTTTCCCTTCGGCAGGATATTTTCCAAAACATGATCTGGTTAGCAAAATATCATGATGACGTCATGTTCTAAATTTAACGAAAGGCCCCGGATATCATGATGATGTCATCCTGATCTGATAAACGAAGAAGTAAATATCCTGATGATCATCATCATCACATTTCCCTTCGGCAGGATATTTTCCAAAACACGATCTGGTTCGCGAAATATGATGATGATGTCTTATTCTAAGTTCGACAAAAGCAAATATCCTGATGATCATCATCATCATCCTGATCTTTCGAGAGGGTTGCCTTGGCCGCAAAGGGGTCATATTACATTCATCATCCTGATCATGCTCCTTAGGTGACCCGATATCACAATTATCCCCTGATCTTAACTGAATATGATGATGACGTCATCTTTCGCATTTTAATGAAGCCCGAATATGACGATGACGTCACCATCATTTTTCCTTTCCTCAGCAGTAGGATCATATTCCATATCCTTCTTTTCTCCTTCAGCATGATGATGATGATGTTGTTCTTTTTTCCCAATATACAAAAGCGAAACATCCTGATGACGTCATCTAGACCTTCAGGGGGGAGAGCATCATATTTCCAGAATATCATGATGATGAAGTGAATATCGACCAACATGTTTTTTTGACGCACCGATGGCGATAGTCATGCCGATGGGCGGGAAATGAGGCGGTGGAATTTTAAAGTGTTTTTTGGCACCTGTGGCATTTTTTCGGTCAGCGATAGTTGACCTGATGAATTTTGAGCAGTCTGAACGCATTTTGAACGCGTTTTTGAGAGTATTCTAGATCCGATCTCTGTGATTTTGCGCAGTCACCTGGATTTAAACGATTATTGTAATTTCCTGCTGTTTATGTGATAAATGTAATACTTATTGCTTGTCTTGTCTTGCAGGCTTGCAGTTGAGGAAGCAGCTGGAAAGTCAACACAGTGACCTCATGGAGGAAGGAAATCTGATCTCAGGAGCAGGAAGATAAGGATGAAGTGCGAAAAAGTCAAGGCCATTCAAGTGAAGAACAAGGTTGCAGCTGAGAGTATTACTACAACAGACAAATAGAAGTTATTGCCCAACTGCCGGAACTTCTCAGAAGGGGCAATATTTCGCCCAGATTTGACACTGCTCAGAGATATTTTTTTGAAGAGCTGGTTCACCTATATTTATTGCTGTAACCAGGGGTTTGAACCAGGGGTTTAGTTAGGTTTCTGCTGTAGTGAGGACAATCAGAATGTCTTTATATTGTGCCTCTCTACACTGTAATACTTTACAACAGGGATTTTTAGGAAAACAACAAGGGTTACAACAGATTTTTTTCTTTTAGGAACATACAGCAAGTTAGCATAGTTTAGAAGTAGAAGAAGGAGGTCGCCTGTTTGTCTGCAGTAAGGTGCGCGTGGAATGTCTGGCTGCCTTACTGTATCTGTAAAGCTTGTAAGTTCTCTGTAGTATGATCAATGAAACTAAGAGTCATTCCTACATTATAAATCATGTATGACTATTCGTTTCTAATACAATAGAATCTGGAGTTCTGCATCTATCTTCTGAGTGTTCTCCTGCTCTTCTTTGTGTTTTGAAATATTTTCTTTGAGAGCTTGCAATTTTAAATGTATGTTTGTGAAAATGCTCAGAACTTACATTTAAGGTTTTTACTGTGGATTTGATCAAATTACTGTGGTATTTACATAGTGCATAACAGAAACAATTAGATCCTTCGGTAGATTAAATGAGGTATAGATTAGACCTTTCTAACTTTTCCCAACCCATCTGAAATATTTAGCTGAAAACGTAGAAATCTAAAGGAGATTGTCTCAAATTTGAAGAAGCATGCATAACAAAGCTATAAGTAGATAGTTTTTCATAAACAGATAAAGAAGAAAGCTACAAAATTCAAGAAAACCATCTAAAACTTGCAGCACAGTAACACTTTTATGCAAAGGAATGAAAAGTATTGACATATCTCATGACCTTTTTGCATATTCTTAGTCCAGTAAGCCACCAAACAAACCTAAACTACGTAAGGCCCCTTGAACATTACAGCTTCACATTGACCAACTGAACTTGACCAACCGAACCATTGTAGACTTGGGATTAGTTGAATCTCAAATGATTCCTTCTTATCTTTCAAGTATAGTTTCAGTTCATTATATGTGAATTTTAACTTATTGTTATGATTGCATCAAAACAGTCATCAACAGTTTTCTGGCGCTAGAAGGAGGGCTTGATTTGGTTTAGGGTTAAAATTTTGAGTTTTAAATGTTATATTCTGAGATATGTTAGATCTCATAAAATTTCAAAGGCCTAAAAAGTTGAAAGAAGGTCCCATTTTTTTTAATGGACTCATCTAGGGACAGTTTTCAAGTTGACATCCCTTCATTTCAGAAAGCTTTGAATAACCAGCTTTATCCTAAAAATTTATATAGCTATGGATTATTTGGAAGGTGTAGGATACATGAGTCTGCAGAGCATGGTGAGCTTAATTGTATAGCTTTCCTTACAAGATTAGATTTATATTTGAAAGGACTAATCTCTCTCTCAGATGTGTATAAGGCTAAAAGTTGGCAGGGAAATGAGGAGATTATTGAGCGACAGGAGGATGCAGCATCAATGGTCATTAAATGTGCAGAGGATACAAAGATGGAACCAATGCTAAGAATAAAGGATAGTAAGATCTCTCTCCAGGAATCATGTGATGGTAAGAAAAAAAATCTGTCTTTTCGTCAGGATCCGGCTATGATTAAAGTTAGTGAAAAGTATAAATATCCTAAAAAATATAGAGAAGGAATCACAGCTCATGTCCCTTTTCTAGATAATAAGCAAAAAGGATTTAATGAAAAAGAAAAGGAAAGTGAGGTTCATCTTGATACATTTGATAAATATATAGAACTACTAAGGAATATTTGTCAAGAAGAAACCTCTGGGTCTGACCTGAAAAGTTTTAACGAACATGATTTGGCAAAGAAATGTAAACAAGCATTGGCAGAATTAAAATGCACTAAAATTGATAAGATCCCTACTATAGAAACTAGTGAAGTCATAGAAAAGAAAGTAAATCCTAGTGTTACAACTGACTTCTTTGAATTAAATGATCAAAATCAAGATTGTTGTAGGTCAATAAGATTAGACTCTTCACTAAATGACAAATGTGAGTTATATGATGAACAATTCTTGAAAGGAGAGGATACAGAGGATCATGGAGCTGCTATACACAATCAGACATCACCCCCATGCCATGTTGAAAATAAAACAGGGGAGTACTCCTGTCAATCAAAAGATGTTGTCCCACCTTTACTCTCAAGTGATTTAGAAATGATTAATTTCTGTATATCAGATTATGATGATGAAGATACTTACTTAAGTGCTGATGTGCAGGAAACTAATGAGAACATTGAGAGGTTTGCTGAATTTGAGGATAAACTAAACATCCAGAATGAAGGAACAAGGCTGGATGAAGATGAAGAAATGATACATCTAGAGTCATTCATCTTTCAACTTGAAAAAGGACTAGACATAGAGCTGGGCAATGAAAATGCAGAGCTAAATGAAAGGCCAGCTATTAATAAACAAGTGTGTTCCACAGAGCTAAAGGCACATCAGGTTGTTTCTTTCCTTTCCTTAGTAAATAATGATAAATGCTATTTTGATTATGGAAATTCAAGAGATAGGACATGCATATGGATTAATCATAAACCCGATGAGTTGCCTCAGTTACTAGTTATTAAGAGTTATTCTGATAAACACAATGAATCTAGAATACCAGATTTTTTTTCAGAATTCAAAGATAAATCTGCTAGGATGAGGACCATAACTAATACCCTGTTACTCCTGCACAACTTAAAGAAATATGCAAGTAGGGGTGTTTTTGGGTCTTTTTCCTGGGTTTCTATTTGCCTTGTGAAGGCTTGTATATAGTTTGGTAGGGTAGTTGTTTTTGTTTTTATGTTCTTCTTTTGCTGTTTTCTTTTTTAGGTTAGTTGTTTGTATAGTTCTTTTTTGTTTGTTTTTGCTTTTTGTTTCTTTCTGTTTGTATAGTTTTTTCTTTTGTTGTGTTGTTTGTACAGCCTGTTTGTTTGGTTTGTTTGTTGTCTCCTCAGCAGGGATCTTTATTTTACTTTAGAGTAGTAAGGAGCAAAACTAGCAACCATTCAAAATAGTATATAATTTAGGATATTCAGGTTAACCATTTGCAATTTACACATAACCTGTCACTATCATGAATGTAGAGAGTTGTTCATCTTTTGAAGTTTTGTATTCAATAAATGTGATTGAGAATTCGAAGCAGGTTTCTCACGATGACACACCTAAAATCCTTGGGTTTGTTGAACATACCAGTGTAGATATTAGGTGAAAAATCAGAGGTCACCCTTGCTACCATTACAATTCTCAGCTTAATTTCAGTAAGTGTCCACTCCTTGCATCATGAAGTTACAAATTACTATATCTTATGAAATCTTTCAAAATTAGAAAACAAAAAAATAAATAAATAAATAAAGCGGATTATACTAAAAATCTAGATTAAGCCATCTAAGTAACTCTACCGAGGCTATGGACGCTCGCTGGCAGTGGGGCTCTACTTAGGAGAATTGTAACGATAACCTTGCCGGGGCTATAGACGCTCGCTGGCAGCAAGGCTCTATCCGGTCGGCTATGAGGGAATATCCTCACCTACGTAGGCTAATGTCAGTCACTGGTTTGTTCAACCGATCTTCAAGATGAGGATAATTAATCACATGCACACAACTAAACTAAAAATGGAAATTCATGCATCTTTATTGAATACTTTGAGTCTCAAGCTGAATAGTAATTTACAGGAAAGATAGTCGGGAGTTATGAGTTCATTTCATCTAGTTTCCTTGAACACTTTGAATTTAATTGTTTTGTTTTGGTTGCTAGTTGTTGTGATGTTCACAACACACCCCATTATGCTCCTTAGCAAAATGGGGACCCCTGCTGATGTTTTGCTTTTTTGCTTCTTCTTGTGTTTTTCTGCTTTCTGGCGGTTTGGTAAAAATGAAGGTCAGGTGCATCATCATCATGATATTGGATGAGGTTGGTCATCATCGTGAGGTCAGTTTGTCAAAGTTCATATTTTATTTCTGTGACCTCATATTTAGAAAGAGCTTGAAATTCCATGCAGGTTTGCCTTTTACTTCACTTGAAAATTCGTCCATATGTGGAAGTTATGCACAGTCAAAGTTTTGGTCAAACCTGATAATTGCAAGTGATCATCATTTTTTTTCATGTTGTCGAGGTCATCATGATCTTGGTCTATCACCTGATAAAAATCATGCAGTCGCAATATCCAGACGTCAATCTTAGGTGGTAGTGCCCTTTACCCATCAAAAGGTCTTTCGCATCGCGAGCATCATGATTTTTTAGGAGGGTCATATTTTATAAACTCGGTTTTGCTGTATCAAGGACATCATCATCATATTTGAAAAGCCCCCCCCGATAATATCCTGAGGTCCAAATATCATGATGACGTCAACTTTAAGTCATTGTTTTCCCCGTCGAGCGGTCTTTTGTATCGTGAGCATCATCATGATATTTTAACATTACCTGATCTTATAATATCATGTTGATCACCCTGACTTAGAAAATCCACCGTCGGCATATTTGCATGCGCATGTTTAAAATCCTATCGGAGGGTCATCATCATGATATTTGCTAAACTTCACTAAGATGATGATGACGTCTTCATATCCTCCTGATCTCCTTTTGCATGATCATGATCATCATCCTGATCTTTCACAAGAGGGTCATATTCGCTGAAATTCGCTAAGTGATGGAGACATCATCATCATAATTCGATAAGTGGATCATCATATTCATATCCTCCTGATCTCCTTTTTGCAATATCATGATGATCACCCTGTCTTTGAAGAAGAAGGCGATATTCCATTCCGCAACAGCATGATCATATTTTACAATATCACCCTAGCGCAAATATCATGATGACCTCAACTCATCTTTGTGCTCCGAAGACGAAATATGATGATGACATCATCATGATAATTCGATGAGGAGGATCATCATCATATTTTTTATCTTGTCCTGTTGTCAAGATCATCATGATCTTGTTTGTCCACCTGATATTTCGTAAAGTCCTCCTGCCGATGAAGTAAGACCTTTTGAAAACATCCTGATGATCATCATCATCACATTTTCCCTTCGGCAGGATATTTTCCAAAACATGATCCGGTTAGCAAAATATCATGATGACGTCATGTTCTAAATTTAACGAAAGACCCCAGATATCATGATGACGTCATCCTGATCTGATAAACGAAGAAGTAAATATCCTGATGATCATCATCATCACATTTCCCTTCGGCAGGATATTTTCCAAAACACGATTTGGTTCGCGAAATATGATGATGATGTCTTATTCTAAGTTTGACAAAAGCAAATATCCTGATGATCATCATCATCATCCTGATCTTTCGAGAGGGTTGCCTTGGCCGCAAAGGGGTCATATTACATTCATCATCCTGATCATGCTCCTTAGGTGACCCGATATCACAATTATCCCCTGATCTTAACTGAATATGATGATGACGTCATCTTTCGCATTTTAATGAAGCCCGAATATGACGATGACGTCACCATCATTTTTCCTTTCCTCAGCAGCAGGATCGTATTCCATATCCTCCTTTTCTCCTTCAGCATGATGATGATGATGTTGTTCTTTTTTCCCAATATACAAAAGCGAAACATCCTGATGATGTCATCTGGACCTTCAGGAGGGAGAGCATCATATTTCCAGAATATCATGATGATGAAGTGAATATCGACCAACATATTTTTTTGACGCGCCGATGGTGATAGTCATGCCGATGGGCGGGAAATGAGGCGGTGAAATTTTAAAGTGTTTTTTTGGTGCCTGTGGCATTTTTTCGGTCAGCGATAGTTGACTCGATGAATTTTGAGCAGTCTGAACGCATTTTGAACGCGTTTTTGAGAGTATTCTGGATCCGATCTCTGCGATTTTGCGCAGTCACCTGGATTTAAACGATTATTGTAATTTCCTGCTGTTTATGTGATAAATGTAATAATTATTGCTTGTCTTGTCTTGTAGGCTTGCAGTTGAGGAAGCAGCTGGAAAGTCAACACAATGACCTCATGGAGGAAGGAAATCTGATCTCAGGAGCAGGAAGATAAGGATGAAGTGCGAAAAAGTCAAGGCCATTCAAGTGAAGAACAAGGTTGCAGCTGAGAGTATTACTACAACAGACAAACAGAAGTTATTGCCCAACTGCCGGAACTTCTCAGAAGGGGCAATATTTTGCCCAGATTTGACACTGCTCAGAGATATTTTTTTGAAGAGCTGGTTCACCTGTATTTATTGCTGTAACCAGGGGTTTGAACCAAGGGTTCAGTTAGGTTTCTGCTGTAGTGAGGACAATCAGAATGTCTTTATATTGTGCCTCTCTACACTGTAATACTTTACAACAGGGATTTTTAGGAAAACAACAAGGGTTACAACAGATTTTTTTCTTTTAGGAACATACAGCAAGTTAGCATAGTTTAGAAGTAGAAGAAGGAGGTCGCCTGTTTGTCTGCAGTAAGGTGCGCGTGGAATGTCTGGCTGCCTTACTGTATCTGTAAAGCTTGTAAGTTCTCTGTAGTATGATCAATGAAACTAAGAGTCATTCCTACATTGTAAATCATGTATGACTATTCGTTTCTAATACAATAGAATCTGGAGTTCTGCATCTATCTTCTGAGTGTTCTCCTGCTCTTCTTTGTGTTTTGAAATATTTTCTTTGAGAGCTTGCAATTTTAAATGTATGTTTGTGAAAATGCTCAGAACTTACATTTAAGGTTTTTACTGTGGATTTGATCAAATTACTGTGGTATTTACATAGTGCATAACAGAAACAATTAGATCCTTCGGTAGATTAAATGAGGTATAGATTAGACCTTTCTAACTTTTCCCAACCCATCTGAAATATTTAGCTGAAAATGTAGAAATCTAAAGGAGATTGTCTCAAATTTGAAGAAGCATGCATAACAGAGCTATAAGTAGACAGTTTTTCATAAACAGATAAAGAAGAAAGCTGCAAAATTCAAGAAAACCATCTAAAACTTGCAGCACAGTAACACTTTTATGCAAAGGAATGAAATGTATTGACATATCTCATGACCTTTTTGCATATTCTTAGTCCAGTAAGCCACCAAACAAACCTAAACTACGTAAGGCCCCTTGAACATTACAGCCTCACATTGACCAACTGAACTTGACCAACCGAACCATTGTAGACTTGGGATTAGTTGAATCTCAAATGATTCCTTCTTATCTTTCAAGTATAGTTTCAGTTCATTATATGTGAATTAAATTAACTTATTGTTATGATTGCATCAAAACAGTCATCAACAGTGAGGAAGATAAGTCATCAAATAGATTTGATACCATGAACCATTTTGTAGAATAAGGCAGCCCATAGAATGACTCCTGCAAAGAATGAAGAGTCGAACAGACAAGTTCACAAGTTGTTGAGGAAGGGACTGATAAGGGAGAGCCTAAGTCCATGTGTGGTACCTGTTGTACTAGAATTGAAGAAAGATGGAGAGTGGAGAATGTGTACAGATTCCTGAGCCATTAATAAGCTTATGATCAAGTATAGATTTCCACTGCCAATAATAGATGACATAATGGATTGTTTGAGTGGAGCCAAGTACTTCACGAAGATTGACCTAAAGAGTGGATATCACCAGATCTGAATCAAAAAAGGAGATGAATGGAAGATAGCCTTTAAGACAATGGAAGGTTTGTATGAGTGGTTAGTCATGCCATTTGGGCTAACTAATGTATAGAGCACATTTATGTGGCTCATGAATGAGGTATTGAAAGAATTTTTGGGAAGTTTTGTTATTGTTTATTTATATAACATTTTGATTTTTAGTAAGACTTAGGATGAGAATTTGATGCATATCAGAAGAGTTTTAGAGAAGCTAAGGGAGGCAAAGTTGTTGATTAATATGAAGAAATGCAATTTTGCAAAGGAGTTGGTATACTTTAGATTTGTTCTCTCAGAGGAAGGCCTTTAGATGGACCTAGGAAAATTAAGGCCTATCATTGAATGGCCTACACCAAGAAGTGCTATAGAGGTAAGATCTTTTCATGGTTTGGCCAATTTTTATAGAAAATTTATCAAAAAATTTAGTAGCATTTGTGCACCCCTAACTGAGACAATGAGAGGGGACAGAAAAGAGTTTAAATGGACCACAAAAGCAAACAAGCGTTTTGATACATTGAAGCAGAAAGTCATAGAGCAACTTGTTTTGGCACTTCTAGATTTTAATAAGGTGCTTTAGGTGGATTGTGATGCTAGTAATAGTGCTACAAGAGCTCTTTTGAGCCGAGAAGGTAAACCCATCGCCTATTTTAGTGAGAAGCTTAATGATGCCATGAAAAAGTATTATGTCTATGATCTGGAGTTTTATACTATAGTTCAGGCTTTGAAGAAATGAAGACATTATTTGTTGCCAAAAGAGTTTGTTTCATATATTGATCATTAGGCTTTGTAGTATCTTAATAGTAAAGGAACATTAAATCAAAGGCACTTAAAATGGGTTGAGTTTTGTAGAGTTATACTTTTGTTTTGAAACACAAAAGTGGGAAGTCCAATAGAGTTGTAGATGCCTTGAGTAGAAGGCAAAATTTGGTGACATAAATGAAGATAGAGGTTGTTGGGTTTGATGATCTTAAAAGTTTGTATCCTTAAGATCCAGATTTTGTAGAGGCTTAGAAAGCTTGTTCAGAATCTGTTACTTTAGACAGGACAAAATAGTTGGATTTCACAACCCAATATGGCATGTTGTTTAGGGGAAGCCAGTTATGCATTCTGAGGAGTTCCATGAGAGAGAACCTGATTAATGAGAAGCATAGTGGGGGATTAGTTGGACACTTTGGTCGAGACAAGACCATTGCTATTGTTGGTGAGCATTATTATTGGCCACAATTGCAAAAAGATGTGAGGAAATTTGTGTAAAGTTGTAGAGTGTGTTAGATGGCAAAAGGAATAAGTCAGAATACAGGGTTGTATAAGCCATTACCTGACCAGAGAGGCCATGGGATGATATTAGTATGGATTTTGTTCTTGGTTTACTAAGGACACAGAGAGGACATGATTCCATTTTTGTGGTGGTGGATAGATTCTCGAAGATGGAACATTTTATTCCTTATAAGAAGATTAATGATGTTGTTTATATTGCAGAATTATTTTTTACGGAGGTGGTGAGATTACATGGTCTACCTAAGAGCATAGTTTCAAATCGAGATGCTAAGTTTGTTGGTTATTTCTGGAGGACATTGTGGAAGAAGTTGAAGATGGATTTAATATTTAGTTTTGTACACCATCCCCAGACTGATGGATAAATAGAAGTGGTGAATATGAGTTTGGGTAACCTGCTACAATGCTTAGTAGGAGATAAGCCCAAGGGATAGGATTTGATTTTACCATAGGCAAAATTTTTATACAACAATTTCAGATTGTATAAGGGAGTAGTCCAAGAAATGCTTCAGAGTTAAGGAAGCTGGACAAGGGAGAAAAGACAAGTAACAAAGCTGAAGACTTTGTAGAACACCTAAAGAATTTACATGAAGAGGTAAGGAAGCATATTAATAAAATGAATACTTTGTACAAGGCTAAGGTAGATCAGAAGAGGAGATATAAGGAATTTCAAGTAGGATATAAAGTCATGGTTCACTTGAGAAAAGAGAGGTTCCCAGTTGGAACATATAATAATTTGAAAATAAAGAAATTTAGACCATGTAAAATTTTGAAAAAGAATGACTCAGGAAATGCATATGGGGTAGAGTTGTTGAGTAGGATCAACATTTCCTCTATGTTCAATATTGCTAATTTAACATAATATCACGAAGGTGGACCATAGGATGGACCAACATAAGAATAGTGGAGTGTTCTAGCATCTACTTCAAAGGAGGAGATAGAAGAGATCTTGGATAGTCATGTGGGAAGGAGTACTCAAAATAGGCAATATGAAGAATATCTAGTGAAGTGGAAAAGAATGCCTATTGAAGATTCTTCCTAGATATTTAAGGTAGAAGTTGAACATTTGGGGTTTTCCTCAAACACCTGAGATGTGACAAAGTCACTTCTCAAAATTAACCTAGGTGTCTAATGTAGGAGCATCAAATGGTGTAATGGCAATCTGAATCACCTAAAAAAAAGATGATGTTTCAAAATCATTGATGTTGTTTCGATTTCTTTCCAAGATTAATATTTTTGGTTCCATAATCGCTTGAATAATGATGTAGAGTTTTTAGTTTTTCCAAACTACTAAAAATAGTAAACTGTTATTTTTGGAAAGTTTGCATTTGGGCATAGATTGGAGTGAAAATTTATAGGAAGTTTCGTAAATAACAAATAATACCATTGGTAAAGGAAGCATGCAAAGATCATTTGTGAGCTAAAAGATATTAAAATTTTCATTTCTCGAAGAATGCCTAAAAATTATTTAAATTCAAGTTTGAGGTACAAAATAGTCCTGTACATGCCAACACTTCAAACGGTTCGTCAATCAGACACTCAGATCAAAAGTTATTACTCCCCATAGTTGACCTATTTTTGGAGGGAAATGTAAAATTCAAATTTTGGTTGTTAGCTGCCAAAAGGGGCTATTTATGACCATTTTGGGAACCCTTGGGGCTAGTAGATATAAGGAGGAAAGTTTAGAGTCAAGAAAAGGTGGGAAAACAAAAACACTAGCTGATTTGAGGTTGCAGAAGGCTAAAGATTCCAGAGTCTTGAGATAGGGAGCTATAATGTGTTGCAGCCTGTATAGAATTTATCCTATGATTGTATTTCAGATTTTGTAATGTAATGAGTTGTCCAAATCAATAAAAGAACATTCTATTTTCTATGTGCAATTTCTATTGTTGTGTGTTATATGATTTACCTCCATCATTTTGAGATTTGACTCTCATTGACTTAAAGTCCTTTTGTTTATGTTTATTTAATAGTATATTATTCATTTTTGAATTAGTGTCATGATCCTTTGATGATCTTTTTCATTAAATTGAAATATTCTTGATACTTAGAGTTGATATCTTCTTGAGTCAAATCTTAAAAACTCTTCCTTTTGTTTAGTGTTGTTGATTTTCCAATAATCATAACAAGTAGTATGGGATGCTTGTTTTTCATCATAGAATGGCAATTGTTCAGATGTCTCATACATAAAAAGTAGTATACTTTTTGATTCCTTTATGTGAGTGGCTATGTGTGATACCTCTTTGAGTAAGTATGTGGGATAGAAATTGCTTATATGTAAATTCCCTTAAATATGATAAGACTTGTTCAAAATTATTGCATTGATAGCAAAGGTAGGAGAGTAGAAGATTCGAGAAAAGCTATGAATTAGTTTGATAACTCTTTTGCAAAGAATCATTGCTTATATACTTGAAATACCATTATTTCCTTTAATCAAGTTAAGCTTTTTGTATATACTACTAATGCACTAATGACATATGCAAGTGTATGAGTATTAGACATAGACATTTTTGTTGTTATGAGCAAATAGGTACAATGAAGTAATCAACATCCTTTTCAAGAGGGAAAATTATGAGATTAAGGTAAAACTGGTTAGAAAGAGGTATGGAACTTACTCATGTTTAGTCAATTTTATCATTGGGGTGATCATTATTTTAAGGCAGAAAGGATGTCACAATTCTTATTTTCAATAATTAGTTAATTAAATTAAATATAATTATATAATCCACTGTCGACTAATTTTGACTTGTGTGTGTGTGTACGATAGGGATACTCTCTCACTCTCTTGAAGGAGAGAGAGTATCATCAAGGCCGAGGATGTCTAGCCGATTGACAGTGACTTGTGTTGAAGGAACCTACGCACATACCACATAGTCAAAATTGCATTATATTCATTTTAATTGCATTTTAGGATAATTTAATTATAGAAATGATTAAGTAAATAATTAGTCGCAAATAAAATTATGAGTGCAAGTTTCAAATTAGAAATATATGCATTTTGAGCTTAAACCTTTTTGAAAATATTCTATAAACTCCACATTTAATAAGTGGTTTCTAATCCAGGCAAGAAGTGGTAGTTCTAGCATTTAAGAGGGAATCTTGGGAGTTAGATAGAAAAATCTTAAAATAGAAATAGTAAGTGGAGATAATGAAAAATAATTGCTTTTCCTATTTTATTCTTTTAACGGATATTTTGGGAAAAAGATTTTCAAAAGATGGAAGAAAATTGAATGCATTTGTTATTTTATTTTTGAATGTATGATTTTTGGTGGAGGCTATAAAACTTGATTGGGGGAAATTCTTGCGGGTATCATCCACTAGAGAAGGGATGTGAAATCAAGAAATCTCTACAAGATTGTTTAGAGCGTAGGTATTTTATGGAGGGGGTAAATCAAAAAACACATAACCACATAAATTGCACACAAAAAAAATAATATATTTTATTGATTTGGACAACTCATTACATTACAAAAGCTCAAATACAATCAGAGGAATCAATCCTCCACATGTTGCAACATATTACAGCTTCCTATCATCAAACTCTAGAATCTTTAGCCTTCTGTAACCCCAAATTAGCTAGGGTTTTTGTTTTCCCACCTATTCTTGACTCTACACTTTCCCCCTTAACTCTACTATTGCCCCAAGTTCCAAAAATAGTCATAAGTAGCACTTTTTGATGCCCTGCAACTAAATTTTAAAATTTGCAACTCCCTCCAAAAGTAGGTCAACTTCTGGGAAGCATAACTTTTGATTCAGGTGTCCGATTGATGAACCGTTTGAAGAGTCAGAAAGCTCGTGATGTGAAATATCATGCCGAAAATAGTAAATAGAATTTTATCAACTTTTTATGATATTATGGGATGTTTTAGTGCCTCATATCTCATTTCAAAAAATTTCAAGGGCTTTTCAGAAAAGAAAAACTTTAATATCTTTCAGTTCACAAATGATCTTTGCCTGATTCCTTCGCCAAAGGTCTTATATTTCAGTTACAAATCTTCCTATAAATTTTCCCTTCCATCCATGCCCAAATGCAAACTTTCCTAAAATGACAGTTAAACTTTCTAAAATTGGCAATTTGCTATTTTTAGCAGTTTGGAAAAATTGAAAATCCTATATCATTATTCAAGAGATTATGGAACCAAAAACACTAATTATGGAAAGAAATGAAAACAAATACAATTATTTTGAATCAACTTCTTTTTAGATGATGCAAGGTTGCCCTTACACCACTAGATGCTCCTGCATCAGACACCTAGGGTAATTTATGAAGTGACCCTGTCATGTCTCAGGTGTTTGTGTGAGGAAAACCCAAATGGTCAACCTTTACCTTAGACAACCAAGAAGAATATTCAATAGGCCTTCCTTTCCATTTCACTAGTTATTCTTCATATTTCATATTTCAAGTACTTCTTCCTATGCAGCCATCCAAGATCTCTTATATCTCCTCCATTGAAGTAGATGCTAGAATACTCCACTATTCTTGTGTCGGTCCGTCCTCTGTGCCACCTTCATGATATTCTATTAAATCAACAATGTTGAACACAAGGGAAATATTAATCCCACTCAATAGTTCTACCTCATATGATTTCCTAAATCATGTTTCTTCAGAATCCTGCATGGTCTAAATTTCTTCATTTTTAACATTTTATATGTTCCAACTGGGAACCTTTCTTTTCTCAAGTGAACCATGACTTCATCTCCTACGTGTAATTCCTTATATCTCCTCTTCTGATTTGCCTTAGCCTTGTACTGAATATTCATATTATTAATATGCTTTCTCACCTCTTCATGCAAATTCTTCGGTTGTTCTACAAAGTCTTTAGCCTCGACACTTGTCTTTTCTCCTTTGTCCAGCTTCCTTAACTTTGAAGCATTTCTTGGACTATTGCCATATACAATCTAGAATGGTGATTTACCAGTACTCCTATTGATAGAATTGTTGTAAGTGAATTCCACCTGTGGTAAAATCAAATCCCATCCCTTGGGCTTATCTCCTACTAAGCATCATAGTAGGTTACCCAAACTTCTATTCACCACTTATGTCTGTCCATCATTCTATGGATGGTGTACAGAACTGAACTTCAAATCTATTTTCAACTTCTTCCACAATATCTTCCAAAAATAACCAACAAACTTGGTATCTCGATCTGAAACTATGCTCTTAGGTAGACCATGTAGTCTCACCACTTTCCTAAAAAATAACTCTACAATATGAACAATAACATTAGTATTCTTACAAGGAATAAAATGTGCCATCTTCAAGAATCTGTCCACCACCACAAAAATGGAATCATGTCCTCTCTGTGTCCTTGGTAAACCAGGAACAAAATCCATACTAATATCATCCCATGGCTTCTCCGGTACATGTAATGGCTGATTTAGCCCTGTATTCTGAATTGTTCCTTTTTCCATCTAACACACTCTGCAACTCTACACAAATTTCCTCACATCTTGATGCAACTGTGGCTAATAATAATTCTCACCAACAATAGAAATGGTATTATCTTGACCAAAGTGTCTAGCTAATCCCCCACTACACTTCTCCTTAATCAAGTTCTCCTTCATGAAACTCCTCGAAATGCACAACTGGCTTCCTCTAAACAACATGCCATCTTGGATTATAAAATCCAACTATTTTGTCCTATCCAAAGTAATAGGTTCCAAACAAGCTTTCCAAGCCTTTGTAAAAATAGGATCTTTAGGGTACAAACTTTTGAGTTCATCGAATCCAACAACCTCTATCTTCATTTCTGTCAACAAATTATTTTGCCTTTTGCTTAAGGCATCTGCAACCCTGTTGGACTTACCATTCCTGTGCTTCAAAACAAAAGTATAACTCTACAAAAACTCAACCCATTTTAAGTTCCTCTAATTTAACTTTACTTGATTATTAAGGTACTGCAAATCCTTATGATCAATATATAAAACAAAATCTTTTGGAAACAAATAATGTCTCCATTTCTTCTAAGCTTGAACTATTGCATAAAACTCCTGATCATAAACATAATACTTTTTCTTGGCATCATCAAGCTTCTCACTAAAATAGGCAATGGACTTACCTTCTTGGCTCAAAACAACTCCTATAGCACTACCACTAGCATCGCAATCTACCTAAAATACCTTATTGAAATCTGGAAGTGCCAAAACAGGTTGGTCTGTGACTTTTTGCTTCAATGTATCAAAGCTTTTGTCTACTCCTTTAGTCCATCTAAACTCTTTTCTATCCCCTCTCATTGTCTCCATTAGGGGTGCACAAATGCTACTCAAATTCCTAAAAAACTTTCTATAAAACTTGCCAAACCGTAAAAAGATCATACTTCCATAGCACTCCTTGGTGTAGGCCATTCAATGATAGCCCTTACTTTTTCTAGGTCCATTTTAAGACCTTCCTCTGAGACAACAAATCTTAGGTATACCAACTCCTTCTTTGCAAAACTACATTTCTTCAAATTAATCAACAACTTCTCCTCCCTTAGCTTCTCCAAAACTCTTCTAATATGCATTAGATGCTCATCCCAAGTCTTACTAAAAATTAAAATATCATCTAAATAAATAATAACAAAACTTCCCAAAAAATCTTTCAATACCTCATTTATGAGCCGCATGAATATGCTCGGTGTATTGGTTAGCCCAAATAGCATGACTAACCACTCATACAAACCTTCCTTTGTCTTAAAGGCTATCTTCCATTCATCTCCTTCTCTTATTTAGATTTGGTGATACCCACTCTTCAGGTCAATCTTCGTGAAGTACTTAACTCCACTAAAAAAATCCATTATGTCCTCCATTCTAGGCAATGGAAATCTATACTTGATTGTGATCTTATTGATGGCCTGAGAATTTGTACATATTCTCCACTCTCAATCTTTCTTCAGTGCTAGTACTATAAGTACCGCACATGGACTTAGGCTCTCCCTTATTAGTCTCTTCCTCAACAACTCCTGAACTTGTCTATTCAACTCTTCATTATCTACTAGAGTCATTCTGTGGGCTACCTTATTCAATAAACTAGCTCTAGGTATCAAATCCATTTGATGACTTATCTTTCTCACTGGTGGTAAACCTTCTGGTACATTATCAGAGACAATGTCTTGAAATTCTTCCAACATATTTGAAACATCTACTGGTACATCTTCACATTTCTCTTGACTAAACTTAGGAATCAATGCAAAGCAATGACGCTCATGCTTCATGCCCTCCAAAAATTTTCTACCATCTACCAAGCAAATTCTAGCAGTACTACATACCTTTTCTTCCACCTCCTTCAAGGGCTTCAATTTGTGACGAATTCCATCCTTTGTTAGGGAATATGTGTTTGCATGACTATCATGGATAGCACACCTATCATACTGCCATGGCCTCCCCAACAACATATGACATGCATCCATTGGTATAATGTCACACAGCACCTCATCATGGTAGTCCCCAATCTTGAACTTGACTAAACACTATTCATTGACCAAAGCTCTATGGTCCTTCTACAACCATGAAATCCAATATGGATGGAGATGCTTTCTTCTTGTCAACTTCAACTTGTCAACCATCTCCTCTAAAACAAGATTGTTAGTGCTTCCACTGTCAATAATAATATCACAACACTTACCTTAACATTTGCACCTTGTGCGGAATAAACTCTTCCTTTGATTTGGTTCTCTCTCCTCATTCAACAAAGTTCTTCTGACAACTAGGGTTTCTCTCCTTTCAACATCTTTAGAACACTTAGACTGCACATCTTCATCTACATGTGCAATTCGTGCATTACCCTCAAGTCTTCTCTTTGTCCTTCCTTGATGTTGTGGACACTCGTATGCTTTTTGTCCTTGTTCTCCACATTGGAAATAAGTTCCTCTAAAACCTCCTCTTCCAGGTCCTTGCCCAGGTCAGCCTATTCCTCTTCCTCTTTGCTCACCATTGTTCTAGTCATGCAGGCGGTAGACATTATCTCCTGTTTGATTCCGACTGGTACCAACTTAAAATTTCTTTTAATCTTCATTTCAGCCTCCATAGGTCCTTCCACCAGTCCTTCCTCCTTGACTTCTTCCCCTTTGATTTCTTTTGAATCTTTTATTCAACTTCTCTTCCACCTTTAGGGAAAACTAGTATGCATATTCTATGGTGGTCATTCTGACCAGGCTCAGCTCCTCTTGAATACTTGGCCTCAACCCATTAATGTAATGGGCTACCTTCTCCTTATTGGCCTCTACATGGCCTGTCCTGATAGTAATCTTATAAAATTCTTCTATATACTCCTTGACAGACTTATTACCTTTATTCAATCCTTGCAGCTTCCTTAGCAACTTGATCTCATAGTCCATAGGAATGAACTATTTCTTTAGTTTCTCCACCATCTGATCCCATCTGGTAATCTTTCCTTTTCCTCTTCTATTTCTCTCTAACTGGACCTCCTTCCACCAAATACTAGCATGGTCTTTCAGCTTTGTTTGTGCAAACTTGACTCGATCTGGGTCCTCCACATCTTCATACTCAAAATATTCCTCCATGTCATTGATCCAATCAATAAGTTGTTCTAGATTTAAATCTCAAGAATATGTAGAAACTTTAATCTTGGGCCTCCTTCTGATCTTTGAAATGGCCCTTAACAACCTAACTTCTGTAGGATCTACTGCAGCTTCTTGTTCTTCCTCAGATATCTCTTCTTAAGCTTCATCCTCACTTTCTTCTCTTATTCTCGGCTCAAACCCTCTTCATAGCTCCTCTTGCAATGCATCAATTTGCCATTGTAGGGCTCTTAAACTATCTTCCATCAAAGCATTCCTCCCAATACAATTTCTTCATGAGGCATCTTGATCTCTGTAGCAAACCCACAACCTTAGGTCCGGGTGCAAACTGCCTCACATTCGGTGATCTGTCTACACACTCAAGAACCCTTGCTCTAATACCATTTGATGAAGGCAATAAATCATAAAACACACAACCAAAGAAATTGCACATAGCAAATAGAATGATATTTTATTGATTTGGATAACTCATTACATTACAAAATCTCAAATACAATCAAAGGAATCAATCCTCTACACGCTGCAACACATTACAACTTCCTATCATCAGACTCTAGAATCTTTAGCCTTCTATAACCCCAAATTAGCTAGAGTTTCTATTTTCCCACCTATTCTTGACTCTACACTTTACCCCTTAACTCTACTACTACGCTGAGTTCCCAAAATAATCATAAATAGCACTTTTTGGTGGCTTCTAGCTAAATTTTGAAATTTACAACTCCCTCCAAAAGTAGGTCAACTTCTGGGAAGCATAACTTTTGATCCGGATGTCTGATTGATGAACTGTTTTAAGCACCATAAATCACGTGATGTGAACTATCACACTAGAAATTGTAAATAGATTTATGTCAATTTTTCAAGACATTATGAGATGTTTTAGTGCCTCATATCTCATTTTAGAAATTTTCAAGGGCTTTTCAGAAAACAAAAACTTTAATATCTTTCAACTCACAAGTGATTTTTGTCTGATTCCTTCACCAAAGGTCTTATATTTCAGTTATGAAGCTTCTTGTAAATTTTCACTTACATCTATGCTCAAATGCAAATTTTCCTAAAATGGCAGTTAAACTTTCCAATATTGGCAGTTTGCTATTTTTAGCAGTTTGGAAAAACTGAAAGTTCTACATCATTATTTAAGAGATTATGGAAAGAAATGAAAATAAATGCAATGATTTTGAATCAACTTCTTTTTGGGTGATGCAAGATTTCCCTTACACCAGTGGATTCTCCTACATCAAGATTCTCCTACATCAATATTCTCTCTTGCAAGAGGTTAATAGTTTCTTCAGAGCCCGAGGTTCTTGCATGATCAATAGGCGCCTCCATCAATGATCCTTAACAATGGAAAGACAAGATTTGTCTTCTATGCCTCTATTATTCTTTCCATGTCATGTCTGATGTAGAGGTAAGCTTATTTTTAGATTTGATACTTTCCATGGATCTCAGATTAAGATATTTGAGTGAAACACCGGTATACCATCATTAATAGGAAGATGAACAATGCCCTAGAAATTATGTGTTGAAATGGTTTATGTTGGGTCTTGTAACTTCCAATCTACAATTATATATTTATCTTAATTCAATCCTCACCTCACCACCTTCTTCTACATTGATTTTTGAGTGAATAACATGAGTTGGATAGCATTTTTAGGGTCCAAATAAGAAAGATGCATTGTTGTAATTACTCTTAAGCCTATTTTCATATGTGATATTTTTGCACCAAGAAAACACATTGGTATCTAAATGATATAGTTTTGGTGTGTCCACTCATCATGTTGATGGTGGTGGATGTCATATCCACAAGACACTTAAACACAAAAACACAAAACATGAAATCCACAATGTGCTGCTGCAGAATAATCCATTAACTCAAGACATGATTACATTACATACATGGAATGTTGCTGCATTCAAAACTCACACTTGACTTTCTTGCATTGCATTATGCCTCTTTTATAGAGGTCTTTCACCTTTCTAGGCTGTTCTAAACTTCATCTAGATACCTTCTACAACATTCCATTGCAATCTAGAATTTGATTTCTGTGAACATTGTGTTTATGGCAAATAGAACTACGTTTAGTTTTACTCGTCTTCTCATAAGTCTTCATGTATCTTGGATCTAATTCATTTGGATGTATTTGGTCCTATTGATGTTGCTTCTATTGGTAAATTAGTTTATTATGTTACTTTCATTGATGATTTCAGTAGGAGAACATGGGTATATTTTTTAAAGAGTAAATTTGAAGTTTTTAGTCATTTTAAGGAGTTCAAGATTTTGGTAGAAACTTAGAGTGGAAAGAAAATTAAACGTTTGAGGATTGACAATGGCAGTGAGTATTGTTCTACAGATTTTGATATATTCTATATAGATTACGGGATTAAAAGACAAAAGAACCCTTCGTATTCTCTGCAACAGAATGGAGTTGCAGAAAGAATGAACATAACATTGATGGAGAAGGCTAGGAGCATGTTGAGTGGAGCTAGTCTAGAACAAAAGTTTTGGGCTGAAGCTATTGCCACTGCTTGTTATTTGATCAATAGATCTCCTACATCAGTGCTTGTTGATAAAATGCTAATGGAGGCGTGGTCGAGAAAAAAGCCTTCACTTAGACATCTGAGAGTTTTTGGTTGTGAGGCATATGCACATGTGCCTAAGGAGAAGAGAACAAAGTTAGATTATAAGGTTGTCAAATGTATTTTCATCGACTACAGTTATGGTGTGAAAGGATACAAGCTTTGGGATCCTATTGCACAAAAGGTAATTTATTCCAGAAGTGTTATTTTTAGAGAGACTAAATCTTCTCCTATTACTTTTCAGCTAGAACAACATAAAGAAATTGAATAGAAAAAGGATGTGATTCAACTTCCTTCTACACCTAAGAAAGTTGAATTGAGGCCCCAAGATAGACAAGAAGTTGAGGAGAGCTCATCAAGCTCTGAATCTTTAGAAGAGGAAGAAGACGAGGCAGTGGAAGAACCCCCACCTTAGCTTGTTCAAAGGTCTACAAGGCATAAGCAACCACTTGAAAGGTATGGGTATTCACTTGATAATTGGAAGTGTATATTTGCTTTGAGCACTAACATTGATGAACTGAGATCTATGCAAGAGGCTTTGGGTATGAATGATGTAGAGTCCTGGTAAATAGCCATGGATGAAGAGATGGAAGCCCTTGAAAGAAATGATACATGGGACTTAGTACCATTGCCTGAAGGACGAAAACATGTTGGATGTAAATAGGTGTTTAAGAAAAAGATTGGTTCAGATGGAAATGTTGAAAAGTATAAGGTACAGTTGGTTGCAAAAGGCTACTCTCAGGTTGAGGATATTGATTATGGTGAGATCTTTTCTCCTATTTCTAACATGACATCAATTCAATTTTTATTATCTATTGTAGCGACTTATGACCTAGAGGTTGAACAAATGGATGTAAAAACTGCTTTCCTTCATGATGATTTAGAGGAAGAAATCTATATGACACAGCCAGAGCACTACGTGGTGAAAGGTAAAAGCAAGTGGTTTGTAAGTTAAAGAAATCTCTGTATGGCCTTAAACAAAGTCCTAGGATGTGGTACTAGAAGTTTGGTACATATGTGTTGAGTTTGGGATTTATACAGTCTAAATCTGATCACTGTGTATATTTTAAATCTGATGGTGATCATTTCCTAGTAATTGCTTTATATGTTGATGACATGTTTATTGGGAAAGGTAAAGGTTTGATTGCAAAATTAAAATCTCAGCTCTCTACAAAATTTAAAATGAAATATCTTGGTGCAGCAAAACACATACTTGGGATGGAGATCAGAAGAGATCATGAGAATAGAAAGCTATGGCTTGGCTAGAATAAGTATGTTTGTTCAGTTTTGAAAAGGTTTAACATGCACGATTGTAAACCACTTTGTGTTCCTGTTACATTGGGAATAAAGCTCTCTATTTCACAATGTCCTACATCCACATCAGAGATGGAAGACATGAGCAGAGTGCCTTACTAAGTATAGTTGGAAGCTTAATGTATGCTATGGTCTGTACAAGACCAGACATTGCCCAAGCAGTGGGAGTTCTTTCTCATTTTATGTCTAATCCTGGAAGAGTGCATTGGGATGTAGTTAAGAGAGTCTTCAGATATTTGTGGGGTATAGTAGAGTAGTATATATGTTTTCATGGTATAGGAGATCAACATTCCTAGAGTATTCATGGTTTTGTGGATTCAGACTAGGCTGGTGATGTCGATAGCAGAAGGTCCGCCAGTGCATATGTATTTACTCTTAATGGTGATGCAATTAGTTGGATGAGAAAGCAACAGGTTGTGGTCACTTTGTCCACTATAGAGGTAGAGTATATGGTAGCTACTCATGCATGTAAAGAAGCCATTTGGCTAAAGCATTTGTGTTTAGCCATTGGGTTGAAACATGGTGCAGTTATAGTTTATTGTGATAGTCATAGTGCAATCTTCCTTGTCAAGAACTCGACTTTTCATGCCAAGACCAAACACATTGATGTTCAGTATCACTTCTCGAAAGATATGGTTGAGGATGGTAGGGTGAAGCTGGAAAAGGTAGAGACTGTGGCGAATGTTGCAGATGCATTAATAAAGCCTATGAGCATAGAGAAGTTCAGATGGTGTTATGAATTAATAGGCCTTTTGGCCCTGAGAAATTAACTACCCATTTTCTATTGGCTTATGCAAGGTGTTCGACAAGTGGGAGAATTTTAGGAATAAAGCATTTTAAAAATAGAAAAAAAACAAAAAACATTAAAACAAATTAATAAAAATGAAAGTGTCTCAACCTTGCATGGAAATAAAAAATAAAGCAAGCCAAGAATAGAAGATTTTATGATAGGTGAAAAGAGGCTATTTTGAGAAGTATCTTTATATGGAGATAGAGATAAGTTTTTTATGAGATTTTATTAGATATTTCTAAAAAGAAATGATTTATCTCTAGAAGGTTCTCATATGCGATGTAATGTATATTGGTACTTTGAGATAGTCATAGAGAGAGGTGAGAGTTAGTTTGCAAGTCTGTATGCTACTAGAATGCTGCCAAAATTCCTCTAGTTTGAGTTGAAGTGAAGACTCCTCTAAGAACTTGCATTGCAAGTGTGTTGTAATCTATTTCAAGATTTGATAATACATTGTGCAGGTTTTGGAGTTGGGTTTTTTTTTCGAAAGGGTTTTCCCCACATATATCATTGTGTTATGGTTTTATTGTTATTCTGTTTATCCTATTTCATGTGTTTCCTGATATCTCTGTAGTATTGTATTTGAAATGTGCATAACCTTCCTCTCAAGGTTAGCATAGAAAGTATTTTTGCACACCTTTGCTTCCTTACAAGTGGTATCAGAGCGTGGCTAGTTTTGGTTCTATTTGTTTGTTACAGGGTTTTTTGAGCTAATCAAGTTTGATTGGGAGCTTGTGCAGACTATTTCATATTCTATATTGTAGGATAATAGAGATGGGGAGCACATCTAGAAGAGTTGAGGTAGAGAAGTTTCCTGGCACAAATATTGAAATGTGGAAGCTGAAGATGGAAGATCTATTGATTGATCGAGGTCTATGGGATGCAGTGGATGAAAATGTCCAGAGGCCTACGAATCTAGGTTTGGCTGCAAAATATGATGTAATGGATAGAAAAGCTAAAGGTCTCATAAGACTATGCCTTGTAGACTCAATTATGATAAATTTTCATGAAGAATCCACTTCAAAGAAGCTATGGAAGAATCTAGGTGAAATATATCAAGCCAAATCTCTAGTAAATAAGATTTTCTTGAGGAAGAAGTTGTATTCCTTGAGAATGGAAGAAAGTGGACATATTTTTGAGCATTTGGAAACTTTCAATATGTTGGTGACTCAGTTGACCTTAGTTGGGATTAAGATGGATGAAGAAGAAAGGTGCCAAACTTTACTGTGTTCACTGCCAGACTCATGGGACAGCCTAGTCATGGCCATTGGGAGCACTTCAATCACTTTGAAGATGGAGGATGTTGTTGGTTCTCTACTCTCTGAAGAGATGAGTTGAAAGGCCTCTTTGAGTGCCAAAGAGGCTTTGAGTGTTTGAGGAAGACCAAAAGAATGAGGCAAAGATGAGAAGCAACGTGGCCACTCCAAGTCCAAGAATAAGGGGAGATCAAAATCTCCTGGTAAGTCCAAGGTAATATGATGGAACTATGGCAAATCTAGACACTTCTGAAAGGAATGTAAAGAAGAGAAGAAAAAGAAAAAGAAGAAACAAGATTCTGATTCTGAATCCAAAAAAGAAAATGGAGACACCTTTATTGCAGCCTTGGCCACTCGTGAAGGTGATAATGCATGGTTGATAGACTCAGGTACATCTTTCCACATGACTCCTAATAGAAACTTGTTTAGTAAGTATGAAAACTATGATGGAGGTAAGGTGTATTTGGGTGATAATTCTTTCCTTGACATTGTTGGCCATGGTAGTATTCATGTGAAATTTTATGATGGTAGAGTTAGACGATTTGATGGTGTCTTGCATATCCTAGGACTAGCAAGAAATTTATTATCTGTTTGTAAGCTAATAGATGCAGGTGTGCATGTACATTTTTCTAAAGCAGATGTGAAAATGGTGAGAGGTGCTATGGTGAAGGCAAGAGGAAGCAGATTTGGTACATTGTACTAGCTCGATGCATGCACAGTTGAGTGCAATAGCACTTCTGATAAAATTAAACCAGTAACTACTTCCCTAAAAAAAGAGATGGTTTCCTCTTCTACAGATGCTCATGGCTTCTGGGTACCCAGGGGTGCTCTATCTACTAAATCAAAGTTGCCTACAGAGAAGACCATGTTATGGCACCAAAGCTTGGCCACATTGGAGAGAAGGGTTTGAAAGCCTTGAAAAATAAGAACCTTGTTGAGGGGTTAAATGATTGCAATCTGGAATTTGATTTCTGCGAACATTGTGTTTATGAAAAATAGAACTACATTCAGTTTTACTCATCTTCTCATAAGTCTTCATGTATCTTGGATCTAATTCATTCAGATGTATTTGGTCCTATTGATGTTGCTTCTATTGGTAAATCAGTTTATTATGTTACTTTCATTGATGATTTTAGTAGGAGAACATGGGTATATTTTTTAAAGAGTAAATATGAAGTTTTCAGTCATTTTAAAGAGTTCAAAGCTTTGGTAGAAACTCAGACTGGAAAGAAATTTAAATGTTTGAGGAATAGCAATGGCAGTGAGTATTGTTCTGCAGATTTTGACAGATTCTATACAGATTGTGGGATTAAAAGACAAAAGAGAACTGCGTATTCTCCACAGTAGAATGGAGTTGCAAAAAGAATGAATAGAACGTTGATGGAGAAGGCTAGGAGCATGTTGAGTGGATCTAGTCTAGAACAAAAATTTTGGGCTGAAGCTATTGCCACTGCTTGTTATTTGATCAATAGATCTCCTACATCAATGCTTGTTGATAAAATTTCAATGGAGGTGTGGTCGGTAAAAAATCCTTTACTTAGACATCCGAGAGTTTTTGGTTGTGAGGCATATGCACATATGCCTAAGGAGAAGAGAAAAAAGTTGGATTCTAAGGCTGTCAAATGTATCTTCATCAGCTACAATTATGGTGTGAAAGGATACAAGCTTTGGGATCATGTTGCACAAAAGGTAATTTATTACAGAAGTGTTATTTTTAGAGAGACTAAATCTTCTCCTGTTACTTTTAAGCTAGAACAACATAAATAAATTGAATAGAAAAAGATGTGATTCAACTTCCTTCTACGCTTGAGAAAGTTGAATCAAGGCCCCAAGATAGACAAGAAGTTGAGGAGATCTCATCAAGCTCTGAATCTTCAGAAGAGGAAGAAGAGGAGGCAGTGGAAGAACCTCTAGCTCAAATTGTTTGAAGGTCTACAAGGCATAGGACACCACCTGAAAGGTATGGGTATTCACCTGATAATTGGAAGTGTATATTTGCTTTGAGTACTAACATTGATGAACTGAGATCTGTGCAAGAGGCTTTGGGTATGAATGATGCAGAGTCATAAAAAATAGCCATGGATGAAGATATGGTAGCCCTTGAAAGAAATGATACATGGGACTTAGTACCATTGCCTGAAGGGCAGAAACATGTTGGATGTAAATGGGTGTTTAAGAAAAAGATTGGTTCAGATGGAAATGTTGAAAAGTATATGGCATGGTTGGTTGCGAAGAGATACTCTCAGGTTGAGGGTATTTATTACAGTGAGATTTTTTTTCCTGTTGCTAAAATGACATCCATTCAGTTTTTATTATCTATTGCAGCATCTTATGACCTAGAGATCAAATAAATAGAAGTGAAAATTACTTTCCTTAATGGTGATTTGGAGGAAGAAATCTATATGACATAGCCAGAGCACTATGTGGTGAAAGGTAAAAGGAAGTTGGTTTGTAAGTTAAAGAAATCTCTGTATGGCCTTAAACAAAGTCCTAGGATGTGGTACCAAAAGTTTGATACATGTGTTGAGTTTGGGATTTGTGCAATCTAAATCTGATCACTATGTATATTTTAAATCTGATTTTGATAATTTTTTAGTAATGCAAAATTAAATTCTCAACTCTCTACGAAATTTGAAATGAGAGATCTTGGTGTAGAAAAACACATACTTGGGATGGAGATCAAAAGAGATCATGAGAACAGAGAGCTATGGCTTGGCTAGAGTAAGTATGTTTGTTTAGTTTTGAAAAGGTTTAACATGCATGATTGTAAACCACTTTGTGTTCCTGTTACATTGGAAACAAGGCTTTCTCTATTTCACAATGTCCTACATCCCCATCGAAGATGGAAGACATGAGCAGAGTGCCTTACCAAAGTGCAGTTGGAAGCTTAATGTATGCTATGGTCTATACAAGACCAGACATTGCCCACGTAGTGGGAGTTCTTTCTCATTTTATGTTAAATCTTGGAAGAATGCATTGGGATGCAGTTAAGAGGGTCTTCAGATATTTGCAGGGTACAACAAAGTACTCTTTATGTTTTCATGGTACAGGAGCTCAGCATTCCTTGAGTAATCATGGTATTGTGGATTTAGATTGGGCTAGTGATGTCGATAGCAGAAGGTCCACTAGTCAATATGTATTTACTCTTAATGGTGGTGCAATCAGTTGGATGAGCAAGTGACAAGCTATGGTCGCTTTGTCCACTACAGAGGCAGAGTATATGACAACTACTCATGCATGTAAAGAAGTCATTTGGCTGAAGCATTTGTGTTCAGATATTGGGTTGAAACAAGGTGCAGTTATAGTTTATTGTGACACTCAGAGTGCAATCTTCCTTGCAAAGAACCTGACTTTTCATGCCAAGACCAAACACATTGATATTTAGTATCACTTTGTGAGAGCTATGGTCGAGGATGGTAGGGTGAAGATGGAAAAGGTAGAGACTATGGTGAATGTTGCAGATGCATTAACAAATCCTATGAGCATAGAGAAGTTCAGATGGTGTTCCGAATGGGCCTTTCGGCCTCGAGCAATTAACTACCTATTTTCTATTGGTTTATGCAAGGTGTTCGACAAGTGGGAGAATGTTAGGAATAAAGTGTTTTAAATTTTTTTTTTTTTTAAAAAGATTAAAACAAATTAAAAAAAAAAAAGAAAATGTCTCAACCTTGCATGGAAATAAAAAATAAAGCAAGCCAAGAATAGAAGATTTTATGATAGGTGAAAAGCGGCTATTTTGAGAAGTATCTTTATATGGAGATAGAGATAAGTTTTTTATGAGATTTTATTAGATATTTCTAAAAAGAAATGCTTTATCTCTAGAAGGTTCTCATATGCAATATAATATATATTGGTACTTTGAGATAGTCATAGAGAGAGGTGAGAGTTAGTTTGCAAGTTTGTATGCTGTCGGAATGCAGCAGAAATTCCTCTAGTTTGAGATGAGGTGAAGACTCCTATAAGAACTTGCATTGCAAGTGTGTTGTAATATGTTTCGAGACTTGATAATACATTGTGCAGGTTTTGGAGTGTGGGGTTTTTCTCCCTTTATTGTTATTTTGTTTATGCTATTTCATGTGTTTCTTAATATATCTGTAATATTGTAATTGAAATTTACATAACCTTCCTCTCAAGGTTAGCGTAGGAAGCGTTTTTGCACACCTTTGCTTGGACCTTACATATACAATGATTTCATTTGACTCTGAATGATCTCCTTTTCTTGATGATTTCCTTTTCTTGGTGATTTCCTTCCCTTAGATCTACAATCTGTGATTTCTCTGCACCTTGTTGAACCCTTGGTGACTTAGACTCCAACCCTTGGTGACTTAGATTCCACACGTCTGCGGCCTCTTTTACTTCAATTAAGTGATTTTGTCTTTGATCTGTGGCTCACATGATGTACAGGTGGTTACCAAATACAACGATCTCCTTGGACTTTAAACTGCATGTTCAACAATTAATTCCTTCAATTTCCACTATTGACAGTGGCCTTGTACTTATTTTCTTCCCTTTGGCAGGCTTCAATATTGCCTTCAACCAGCAATTATGTGGTCTTCAAATGCTCCTGCACCTCACTAGCACCTACTTTGACTTCTATAGCAATCTTGAATTTGCAACAATCAACACACTCCTCCTTGAATCTATCGATCTAAACCCTAGCTCTCCACATAAGATTAAACTTGCAAACCCTAAATCTTCCCTAAATCTTCATATGCCCTAGCACTCTTCACAATCAACCTGATAACACAATGACCTAGGCTCTGATACCACTATGATGGTGGTGGATGTCATATCCACAAGACACTTAAACACAAAATCATGAAATCCACTATGATGGTGGTGCTGCACAATAATCCATTAACTCAAAACATGATTACATTACATACATGGAATATTTCTGCATTCAAGACTCACACTTGACTTGCTTGCATTACATTATGCCTCTTTTATAGAGGTCTTTCACCTTTCTAAGTTTTTCTAAACTTCATCTAAAAACCTTCTACAACAATCCATTTCTAGAATCCATCTAGAACCATTCTTATCTAGAACTCTCCTCTTTCTCTTTCTAGAAACCTTTGACTTATCTAGACTCTTTTAGGAACTTGCTATTTCTTTCTTGTATCATTTTGTCTTTTACCATTTTTGTCTTTTTATATTGTGGGAGAAATTACTTATTTCAACACATGTAGACTTCTTTTCTAGTACAACCATCTACTTAAAATCCATATTCTTTTCTTTGTAAATGATAGAATGTGGGTTTTGTCGTGGCATATGGAGAACGCAGATGGTCCCGATAGGAGTTGCTAACTCAACATTGTTATCATTGTATGTTGATTCCAACTGTAATGTCTTCATCACCCCACATTCATTGTTATCCACAAATAACCAGCACTGTTTTAAAGGTCGACCATGAACACATAAAAATCAAGTGTATCTGTAATGCGATGAGGTTGTGGAATCTATCTTTACGCCTGCCAATTGCATTTGCTTGAAAGTTTATAAAGTCTGTTCAACAAATCCATTATGTACAATCTTGCAATCATTGCATTCCATGAGATGATAGCTCTTTGAGGCATTCTATCAAATAGTTCACGTACCTTGTCTGTGTTTACTCATTTTTTGCATATGTTTTCTAGAGCATTTCCAACTTTAATATATGTCTAATCTACCATCCATGGATGTCCTTACTTTAAACCAAAGCCCTCATTGTGGCGCATACATAGAGGATGCTGGCGAAGGTTGAGGAATCTAGCTCGACTCCAGCCAGTGTTAAAATCCTGAGAGTTTCAAATACCCTTCAAATTTTCAATAAATAAATTTTGGGAGCAGCTTGCAAACTTACAAACCTGGCGACTCTTACTATGCCTTTCTTCTTTATTACCTGCAGTTTATTTACCATCTTTCTAATCCTGTTTAGCGCCTGAGTAGCATTCCTTTTAGAAGTTATGTATTGATATTCTAAATCTAAATTTAGGTGTTGAGTTAGATCCCTTAATCTTTTTAAGGCATCAGCCATATAATTGAAATAATTCTATTATGTTTGTATTATGTCTAAAACATAGTTGTAATGCAGAGCCTTGTTATTAGCGAAACCATTTATTAGAGCTTATGTGTATTTAGTTTAACGAAAGTTTGATAAGGAATCTATTATATTAAGATTTTTGGATAAACTTAAGTAATGATTTAGTTGAATTGGAAAGTTCTCTTTTGTTTTGAAGACATAGTTACTAACTTACTATTTAACTCGACGACTTAAACATGAAATGTGATTCCTTATCTTAGGTATTGAATCAGCAACAGTAACACAAATAGATCCCTATTTGTTTGGATTAGGATTTTATGGAGACTTTTCCTAGTAAGAATTGTAGAACATTTATAAATCATTGGACAAACTCACTAAAGGCGTGAAAATACCTTTTAAGGCATGAAAATTTCTTACTGTGAATATACTTTTTCCATGTTTTAGAGCTTCTAAACCCATATCTTTGTATGACACGTTTGGCATAAAACTTATCTTTCTAATACGATGTAATGTTTATCTTTTTATCCATCAAACTCTTTTTAGATGTTCTAATTGTTTTTATTTGATTATTTAGCATTTTATTAAAGAAATTTTATTTGGAATCCTATTTAAGATGTATTATGTTTTTCTCTAAAATGAAATCTAAAGAATGATATTTTAATTAAAATTGGAATAGTCATAAGGATGAAGATACACCTATAGAATAGTTAGAAAATAATGAGATGGTCTTATCTTAGAATAGTAATTTGATTAAATTGTTTTTCTTAACCTTTTAAGCTTGTGTGATATTGATAGAGGAAAAAAGTGTAAGTTACACAGGAGTATTTCAGATTGTCAAACCATCTAGTAATTTATGTATGTCATTCATAGGCAAGGTCTTAGGTCAGAGGGGTTATCTTGTTGAAAATATTGTAGGTAGTGAATTATTACCCTAGCTTGAATGTCAAAGGTTTCAAACTAATTGTGTTAGATTCATTGGCTCTTAGGACTTAATCTCATAGCAATCTTATAATGTGGAGTAGGATCTTTATGAGGAAATTTGTCTATTGGTTGACTTGAGAACTTGTGAGATTCTTGTAATGCTAGGAAGTAGTATCCTTGAAATTTTAGAATGGAAGAACTTCAGCTTTTGTCTATAACTTTAGTTAGAACTCAATTTTAGATTTAAGATAAAGGTAGACTGCCTAATAGATAGGCTTAGGGAAGTTAGAACCTCTCATGTTAAAGTTATGGATTTTGAGAATCTTAATAGACACATTTCAAAATAGTTAATTCTTAAGTTTAATCTATTGAATGAATCTTTTAGAAATTCATCCCCATTTCACCTAAGTGGGTGGCAGCTGACAAGGAAACTATCTAGGGAAGTAGACCCTAGAAAGGGTTGCATACCCACTTGATCAATTTTATAAAATTATTAAATGTCTTGACATTTTGAATATCATATTATCAAGAATGCCTATAGGATGTTGTTCCATTATATGGATATATTTTCAACTACATGATGTTGTTTTCTCTTCAAATGTTTGATATCTTCCTTGAGAAGATGTCTGATTATTGCACATGTAAGTTACCTTTCTTGTGATCTTGTATGAATTGTTGGATGTTGTAAATGTCCTTTCTTTTTTTGCATTTCTATATGATGAGTTAGAGAAAGAGCATGGATGGGTGTCGAGTATGGAGCTACAGAGAAGGGTATGTTCCTTCTTGAACCTATCTAGCCGAACATGACCAGAAAAGATGCTTTGGCCAAGGCTTGTTAGTCAAATTAGTAATAGTTATTATTTGATGTTTTATTTCTCTCTCTACAATATCATGTTATTAGATCAGTATATGCATTTGATACATGTTATAAAGATGATAGATATATCATGCTACACCATCTTTCTTCATCCATGCAACTTCATTTTTCTAGACTCATCGCGAAGGATCGAGCTTCTTCATTCAGAAGTAAGACTAGAGAGGTGTGAGCTTCGTGGCTTCATGGTGAATCACCTTGATGATACTCTCTCTATCAGATTTAGTGTTGAAGATATGGTATGGTATTGAAGACATTGTTTAGCGCAGTGTTCTTTTGTATGAGCCTATATGACTAGATATTATAAAGGCATAGTCCTTTTAATTAAGCTATTTGACTAGCTAATATATAAAATCATATTTGATTATATTGATGAAAGTATTTTACATGAGTTGTATTATTTATGAGAAAATTTTAATTCTTCCCTTTTTCTGCACTATTTTATTTAGAATAATATTATTTTATTCTAGTATATTGGAATGGTTTTTACACAAGAATGGGCCAAGAGTATGTAGCCATTGAGCCCCAAGAACGACATCACAACAACCCAAGGGTAAGGAAAACATATTTGAATAGAGGTTATACTCCCCCACAACAATCTAAACATTCCGGCATTTCTCTTTACATGGTAAAGTTTCCTACTGGTGATTATAACTTTGAAGCTAGAATATGGATACACAAAGCAATCAGCTTGTTTGCTAAGTCATGGATCAATGAAATTATGCATGTTGTTGGACTCAATTAGAATACTACAGGAATCTTCCTAAAGATCCCTTTGACCTTCACAGTTTGAGGAGTGGTGACACCTACCTGAGCATGGACAAAAATGTATAGATGGCCATCCACAAGATAGGAATTAGTAGTAGGGAGTTCTTCCTATTGGGCTTCTAGAGCATCTTCTCAATCCTGATTATTGGGAGGTGACTGAACATTGAGGAGATAGTGATTTTGTTTAACACATTTGTAGCCCCTTGTGATTTTTTATCATAATTATAATATAGCCCCTTTTCTTGTCAAGCTTGTATTTCAACCTCAGTAAAGCATTTAATAGGAATGGATTTTGAAGAATGTGGTAGAAAAGGGCATGGTGGTGTAGTATTCTTGAAGGGAAAAAGTGGAAAAATGATGCTAAGCATTAAGCTTATCCTCTATATGATTTTTATCAAACCCAAATCTTTCATCATGTCATTTGGTTTGAACATTTTGACCTCTAAATTGATTTGATTCTTAAGGCCATTGATGAAGCAACTTGTGAAAAAGGAGTTAGACAAGCCTTGAGTGTGATTAGTGAGTTTGTCAAATTCAATATGATATTCATGAGCTATGCTAGTTTGATGAAGCTTGGTAAGAGCATTGACAAAATCCTCATAAGCATTAGGGCCAAATTGAACCAACAATTATTTGACAAAGTTACACAATTGGATTCATCATGACATTTGAGATATTATTGATACCATTGGACAACTTCTTTCTCTTGCTAGAACTAGGCAATAGGGACCTTGTTTATGAGATAAGTATTATGGAGATTGAAGTAATGTTTGGCTTGATAAATCCAACCAGTAGGGTTGGTGCTATCTAATCTAGAGAAGTCCAATTTGGGGCCATGGGAAACATATCCAGAGGAATTACCACTCTCAGAGGGTCATTTTTCATTGATTTGGTTGTTGAAAGTTGCACTTTCAGCATTAAAAGCATGGATTTTTTTTTCAATTCTAAAATTTTAGTCTTTAATTCTACATTTTTTTGGTTTATTTTGTGGGTTTTGGAGTAGGTAGACACAACCATTAGTTGGGTAGGGTGCCAAAAAATGTTTGCAGAAATATGTCTCAAAATGATTTGCATAGTGAGATGGTCACAACACAACAACTGCTTAGAAATGGAAAAATTAAAAAATAAACTTACTTTTTTCAAACTTTATTTTTAAATTTTTTCTTTGGGTTTTTTTAATTTTTTATCTCTCTAGGACAAATCTTCAAACTAATTTTCCATACAATGTTTGAACCCATTCTTTTTTGTGGTTCAAACCCTTATGCATGTACTGATATCCATGTATTCTTGTTGTTCTTAAAAAAATCATTGTTGCATGTGCTATTGTGTTGGTGGTTTTCTATTTTTGAACAAGGTAGTCACTATTAGTGGTTTTCTCTTTCTTCCAAATATGTCAAGATGGACAAGGGAAAGCAAGAGAAAGGAAGATCACTATAGGGAGTGTCTAGTTTGTGAGCTAGTGAATATATATATTCTAGCAAATCTACTATGACATGAGTAACTTCTCAAGGCTAATCGCTTACTAGTACATCATAGGTTTAAAATAGTCAATGGCTTTATAAGGCAATGTTTTGAAAAATCCTAATATTCAACAAATAAAACTCTAGAAAACTTTGGAAAACAACTCTATCTTGTAAATGCACAAATCTATAAAGTGCAATCATCATATTTTCTAGGGTGATCCTTGATTTAATAATTTCACGGGGTGTTCTTGTGGTTCTACATCTTTTTTATTGGATTAGTCTATTACTTGACTACTTTTAGAAGAACATCGTGGGTCTACCAACTCATCCTTCAGTTATTTAATTGAAAAAGAGGGAACTATAAGGATTGAAGAGATGGTATGATGAAGCATTTTAGATGGCTTAACCTCTTTCCATATTTCTATTAAATTATTCTTCAACCACCTCTAGATTTGCAAAATCACCTATGCTACTACAAGATTGGTCATATCATAGGGATTATTCATTGTCATGTTAACACAAACACATTATTTGTCATCTTAGGCCTTGATACCCCTTGTGCTTGATGGATAAAAATTTGGGAGATGTATAGAGATCCAGCAGATCCTCCATTCCTAGATGATCCTATTTTGGATTGTTTGTTCCTCTAGATGATTATGATAATGTTTCCTATACCAAAGATATGGTCAAGATACTAGATTTATGGAAAAGTATGGAACCTCATCAGGACATAGAAACTTATCTTGTTTCTCCTCCTCTAAATACTAGTTGATTCTTCAGCTTCTATGGAACCTATTTTAGATACAGAGAATTCACCTCCTACATCTTTAAGTCAACACCTAGAGGTTGAGTAATCTTCACTTCCAACACTTGCAAATTCCATAGTTGTTCATGCTTGAGCTTCTTGTGTAGACACTACATCATGGGATTCTTCATCTCTTCTTGATCATTGGGATGACTGCTTCCATGACATACATTATTTGTTTATCGAATCTCACATACAAGATCTTCATGACAATATTAAGGACATTCATCTCCTCTTTGATGGTAGCTCATAGAATGTTGCATCACCTTCTTTAGATTTCATGAGGGCACATTTTAACCCTCCTATTCTTTCACCATAGATATATTTTTCCACAGTGATAGATTCTATAGATACTCATGAGTTGATAGATTTAGGTCTGTCATTGTTCATGTTGGCACCTTCTATGTAAGAGTACCAAGTTCTCATTGGTCCAGTATGTGTAAGTGAGTGTGTATATATACGTGAAGATAGAATCAACAATACATTTATATATCTTTTTGATAATAAACCAACAACATATATCCCCCTTTTTAAAGAAAATGATGTATATATATTCACACTTACTATATAAATTTGTAATTTTAACACATGTACATTTCTTTTGGTGTGGAAGTATGACAAAATAAAACCAGCAAAATGTAACCTTTAGGATTTGTATTGGTTGACATACATACATATATTATAGTGATTTTATTCTACAATTATAGTTTGACAAGCAATTTTTAATATACAAATTGGTAAGAAAATATAAGAGAATGGCAACATTCATGTGCACCATATAAGCATATAGATTTTCAATGAATACTCTTTCATTTAAATATGCATTTTTCTAATCGTCCTTCACAAGAGATTAGATAATCAACAATTTATTTTAGAAACACAAGAAAGAAAGATTGGTGATCACATATTAGTTGTAGCATTATCCATTTTATAGTGAGACCTATGCATACAAATCTCCTTCCCTAATTCAAGATCAATGAAAGATTGAATTTGAAATGGGGATGCTCTTTCTCTTCCACCAAATGGTTTTAGCTTAACAATGCCCTTTCGAAGTCAAAGGCTAATGCCCAAGCCCAATTTCAAGCTTGGAAACTTCTCCATTACCACCTACCTACTAGTGATCACCTTCACTTCCTTCAACTAGTCCCCATGTGTTTTCCTTCTTTCAAAAAATAAAACTTCCAAACACTTGTTTTGGTTCTGTGCACATTCCCTGACCATATGACAAACTATCCTCATTTCTATTGCAGCTACATTTCCTATGAAGCTAACTTGGAAATTTGCATTACCAGAGATCAAGACCTTTTTCCATGCCTTTTTTCTATGAAACAATCATTTTTCATTTGGAAACAAAAATGCTAAACAATGTTTTCTCACATCATACCTCTTAGAGTTGCAACAACAAAACTTTTATCTGACCTTTTTTTTAGGTCACCAATCTTTCAAATATTTTGTATAATTATTTACATAGTAACAAGGAGCTCAAAAAATAGATGGATGGAATTTTGGAGTAGTTGGATGCTATTGCTAAACATTAGGGTCATCTAACCAAAATAATTGAAGAAAGTACTAGTTATTCAGATCTATACCCATCTTCAGGGATGCTAAATAACAAGCTCTACCTTATGGACTACATGAGTTGCTCCCAAGGATGGAAGTACATCTGAAATACATTATGGAAATGATAGAAGTAAGCCTATTGACAAGGTCCCATTAATGATGGTTTCTACATTAAAGAGCCAATACCTCTTCCTCACCCAACTATTGTGGAGGTAGAGCTTAAATTGAAGCATGAACAAATCCAAAGGCTTCTAGTTATCAGCTAAGGGACTTTTGGGGCAATATCTATTAGTCTATAAATATTTCATAACTTAGGCTTAAGACTACTTAGGTGTGCCTTTATATAACCTTGACACATGCCTCATTGAGGTGTCAAGGTTGTTGCACAGTTAGGAGAGGTGTCACCGAGTCATGCACTAACTAGCCACCTCACACTAGTTTTTAGTGAGGCAACTCACCACCACACGTGGTTGAGGAGTCAAGTTTCCTCAACACACAACTTCCTTTCCTCACCTATATGTACTTTTCTTTTCATCTTAGTACATGGCTGACTTGCATACAATTTTTATGCTTTTGTATTCGATATTCAATCTTTAGTTCCTATCTTTTGTCTCTTTGATTTCTAGAAATTTTCATGGTATCAGAGCACGCTAGAGGTCATAGATAGGAAGTGAAAATTGTCTATTTTATTTTGCATTAAAAGTGTTGTTTGTTTTCCTATGTGTGTTGTGATTTAGGTTTATTATTCACAAAACATTTATCTAGAGGAGGTCGAGAGAGGGCTTGACTAGTGAATAGAAAGCCATGTGGAAGGGCCCTGTTATGAAGTTTGGGCATTAAACACCCCTATTGCTAAGGCATCCACACCATAGCCATTGGTGAGGCATTGAACCTGTACAAGACGAGAAGGCATTCTTACCATACATCCGCGGAGTCAACCATGCCAGGAGAAGGCATTCCTTCCAAATACCCATGCCAGCATAGAGGATCCCTTGCACCCAGTACAAAGGGCATACGACACCCTCACAAAGGGATTTGGGAGGCTGAACAACTTATTAGAAGGCACGTTGAACTGCATTAAGGGCCCCAACCTGTGTTCTAAGTCTGTTAGAAGGATGATCAATGGCTACAACCTATGGAAAGGTGGGGAAACATGTGTAAAGTCCAAAGCAATGGAATCAAATGGTTTGCAGAGGAAATGATGGCCTGGCCGACCCCTTGCAGAATTCCCATCGACCCTACCAATACACATTGCCTACGAGTACACATTACCTCTACAGATACCATACTTTGGTCTAAGGCATTTATTTTGCCTAGTTTGAGGCAGCCACTCCCGCTAGAAACACCAAAGCCTATCTAGTTCAATTTGGCCGCCATTACATTTTTGGCCACCCCTACTTCCTTTGTGAAATGTTTTTTGTCCATCTTACCCTAATTTTGGGCCTTGGAAAACCCTAGGTTTTTTGTGCCCTAATTTTATTTGGGATATATTGTATTTTTTTTAAAGGCATTCTACATAATGCTTTTTTTGTATTAAATTAACCAAAGCAAATATTTAAATTAGGGGCAAATTAGCTTTAAGGTTCTTTTAAAATTGTTAGTGTGAAAATTGTATTTTTGTAAAAAAGACTAAGTATTAGGGATCGATTATATCGACCTGCTTAGACCTAAAGCACTAATTTTATAAAGTGTTGCATTTAAGGGGGAGGACAAATTAAGCAAAGGGGTTTAACAACACACTAATCTTATAAAGTACCACTTTCATGTATTATTTTGGGGGGATTTTACATAGGCATTTTGTTGGTGTGAACAGGGTTTTCACCTAACCAGTTTACTCTTGTGTGGATAATTCATATTATTTAACTATTTATTAGTTAAATAATATTCACACATCACACATAATTTACACATGTTAAGTTGACTTAATGAGTCTTCAAGGTGTGGGGGGGGAACTACTTCATTGTGGGGGGGACCTATAGTCTCACTCTTGCTATCCTATCGGGGGTATTGTACATATGTGATAGAAGTTGTCCTTGGAGGGTCATGTTCAGTCCTCCTATTATCACTTCTTTCACTTTCATTGTTTCATGCATTCTCACTTTTGGAGAGGAGTTTTTTCCCATGAGTTTTTCTCCTTTTGTCCACTTGAGATTTGTTGTACATGGGTACCTAACATGGCCTAGCAGCTAGAACACATCTTCATCATCCATCATTTCATCTTGCTTTAGTCAGCTACTCCCTAAGTTGCACTTAAGGGGGGGTGTTGGTGTGAGCAGGGTTTTCACCTAACCAGTTTACCCTTGGTGCCGAATCTGAGAAAAATGTATAAATGGATTTGAAGAGCTCCTAAATACCTTTTCGATGCTACAAGAATCACGAAAATTAGATATCATGGCAAGAAGTTGTGAGCTCGAAAGAAAAAAATGGAGATCTATCTTCAAACTGCTATAGCAGTCACTTGCAGCAAAATATCAAAAATCTACCGATGCCCTTGTGAAGTACTCTCCGTCAACTTTCCAACAATATCTTGTTTGTCCAATTTTGCCTTCGTGGGCAGAAGTTATGCAAAAAGAAAAAAGCCCCTTTTTAGGACTTTGAGGGTCAAAAACGGCCCCTGGAACTGATGTCAGTGGAATATTCTTGGAATATTCCCTTTCATTAGGAAAAAAATGCCCTACCCAAAAAAGAAAAAAAATGCCGATCAAATGTAAAACCACCGAAAATGTAGAGAAACCACCGATTCTCTCGCTGAAACCACCATTCATATGTGGGAAACCATTGATGTTTGTGGAAAACCGTCGATAGCTTGGCAGGTAACCACAGTTGTACTACTGAAACTATTTTACAGACATTTAACCATTGTCATCGTGGGCAATCAACTTATAGATCTGACACTGTGTAAAGATTAGATCGTCGGGGTTGAGGTTTAGAGAGGCCGCTTAGACAAGAAACTATCACCTAATAGAATTGCCACTGCCTGGAGATAGTTTAAATGACTGCTGGGAGGGGTGAGTGCCTGCAAAGACTGCCACTACTGTTAGGAGAACAAAAAATGTAGGTCGCCAGGATCTTAAAACCGCCACCCTAATGGTCTAATCTTTACATAGTATCGGATCGATAAGTTGATTGCCCATGGTGATAGTGGTTAAACATCCATAAAATAGTTTGAGCACTACAACTATGGTTACCTGCCAAGCCTTCAACGGTTTTGCACAAACATCAGTGGTTTCTCACATATGAATGGTGGTTTCGGCGAGAGAATCAATGGTTTCCCTACATTTTCAGTGGTTTTACATTTGATCAGCATTTTTTTTTCTTTTCTTGGTAGAGCATTTTTTCTTGATGAAAGGGAATATTCCAAGAATATTCTACTGACATCAGTGCTATGGGTCCTTTTTTGCCCCTCAAAGTCCTAAAAGGGGGCTTTTTTTCTTTTTTGCATAACTTTTGTCCACAGAGGCGAAATCGGGAAAGCAAGATATTATCAGAAATATGATAGAGAGCACTTCGTAGTGGTGTTAGTAGTTTTCTGATATTCTATTGTAAGTGACTACTATAGTAGTTTGAAGATAGATCTTCATTTTTTGCTTCCGAGCTCACAACTTCTTGCCATGATATCTGATTTTTGTGATTCTTGCGACATCGGAAAGATATTCAAGAGCTCTTCAAATCCATCCATGCACTTTTCTCAGATTCAACACCAAGTTCATTTTATTTCATTTGTCATTTGTTTGGCTTTTGAGTGATAACTTGGACATTTTGACACTTGACAAAGTGAAACTTATTTTGGAGGGATTTGTTTGCTGTGGTTAATCATTGTGAGCAATTGTAATCTCCCTTGGATCTCTATTTTAAGAGATTTTGATGATTTCCCAATTTTGATCCCTTGAGGACAATTGTAAATCACACTAAGTATAAAGTGCCACAATCATTCTTTTTTGGGGGGTGATCTCTTTGATTGAGTAAAAGGGGGGTTGTCTTGTGTTCTTTTTTGTACTCTTGCACCATGGATTTAAACAAACTTCCTCTACTCACACCAAATAACTATCATGAGTGAAAAACTAAAATGGATATTCATTTAAGAAGTTTAAAAATTCATAGAGTAACAATGAGTATAGAAATTAAACCAACAATAGCTGTAGAAAAAGTGAAAGTGGTACAATAGATATGATCAAGCCTATGGAACACTATGCTTGTCTATTTCTCCTAATCTTCTCTTTCATATTAAATCTTGTACTACACCCAATCAAGTGTGGACAACCTTAGAGAATCTCTTTGGTAAAGAAGATGCTATGAGAGGTTTCAAATTGGAGAATCAATTAATTGGTTTGAATCCAACAGATTTTGCAAGCATCCAAGACTTCTTCACAAAACTAAAATCACTTAGATTATAGCTCAAACAATGTGGAATTGAGAAAGATGACACTGAATTGATTCTATCAATCCTTTCCAAGCTTGGTCCTAACTATTCAGTTTTTGTTTCTACCTTTTATGCTACAATGGATGCATTTGGGAAAGCTTTCACAATGCCTTCACTTGATGAGTTTGCCGCATCACTCACAAGGGAGAAAGCTAATTTAGTACACATGGGCACATTGATGTCTTCTAGGAATCAAGCCATTCTTGCTAGTCAAGGTACAAAAGATCAAAATGCTTCAACTAGCAAAGGCAAGAAACATAAAAATAAGGATTTCAAGAACAATGACCAAGCAAAAGAGTCAACCAAAACACCTAAGTCCTCATCCTCCCCCAATGATGAATCGTCTAAGAAGGAGAGACCAAAGTGTGCATATTGCAAGTAACTTGGACATGATGAGCATAAGTGTTATGAGAAGAAAATTGATGAGTTGACTCACATTATTCAAAAGTATAATATCCAAATGCCATCATTATCACCTAGTACATCCTCTTCTTTGACACCATCTACACATACAGGGACAATAGGCATTCCAAATGGGACAATCAAAGAAAAATGACAAGCACTCTTTACTTCTACATGTCCTCAGTCAAAGAGATGGCTTCTTAATTCAGGAGCTTCTCATCATATGGCATCATCACAAGGGATGTTCTCTTCATTTGAGTCATGTACTTCACCACCTATTTTGATGGGTAACAATACATACATGCATGCAATTGGTAAAGGAACTATTGATGTTGGAGAGAATACATTCAACAATGTGTTGTGTGTACCTTCCTTGTCAACCAATCTCCTTTCCATCTACCAAATTACTCATTGTGGTGTAGGCACGATAGTTGAGTTCACTCTAGATTCTGTGATCATACGGGAATTGGAGAGCAGAGATATCATTGTTGTTGGGATGGCTGATCATGCATCTCGCTTGTAGACTTTCTCCCATTTTGTTTCTGATGATGTAGATCCATTAATTGGCATTCACACTCATGCATCAAGTGTGAATCATGTTTCTAAGGAGAAGTTTGGTCACTTGAACCTTGGTGTTCTTTTACCCACTTTGGTTCATGAGACTAGTGCTAAGCTTCCATCACCTCAATGTCTTGCTTCTTCAGAGATCAACAACAACATGATTTCTTCTACTTCAGTTGAGAAGGATCATTCTAGTCTTTCAGACATAGCTTTGTGGGATACTTTCTTGGCAGGTATATAGACTTGTTTTGTGAGTCTCATATTATAGATTTGGAGGACACACTTGAGGGGATATCTCTCTTCTTTGATAACAGTTACAACATAACTATTATCTCATCTTCTTCTTTGGAGGTTATTCTTCATTTGTCCACCCGAGATTTTGGATTGGTCACACCTCATTGCATTGTGCCATTCTTTGATTCTAATATGTGGACACTTGAGCAATTTTCAAATACATCATCCATCATGAGGCTTTTTCCCTCATACCTTGAGATGGAGATTCTTCAACATCAGCATTTGGATTGGTTTCTTCCTAAGGGGAGAAATGCTGTTTGCAGGTATAAGACACTTTCCAACATTCTTCTTCAGGCATTCTCCATTGGCAGAGGAGCTAGTTCATTATGGGGGGGACCTAGAGTCTCACTCTTGCAAGTATTGTACATATGTGATAGAAGTTGTCCTTAGGGGGTCATGTTGAGTCCTCCTACTATCACTTCTTCTTTCACTTTCATTGTTTCATGCATTCTCACTTTTGGAGAGGAGTTTTTTCCCATGAGGTTTTCTCCTTTTCTTCACTTGAGATTTGTTGTACATGGGTACCTAACATGGCCTAGTAGCTGGGACCCATCTTCATCATCCATCATTTCATCTTCCTTTAGTCAACTACTCCCTAAGTTGCACTTAAGAGGGGGTGTTGGTGTGAAAAGGGTTTTCACCTAACCGGTTTACCCTTGTGTGGATAATTCATATTATTTAACTATTTATTAGTTAAATAATATTCACACATCACACATAATTCACATATGTTAAGTTGACTTAGTGAGTCTTCTAGGTTTTCTCTTTGAGTCTAGTTGTGTGTTGAGTTGTTGATAGTTGGAGTGAGTTGTCTTATCCTCCACATGTGTAATTAGTTATCATCCTCTAATTATCACATGTTGTAGGAATATCTCCACTTTCCACTCCATTTTTCACTCCACCTTTCTAACTCTCACCTTGCCTTTATAAGCAAGGCTTTCTTCATGTATTATGTAACAACAATCTTGTAATCTTTTGCATTCATTGATAGAATAGTAGTATTCTCTCAATTCATCTCTAGATTGTGTTTTCATGAATTCCTAGATCCTGGGTGGCTCCAATCATAGCCAACTCTAGTGTAAAAGCACAAACTTGTGTCACACTTTAAAAAGGAATCAACCAACATCAAAAAAATATCTCAACTTTGACCACATAAAAGTGGTCTTTATATTTTTGAATTTCAAAATGATGTAAACTAAGAAAATGTAGATCTCTTATTGAAGTTTATTAGTCTAATTTTTTAGATTTTTATAAAAATTGTTTTCATTTTTTTTTTAATCAATTTAAGAGCAGATTTTGAAATGCTGAAAATTTGAAGAAAAAGTGACATTCAGTTGATGTCAATAAACAAATAGAAAAAAAATGCATTTTCTCCTAATTTTTTATTCCCCAAATAGGTGACTTCATTATCTAGGGCATGGAAAAAAAAAAAATTGATCTATATTTTTCTCGTAATAACATTTTAACGTCAAACTTACCTGATTTTGATAGTTTTCAGTTAATGTCAACTATTGTTTAATTTTTTTTCCATTTTTAAAAAACAAATTATACCCTTTTGAAGAGGATTGTCTCCTCTAAGGCATCATATATTTGCCAAATTTTAAAATGATGTTTTACTATTTTTTTATAGTTTCAAATTAGCCTCTTTTTGAACTTGAACAATTTGCTTGCATTATTTTCAAATATTTATATCCTAAAATTACTCAAAATATAAAAATATATATATATCCACATTCAGCACTCCGAGCTCTACAAAAGGGTATTTTTCTTTTTTTTTTTAAAAAAATTTGATTGTAAAAATATTAAGTAGAAGTTGGAAGTTTGATAAAATATGAGAAAATGGTGACTTTGCTGTTTAATAGGATGCCACATAGACAGATTTGATCGAATGGGATTCTATCTAATGGGATTCGGCTAAATCCCATTTGGTCGAATCTACTCCTTTGTTTTTTTTTTTTTTTGAAAAAAATTGTGGCTTTTTTATTATTTTTTAATTATTGAATTACAATAAATTAAAAAAAAAAAAGGATTTCGAATGGAAGAGTCATATTGAAAAACACAATAATGTGAAAGTGTTTGTTTAATGCCTTTTTTTTTGGCCTTTTTAGGTTTTTTTAGTTTTTTAGCTTTTTTAAATGAATAAATTATAAAAATTTGGAGAAAAAAGAACCACTAATTTCAACAAGGGAAAAGTCATATTCAAAAATACAATGATCTAAAAGTATTTTTTTAATGTCTTTTTTGGCTTTTTTAACTTTTTGGGGTTTTTTTAAATTATTAAATTATAGAAATTTGGAGAAAAAAGAACCATTGATTTCAACAGGGGCAGAGTTGTATTCTCAGGTACCATGCTCTAAAACATGTAATTGATTAAAACCATTGATTTATTGAATGTAGACCTAGATCTTTAAAAAATAAAGGTTAAAGTCTTTGTACATGTTTTATTTTTGCATGCAGGTGAATCCAAATTTGATCAATTTGTGATGGGCAATAAAAAGACAAGAAAAAGGTTGTATGATCAAAGAAGAGATACTACAAATGTTGATGAAGGAACATCTACTCAAGAACAACCCATGGAAATTGTTGATGACCAAGGAGTACAGGTACCAGAACAAATTGAAGGTGGTGATAGAAATCTTTTCCTTGGTATGGAAAATCTTATGGGGATGGATAAGGATTCTCTTTTCAAAAATATTTCATCTGAAGATATGGTACCTGAAAGCACAGTAAAATTACACTCTAAAAAAATATGGGACAATTTTTTTGAAAATAAGTCTATAATTGGAAGAGCACGGTTATTTGCAAAGTTATTTAGGAAGAAAGAGATGACCCCTATTTTGGAGTTCTTAGGGGTTGATAATAAGAAAAAGTCATCAAGTTCATTAAAGCAAACAATAGTTGAAAACCTACAAGAAGCATTGAATTCTATTGAAAGCAAGAGTCGAGCTATTGATTTAAGTGTTTCATGTAGAGCATTAATGACTGTAATTTCTAGTAAGAAATTATCACATAGAAGACAAGTTCAAGCAATTTCCTAATTACTCAATGTTTCTAGGAGAACTGTTCAAAGATATATTGCAAGGAGAAATAGATTGGATGGAAATGTTGAGAATAATTGGGTAAATATTTGCAGGGTTCCCCAAAAAGATAGAATCTTAGAAGATGTAAAGGAACAAGTGATTGAATATTGGTCCAGCCACTCTTGTGTTTCTTCCAATAGAAGGGATACTATATAGATAAAAGGTGAAGATGGTACAAAAATTTCACATCTAAAACATTTTATAGATACAACACAAAGTGAACTTCTTGAAGCATTGAAGCAAGAATTTTTAGATGCGAAGATTTGTTAAAAGATGTTTGAGAGTCTATGACCAAGTTTTGTATGTATAAAAAAGGTACGTGAGACTTGTTGTTGTCAAAATCATGCTATGGCAGTAATTAATCCAAATATAGTCATCTCTGGAAGTACAACACAATTTGTGGAAACCCTTCTATGTAAAAAATTAGAAGATTCAGATGAATTCAAAGTGTAGTGTATAAAAAATATATGTAATGATTGTAGAAATTTGAAGAATCTTGTACAGGTTGACAATATTGATTATTCGATGCAAGTTATGTGGAAGAGATTTGAATATGAGAAGTACTCAACAAAGTCAGGAGTTGAGAGCAGAAAAATTGTTCTCAAAGAGAGTGAATTGTCAAGCAATGAGTTTATAAAAAAATTTTGCAATATCATATATCCACATATTGAATATTGTCATGGTGCTAGATGGCAAGCTAAGGCATTTTGTAACTCAAAGAATTACTTTCCACCAGGTTGTATTCTATCTATTGTTGATTTCTCTGAGAACTATACATTTAGTCCTCAAAGTGAGATTCAAAGTTAATATTATCATTCAAAGCAAGTTGCAATATTTGTACAAGTTTGTTATAGGCATGCTGAAGAACATGTGGATGGTGTACAAAGTAGCAAAGATGAATGAATTATCATCAAAGAGGTTCACTTTTATATCAGTGATGATATAGGTCATGATAGAAGGTATGTAGCCCATTGTTTTGCAATGTTTTTTGAAGACCTAAGACGACGTCAAATAGATGCTTCACAACATTGGATATGGTCTGATGGATGTGTTGGTAAGTGTTGATTTAATTATTTTTTAAAATTATATTATATTTATTTGTGTAATTAACTTGTAGACTTGAATTGTTCAGTTACTTAAATATGTTGTACCTCGATGTATATAGTTTTTTTTTTTTAAATTTGGGTTTTAAATTTGAAATTGTTTATAATTTCATAGGACAATTTAAGTCTGTAAAAGCTTTTAATTGGTTAAGCCAACAACATATTAAATGGAACATTCAATTTTTGTGAAATTTCTATGAGAGTGGACATGGAAAAGAAGAGCATGATGGAGTTGGAGCATGTGTGAAGTGTGCACTTCGACAACATGAACTTGCAGGTAATACAATATGGAATACAAATTTAAATTCTTAAATATATTTTAAATAAATTTAAACCTGTTAGGAAAAAAGTGTAGATGTCATTATATTGCATGTGTTGAGAAGTGGAAGCTTAAGCCATTATGCAATTTAATGGTTTTGATTTATATCCAATGTTGCAGATTTCTAATATTTATCCTATTGGATTTTTAAAAAAATCTAATTATGTTTTTTGAGATTGTCTTTTCCTTTCAACTAGAAAATTGAGCTTAACCTGACATTTCACCAACATGAACTTGCAGGTAATGCCATAAGGAATGCAAATGAAATTGTTGAATGGTGCAAAAGTCATTTTCCCATCCGTGACTCAATATACAACACACGTTATTTTTGGGAAGTTAAAGGTACATAAATATTTTGTTTTGAATTTCAATGTGTGTACATGAATTGAATTTTCAATTTTATACACTTTTTAATTGGATGATTGAAATTTAAACAGATATTGATCGATCAACTCTTACTAATTGTCAAACAATTAGTGGTATTAAAAGTTTGCATCAAATCATGACAATAGGACATAGCAGGCCTCATGTAATTTAAGTGAGAGAAAAATTATGTTTTTGCGTTGATTGCATTGAGAACAATGCAAATACTCTACAATGTGAGAATATTAGAGATGGGTATGTTTTAGAATGGGAAATAAAATAATTAGTGGCCACGTCGGACCCTTTTGAAGATAATGACAATGTAGATGTCTATAATCCTTTGTATTTAGCTGATTACGAATGTGTATCGGATTTAGTTGTTACAGGTAAATTTTTTAAATTTTTAAATTGAATTTTAACTTGTACATTTGATTTATAATTTTTTAAATTTTTAAATTGAATTTTAACTTGTACTACATGGTGTGTACAAGAGATATTTTTGTTGTTCTTGCAGATCCTGACAATACAGAAGGTGTAGATTACTATCTACTAAGATGTACACAACCAAAATGCAAATTGTCAGAATCAATGACAGATGGTGATGGACAAGAGTATCCAACTGGATCAGTGGTTGTTGAAGGTACATACTATCAACAAACAAAGATAGATACAAATAGTATTATATTTAATGATTATATGCCAAGTCAAAAGGTTCTGCATTATAGTCGCTTAGTTATAGCAACACGAATAAATCTTGAAACTTTACCAAAAAGAGGACATGCCAAATAAAGGTGGAGGTTGCCTATTGAAGATCATGAAAAAATTTTAGAGATAATAAAAGATAGAGAGGATCTAGATTATATGTACCAAGAACTTTAAGCTATTTTTGTACATGTATATGTTTTCTATGACAATTTATTTTATCTTTAATTCAAATAATTTTATCAATGTGTGATACATTACTTTTTTCTTAATCATCGAAATAGATAGGTCATCAATTAATTGCAGCTCATATGTTTTTTTTTCCTACATTTTGGTGTTCATATCTTACCTAATATTCAGGTCATCCTAAGATATTGTGATTCGATGAAATTATCTAGGCTATCCTCTATGGCTCGTAAATTCTAGATGTCATAGATGTCATGATAAAGTTATTGGCTATCTTATTTTATCTTAATGTAGCTTAATTGAATTGAGTTAATTTTGGATGTCATGATAAAGTTTAGTTTTTAAGGCCTAATAAACTATTTTATAGGTTTAAAAATTCTAGACATGATTGAGTCTAATGCATGTGTGTAGTCATTTATGTGTTCACCAAGTTATTTGTTAAATCAACATATTGGTGATCTGAGTTATTTTGTAATGACTCTATGGTATAAGCTTAGTTCTTGAGGGTAGGGAATGCCAATCTCAAGACCAATTTAGTTAAATAGCTTGTATAAATAGCCAAAGGATAGTTCAATCTTCAAACTTGTATAATTTCCTTTCTAGAATGAAAATGCAATTTAGCATCTTACTAAAATTCTCTTTCATTTTAATCCAAGTATAATTTCACTTTTACTTCACAAATCTAATCAAGTAGAAATAAATCTTAGTTAATAATATTTAAGTAATAATTTTTGAGTGATAATAAATTAAATTTACTCTTTTTTATTCATGCATTTTACTTAGAAAACATCTATTAATGAAATATTAGCTTTTCTAATTAATTTATTATTTAATTAATACATAACTCAAGCATGGAAATCATCTAACCTTTAATTTTAGTCTTTAATAGCTTAATGTTAGTGATATATATATTGTTATACTTAGATAGATATTTCTTTTATCCAAATATCCAAATTCAATGTAATTGTGTCTATACAAGTGAATGAAATTTTATTGAGTTTGTTATGGATGGCATGGAGTTGGCCTTTGCTTCACATTTTCTTTCGTTTGGAGTAGTACATTGCACATGATCCAATTGTTATCATGTACTTATTATCATTTTAGATATAATTTAGACATGTAAAAAATGAAAAATAGGAATTTGTAATATGGTAAATGCACCATAATACATATTACAAATAAGTACATTACAAATAAGTAGCATGGGATTAAGTTCCAATTTATATCTCACTAGAAAACTAGTATACCAAACTAGTCACAACTTTCAAACAAGAGATAAACTCATCATACAAAAATATCTCATGTTCTAGAAAGTTAAAAAGTAAAAATAGACCCGAAAATTTCCATTCCCAACCCAACTATGAAAATATACAATAAAAAATCCAAGAAAACAAGAATACTAGACATAGCTAGAAGGGAACAAATATTGTAAGGGAATGCACCAAGTGGCATAGCTAGTCAAGTATTTATGCTAGTTAAGCTTTCCTCATTTAGTTATCCAAGGGATGTAGATTTACTTGAGGTGCATATATGTCCCTAGGAAATTTTAAAAAAAATCCTATACTTAAGTGTTAAGGCTACCTAATTCCCCTTATAAACTTAGCATTTGAAGATGAAGACATAGAAATGCAAAATAACAAAAAGAAGGCTTGACATGCTTCAAAAGAAAAAGAATCTTGGTGTAGATCTTAGACCCAAAAATTCTACCAAACCTTCTTACTAACCTCAAGTAGACTTAGCAACATTGATTTTGATAACTGGTGAAAGGAAAATCTTGATTTTATTTTCCTAATGAAACTAGTTTGACACTTTTAGGAGGTTCCTAGAAGCACCTATTTCATCCAGTCTTGCAAAAAACATAAAACCGATTCCCAAAATCAATAGTATACATTTTATAAAACCATAGAAACATTAAAGACTCCATTCCAAGTTATAATTCTATAATATTCTCTTTCCTAAGGTCATATAGATAGAATATTAGGGTTTTGTATTAATCTCCCCAAAATATGAATCCTATGGTTTTGGTTTCAAATTGACACATTCGAATTTAAGTCACAAAAATTGAATTATGTAGATTTCAATTCATTCAATTTCAATTTTACAAGAATTTCAACAAGCATTGAAATTATTCTCAATCTCTAATCTAATCCTTTGTGAGTGTTTGAATATCATAAGGAATGTGTGTTCTATTAATTTCTTATCTTTTATAAAATATCTCTTTCTAGAAAGCTCCCAAAACCATAATTTCAAGCCCTACTTAAAGATAATCATAAATCTATTGTCATACTTAAGAATACACAATTAAAATATTATCGTGGTTTGACATCCACATTTTAGGGTTTCAAAATAGATGTTTAGCATTTCAAACAGATTTTTTAGGGTTTCAAAATTCATGTATTAGAGTTTCAAATTTATATATTAGGGTTTTAATTTGGCGTTTTATGGTTTCATATTAACATTTTAGGGTTTAATCTAGATCCAAAATTTGTTTATAAAACATTAAAAATATAGTGCATTTACCATATTAAAAAAATTCCTATTTGTAATATCTATTATAAAACATTGGCCTCTATTATATTACAAATAAGTAAATGAATGTTTGCTCTAATTTGGAAGCATATATCATCCATTTTTCATTTTTTATCATTTTAGATATTACAAATTCCTATTTCTAGTGATATTTAATCCCTATGATCAAGAATACAATGAATGTCTTACAAGGCTAGCTATGAGCCACAAACATGAACCAAATTTGCAAAAGACATGAATTGGAATCACAAAGCACATAACAATTATTGAGAAAGAGATTTGTTAACTACTTTTAGAACAATAATTTTATCTTTTCCAATTAGTTATTTAAATCTAATGTATTTCTTGGCATGCAAGGATTAAACAAGAATCATTTATGATTTTCTCATGAATAAAATTTATTATTTATTCAAATCCTAATGTAGTGTTGTCTAATTAGAGTAGTGATTCCCTATTTGCTTCCAAATTGCACCAATTAGATCTTGTTGTAGTAGAGACTATTATTGCATATTTTCATTCAAACTATCCTTTGTATTTTTAAATATAATACAATTCAAGGAGAATGTCTTGATATGAGAAAAAATTAAAAAAAAGTTGTTTAAAGAGGACTTGTATACAACTGGAATTTGAAATGAAAATCCTTGAGGGACTAAGTACCTATAGAATTGAATGTTACCACATTGCTAAAATGTTCAATTTGTATATAATATAAAATGTATATAATGTTCAAACCATAATATAAAATGTCAAACCATAATGTCAAATGTCAAACATAATAAGATCTAGATCAATCTCCTGATCCATGTGTGGATCTACATCTCGATCTCTCTCTAGATCTTGATCCATGTGTGGATCTATGCCTTGATCTCTCTCTGAAACCTGATCCATGACCTGATGCACCTCCCTGCACAAGACGGTACATAATTTAATTTAATGTACATGTGTATATATATGTAAAATCATCTTAAAGTTTTGTACTTTCAACATGTGTGAATTTATCATGTAATTTATATATATTATAAATGTACCTCAAATGTATCGTGCATAGGATCCTCTGCATGCTCTAGATCTCTGAAGCACGACAAATTATCCCCTTGTTGCTATAAATTTTCAAATACAAGATTTCAATGAATAGTGAGGACTACTTTTAAGTCAAGTTTATTTAATATATACACATGTGAATTTGTAGAACGCAAAATATAGAAATTATTTAAGTACCTGCACATCCTGGAGCACTCTACCAATCCCACTAATCTCAGATGAATGAATTGTAACATTAGGAACACCTATATCTAAAGGTAAAGGACCAATGCCAAAGAGAAGTGTGCTATATGTGCCATGTACATTAGGCGCAACCTAATGCTATGTGGGGTTTGTAGGCTGATCTAGAATATTCTAGTCCTCTGAAGTTGCCTCACCCTGACCTGACTGTCTACCAGTATGTCGTCTAATATGAGCCGATACATCATCCAAAGGAATACCATACTCATCACTGATAAACTGGTATGCTGATAGTAAATCAAGAATGGAAGCTGAAGCAACATTACGTACAATGGTGTCACTCATATGGGTCACATCTGATGGGGATGGTAGATCTGCATGAATGTAGGGGTCATAATTCATGGATGTAGCCTCAGTGGGAGGAAGGCCAATCCATGGACATAGTAAGTATCTCCCTACATGATCAGATGACATCTGATCAACTTGAGTAGCAATGGTGGTCATCCTGTCAAAAAGCTTGGATCTAGTTGGTGCAATTGCTGCATCACTTGCTGTTGCTAATTCCAAACATTTTGGAAGAACCAAAAGGTTTGGACCAACTAATACCCTCTTATTTTCGGGCGGTGGCAAGTTTGGATGTCTAAATTGAGGTTTATCAGCAAACCTCCCCTTTCCCTATCCAGCATGTGCAGGCATAAATGTGCAATCCACAGATAATCCTAAATGAAACTCAGCATATAATTGTTTGCAAAAATATAGTGGCAACTCATCGTTAAGAGGACATCTATGATTGGCTGCCAAAAATCGAGGATATATAAATAGACCAACTAGCGGATCGTACACCTGGTAATAGTATAACCTCTAACTTTGTCTTTCCCAGTATAGAAAGGGAACATAGTATGCACATTATGTAATGAAACTCTATCAGAAATAGTTTTGATATTCTTAGTGCCAGTAACAGTCCTAGAAAGGGACCTATAAAACTCCTTAGTGCTAATATCATCATATGGATTGTATGATTTTATTGTCTCAATCATATGTCTAATCTCACACTAAATATTAACTAATCTATCTCTATTAGCCAAATTTTGGGGGTTCTATATAGTTTGATCCAAACAGTCAAAGCATTATTTAATCTAGAAATGTTATCATTATAAAAAATTATTCCTAGCCTCAACTTCGCGCTGAGACTACGTGGAATGATGAGATCTCTGATCATCAGCCATATCTAGATAAAACTATGTTACAAAGAGATCTGCATTTAATTAAAACAAAAAAATTAAATATGTACAAGCATTTTTCTTTTAAGCATACAAAAATATAAAAATGCAACATGTAGATCATCTAAATAAACACAAAGTTTAGATTTGCTTGCAAAGGAAAAGGATTCAAAGATAAGCTTGGACAATTTACAAGATTCAACTTTTCATAAGTATATAATGGTTTTCATAACTATAATGGAAGAAATCTAATTAATGTATTATCAAATAAAGAGAATTGAAGTTACCAACAATTATGTTCATTGACATTTCATAGATTGAAATTTGGAATTATACTTACGTTTCATAGATTAAAAGTGTATATTTAAAACAAACTTGGCTCACGATCATCATTAAATATTCAATACCAAATACCAAATTCCAAATTCCATACTTAGACACATTATTAAGCCCATCATAACCCACAATCACTTGTAAGTAATTAGAACTTTCATTATCTATTACTTAAATATATTTTTTATAATACTATTCACTTTCAAAGTCTATAGATTAATTTAATATAAAGGTATTACAAAATTAAAAATCTTATACATGAGTATGGCCTAAGGTAGTTCATGATCTTATTGTTGAGGCAAGATAAGGAAAAAAGAGGATGGTTCTTATAAGAATCCTTCACGCCCATTAAACTATTGTATTCATTCACGTCACTACCATGTAATGTTGAGTTACTGAATGTTGAACCTTATATGATAACATATTAAAATACTTAAAAAAATATATATCTACTTAAAAAGTCTAGTGTGTGGGGGAATCTATGTTCCCCATTCAACACTACTAAGGATATTCCCACAAGGTATGAACTTAGGTCCAAGTCCACCCAAATGCTATGCATAATTTTATTTGTATTGATTTCTAATGGTCATAAAACAATGTTTTAACCTATCTCTAATGTTGTTAACTTTATTAATGCTATTGGGAATCTTTCAACAAATAACTCCATGATACATCCAAAGCTAAACAAATGAACGTTACTTCATAATTTTCTTTGTATTGATTTCTAATGGTCATAAAACAATGTTTTAACCTATCTGTAATGTTGTTAAACTTTATTAATGTTATTGGGAATCTTTCAATAGATAACTCCATGATACATCCAAAACTAAACAAATGAACGTTACTTCATATTCAAAAGAGATTCAATATAGAATATGAAGCACAAGCATTAACAAAAAAACACATGCACAAAGGGAAGCATACAATTCTTGAAAAGAGAATAGGTGCTTCCAATTGCGAGCACAAGGCTTGAGAATTTGGAGTGATCTAGGGAAAAAATCAATGTCAGCTATAAAAAACAAGAAAAGATAGAGATACTAGTTCTAATGTAAAAAAAAGAGAGCCAGTATCGCTGAAATGCTCATGTGTATGACAAAATTAATAAAAAATAAGAAAACAAGCTTGAAGAAAATGTGAAATAATCCTCAAACTGTATTCCTTTCTAGAACAATCAAACTAATTTATGGATTTATCTATATTGAAAATCAACAATACAATTGATCTGTTGACTGCATAAAAGTAATTATGAAGCAGAGGTGCCTATTCAAAGCATTTGCATTTTTGCTTGGAGAAAATATTTTCTTGAATCCTAGAGTGTCAAACTATGGACCAAGTCATTTTTGTTCTTATTCATGATTCTGTGATGTGTGACAAAGTTGATTGTTCAGCACATTTTTGTTATATGATACAGATGCACATCAGATTCTTTATTCTCTTTGAGTATGTGCTAATGGATTTGTATATTTTGGATGTGCATTTCTTCTTTCCTGTATCTGCCAGTCTTTCTGTTCATTCTGATTGATTTTGTTGCTTCCACCTACAGGATTGATGGAAGTCCCTTGCTGAAACTTTGAATCTAAGTTTTACATGGATGATCCTTTGTGGAGCTAAACATCTTGATCATCACCTATTTGATCAGTGTAATTTAAATTTGACAGACCTAAACTGCACGGACTGTTGGATAGACTAGAGATGACTAGGAAGGGAATTTTGTTTGGAATAATCTTAATATTTTGAGAAAAGTAAAATATTTAAGGTTTAAAAATTGAAGGATAGGAGGGTTTACTTTCTTCCTAGGATAATTTTTAAAGGTAAACTCTCTTTTAGTGTTTTCTAGATGGGAATACTTTGGGCACTCCCTTTTACTGCTATTATTTTTGGATCTATGTTTGAGTCCTAGTGGCCTAATTTGGTCATATGTGGACATCAATTTTCTTTCTTTATTTTGCAAGCAGTACTTGGAGTATCATCTATTGGGACTTACCTCATTATGTTTGTATAATATGTCTCATGCTATTATTCTTCAGTGATGTCCAAAGTTTCCAATGATTTCCAACTTGTAATTGAATGTGAATAATTTACATAACATTTTTTGGGAATGATGAAAGGTGATTGTAGTTTGATTGTGCTAATGAGTATATTGTTTCTGAATGGTCAGAGAAGGTGCTAGAGTGATTTGGAGCTATGTTGATAGAATGTTGGGTCAAACTTCATTGATTCATGAGTCATCAAGAGGAAAATATCCATGGTCAAGATTGGTTTCTCGTAGCAAGAGTTTGATTTCTAGACCTGGTAACACAACTGGAGGGAAGTCAGCTATGAAGAACAAGAAAAGATAGAGATACTAGTTCTAATGTAAAAAGAGAGAGCCAGTATCGCTGAAATGCTCATGTGTATGACAAAATTAATAAAAATTAAGAAAACAAGCTTGAAGAAAATGTTAAATAATCCTCAAACTAATTTATGGATTTATCTATATTGAAAATCCACAATACGATTGATCTGTTGACTGCATAAAATTAATTATGAAGTAGAGGTGCTTATTCAAAATCTATATTACTAGATACTCCACAATACGATTGATCTGTTGACTGCATAAAAGTAATTATGAAGCAGAGGTGCCTATTCAAAATCTATATTACTAGATATTCCTGTGAGATACATATTTTTAGAAGAAAAATAGAAAGTGGTTTTATGGGATGTTAGCATTCCTTTTAATTTACTCGAGCCCAACCCAGTTGCTAATTATGGGTTTGAAGCTTTTTATGTTATTTGATACGAGCCTAACCCAGTTACCAATTTTGGGTGTGATGTATTTTCTTTAATCATTTTATTTCTGTAATTGTAGTTTTTAATAAAAAGGTCAAAAAGGAAAAAATGTTTGAAACCCTAGTAATCTAGATGTTTGGGCCCTTGCTATTAATTTCGAAGTTTATTATTTAATCAAGGCTAGTTTTGAAATTGAATAACAGAGAAAAAGAAAAGACCAAATTGAATAATGGAATCTCCAAGACCAAATTGAACATTAGTGGCATTTACAAAATACCCTATTTCTTTATTTAAGACCTAAATTTCCTCTGCAATAGCTGCTGGGAAAATTGCCTTAAATGGGAGAACAATCTGCTATTGCCCATGAATCACAGTGTCATTCTAAATGTCTATGTAAATATGTATACACAGGTTCCAACTATAACAGAGTTTAAAATAAGAAATGCAAGACTCTGTTTTCGATGCAGTTTTCTATGAAGCAATGGCAGCATAAACATAACACCTTTTTTCTACATTTAATTACTTAAACTCTTACTTGCTAAGACAATTTATCTAATCCTCACCTCTGAAAGGTTATCCAAATAACAATTTCTGGCAATTTTGAACTCAAATAACATAAATTTATTAAAAACGAGACAGAACTAGCTATAGATCCATACAAATTTGATAATTAAAACCAAAAATATAAAAAAACCAACTAGATAATATTTTTCTGCCTTCGAAAAATAGGATGAAATTAGGCAACAAATTTGTATGAATTTGAAAATTGAAACCTTGAATTTAAAGAAAAAATAACACAGAAATTTAGATCTGGAAACCAAAAATAAATAAATTAAAGCCGAGGCATTTTTCAACCATAGGTATTGACAGCCTCCCAGAGCAAGCACTTAGACATGTAGGCTTGGACAAATCCTAAGGTCCATATCATCATGACGTTGGCCTCCCAGAATGTGGCACTCTTGTAAGGAAGGCCTTGCTTTTCACAGAGGCTTCACATACTTTGTCAGCAATCTTAGGTTCTGACGTGGCACCCAAAGAAAATAGTGGTGCTCTGAGCTTTTTGGGGGAGGCTGTCTTCGTGTGAAGAAAATTCTGCCCTAATCATGGCCCGGCTAGGGTTTTTAAAAAAAAATCCATTCCAATATAAATAGTGTTTTACTCTACCCTAATTATGGACTATGGAAATCTGATGTCTATTAGTATTTTACTATGAAAAAATGTGCCATAATCATGGCCCAACTAGGGTTTTAAAAAAATTTAATTAAAAAGTCAAATCTGTTCACAAGCACATAAACATTGCTTCACAAAAACAATAAAAACCCTTAACATGTTTATCATTCTAATTTACAAAATAAACAAATGCACATGATGATAATAACTAAAAAATGCAGTGTAGAACATAATGATGATAATAAATTAAAAATGCAACACAGTTATGAGAGCAAGATGAAGTCTTACGCAGGCTTTGTAGGCTCTAGGTATTCAGTAGAGTAGCATCCAGACACAACCCACTCGACCGAAAATGCAACAATTGACCACCACAGCTGTGTTTTTTGTTTTTTTATATTTAATGGATTCGATTGAAAGGGACTCGGTCCATAACCACTCGACTGAATAAATAAAGCCACATTGGCGCCAAATACACGCCACGTTGGTGCCAAGTCGATTCGATCGAATCCCACTCGGCCGACTAGTACTCGACCTAAACCTACTCGATTGAAATTATTCTTTTAGCTCAGAGTGTGACACTACTTTGTGCTTTTACCCTAACACATTTTGTATATCATTGAACAAACATAATGTTCAAAAGGGGGTAAATCATCTAAGTCAACTAATGGGGTTAACGAGTCATCCATCTGTCATTTCCTTGGAAAATAGAAAATACAAGTTCTGGTACAATGGTGTCCTGGCACACTGCTGATAGATTCACCTATTGCCACATCTATATGGATTTATTCCTAAACAAAGTACATATTGGTAGAAAATTGTATGGGAAAATAATAATAATCATGTCTTAAGCTTAATTGGTTTAAGTGTTATGAACCACACTTAGTGGGTTCCTCTATCACACATCAACTGCCCTAGAGCTCTTTGGACCAAACTGTGGGAAATGTATGGAGACTCCAATGAACTTCCATTCCTAGATGATCCCACTATAGACATACTTCATTCCCTTGATGGTGTTGATGATTCTTTGTATGATGATGATACTGAAGAGGAACTTGCATATTGGGAAAGTCTTGATTGTATTGATGACACAAAGACATACCCTCTTGCATCTCCTCTCTCTACACCTCTTACATTTGTAGATATTCTGCCACCTCCAACTAGTGCTTCATCAGATTTTAGAGTTTCTTCTTTGAAAGCTTCCATCACTTCTTTGCAATAGGATATTAGTCTTTCTAGCATTGCTGATTGGGACAGATTTCTACTTTACATCACTTGTCTATTTGTAGACCCACATTGCTAACATGGAAGCACACATTGAGGACATTGGTTTTCTCTTCACTTACAATTTCGATGAAGTTGCATCACCATTATCCTCTTCGGATATTCATGCTCTACATCCATCTACACATGGTTCTGGATTGTCATCATTTTCATCTATTAGGCATGCACTTGATTTGATTATGGCATCTTTCAGCATTGACATGGGGATAGCCGAGAATTCTTTGAAGACATCACAATGGGCACCATCATCCTTGAATCAACTTCAACATGATTCAGGATCATTTATACATCTTCCTGCATGCGAAGATATCCTACATCTTTAGGTTGTTTCATTTCTTCCCAAGGGAAAGAACATTGTTTGACATTCTTGGATGTACATCTACATCCTTTTTCGACTATCCAGCCTCATTGCAGTAGGACATGTATTATGGGGGGTATCATAGGCCTTCTATCATTTTCTATCCTATGGGGGGAATCATATATTGTACTTAGTACTTCTTCACTTGTATAATCTTCATGCATATTTTCTCTCTTTTGGAGAGTAGTTTTTTCCCATAGGGTTTTCTACCTTTCTAACTTCATGAGAGATTACTTTGTAAATGGGTACCTCACCAGGCCTAGTAGTTGGGACCCATCCTTCTTGTGCCCACCTAAGCTATGCTTAAGGGGGGGTATTAGTGTGTATATATTTCAACACTTAGGCTTAAGCCTATTTAGGTGTGCCTTCATACAATCTTGACACATGCCTCATTGAGGTGTCAAGGATGTTGGGCAGTTAGGAGAGGTGTCACCGAGTTTCCCACTAACTAGCCACCTAACACTATTTTTTAGGGAAGCAACTTACCACCACTTGTGGTTGAGGAGTCCTTTCCTCAACACACGACTTCCTCTTCTCACCTATATGTACTTTGTTGTTCAGCTTAATACATGGCCGACTTACATACATTTTCTATGCTTTTGTATTCAATATTCAATCTTCAGTTCATGTCTTTTGTCTCTTTGATTTCTAGAATTCTTCAATATCGACATTGCTAATTCTAGCTTCTCAGGGATGCTTAGGATGGACACCACTACCCCCACATGTGTCCTTCCCATAGCACTAGTTTTGTTCTAGTGTTGATATAGGTCACAGTGCAATGCAAGGTCTTGTTTGTGGAGTGCCTTGACCAAGTTGTATACTTTGTCCATATGCTCTAGAAGCAATTTTTTTAATAGAAGCTAGGGAACTTTGTTCTACAATGTTAAGGAGGCAATAAGAACAAATGCTATCAAGAATTTGTCCTTTGTTCAAAGGTTCGACAATGGCACAAGTCTCTACTAGCGGTTAACCTTGCTACAGAATTGCTTCAGCTAGCTTCAGGGTGCAACTTCTTCTTGCAGTCCAATGTTTATTGAAGTTCAAAGACTCACTTGCTTCGCTTACCATTTTTGCATGGAATTATAAATCATTCATTTTGATTCTGTGTTATGGGTTGTCTATTGGTTGGATTACTATTGCCTATGTCCAATGGCAATTTGCAAGGGATGTGTTCAACATTCTCTTTATACAACAGATATATGACAGTAACAGTGGATTTAATATCAAACTCTATTTTCAGTTCATCAACTCATGATAATGATAAAGACAAGATAGATAGTATGACGGTGACTAGGAAGGCTGTTATGACTGTGAAACATTGACTTAATAAACAAGATAAATAAAAGAAGTGCTGAAATGGGGCAGCTAGCCACACAGCCAAAGTCTTCCTTTTAATCAAGTGAAGTGGTTTTTGGATTAGAAGGCTATGCTTTTTAGAATTTTAGTTGACTATTGTAGTTGGTATTTATTCTAGAGTAGTTTCCCACTAGTTTCTGGGCTATGTGCAGCCTTTGTGTTATATGCTTGGATTCATTTTTTACCTCTTATTAATAAAGTTTTTTATTTCAATAAAAAATTATACCGTTATAATGCTTATATCATGGATAAAGTAGAAGAATGTGGTTTCAATTGTTTGAATTGCTATTATTCCTACATTTTATTCCATGTGAAACCATCATTGCCATTTCTCTACAACTTCATCAATCATTGATTTGCTTGGCCTACAGCTTTCATCAATGTTTGTTGGTTTATTTGATATGTAACTCTAACTTCTATTTTTTTTCCAAGACATTTAAATATTTGAGAAGGAATTAGTTATAATGTTTTGATTTGTGAGAAAAGAAAATTCTATGTAGAATTTCATTTAAATATTTATAATGGTATAGAAATTTCTCAATATTTGGCTATTTCGTTGATTTGACTTTTTTTCTTGTTGAATGATATGAGCACAATTATATCACAAAGAAAGTTTGTGCTATTTGTAGAAGTTTTACAACTCTAACAATCTTGCAACATGCATAGTCCACATTCACTACGAACAACACCAAATGTTCACACCTTGCATCTCTACATTTAACATCATGAGTTTGTACATCACAAAACAAACAACAATGTACTGTGCATCTCATAGCACAGGCAACCTTGTAGTTCAAATATCACAACAAAAGTAGGCTTTTATCTATACCACTTACACAAGTGAACAAGGAACACAAGCACCCTTTGGCCATGTTTACACCTCCCCAAGCCATATTCTCATTCTCAAGCACTAAGTTTCCATATCACAAAACATACAACATTGTAGTGTGCATGTCAAAACACAAGCAACCTTGTAGTTCACATATCACAACAAAAGTAGGCTTCTATCTATACTACTTACACAACTAAACCAATAGAACAAGCATCTTTAGGCCAAGTTGACACCTCCCCAAGAAATATTCCCTCTCAAACACCTTTAGATTAGATTTACACCTCCTCAAGGCATATTCTCACTGTCAAGCACCTTCAAGTTAGATTTACAACTCCCAAAGGCATATCCTCATTGTCACTGAGAACCTTTAGGTGAGTTCTGCAACTCCCCAAGGCATATTCTCAGTCTAAAGTATCTTTAGGTCAAATTTACACCTCCCAAGGCATATTCTCACTCAAGTACCTTCAGACATGAATCAAGACATGGAATGACATGTCACTACATGGACATCATAGGGTGACATTGCATACCAAGTGAAGGAATCACAAAAAATATTTAGTTCGACATATGTTATAGATAGTAACAATGAATGGTGATCATCGTTTACATTAAAAAAGTTATGTGGAGGGCAACGTATTATGACACTAAGGATTTTATGGGGTTCTTTCTAGGAGATAGTAAATATGGCTTGCGAAGAATCTTATGGGGTTTTATGCGGGCATAACATGCTAGATAGCCCTTTCATTTGAGAAAGGCTACCCTACATCTATAACAAAGCTATAGGAATGGTTTGAATATATCATTTATAACTTTATACAATAATTAGAAATGGTTGGGCAACTTCTAGATGGATTGTCATAAGTTCTTACTTGCCAAATAACTATGACAACCTAAATTACCTACTACTAATGTCCAAAAAAACAATTTGAGAAATGAAGTTATAGCAAATGCATTCAAGTTGCCTCATTTAAATCATGCATCAATAATCAACTAAAAAAGGCATTTTAAACTACACTAAACCAAATGCAAATTTTATAGATCTGTTTGACAAAAATACTCTCTTCCTAAATTCCAGACATGATAAGCCTGTCATGCCTGATTTAAGGGTTCATATTTTTAGTGAAATTCCCAAGCTGTAAATTATTTGGATGACAAGACTAGAAATAATGCTTAAAACCGCAAAGATTAATCATGGGACCCACAGAATAAACATTTAAAATTAGTTGAAATACATTTAGTAGTCAAAGAACAGTTCATACAAGGGTTTAAATTTGATAGTCGACCTTGCCTGTCAAGCGATTTTTTTATGACAGTTATCTATTCAATGCTGCCTTTAAAATACTATGGCACATTTTAGTATAAGTAAATTATATAAAAACCAAATATATATATATCAGCATAATCCTATATAAATTTTGACAGTTTGTCCAAAATCTTTCTTTTCATATGATACAGTCTTTTTAAAAATTTGATTGTATTTTAAAACAAAAATGGCTAAATACAGTTATACAACTGTCAAATTTAAGCTCTTGTTCATACCATTAAAATACTAAATAAGCTTTATGCCATAAAAGCGTGTTCGCAACCATTTAGAGAGAGAGAGATCGACATAACGTTCAAACTACCTATAGTATATAACCCTCCATATACTATATTGGGAAGCCTATTACAAAAGCCCTCTTTAAGCCTTAGTTTCTTGCATGCTTAAACCCTTCGACAAACGTCTCCTTCACAGATGACTTCTGCTGGCTTGGCCTCATTTGCAAAATCCTTGCCTTGAGTCTGCTGTTTCTCATTTCCATCAGAGTGCTCATCATTCAAAGCACAATCTGGATGAAGATCAAAATCACATTCTTTGCAGTAGAAAGACCAAGCACTCCCTTCTTCCTGACACCCATCACAGTTGTAGGCCTTCCTCTGAGTCAAATTCAGAAAATGTTCATGCAGGTCATGCTTTATTTCCTTTGGATATTTCTCTGCTACTTCTATTTCTTTCTGAAGCTCTACAAGGCGAGCATCAGTAAAGGGATAAGCCTTGGCCCCATCAACAGAAACAATGTTTCTGGCATCTGTTGTCCCAGATTTTCCATCAGGGCAAACTATGACCAAAGATGGAATTCCTTTAATGCGGAAGTAGTGGCTTAGATCCTTCTTCACTTTGTCTCCAAATGGAAGAGCTAACCATGGCATGCTTGCATAGTATTCTTCAAAGGCTTCTTGGTCTTTGTCACTAGAGAGGAAAACAATCTCGAAAGCTTCTCCATTTTGCTTGAGCTTATTGTATACTTGTACAAGCTTTGGTGTGAATCCTCGGCAAGGTGGGCACCAATGAGCAGAAAAATATAAACCAACGGTCTTGCCTTTGAGCTCAGAATAATAATCAAGAATAGATGTCCTTCTGCCCCTCCTTCATTCTGCCCCTCCTTCATTCTGGTCACGTAGTCTTTCAGACTGGTCATTTCGTCCCCGCTCTTTGTAGAATGATATCTCAGCAGATCAGCCAATTTAACCCTGTTTTGGCTGTCCTCGTGAATTCCCAGCTTGATATTCTTGGAGAATGCTTCATAGAACTTGGCATAATCCTCCTTATTCTCCGCAATTTCATTGAACATTTCTATGCATTTCTTCACCAAGTTCTTCCTGATTACCTTGAGAATCTTATTCTGCTGTAGCATTTCTCGAGAGATGTTGAGGGGCAGATCGTCAGAGTCTACAACACCTTTGACAAAGCCCAAATACTCTGGAATCAGCTCCTCGCAGTTGTCCATTATGAACACTCTTCTGACATAGAGCTTAATGTTGTTGGGTTTTTTCCTGGTATCAAACAGGTCGAACGGAGTCCTCCTGGGCACAAACAGAATGGCCTTGAACTCCAGTTGCCCCTCAACAGAGAAGTGCTTCACAGCCAGGTGATCTTCCCAGTCATTGGTCAAGCTCTTGTAGAAGGAAGCATACTCTTCTTTCGTAATCTCCTCTGGCTTTCTCATCCAGATGGGCTTCTGCTTGTTAATCAGGGTCCATTCATGAGAGACTTCCTTTACTTTCTTCTTCTTCTTCTTGTCCATTTCCTTATCCTCCTCCACTTCTTCAATATCGCCCTCCTCTTCCTTCTTTTTCTCCTCTTCCTCTTCGTCATCGCTCACCTCCTTCTCCGTGGTCTTCTCAGTCCACAGATAAATCGGGTAGTTGATGAACTCCGAGTGCTTCTTGATCAAATCCTTAAGCCTACGCTCTTCAAGATATTCCATCTGCAGGATCAAAATCCCTGTCAGGTCCAGAGCCAAAAACCCTAGAGAATCCAATGAATCTACTCTTAAAACAAACCCTGGGAAGATGATATTTTATATTACCTGGTCCTCTTTCATGAAGAGAGTGATCTTGGTTCCTCTGCCAAGGGGCTCACCGCTGACATCCCTGGTAACAGTGAAGGACCCACCGGCCTGTGATTCCCAGATGTACTGCTCGTCATCGTTGTGCAATGGCCAATGTAAGACTACGTGACCTGCAGCAGAATAATAATCAAGAATGATCACTTCATTTATGGCTCTACTAAGACACATATCAGAGGCTTGCACCTATCATACAATCAAAAGGGTTAGTTCCAGATGAGCATTGCTGATGCAGGAGCAGATTTGTAACGCCTCACTCTTGAGGCTAAAAAGAGATTCTCACGCCCTGTTTTAAGAGGCGATATATCAGCAAACACAGGAAGATGGTGCACAGGTCTGAGGCGCCTATTTTGGGCAGATAATTTATTATTAAATTGCTGCATGAACAGCCAAATATGCTTTCTGCACTACGGGAGAAAAGAAAATTTAATTGCTTTTGTTTCAATGCCTATTATTGATGAGGAGCGACGCCTTGAGGCCCGACAGTTGTATAGCTGTTTTTAGGCATTTTAGCTGTAAAATACAACCTAATTTTTGAAAAGACCGTATCATATGAAAGGAGAGATTTTGGACAAACTGTCAAAAGTTATATAGAATTATTATGATATATATATATATAGATATATATTTGGTTTTTATATAATTTACTTATATTAATGTATGTCATTACGTCAGAGGCGTTCTACACTCACAGTAGGGTGGAGTTGAAGAGCTGAAAGATTCCAAGATCCCGTGTAATTTTATAAGATTCCAATCTAAAAAATAAAAGAAATAAAAAAGATTAAACCAAAATGCAAATATTCGTGAGTAATTTATAAGATGCATGTGCTATTTTAACCAAAATGCAAATATTCTAGATGCAAGTAGTATATAAATGTTAAGAATAAGAAATATATTTAAATGGGAAATGAAACGCTAGCTGTTAGTAATTTATAAAAAATTAAAAAATCAAAATCAAAAACCAAAGAAAAAAAAAAAAAATTGGAAAATATCTCTCAGAGTACTGTAGATATATATTTTTAAATATAAATATACTAGTAATATTTTAAAGGCACTATTAAATAGATAACGGTCTTAAAAAAATTGAAACAAGGTTGACTGTCAAATTTAAGCCTTACAGTTGAGGGGAGGATTGTATTTAATATCAAGTGAATATTAGAGAAGGAGCTGAATGTGGATTCTAACGCCTCTTTAAAGAAGCTTTTAAAATAGTAAACTTTATTTTATGCCTCCCATGTTGGTAACGCCTCATTTGGAGGCATATCTTAACATTTTCTTGGTTGATAGAGGACAGAGCGTTGGAAGGGGGAGGAAGATGCGCCTGTTTTGGAGGAAAAAGACTTCTGTAGGCTTTGAACGTAGAAGATGATGAACAGAAAATCAGAGAGGGAATGCCTCTGTGAGAGGCTCAAAGAAATATAAAAATTAAATTAAAAAAAAGATGGCAGCTATTGCAGGTTGTTTATGTATGAAAAAGAGAATGAGAGGCCATGTACATGATTATGTATCCGATTTAGATAATCTGATGTTTATGTCAATTGTATGAACCTGCTGATTTTCAATAATGAAAACATATCTGAGTTGCATGCATTCACTATGTTTTGTGTGTTTGTATTAGAGCAACGAGTCTCTGCAAGCTATGTTTTGAGTTGATTTTGTCAGTATGAGTTATGGCATGATGGTGGGTTTTCTGTATTGCATCAATTGCACCACCCTTAATCCAACAATTACAGCATTAAATGAAGTGGTTCTTTTGCAAATCTACTGTTGATGGAGATAAAGCGGGTTGATTGCAGACATGACAACTGTAGCACCTTCAAATAAATATAAAAGTTAATGATTTGAGATTTCCACAGGTAAACATTTCAAGAATGTATCTGGATACAACTGTGTTAAACTCTTTCCCTCCAATTTTTCGATTCTCCTCCTTGGAGACCTGTTACAAGGAAAAAATAGATTCTCGAAAGAGACTAAAAAATTAAAATGTTGTTAGGAAAAGTGAAGTATCGAAGCAGAGACGAAACATCGGAAGGAAAAAGTGGAGTTTGGAAGAAGACTTAAAACATAGGAAGGAAAAAGCAGACTCTGGAAGGAGACTCAAAATGTTGGAAGGAAAAGTAAAAAAGACAGTTGTATCCGGATACATTCTGGAAACATAGGAGTTGTTGCTAAAACAATGGAGTTGGTGCCTTTCAGGCCCTACACCCATAATATTATAATGTTCTATGGTATGTACCCTTAGTTTAGTCCAATGTATTGAGGTTATGGAGAACCCTGCGTATGATGGGAATAACATGGGTGGTTAGTTCATTAGGGTGTGAGTCAGGTCAAACTTGATAAGCTATGTGCTATGGCTAGCCTAATGTTAAAGCTACGGCTATTTATATTACTTGAATTGTATTTGTCATTGAAGAATCTTATGGAGTTTAAGGATAGTTGTATGGTGAAACCCTGTATTTGGTAACTGCCTATATGGTGCGTCTTTTTAATTCTTGGTATTTCGGTGTTTTGGTTTCTTTACAGTTATCTAGCTATTAGAGACACGTGCGGCTGAAATCACAGAAAAAAATCTAAACCAGAACTGGTGATTAAGGGAGTTCAGTCACTTACTTGTCCACCACTATTTGTGCTAACAAAATTGCGCTCATCAGAGACTAACAGAGATTCTAAGGTCTGTGCAGCACGTTTAGCTTCCTCTTGGGCTTTGAGTTCATCCAATTTCTCCTTTGTAAGTGATAAACTTCAACACCGTGTTCCTCAACCAGCTCCACAGCTTCTGTTTGTAATGTTTCCCAGTGTAGCACAACTAAGGTGGGGATGCCTTCAATTTCAAAGTAGCGCCACAGATTCTTCGCCAGCCGGTCACTGTAGGGCAGAGCAAGCCATGGCATGCTTTCAAAATACTTCTGAAAGGACTCGTTATCTCGGTCACTGGAGATAAACAAAATCTCCAAGTCCTCACCTCTACTCTAAGCGTTGGAGTGAACCCTCTACAAGGAGGGCACCAATGAGCTGAGAAATAGAGACAAACAGTCTTGCCTGCCAGCTCCGATACAGGCACCTATTTATGAATAAGGAGTCAATTTTGAGTAAGTTGCATGGAATCGTAGGGGATATCATTCATAAAACTATACAACTTGTACTACAAAGATATGGCATGTCTATATTGAAAAAAGGAACAGGGAAATTCTTAATATCATAATCATAATACAAAGTTATCCTAAGAAAATAGACGCCTAAACTCAGATCATGATAACATAAATCTTACTCACATTTCTTCCTCCATTGCCAATGACGAAATCTCTATCAGGAGAGACAAGAAGAGAATTCAAGGACTGTGAAAGTCTTCTGGCCTCCTCTTCAGCTTTAAGTTCACTAAGCCTCTCTCTGCTAAATGGATATGCCTCGGCACCATAATCTTCAATGATACTCACACCATCAGCACTAATAGTTTTGCACTTCTGATCCAAAAGAATAAGGGTGGGAATGCCATCAACATCAAACACCTGATCAAGTTTCTCTTTGGCCTGTGTATCTGACAATGGTAAGGCAAGCCATGGCATGGTCTTTTGATACTCTTCAAATGAATTCTCGTCTTCATCTTCAGACACAAAGATGATATCAAAATCCCCATTCTCCACTAACTTTGTATACACTTCTGAAAGAACAGGGGTGAATCCCCTGCATGGAGGACACCAGTGGGCAGAAAAATACAAACCCACAATTTTCCCTTCCAGTTTCTCTGTTTTAACCTGGATAAATTAAAACAACCAACTACTTCTGAATGATAAATCATTGCAAATTAATATAAATGACAGTAATGTTTATCCATTTTTTCTTGAGAAAACCATGTACTTCGTTGTCCACCTTTAAAATGAAAACAATGTTGTATACACACTTAGTGATCCACTATTAAAATGGAAATAATGTTCTATACCCACTACTAAATTTAATTTAACAAGAATAATGATGTATTGCATCTAGAAGAACATAATGCTCTGTACCCAGCAGTAAATGTTAATATAAAACAGCAGAATGGTGTACAAACAATTGCAAATTCAATCTTAAAGAGAACTATACAGTCGTTAGCAAATGGTAGAAGAACAGAATGACTCTTTTAATCTTAAAAATATACCCATAGCTCTTTCAATCTTAAAGATTATAGTTTTGTATGCCCAATAACAAATTTGATCGAAATGGACATAATCTTGTCTACCCACACGTACCCAGGAGAAAGTTATGATTTTCCAAATTCAAAATACATAGTTACAAAAAAAGAAAAGAATGAATTAGGAAGGTTTGAATCAGAAGAAAGGGGTGAAATAGTACATAATGGATCCAATAATATTTGTTTGGAGATATTTAATGATGGATCATCTCAGCCTCCTTCAAGAGGACATAAAATCTATATTTTTTAATAGTACCATTTCACAACAATCATTTCTTGTCACAAAATATTTTATTTTTAGGTGTCTTAAATGTTCATAGGTATGTACCTCTACATTTTCTTATTTATGTATACTTGGATGCTCATCATTAGAGTTGCATGGTTTCTAATTGTCTTTACTTTTTTCCACATATGACTATTTTTGCAGTAGGAAAGGAGGGATCAAAAAGCATGGACATAACAACCTTGAATCTGCCTGAGATAGGTTAGATATTAAATATAGTGACATTCGTAGAAGAAATCAATTGTCATGATCTAGAATTAATTTTTTATTCAGTTGATGCAGAAAATATTGTTTATTGAGAGATTAAAGTGCGGGGTGAAAATAGTGGACTTCATTACTTCCATTTGAATTCCAATAGATGAGCAAAGGCGAACTCTTTGTGTAGTTGTCATTGGGTGATATAGTGAGCATTCAAAACATAAACAAAACCATTTTTTTTCTTTCTAGAAACTGAAAAATAAAACCTTGTTCCTTCATTATTAGTGCAAGTTTGATATGGTGCACATTATTATAGTGCAAGCCTATTTTTTAGATCACTTCATTTAGCATCACCAATAATCTCCACAAGAATATTTTGCCTATTTAAAATGATGGAAACATTTCACGTCTCTCACAGAAATTTATCTTGCAACAATCTTGGAGATAAATTTTGTTACAATGTGGCATCAACACGTACTTGAAGGTTCTTAACAACTCTAATAGTTGTTCTGGGGGACACATCTAAGAAACCAAAAGCAATTGCCATCTTTTTACTATGGTGGCAGAGAAATAATTTTTTTCCTCCTTTTCCACATCACTAAGTAAATGTCTTGAATTTGAAGAATACCCTATTGCCTTCATCTCTCAAGCCAATTTCTCCAACTTTGCATAGATCTCTTGTGTAGATATGGATGCAATCTATCTCCTACACAAAAAGCACATGCCATTTTATGGCCTTCAATCGAACTACATCCAACGATCTTTTTAATTCCTTTTATCTTTTATCAATCTCCTAACCAATTGAACCTCACACCACCTACCCACTATTGCATAAATGTTTGAGATCAAACATAAGTCACAACATTTTTAGGATCCAAACCAAAAAGCAAAGTCACTGTAAATATTCCTAAGCCTATATCCATATGTGATATGGAGGCACCAAGAAAACACATCCACACAACCACCACAAATTTAAATTGCATCTTAATGATAAAGTTTAAAGTGTCGTCAAGATACTCAACAAGAGCAAGGAGGTCATCCATGCACACATAATGATCAAGTGTAGATGTAATGCAATAAAGGTTGTGATTGAAGTATGTACAGTCCTCATCTATTAAACCTAAATGACTACATGCACATAGAACACAAGAAAAACTTATAATGTTAGGGTATGTTACAAAGTACTTTATTAATTTAAACATTTTGAGAATATATCCTTCCAAAATCCATTTTGTACATATCCTGCAATCATCTCATTCCATAAGATCACATCTCTTTGAAACATTTTGTCAAACAGTTCATGTGCCTTGTCTATGCTTCCACATTTTCCATACATCTCTACCAAAGCATTTCCAACTCTAATATTTGACAAAAAAATCCCCCTTCCATTATGCTTTGATGGATGTCCATACCTATTCCAAAGCTCTCATTTTGGCATAGCCAGAGAGGATGTTGGCTTTACAATTGCCAATTTCATTTGCTTGAAAGTCTCTAAAGTTTTGTCAACAAATCCATTTTGTCCATATCCTGCAATCATGGCATCCCATGAGACCACATTTATTTGAGGCATTTTATCAAATAGTTTGTGTGCCTTGTCTTTGCTTCTATATTTTTTCAAACATGTCTACCAGAGCGGTTGCAACTACTACATCTGACAAAAGTCCTCTATCCTTTATGCTTTGATTTATGTCCATACCCTGTTCCAAAGCTCCTAAATTTGGCAAAGGCTAGGAGGATGCTGGCAAAGGTTTTAGAGCCTGGATTTACACCTACCAATTGTGTTTGCTTGAAAGTTTCTAAATCCTTTTCAATAAACCCATTTTGTGCATATCCTATAATCATAGCACTCCATTAGACCACATTTCTTCGAGGTATTCGGTCAAACAGTTTGCATGCCTTGTCTATGCTTCCACATTTTGCATGCACGTCTACTAGAGGATTTCCAACTATGATATCTGACATAAATCCCTCTTTCAAAGCATTTGATGGATGTCCATACCCTATTCCAAAGCTCCCATTTTGGCACTAGCTAGAAGTATGTTGGGAAACGTAAATTGATCAGGTTGCAAGTTACGTGCTATCTCATTTTTCTGCGATCAAAAACCTTACCAACATCCCTAAAACTTTTCCAGCATAGGAACTTTGATAGTGAGTTGAGTTATGCGCACTGGCGGGAGAAATAGTTTTAAAAAAAATTACTTTACCATATGCTGAAGTGAAATGGGAAATAGAACGGGGTTTATGTCTTATAGTTTGGCTCTTTGTTCAAGTAAAAAGTAAGTAGAATGTCAACAACTTTTTTTTCGTTAGCTCTTTTATCATTTATTACCTTTTCCAACAAATCAATGGTTCAGATTTATTCTATAGTGGTCCTTTTAATCTGGACCATTGGTTTATGTATTTCATGTATTGTTTCTCAGTAAGGGAATGTCTATGGGCATAATTACATAAGTGTGTAAATAAAACTTAACAATAAATGTGCAAGGAGATCGTTGGCTTTTGTTGAAGACATCATGGTGACATTAAATGTGGTGAAGTTTACCAAACCACAAAAAAATGACCAGGCTGATTTGTGAGTCGACTGGGCCAAAAAGATAGAAATTGAGGCCCAAAGGATCCAATGCTAGATCGTGGTAGACAAAGAAGCCGAAAAAAATGAGTGTGGTGGACGGATGGGCCGGATTGTGGCTGGTAGGGGTCAGAATTTGAGGCTGAATCGGCCATATGATGCCTAAGAAAAGTCCTAAATAGGACTGTTGCAAAAAAAAATGTTTGAAAGATGTTGAATGCAGGGAGCCCAACCTTTGGAATGGAAATCTCCACACCTTGGCAATGATCTTCAATTGTGATGAGCCTGCTTGAGACGAAAGTGCTACATAGAATTGAGAAGACTGGAATGCAGATTGATGACCATACACAGAGCGGAATAAGAAGCCCGATGCTGATAACTGTGGGAAAGAGAACATGAGACCTTATGGTGAGGAATCTTACCCATTGGCTTGGAGCCGCTACTTGGAGTGTAACACAGGTGGAGACTCCTTCAAATGTGGTCGATCCTTTGAATGGAGACCGTTGGCAATATAGAGGACATGCTGAGGTGAACGCCCCCCAGTCAATGCAGGTGTTGAGGGAATAGAAGACTTCAAGCATATAATGATACATAAATATGCAACAATATCATTTCTTTACACTCCAATAAGAATTACTCCAGCTTAATATTTAGAGATTTTTTAATTTTCAACTTAAGGGCATCACAAGGAGATTTTCATATTTTTTCTTGCAGGGTTTTAGTAGTTTTGATCAGTCTGAGACTTATGTGAAAGCCTGTGATTCTGGAAAGTTTGGGGATTTGCGAAGACATGGACCATGATTGAAGAGTATAGAAAGCAAAACTCAAAATGGGTGAAGTGGGCATGGAACATTTTTTTAATAAAGCATGAGCATCATAATCACACCTGAAACTAACACATTCAAACCACAGATACAGCGGCTACTACATCCTTTGCAAAATCTGTGTATAGACCTGCTCTGTCCCTAAGAGAACACAATCCCATTTGGAATTAACCACAAATAACAATCCAATTTGATATAGATGACAAATCACAATATGATTTGATTTCAAATTACAAACGTGTAACATACAGATTCAACCTTGACTTCACACAGATGGGAATAGATTGATGGATATAAATCTATGTGTTGGCAAGAGACACTGCTTCGCATTGATAGGTGTTGTCATTGATGGCAACTAAGATCATCCCAATCATCCGCATAACACAATTTGTTCACACCGGAAGTTAGAATCAAAATTTCTCTAAGTCCAAGCAGTTAGGAATAGAGCAGATAAAAGGGTCCAGTATCTTGTTCCGGATCTCTCTGGTGGAAAGGCATGGTTTGCTGTGGATCTAAAGTAGTTGTAAGCATTGTCAAGACACTCTAAATCCAGAGTTTTGTCCTCCGATGATGAAGGACTCAAAAGATATTAGCTTCTGAGTATCAGGTTTTAGTTTGACAGAACAGATAGAAGAAGAATAGGTTGACCTTGTGAATGATCTTAATTCCAGATGTATAGAAGTTGTTCTAAATGTTCTTGAAGCCGATTGGTAAAATGATTGTAGATCATGTTGTGGATATATATAGCCAATGGAATTGGATGTTTTCTTGTGTGTGGTGTGCAAATAAGGTGTAAATGTGAAGAAGAGCATAAATCTAAGGTGTGAATGAAGGCAGAGCAGTAAGAAGAGCAGAGCAAAGATGAAATCTGTAAGATCAGTTTTTGCACTTAACCATAACTAAAACTCTTGCATGGGTAGATATTATTTATCGGTTCAATATATGTGATATTCTCTTGTAATCTTTCTGTAGGCAGTGAGCCCGAATGTATGTGCATTCCCATTTGTAAAAATACTTTTAACAGGATATTAATTTTTGTGAGTTAACCCCCACCGTGGTTTTTCCCTTAACCAGTTTTCCACGAACTAAAAATCTTGGTGTCAAGTGTATTTTTGTGTCGCTTCTCTTACACTTATGATTGTTGTTTTCATGGTTGAATTATTGAATTGTTATTAGGTGGTAAAAAAAAAGAATTAACTGCAGAAAGTTTAAAAGTTTTGAGACAACTGATTCACCCTCTCCCCTCAATTGTCTGTCCTATTTCCAACAATTGGTATCAGAGCCAAGTTCCTTTGAGAAGCCTAACAACTTGTGGAAAAGATCTTGGAAGAAGTTTTAAATGGGTTCACTTAAAGATCAACTTCAGTTGGCCCTAGAAGAGAGTCTAAAACAGAAATTAGTAATTTGAGAGGTGAACTTAAGGATGCTGATGATACCATTGAAATGTTAAAAGATAAATTAAAGAAATCTATGCAAAGGAAAAAGGAGCTACTTTTGCAGCTGTCCAGTTTACCTGAAGAAAATGGCATGAATGAAGCCTTGGAAGAAAAGACAAAGGAATGTGAGAAGTTGTCAAAAGAAATTGTTGTTCTAAAAATTGAAATGGAATTTGGAGTGATGAGACAAACCAAAGAAAGTGAAGATAGGAAGAAAATTGAAGAAGATCTGAATCAAAAACTAAAAGAAAGAACTGAAGAATGTTGCAAATTAGATAGAATAGCTGGCCATCTAGAGTCTGATCTACAAGAAAGTAGAGATAATGAGAGAGAACTTGAAAGGCAAATTGTCATTCTTAGACATGACCTAGAAGTTACAAATGAATATAAGGAGAAGTTTAAGATAAGCTCAGCAAAACTTGAAGAACTATTCGAAGGACAGAAAAAGGTTGATGACAAGCATGGTCTTGGATATGAGAAAGGTGAAAGCTCTGGATCCGGATAGAGAAATTTTCAACCTAGGAATGGGAGAAAAAGAACTAGAAAACCTATGATAAGACAGCCTAATGCTCAAAGATATCCATCATTCAATGGAAATTGTCTTAATTGCAACAAATTTCATCATAGAGCTACACAGTGAAGAAGCAGAGTAAATCAAAATGGTCCATCGTTCTCTGGTCAATGCTTCAAATGTAAGAGGTATGGTCATAGATCAAATGAATGCAGAAGTATGATAATGAATAATGCTAACAATAGAGGAATTGGCAATTCCTTCAATGGTTACTATTTTGCTTGCAATGGGTTTGGACACATGGCTAATCAGTGCAGATCAAAAAGAAATTTTGTTTGCTTTAATTACAATAAACTTGGTCATATTGTAAGATTCTGCAGAAGTAGGAACAATGGAAGAAGAGGTCTAGTAAACAGAAAATTGAATAATCAGAGACAAGACAAAGGCAAAGAAAAAATTGATATGAATAAGACTTAGAATGAAATAAACAAAACACGGGTCAAGAAAACAATTATGAATGATGATAAGGAATCTGCACTGGAATCCAGTGTTGAAAATTGCTCTGGGAATTGATTTGGGAGCCTTGGCTCAGAGGGAGCAGCATTGTAGATCAAATTCCCCCATCTAGTAAGTAAGTGCCTAAATCTGGCATAGTGAGAAAAAGAGATCTTAAATTGTTTTAGATCATTTGGAAGGATTTTTGGAAGAAAAAAAGGTGGATATGGAAAATTACAGAATAATTTATGAGAAACTGTTCAACAAACAGAGTAACCGGATGTATTAGGGCAGAGCATTTATTACAAAGACAAATTAGATGCTATGGAGCATAAAAAGGTCATTCATTTCTCATTTAGATCACTTTGCATTAGAAGAAAGTAAGAAGAGGAGAAGTGAATGAGTTTAGAGATGAGAATTCTCAAGAATTGAAGTGTGAAGAGGATCTCAAAGAAAAACCCGAATCTGTGGAGCAAGGTATTTCTGTTTTCTATGAAACCTCTTGAATTGTCAATCTCTGCAAATGGCTACACCTTTACTTGTTGATATCACCGAAAGGCCCTGTCCTAAATTTAAGAAGTATCCCTACAAATCTATTGAAGTCAAGCCACCAAGTGCCTTTTTGAGTGTTCCATATGGGGTTTTACATGTTGAAGACATTAGGGCATACATTCATTGCAATATAGAAGAATTTGGGAATCTGAAACTAATGGAGTTTTTTAAGAGCCATCTAAAAGATGACATTTACCAACTGAAACCTGAATTTGAAGCCCTTACAAGAAAACATTTTCTGCAAATGATTTAATTTCTATCTTTTGATGAAAGCGAATGGGTTCGGTATGTGTTGAGTCAGATGCACGATGAATTTATTTGGCTACTAAAACCATTTAAGATCACTAAAGATGTTATCAGAATTGTGACTGGGCTGAATGCAACCAGTGGATTACCTACTTTGAAAGCTTTGAAGAATCAAACTATTACTGATGCAACTAGAGTGAAGTATGACAAAAGAGCAATGACAATAAATGACATCATAGAACCGGATGTCAAATTTGCTTCTATGATCATTGGCTATAAGATCTATCACTCCAACAGGGAGAATTTAGTTTCTGGGACTGCAATATATGTAGCTTATAAGATGTTAAAGGAGAATCCTAACTATGATCTGTGTGAATTACTACAGAATCAGCTGGTAGAGAATCTAAGAAAAATCAAGGACAAGAAAAACTCTTTCAAATATGGTTCTTTGATCATATGCCTTTTTTTCTATTTCATGAATGAAATGCCTGGAGTGCAAGGTGTTCACTGGACAAATGACAGGCCCGTGGCAATCCAGATAAGAGAGCATTTATATAGCCTTGGAGATTTAGGTGCACAAAAGACAACAATCTGGGGGTACTTCAAAAAAATTTAGAGTCAGATGCATGCAAGGGAAAGAATCCCTAATTCAGTTGTAGAAAGTATGAGAATGAGATATGTTTTATGGTCGACATAGATCAATGTTTGATGGAAGCTGTAGAACCAAGAACAGTATGGATAATGCCAATGGGTTATGAGGGGGATGAGAGAGTTCTGGACATGTATGCTCAGCATCTTCTAAGCAAGCCTAAAGACACAATGGTTGAAAGATTTGAAATTTATGAAGAGCTGAATTTAAAACTGCATATTGACCTTAGAGAACTTGAAACCAATATGAAAGTAAGAAAAGAAGTTGAGCAGTTAGCTAAAAATTTTGGCCTAATTAAGGAGGTTATTAGGAAATTCAAAGAAAGAACTAAAAAGGCTGAGAAAGAGAAACAAGATAAGAAACAAATAGTTGCTCTAGTGGAACTCTCTTCCACTTCAAAGACTACTAGGAGCTCTGTTGTTGGCCATGTTTCTTCCAAGACTGCAAAACTGGAAGCAAAATCATCCAGAAAATGGGAGAAAAGGAAGAAAACAAAAGCATCCTGGACCTATTAAAGCATAAGAGAAAAAGAAGAAGATATAGATTTTGACATTGAAATCAAGGAACTAAAGGCCACCGGAACAAGAGCTACAAAAGTAACCAAAGAAAAGTCCTCCGAAAGCCAAAGGGCTAGTAAAAAGCAAAAGATAGAAGCATATGCGGAATATGTTGAGAAGCCCACACTTTCCCTAGAGGATGTGATAAAGTATGTCACTATAGATTGTAATCTAAAACCCATGATTGAATTCTATGATGAATATAGTGATGTGGATAAAAGGGTGTTGGAGGAAGCAACTGTTAGATATCTCAACATCTACAACAAGGCACTGATTGAGATAACTTCTAAGTTACCACAAAGTCTGGAAAATATTTTGGAGTTCAGAAAAGAAAATGCCAAGAGCAAGGACATAGAGATCAGTGAATATGAGATAATAAATTTGTGTCCTCAGATTTCACCTGATCAAATAGATATGATATTCAAGGAAGTCAAAGATGACTTTAGAAGCAAAAAGAGAATGAACAAACTCATGCTTGGAGAAACAAGTGAAATTGTTAAAGAAACTCAAGAAATTCTTTTGAAAGCATTGAAAAAGTACAATTTTCCCATAGTCACAAAAGAAGTTTCGGATGGTGAAGAAGTGAACATCATCGAGCAGCAATCTAAGTTGGGTGAAACCTCTATTCCAGAAGTGGAACAAGTAAATTAGGAGGATACAAAAATGATGGATAAAATAGTTGATGCAAGAGATACTCCTAATCCACCTGACCCGTCAAGAAAAGAAGACAATATTCTACTTCACATAGCCCTCCAAATCAGGTAGCAAGTGGTGAACAAACAAGAAAGAGTCCATCTGCAGAGAACATAGAGAAAGGTAAAGCAAAGAAAGAGGAATAAAAAGGAAAGAAAGATAAAGCAGAAGAAGATGGTGGAAATGTTGAAGCACCTAAAGCAGATACTGAGAAATCTAATGAACAAAAGGATGGTTTAGAAAATGTTACAAGAGACACTACAAATGCAGTGAAAAGTCTTCTTGGAAAAGAGATGATTGAGCTTGATGAGCCTGAACTACTCCAAGGTCTAGCCAATCCAGATGCTCTCTCTCCAATTCAATTGATGAAAATAACATCATTCACCCAAGTAAAGGCTAGAGAAAAGATGTTAAAGTTTCACATGGAGGACAATGAGCTATTGGGGCTTGCAACTGGGATTTTGGAAAAGTTAATGTCTTCCTACCAGAAGAGTCCATCTGATTCCCCTTCTGAACATCTAAAAAATCTTGTAAGTTCTGTAAATACTCATTTTGAGTCCTTTCAGAAGTCTGCGGAGGAAAAAGTTCAGAAAGAATTCTTGGATAAGAAATTTTGTAAAATAGAGAACCTGATAGGAAATGATAGAAGAATACTTGGTATTAGCATAAAGAGTATTCAGAATGCTCTAAATTATGGAAGTGATATGTACAAATTCTGTCTATCATGGCCAAAAATTAATGAGGATATTGAGAAAAAGATAAAGGAGCAAGAACAGAAATTGTCAAATCTTTCTCAAGATTTTGATCCTCTAACAATTTTCCCTATATGTGAAGAATGTCAAGTAATCATCTTGACAAATGAGATAAAAAGGCTTGTTAAAGAAAAAGGTAACATTATGAAGAGAATGTGTGAGCTTCGGGGATTGATTGCCCCCAAGTTAGAAGCCATGTTTAATGCCCTATCAAAAGCTCAGACTGCACTTTAGACAGGTAATCCTCTGGATCTGATAAAGGTAGAAGCATATGCATTTTTGCTGAGTGGACACATATCAATTTTGGATGGAATGAAAGGAACTTGGGCCTCTAAACTTGTGCAATTGAAAAATAGTTTTGCAGACATTCTCAAGTTCATGTGAATAGAACTTAATGATTACTTATACATATGCGGCATTATACACAGAGTCTTTGGAGAATTTTGGCTTGCAGACCCCACCCTTTTCCATTGATATCAAAGGGGGAGTGAAGAGAAGTGAAAAATGAGGAATCCAGAAAAGGGGGAGCATTGGAAAGAAGAATTAACAATAGAATGGAGCACAAGCAAAGGGGGAGTTATTGTGACACTTAGTCATTTTTTACTAAGTGTTGCCATCAATGCCAAATAGGGAGATTGTTGGAAAGAGACACGGCTTCGCATTGATAGGTGTTGTCATTGATCGCAACTAAGATCATCCCAATCATCCGCATAACACAATTTGTTCACTCCAGAAGTCAGAATCAGAATTTGTCTAAGTCTGGGTAGTTAGGAACAAAGTAGGTGACAGGGTCCGGTATCTTGGTCCGGATCTCTCCGGTGAACGACATGGTTTGCTACAAATCTAAAGTAGTTGTAATCATTGTCAAGACACTCTAAATATAGAGTTTTGTCCTCTGGTAATGAAGGACTCAAAATAAATTAGCTTCTAAGTATCGGGTTTCAGTTTGACAGAACAGATAGAAGAAGAACATGCCAACCTTATGAATGATCTTAATTCTGGATGTATAGAAGTTGTTTATTGGGCAATTGGTGATGATTAGTGATGGTAGACGACATGATCGATAATTTGCGAGTACAAGTTCTGGTCCACATCTCATATTTTGTATGGATCTAGCTAACAGAGCAGAGTACTCAACAAAGTTCTAAATGTTCTTGAAGCTGACTGGTAAAATGATTGTAGATCATGTTGTGGATATATATAGCTGATGGAATTGGATGATTTTGTGTATGTGGTGTGTGAATAAGATGTAAATGTGAAGAAGAGCAGAAATCTAAGGTGTGAATGAAGGCAGAGCAGTAAGAAGAGAAGAGCAAAGATGAAATGTGTAAGATCAGTTTTTGTACTTAACTGGAACTGAAACTCTTGCATGGGTAGATGCTATTTGTCAGTTTAATATCTGTGCTATTCTCTTGTAATCTTTCTTTAGGTAGTGAGCATCCATTTGAGTAGTCAGCAAAAGGCAGTGAGCCTGAATGCATGTGCATTCCCATTTGTAAAAATACTTTTAACAGGGTATTAATTTTTGTGGGTTAACCCCCACTGTGGTTTTTCTTTTAACTAGGTTTCCACATTAAAAATCTTGGTGTCAAGTGTATTTTTGTGTTTCTGCTCTTATACTTATGATTGTTGTTTTCATGGTTGAATTATTGAATTGTTATTAAGTGGTAAAAGAAAGAATTAATTGCAGAAAGTTCCAAAGTTTTGAGACAATTGATTCACTCCCGTTTCAGTTGTCTATCCTATTTCCAAGACTACAGGATTCGAGTTGACATATGATATACCCCCACCTTGACTAGTTGTGTTGTTAAGTGGGTTGAGGGGGTTGGTGTTGAGATTGCCCGTGTTGGTATTGCAGTTGTATCTACGGTTTGCATTTGTGTTTGGTGTGGTGTTAACTCCTTGGGTTTGGGCTTGTGAGGTCACAATGTGTATCCTTCGTATTCTCTTATCTTGTCCTTACATATTTTCTGAGAAAATAAAAGGATTTGATGTGTGGGTCATGACGTTTGTGTTGTTTTCCTCGAAAGGGGGAGGTATGTTTACCATGATGGATTCGTGTAAGGTTTGTCCTAGTGGTATGTTGGCATGTTCTTGCGTTTGACTTGCATGGTAATTAGACGATGAGGCATAGGTTTGTCTGGTCATGGTAGTACTAGAGGGCCTTGGTATGATGGTGCTTATATCAACACCTTTAGGAAGTTTAGTTCCATTTTGTATGAGGCGCAAAAGATAGCTTTGGGGGTCTGTGGCAATCATTTCATCTAGGATCCTCAACACTGTAGGGTCTTTTCCTACGGCTTCAAGGACTTTAGGTGTAACTTCAAGTTCATCATCTAGCAAGAAAAGATTATCAAAGGGGTTTCCCATGTTTCAACTAGGTTGTTCATTGGGAGTGGTGCCAAATCTCATAGTTTCAATGTGAGAGTCTTGAGGACGTTTTAAGTCTTCTTCTCCCTTTCTTTTCTTTTGCAACCATGTTTCAACCATAAGAGACCTAGGTAGTTTATGTAAGGTGAAAAATAACAATGCTAAGTTTTTGGTATTTTTTGGGATAAAATGAAGATGTAAGTTGTGAATGCAATTCTAAGAGGACCTAAAGGTTTTGGATATAAATCTAAGGGGACAAAAAAAATTGATGGTATAGTTTCATATAAATCTTGTCCTTCCATACATTACATTTTGCATATAAAACAAGAAATTATCCAAAAATAAAATAAAAGATTACAAACTCAACATTTTGACATGTATCCAAGTAAATGCTAATGAAACAACCATTCAATTTAGGTAAAGCCTAATGAAATCTAGCTAAATGACTAGCATTCTAACCTCGCAATGCATTTCACAAACACTAAAACTATATATTATCCTTGCCCATTATGATTTTGAAATTTTAAAAATAAGTGGGTCATTGCCTTAGTGAGGTACATTACAACTTCACCTTCTATTTATAGCCAAATGAAGCAATGAAATGAAGAAATGACTTCTCAAACACTAAATAACAAATAAACACTAGCCAAAATAATATACAATAGAGAAGAAATGATACAACATGGCACATACAAGACCATGCAAACCCTAAGGTTAGGGTGCACCACTATTACACACCCTAAACCCTAAACCTCCAAATAAACGTGCTAGCATAAATAATAAATGATAGAGAAGAAATGAGACAAAAATAAAATCCAAGTGGGTCATTGCCTTAGTGAGGTATGATGACCTCACCTTCCATTTACAACCAAATGCAAGAGTGAAATGAAAAACTTCCTTCTTAAATAGTAAATGACAAATAAACACTAGCATAAACAATACACAATAGAGAAAAAATGAGCCAAAAATTTAAGAAACCACCTAGGTCATTACCTTAGGGAGGTCTGATCACATCACCTTCCATTTATATCCAAATAGAGGAGTGAAATAAAGAAACACCTTCTCAAATAGTAAATAACATATAAACATTAGCCTAAATAATACACGATGGAGAAGAAATGAGAAAAAAACTCAAAAAAATAGTTGGGTCATTACCTTAGTGAGATATGATAGCCTCACCTTCCGTCTGAAGCCAAACAAACAAGTGCATTGAACATGACCACTAAGAGACCTCCACATTGACTCAAAATTCTCTCAATGTAAACCTCCACATTCTCTCCACTAAATCCCCTCATATCCATGTGAAACAATTAGAGAAAAAGTGAATAGCTACATGCAAAAAATGCAATAGATTTAGGAAATAAGGTGGTCAATGGTGAATTTTTGTGCAATATTTAATGCTGCATATTGTAGCATTGAAGATAATATCATTTTATATGTACATGCCATCCCACCCATGCAAGTATAGAGGCACACTTACTAAATGCAAATCCATGAGAGTTGAGTTTGAAGTCACATCGATTAAACATGTCTTGGCATTTAATTAAAATGTGTATTTATACATGTTGAAAATAGGTCAGTGGGAACATGTGATCAGTTGATGGTGTTCTACAATTGGGGGTCCATGTGCACCACCTTCGATCAACCATAATTTTGAGGCCAAAAATGGTCTCCAATCATTGGCCTCATCCACATGTATGATGAGTCATACACCTCTGAAAATAAAAATATTAAAGTATCCACCTCCCTGCATGTGGCTAAAAATAAAATAGTGTCAATGTTGGCATGTATAAGGCCATGTCAGCCTCAAAAGTTAGGGTGCTCCACTATTGGGCCGTCTCCCCTAGTATAGGCTCTATTCACTCATGTCTAGAATCAATCACACAACTCTAAATAAATGTTTCTTGGGATACCCTAAGAAGTACCATCAAAATTTAACTTCACATATCGCTCATAAGGTGGTTTCCACTAAACCCTATAATTATAAATGCAACACTCACCTACTTTAATTCTTTGAAATTAAATGAAAGATGGTTTAGTACCTAGCTCTTAAACTAATGATAGAATGTAGATGTTGGAGACTTGTAAAATCAATTCACTACAGTACACAAAATTAATTTCTTTGAATATCTTAACCATCTTAAATTCTACAATGACCTACAATCTTTTGTGGGTTGATTTCAAGTGGCTTAGGATCAATCCCGTGTAGTGCGAAACTGACCTCTAAGGAACAATTCTAATTTGGATGATTACAAAATTCTACGACATGATCCCATGTGATCTTTGTTGTTTATTAGTACATAAGGATTAATAGTATTTAAACATGCCATAGGGAAGTTACGAAATTGCAAGGGTCAAATTCTACTTAGTCAACCCCCTTGAAAGATTGGTTTTACAACCTTGGGCAAGTGTTGGAAAACAACAAGGAATCAAACAAGTGGCCTAAATGCACATTATAATTCAAATTTGTTCTTATTAATGCTCCAAATTGATACATGTTTGTGCCAATATTCATTATATCTCAATATCTAAAGACAATCATTTGTACATTTACAATAATAATTCATTTATTCTTATTGAGAAGATCACAATATATCTTTTTAGTGAGGAGATTAGAATAAATGGATAGCACAAAAGAGAAAGAGTGTTTATTCAACATGAGTAGCTTGTTTTTTTAAAATTAGCAAGTACAAACCAAGTATCTCATTGTTAAAGAAATGTTGAGTTACTATGGTATCAATCATTTAAACTATGTATTGAACTTCTAATATAGAGAAAGTTGCAATATAGTTGTAGGATGCATTAACATTTATGTTTATGCAAGCTTGTTGTTAGAACACTCATTATTTAACATCACTTGGTGGTACTTTACGTGTACATACTTACTTAAAAATTCACTCATAGAAATTGGAAAGATTTGTTGAAAATGTATTATTATATAAAGAAGATACGACATTAAACCTAGATTTTTTTTTGTATTATTAATGTCATATGATGACAAACAAAATATATTTATTTTAATATTTTGTATCAATCTCTAACAAAATAAATTTATTTTAATATTTAGATCATATTTTTTAAAAGACATACAATGCATAAATTTGAACTTTGAAAACCATACTTATGAAGTTTTGTGATATAAAATTATTTCTTTAGAATATAGAGTAAGTAAATTTCTAAAACTAATAATTTGAATGTCTTATTATACATTTTTCTTATATATGATAAATTTTACATCTTCATATGAAAAACACTCACTGGAATGTAATAAATGAGTGAGTGGGCATGAAGAAAATATCTTTCTAGCAAGGAGGTTGGAAAAGATGGATACGACCAAAGGAAAAAAGAGGGTTCATGTAACTAATTCAGTTAATGCAAACGTATGCATCTTATTGTTAAATACTTCTATAGCATCATTCCTTTATTAACATTTTTGAACTTCTAATATAGAGAAGGTTGCAATTGGATCTCCCACCCCAATTTAGGTTGCTTTTATTTTAATGACATTTACAAATATTAGTGGTGGTACAATCCTAATAGATCATAGTCTAATTTTATATTTCACAAAATTAATATATTTTGTTTTGTTGAACCTTTGATTACCATTAAATTTAAGTATAAATTAAACACGTCTTCATCTCTCACTATTATATTTACTTTTTACTTAACAATTTCTTAATATAACTTCTTATATTCACTTCTTTTTTTTTTTAATTTTAATAATTTATTCATATAATTAAAATTTTGTTTAGCTAAATTTTTAAAGGTAAGCACATATATATTAAAATAAAAGATAACATTTGATAAAATGCTTTTTAAGTTTTAGAAGGAATAAAATGTTTTGTAATTCCTTCATTCTTATAACTAAGGAAAAAATAACTTCTATATTATATTTAATCACCAAGTTACAATTCAGTTTGGACTCCTCTTAACCTTACAAATAACACTATAAGGTAGCCTTCATCAGCTTTGACCCCAAGATCATAAATAACTAAAAAGAAAGATAATGGCAACTCTCAAAATTAAAAAATAAAATAAAACAAATATAATTTAGTTAGTTAAATCAAGTTCATTACTACCCTATAATTAGAGATTTAGTCAAGAACTGTAACTGTAACCCCCTCAATAGGCTATTCTTTATAGAAAGGCCAATGAACTTTATATTTAGAGTATGACAAATTATGTATTTCAACCTTTTTCAGTTATGAAAAGACCGCTCGGTTAATCATATAGACAAGTACTAAAGCAAACAAATTTCAAAAGTAAATACTTGCACAGACAACATTTTAACAACTTATGATTCCTTTCCTTTTGTTAAATGGCTGGCATAGTGGAGATTACGACTTTAAGAGGAAGGTTTTTCCATTAATTAGTGACAGGTAGAGTGCATATACAAATGATAATGGTGGGGGGAGACCGCCACGTTAGAGCCACCTTATCATCATCATATCGCTTTCCACAAATCCAGCTGGATGTGTTTAGAATTGGCTTCTTTGGAAGATCTGTCTGAATTGCTAACCCACTTGAGCCACGTTGTAAAAAAATATTGTCCTCCCATTGCTGGTGGTGACCTTGAATGATGGCGCTTGCCTGTTCAATTATGAGTTGCTCTACCAGTTCTCTCCCCAGTTGTGTGACATGGCTTGCCACCCTGTCCTATCCCCTTTGATGGCCACTGACTTCACATCTCCTACTCCCACATTCGAGATGAGCACCAGATTGAAGTAGGAACACCTGTTAATAGTGAACTGCACTCCTCCTTTGCTTAGGTGGGGCACTGCTCTGAACAAAATTGACACTATGTCACTTTTGTACTTGGTGATCCACTCATATGAATGTTGGGCGGGAGATGCAGATTCAAAATTGAAATTTTAACTTAACCATCTAGTTTTATTAACAATGACTGTAACAGCTGGATTGGGAGACATACAAAGTTTTTAAAAATTAATGTTTTAATAGTTACAGTGACTGTGACTGCGGAGGGCAATGGAAAACAGAATGGGAGAAAGAAGATGAAAATGGGGCCTACTAGCCATGTATCAAGTCAAAGGCTTAGAGTGTGTTGTTTAAGCCCAGCCTTGATTTACAGAAGTTCCCTCCCTTAGGCACTAGATTTAGCCATAGACAACCATGTGAATGGAGTTTTTATGTGGCAGAATAAACAACCATGTCAACAGAGTTCTTCTGGTGCAGATTATACAACCATTTGATAAATATAAAAAAATATCCCAACTTGTTGGTTATGGAAGTTGCACACAATTGCATATGCATGTTGAGAATTTAAATATCTGAGTTCATAAAGCCAAAAAGATGGTGTGTCACAAGGTGAGGTTCCTTCCTAGAAACTTGGGTAGTGGGAAGGAACATCACATTGGTCTCTAGAAGGAACTTCACTATGTTTCCTACCGTGTAACATGTTGTCCTTTTGGTTTAATCATCAATTAAAATTTAATTAATAGAAACAAGTAAAAGTGTGTATTTTATTTCCTACAGGGTCATATGGAGCAGGTTTGTAGTCTAGAAAGAATTCCATCTGCAAATGTCCAATGACCAAGATTGTTGCTGTGATTTGATGTTATATCCAAAAAACATTTTAAACTAACTATCTCCATCTAAAACTACATGCAAGCTCATCCTCTCAGTAGGAGAACACCTATTGACATCATAAAAAAATAAAAATTTAAAACTATATCTAAAATCATTGTGATTGTTTACGTGGGTTTATGATATACACAGACACCATTACTGTGATGGTTTCGTCTCCCTCTCTACTCTGTTCTTTACAATGCTCTTGTTGTAAGAAAAGCTAACGCTGTATTCCAAGTGCCTCCACCTCTTACATTCTTCGCCCTTCCATTTTGTCACTTTTTATCGTCAGCGACTCGCTCTTCTCTGTTCCACTTTTTTTCTAATGAATAGGTAGAAGCGTTCTCCACACATTTTCATGTACATTTTGCGTTTCTTTCACATGCTTTCCTATACAAAATGGGTCCACCTCTCCCCTAATTCCCAGCGACCAAATAGATCAGACTGTATTGATAGATCTTTTCTGCACTTAATGACTATCACTGTATTCAGTCCAACCTGAATGACTCTCAATATTTCTGAATTTGACTTCAATGGTTTGGATGGCTTCAATGGTCATCCAAGGCGCACGCACAGCTAAAAACCATCCATTTCTATACAGATACTTGAATTGTCTCCAGTGTCCACCTATCGAATTAATTATCATATATAGTTATGAGTTTTCTACGGAGTACGTATCTTAACATTATCCATTTTTTATTATAGTAATAAATAATGCAGCAATCCTTGTGTGTTTTAAAATGATAATTAGGATAATGATGGAGTGGTGATGGGTTATAAGAGTGTGCCTCTAGGCTCAGGTTGTAAGTTCATTCACAATCCCATGGGCCTTCATATGAGGCCAAGCTGATTTGAACTTCCACTTGATTGTGGGCAATGGAATTTGTTTAAATTGTTAGTGTGATTGTTTTTTTTCTTTTTCTAATTGATCAATATGGACTTGACGCCTTTTTAGTTAGTTATTTCTCTATGTTTTTTCATAATTGGATGGGTGGAATGTCCCCTTTCTATGTTAAGTTATTCATGTTTGTTAGTAGGATAATGAGTTATTATTATAGAAGCTTATCTTGTTCACCAAGCTCATCAGTTCTTAGATGGTGAACATATACTGATTGTGAGCTAGATAATCTCATCAAGAGATAAGGATGTGCTTCACTAGTGTGGAATAGCTGACTATAAAGAATTATAGTTTTCAATTTAATCATATGTTAGAAGAATGTTAAAACCCCATCTCGTTCCAACTTGAAAGTATTTTTGGTTTGGCTCTATAATTTGGTCTCGATCATAGATAGTTAGTTTGTTCTCTAATGTTTAGGTTCCCTATCACAATGACATCAAAGACAATGGGAAAACACATAGTTGCTTGATCTAATTGTTTCTGGAAAAAACTATGCAGGGCTTTTTTGCACTCTTATCTCCTAACTCCTGCTTTACCTTGTTACATCAACTTCCTCATCTTATCCTTCCACTCTTCTCTTTATTTTATTTTATTCTCTACCTTGCCTTGTTTTTCTATGTCAACCACCCACCCACCCCCCCACCCCCCCCCGCCCCCCCGCCCCCCCCCCCCCCCCCCCGTCTCTCTCTTTTTAAGGAGGTAGTTTATGTAACTGTGTCCTCTTCCTGATGATGGATCACAGAGTGTGATCCAAAACATTATTTTTTGGGATGCAGAAAAGATTTACACAATTTTTTTTCCAGAAAAAATTAGATCATTCAAATGGACTATGGAAATATCATGTCTTTAAACATAGTTGCTTGTTATGGCTGGTGGGGGTGACTCTTTCATGTGCTTTGCAAGGCGGTTTAAAGCAGCCCTAGTTTGTGAGGCTCTATGACTTCATCATTTGAAGTTGTTACATGGAAAGGGCGATGATAATGGGAGGTCAATTTATTTTTCATGTAGGGCCATTTGCATGAAGTACCTACCATGGATAAACATCATGGAGCTAAACTTGAAAGGTAAATTTAAAACGTTAAGAAATATTTGGAAGAGCATTGTATGCAAGTTTATTATGTAAGGTAAGCAATTTTTTTGTTTAGATGATGAGGGGTTACAATAGGTGTAGGTTGAACTCATGAGAGGGTCACAACCCTATATGGGATGTAGCACCCACACTATCACACCCTTACAAGGTTATGACACTATGTTCATACCTTTTTGCTGTATATATTTCATCCTAATTTAAAGTAATAGAATTATGCAATAGAAAAAAAAATAATTTTGGCTATCACTCTAGTGACAAACTTTAGACTTGGTTGTTTTTCTTGTCATGCTTGAAGCAAATTTAACAAAGTGGTAGTGCTCATTAATTGCCATACATAAAACATGCTTCTAAAACGATTGACCCAAAAGCACATGTAGTTAAGGTGGCCAAAAAACACATCTTCTAAATCCCAAATTGAACTCTACATACCCAAAACAAAAAATGTGATTTTAGAATTGCTTTGGTTGGAATAAAACCATGTTATACCACATAATTGGCATGCCCAATTTATTATAAGAATGTTAAAAAGAAAAAAAGTTTTACAAGGAGAATATTTAAAAATATTATAACATTGAGATAATGTAGTTATTGAAAAAAGGAAAATAGAGCTCCTTCTAAAAGAAAGTGGAGAGAACATGAATGCTTCCTCTAGCTCACACTTGAGCATAATATTGAATTGTATTAGTTCTCTCCTCTTGCACAATGGTGCAAATATTGGAGATATCCAATCTTATCTAAAGTTGTATACATCTCTTGTATTCATTGTAGTTTATATATCAAAATAGTTATTGTATCATATTTACAACCTCTAATTGTCTTTTTTCTCTTACTACTGTGTGTCTTGGTTTTTTCCCCCTTTTATGAAGTGATTTGTCAACATGATTTGTTAGTGGCAATTTATTTTGTTGTGTTTAGCTTGATTCCTAGCAATGAAAACTACTTTATCATGTGTATTTTTCTTGATACATTTTAACAAGATGCATGTTTTCCCCCTGGTTTTATATATGACCATTGTCAAATTATTGAAGTAATGAACCATTGGGTTTTCACAATCCAAATGGTTGTAAAGGAAAATAAACTTGCCCACCAAATTGGATAGAGATGTAATTATTTTTATGTTTTGTTTTATTTTTTCAACAAAATTTACCTTTGGTAAACAAAACACACTTTCCTACTGATTCACATCTTGGCTTTTTATAAAAAATTATAAGAGAACCTTATTTTTACTAAATATTTCAATGACATTTATGATGTGGCTTTGTTTTAGGGATAGAAAAACTTGATTAGTAATGACCAACTATATCTGCTAAGCTATGAACATTTTTAGTTAAGGTTATCAACATATTTAAAGGTATTTTAACTATTACTAATGTTAATGAACTTTAAGAATTATATTATGTATTATATTTATTTAATTGAATACACTTTAGCATTATACATTAAATATTATACTATATAAATGAAAATACATTTAATAGAAGTACTATATAATCTGACTACAACTTGATGCTTCGTTCCAACATCAATCACCCATCTCAATACTACTCTAGTCCAAGTGTGCTTAATTACAAAGTTATGATGGATCTGGTACACTGATCCTGGCATGATCACAGCGAAAAAATTACCTATTTACAAGTGTATTACTTGAATTTAAAATTGGCCAATAATTCCTTTGCTTCAAAGATATTTGTTAACAACGTCCAAATAATGGATATAATCAAATCTAAGAAAATAATTAAACATATACAATGTTGACTTGGAGAACATGATTTGATATGTGTTTCAAACCAACTAGAATGAAATTAAAATGAATTAGAAAAAGGAAGGAGTGACCAAAGGTGCATGTACCATTCTTGCCTTTCCACACCAAGCAATTAATAGTAATAGCTTTTGTTCTACAAATACTAAATGTTGTCAACAATTTCTCACTATTTGAAGTTATCCATTGTCTTATTGTGTACCGCATACATTTAGTTGATGGTAAAAGGTTGGATGATTCCTAACTTATAGATGACTATATTTAAAAACTTAACTCCAACTAAAAATGGTTGTATCACCAAGGAGCCATTGAATACGTTCTTTTATTATCTATAAACATGAATGAACTCTACTTAGGTAGAGCTTGGAATTAAACCATGATCCTCAAGATAATGTGTGGGAGACATATCTATTCACCACCATATCATTTAAATCTAGCATTTATTCACCATAATATAATTCTATGGAGCTTATCCAATATCTATTTACAACCATTCAACTCCTTTCTTTTAATGGGTAATACACATTTGATGAGTTATATATTTGGCACTTCATCATCCACACATATTATAAAATAAGACCAAATTACAATAATTGTTTTCTATTGCTCCTCTTTGGATAAGATATATAAGACATAGAAAGAGGTAGGGGGAGAGGGAGAGATAGAGAGGAATCTAGATAGATAGATAGATAGATAGATAGATAGATAGATAGATAGGAAGAGAGGAAGAGGGAGAGGGAGAAGGGGAGAGAGGGGGAGAGATAGAGTTAGAGAGAGGGTAAATATAGAAAATGGGGTAGAGAGAGAGGGATAGAGATAGAAATAGATAGAGGAAGAGATAGAGAGATAGCACTAGAGAGAGAAATATATAGAGAGATAGAGATATAGAGTTAGAGAGAGGGAGACATAGAAAGAGGTAGGGGAGAGGGAGAGATAGATAGAGAGGGATCTACATAGATAGATAAAGAAGAAGAGGGAGAGAGAGGGCAAGATATAGAGTTATAGATAGGGAAAACATACAAAGTGGGGTAGATAGAGAGATAGAGAGGGGGAGGGGAAGAGAGAGAGATAGAGAGAGACAGAGAGATAGGAGATAGGAGATAGAGAGGGGGAGGGAGAGGGAGAGATAAAGAGAGAGAGAGAGAGAGAGAGAGAGAGGGTGGAGGGAGATAGAATGACAAAGAGAAAGAGAGAAACTGAAGGGAGAGAGATAGAGGGAGATATATAAGGAGATAGTGATAATGAAAGAAAGAGATGGAAGGGGAGGGAGATATATATATATATATATATATATATATATATATAGAGAGAGAGAGAGAGAGAGAGAGAGCCTGGAGAAAAAGAGGGAGAGATAAAGAGATAGAGAGGGAGCATGAGAGAGATAGAGATAGAGAGAGGATAGAGGGATAGATATGGAGAGAGGGAGAAATGGAGGGATAGAGAGATAGAGAGGGATAGGGAGAGAGAGAGATATATATATAGATACAAGGGGATAGAGATTGAAAGAGATAGAGGGAGAGATAGAGAGATAGGGTAAAAGTTGAAACCTGTTTCACACTTTCAGCCAAATAAATAGTTTCTATAGAAAGAGTTCCGCTCGAAAAGGTTCCACCTAGAACTGTTTCACCCAGAACCACGTAGCACTTATGTGGCATTACGTGGCATGAATAGGTCTGGGCAAAACAATTTTGCCTGAATTTTAAAAACATATAAAAGTCTATTTAAATTTAAAAAAATGTGTTTATTTACATTGAAGGTTTTAGGTGAGAAAGTTTCACCCGAAACCTTTTCAAGTGATGCAATCTGAAATTGTTTTTGTGGCATAACATGTGGCACCCAACCCCCCCCCCCAACCCTTTTACAACAAATTGAACAAAACTTCAAGTTCAAATGTAAATTTCTCCAACCATAGGGCATTTTCATGAAAATTTAAAAATACCCTTTGGTAGATGTTAGAGTCTAGATCTTAGAAATATATTTTTTATATATTTTGATAACTTTTATTAGGATTATCTTAAAATTTATTGTAAGTAGGTTATTATAATCAAACATGCAGTTGATTAGAAATTAAAAATAAATAGGCAAAACATATTCAAAAAATTTGAAAAATATATGGTTCACTAAACGAGAGAATCCTATCCAAAAGGGTATTTTTTAAAAATTATATATTGTAAAAAAGTTGACGTCCAATAGAAACTACTCTGTTCTGATTAAAATTGACTTTAAAAACTTTTTTTAAAAATATTTATTAAAAATTAATTTTTTTCTGTGCACTAGATATTTGAGTTGGCTAATTCAAAAAAAAAATTAAAGAAAAAAATTATTTTTCTATATTTTTCTTGACGTCCCATCGATGTCACTTTTTTCAAAAAATATTGACATTTAAAATTCATCAAATAAATTTATAAAAAAAATATATTCACCTATTTTTAAAAAAATAAAAAAATTTATAAGCATAAACTACATTAAAAATTCTACATTTCATTAGTTTATGTCATTTTAAAATTCAAAACATACATATGACTTTTTTGACATTTAAGTTAGAAAAATATGTTTGTGTTGGTCGTTCCCTTATAAAAGTGTGACACAGTTCTGAACTTTCACCCGATAACATTATAGAGAGGGAAACATATAGAGAGATAGAGATATAGAATTAGAAAGAGGGAGACATAGAAAAAGGTAGGGGAGAGGGACAGAGAGAGATAGAGAGGGAGACATAGAGAGATAGAGAGGAAGAGGGAGAGGGAGAGGGAGGGGGGAGAGATAGAAAGAGATAGAGGGAGAGACTGAGAGATAGAGTTAGAGATAGGGAAAATATAGAAAGTGGGATAGATAGAGAGAGAGGGGGGGGGAGGGGGGGAGGGAGAGATAAAGAGAGAGGGGGAGGGAGATAGAGAGATAGACAGAAAGAGAGAAAGGGAGGGAGAGACAGAGAGAGAGATAGAGAGAGGAAGAGGGAGATATAAAAAGAGATAGCGAGAGAGAAAGAAAGAGATGGAGAGGGGAGAGAGACATATAGAGATAGTGAGAGAGAAATATTAAGAGATAGAGAATAAGAAAGAGAGGAGGAGAGAGATAGAGAGGGAGGGAGAGATGTAAAGATAGAGTTAGAGAGATAGAGAGGGCGGGAGGAGACAGATAGTTAGATAAAGAGAGAGAGGGAGGCATGGATAGAGAGATATCGATAGAGAGAGAGGGAGATAGAGAAATAGATAGGGATATAGATATAGATCTAGGGAGAGAAATAAGGAGAGATAAAGAGATAGAGAGGGGGAAAGAGAGATATATAGAGAGGGGGTAGAGATAGATATAGAGAGGATAGAGAGATAGAGATGGAGAGAGGAATAAATGGAGAGATAGAGAGAGGGGAGAGATAGAGAGATAGAGAGGGAGAGTGAGAGATATATAGATACAAGTGGATAGAGATAGAAAGAGATAGAGGGAGAGATAGAGAGATAGCATTAGAGAGAGGGAAAGATACAGAGAGAGATATATAGAGTTAGAGAGAGGGAGACTAGAAAGAGGTAGGGGGAGAGGGAGAATTAGAGAGAGATCGAGAGGGAGACATAGAAAGAGGTAGGGGTAGATGAAGAAATAGAGAGAGATAGAGAGAGGGAGACATGGAGAGATAGAGAGAGGGGTACATAAAGTGATAGAGAGAGGGATACATAGAGAGGGAGAGGGAGAAGGGGTAGAGATAGAAAGAGATGGGGGAGATAGAAATAGATAGCTTGGGAGAGATGGAAAATATAGAAAGTGGGGCAGAGAGAGAGATAGAGAGAGGATAGATAGATAAAGAGATAGAGAGAGACATAAGGGGTCCATGTACCTTTACCCTGATGCATGTTGGTGAACCCCTAAATTTGGCTAAGGCTAAAACATTGAAACCTTGAAAATTTGATTGTCTAAAATTTGAGGGATCCTCCAAATTCTAGAATCTACAATTTAATTCATATGGATCTGAAACCACTCTCAAACACCCTCCCAATATATACAAAAAAATAACTTAAAGTATAAGAAAGGTAAATAGTAAAAGGTAAATACCAACTTATACTTAAATATTTATTTTATGTATATATCCTTGGTCTCTTCCTAGAGTGAAGGGACTTCAAGGATTACCATTTTAAATATTTTAAAAGGCGAGCGTGCTATAATGTGCTCGCATTATAACACATTCACATTATAACATGCTCGCATTATGGATTGGTAGTTACCAAGCATAGGCTCGGTAACTATCGAGCCATAATGTGAGCACGTTATAGCGTGAGTGCATTATAATGTGCTCGCATTATGGCTTGTTTGGACCAAAAAGTGGTTTTGGCCACTTTTGGTCCCACATCTTTCTGCACACATCCCAAATGAAGACGTTTGTCAAAGACATGCTCACCCCAAGCACTCAGCAACAAGCAATCATAGATGTGTCAGTTTTTATATCTAAGCAACAGGTGGATGCCCTACAGGCCATGAAACATAAATCAACTATGGTAGACAGGTGGGTAGCTAAATTTCTGAATGAGGCTCTTGCTATTTTCGATGAGCATTACCCTTTCTATAGGAGAGCGCATGAAATAGAACATAATTTAAGTTCTTTTATGGAGGAGGCTAATGAGAAAAAGGAGAAATTACAAAAAAAATTGAAATTTGGGTGTGTGGAAGAAGTTGAGTCCACTTTTTGGCCAAAAACTAGAAGTGTTTTCCCTGATTTTCAGAATTTGTCACATTTGACCAAAAAATTTGAAGCACTTAAAGGTGGAATCTTGAAAAAAGTCAGTAAATATGAAATGTAGTACTCAGAGTCTAGTTTCTAAATATGTAATTTTTTTAATACTCAGATGATACAAATTGATTTTTAATAGATGTTTCTAAAAACCATTATTTAAAAGTCACTTTTTTTTTACTATACCATGCACTAGTACGTCACCCATATTTTGACGTAAATAATCATATTTTTCTAAATCCTTATGGGAAAAGATGTGTAACTTATTGGACCACATTTTCCATATTTTTTTGTAATTTTTTATTCAATATTTTTTTGTTAATTTTTTATTGACCATTTTTTGTGTTTTAAAAAATCATCGTGTATGTTGTTAGTAATAATTTATGTATGGGGTTTTGAGTCAGGTCTCCTCCCAAAAATCCAAAAATCCTGACACATTTTGGCCTCTGCAGTTGTTAAAAATGCTAGAAATCAGTTAAGGTGCAAGTCAAAAAATGTTGTGGCAGGTTAGAAATCTCCATCGGCCCCTGAAAATTGATAAAAAATGGGTCACATGCATAAAAAATGCTTATCAGGTCACTGTTACAGTGTCTGAGTGTTTCTGTGAGTGGCTGGGAGGGTCTAATCGTGCCAATGCCGCAGAATGCTCCACGTGGAGGCACCTGAAAGAGTCTAAATGTTTCACAGTCTCCGCCAAAGGCTTCGAAGACCCTTTAAGTGTTTCTTTTATGTTTCAAGTAGCTTGGAGCCCCATGGACTGTGCCAAGTGTTGATCTCTGCCAAATTTCTGATTGACACTTATTATTTCTCAAAGTGCTGCGGATGATACCATGTGTCAGCTTCCGCATGAGTTTCAAACCGGGGCCTTAAAGTTTCTAGGCTTTGCAGAAGCCGCCATGTGTCAGCCTCCACTAAAGTTTCAAAAGTTTCTATGCAGGGGTGGAGGGTGCAACGTGTCCCTTGTAGTTGCTGTGGAAGCCGACAGGTGGCTGCTTCCGCGTTTGTTTCTTTTTTGTTTCAAAGTGTGGCACAGACATGGTGGGTCCCAGTAAAAGAAGTTGCTACTGTGGATGTTGCCAAGTGGCAACCTCCGCCTAAGTTTCTAGGGACCCTTTCAGAGTTTCTGAGTATGGCAAAGTGGAGGTGGGACCCTGTTTTAAGATACAAGTCCACGGAAGGCGCCACGTGGTGGCTTCCGTGGGAGTTTCCAAAAGGGTCTCTACAGTTTCTAAGATGCTGCAGAGCTTGCCAGGTGTCCGCTTCCGCATGCCTCTCCCTGTTTCCCAACAAAGTTTCAAATGTTTCTCAAGAGTGGCGCAGGAGGCGACATGTGTCGGCACCCGCATGAGCTTCAAGGAGGGTCTTTATGACACTGTGAAGGCTGCCACAAGTCCCTAAATGTTTCATGGAGGGTCCTAGTGTTTCAAGAGATGGCCGCGAAGCTTGACAAGTGTCAGCTTCCGCGGGCTTGCCCCTGTTTTAATATGTGGCGAGCAGGAGGTTGTGGGCCCCATTCCTTAATGTGTCTAATGTTTCAATGATCATGCGGAAGGTGCCAAGTGTCATTCAGCAAGGGCAGTTTCTTTATGTTGCAACATTCAGCGAAATAGTGAGGTGGGCCCCAGCGTATGTATCAAGTGTCTCGAAAGGTGACGCGTGGCAGAGGAGCCTGGGACTTATGACAAGTTTCTCACTGTAGTTTCGATGTGTTTCAAGGTTAATGCAGAGCCCGCCAAGTGTTGGCCCCCGCGGAGTTTCATTTGCCCCTTTTGTGTCCCTCAGCAGTGACGCGGAACCCGCCACGTGTTGGTTTCCGCCTGTGTTTCGAATAAAGCCCCTTAAAGTTTCAAGGATGCCGTGGAGCTTGCCACGTGGTGGCTTCCACACATGTTCCTGGCAAAAGACTCTCGGTGGGGAAGTAAAGGGAAAAAGTAAGCGATGACCCAGTGTTGGAAACTTGAGGTGCCTACATGGCACAGTTTTGTTGGCTGGTGACTTTTCAACATTTTTGACACTGTTGATCGCAGTGACAGGAGGGTTTTTGATCGACGGCCAGGTTTTAATCATGCAGTGATGGGTTTTTTCCCGCATTTGTAACTATTTTTGGAAGGAAACTCTAAGGAAACTTGCTATGGCTGCACTCTGGGGCCTACGGGTAGATGAAACAGTAATGGCGTATCGTGCAGAGAGGCATGGGTCGAGTTGATGGCTCAACTACCATTTTTATGATGCAAATCTTTAGGCAGCGGCCCAGATCCCAATCTCACCTGCTCAGTCCTCTGTTTCTTGCTGCAACATTTACTCTTTTGAGCGCCATTTTTAGTGCAATGTATCTGGCAAATTTTTTATGTGCCATGTAATTAATTTGCTGGGTCCATTCTCTTGCTATTTAAGCAGACTGTGTGACCCATTTTGAGGTTGTTGAAAACTGGACATTTTGGCTTTGTAATGAAATACATCTAGTTTTGGTTGCTCTATGCAGAAGATCTTGTGAGTTTATGTATCACTTGTTTTATGTCATGCATGAATCTATTGATTTCATGATTGGTTTTATATGAGTAATGTTGTTTTGCATGTGTTTTGTTAATTCTGTCTCCAGTATTGTATGTGTCCTTCTTCTGAATCTATATATCTAAGGGGTGTCTGGTATTCTAGAATATAGAATTCCTTTATTGAATGCTTGATCTTTCAACTTCTACTCAAGGGGTAGATTAAAGTGTTTTCAGATTGAGTATTAGGAAGGGTATACTGCAATAGGGATGCCATAAGTAGAGATAACTTCACACTCTGTATTGGGAGGTATCTGTAAGGCAGATATCACACAAATCCCCTTGAAATATAGTTTTAATATGTTTATGCTGAACATTTACATGTATATGTCTATGACTCCAAGCCCTGGATAGGCACCAATCTAGCTCTGTGTTGAGGTTATACACCAGGTCCAGCTCTACAGCCAAACACAACATCAAAATCAAACTCCAAAACATTCATTAGGACAGTAGAATTAGTTTTAGGATCCCAAGTCCTCTGTCTACAATTGAAAATAGGCCCCAAGCTAGCCCCTTTGCTCTTATCTTGCAGTTTTGGTCTACTTACAGGAGGATTTATCTGCTTCATGTCAGCATCCCAGTCTTTGTATGCATATTCTCATGGGTGTTAAATAGGGAATACCCCCTTAGGTTTTTGCAGATCCTGAAGAAGAAGAGGAGATAAAAATAGAGTCTATCTCCTATACTATTGGCCCCTAGCCCAAAGATCCTGTTGATCATTGATGGCTACCTTGTAGGGAAATCTCGGAATAAGCATCCAGTCTGGGAAAAAACTAATAGATTTTGGCGACTCTGCTGGGGAGACAATGTCATATCCATAAGCTTGAGTCTAAAGAATTGAAGAATTAGACCTGGAGGTGCCTTGTTGCAGCAAAAGAAAAAGTTTTATTTGTGACTCTGCTGTGGGTGAACCCAAAATGAAAGAAATCAATTTTCAGCTTTAGCCTGTTTGAAGCTTATTCCTCTGCCAAGGAGGTGGCAACTCTGTTGAATGAACCTATCAGCAGCTGCAACATATCCAGGTATTTGTACAAGTTTTTGAAAGGTTCCCTATTTGGTGAAATAGCATTGGTTAAAAGGGAAACATTGGTGAAAGCAGAGCTTGCATGCTTTTGTTAGAACCTACTTTGTATTTCAAAAGGGCATGCAATGTTGTTCAAAAGACTCATTTAGAGGACTTTAGGCAGGTTGAAATAGCAGTTTTGTATTTTAAGGGCCTAAGGTCATATTGTGATTGAAAATCTGAGTAGAGAAGAGGGTTGCAAAAAACATAAAAAGATGTATTGTCAGCCCATGCACCATTGTGAGGTGTCAAATGCAAAAATGTATAGTAGTCAGTCCCAACCATGTAATAAAAGAGGCTTCAACATAGATAGATATAAGCCCATAAATTTTAGTGGCATTTGTGGCTACCCAAATGCTTTTCCACCTAAAATCAGAAAGTATTTGCCTAAATTCAATGGTGTAAAGGATGAATCAGCTGAGAGACACCTGCAACAATTTATAAATGTTATAGATGATTTTGAGATTGACCATGATGATGTAGTTATGAGATTATTTGTTTAATCTCTAGATGAAGATGCAAGGGACTAGTTCTCCTACCTTCCAGCTCATTCTGTCAGCTCTTGGCATGGTTTTAAATCTGCATTTCTAGTGCAATATGGTGAAAGAATTTCTGAATATGCAGTTATTAGTGACTTCATGTACATCCATATTAAAGAGGATGAGTTGATCCCAGCCTTTAACCTCAGATTTATGAAGGCATTGGATAGAATTCTAGAATGCATGAGACCTAATGATGCATTGTGCTTAGTTGTCTATTTGGGAGCATTTGATAAAAAAATGAGTTATAGATTGAGAGATAAGGAGCCCACCACATTGCATCAAGCACATCAATTTGCAATTTATATTGAAAACAATTGGAGGTATGGAATACAAAAGGGTTATTTTTCTAAAAAAATTTGTTGTCCTACAGCCCCCAATGTTAATGAAAATTTTAATTCAGGAGTTGACAATGAATGTCAAAGTGCTCACACCCCTGTTGTCCCAGTTTTTGCATAATTCCAAGTGGATGATATTCCTATTATAGAGGAGGATTTCCTATTTTTCCCAGAAAATGAAGTTGAAAACAATGATTTTTCAAGTAATATTTGCATGCCAGTCCTCATCAAAGACCCTTCATGTTTAAATGATCCAGTTGTGCAAAGTTGTGATCATGTGGATCAAGAGTCAATATCGTTTTCATCAAGAAGCATTAGAGAGCTGGAAAATGATGCAGATTGTTCAACTTTAGAGTGCATTGAAACAACAGAAATTTTATATGTGGGGCAATCAGATGATAAAAATGATATCCATGACCAGTGCATGGATCAGGTTTATTCTTCTTATGACTCTGGATCTGATAATAATGAAGAAGAATTGGACTGTCATGAAGAAGAAGCAGAGACCTTTGCAATGAATATGAATCCCCTTTATGATGAGCCTCTAGATGCATTTATTGTTGTGAGTCATGACCTTCATTGGTGCAGGGTTAACCCTTTGTTTGAGGTTGATGATATTGATTTGCAAACTATGAATAGTGAATGTTCATCATCAGTTGGTTCAGACATATGCAATTATGGACATGCAGATCAGGTTTTGTTACCATTATCCATAAATGATATAGATGATGATGAGGGTCTCACTTTTTCTGAGTATTTTGAGTTTTTGGATCAGCTGGATGAGTGCTTGATAGTGTGCAGTAGCCAAATAAATGATGAAGAGTGCCAAGAGCAATATGGTGTATTGTCTGAGGGATATAACATACATGTGTTGCCTAATGTTGAAGACCATTATGTGTATGGTTATATGCCTAATTTTGAAATCCAAAAGGACAGAGGTAAAAATGATAGTGGCAAGCTTTCAAAAGTGGTGGATTGTCTAATTGAGCAAATGACATTATGGGCAGATTATGCCAATCTTTTCAGTTGGGATTGGGATCTTTCAGTGTGGAATCAGGCATTTGACAAGAAAAAATTATGGTTCTTCCTTTTTGACTGCCCGGGGCTGCCAAAATAATATTTGAAAATAATGTGCTTTTGATGCAGGCTGGTGCAGTGTTTGACTCTGTGCCCAATGGATAGTGGACTGGTCTGCATCCCAGAGATTTGAGGTTCTCGCTACAGTCTTGCGCCTGCATGTCCCCAATCGGAGCCACTGTTAGTAATAATTTATGTATGGGGTTTTGAGTTAGGTCTCCTCCCAAAAATCCAAAAATCCTGACACATTTTGGCCTCTACAGTTGTTAAAAAAGCCAGAAATTAGTTAAGGTGCAAGTCAAAAAATGTTGTGGCAGGTTAGAAATCTCCATTGGCCCCTGAAAATTGATAAAAAATGGGTCACATGCATAAAAAATGCTTATCGGGTCACCGTTACAGTGTCTGAATGTTTCTGTGAGTGGCTGGGAGGGTCTAATCATGCCAATGCCACGGAATGCTCCACGTGGAGGCACCTGAAAGAGTCTAAATGTTTCATAGTCTCCGCCAAAGGCTTCGAAGACCCTTTAAGTGTTTCTTTTATGTTTCAAGTAGCTCAGAGCCCCATGGACTGTGCCAAGTGTCGATCTCCGCCAAATTTCTGATTGACCCTTATTGTTTCTCAAAGTGCCACGGATGATGACATGTGTCAGCTTCTGCATGAGTTTCAAATCGGGGCCTTAAAGTTTCTAGGCTTTGTGGAAGCCGCCATGTGTCAGCCTCCACTGAAGTTTCAAAAGTTTCTATGCAGGGGCAGAGGGTGCAACATGTCCCTTGTAGTTGCTGCGGAAGCCAACAGGTGGCTGCGTCCACGTTTGTTTCTTTTTTGTTTCAGATTGTGGCGCAGACATGGTGGGTCCTAGTAAAAGAAGTTGCTACTGCCGATGTTGCCAAGTGGCAACCTCTGCCTGAGTTTCGAGGGACCCTTTCAAAGTTTCAGAGTATGGCAAAGTGGAGGTGGGACCCTGTTTTAAGATACAGGTCCGCAGAAGGCACCACGTGGCAGCTTCTGCGAGAGTTTCCAAAAGGGTCTCTACAGTTTTTGAGATGCTGTGGAGCTTGCCAGGTGTCCACTTCTGCATGCCTCTCCCTATTTCCCAACAAAGTTTCAAATGTTTCTCAAGAGTGGCACGGGAGGTGACATGTGTCGGCACCCGCATGAGCTTCAAGGAGGGTCTTTATGACACTGCGGAGGCCGCCACAAGTCCCTAAATGTTTCATGAAGGGTCCTAGTGTTTCAAGAGATGGCCACGGAGCTTGACAAGTGTCAGCTTCCATGGGCTTGCCCCTATTTTAATATGTGGCGAGCGGGAGGTTGTGGGCCCCATTCCTTAATGTATCTAATGTTTCAATGATCGCGCGGAAGGCCCCAAGTGTCATTCAGTGGGGGTAGTTTCTTTATGTTGCAACATTTAGTGAAACAGTGAGGTGCGCCCCAGCGTATGTATCAAGTGTCTCGAAAGGTGACGTGTGGCAGAGGATCCCGGGATTTATGACAAGTTTTTCACTATAGTTTTGATGTGTTTCAACATTAATACAGAGCCCGCCAAGTGTCAGCCCCCGCAGAGTTTCATTTGCCTCTTTTGTGTCCCTCGGCAGCAACGCGGAACCTGCCACGTGTTGGTTTCCGCCTATGTTTCGAAGAAAGCCCCTTAAAGTTTCAAGGATGCCGCAGAGCTTTCCACGTGGTAGCTTCCACACATGTTCCCAGCAGAAGACTCTCGGCGGGGAAGTAAAGGGAAAAAGTAAGCGATGACCCAGCGTTGGAAACTTGAGGTGCCTACGTGGCACAGTTTCGTTGGCTGGTGACTTTTCAACGTTTTTGACACTGTTGATCACAGCGACGGGAGGGTTTTTGATCGATGGCCAGGTTTTAATCTTGCAGCGATGGGTTTTTTCCCGCGTTTGCAACTGTTTTTGGCAGGAAACTCTGAGGAAACTTGTTGTGGCTGCACTCTGGGGCCTACGGGTAGATGAAACAGTAATGGCGTATCATGCAAAGAGGCATGGGTCAAGTTGATGGCTCAACCACCATTTTTATGATGCAAATCTTTAGGCGGCGGCCCAGATCCTGATCTCACTTGCTCAGTCCTCTATTTCTTGCTGCAGTATTTACTCTTTTGAGCACCATTTTCAGTGCAATGTATCTGGTAAATTTTTGATGTGCCATGTAATTAATTTGCTGGGTCCATTCTCTTGCTATTTAAGCAGACTGTGTGACCCATTTTGAGGTTGTTGAAAACTGGACATTTTGGCTCTGTAATGAAATACATCTAGTTTTGGTTCCTTTGTGCAGAAGATCTTGTGAGTTTATGTATCACTTGTTCTATGTCTCATGTATGAATCTACTGATTTCATGATTAGTTTTATATGAGTAATACTATTTTGCATGTGTTTTGTTAATTTTGTCTCCAGTACTGCATGTGTCCTTCTGAATCTAGATATCTAAGGGGTGTCTGGTATTCTAGAATATAAAATTCCTGTATTGAATGCTTGATCTTTCAACTTCTGCTCAAGGGGTAGATTAAAGTGTTTTCAGATTGAGTATTGGGAAGGGTATACTGCAATAGGGATGCCATAAGTAGAGATAACTTCACACTCTATATTGGGAGGTATCTGTAAGGCAGATATCACACAAATCCCCTTGAAATCTAGTTTTAATATGTTTATGCTGAACATTTACATGTGTATGTCTATGACTCCAAGCCCTGGATAGGCACCAATCTAGCTCTGTGTTGAGGTTATACACCAGGTCCAGCTTTGCATCCAAACACAACATCAAAATCAAACTCCAAAACAATCATTAGGATAGTAGAATTAGTTTTAGGATCCCAAGTCCTCTGTCTACAACTGAAAATAGGCCCAAAGCTAGCCCCTTTGCTCTTATCTTGCAGTTTTGGTCTACTTACAGGAGGATTTATCTGCTTCATGTCAGCATCCTAGTCTTTGTATGCATATTCTCATGGGTGTTGAATAGGGAATACCCCCCAGGTTTTGCAAAGCCTGAAGAAGAAGAGGAGATAAAAATAGAGTCTGTCTCCTATACTGTTGGCCCCTGGTCCAGAGATCCTGTTGATCATTGATGGCTACCTTGTAGGGAAATCTGGGAATAAGCATCCAGTCTGGGAAAAAACCAACATATGTCACACATAAGATGACCTAAACTTATCATTTTTTGATTTTTTTTTCAAATTAAAAAGATTTGTCTGAAGTACGTTTTCGTACATTTTTTTTACAAAAAAATCATTTTAATGAAAAGTTGTTAAAATACTAAAAAACCTTGATAATTCAAGTTTATGGACTTATTTCATTACAAATTAGATGAAAAATAGAAAAAATAATCCAAATGTAAAAAAATTACATATTTGTAATCTACACTGTCTCATCTATAATGGGTTTTAATTTCATCAAAAAATTCTACAAAAAAGGCCTTCAGACATATGCCCAAAGTCACTATTTTGTTGTAATATTGACATGACCTTCAACTTGTAGGTCAAACCAGGTCCAAAGCCAAGGGTCTAGTTCCCAAGCCTTTTTCTAACCCAAAACCCATAGCGAAAATTAGGTCAGAAATTTAAATTTTTTGAAACGGGATCCCGTTCCAAAACGAGATCCCATTTCAAGAAAATGAGATCCCACTTTTGGCTCAGGATCCTGAATCAAAACGGGATCCCATTTCATAAAAAGTGGGATCTTGTTTTGGTTTACTCGATTTCGGGTTTTTTTTCTAAGTCCAAAACGTCCACCTTAAGTGGACTCATCTTTGTGCATTTACCCATTGGTAAAAGAAATAAGAAGAATGAATAAGAATCTCTCAGTATAAGATTGGTAAGCTTATTGAATATGCTCCTACTTTACTATCCAGGTTAGGACAAAGGGAAATTTTTTAGTTCATGGGAAATTTTGAAGTCATCATTAATGCAGTAGTTGGCCTAGAGGTGTTCTTGCCCAACAAACGTAGAATTGATACAAAGGAGAAAGTAAAGGAAGCATTCATGACTAAAATGCAAAACTTGGTGACTGCTCCTTCAGGATTAAATGGAGACATTTTGGATGAATTTGTAAAGACAAAGGCTCATTTCAAACTTGCAATGGTATGCCTCGGGAAGTTGGAAAAGAAATGTGAACATGTCTCTAGAAAGTTTAATGTATTCAAGTTCATAATGGAGTGGCTGGATGGGCTTGATGAGGAGCGACTTGAGTTGCTTCTATCAAATTTTCCAGAGCATAAGTGAGGGAAATCTTCTGGGAGCACCTCTACTTCCAGTTAGTCTTATTTTTTGTTATAAAGAATATTCTTTGTAAAGATTCTTTAATCAAATCCTTTGTAAAAAGGGATTCACTATTTTATAAAGTGGACCTTACCAAACTTTTAGAAATTTCCTCTTTTCTTAGGCAACAAGATTTTTGCATGACATGTGGGTTGAAAAGTCAAAATTGGATTGCATGTAGATATACAATGCTTTAACTGGTGTTGCTTTCTTGATTTCATGTATTGGTGGAGATAAAAGCAAAGACAAAGCGCTACATGTGTTTTAAAGAGCAGTCTTCCTTTTATTTTCAAAGTAGTTTTCTTTTTAGGGTGTTTACATAAGTGAAGGACCTATTTTGTCAAAAGTGTCTGCTAGTTGAAGAATTAGGCTATCGATCAATACTTAGCATTTTCAAGTTTCAACAAGTTAGTTTTTATAACATTCTAGTTTAGAGGAGATAAATCTTTTGGAAACAGATCCTATAATTCTAGCATGTTCTTGCTGGATTTATATCTTGTACTTGAATTTAAAGAAATTATCACAAGATGACTATCAACTCCTCTAGATTCATCTTCATGCATCTAGTGTAGTGCTTTAACTTCAATCTTTACTTCCTTATTTGTTTGAGAAATTCTGAATCTGAGCTTCAATTTTGAATTATATTTTTTGATTTGCATGTGGAATACAATAATCAAAATATAATTCATGTTATCTTATTGAAATCATTTGAATCTTGCACTAGTGGTATGAACAATTGAGTTTATAACTAATTTTAATACTATAGTTAGTGAATCTCTCAAATAGATTTGTTGATCAATATAAAGGCAGAAATATAAGTGTTGCACCAATCTTCTCTTGCATTCCTTATAATCTTTCGAGCTTTCTTTAAATCAACAATAGGATATAAATTAAATCTGATCTAGTTTTGAGTGATAAGAAAAACCAAGGCCCCTTGTTAAACTGACTACATTTACCCAATGATTACGCAACATAGTTGTGACCCAACTCCCTAGAGCTTGGGGATAATTGATCCTTTTTGGGTTGGTTGTCCTTTCAGGAGAGGTAGGTTGAATCCCATCATGCCTGTGTTGCATGTGTGTTAAAAGGATCATTAACATGTCCCATTCATGGTGGTTTCTACATCAGAAGGCTAATACCTCTTCCTCACCCAACTATTGTGGAGGTAGAGCTTAAATTGAAGCATGCAGAAAACCAAAGGCTTCTAGTTATCAGTTGATGGACTTTTGAGGCAATATCGACATTGCTAATTCCAGCTTCTCAGGATGCTGATGATGGACACCACTATCCCCAGATGTGTCCTTCCCATAGCACTAGTTTTGTGTTAGAGTTGATTTAGGTCACAGTGCAATGCAAGGTCTTGTCTGTGGAGTGCCTTGATCAAGTAGTATACTTTGTCCATATGCTCTAGAAGCAATTTTTTTAATAGAAGCTAAGGATCTTTTCTCTGTAATCTACAATGTTAAGGAGGCAGTAAGAACAAATGCTATCAAGAATTTGTCCTTTGTTCAAAGGTTCGACAATGGCACAAGTCTCTACTAGCGGTTAACCTTGCTACAGAATTGCTTCAGCTAGCTTCAGGGTGCTACTTCTTGTAGTCCAATATTTATTGAAGTTCAAAGACTCACTTGCTTAGCTTACCATTTTTGCATGGAATTAGAAATCATTCATTTTCCTTCTGTGTTATGGGTTGTCTATTGGTTGATTTACCATTGCCTATGTGCAATGCCAATCTGCAAGGGATGTGTTCGGTATTTTCTCTATACAACACATATATGACAGTACCAGTGGATTTAATATCAAACTCTTATTTTCAGTTCATCAGCTCATGATAATGATAAAGACAAGATAGAAAGTAGGACGGTGACTAGGAAAGTTGTTATGACTGCAAAACATTGCCTTAATAAACAAGATAATTAAAAGACATGCTGAAATGGGGCAGCTAGCTACATAGCCAAAGTCTTCCTTTTAATCAAGTGAAGTGGTTTATGGATTAGAAGGCTATGCTTTTTAGAATTTTAGTTGACTATTGTAGCTGGTATTCATTCTAGGTGTAGTTTTCCACTAGTTTTTGGGTTATGTGTTGTCTTTTTGTTATATGTTTGGATTCGTTTTTTACCTCTTATTAATAATTTATTTTTTAATTTTAATAAAAAAATTCTACTATCATAATGCTTATACAATGGAGAAAGTAGAAGAATGTGGTTTCAATTATTTGCATTGCTATTATGTCTACATTTTATTCAATATAAAACCATCATTGTCATTTCTCTACAACTTCATCAATCATTGATTTGCTTGGCCTACAACTTTCATCAATATTTGTTGGTTTATTTGATATGCAACTCCAACTTTTATTGTCTTTTTTTTCTTTCTTTCTTTCTCAAATTAGTTATAATGTCTTGATTTATGAGAAAAGAAAATTTTATATAGGATTTCATTTAAATATTATAGTTGTATAGGAATTTTCTTAACATTTGTCTATTTTGTTGATTTATTTTCATAACATTTGGCTATTTTGTTAATTTGACTTTTTTTTGAATGATATGAGCACAAGTATACCACAAAGAAAGTTTGTGCTATTTGTAGAAGTTTTACAACTCTAGCAATCATGCAACATGTATAGTCCACATTCACTATGAACAACACCAAATGTTTCCACCTTACATCTCTAGAATTAACATCTTGAGTTTGTATATCACAAAACAAATAACATTGTACTATGCATCTCATAGCACAAGCAACCTTGTAGTTCAAATATCACAACAGAAATAGGCTTTTATCTATACAACTTACACAAGTGAACAAGCAACGCAAGCACCCTTAGGCCATGTTTACACCTCCCCAAGCCATATTCTCATTCTAAGAACCAAGTTTGCATATCACAAAACATGCAACATTGTAACTTGTGCATCTCACAACACAAGCAACCTTGTAGTTCACATACCACAACAAAAGTAGGCTTCTATCTATACCGCTTACACAACTAAAGAAGTAGCACAAGCACCTTTAGGCCAAGTTGACACCTCCCCAAGGAATATTCTCTCTCTCAAACACCTTTAGGTTGGATTTACACCTCCTCAAGGCATATTCTCGCTATCAAGCACCTTCAAGTTAGATTTACAACTCCCCAAGGCATATTCTCACTGTGAAGCACCTTTAGGCTAGATTTACAACTCCCCAAGGCATATTCTCACTCATGTACCTTCAGGCATGAAACAAGACATGCAATGGCATGTCACTACATGGACATCATAGGGTGACATTGCATACCAAGACAAGGAACCACAAAAAACATTTTGTTCAGCATATGTTATAGATAGGAACAATGAATGGTGATCATTATTTACATTAAAAAAGTGATGTGGAGGGCAATGTATTATAACACTAAGGATTTTATGGGGTTCTTTGTAGGAGATGGTAAATATGGCTTGCTATGAATCTTATGGGGTTTTATGTGGGAGACTGTGAATATAGCATGCTATGGATCTTATGGGGTTTTATGCAGGAGACTATAAAAGTAACATGCTACATAGCCCTTTCATTTGAGAAAGGCTTCCCTACGTCTATAACAAAACTATACGAATAGTTTGAATATATCATTCATAAATTTATACGATAATTAGAAATAGTTAGACAACTTCTAAAAGAGATTGCCATAGATTTTTACTTTAACAACTTCTAAAGGGGATCGCCATAATTTTTTACTTCAACTTCTAAAGGGGATTGCCATAAATTCTTACTTCTCAATTAACTTCTCACAATTAGCTACGACAAATTAAATTACCTACTAATAATGTCAAAAGATTAAATTCAGAAATGAAGTTATAACAAATGCATTCAAGTTGCCTCATTTAAATTATGAATCAATAATCAACTAAAAAAGATATTTTAAAAGTAATTGCTGCAACCATTAACTGTCATAAACTACACCATACCAAATGCAAATTTTATCTATCTGTTTGACAAAAATACTCTCTTCGTAAATTCCAGACATGATAACCCTGTCATGCTTGATTTAAGGGTTCATATTCTTACTGAAATTCCCAAGCTCTAAATTATTTGCATGTTAAGACAACAAATAATGCTTAAAACTGCAAAGATTAATCATGGGACCCACAGAATAAACATTAAAAATTAGTTGAAATATGTTTAATAGCCAAAGACCCTGTTTTATATAAGTTCATATCATTAAAATACTAGATAAGCTTTGGGCCATAAAAGCTTGTTAGCAACCATTTAGAGAGAAAAAGAAATCGACATAACGTTCAAACTACCTAGATAGTATATAACCCTACATATACTATATTGGGAAGCCTATTATATAAGCGCTCTTAAAGCCTTAGTTTCTTGCATGCTTAAGCCCTTCGACAAACATCTCCTTCACAGATGACTTCTGCTGGCTTGGCCTCATTTTCAAAATCCTTGCCTTGTGTCTGCTATTTCTCATTTCCATCAGAGTGCTCATCATTCAAAGCACAATCTGGATGAAGTTCAAAATCACATTCTTTGCAGTAGAAAGACCAACCACTCCCTTCTTCCTGACACCTATCACAGCCGTAGGCCTTCCTCTGAATCAAATCCAGAGAATGTTCATGCAGGTCATGATTTATTTCCTTTGGATATTTCTCTGCTACTTCGTCTATTGTTTTTTGCAGCTCTACGAGGCGAGCATCAGTAAAGGGATAAGCCTTGGCCCCGTGGACAGAAATAATGTTTCTAGCATCTGTTGTCACAGTTTTTCCATCAGGGCCAACAATGACCAAAGATGGAATTGTTTTAAGGCGGAAGTACTTGCCTAGATGCTTCTCAACTTTGTCTCCAAATGGAAGGGCTAACCATGGCATGCTTGCATAGTGTTCTCAAAGGCTTCTTGGTCTGTGTCAGTAGAGAGGAAAACAATCTCAAAGGCTTCTCCATTTTGCTTGAGCTTATTGTATACTTGTACAAGCTTTGGGGTGAATCTTTGGCAATGTGGGCACCAATGAGACGAAAAATATAAACCAACTGTCTTGCCTGCGATCTCAGAAACTGGCACCTGCAGCAGAATCATGGTCAAGAATGATCATCTCAATTATGGTTCTACTAACAGTCTAACAGACATATCAGAGGCTTGCACCCATTATACAATGAAAAAGCTTAGTTAAAAGCTATAGCTCCACATGGGCAATGCACCACTCTTAATCCAACAATTACAGCATTAAATGAAGTGGCCCTTTTGCAGATCTACTGTTGATGGAAGTGAAGCTGGTTGATTGCAGACATGACAATTGTAGCACCTTAAAATAAATTTAAGAGTTAATGATTTGAGATTTCCACAGGTAAACATTTCAAGAATGTATCAGGATACAACTATGTTAAACTCTTTCCCTCCAATGTTTTGAGTCTCTTCCTTGGAGACTTGTTACAACGAAAAAGCTGATTCTCAAAGAGACTCAAAACTTAAAATGTTGGAAGGGAAAAGTGAAGTATCGAAGTAGAGTCCATACATCGGAAGTAAAAAGTGGAGTTTGGAAGGAGACTTAAAACATTGGAAAGTAAAAAGTGGAGTTTGGAAGGAGACTTAAAACATTGGAAGGAAAAAACAGAGTCTGGAAGGAGACTCAAATGTTGGAAGGAAAGACTCAAATGTTGGAAGGAAAAAGTTAAGAAGACAGTTGTATACGAATACATTCTAGAAATATAGGATTTCCTTAAAATAATGGAGTTGGTGCCTCTCAGGCCCTATACCCATAATATTATAATGTTATATGGTATGTACCCTTAGTTTAGTCCAATGTATCGAGGTTATAGAGAACCCTGCATGCGATGGGAATAACATGGGGTGGTTAGTTCATCAAGGTGTGAGTCAGGTCAAACTTAATAAGCTACGTGCTATGTCTAGCCTATTGTTAAAGCTACGGCTATTTATGTTTCTTGAATTGTATTTCTTCATTGATAGTTGTATGGCGAAACCCTGTATTGGTACCTGCCTATATGGTGCATCTCTTTAATTCTTGGTATCTCGGTGTTTTGGTTTCTGTACAGTTATCTAGATGTTAGGGACACATGCAGGTAAGAAATTACAGAAAAAAATATAAACCAGAACTGGTGATTAAGGGTTGAATAGTTCAGTCATTTACCTTTGTGATAACAAAATTGCGCTCATCAGATACTAACAGAGATTCCAAGGTCTGTGCAGCACGTTTAGCTTCCTCTTGGGCTTTGAGTTCATCCAATTTCTCGTTTGTAAATGGATAAACTTCAACACTATGTTCGTCAACCAGCTCCACAGCTTGTGTTTGTAATGTTTTCCCATCTGGACCAAGCACAATCAAGGTTGGGATGCCTTCAATTTCAAAGTATCGCCCCAGATTCATCGCCTGTCGGTAACAATAAGGCAGTGCAAGCCACGGCATGCTTTCAAAATATTCTTGGAAGGACTTTTGATCTAGATCTTTGGAGATAAAAACAATCTCTAAGTCCTCACCTCTACTCTTCAGATCATTGTAGAATTTTATAAGCATTGGAGTGAACCCTCTACAAGAAGGGCACCAGTGAGCAGAGAAATAGAGACAAACAGTCTTGCCTGCCAGCTCCGATAAAGGCACCTGTTTATGAATAAGGAGTCAATTTTGAGTAAGTTGCATGGAATCGTAGGGGATATCATTCATAAAATTATACAACTTGTACTACAAAGCTATGGCATGTCTATATTAGTATATTGAGAAAAGGAACAGGGAAATCCTTAATATCATAATCGTAATACAAAGTTATCCTAAGAAAATAGACGCCTCAACTCAGATCATAACTCTCACTCACATCTCTACCTCCATTGCCAATGACAAAATCTCTGTCAGGAGAGACAAGAAGAGAATTCAAGGACTGTGAAAGCTTTCTGGCCTCCTTCTCAGCTTTAAGTTCACCAAGCCTTTCTCTGCTAAATGGATATGACTCGGCACCATAATCTCCAATGATACTTACACCATCAGCACTAATAGTTTTGCACTTCTGATCCAAAAGGATAAGGGTGGTAATGCCATGGACATCAAACAGCTGAAAAAATTTCTTTTTGGCCTGTGTATCTGACAATGGCAAGGCAAGCCATGGCATGGTCTTGTGATACTCTTGAAATGAATTCTCGTCTTCATCTCCAGACACAAAGATGATCTCAAAATCCCCATTCTCCACTAACTTTGTATACACTTCTGAAAGAACAGGGGTGAATCCCCTGCATAGAGGACACCAGTGGGCAGAAAAATACAAACCCACTATTTTCCCTTCCAGTTTCTCTATTTTAACCCGGATAATTTAAAACAACCAACTATTTCTGAATGATAAAACATTGCAAATTAATATAAATGACAGTAATGTTGATATGCATTTTTTTTTTAAGAAAACCATGTACTTCGTTGTCCACCTTTAAAATGGAAATAATGTTGCATACACATTTAGTGATCCATCATGAAAATAGAAAAAATGTTGCATACCCTATTACCTACTACTAAATTTAATTTAACAAGAATAATGATGTATCGAATCTAGAAGAACATAATGCTCTGTACCCAGCAGTAAATTTTATTCTAAACAGCAGTATGGTGTACAAACAATAGCAAATTCAGTCTTAAAGAGCACGATACTATATACTCGTTAGCAAATGGTAGAAGAACAGAATGACTCTTTTAATCTTAAAAAATATACCCATAGTTCTTTCAATCTTAAAGATTATAGTTTTGTATGCCCAATAACAAATTTGATCGAAATGGACATTATTTTGTCTAACAACATGTACCCAGGAGAAAGTTCTGATTTTCCAAATTCAAAATACATAGTTTCAGAAAAGAAAAGAATGAATTAGGAAGGTTTAAATCAGAAGAAAAGCGTGAATTAGTACATAAAAACAGTGTGCCAAATCATCAATAATGAAATGCAAATGGTAAAGTTGAAACCTGCTCTCCATTGTTTCTGATCAAGAAATCTCTTTCCCCAGTGCAGAGCAGAGAACTCAGGCTGTGTTGGGTTTCAGGCTCGGCCATTGTATACAACTCAATGCTTACTGCTTCCCACAAAACAGCTTCGTAGGCTTCAAAACTTATCAGTCACGTTGTTAAGACAATCTTCTCCTCCTTTTATAATGCAGTAGCTTAAGAGAGAAGAAAGAAGAGATAATTTTTAATTCTGAGGACAATGTTCCCATCGGCTTCCTCTGTCACCTTACTATTATTGTTAAAGAATATTCTAATGCGATCTCTTGCAATTGTTGAGTATGTGAAGTCCAACGGTCACATTGACTTATGACTCTTCACTTTCTGCTCTTTTGCTATTCGTTGTCCCTTGTATCTATGTAATGAGACTTTGTTTCTCATGATTGAATCACTGATAAAAACACAATTGTACATACTGCTGTGATCATCAATAAAACAGAGTTTCCCTTTCTTTTCTGGTGGACATAGCCATTAATCGTGAACCACGTAATCCTTGTTGTCTCTATGTGATTGATCAATTCTGTTCTGTTTTTCAATTCAATCTTCTTGCTGCTCTTAATTTTCAACAATTGGTATCAGAAATACCAAGAATTAATCACTCACATGATGTTAATAGGATGATAAGGAATTCAATTTATTTGCAAATAATTATAGTTTTCTATAAGGACAATAATTGTTGCTTGTGCAAATTGTGATTTTATCCACATAATTATAGGCTTTATATATGCACCTCATCTATTTATTGACTAATGAATAAATTTATCTTAAGGGATCGAGTTCAACTCAATGACAAGTGAGACAGTATATGATTTTTATAAGGTGAAATTCTACAGTAAATTATGGTTAATATCATTAAATTAGATGTTATCAGATAATCTTAACAATGGTAATTCTCTACTTGTAATCTATAAGTTAAACCTTGAGTTCCAAATGGATAAATTATAGTTCTCTAATAGAACAATATTTGATTATAATTATGTATATTGGAATGATTACAGACTTTTATCTCTTAATTATTAATGCTAAAATTCTTTCAATTTTTTTTTTTTTTTTAATGAAAATGCAAGTTATCTATTAAAATAAAAGAACACTTCACAAAAAAATAATGGGTGGTTAAAAGGCACACCCCGAGAGTCACATGGGCTAAGCCCAGAAAGATCTAGAACAAAGTATCAAAGGGTACAGAACCCATATAAAAACATACAGAAAAAATAGAATTAAGCTGCCAATGCCATTCCTACAGATGGCGGATCCCTGTCATCTGGTTTCCCCCAAATATCCGCGGGGTCCGGGTTGACATCAGACATAGCCCATCCATCTTCATTTTCTTGTTCTTCATTTTGAACATTTGACTCCTCATGCTGAGGTAAGATAGCCAAATTTAACAGAGGGAAAACCTTAGTATTATCCCACCCTGTATTTGGTGGATGAGAAGAACCAGGAGCATTCCAGCCTGCATTGTCCATTGCAGGCCAACTAGCATTACCTACATTATCCATAACGGGCCACCCCGCATTATCCCTAGCTACACTAGCAACACGGCCAGAGATCCATCCACGCGGACATGGAGAGGCCGAGTGCCTGCGTCGGTGAGCACCGTGACGTGAAGCGGGCTGGGAGCGAGGCCAAGAATCTCTGGCCGAACCACTTCTGCGTCTGTTTGGAGAGCAAGCTCTAACAGAGGATGGTGAGGGAGGAACACGAGCCACAGTGCAGGGAGCATTCCCCCAATGATCCAACAACTCTTGTAAGTGAGCCACTTCTAAGGCAACTTTGTTAGCTTGCAATTGAATCTGCAGAAAAACATTAGAATAGATAATAGTTTTAATGTATAGAGAAACAAAAGTTCCAATTTTGCTTTCTGAAAATATACAAGAATTACAATCAAACCCAAAATGATTTGTAAGATATCCAAACTTTACAAGGTTCTTAGATTTTCAAATGAGATAGAGACTTGATGGGGTTTTACTTCCTATGTCCTCTTAATCATGTGGAAATATGGCATTCTATGGGAAATTGTTCTTGTTATCTAGGTAATGGATACATTAATAGAGAATAGTGATAAACATATTGAGTCCATTTATATTGAGGTAATGTAATTTAATGATATAGCTATATGTGCATTGTCAATTCATTGTACTTCTAGGGTTGCATGTATTGTTGAAATTAATGAAGTAGATAGAGAGGGTGTTTAGAGTTTACTTGATTGACTGGATGCAATAGAAAATGTACTCCAAACACATGGTTCTCTGATGGTTCTAGTATTCCACACTGATCATTATTTGTCACCCTTATTGAAGGGTGGGGCCCCTCCCAATTTGGGAGAAGTGTGGCAAATCGTTAAGTCTATGGATGGAGGAAAGAGACTCGGATGATGCTCTCCTTCCAATTTACTACTAATTTGCTCTAGACTGCTTACTTAGGTAATGTATGATAAATGTATGTCAATATGACTTGTAATTATTTCAATTATTTCTAGTCAGTAGGGTTATACACCTATGTGCCAATGGACGGGTAATTGTCTCCATAAATTATTTTAATATATCTTTGGTATATCCAATAAAATGGAACATATATATGTAACCAATTGTGATTATTGAATGTATGCTTGCAATGTTCTAAAATGATGTTTGGGACTATTGTTGTCACTACATTGTAACCTTGTTGAAACTCTTTTGGGGCTAATATAACTTTCAATTAGGTAGTTTTATTACCACAAAGGAAATGAGTTGATTGAGTTTAAAATATGATGGTTGGTAATTTACAAATTTTAAACATTAAGTATTTTTTAACTTGATATTGGGCAAAATGTTATATGTTATCTAGATATAGCTCCTTAAGTGGCCATTTAAAAGTGTTGACCAAAACCTATGCATAGATGACCCCAATAAGCATGTACACCCACCAATAAAATTTTCACAAGTCCTCTTATTCACACTTACAAATCCATGTAAGTGGAGGCATACACCAACATCCCTTGTTTATCACATGAAAAGGTGTATTTTTAATACCCTTATTAGAAATTTACGTCACATTATATAAGACTTTAAGTCATGTTTTATATATTTTTAAGGTCCACTAAATTACTACCACCATGCCATTAAAAGCTATATTTTTATCCTAATCCTAATTTGTAACCTCATTGTTATGCCATATTCATTCTCCTATGACCAAAACCTCTCTCTTATTCAATGTCTTTATACTGAAAATAATGCATGTCTCCACATATAAGTGATTATCTTTTGTGTCCAATGTCCTCTATTGCTACTTAGAAACACATATATAGTCTTCATCATAGACGTGGGACATTTTTTATGACCATTTCTCACAAATAAATTATCTTCTAGGTAATGACTTCATTTCTCTGCTATCATATAATAATGAACTAGTCCATTGTTGTTGTTTTTTTGGGCTTCTAGGTTTGTATAGGGTTTTATTAATAATAGTTTCCATGCTTCCTAGATTGTCCACAAAATGCATTTTTAGAGGGCTTATTTATAAAATACAATAGGAAGAAAAGATATAGCCACACTCTAAAACAAATGAAATTATACTAATAATACGGAAGGAAATATATAACCACACTCTGAAATGAACAATATCCAATATTGTGCAAAATGCATCCTTCTTTTCTCCCATTCATCATGCTTTGCTCTCATTGCAAAACAAATAGCTACAAAAGAATGGATTGGTGATAGGTAAGGAAATGTAATGATTGCTCTTATTTTGATTATTTTTAATTCTAATTTTTAATGGTATGCGTAAGTATTTTTAATTGAAATTATTATTAATTTGTTTATGCTACCTATAAACAACATAAGGCAAATAATTTTAAAACATAACCTTCAATTTTATCATCACTTGCTTTCTAGAATATTCTTCATTACTACTTAGTGTTAGGATTATAGTGCCATCAACCTTGTAAATCCTATGTAATTAATTACTCCTTATAGTGTTTGTAAATCATTTATAAGGGATGAAGTATTCACCAAGAAGCAATCTTGTTTCAGATGCATGTAAATGATCTCATTACCCAATGGATGTAGGTTATTTGGGGGGTTGCAATGGGGTACCCCAATGTGTGAGGGCCGCACACCCTAGTGGGGATCCAGGGTCAATGCCCCCAAAAGCCACATTTTATATATAAATTACCATTATAAATCTGGACCGTTCATCATTAGGTCACATCTTTGACAGAGGAAATTTTGTTGGCTTGTCTTGCCCTAGAAGGAAACCCATTTTATAAGGATATTGTATTATGACTGTAATGAGAGTATTACATGAGCTGCTAGATGGAATACTGAAGATGAGATTGATAGTGTTGTCTTGTAAACTCTATTTGAAGTTAATATAGATTGGTGCATCTCTTCTTGTTGGAGGTTTTTCCTAAAAGGGTTTCTCTACGTAAACATTATTTTATGTGGTTGATATTATGTTCTTCTATTTCTTTGTGTTGATTTCATACTATCTCTATTTTGGTTCTGTACTAGATTAATAGTTACAATTATGATCAAATTTCCATTCTATAGTTGGTCACCTTCATTTATAACATTTGGTATCAGAGCCTGGCCAATTCTATGTCTTGGGTGGAAGTGTTAGCATTTTTTGAGTTGTAGTGGGAGTTCTAGTTGATTTTATTTTGCAAATTTGTGTTGAAGCCATGGATACATCCTCATCTCGATTGGACATTGAAAAATGTTGTTATATGGAGCCTAATCAGATTCGAAGGTTAAATTTTCCCCACTTTTATTAGTGTGGTTTCCCCCCAAATTATTTAATGAGAGTTTTGGGGCAGCGCCCCCAAGACAGGGTTAAGCAATAGCACCCCTTGTGGGGTCCAGGGACAGTGCCCCTTGCACGCTCCCTCTTATGATACAGGGTGGGGTTGAGGGGCAGTGCCCCCAAAACCTCAAACGACTTTTATTATTTTATAAAGGCATCGGGAGTTATTTTTTCTATTGGCTGACATAAAAAATCCTATTTTGTAACCGACATAAGTCTTGATAAAAATGGCTAAGGGTTAGGGGCTCCGTTGATATTATATTATAGCATTTGCAGCAATATTGAGTTGCAAGGATTGCTGGTTGTAATCGGTTTGATTTGCTGGATAATAATATTGGACTCTCTATTGGTGGATGTAGTCCGTTAAAAATTATCTCTCGCTATTATTATTTCTATGTATTTGTCATTCCTCTGTTTAATCTTTATTTACATTTAATTGATATCTTTTGCATGCAATTCCTAAAAAGTGGTATCAAAGTGGGCTGTGTTCGATTATCATCTACAGGAAGGTCTCACGGTTGAGTGGAAGTCTTATGGTTAAGTGGGAGCAATGGCGGACGAGGGTGAATTGAAGGTAGATAAATTCAATGGGCAAAACTATCAGTTATGGAAGATGCAGATGGAGGATTATCTCTATCAGAAGGATTTATAGAGGTTGTTGGAAGGAATAGCCAAGAAATCAGTAGCAATGACTGATGAGGATTGGAAACTTCTGGACAAAAAGGAACTGGGAACCATTCATTTGTGCATGGCACCATCTGTGGCATTCAATATAATAGAAGTGAAGATAAAAAATGAACTGATGAAAGCTTTCGCTAAATTATATGAAAAACCCTCAGCCTTAAATAAGATATTTCTCATGAAGCATTTGTTTAATCTGAAAATGATTGAAGGTGGATCTGTGATAGATCATCTAAATAAGTTTAATATAATTACCAGTTAGTTAACTTTTGTAAAAGTAAAATTTGATGAAGAGGTGAGGGCTCTCTTGGTTTTATGTTTTTTGCCAGAAAGTTGGAATAGCTTGGTAATGGTTGTAAGTAACTCTGTCTCTGGTTCAAATACTTTTAAATTTGATGATGTTGGTGTTATCCTTAGCAAGAAAATACGACGAAAAAACTCAAGAGGGTCGACGTCAAGCAGTGTTTTGAATGCAGAAAGTAGAGGCATATCGAAGGAGAGAGGAAAAGGTTCTGAAGGTCATGAGAAGTCATGAGGAAAATCAAAGGACAATAGGTCCCAATCCAGAGGATAGAAGGATTGCTATTACTGTGGGAAACTAGGTCATCTAAAGAAAGCTTGCTAGTCTCGGAAGAATAAAGAAGGATACAAACAAGAAGGCAATAAGGAGACATATGTAGTAAGCAATAAATTTGAAGATGATGCTTTGATTCTTTCCCTAGATAATTCTGATGATTCATGGGTTTTAGATTCAGGGGCCTCATTTCATGCTACACCCCATAGAAGTTATTTTCTCTATTATGTCCAAAGGGATTTTGGGCTGGTTTATTTGGGAGATAACGAACCCTGTCAGATTGTTGGAAAGTGAAGAATTAAGATTAAGTTACAGAATGGGAATCATTAGCTACTACAAGAGGTAAGGCATATTCCAAGGCTAAGTAGGAATTTAATTTCAGCAGGGCAGTTAGGTGATGAAGGTTGCACAATTACTTTTAATGATAAAAATTGAAAGGTTTCAAGAGGTGCCTTAATAATAGAAAAATGTGTGAAAGTAGGCACCTTATATCTTTGTATAGTTCATATTGTTCCTTCTACTTAGTTTTTGCAGAGAAAAAATAAATAGGTTTAGGAACAGTTGCTGGGGGTTCGCAAGAAGAGACTGAAACAATTGCTACAGGTTCTGAAACAACATTGTGGCATAATAGACTTGGGCATATGAGCAGAAAAGGTATGAAGGTAGTTCATTCTAAGAAAGTTTTACTAGCTCTGAAATGTATTAATATAAATTTTTGTGAAAGTTGTGTGTATGGAAAACAAAAGAAAGTTAGTTTTCTCAAGGATGAGAAGCAAAAAAAGATGAAAAGTTGGAGCTTATGCATACAGATGTATGGGGACCAGCTCAAGTATCTTCTCTTGGTGGCTCTCGGTATTATGTTATATTCATAGATGATGCAACTAGGAAGGTTTAGATTTATTTTCTTAGACAGAAATCTAATGTATTTGAAACATTTAAGAAATGGAGAAGCTTGGTTGAGAATGAGACAGGTAAAAGATTAAAATGTTTCAGATTTGATAATGGTGGTGAGTATTGCAGCAAAGAATTTGAGGATTATTGTTCCTTTAATGGAATTCGTAGGTAGAAAATGGTTCCAGGGACTCCACAAGAAAATGGAGTGGCTGAGCACAAGAATAGGACAATAATGGAGCATGTAAGGAGCATGAAATTACATGTTGGGTTGCCTTTAAACATGTGGGCAGAGGCCATTAATACCGTTGTATATTTTATTAATAGAGGTCCTTCACTTCCTTTGGGCTGTGGTATTCTAGAGGTAGCATGGACTGGTAAAAAGGTGAATTATTCTTTTCTCTAAACCTTTGGATGTGAAGCATTTACACATGTAGATTCTGAAAATAGAACCAAGCTAGACGCAAAATTAAAAAAAGTGTATCTTTGTTGGGTATGGCATTGATGAATTTGGTTATAGGCTTTGGGATGTTGAAAATCTAAAAATTGTGAGAAACATGGATGTTGTATTTAATGAGAAGGTGTTGTACAAAGATCAGTTGTAGTAGCATGAGAAGAAAGAAAAGGACTATGTGGTGTTGAATGATACTCCAAATAGTGATGTTTCAGTGGTTCCTCATACTCTGCAATGACAATAAGAAATACCACAAACTCTAGTGAATGTTAGACGGTCAACAAGGCTAAGTAGACCTCCTGAAAGGTTTTCCCCCTCTTTGTATTCTATTTTGTTAATAGATGCTGGTGAACTGGAAGGGTATGGTGAAGCTATGCAGGTGGATACAAAGGTTTAGTGGGAGCTTTCAATGAAAGAATAAATGGACTCCTTGCTGAAAAATCAGACTTGGGAATTATGTAAGTTGCTTGCAGGTAAAAAGGCTTTACCAAACAAATGGGTTTATAGGCTGAAAGAGGAAGATGGAGGTAAGAAAAGATTTAAACCCAGGTTAGTTGTAAAAATATTTGCAAATGAAAAGGTATTGATTTTGATGATATTTTTCTCTGGTTGTTAAGATGACTTCTATTCATACTATTTTAAGTGTTGTGGCTGCTAAAGATTTGCATTTGGAATAGCTAGATGTGAAAACTATCTTTCTCCATGGTGATATGGAGGAGGAGATGTATATGGAACAACCACAAGGATTTGAGGTCAAAGGTAAGGAGAAATTGGTGTGTAGATTGAACAATAATTTATATGGCTTGAAACAAGCACCTCGGTAATGGTATTTGAAATTTGATAGTTTTATGGCTGAGCAAGGCTATAGCTGGTGTAATTCTGACCATTTTGTCTATTTTAAGAGGTTGGATAATGACAACTACATTATTTTATGTTTATATGTTGATGACATGCTTGTAGCAGGGTCTAACATGGATCACATAAGATAATTAAAATAGTAGTTAGCACAATCATTTGCTATGAATGATTTGCGGGTAGCAAAACAAATCTTTGGTATGAAAATTTGTAGAGATAGGAAGAACATAAAATTGACTTTATCTCAGGTTGATTATGTTAAAAAGGTGTTACAGAGATTCCATATGGAGAATGCAAAACCTGTCAGCACACCTTTGCCTAGTCATTTGAAATTGACTATAGAGATGTGCCCTAAGATACAAGAGGAGGAAGAAAAAATGTCTAAGGTACCATATGCTTCAGCTGTAGGAAGTTTAATGTACGCCATGGTATGCATGAGACCAAATATTGTACATGTTGTAGGAGTCGTAAGTAGGTATATGAGTAATCCCGGATTGGAGCATTGGAATGCAGTAAAATGGATTCTTAGATATTTAAGAGGTATATCCACTAAACACTTATGTTTTGGGGGCTCTAATACTGATTTAGCAGGCTATGTGGACTTAGACTTGGCAAGGGATATTGATACCAAGCAGAGTACTATAGGTTATGTCTTTACTATAGGTGGGACAGTGGTGAGTTGAATCTCTAGGTTGCAAAAGGTAGTTGCTTTATCCACCACGGAGGCAGAGTATGTAGCTGTAACAGAGGCAAGGAATGAGAAGATATGGATGCAATCTTTCATGGAAGAATTGGGTAAACAAAAGGCTAAAAGTTATTTGTTTATAGAAAGTCAAAGTGCCATACATATTGCAAAGAATTGTACCTTGCATTCAAAGACTAAACACATATAGCTAAGGTATCACTTCATCCGATCAGTGTTGGATGATTGAAAGTTACGACTAGAAAAGATACACACAGATGAAAATCTAGCGGATATGTTTACAAAGGTAGTGACAAGAGAGAAGCTGAGCTCCTCTTTAGATTCAGTTGGTCTTCAGAACTAAAAATAATAAAATTAGAACAACAGGGTCCAGGGTCTTTATTTCCAATGGGAACTACATGGTCAGTGGTGTTATGATCAGTCTCCAAGTGGGAGATGATATGTTGTGGAGTCTGATCAGTCTCCAAGTGGAATATTGTTGTTATATGGAGCTTGATCTGACTCAGAGGTTAAATTTTCCCCACTTTTATCAGCATGTATGGTTTCCCGCCAAAATATTTAACGGGGGTTTGGGGGTAGCACCCCTAAGACGGGGTCAAGGGGCAACACCCCTGGCATGCTTCCTATCGCAATACAGGGCAGGGTTGAGAGGCAACGCCCCTGAAACCTCAAATGACTTTTATTATTTTATAAAGGCGTCGGGAGTTATTTTTTCTGTTCGCTGACATAAGAAACCCTATTTTGTAACCAACATAAGTCTTGATAAAAATGGCTAAGGGTTAGGGTTTTCGTTGATATTGTATTATAGCATTTGCAGCAGTATTGAGTTGCAAGGATTGCTGGTTGTAATCGAGGTTTGATTTGCTGGATAATAATATTGGACTCTCTGTTGGTGGATGTACCCTGAATTTGGTTGAACCATGTTAAAAATTGTCTCTTGCTGTTATTATTTTTGTGTATTTTCCATTCCTCTGTTTAATCTTTATTTGCATTTAATTGATATCTTATGCATGCAATTCCTAACAAAAAGTTCAATGGAACGGGTTATGAGCTAAGGAAGTTGAAAATGGAGGATCTCCTTGAAGAAAGAGATCAATGGTTGGTTGCAACAAAAGAGAAGAATCTTGATACTATCAGTTAAGATGAGTGGGACAAGATGGACAAAAAGGCAAGAGGAATAATTTGGTTATGCCTTGTAGACTCTATCATGTTGAATGTCTCTACTGAGAAGACTACATGTGCATTATGGAAGAGATTGGGTGAAATGTATCAAGCCAAGAGCCTAGTAAAAAAATTGTATCTCAAAAGAAAGTTATTTTCCCTTAAAATAAAGGAAGGTGATTTGATAGCTAAGCACTTGAATACATTTAATTTGATTATGAGTTAATTAGCTTCTGTGGATTTTGAGATAGAAGAGGAAGATAAGTGTATTATGTTTCTTTGTTTTTTGTGTAAGTCTTGGGAGAATTTAATTCTTGTGATCACTACTAACCTCAAAGATCCAAAGATGGATGCCCTTGTTGCAACTCTGTTCTCACAGGAAATGAGGAAGAAGGCTATAGAAAGCTGAGTGGATGCTCTTAATGTCAGGGGGAGGTCTAAGGAAAGAGGACCAAAAGGAGATCAGAAGGGGCTTAAGGAATCAAAAGGTCAGTCTAAAACTCCTAGGAACAAGAACAGAGTTAGGTGTTGGAACTATGGTAAGAGGGGGCATGTGAAGAAAGAATGGAGAAACTAAATCAAATAGTGGGATTCCTCTACTGAAAAGTCGTTAAATGCAGGTGATGAAGTTTTACTTTCTACATGTAATGTTATGTCAAATGAATAGTGGTTGATTGACTCAAGTTTCTCGTATCATATGACTCCTCATGAGGAATGGTTCTCCACATATGAGAAATATGATGGAGGTAATGTTTACCTTGGGGACAACTCTACATATCCAATTGTTGGCCGTGGAAAGGTATAGTTGTGTTTCAGTGATGGGAGGATTAAAATCCTCCCTGGTGCTTTACATAATCATGAATTGGATATGTAAATGCTTGGATCCACTATTCAAATCTAGCCTCACAAAATATCTGGTTACTTATACAATGCAGGCCTCACTGGCACAGAGAATCTCACTGATTACAATTCATGGTACCAACCCTAGGAGCACCAACCCCTTGCAAGTTTAGGAGCATTAACTCCAATGTAAATAGACTAAAAATATAGAGTACTACTATGTTTACATTGATACCATAGGTGATAGATGGATTATGTAACTATCTCCCTCAATCACCTCTATGTGAAGATATTCGAAAACCCCTAAAATTCTCACATAAAAAAAATAGAAATACAGAGAACTACTCTGTTTAACATGACATCAAGAATTCAAATATACCTTATGCAATCAACATTACACATTCATCTTCTACTCTCTTTAGTCTTTATGCATACATACCTAACACTCTCTTCTTCAATTATGCAAAAGATATTTCTTCCTAGGTCCATTTGCAGTCCCACACAAAAAAATGGTACAAAATTACACTACCATCCCTTCACTCTGCTTTCCTTGATCTGTATGTTTACACTACATTAATACCCCTTTCTATTTCATACTTATTTAGAGAGTATGTCTTCTAAAGTTCATCATCTATAAAAAGGATTCCTTTTCAAATTCATCAACTATACTGCAAATAGAGAAAATTCTTGATTTCCCCCCCCACATCTTCCACTCAGATCCACGAAGACATCAAAAACATCAATTCACTTTGGGATCTTCAAAACAGCTCGGACAAAAATCCGTTGCCAAAACTACTTACAAACTGCTTGCAATTATCATACGGGTCATTGCCCGTCAAACATCATTCCCTGGTAAATAGCCGTTACATGTTTAAACCAACAATGTAAATAGAAGTCTTCATGCCCATGAAAAATTAAATGATCGTCATTGATTTAGTCTTCCTGGCTTGTCTTCAAAATGAACCTCAAAGTTTTCTACCCTTCTCCACTTCATGAGAGATTACTTTGTAAACATTTGGGTACCTCACCAGGCCTAGTAGGCGGGATCCATCTTTCTTGTACCCACCTAAGCTATGCTTAAGGCGGGGTGTTAGTGTATATATATTTCATACACTTAGGCTTAAGCCTACTTAGGTGTGCCTTTATACAATCTTGACACATGCCTCATTGAGGTGTCAAGGTTGTTGGGCAGTCAGGAGAGATGTCACTGAGTTTTCAACTAACTAGCCACCTCACACTAGTTTTTAAGGAAGCAACTCACCACCACTCGTGGTTGAGGAGTTCTTTACTCAACACACAACTTCCTCTCCTCACCTATATGTACTTTACTTTTCAGCTTAATACATGGCCGACTTGCATACATTTTCTATGCTTTTGTATTCGATATTCAATCTTCAGTTTCTATCTTTCGTATCTTTCATTTCTGGAATTCTTCAATATCGACATTGCTAATTCTAGCTTCTCAGGGATGCTGATGATGGACACCACTACACCCACGTGTCCTTCCCATAGCACTGGTTTTGTGCTAGAGTTGATTTACGTCACAGTGCAATGCAAGGTCTTGTCTGTGGAGTGCCTTGATCAAGTTGTATACTTTGTCCATATGTTCTCTAGAAGCAATTTTTTTAATAGAAGCTAAGGAACTTTGTTCTGTAATCTACAATGTTAAGGAGGCAGTAAGAACAAATGCTATCAAAAGTTTGTCCTTTGTTCAAAGGTTCGATGATGGCACAAGTCTCTACTAGCGGTTAACCTTGCTACATAATTGCTTCAGCTAGCTTCAGGGTGCAACATCTTCTTGTAGTCCAATGTTTATTGAAGTTCAATGACTCGCTTTGCTTACCATTTTTGCATGGAATTATAAATCATTCATTTTGATTCTGTGTTATGGATTGTCTATTGGTTGGATTACTATTGCCTATGTCCAATGCCAATCTGCAAGGGATGTGTTCGGCATTTTCTCTATACAACACATATATGACAGTAACAATGGATTTAATATCAAATTCTATTTTCAGTTCATCAGCTCATGATAATGATAAAGACAAGATAGATAGTAGGACGGTGACTAGAAGGCTGTTATGACTGCGAAACATTGCCTTAACAATTAAGATAAATAAAAGACATGCTGAAATGGGGCAGCTAGCTACACAGCCAAAGTCTTCCTCTTAATCAAGTGAAGTGGTTTATGGATTAGAAGGCTATGTTTTTTAAAATTTTAGTTGACTATTGTAGCTGGTATTTATTCTAGGAGTAGTTTCCAACTAGTTTTTGGGCTATGTGCAGCCTTTGTGTTATATGTTTGGATTCATTTTTTCCCTCTTATTAATATAGTTTTTTGTTTCAATAAAAAATTATACCGTCATAATGCTTATATCATGGAGAAAGTAGAAGAATGTGGTTTCAATTGTTTGCATTGCTATTATTGCTACATTTTATTCCATATGAAACCATCATAGCCATTTCTCTACAACTTCATCAATCATTGATTTGCTTGGCCTACAGCTTTCATCAATGTTTGTTGGTTTATTTGATATGCAACTCTAACTTCTTTTTTTTCCAAAGATATTTAAACATTTGAGAAGTAATTAGTTATAATGTTTTGATTTGTGAGAAAAGAAAATTCTATGTAGGATTTGATTTAAATATTTATAATGGTATAGGAATTTCTTAGCATTTGGCTTGTTGAATGATATGAGCACAATTATACTACAAAGAAAGTTTGTGCTATTTGTAGAAGTTTTACAACTCTAACAATCTTGCAACATGCATAGTCCACATTCACTATGAACAACACCAAACGTTCACACCTTGCATCTCTACAATTAACATCGTGAGTTTGTACCTCACAAAACAAATAACATTGTACTATGCATCTCATAGCAAAGGCAACCTTGTAGTTCAAATATCACAACAGAAGTAGGCTTTTATCTATACCACTTACACAAGTGAACAAGGAACACAAGCACCCTTAGGCCATGTTTACACCTCCCCAAGTCATATTCTCATTCTCAAGCACTAAGTTTGCATATCACAAAACATACAACATTGTAGTGTGCATCTCACAACACAAGCAACCTTGTAGTTCACATATCACAACAAAAGTAGGCTTCTATATATACTACTTACACAACTAAACCAATAGCACAAGCACCTTTAGGCCATGTTGACACCTCCCCATGAAATATTCCCTCTCAAACACCTTTAGGTTAGATTTACACCTCCTCAAGGCATATTCTCACTGTCAAGCACCTTCAAGTTAGATTTACAACTCCCCAAGGCATATCCTCATTGTCAAGAACCTTGAGGTGAGATTTGCAACTCTCCAAGGCATAATCTTAGTCTTAAGTACCTTTAGGTCAAATTTACACCTCCCAAAGCATATTCTCACTCAATTACCTTCAGGCATGAATCAAGACATGCAATGGCATGTCACTACATGGACATCATAGGGTGACATTGCATACCAAGCGAAGGAACCACAAAAAATATTTAGTTCGACATATATTATAGATAGTAACAATGAATGGTGATCATCGTTTACATTAAAAAAGTGATGTCGAGGGCAATGTATTATGACGCTAAGGATTTTATGGGGTTCTTTCTAGGAGATAGTAAATATGGCTTGCTATGAATCTTATGGGGTTTTATGCGGGAGATTGTAAATATAGCATGCTATGGATCTTATGGGGTTTTACACAATCTGATTATAAATGTAACATGCTATATAACCCTTTCATTTGAGAAAGGCCCCCCTACATCTATAACAAAACTATAGGAATGGTTTGAATATATCATTCATGAACTTCTACAATAATTAGAAATGGTTGAACAACTTCTAGATGGGATTGCCATAAGTTCTTACTTGCCAAATAACTTCTGACAACCTAAATTACCTACTACTAATGTTAAAAAAAACAATTTCAGAAATGAAGTTATAGCAAATGCATTCAAGTCGCCTCATTTAAATCATGCATCAATAATCAACTAAAAAAGGCATTTTAAAAATAATTGCTGCAACCATAAATGTCATAAACTACACTAAACCAAATGCAAATTTTATAGATCTGTTTGACAAAAATACTCTCTTCCTAAATTCCAGACATGATAAGCCTGTCATGACTGATTTAAAGGTTCATACTTCATATTCTTACTGAAATTTTCAAGCAGTAAATTATTTGCATGTTAAGACTACAAATAATGCTTTAAACCGCACATTTAAAATTAGTTGATATATGTTTAGTAGCCAAAGACCCTGTTTTATATAAGTTCATACCATTAAAATACTAAATAAGCATTATGCCATAAAAGCTTGTTCGCAACCATTTAGAGAGAGATCGACATAACGTTCAAACTACCTATATAGTATATAACCCTCCATATACTATATTGGGAAGCTTATTACAAAAGCCCTCTTTAAGCCTTAGTTTCTTCCATGCTTAAACCCTTCGACAAACGCCTCCTTCACACGACTTCTGCTAGCTTGGCCTCATTTTCAGTATCCTTGCCTTGTGTCTGCTGTTTCTCATTTCCATCAGAGTGCTCATCATTCAAAGCACAATCTGGATGAAGATCAAAATCACATTCTTTGCATAATCATAGGTTTGACAGAGGACCTTCCTCTGAGTCAAATGCAGAGAATGTTCATGCAGGTCATGCTTTATTTCCTTTGGATATTTCATTGCTACTTCTTCTGTTTCCTTTTGCATCTCTACGAGGCGAGCATCAGTAAAGGGATAAGCCTTGGCCCCATGGACAGAAATAATGTTTCTGGCATCTGTTGTGACAGTTTTTCCATCAGGGCCAACTATGACCAAAGATGGAATTCCTTCAATGCGGAAGTAGTGGCTTAGATCCTTCTTCACTTTGTCTCCAAATGGAAGAGCTAACCATGGCATGCTTGCATAGTATTCTTCAAAGGCTTCTTGGTCTTTGTCACTAGAGAGGAAAACAATCTCGAAAGCTTCTCCATTTTGCTTGAGCTTATTGTATACTTGTACAAGCTTTGGTGTGAATCCTCGGCAAGGTGGGCACCAATGAGCAGAAAAATATAAACCAACGGTCTTGCCTTTGAGCACAGAAACTGGCACCTGCAGCAGAATAATAATCAAGAATGATCACTTCATTTATGGCTCTACTAAGACACATATCAGAGGCTTGCACCTATCATACAATCATAAGGGTTAGTTAAAAGCTATAGCTCCAGATGAACATTGCTGATGCAGGAGCAGATTTGTAACGCCTCACTCTTGAGGCTAAAAAGAGATTCTCACGCCCTGTTTTAAGAGGCGATATATCAGCAAACACAGGAAGATGGTGCACAGGTCTGAGGCGCCTATTTTGGGCAGATAATTTATTATTAAATTGCTGCATGAACAGCCAAATATGCTTTCTGCACTACGGGAGAAAAGAAAATTTAATTGCTTTTATTTCAATGCCTATTATTGATGAGGAGCGACGCCTTGAGGCCCAACAGTTGTATAGCTGTTTTTAGGCATTTTAGCTGTAAAATACAACCGAATTTTTGAAAAGACCGTATCATATGAAAGGAGAGATTTTGGACAAACTGTCAAAATTTATATAGAATTATTATGATATATATATAGATATATATTTTGTTTTTATATAATTTACTTATACTAATGTATGTCATTACGCCAGAGGCGTTCTACATTCACAGCAGGGGTGGAGTTGAAGAGCTGAAAGATTCCAAGATTCCGTATAATTTTATAAGATTCCAATCTAAAAAATAAAAAAAATAAAAAAGATTAAACCAAAATGCAAATATTTTAGATGCAAGTAGTTTATAAATGTTAAGAATAAGAAATATATTTAAATGGGAAATGAAAGGCTAGCTGTTAGTAATTTATAAAAAAATAAAAAATCAAAATCAAAAACCAAAAAACAAAAAAATATTTGGAAGATATCTCTTGAGGTACTGTAGATATATTTTTTAAATATAAATATACTACTAGTATTTTAAAGGCACTATTGAATAGATAACAGTCTTAAAAAAAATTGAGACAAGGTTGACTGTCAAATTTAAGCCTGACAGTTGAGGGGAGGATTGTATTTAATATCAAGTGAATATTAGAGAAGGAGCTGAATGTGGATTCTAGCGCCTCTTTAAAGAAGCTTTTAAAATAGTAAACTTTATTTTATGCCTCCCATGTTGGTAACGCCTCATTTGGAGGCATATCTTAACATTTTCTTGGTTGATAGAGGACAGAGCGTTGGAAGGGGGAGGAAGATGCGCCTGTTTTGGAGGAAAAGACTTCTGTAGGCTTTAAACGTAGAAGATGATGAACAGAAAATCAGAGAGGGAATATTAAATTAAAAAAAAGATGGCAGCTATTGCAGGTTGTTTATGTATGAAAATGAGAATGAGAGGCCATGTACATGATTATGTATCCGATTTAGATAATCTGATGTTTATGTCAATTGTATGAACCTGCTGATTTTCAATAATGAAAACATATCTGAGTTGCATGCAGTCACTATGTTCTGTGTGTTTGTATTAGAGCAAGGAGTCTCTGCAAGCTATGTTTTGAGTTGATTCTGTCAGTATGAGTTATGGCATGATGGTGGGTTTTCTGTATTGTATCAATTGCACCACCCTTAATCCAACAATTACAGCATTAAATGAAGTGGTTCTTTTGCAAATCTACGGTTGATGGAGATAAAGCGGGTTGATTTCAGACATGACAACTGTAGCACCTTCAAATAAATATAAAAGTTAATGATTTGAGATTTCCACAGGTAAACATTTCAAGAATGTATCTGGATACAACTGTGTTAAACTCTTTCCCTCCAATTTTATAAGATTCTCCTCCTTGGAGACCTGTTACAAGGAAAAAATAGATTCTCAAAAGAGACTAAAAATTAAAATATTGTTAGGAAAAGTGAAGTATCGAAGCAGAGACGAAACATCGGAAGGAAAAAGTGGAGTTTGGAAGGAGACTTAAAACATAGGAAGGAAAAAGCAGAGTCTGGAAGGAGACTCAAAATGTTGGAAGGAAAAAGTAAAAAAGACAGTTGTATCCGGATACATTCTGGAAACATAGGAGTTGTTGCTAAAACAATTGAGTTGGTGCCTTTCAGGCCCTACACCCATAATATTATAATGTTATATGGTATGTACCCTTAGTTTAGTCCAATGTACTTGATTCTGAGGAAGTAAAAGTGGCCTTACGTGATGTACATGAAGGTGTCTACGGCTCGCATTCCGCTAGCCCTGGTCTTGTTAAGAAACTTCTATGAGTAGGATACTATTGGCCAACCATGGAAAAAGATGCACAACAATTCGCAAAGAGATGTCTACAATGTCAGAAACATGGAGATTTAATACATGCACCAGCACATGAGCTTCAGGGTATCACTACTCCATGGCTCTTCTCCCAGTGGGGACTTGTTCTCATAGGTAAAATCCATCCTACTTCATCAAATGGTCATAAGTTCATTATCACTGCCATTGAATATTTCACAAAGTGGGTGCAAGCCATACCAATGACTTATATCACTGGCAAGCAAATATCCAAGTTTATCCTACACTATATCATTTGCCGCTATGGAGTTCCTCAAGCTATTGTCACTGATAATGGTCGTCCCTTCAAGAACCAAGAGGTTAGAGATCTTTGCAACTAATTGCGACTCTACACTCTTTCAGCTTCTTTGTAGACTGATCGGTCCCTTTTGTGTTGGCCTCAAATGTATTCAGCGTCCTCAACTTCAAACAGATCTGCGAACCCTTTTAAACAAATTGCCATTCCTTAAGATCAATGCACCTTCATCACGCTTGGATAGCCACAAGAACTAATTTTGCTCTGATACCATCTGATGGAGAGAGCTTAGGAAGATAGGCAAATGTATTTTTGTTATTGTATTCAATACATCCACACGTATATAAACAATGATATACAGTTATCTAACTATAACATCATAACTGTGCATAACTGGTTGGTAGAACTAATAGAACTAACCAGCGAACAACAGTTTACAATGTACAGTTTACAATGTAATATGTGTACAATGTAATACAAACTTATTCTATGCTAACAATATGTTGTTTAGCTTTTAGTTAGTTTTTTTAATTTATTTAGTGATGTATCTTGGTGATTTGAAGATGCTATCTTTAGGGGTTTCTTCCATGTATCTCTACCTGAAATAAAATGTGTGTCTGGAGTGTGGGTTTTAGCTTGTATGCTTGAATATTAGGACATAGTCTCCAGCTTAAATAGGTGATTTTAAAATGTTTCTTTTTTAAGGTTTCCATTGGTTATAGGATTAAAAGTTGAAGTCATTTCTTGTTCTAGAAAATGATGTTTGTGAGTATTTGGTGTGATATTTGAGTGGGTGCTTACAAAATGTTTTCTAAGGGTTAACTTTTCGTTGGTAGGTTTTAAAATTTAGTTTGTTTTAGGTTGCATGAATAGTTGTTTTTTGTTAGATGGATGTTCTTCTTATTTGGGCCCCCTTTAACATGCTTAAAATAAAATCCATTTGATTTGTTGAAGATCATCTGACTTAAAAAGTGTCTTTTTCCCTCTCCTTGCATTAACAAATCTCCATACCTATCTTCTATCTGACTCAACAAAGCTTTTCCTCTTTTGTCACATGGCATTGCCCAACTCCCTTATTTGTACACCCAAGATTGGAAATATTAGTGTTGCAGGTATAAAATTCTCCAATGAATGGATTGAAATAAAAGTTGACTAAATGTGCTTGCTACATTTTCTCTCTTGTTTGAATAATTTCTAAATGAAATATCTGACTACTTGCATTTATCTCTATTTTTGATACGTTAGGGTTTCTCATTGAACACATTTCCTTTTAGTGTTCATTTACTATACTTTACTTGAACACACTATTTTACAATTTTTTTTTCCAAGAATGCTAAACTTGTCACTTGCTTTTCTTTTTGTTTTCTAGTTTTAGTTGTTTATTCCAATTATTTTTAGGGTTTAAGAAGTTGGGTTTATTGTGCTAGGCATGATAAATTTAGTTATTGTCCGCCTCTAGGTCTTGGAGCTTGCTGGAAATGCCCCCTAAGATAATAAAAATAAGCATATAGTATCCAGGCATATTCAGTTAGTAGTTAGGAATGATGAGTTAAGTAAGCTACTTGATACTGTAGCAATTGCTAATGGAGGATTTTTTTCTAACATACACCAAGTTCTCTTTATTCATTTTAAAGCTTGACTCTTGCAGCTTCAGTTTATGACCAACATCTGTATTTTTCTCACCTAAGAATGCGGGATGTTTCGATCTTCCCTTAATGCTACAATACATTCCTTGAGGGCTTGTTATTATGTGGCTACAATTTTTCTATCTTCTACCTATGGAGTTGGTGCCTTTCAGGCCCTACACCCATAATATTACAATGTTATATGGTATGTACCCTTAGTTTAGTCCAATGTATTGAGGTTATGGAGAACCCTGCGTATGATGGGAATAACATGGGTAGTTAGTTCATTAGGGTGTGAGTCAGGTCAAACTTAATAAGATATGTGCTATGTCTAGCCTAATGTTAAAGCTACGGCTATTTATGTTTCTTGAATTGTATTTGTCATTGAAGAATCTTATGGAGTTTAAGGATAGTTGTATGGTGAAACCCTGTATTTGGTAACTGCCTATATGGTGCGTCTTTTTAATTCTTGGTATTTCGGTGTTTTGGTTTCTTTACAGTTATCTAGCTATTAGAGACACGTGCAGCTGAAATTACAGAAAAAAATCTAAACCAGAACTGGTGATTAAGGGAGTTCAGTCACTTACTTTTCCACAACTATTTGTGACAACAAAATTGCGCTCATCAGAGACTAACAGAGATTCCAAGGTCTGTGCAGCACGTTTAGCTTCCTCTTGGGCTTTGAGTTCATCCAATTTCTCCTTTGTAAATGGATAAACTTCAACACCAAGTTCCTCAACCAGCTCCACAGCTTCTGTTTGTAATGTTTCCCATCTGGACCAAGCACAACTAAGGTGGGGATGCCTTCAATTTCAAAGTAGCGCCACAGATTCTTCGCCAGCCGGTCACCGTAGCGCAGAGCAAGCCATGGCATGCTTTCAAAATACTCCTGAAAACACTCGTTATCTCGGTCACTGGAGATAAACAAAATCTCCAAGTCCTCACCTCTACTCTTCAGATCATTGTAGAATTTTATCAGCATTGGAGTGAACCCTCTACAAGGAGGGCACCAATGAGCTGAGAAATAGAGACAAACAGTCTTGCCTGCCAGCTCGGATACAGGCACCTATTTATGAATAAGGAGTCAATTTTGAGTAAGTTGCATGGAATCGTAGGGCATATCATTCATAAAACTATACAACTTGTACTACAAAGATATGGCATGTCTATATTGAAAAAAGGAACAGGGAAATTCTTAATATCATAATCATAATACAAAGTTATCCTAAGAAAATAGACGCCTAAACTCAGATCATGATAACATAAATCTTACTCACATTTCTTCCTCCATTGCCAATGACGAAATCTCTATCAGGAGAGACAAGAAGAGAATTCAAGGACTGTGAAAGTCTTCTGGCCTCCTCTTCAGCTTTAAGTTCACTAAGCCTCTCTCTGCTAAATGGATATGCCTCGGCACCATAATCTTCAATGATACTCACATCATCAGCACTAATAGTTTTGCACTTCTGATCCAAAAGAATAAGGGTGAGAATGCCATCAACATCAAACACCTGATCAAGTTTCTCTTTGGCCTGTGTATCTGACAATGGTAAGGCAAGCCATGCCATGGTCTTGTGATACTCTTCAAATGAATTCTCGTCTTCATCTTCAGACACAAAGATGATCTCAAAATCCCCATTCTCCACTAACTTTGTATACACTTCTGAAAGAACAGGGGTGAATCCCCTGCATGGAGGACACCAGTGGGCAGAAAAATACAAACCCACAATTTTCCCTTCCAGTTTCTCTATTTTAACCTGGATAAATTAAAACAACCAACTATTTCTAAATGATAAATCATTGCAAATTAATATAAATGACAGTAATGTTTATCCAATTTTCTTGAGAAAACCATGTACTTCGTTGTCCACCTTTAAAATGGAAACAATGTTGTATACACACTTAGTGATCCACTATTAAAATGGAAATAATGTTGTATACCCACTACTAAATTTAATTTAACAAGAATAATGATGTATTGCATCTAGAAGAACATAATGCTCTGTACCCAGCAGTAAATGTTAATATAAAACAGCAGAATGGTGTACAAACAATTGCAAATTCAATCTTAAAGAGAACTATACACTCGTTAGCAAATGGTAGAAGAACAGAATGACTCTTTTAATCTTAAAAATATACCCATAGCTCTTTCAATCTTAAAGATTATAGTTTTGTATGCCCAATAACAAATTTGATCGAAATGGACATAATCTTGTCTACCCACACGTACCCAGGAGAAAGTTATGATTTTCCAAATTCAAAATACATAGTTACAAAAAAAGAAAAGAATGAATTAGGAAGGTCTGAATCAGAAGAAAGGGGTGAAATAGTACATAATGGATCCAATAATATTTGTTTGGAGATATTGAATGATGGATCATCTCAGCCTCTTTCAAGACGACATAAAATCTATATTTTTTTATAGTACCATTTCACAACAATCATTTCTTGTCACAAAATATTTTATATCTAGGTGTCTTAAATGTTCATAGGTATGTACCTCTATATTTTCTTATTTATGTATACTTGGATGCTCATCATTAGAGTTGCATGGTTTCTAATTGTCTTTACTTTTTTCCACATATGACTATTTTTGCAGTAGGAAATGAGGGATCAAAAAGCATCGACATAACAACCTTGAATCTGCCTGAGATAGGTTAGATATTAAATATAGTGATATTAGTAGAAGAAAACAATTGTCATGATCTAGAATTAATTTTTGATCCGGTTGATGCAGAAAATATTGTTTATTGAGAGATTAAAGTGCGGGGTGAAAATAGTGGACTTCATTACTTCCATTTGAATTCCAATAGATGAGCAAAGGCGAACTCTTTGTGTAGTTGTCATTGGGTGATATAGTGAGCATTCAAAACATAAATGTAAAACCATTTTTTTTCTTTCTAGAAACTGAAAAATAAAACCTTGTTCCTTCATTATTGGTGCAAGTTTGATATGGTGCACATTATTATAGTGCAAGCCTATTTTTCAGATCACTTCATTTAGCATCACCAATAATCTCCACAAGAACATTTTGCCTATTTAAAATGATGGAAACATTTCACATCTCTCACAGCAATTTATCTTGCAACAATCTTGGAGATAAATTTCATTACAATGTGGCATCAACACGTACTTGAAGGTTCTTAACAACTCTAATAGTTGTTCTAGGGGACACATCTAACAAACCAAAAGCAATTGCCATCTTTTTACTATGGTGGCAGAGAAATAATTTTTTTTCCTCCTTTTCCACATCACTAAGTAAATGTCTTGAATTTGAAGAATACCCTATTGCCTTCATCTCCCAAGCCAATTTCTCCAACTTTGCATAGATCTCTTGTGTAGATATGGATGCAATCTATCTGCTACACAAAAAGCACATGCCATTTTATGGCCTTCAATCAAACTACATCCAACGATCTTTTTAATTCCTTTTATCTTTTATCAATCTCCTAACCAATTGAACCTCACACCACCTACCCACTATTGCATAAATGTTTGAGATCGAACATAAGTCACAACATTTTTAGGATCCAAACCAAAAAGCAAAGTCACTGTAAATATTCCTAAGCCTATATCCATATGTGATATGGAGGTGCCAAGAAAACACATCCACACAACCACCACAAATTTAATTGGCATCTTAATGATAAAGTTTAGAGTGTCCTCAAGATACTCAACAAGAGCAAGGAGGTCATCCATGCACACACAATGATCAAGTGTAGATGTAATGCAATAAAGGTTGTGATTGAAGTATGTACAGTCCTCATCTATTAAACCTAAATGACTACATGCACATAGAACACAAGAATAACTTATAATGTTAGGGTATGTTCCAAAGTGCTTCATTAATTTAAACATTTTGAGAATATATCCTTGCAAAATCCATTTTGTACATATCCTGCAATCATCTCATTCCATGAGATCACATTTCTTTGAAACATTTTGTCAAACAGTTCATGTGCCTTGTCTGTGCTTCCACATTTTCCATACATCTCTACCGAAGCATTTCCAACTCTAATATTTGACAAAAAAATCCCCCTTCCATTATGCTTTGATGGATGTCCATACCTATTCCAAAGCTCTCATTTTGGCACAGCCGGGGAGGACACTGGCTTTACAATTGCCAATTTCATTTGTTTGAAAGTCTCTAAAGTTTTGTCAACAAATCCATTTTGTCCATATCCTACAATCATGGCATCCCATGAGACCACATTTATTTGAGGCATTTTATCAAACAATTTGTGTGCCTTGTCTATGCTTCTATAGTTTTTTCAAACATGTCTACCAGAGCGGTTACAACTACTACATCTGACAAAAGTCCTCTGTCCTTTATGCTTTGATGTATGTCCATACCCTATTCCAAAGCTCCTAAATTTGGCAAAGGCTAGGAGGATGCTAGCAAAGGTTTTAGAGCCTGGCTTTACACCTGCCAATTGCATTTGCTTGAAAGTTTCTAAATCCTTTTCAATAAACCTATTTTGTGCATATCCTATAATCATAGCACTCCATTAGACCACATTTCTTCGAGGTATTTGGTCAAACAGTTTGCATGCCTTGTCTATGCTTCCACATTTTGCATGCACGTCTACCAGAGGATTTCCAACTATGATATATGACAAAAATCCCTCTTTCAAAGCATTTGATGGATGTCCATACCCTATTCCAAAGCTCCCATTTTGGCACTAGCTAGAAGTACATTGGGAAATGTAAATTGATCGGGTTGCAAACCTATTTGTTGCGATGCTATCTCATTTTTCTGCGATCAAAAACCTTACCAACATCCCTAAAACTTTTCCAGCGCAGGAACTTTGACAATGAGTTGAGTTATGCGCACTAGCGGGAGAAATAGTTTTAAAAAAATTTACTTTACCATATGCTGAAGTGAAATGGGAAATAGAACGGGGTTTATGTCTTATAGTTTGTCTCTTTGTTCAAGTAAAAAGTAAGTAGAATGTCAACAACTTTTTTTTCATTAGGCCTTTTATCATTTATTACCTTTTCCAACAAATCAATGGTTCAGATTTATTCTATAGTAGTCCTTTTAATCTGGACCATTGGTTTATGTATTTCATGTATTGCTACTCACTAAGGGAATGTCTATGGGCATAATTACATAATTGTGTAAATAAAACTTAACAATAAATGTGCAAGGAGATCATTGGTTTTGTTGAAGACATCATGGTGACATTAAATGTGGTGAAGTTTACCAAACCACAAAAAAATGACCAGGCTGATTTGTGAGTCGACTGGGCCAAAAAGATAGAAATTGAGGCCCAAAGGATCCAATGCTAGATCGTGGCAGCCAGAGAAGCTGAAGAAAATGAGTGTGGTGGACAGATGGGCCGGATTGTGGCTGGTAGGAGCCGGAATTTGAGGCTGAACTGGCCATATGATGCCTAAGAAAAGTCCTAAATAGGACTGTTGCAAAAAAAAAATGTTTGAAAGATGTTGAATGTGGGGAGCCCAACTTTTGGAATGACAATCTCCACACCTTGGCAATGATCTTCTAGTATGATGAGCCTGCTTGAGAGGAAAGTGCTGCATAGAATTGAGAAGACTGGAATGTAGATTGATGATCATACACAGAGTGGAATAAGAAGGTCGATGCTGAGATCTGTGGGAAAGAGAACACGAGACCTTATGGTGAGGAATCTTACCCATTGGCTTGGAACTGCTACCTGGAGTGTAACACAGGTGGAGACTCCTTCAAATGGGATTGATCCTTTCAATGGAGACCGTTGGCAATACAGAGTACATGCTGAGGTGAACGCCCCCCAGTGAATGCAGGTGTTGAGGGAATAGAAGAATTGAGCATATAATGATACATAAATATGCAACAATATCATTTCTTTACACTCCAATAAGAATTACTCCAGCTTAATATTTAAAGATTTTTTAATTTTCAACTTAAGGGCATCACAAGGAGATTTTCATATTTTTTCTTGCAGGGTTTTAGTATTTTTTATCAGTCTGAGACTTATGTGAAAGCCTGTGATTCTGGAAAGTTTGGGGATTTGCGAAGAGATGGACCATGATTGAAGAGTATAGGAAGCAAAACTCAAAATGGGTGAAGTGGGCATGGAACAATTTATTTAATAAAGCTTGAGCATCATAATCACACCTAAAATTAACACATTCAAACCACCGATATCGCGGCTACTACATCCTTTGCAAAATCTATGTATAGACCTGCTCTGTCCCTGAAAGAACACAATCCCATTTGGAATTAACCACAAATAACAATTCAATTTGATATAGATCACAAATCACAATATGATTTGATTTCAAATTACAAACGTGTAACATGCAGATTCAGCCGTGACTTCACACGGATGGGAATAGATTGATGGATATAAATCTACGTGTTCGCAAGAGACATTGCTTCACATTGATAGGTGTTGTCATTGATGGCAACTAAGATCATCCCAATCATCCGCATAACACAATTTGTTCACACCGGAAGTTAGAGTCAGAATTTGTCTAAGTCCGGGCAGTTAGGAATAGAGCGGGTGACAGGGTCCAGTATCTTGGTCCGGATCTCTCCGGTGGAAAGGCATGGTTTGCTGCAGATCTAAAGTAGTTGTAAGTATTGTCAAGACACTCTAAATCTAGAGTTTTGTCCTCCAGTGATGAAGGACTCAAAAGATATTAGCTTCTGAGTATCGAGTTTCAGTTTGACAAAATAGACAGAAGAAGAACAAGTCGACCTTGTGAATGATCTTAATTCTGGATGTATAGAAGTTGTTTATTCGGCAATTGGTGATGATCAGTGATGGTAGCCGACATGATTGATAATTTGCGAGTGCAAGTTCTGGTCTGCATCTCATATTTTTATGGATCGAGCTGACAGAGCATAGTACTCAACAAAGTTCTAAATGTTCTTGAAGCCGACTGGTAAAATGATTGAAGTTCATGTTGCAGATATATATAGCTGATGGAATTGGATGATTTTTTGTGTGTGGTGTGCGAATAAGGTGTAAATGTGAAGAAGAGCATAAATCTAAGGTGTGAATGAAGGCAGAGCAGTAAGAAGAGCAGAGCAAAGATGAAATGTGTAAGATCAGTTTTTGCACTTAACTAGAACTGAAACTCTTGCATGGGTAGATGCTATTTATCAGTTCAATATATGTGCTATTCTCTTGTAATATTTCTATAGGTAGTGAGCTCTGGGCAGTGAGCACGAATGCATGTGCATTCCCATTTGTAAAAATACTTTTAACAGGATATTAATTTTTGTGAGTTAACCCCCACCGTGGTTTTTCCCTTAACTAGTTTTCCACGAACGAAAAATCTTGGTGTCAAGTGTATTTTTGTGTGGCTTCTCTTACACTTATGATTGTTGTTTTCATGGTTGAAATATTGAATTGTTATTAAGTGGTAAAAAAAAGAATTAACTGTAGAAAGTTTAAAAGTTTTGAGACAACTGATTCACCCCCCCCCCCCTCAATTGTCTATCCTATTTCCAACAATTGGTATCAGAGCCAAGTTCCTTTGAGAAGCCTAACAACTTGAGGAAAAGATCTTGGAAGAAGTTTTAAATGGGTTCACTTAAAGATCAACTTCAGTTGGCCCTAGAAGAGCTTGTTTAGTCTAAAATAGAAATTAGTAATATGAGAGGTGAACTTAAGGATGCTGATGATACCATTGAAATGTTAAAAGATAAATTAAAGAAATCTATGGAAAGGAAAAATGAGCTACTTTTGCAGCTGTCTAGTTTACCTGAAGAAAATGGCATGAATGAAGCTTCGGAAGAAAAGACAAAGGAATGTGAGAAGTTGTCAAAAGAAATTGTTGTTCTGAAAATTGAAATGGAATTTGGGGTGATGAGACAAACCAAAGAAAGTGAAGATAGGAAGAAAATTGAAGAAGATCTGAATCAAAAACTAAAAGAAAGAACTAAAGAATGTTGCAAATTGGATAAAATAGCTAGCCATCTAGAGTCTGATCTATAAGAAAGTAGAGATAATGAGAGAGAACTTGAAAGGCAAATTGTCATTCTTAGACATGACCTAGAAGTTGCAAATGAATATAAGGAGAAGTTCAAGATAAGCTCAGCAAAACTTGAAGAACTGTTCAAAGGATAGAAAAAGGTTGATGACAAGCATGGTCTTGGATATGAGAAAGGTGAAAGCTCCGGATCCGGACAAAGAAATTTTCAACCTAGGAATGGGAGAAAAAGAACTAGAAAACCTATGATAAGATAGCGTAATGCTCAAAGATATCCATCATTCAATGGAAATTGTCTTAATTGCAACAAATTTTGTCATAGAGCTACTCAGTGAAGAAGCAGAGTAAATCAAAATGGTCCATCATTCTTTGGTCAATGCTTCAAATGTAAGAGGTATGGTCATAGATCAAATGAATGTAGAAGTATGATAATGAATAATGCTAACTATAGAGGAATTGGCAATTCCTTCAATAGTTACTATTTTGCTTGCAATGGGTTTGTACACATGGCTAATCAGTGCAGATCAAAAGGAAATTTTGTTTTCTTTAATTGCAATAAACCTGGTCATATTGTAAGATTCTGTAGAAGTAGGGACAATGGAAGAAGAGGTTTGGTAAACAGAAAACTGAATGAGCAGAGACAAGACAAAGGCAAAGAAAAAATTGATACGAATAAGACTCAGAATGAAATAAACAAAACATGGGTCAAGAAAACAATTATGAATGACGGTAATGGATTTCTACTGGAATCCGGTGTTGAAAATTCCTCTAGGAATTGATTTGGGAGCCTTGGCTTAGGGGGAGCAGCATTGTAGATCAAATTCCCCCATCTAGTAAGTAAGTGCCTAAATCTGGCACAGTGAGAAAAAGAGATCTTAAATTGTTTTAGATCATTTGGAAGGATTTCTGGAAGAAAACAGGTGGATATGGCAAATTGCAAAATAATTTATGAGAAACTATTCAACGAACAGAGTAATCAGATGTATTAGGGCAAAGCATTTATTACAAAGATAAATTAGATGCTATGGAGCATAAAAGGTCATTCATTTCTCATTTAGATCACTTTGCATCAGAAGAAAGCAAGAAGAGGAGAAGTGAATGAGTTTAGAGATGAGAATTCTCAAGAATTGAAGTGCGAAGAGGATCTCCAAGAAAAACCCAAATCTGCGGAACAAGGTATTTCTATTTTTTGTGAAACCTCTTGAATTCTCAATCTCTGCAAATGGCTACACCTTTACTTGTTGATATCACTGAAAGGCCCTATCTAAAATTTAAAAAGCATCCCTACAAATCTGTTGAAGTCAAGTCGCCAAGTGCCTTTTCGAGTGTTCCATATGGGGTTTTACATGTTGAAGACATTAGGGCATACATTCATTGCAATATAGAAGAATTTGGAAATTTGAAACTACTGGAGTTGTTTAAGAGCCATCTAAAAGATGACAATTACCAACTGAAACTTGAGTTTGAAGCCCTTAAAAGCAAACATTTTCTGCAAATGATTGAATTTTCATCTTTTGATGAAAGCGAATGGGTTCGGTATGTGTTGAGTCGGATGCACAATGAATTTATTTGGCTAATAAAACCATTTAAGATCACTAAAGATGTTATCAGAATTTTGACTGGCCTGAATGCAACTAGTGGATTACCTACTTTGAAATCTTTGAAGAATCAAACTGTTACTGATGCAACTAGAGCGAAGTATGACAAAAGAGCAATGACAATAAATGACATCATAGAACCGGATGTCAAATTTGCTTCTATGATCATTAGCTATAAGATCTATCACTCCAACAAGGAGAATTCAATTTTCGGGACTGCAATATATGCAGCTTATAAGATGTTAAAGGAGAATACTGACTATGATCTGTGTGAATTACTATAGAATCAATTGGTAGAGAATCTGAGCAAAATCAAGGACAAGAAAAACTCTTTCAAATATGGTTCTTTGATCATATCCCTATTTTTCTATTTCATGAATGAAATGCCTGGAGTGCAAGGTGTTCACTGGACAAATGATAGGCCATTGGCAATCCAGATAAGAGAGCATTTATATAGCCTTGGAGATTTAGGTGCACAAAAGACAGCAATCTGGGGGTACTTCAAAAAAATTTAGAGTCTGATGCATGCAAGGGAAAGAATCCCTAATTCAGTTGTAGAAAGTATGAGAATGAGATATGTTTTATGGTTGACATAGATCAATGTTTGATGGAAGCTGTACAACCAAGACCAGTATGGATAATGCCAATGGGCTATGAGGTGGATGAGAGAGTTCTAGACATGTATGCTCAACATCTTCTAAGCAAGCCTAAAGACACAATGGTTGAAAGATTTGAAACTTATGAAGAGATGAATTTAAAACTGCATATTGACCTTAGAGAACTTGAAACCAATATGAAAGTAAGAAAAGAAGTTGAGCAGTTAGCTAAAAATCTCAGCCTAACTAAGGAGGCTATTAGGAAATTTAGAGAAAGAACTGAAAAGGTTGAGAAAGAGAAACAAGATAAGAAACAAACAGGTGCTCCAGTGGAACTCTCTTCCACTTCAAGGACTACTAGGAGCTCTATTGTTGCCCCTGTTTCTTCCAAGACTGCAAAACTAGAAGCAAAATCATCTAGAAAATGGGAGAGAAGGAAGAAAACAAAAGCATCCCGGACCTATGAAAGCATAAGAGAAAAAGAAGAAGATATAGATTCTGACATTGAAATCAAGGAACTAAAGGCCACTGGAACAAGAGCTGCAAAAGTAACCAAAGAAAAGTCCTCTAAAAGCAAAAGGGCTAGTAAAAAGCAAAAGATAGAAGCATATGAGGAATATGTTGAGAAGCCCACACTTTCCCTATGTTGATAAAGTTTGTCATTGTAGATGGTAATCTAAAACCCATGATTGAATTCTATGATGAATATAGTGAAGTGGATAAAAGGGTGTTGGAGGAAGCAACTGTCAGATATCTCAACATCTACAACAAGGCACTGATTGAGATAACTTCTGAGTTGCCACAAAGTCTGGAAAATATTTTAGAGTTGAGAAAAGAAAATGCCAAGAGCAAGCACATAGAGATCAGGGAATATGAGATAATAAATTTGTGTCCTCAGATTTCACCTGATCAAATAGATATGATATTCAAGGAAGTCAAAGATGACTTTAGAAGCAAAAAGAGAATGAACAAACTCATGCTTGGAGAAACAAGTGAAATTGTTAAAGAAACTCAAGAAATTCTTTTGAAAGCATTGAAAAAGCACAATTTTCCCATAGTCACAGAAGAAGTTTCAGATGGTGAAGAAGAGATCATCATCGAGCAACAATCTAAGTTGGGTGAAGCCTCTGCTTCAGAAGTGGAACAAGTAAATCAGGAGTATACAAAAATGATGGATAAAATAGTTGATGCAAGAGATACTCCTAATCCACCTGACCCGTCAAGAAAAGAAGACAATATTACTACTTCACATAGCCCTCCAGATCAGGTAGCAAGTGGTGAACAAATAGGAAAGAGTCCATCTGCAGAGAACACAAAGAAAGGTAAAGAAAAGAAAGAAGAATAAAAAGGAAAGAAAGATAAAGCAGAAGAAGATGGTGGAAATGTTGAAGCACCTAAAGCAGATACTGAGAAATCTAATGAACAAAAGGATGGTTTAGAAAATGTTGCAAGAGACACTGCAAATACAGTGAAAAGTATTCTTGGAAAAGAGATGATTGAGCTTGATGAGCCTGAACTACTCCAAGGTCTAGCCAATCCAAATGCTCTCTCTCCAATTCAATTGATGAAAATAACATCATTCACCCAAGTAAAGGCTAGAGAAAAGATGTTAAAGTTCCACATGGAGGACAATGAGCTACTGGGGCTTACAACCGGGATTTTGGAAAAGTTAATGCCTTCCTACCAGAAGAGTCCATCTGATTCCCCCTCCAAACATCTGAAAAATCTTGTAAGTTCTGTAAATACTATTTTTGAGTCCTTTGAGAAGTCTGCGGAGGCAAAAGTTCAGAAAGAATTCTTGGATAAGAAATTTTGTAAAATAGAGAACCTGATAGCAAATGATAGAAGAATACTTGGTATTAGCATAAAGAGTATTTAGAATGCTCTAAATGATGGAAGTGATATGTACAAATTTTGTCTATCATGGTCCAAAGTTAATGAGGATATTGAGAAAAAGATAAAGGAGCAAGAACAGAAATTGTCAAATCTTTCTCAAAATTTTGTTCCTCTAACAATTTTGCCTATAAGTCAAGAATGTCAAGTAATCAGCTTGACAAATGAGATAAAGAGGCTTGTTAAAGAAAAAGGTAATATTATGAAGAGAATGTGTGAGCTCTGGGGATTGATTGCCCCCAAGTTAGAAGCCATCTTTAGTGCCCTATCAGAAGCTCAAACTGCACTTCAGACAAGTAATCCTCTGAATCTGACAAAGGTAGAAGCATATGCATTTTTGTTGAGTGGACACATCTCAATTTTGGATGGAATGAAAGGAACTTGGGCCTCTAAACTTGTGCAATTGAAAAAAAGTTTTGCAGACATTCTCAAGTTCATGTGAATAGAACTTAATGATTACTTGTACAAATGCGGCATTATACACAGAGTCTTTGGAGAATTTTGGCTTGCATACCCCACCCTTTTCCATTGATGTCAAAGGGGGAGTGAAGAGTAGTGAAAAATGAGGAATCCAACAAAGGGGAGCATTGGAAAGAAGAATGAACAATAGTATGGAGCGCAAGCAAAGGGGGAGTTATTGTGACACTTAGTCATTTTTTACTAAGTGTTGCCATCAATGCCAAATAGGGAGATTGTTGGAAAGAGACATGGCTTCGCATTGATAGGTGTTGTCATTGATGGCAACTAAGATTATCCCAATCATATGCATAACACAATTTGTTCACTCCAGAAGTCAAAATTAGAATTTGTCTAAGTCCGGGTAGTTAGGAACAGAGAAGGTGATAGGGTCCGGAATCTTGGTCTGGATCTCTCCGGTGGAAAGACATGGTTTTCTACAGATCTAAAGTAGTTGTAATCATTGTCAAGACACTCTAAATCTAGATTTTTGTCCTCTAGTAATGAAGGACTCAAAATACATTATCTTCTAAGTATCAGGTTTCAGTTTGACAGAATAGACAGAAGAAGAACATGCCGACCTTGTGAATGATCTTAATTCCAGATGTATAGAAGTTCTTCATTGGGCAATTGGTGATGATTAGTGATGGTAGACGACATGATCAATAATTTGTGAGTGCAAGTTCTGGTCCGCATCTCATATTTTGTATGGATCTAGCCGACAGAGCAGAGTACTCAACAAAGTTCTAAATGTTCTTGAAACCAACTAGTAAAATGATTGTAGATCATGTTGTGGATATATATAGCTGATGGAATTGGATGATTTTGTGTGTGTGGTGTGTGAATAAGATGTAAATGTGAAGAAGAGCAGAAATCTAAGGTGCGAATGAAGGCAGAGCAGTAAGAAGAGAAGAGCAAAGATGAAATGTGTAAGATCAGTTTTTGCACTTAACCGGAACTGAAAATCTTGCATGCGTAGATGCTATTTGTCAATTCAATATCTGTGCTATTCCCTTGTAATCTTTCTGTAGGTAGTGAGCCTCCATTTGAGTAGTGAGCTCTGGGCAATGAGCCCGAATGCATGTGCATTCCCATTTGTCAAAATACTTTTAACAGGGTATTAATTTTTGTGGGTTAACCCCCACCGTGGTTTATCTCTTAACTAGGTTTCCATGTTAAAAATCTTGGTGTCAAGTGTATTTTTGTGTTTCTACTCTTACACTTATGATTGTTGTTTTCATGGTTGAATTATTGAATTGTTATTAAGTGGTAAAAGAAAGAATTAATTGCAGAAAGTTCTAAAGTTTTGAGATAACTGATTCACCCCCCTCTCAGTTGTTTGTCCTATTTCCAAGACTACGGGATTCAAGTTGACATATGATATACCCCCACCTTGACTGGTTGTGTTGTTAAGTGGGTTGAGGGGGTTGGTGTTGAGATTGCCCGTGTTGGTATTGCAGTTGGATCTAAGGTTTGCGTTTGTGTTTGGCGTGGTGTTAACTCCTTGGGTTTGGGCTTGTGAGGTCACAATGTGTATCCTTCATGTTCTCTTATCTTGTCCTTGCGGATTTGCCAAGAAAATAAAAGGATTTGATGTGTGAGTCATGATGTTTGTGTTGTTTTCCTCGAAAGGGGGAGGTATGTTTACCGTGGCAGATTCGTGTGAGGTTTGTCCTAGGGGTATTATGGCGTGTTCTTGCATTTGACTTGCATGGTAATTAGACAATGAGGCATAGCTTTGGCTTGTCGTGGTGGTACTAGAGGGCCTTGGTATGATGGTGCTTATATCAACACCTTCAGGAAGTTTAGTTCCATTTTGTATGAGGCGCAAAAGATAGCTTTGGGGGTCTGTGGCAATCATTTCATCTAGAATCCTCAACACTGTAGGGTCTTGTCCTGTGGCTTCAAGGACTTCAGGTGTAACCTTGGGTTCATCATCTAGCAAGAAGAGATTATCAAAGGGGTTTCCCATGTTTCAACTAGGTTGTTCATTGGGAGTGGTGCCAAATCTCATAGTTTCAATGTGAGAGTCTTGAGGACATTCTAAGTCTTCTTCTCCCTTTCTTTTCTTTTGCAACTGTGTTTCAACCATAAGAGACCTAGGTAGTTTATGCAAGGTGAAAAATGACAATGCTAAGTTTTTGGTATTTTTTGGGATAAAATGAAGATGTAAGTTGTGAATGCAATTCTAAGGGGACCTAAAGGTTTTGGATATAAATCTAAGGGGACACAATAAAATTGATGGTATAGTTTCATATAAATCTTGTCCTTCCATAAATTACATTTTGTATATAAAACAAGAAATTATCCAAAAACAAAATAAAAGATTACAAACTCAACATTTTGACATGTATCCAAGTAAATGCTAATGAAATATAGATAAATGACTATTATTCTAACCTCGCAATGCATTTCACAAACACTAAAACTATATATTACCCTTGCCCATTATGATTTTGAAATTTAAAAAATAAGTGGGTCATTGCCTTAGTGAGGTACATTACAACTTCACCTTCTATTTATAGCCAGATGAAGGAATGAAATGAAGAAATGACTTCTCAAACACTAAATAACAAATAAACACTAGCCAAAATAATACACAATAGAGAAGAAATGATACAACATGGCACATACAAGACCATGCAAACCCTAAGGTTAGGGTGCACCACTATTACACACCCTAAACCCTAAACCTCCAAATAAACATGCTAGCATAAACAATAAATGATAGAGAAGAAATGAGAAAAAAATAAAATCCAAGTGGGTCATTGCCTTAGTGAGGTATGATGACCTCGCCTTCCATTTACAACCAGATGCAAGAGTGAAATGAAAAACTTCCTTCTTAAATAGTAAATGACAAATAAACACTAGCATAAACAATACACAATAGAGAAAAAATGAGCCAAAAATTTAAGAAACCACCTAGGTCATTGCCTTAGGGAGGTTTGATGACATTACCTTCCATTTATATCCAAATAGAGGAGTGAAATAAAGAAATGCCTTCTCAAATAGTAAATAACATATAAACATTAGCCTAAATAATACACGATGGAGAAGAAATGAGAAAAAAACTCAAAAAAATAGTTGGGTCATTACCTTAGTGAGATATGATAGCCCCACCTTCCATCTAAAGCCAAACAAACAAGTGCATTGAACATGACCACTAAGAGACCTCCACATTGACTCAAAATTCTCTCAATGTAAACCTTCACATTCTCTCCACTAAATCCCATTATATCCATGTGAAACAATTAGAGAAAAAGTGAATAGCTACATGCAAAAAATGCAATAGATTTAGGAAATAAGGTGGTCAATGGCGAATTGTTGTGCAATATTTAATGCTACATATTGTAGCATTGAAGATAATATCATTTTATATGTACATTCCATCCCACACATGCAAGTATAGAGGCACACTTACTAAATGCAAATCCATGAGAGTTGAGTTTGAAGTTACATCGATTAAACATGTCTTGGCATTTAATTAAAATGTGTATTTATACATGTTGAAAGTAGGTCAGTGGGAACATGTGATCAGTTGATGTTGTTCTACAATTGAGGGTCCATGTGCACCACCTTCGATCAACCACAATTTTGAGGCCAAAAATGGTCTCCAATCATTGGCCTCATCCACATGTATGATGAGTCATACACCTCTAAAAATAAAAATATTAAAGTATCCACCTCCCTGCATGTGGCTAAAAATAAAATAGTGTCGATGTTGGCATGTATAAGGCCATGTCAACCTCGAAAGTTAGGGTGCTCCACTATTGGGCCCTCTCCCCTAATATAGGCTCTATTCACTCATGTCTGGAATCAATCACACAACTCTAAATAAATGTTTCTTGGGATACCCTAAGAAGTACCATCAAAATTTAACTTCACATATCCCTCATAAGGTGGTTTCCACTAAACCCTATAATTATAAATGCAACACTTCACCTACTTTAATTCTTTGAAATTAAATGAAAGATGGTTTAGTACCTAGCTCTTAAACTAATGATAGAATGTAGATGTTGGAGACTTGTAAAATCAATTCACTATAGTACACAAAATTAATTTCTTTGAATGTCTTAACCATCTTAAATTCTACAATGACCTAGAATCTTTTGTGGGTTGATTTCAAGTGGCTTAGGATCAATCCCGTGTAGTGTGGAACTGACCTCTAAGGAACAATTCTAATTTGGATGATTACAAAATTCTACGACATGATCCCATGTGATCTTTGTTGTTTATTGGTACATAAGGATTAATAGTATTTAAACATGCCATAGGGAAGTTACGAAATTGCAAGGGTCAAATTCTACTTAGTCAACCCCCTTGAAAGATTAGTTTTACAACCTTGGGCAAGTGTTGGAAAACAACAAGGAATCAAAAAAGTGGCCTAAATGCACATTCTAATACAAATTTGTTCTTATTAATGCTCCAAATTGATACATGTTTGTGCCAATATTCATTATATCTTAATATCTAAAGACAATCATTTGTACATTTACAATAATAATTCATTTATTCTTAGTGAGATCACAATATATCTTTTTAGTGAGGAGATTAGAATAAATGGATAGCACAAAAGAGAAAGAGTGTTTATTCAACATGACTAGCTTGTTTTTTTTTAAATTAGCAAGTACAAACCAAGTATCTCATTGTTAAAGAAATGTTGAGTTACTATGGTATCAATCATTTAAACTATGTATTTAACTTCTAATATAGAGAAAGTTGCAATATAGTTGTAGGATGCATTAACATTTATGTTTATGCAAGCTTGTTATTAGAACACTCATTATTTAACATCACTTGGTGGTACTTTACATGTACATACTTAAAAATTCACTCATAGAAATTGGAAAGATTTGTTGAAAATGTATTATTATATGAAGAAGATACGACATTAAACCTAGATATTTTTTTTTATTATTAATGTCCTAGGATGACAAACAAAATCTATTTATTTTAATATTTTGTATCAATCTCTAACAAAATAAATTTATTTTAATATTTAGATCATATTTTTTAAAAGACATACAATGCATAAATTTGAACTTTGAAAACCATGCTTATGAAGTTTTGTGATATAAAATTATTTCTTTAGAATATAGAGTAAGTAAATTTCTAAAACTAATAATTTGAACATCTTATTATACATTTTTCTTATATATGATAACTTTTACATCTTCATATGAAAAACACTCACTAGAATGTAATAAATGAGTGAGTGGGCATGAAGAAAATATCTTTCTAGCAAGAAGGTTGGAAAAGATGGATATGACCAAAGGAAAAAAGAGGGTTCATGTAACTAATTCATTTAATGCAAACGTATGCATCTTATTGTTAAATACTTCTATAGCATCATTCCTTTATTAACATTTTTAAACTTCTAATATAGAGAACATTGCAATTGGATCTCCCACCCCACTTTAGGTTGCTTTTATTTTAATGACATTTACAAATATTAAGGGTGGTACAATCCTAATAGATCATAGTCTAATTTTATATTTCATAAAATTAATATATTTTGTTTTGTTGAACCTTTGATTTCCATTAAATTTAAGTATAAATTAAACACGTCTTCATCTCTCACTATTATATTTACTTTTTACTTAACAATTTTTTAATATAACTTCTTATATTCACTTTATTTTTTTAATTTTAATAATTTATTCATATAGTTAAAATTTTGTTTAGTTAAATTTTTAAAGGTAAGAATGTTATATATATTAAAATAAAAGATAACATTTGATAAAATGCTTTGTAAGTTTTAGAAGGAATAAATTGTTTTGTAATTCCTTCATTCTTATAACTAAGGAAAAAATAACTTCTATATTATATTTAATCACCAAGTTACAATTCAGTTTGGACTCCTCTTGACCTTACAAATAACACTATAAGGTAGCCTTCATCAACTTTTACCCCAAGATCATAAATAACTAAAAAGAAAGATAATTGCAACTCTCAAAATTAAAAAATAAAATAAAACAAATATAATTTAGTTAGTTAAATCAAGTTCATTGCTACCCTATAATTAGAGATTTAATCAAGAACGGTAACTATAACCCCCTCAATAGGCTATTCTTTATAGAAAGGCCAGTCAACTTTATATTTAGAGCATGACAAATTATGTATTTCAACCTTTTTTAGTTATGAAAAGACTGCTCGGTTAATCATATAGACAAGTACTAAAGCAAACAAATTTCAAAAGTAAATACTTGCACAGACAACATTTTAACAACTTATGATTCCTTTCCCTTTGTTAAATGGCTGGGATAGTGGAGATTACGACTTTAAGAGGAAGTTTTTTCCATTAATTAGTGATAGGTAGAGTGCATATACAAATGATAATGGTGGGGGGAGACCGCCACGTTGGAGCCACCTTATCATCATCATATCGCTTTCCATAAATCCAGCTAGATGTGTTTAGAATTGGCTTCTTTGGAAGATCTGTCTGAATTGCTAGCCCACTTGAGCCACATTGTAAAAAAATATTGTCCTCCCATCGCTGGTGGTGACCTTGAATGATGGTGCTTGCCCGTTCAAATATGAGTTGCTCTACTAGTTCTCTCCCCAGTTGTGTGACATGGCTTGCCACCCTGTCCTATCCCCTTTGATGGCCACTGGCTGCACATCTCCTACTCCCACATTCGAGATGAGCACCAGATTGAAGTAGGAACGCCTAATAATAGTGAACTACACTCCTCCTTTCCTTAGGTGGGGTACTCCTCTGAACAAAATTGACACTATGTCACTTTTGTACTTGGTGATCTACTCATATGAATGTTGGGCAGGAGATGCAGATTCAAAATTGAAATTTAAACTTAACCGTCTAGTTTTATTAACAATGACTGTAACAGGTGGATTGGGAGACATACAAAGTTCTTAAAAATTAATGTTTTAATAGTTACAGTGACTGTGACTGCGGAGGGCAACGGAAAATGGAATGGGAGAAAGAAGATGAAAATGGGGCCCACTAGCCACGTATCAAGTCAAAGGCTTAGAGTGTGTTGTTTAAGCCCAGCCTTGATTTACAGAAGTTCCATCCCTTAGGCACTAGATGTAGCCATAGATAGCCATGTGAATGGAGTTTTTATGTGGCAGAATAAATAGCCATGCCAACAGAGTTCTTCTGGTGCAGATTAGACAACCATTTGATAAATATAAAAAAATATCCCAACTTGTTGGATATGGAAGTTGTGCACAATTGCATATGCATGTTACAGAATTTAAATATCTGGGTCCATAAAGCCAAAAAGATGGTGTGTCACAAGGTGAGGTTCCTTCCCAGAAACCTGGGTAGTGGGAAGGAACATCACATTGGTCTCTAGAAGGAACTTCACTATGTTTCCTACCGTGTAACATGCTATCTTTTTGGTTCAATCATCATTTAAAATTTAATTAATAGAAACAAGTAAAGTGTGTGAATAAGGATAGATGCGATAGCCTTGGTAGCGAAGCTGTAATGTTAGTAACACCCTTCAATCCTCATGTAAGTGACCATTTAACCCCGTCCCACCTTGGGTAACTCCATCCTTACGTGCTTAGGTTATTTTATCATAGGACACAAAAGCCACATAATATAAAGTCAATAAAAAAAAGTATTATCATGAATGAAAAAGACATTATTTGAGTACCTAACAAATAGATGGAAGAAGTGGGTCTAGGAACCTATTGTCTTAAAACTGCAAAAAGTTGTGTGCCCTCACTCTCTCCCTCACTCATATCATAGGTTCAATTCTTTGCAATGTTTTTGGGAGAATATTCACACAACACATGTAATATTATAATACTAAAGGCATATAATCGTTGAATGAAGGAATGTAATTTGTAGTAAGAAAAACAATAATATAATAAACTAGTGGTCACGGGATCGAGTCTTGGCACAATGCCTTACGCAGACAATAACAACAATAGTAAAAGCATGAATATGTCATGCATGTTTTAGACTAATAATTGTCCTCCTTTGTCATCTAGTGAGTGTTACGCTACTAATTTGGTATATTGCACCATTTAATTGTTGTTCATAGTTGCTCATATTAAATCTCATGTCACATGGTTGTAGCTCACAGGTTGCACTATACAAGCAAATGTGGAATGCTAGCATAGGATTGTTGATTAAATTCTTGAAATTAGAGTGTGTATTTTATTTCCTACAGGGTCATATGGAGCAGGTTTGTAGTCTAGAAAGAATTCCATCCGCTAATGTCCAATGACCAAGACTATTGCTGTGATTTGATGTTATATCCAACAAACATTTTAAACTAACGATCTCCATCTAAAACTACATGCAAGCTCATCCACTCAGTAGGAGAACACCTATTGACATCATAAAAAAATAAAAATTTAAAACTATATCTAAAATCATTGTGATTGTTTACATGGGTTTATGATGTACACGGACACCATTATTGTGATGGTTTCGTCTCCCTCTCTACTCCGTTCTTTACAACGCTCTTGTTGTAAGCAAAGCTGATGCTGTATTCCAAGTGCCTCCACCTCTCACATTCTTCACCCTTCCGTTTTGTCACTTTTTATCGTCACCGACTCGCTCTTCTCTGTTCCACTTTTTTTCTGATGAATAGGTAGAAGTGTTCTCCACACGTTTTCATGTACATTTTGCGTTTCTTTCACATGCTTTCCTATACGAAATGGGTCCACCTCTCCCCTGATTCCCAGCGACCAAATAGATCAGACTATATTGATAGATCTTTTTTGCACATAATGACTATCACTGTATTCAGTCCAACCTGAATGACTCAATATTTCTGAATTTGACTTCAACGGTTTGAATTGCTTCAATGGTCATCAAAGGCGTACGCACAGCTAAAAACTGTCCATTTCTATACAGATACTTGAATTGTCTCCAGTGTCCATGTATCGGCTTAATTATCCTGTATAGTTATGAGTTTTCTACGGAGTACGTATCTTAACATTACCCATTTTTTATTATAGTAATAAATAATGCAGCAATCCTTGTGTGTTTTAAAATGATAATTAGGATAATAATGGAGTGGTGATGGGTTATAAGAGTGTGCCTCTAGGTTCAGGTTCTAAGTTCATTCACAATCCCATGGGCCCTCATATGAGGCCAAGCTGATTTGAACTTCCACTTGATTGTGGGCAATGGAGTTTGTTTAAATTGTTAGTGTGATTGATTTTTTTTTTTTTTCTAATTGATCAAGATGGACTTGAGGCCTTTTTAGTTAGTTATTTCTCTATGTTTTTTCATAATTGGATGGGTGGAATGTCCCCTTTCTATGTTAAGTTATTCATGCTTGTTAGTAGGATAATGAGTTATTCTTATAGAAGCTTATCTTGTTCACCATGCTCATCAGTTCTTAGATGGTGAAAATATATTGATTGTGAGCTAGATAATATCTATCAAGAGATAACGATGTGCTTCACTAGTGTGGAATATATAACTATAAAGAATTATAGTTTTCAATTTAATCATATGTTAGAAGAATGTTAAAACCCCATCTCATTCCAACTTGAAAGTATTTGTGGTTTGGCTCTATAATTTGGTCTCGATCATAGATAGTTTGTTTGTTCTCTAATGTTTAGGTTCCCTATCACAATGACATCAAAGACAATGGGAAAACACATAGTTGCTTGATCTAATTGTTTCTGGAAAAAACTATGTAGGGCTTTTTTGCACTGTTATCTCCTAACTCCTGCTTTACCTTGTTACATCAACTTGCTCATCTTATCCTTCCACTCTTCTCTTTATTTTATTTTATTCTCTACCTTGTCTTGTTTTTCTATGTCAACCCCCCCCTTCTCTCTCTTTTTAAGGAGGTAGTTTATATAATTGTGTATCATTTTTATCCTCTTCCTGATCATGGATCACAGAGTGTGATCCGAAACATTATTTTTTGGGATGCAAAAAAGATTTACACAGTTTTTTTCCAGAAACAATTAGATCATTCAAATGGACCATGGAAATATCATGTCTTTAAACATAGTTGCTTGTTATGGCTGGTGGCAGTGACTCTTTCATATTCTTTGCAAGGCGGTTTAAAGCAGCCCTAGTTTGTGAGGCTCTACGACTTCATCATTTGAAGTTGTTACATGGAAAGGGCAATGATAATGGGAGGTCAATTTCTTTTTCATGTAGGGCCATTTGCATGAAGTAGCTACCATGGATAAACGTCATGGAGCTAAACTTGAAAGGTAAATTTAAAACATTGAGAAATGTTTGGAAGAGCATTGTATGCAAGTTTATTATGTAAGGTAAGCAATTTTTTTGTTGAAATGTTTAGTTGTATTTTTTTGTTTAGATGATGAGGGGTTACAATAGGTGTAGGTTGGACTCATGAGAGGGTCGTAACCCTATATGGGATGTAGCACCCACACTATCACACCCTTACAAGGTTATGACACTATGTCCATACCTTTTTGCTCTATATATTTCATCCTAATTTAAAGTAATAGAATTATGCAAAAGAAAAAAAAAAATTTGGCTATCACTCTAGTGACAAACTTTAGACTTGGTTGTTTTTCTTGTCATGCTTGAAGCAAATTTAACAAAGTGGTAGTGCTCATTAATTGCCATACAAAAAACATGCTTCTAAAACCATTGATCCAAAAGCACATGTAGTTAAGGTGGCCAAAAAACACATCTTCTAAATCCCAAATTGAACTCTACATACCCAAAACAAAAATGTGTTTTTAGAATTACTTTGGTTGGAATAAAACCATGTTATACCACATAATTGGCATTCCCAATTTATTATAAGAATTTTAAAAAGAAAAAAAGTTTTACAAGGAGAATATTTAAAAATATTATAACATTGAGATAATGTAGTTATTGAAAAAAGGAAAATAGAGCTCCTTCTAAAAGAAAGTGGAGAGAACATGAATGCTTCCTCTAGCTCACACTTGAGCATAATATTGAATTGTATTAGTTCTCTCCTTTTGTACAATGGTGCAAATATTGGAGATATCCAATCCTATCGAAAGTTGTATACATCTCTTGTATTCATTGTAGTTTCTATATCAAAATAGTTATTGTATCATATTTACAACCTCTAATTGTCTTTTTTTCTCTTACTACTGTGTGTCTTGGGTTTTTCCCCCTTTTATGAAGTAATTTGTCAACATGATTTGTTAGTGGCAATTTATTTTGTTGTGTTTAGCTTGATTCCTAGCAATGAAAACTACTTTATCATGTGTATATTTCTTGATACATTTTAACAAGATGCATGTTTCCCCCCTGGTTTTATATATGACCATTGTCAAATTATTGAAGTAATGAACCATTGGGTTTTCACAATCCAAATGGTTGTAAAGGAAAATAAACTTGCCCACCAAATTGGACAGAGATGTAATTATTTTTATGTTTTGTTTTATTTTTTCAACAAAATTTACCTTTGGTAAACAAAACACACTTTCCTACTAATTCACATCTTGGCTTTTGATAAAAAATTATAAGAGAACCTTATTTTTACTAAATATTTCAATGACATTTATGATGTGGCTTTGTTTTAGGGATAGAAAAACTTGATTAGTAATGACCAACTATATCTGCTAAGCTATGAACATTTTTAGTTCAGGTTATCAATATATTTAAAGGTAATTTAACTATTACTAATGTTAATGAACTTTAAGAATTATATTATGTATTATACTTATTTAATTGAATACACTTTAGCATTATATATTAAATAGTATACTATATAAATGAAAATACAATTAATAGAAGTACTATATTATCTGACTACAACTTGATGCTTCGTTCTAACATCAATCACCCATCTCAATACTACTCTAGTCCAAGCGTGCTCAATTACAAAGTTATGATGGATCTGGTGCACTGATGCTGGCATGATCACACCTAAAAAATTACCTCTTTACAAGTGTATTACTTGAATTTAAAATTGGCCAATAACTCCTTTGCTTCAAAGATATTTCTTAACAACCTCCAAATAATGGATATAATCAAATCTAAGAAAATAATTAAACATATACAATGTTGACTTGGAGAACATGATTTGATATGTGTTTCAAACCAACTAGAATGAAACTAAAATGAATTAAAAAAAGGAAGGAGTGACCAAAGGTGCATGTACCATTCTTGCCTTTCCACACCAAGCAATTAATAGTAATAGCTTTTGTCCTACAAATACTAAATGTTGTCAACAATTTCTCACTATTTGAAGTTATCCATCGTCTTATTGTATACCGCATACATTTAGTTGATGGTAAAAGGTTGGATGATTCCTAACTTATAGATGACTATATTTAAAAACTTGACTCCAACTAAAAAATGGTTGTATCACCAAGGATCCATTGAATATGTTCTTTTATTATCTATAAACATGAATGAACTCTACTTAGGTAGAGCTTGGAATTAAACCATGATCCTCAAGATAATGTGTGGGAGACATATCTATTCACCACCATATCATTTAAATCTAGCATTTATTCACCACAATATAATTCTATGGAGCTTATCCAATATCTATTTACAACCATTCAACTCCTTTCTTTTAATGGGTAATACACATTTGATGAGTTATATATTTGGCACTTCATCATCCACACATATTATAAAATAAGACCAAATTACAATAATTGTTTTCTATTGCTCCTCTTTGGATAATAAATATAAGACATAGAAAGAGGTAGGGGGAGAGAGAGAGAGATAGAGAGGAATCTAGATAGATAGATAGATAGATAGATAGATAGGAAGAGAGGAAGAGGGAGAGGGAGAGGGGGAGAGAGGGGGAGAGATAGAGTTAGAGAGAGGGTAAATATAGAAAATGGGGTAGAGAGAGAGAGGGGGGGATAGAGATAGAAATAGATAGAGGAAGAGATAGAGAGATAGCACTAGAGAGAGAGAAATATATAGAGAGATAAAGATATAGAGTTAGAGAGAGGGAGACATAGAAAGAGGTAGGGGAGAGGGAGAGATAGATAGAGAAGGATCTACATAGATAGATAAAGAAGAAGAGGGAGAGAGAGCGGGAGATATAGAGTTATAGATAGGGAAAATATACAAAGTGGGGTAGATAGAGAGATAGAGAGGGAGAGGAGAAGAGAGAGAGATAGAGAGAGATAGAGAGATAGGAGATAGGAGATAGGAGATAGAGAGGGGGAGGGAGAGGGAGAGATAAAGAGAGAGAGGGGGGGGGAGGGAGATAGAATGACAAAGAGAAAGAGAGAAACTAAAGGGAGAGAAATAGAGGGAGATATATAAAGAGATAGCGATAATGAAAGAAAGAGATGGAAGGGGAGGGAGAGAGAGAGACATATATATATATATATATATATATATATATATATATATATATATATATATATATATATATATATATATATATATATATATATATATATATATATATATATATAGAGAGAGAGAGAGAGAGAGAGAGAGAGAGAGAGAGGGGGGGGGGGCATGAAAGAGATAGAGATAGAGAGAGGATAGAGGGATAGATATGGAGAGAGGGAGAAATGCAGGGATAGAGAGATAGAGAGGGAGAGGGAGAGAGAGAGATAAAGATACAAGGAGATAGAGATTGAAAGAGATAGAGGGAGAGATAGAGAGATAGGGTAAAAGTTGAAACCTGTGTCACACTTTCAGCCAAATAAATAGTTTCTATAGAAAGGGTTTCGCCCGCAAAGGTTCCACCCAGAACTATTTCACCCATAACCACATAGCACTTATGTGACATTACGTGGCATGAATAGGTCCGGGCAAAACAATTTTGCTTGAATTTTAAAAACATATAAAAGTCTATTTAAATTTGAAAAATGTGTTTATTTACATTGAAGGTTTTTGGTGAGAAAGTTTCACCCGAAACCTTTTCAAGCGATGCAATCTAAAAATGTTTATGTGACATACCATGTGGCACCCAACCCCCCCCCACCCTTTTACAACAAATTGAACAGAACTTCAAGTTCAAATGTAAATTTCTCCAACCAAAGGGCATTTTCATGAAAATTTAAAAATACCCTTTGGTAGATGTCAGAGTCTAGATCTTAGAAATATATTTTTTATATATTTTGATAAGTTTTATTAGGATTATTTTAAAATTTATTACAAGTAGGTTATTATAATCAAACATGCAGTTGATTAGAAATTAAAAATAAATAGGCAAAACATATTCAAAAATTTTGAAAAATATATGGTTCACTAAAGGAGAGAATCCTATCCAAAAAGGTATTTTTTAAAAATTATATATTGTAAAAAAGTTGATGTCCCATAGAAACTACTCTGTTCTGATTAAAACTGACTTTAAAAAATTTAAAAAAACATAGAGAGATAGAGATATAAAATTAGAAAGAGGGAGATATAGAAAGAGGTAGGGGAGAGGGATAGAGAGAGATAGAGAGGGAGACATAGAGAGATAGAGAGGAAGAGGGAGAGGGAGAGAGAGGGGGGAGAGATAGAAAGAGATAGAGGGAAAATATAGAAAGTGGGATAGATAAAGAGATAGAGAGAGAGAGAGGAGATAGAGAGGGGGAGGGAGAGATAAAGAGAGAGGGGGAGGGAGATAGAGAGATTGACAGAAAGAGAGAAAGGGAGGGAGAGAGAGAGATAGAGAGGAAGAGGGAGATATAAAAATAGATAGCGAGAGAGAAAGAAAGAGATGGAGGGGGGAGAGAGACATATAGAGATAGTGAGAGAGAAATATTAAGAGATAGAGAATAAAAAAGAGAGGAGAGAGATAGAGAGGGAGGGAGAGATATAAAGATAGAGTTAGAGAGATAGAGTGGGAGGGAGGGAGAGAGATAGTTCGATAAAGAGAGAGAGGGAGGCATGGATAGAGAGATATCGATAGAGAGAGAGGGAGATAGAGAAATAGATAGAGATATAGATATAGATCTAGGGAGAGAAATAAGAAGAGATAAAGAGATAGAGAGGGGGAAAGAGAGATATATAGAGAGGGGGTAGAGATAGATATAGAGAGGATAGAGAGATAGAGATGGAGAGAGGAATAAATGGAGAGATAGAGAGAGGGGAGAGATAGAGAGATAGAGAGGGAGAGTGAGAGATATATAGAGACAAGTGGATAGAGATAGAAAGAGATAGAGGGAGAGATAGAGAGATAGCATTAGAGAGAGGGAAAGATACAGAGAGAGATATATAGAGTTAGAGAGAGAGAGACTAGAAAGAGGTAGGGGGAGAGGGAGAATTAGAGAGAGATAGAGAGGGAGACATAGAAAGAGGTAGGGGTAGAGGAAGAAATAGAGAGAGATAGAGAGAGGGAGACATGGAGAGATAGAGAGAGAGGTACATAAAGTGATAGAGAGAGGGAGACATAGAGAGGGAGAGGGAGAAGGGGTAGAGATAGAAAGAGAGGGGGGATAGAAATAGATAGCTTGGGACAGATGGAAAATATAGAAAGTGGGGCAGAGAGAGAGATAGAGAGAGGATAGATAGATAAAGAGATAGAGACATAAGGGGTCCATGTGCCTTTACCCTGATGCATGTTGGTGAACCCCTGAATTTGGCTAAGGCTAAAACCTTGAAACCTTGAAAATTTGATTGTCTAAAATTTGAGGGATCCTCCAAATTCTAGAATCTACAATTTAATTCATATGGATCTGAAACCACTCTCAAACACCCTCCCAATATATGCAAAAAAATAACTTAAAGTATAAGAAAGGTAAATAGTAAAAGGTAAATACCAACTTATACTTAAATATTTATTTTATGTACATATCCTTGGTCTCTTCCTAGAGTGAAGGGACTTCAAGGATTACCATTTTAAATATTTTAAAAGGTGAGCATGCTATAATGTGCTCGCATTTTAACACATTCACATTATAACATGCTCACATTATGGATTGGTAGTTACCAAGCATAGGCTCGGTACTATCGAGCCATAATGTGAGCATGTTATAACGTGAGTGCATTATAACATGCTCGCATTATGGCTTGTTTAGACCAAAAAGTGGTTTTGGCCACTTTTGGTCCCCCATCTTTCTGCACACGTCCCAAATGAAGACGTTTGTCAAAGACATGCTCACCCCAAGCACTCAGCAACAAGAAATCATAGATGTGTCAGTTTTTATATCTAAGAAATAGGTGGATGCCCTACAGGCCATGAAACATAAATCAACTATGGTAGACAGGTGGGCGGCTAAATTTTTGAATGAGGCTCTTGCTATTTTTGATGAGCATTACCCTTTCTATAGGAGAGCACATGAAATAGAACATAATTTAAGTTCTTTTATGGAGGAGGCTAATGAGCAAAAGGAGAAATTACAAAAAAAATTGAAATTGGGGTGTGTGCAAGAAGTTGAGTCCACTTTTTGGCCAAAAACTGGAAGTGTTTTCCCTGATTTTCAGAATTTGTCACATTTGACCTAAAAATTTGAAGCACTTAAAGGTGGAATCTTGAAAAAAGTCAATAAATATGAAATGTAGTACTCAGAGTCTAGTTTCTAAATATGTAATTTTTTTAATACCCAGATGATACAAATTGATTTTGAATAGGTGTTTCTAAAAACCACTGTTTAAAAGTCACTTTTTTTTACTATACCATGCACTAGTACGTCATCCATATTTTGATGTAAATAATCATCTTTTTCTAAATCCTTTTGGGAAAAGATGTGTAACTCACTGGAGCAAATTTTCCATATTTTTTTGTAATTTTTCATTCAATATTTTTTTGTTAATTTTTTATTGGCTATTTTTAGTGTTTTAAAAATCGTTGTGTATGTCACGCATAAGATGACCTAAACTTATCATTTTTTGATGTTTTTTTCAAATTGAAAAGAATTGTCTGAAGTACATTTTCGTACATTTTTTTACAAAAAAGTATTTTAATAAAAAGTTATTAAAATACTAAAAAACCTTGATAATTTAAGTTTATGGACCTGTTTCATTACAAATTAATTGAAAAATAGAAAAAATAATCCAAATGTAAAAAAATTACATATTTGTTATCTACACTGTCTCATCTATAATGGGTTTTAATTTCATCAAAAAAATTTGCAAAAAAGGCCTTCAGACATATGCCCAAAGTCACCATTTTGTTGTGATATTGACATGACCTTCAACTTGTAGGTCAAACCAGGTCCAAAGCCAAGGGTCAGGTTCCCAAGCCTTTTTCTGACCCAAAACCCATAGCAAAAATTAGGTCAGAAATTCAAATTTTTTGAAATGGGATCTCGTTTCAAAACGAGATCCCATTTCAAGAAAATGAGATCCCGCTTTTGGCTCAGGATCCTGAATCAAAACGGGATCCCATTTCATAAAAAAGTGAGATCCCGTTTTGGTTTACTCAATTTTGGGTTTTTTTTCTAAGTCTAAAACTTCCACCTTAAGTGGACTCATCTTTGTGCATTTACCCATTGGTAAAAGAAATAAGAAGAATGAATAGAGAAAAATTGTTGAATTCTAAATTTTTTAGGATGAAGATCTAGATTTTCTAGAACATTGTATAAGAATCTCTTAGTATAAGATTGGTAAGCTTATTGAATATGCTCCTACTTTACTATCCAGGTTATGACAAAGGGAAATTTTTTAGTTCATGGGAATTTTTGAAGTCATCATTAATGCAGTAGTTGGCCTAGAGGTATTCTTGCCCAACAAATGTAGAATTGATACAAAGGAGAAAGTAAAGGAATCATTCATGACTAAAATGCAAAACTTGCTGACTACCTCTTTAGGATTAAATGGAGACATTTTGGATGAGTTTGTAAAGACAAAGGCTCAATTCAAACTTGCAATGGTAGACCTCGGGAAGTTGGAAAAGAAATGTGAACATGTCTCTAGAAAGTTTAATGTATTCAAGTTCAGAATGGAATGGCTGGATGGGCTTGATGAGGAGTGACTTGAGTTGCTTCTATCAAATTTTCCAGAGCATAAGTGAGGGAAATCTTCTGGGAGTGCCTCTACTTCCAGTTAGTCTTATTTTTGGTTATAAGGAATATTCTTTGTAAAGATTCTTTATTTAAATCCTTTGTAAAAAGGGATTCACTATTTTATAAAGTGGACCCTACCAAACTTTTAGAAATTTCCTCTTTTCTTAGGCAACAAGATTTTTGCATGACATGTGTGTTGAAAAGTCAAAATTGGATTGCATGCAGATATACAATGCTTTAACTGGTGTTGCTTTCTTGATTTCATGTATTGGTGGAGATAAAAGCAAATACAAAGCGCTACATGTGTTTTAAAGAGGAGTCTTCCTTTTGTTTTGAAAGTAGTTTTCTTTTTAGGGTGCTTACATAAGTTAAGGACCTATTTTGTCAAAAGTGTCTGCTAGTTGAAGAATTAGGCTATCGATCAATACTTAGCATTTTCAAGTTTCAACAAGTTAGTTTTAACAACATTCTAGTTTAGAGGAGATAGTTGTTTTGGAAACAGATCTTGTAATTCTAGCATGTTCTTGCTAGATTTATATCTTGTACTTGAATTTAAAGAAATTATCACAAGATGGCTGTCAACTCCTCTAGATTCATCTTCATGCATCTAGTGTAGTGCTTTAACTTCAATCTTTACTTCCTTATTTGTTTGAGAAATTCTGAAATTTTGAATTCTATTTTTGATTTGCATGTGGAATACAATGATCAAAATATAGTTCATGTTATCTTATTGAAATCATTTGAATCTTGCACTAGTGGTATGAACAATTGAGTTTATAACTGATTTTAATACTACAGTTAGTGAATCTCTCAAATAGATTTGTTGATCAATATAAAGGCAGAAATATAAGTGTTGCACCAATCTTCTCTTGCATTCCTTATAATCTTTTGAGATTTCTTTAAATCAACAATAGGATATAAATTAAATCTGATCTAGTTTTGAATGATAAGAAAAACCAAGGCCCCTTGTTAAACTGACTGCATTTACCCAATGATTACGCAATATAGTTGTGACCCAACTCCCTAGAGCTTGGAGATAATTGATCCTTTTTGGGTTGGTTGTCCTTTCAGGAGAGGTAGGTTGAATCCCATCATACATGTGTTGCATGTGTGTTAAAAGGATCATCAACATGTCCCATTCATGGTGCTTTCTACATCAAAAGGCTAATACCTCTTCCTCACGCAACTATTGTGGAGGTAGAGCTTAAATTGAAGCATGCAGAAAACCAAAAGCTTCTAGTTATCAGTTGAGGGACTTTTGGGGCGATATCGACATTGCTAATTCCAGCTTCTCAGGATGCTGATGATGGACACCACTATCCCCAGATGTCTCCTTCCCATAGCACTGGTTTTGTGTTAGAGTTGATTTAGGTCACAGTGCAATGCAAGGTCTTGTCTGTGGAGTGCCTTGATCAAGTAGTATACTTTGTCCATATGCTCTAGAAGCAATTTTTTTAATAGAAGCTAAGGATCTTTGCTCTGTAATCTACAATGTTAAGGAGGCAATAAGAACAAATGCTATCAAGAATTTGTCCTTTGTTCAAAGGTTCGACAATGGCACAAGTCTCTACTAGCGGTTAACCTTGCCACATAATTGCTTCAGCTAGCTTCAGGGTGCTACTTCTTGTAGTCCAATGTTTATTGAAGTTCAAAGACTCACTTGCTTAGCTTACCATTTTTGCATGGAATTAGAAATCATTCATTTTCCTTCTGTGTTATGGGCTGTCTATTGGTTAATTTACCATTGCCTAAGTGCAATGCCAATCTGCAAGGGATGTGTTCGGTATTTTCTCTATACAACACATACATGACAGTACCAGTGGATTTAATATCAAACTCTTATTTTCAATTCATCAGCTCATGATAATGATAAAGACAAGATAGAAACTAGGACGGTGACTAGGAAGGTTGTTATGACTGCGAAACATTCCCTTAATAAACAAGATAATTAAAAGACGTGCTGAAATGGGGCAGCTAGCTACACAGCCAAAGTCTTCCTTTTAATCAAGTGAAGTGGTTTATGGATTAGAAGGCTATGCTTTTTAGAATTTTAGTTGACTATTGTAGCTGGGATTCATTCTAGGTGTATTTTTCCACTAGTTTTTGGGTTATGTGCAGCCTTTGTGTTATATGTTTGGATTCATTTTTTCCCTCTTATTAATAATTTATTTTTTAATTTTAATAAAAAATTCTACCATCATAATGCTTATACAATGGAGAAAGTAGAAGAATGTGGTTTCAATTATTTGCATTGCTATTATGTCTACATTTTATTCAATATAAAACCATGATTGTCATTTCTCTACAACTTCATCAATCATTGATTTGCTTGGCCTACAACTTTCATCAATATTTGTTGGTTTATTTGATATGCAATTCCAACTTTTATTGTCTTTTTTTTCTTTCTTTCTCAAATTAGCTATAATGTCTTGATTTATGAGAAAAGAAAATTTTATATAGGATTTCATTTAAATATTATAGTTGTATAGGAATTTTCTTAACATTTGTCTATTTTGTTGATTTATTTTCGTAACATTTGACTATTTTGTTAATTTGATTTTTTTTTGAATGATATGAGCACAAGTATACAACAAAGAAAGTTTGTGCTATTTGTAGAAGTTTTACAACTCTAGCAATCATGCAACATGCATAGTCCACATTCACTATGAACAACACCAAATGTTTCCACTTTACATCTCTAGAATTAACATCCTGAGTTTGTATATCACAAAACAAATAACATTGTACTATGCATCTCATAGCACAAGCAACCTTGTAGTTCAAATATCACAACACAAATAGGCTTTTATCTATACCACTTACACAAGTGAACAAGCAACGCAAGCACCCTTAGGCCATGTTTACACCTCCCCAAGCCATATTCTCATTCTAAGAACCAAGTTTGCATATCACAAAACATGCAACATTGTAACTTGTGCATCTCACAACACAAGCAACCTTGTAGTTCACATACCACAACAAAAGTAGGCTTCTATCTATACCGCTTACACAACGAAAGAAGTAGCACAAGCACCTTTAGGCCAAGTTGACACCTCCCCAAGGAATATTCTCTCTCTCAAACACCTTTAGGTTGGATTTACACCTCCTCAAGACATATTCTCGCTATCAAGCACCTTCAAGTTAGATTTACAACTCCCCAAGGCATATTCTCACTCATGTACCTTCAGGCATGAAACAAGACATGCAATGGCATGTCACTACATGGACATCATAGGGTAACATTGCATACCAAGAAAAGGAACAACAAAAAACATTTTGTTCAACATATGTTATAGATAGTAACAATGAATGGTGATCATTATTTACGTTAAAAAAGTGATGTGGAGGGTAATGTATTATGACACTAAGGATTTTATGGGGTTCTTTGTAGGAGATGGTAAATGTGGCTTGCTATGAATCTTATGGGGTTTTATGTGGGAGACTGTGAATCTAGCATGCTATGGATCTTATGGGGTTTTATGCGGGAGACTATAAAAGTAACATGCTACATAGCCCTTTCATTTGAGAAAGGCTTCCCTACGTCTATAACAAAACTATACGAATAGTTTGAATATATCATTCATAAATTTATACGATAATTAGAAATAGTTAGACAACTTCTAAAAGAGATTGCCATAGATTTTTACTTTAACAACTTCTAAAGGGGATCGCCATAAATTTTTACTTCAACTTCTAAAGGGGATTGCCATAAATTCTTACTTCTCAATTAACTTCTCACAATTAACTATGACAAATTAAATTACCTCCTACTAATGTCAAAAGATTAATTTCAGAAATGAAGTTATAACAAATGCATTTAAGTTGCCTCATTTAAATTATGAATCAATAATCAACTAAAAAAGACATTTTAAAAATAATTGCTGCAACCATTAACTGTCATAAACTACACCATACCAAATGCAAATTTTATCTATCTGTTTGACAAAAATACTCTCCGTAAATTCCAGACATGATAACCCTGTCATGCTTGATTTAAGGGTTCATATTCTTACTGAAATTCCCAAGCTCTGAATTATTTGCATGTCAAGACAAGAAATAATGCTTAAAACTGCAAAGATTAATCATGGGACCCACAGAATAAACATTAAAAATTAGTTGAAATATGTTTAGTAGCCAAAGACACTGTTTTATATAAGTTCATATCATTAAAATACTAAATAAGCTTTAGGCCATAAAAGCTTATTCGCAACCATTTAGAGAGAAAAAGAGATCGACATAACGTTCAAACTACCTAGATAGTATATAACCCTACATATACTATATTGGGAATCCTATTATAAAAGCCCTCTTAAAGCCTTAGTTTCTTGCATGCTTAAGCCCTTCGACAAACATCTCCTTCACAGATGACTTCTGCTGGTTTGGCCTCATTTTCAAAATCCTTGCCTTGTGTCTGCTATTTCTCATTTCCATCAGAGTGCTCATCATTCAAAGCACAATCTGGATGAAGTTCAAAATCACATTCTTTGCAGTAGAAAGACCAACCACTCCCTTCTTCCTGACATCTATCACAGCAGTAGGCCTTCCTCTGAATCAAATGCAGAGAATGTTCATGCAGGTCACGATTTATTTCCTTTGGATATTTCTCTGCTACTTCGTCTGTTGCTTTTTGCAGCTCTACGAGGCGAGCATCAGTAAAGGGATAAGCCTTGGCCCCATGGACAGAAATAATGTTTCTGGCATCTGTTGTCACAGTTTTTCCATCAGGGCCAACAATGACCAAAGATGGAATTGTTTTAAGCCGGAAGTACTTGCTTAGATGCTTCTCAACTTTGTCTCCAAATGGAAGAGCTAACCATGGCATGCTTGCATAGTGTTCTTCAAAGGCTTCTTGGTCTCTGTCAGTAGAGAGGAAAACAATCTCAAAGGCTTCTCCATTTTGCTTGAGCTTATTGTATACTTGTACAAGCTTTGGGGTGAATCTTTGGCAATGTGGGCACCAATGAGACGAAAAATATAAACCAACTGTCTTGCCTGCGAGCTCAGAAACTGGCACCTGCAGCAGAATCATGGTCAAGAATGATCATCTCAATTATGGTTCTACTAACAGTCTAACAGACATATCAGAGGCTTGCACCCATTATACAATGAAAAAGCTTAGTTAAAAGCTATAGCTCCACATGGGCAATGCACCACTCTTAATCCAACAATTGCAGCATTAAATGAAGTGGCCCTTTTGCAGATCTACTGTTGATGGAAGTGAAGCTGGTTGATTGCAGACATGACAATTGTAGCACCTTAAAATAAATTTAAGAATTAATGATTTGAGATTTCCACAGGTAAACATTTCAAGAATGTATCAGGATACAACTATGTTAAACTCTTTCCCTCCAATGTTTTGAGTCTCTTCCTTGGAGACTTGTTACAAGGAAAAAGCTGATTCTCAAAGAGACTCAAAAACTTAAAATGTTGGAAGGGAAAAGTGAAGTATCGAAGCAGAGTCTAAACATCGGAAGTAAAAAGAAGTAAAAAGTGGAGTTTGGAAGGAGACTTAAAACATTGGAAGGAAAAAACAGAGTCTGGAAGGAGACTCAAATGTTGGAAGGAAAGACTCAAATGTTGGAAGGAAAAAGTTAAGAAGACAGTTGTATCCGTATACATTCTAGAAATATAGGAGTTCCTTAAAATAATGGAGTTGGTGCCTTTCAGGCCCTATACCCATAATATTATAATGTTATATAGTATGTACCCTGCATGCGATGGGAATAACATGGGGTGGTTAGTTCATCAAGGTGTGAGTCAGGTCAAACTTAATAAGCTACGTGCTATGTCTAGCCTAATGTTAAAGCTACGGCTATTTATGTTTCTTGAATTGTATTTCTTCATTGAAGAATCTTATTGAAGTTTAAGGATAGTTGTATGGTGAAACCCTGTATTGGTACCTGCCTATATGGTGCATCCTTTTAATTCTTGGTATCTCGGTGTTTTGGTTTCTGTACAGTTATCTAGATGTTAGGGACACATGCAGGTAAGAAATTAAGAAATTACAGAAAAAAATATAAACCAGAACTGGTGATTAAGGGTTGAATAGTTCAGTCATTTACCTTTGTGATAACAAAATTGCGCTCATCAGAGACTAACAGAGATTCCAAGGTCTGTGCAACATGTTTAGCTTCCTCTTGGGCTTTGAGTTCATCCAATTTCTCGTTTGTAAATGGATAAACTTCAACACCATGTTCGTCAACCAGCTCCACAGCTTGTGTTTGTAATGTTTTCTCATCTGGACCAAGCACAATCAAGGTTGGGATGCCTTCAATTTCAAAGTATCGGCCCAGATTCATCGCCTGTCGGTAACAATAAGGCAGTGCAAGCCACGGCATGCTTTCAAAATATTCTTGGAAGGACTCTTGATCTCGGTCACTGGAGATATAAACAATCTCCAAGTCCTCACCTCTACTCTTCAGATAATTGTAGAATTTTATAAGCATTGGAGTGAACCCTCTACAAGAAGGGCACCAGTGAGCAGAGAAATAGAGACAAACAGTCTTGCCTGCCAGCTCCGATAAAGGCACCTGTTTATGAATAAGGAGTCAATTTTGAGTAAGTTGCATGGAATCGTAGGGGATATCATTCATAAAATTATACAACTTGTACTACAAAGCTATGGCATGTCTATATTAGTATATTGAGAAAAGGGACGGGAATCCTTAATATCATAATCATAATACAAAGTTATCCTAAGAAAATAGACGCCTCAACTCAGATCATAACTCTCACTCACATTTCTACCTCCATTGCCAATGACAAAATCTCTGTCAGGAGAGACAAGAAGAGAATTCAAGGACTGTGAAAGCCTTCTGGCCTCCTTCTCAGCTTTAAGTTCACCAAGCCTTTCTCTGCTAAATGGATATGACTCGGCACCATAATCTCCAATGATACTTACACCATCAGCACTAATAGTTTTGCACTTCTGATACAAAAGGATAAGGGTGGGAATGCCATCGACATCAAACAGCTGAAAAAATTTCTTTTTGGCCTGTGTATCTGACAATGGCAAGGCAAGCCATGGCATGGTCTTGTGATACTCTTGAAATGAATTCTTGTCTTCATCTCCAGACACAAAGATGATCTCAAAATCCCCATTCTCCACTAACTTTGTATACACTTCTGAAAGAACAGGGGTGAATCCCCTGCATAGAGGACACCAGTGGGCAGAAAAATACAAACCCACTATTTTCCCTTCCAGTTTCTCTATTTTAACCTGGATAATTTAAAACAACCAACTATTTCTGAATGATAAAACATTGCAAATTAATATAAATGACAGTAATGTTGATATGCAATTTTTTTCTAAGAAAACCATGTACTTCGTTGTCCACCTTTAAAATGGAAATAATGTTGCATACACATTTAGTGATCCATCATGAAAATAGAAAAAATGTTGCATACCCTATTACCTACTACTAAATTTAATTTAACAAGAATAATGATGTATCGAATCTAGAAGAACATAATGCTCTGTACCCAGCAGTAAATTTTATTCTAAACAGCAGTATGGTGTACAAACAATAGCAAATTCAGTCTTAAAGAGCACGATACTATATACTCGTTAGCAAATGGTAGAAGAACAGAATGACTCTTTTAATCTTAAAGAATATACCCATAGCTCTTTCAATCTTAAAGATTATAGTTTTGTATGCCCAATAACAAATTTGATCGAAATGGACATTATTTTGTCTAACAACATGTACCCAGGAGAAAGTTCTGATTTTCCAAATTCAAAATACATAGTTTCAAAAAAGAAAAGAATGAATTAGGAAGGTTTAAATCAGAAGAAAAGGGTGAATTAGTACATAAAAACAGTGTGCCAAATCGTCAATAATGAAATGCAAATGGTAAAGTTGAAACCTGCTCTCCATTGTTTCTGATCAAGAAATCTCTTTCCCCAGTGCAGAGCAGAGAACTCAGGCTGTGTTGGGTTTCAGGCTCGGCCATTCTATACAACTCAATGCTTACTGCTTCCCACAAAACAGCTTCGTAGGCTTCAAAACTTATCAGTCACGTTGTTAAGACAATCTTCTCCTCCTTTTATAATGCAGTAGCTTAAGAGAGAAGAAAGAAGAGATAATTTTTAATTCTGAGGACCATGTTCCCATCGGCTTCCTCTGTCACCTTACTATTGTTGTTAAAGAATATTCTAATGCGATCTCTTGCAATTGTTGAGTATGTGAAGTCCAACGGTCACATTGACTTATGACTCTTCACTTTCTGCTCTTTTGCTATTCGTTGTCCCTTGTATCTATGTAATGAGACTTTGTTTCTCATGATTGAATCACTGATAAAAACACAATTGTACATACTGCTGTGATCATCAATAAAACAGAGTTTCCCTTTCTTTTCTGGTGGACGTAGCCATTAATCGTCAACCACGTAATTCTTGTTGTCTCTATGTGATTGATAAATTCTGTTCTGTTTTTCAATTCAATCTTCTTGCTGCTCTTAATATTCAACAATTGGTATCAGAAATACCAAGAATTAATCAATCACATGATGTTAATAGGATTATAAGGAATTCAATTTATTTGCAAATAATTATAGTTTTCTATAAGGACAATAATTGTTGCTTGTGCAAATTGTGATTTTATCCACATAATTATAGGCTTTATATATGCACCTCATCTATTCATTGACTAATGAATAAATTTATCTTAAGGGATCGAGTTCAACTCAATGACAAGTGAGACAGTATATGATTTTTATAAGGTGAAATTCTAGAGTAAATTATGTTTAATATCATTATATTAGATGTTACCAGATAATCTTAACAATGGTAATTCTCTACTTGTAATCTATAAGTTAAACCTTGAGTTCCAAATGGATAAATTATAGCTCTCTAATAGAACAATATTTGATTATAATTATGTATATTGGAATGATTATAGACTTTTATCTCTGAATTATTAATGCTAAAATTCTTTCAATTTTTTTTTTTAATGAAAATGCAAGTTATCTATTAAAATAAAAAAACACTTCACAAAAAAATAATGGGTGGTTAAAAGGCACACCCCGAGAGTCACATGGGCTAAGTCCAGAAAGATCTAGAACAAAGTATCAAAGGGTACAGAACCCATATAAAAACATACAGAAAAAATAGAATTAAGCTGCCAATGCCATTCCTACAGATGGCGGATCCCTATCATCCGGTTTCCCCCAAATATCTGCGAGGTCCAGGTTGACATCAGACATAGCCCAACCATCTTCATTTTCCTGTTCTTCATTCTGAACATTTGGCTTCTCGTGATGAGGTGAGATAGCCAAATTTAACCGAGGGAAAACCTTAGTATTATCCCACCCTGTATTTGGTGGACAAGAAGAACCATGAGCATTCCAGCCTACATTGTCCATTGCAGGCCAACTAGCATTACCTACATTAACCATAACGGGCCACCCTGCATTATCCCTAGCTGCACTAGCAGCACGGCCAGAGGTCCATCCACACGGACATGGAGAGGCCGAGTGCCTATGTCTGTGAGCACCGCGATGTGAAGCAGGCTGGGAGTGAGGCCAAGAATCTCTAGCCGAACCACTTCTGCGTCTGTTTGGAGAGCGAGCTCTGATAGAGGATGGTGAGGGAGGAACACGAGCCACAGTGTAGGGAGCATTCCCCCAATGATCCAACAACTCTTGTAAGTGAGCCACTTCTAAGGCAACTTTGTTAGCTTGTACTTGAATTTGCAGAAAAACATTAGAACAGATAATAGTTTTAATGTATAGAGAAACAAAAGTTCTAATTTTGCTTTCTAAAAATATACAAGAATTACAATTAGACCCAAAATGATTTGTAAGATATCCAAACTTTACAAGGTTCTTAGATTTTCAAATGAGATAGAGACTTGATGGGGTTTTACTTCCTATGTCCTCTTAATCATGTGGAAATATGGCATTCTATGGGAAATTGTTCTTGTTATCTAGGTAATGGATACATTAATAGAGAATAGTGATAAACATATTGAGTCCATTTATATTGAGGTAATGTAATGTAATGATATAGCTATATGTGCATTGTCAGTTCATTGTACTTCTAGGGTTGCATGTATTGTTGAAATTAATGAAGTAGATAGAGAGGGTGTTTAGAGTTTACTTGATTGACTGGATGCAACAGAAAATGTACTCCAAACACATGGTTCTCTGATGGTTCTAGTATTCCACACTGATCGTTATTTGCCACCCTTATTGAAGGGTGGGGCCCCTCCCAATTTGGGAGAAGTGTGGTGAATCGTTAAGTCTATGGATGGAGGAAAAAGACTCGGATGATGCTCTCCTTCCAATTTACTACTAATTTGCTCCAGACTGCTTACTTAGGTAATGTATGATAAATGTATGTCAATATGACTTGTAATTATTTCAATTATTTCTAGTTAGTAGGGTTATACACCTATGTGCTGATGGACAGGTAATTGTCTCCATAAATTATTTTAATATATCTTTGGTATATCCAATAAAATGGAACATATATATGTAACCAATTGTGATTATTGAATGTATGCTTGCAATGTTCTAAAATGATGTTTGGGACTATTGTTGTCACTACATTGTAACCTTGTTGAAACTCTTTTGGGGGTAATATAACTTTCAATTAAGTAGTTTTATTACCACAAAGGAAATGAGTTGATTGAGTTAAAAACATGATGGTTGGTAATTTACAAATTTTAAGCATTAAGTAATTTTTAACTTGATATTGGGCAGAATGTTATATGTTATCTAGATATAGCTCCTTAAGTGGTCATTTAAAAGTTTTGACCAAAACCTATGCATAGATGACCCCAATAAGCATGTGCACCCACCAATAAAATTTTCACAAGTCCTCTAATTCACACTTAAAATCCATGTAAGTGGAGGCATACACCAACATCCCTTGTTTATCACATGAAAAGGTGTATTTTTAATACCCTTATTAGAAATTTACGTCACATTATATAAGACTTTAAGTCATGTTTTATATATTTTTAAGGTCCACTAAATTACTACCACCATGCCATTAAAAGCTATATTTTTATCCTAATCCTAATTTGTAACCTCATTGTTATGCCATATTCATTCTCCTATGACCAAAACCCCTCTCTTATTCAATGCCTTTATACTGAAAATAATGCATGTCTCCACATATAAGTGATTATCTTTTGTGTCCAATGTCCTCTATTGCTACTTAGAAACACATATATAGTCTTCATCATAGATGTGGGACATTTTTTATGACCATTTCTCACAAATAAATTATCTTCTAGGTAATGACTTCATTTCTCTACTATCATATAATAATGAACTAGTCCATTGTTGTTGTTTTTTTTTTGGGTTTCTACGTTTGTATAGGGTTTTATTAATAATAGTTTCCATGCTTTCTAGATTGTCCACAAAATGCATTTTCACAGGGTTTATTTATAAAATACAATAGGAAGGAAAGATATAGCCACACTCTAAAACAAATGAAATTATACTAATAATACGGAAGGAAATATATAACCACACTTTGAAATGAACAATATCCAGTATTGTGCAAAATGCATCCTTCTTTTCTCCCATTCATCATGCTTTGCTCTCATTACAAAACAAATAGATACAAATGAATGGATTGGTGATAGGTAAGGAAATGCAATGATTGCTCTTATTTTGATTATTTTTAATTCTAATTTTTAATGGGATGCGTAAGTATTTTTAATTGAAATTATTATTAATTTGTTTATGCTACCTATAAATAACATTAGGCAAATAATTTTAAAACATAACCTTCAAATTTATCATCACTTGCTTTCTAGAATATTCTCCATTACTACTTAGTGTTAGGATTATGGTGCCATCAACCTTGTAAATCCTATGTAATTAATTACTCCTAATAGTGTTTGTAAATCATTCATAAGGGATGAAGTATTCACCAAGAAGCAATCTTGTTTTAGATGCATGTAAATGATCCTGTTACCCGATGGATGTAGGTTATTCAGGGGGTTGCAAGGGAGTACCCCAATGTGCGAGGGCCACACACCCTGGTGGGGGTTTGGGGGCAATGTCCCCAAAAGCCACATTTTATATATAAATTACCATTATAAATCTGGACTGTTCATCATTAGGTCACATCTCTGACAGTGAAGATTTTGTTGGCTTGTCTTGCCCTAGAAGGAAACCCATTTTATAAGGATATTGTATTATGACTGTAATGAGAGTATTACATGTGCTGCTGAATGGAATACTAGAGATGAGATTGATACTGTTGTCTTGTAAACTCTATTTGAAGTTAATATAGATTGGTGCATCTCTTCTTCTGTGGAGGTTTTTCCCAAAAGGGTTTCTCTACGTAAACACTATTTTATGTGGTTGATATTATGTTCTGCTATTTCTTTGTGTTGCTTTCATACTATCTCCATTTTGGTTCTGTACTAGATTAATAGTTACAGTTGTAATCATATTTCCATTCTATAGTTGGTCACCTTCATTTATAACATTTGATATTAGAGTCTAGCCAGTTCTATGTCTTGGGTGGAAGTGTTAGCATTTTTTGAGTTGTAGTGGGAGTTCTAGTTGATTTTATTTTGCAAATTTGTGTTGAAGCCATGGATACATCCTCATCTCGATTGGACATTGAAAAATGTTGTTATATGGAGCCTAATCAAACTCGGAGGTTAAATTTTCTCCACTTTTATCAGCACGGTTTCCACCCAAATTATTTAATGGAGGTTTTGGGGCAGTGCCCCCAAGACGGGGTCAAGGGATAGTGCCCCTTGTGGGGTCCAGGGACAGCGCCCCTTGCACGCTTCCTGTTGTGATAAAAGGTGGGGACAAGGGGCAGTGCCCCCAAAACCTCAAATGACTTTTATTATTTTATAAAGGCATTGGGAGTTATTTTTTCTATTGACTAACATAAAAAAACCCTATTTTCTAATCAGCATAAGTCTTGATAAAAATGGCTAAGGGTTAGGGGCTCCGTGGTGCAGGAGCACATTCTCTGTAGTGCAGGATCATCTTTTCTTTTGTTGTCTCATAAGGCTCTTAAGCCATTTCGTTTTGTAATAAGGGTCAATTTGGTCCCATGAATGTAATTGTGCAAGGCACACATGTAGTTTTGCTTGTATGAAGGGTAAACCAACGGCTAACTGATTTGAAAATCAGTTTGCACGGTTGGAGGGGATAACTGCTGTCTCTACATCTTCTTTAGAGGTAGGTTGTATGTCACACGGGGGAGAGAGAAGTGTGTGTTACAACAAGTTTTTTTGATAATTGAATGAAGAGAGTTCTGGGTATGATCTGTGTTGATTTTCTTGGTTGTTCTTAGTGATCTGATATCTTTATCCTGATTTTGTAAATAGAACCTAATCGGATGCTATCCGTCAATCCATAGTGACTCTGTAGTGTGCAGACGGTGTAAAACCCACGGTTCCATAGTGGCTGGTTCGTAACCTAGGAGTAGGGTTTTGATTCATACATGGAGGCCCTTTCCTCTGTCCACTGAAGCCCTGTATAGCAACAGTGGGATGGGGGAAAGATTTCTCACGTTTGTTGTTGTTGAATTCTTACCCAGGAAGCCAGCGAACTCAGTCAAGTTCGACTAGACATCATCATGTGGCTAGTCGGGAAATCGGAGTGAAATTGGATAGTTTTGATGTGGGATCAGATTGCTACAAGTGATTGAGGGTTTGATAAATGAAACGGCTAAATTCCATTGTTCTGAATTCTGGTTCGGCGCCTCTGAACAGTTGGAGATCCATCGGCGTGAAAGGCTCTCCGTCTTGCCGAAGATTGGTATAGTGCCGGAGACACATACCTTTGTGTTCGCATCGGTGAGAGAAACGATATCGGGCTAAGGAAAATATACCTAGCCGACGGTATAAAGTTTCACCGATCGGTGAGACATCCTCGGAGTGTTGCCAATAAAGAGTATCGGCGTGAGGAACCTTGTCGGGGGCAGCCGAAGAAGTCACGGCGACCGTTAGAGTCCCACCGATAGAAGTTCATCGGAAGGAGTTCGAGAAGTCTCAGCGACAAAGGACTCGTCGGAGTGAGATGAACCATCGGGACTACGAACCGGAGTCTTACCGAAGCAGGAGGTCTGGCCGATGGGCCTGACGATATCGGCGAGAGACAAAGCGTCGGTGTAGGTGAAAGAAGCTTCACCGAAGGAAGAAGTCTGGCCGACAAAGAGTGGTCATCGGTGTGACGAAGGAAGAAGTCTGGCCGAAGGAACTTTATCGTGGTCCGATAGTATGAGGTGTTGCCGATAGGCAACTAACCATCACGGAGTTTATCGGTGAGAACTTAGCCATCGGGATATAACAATAAGACCCGGCCGATAGTTCATGTCTCACCGATAGAGAAGTCATTCTTGGCTTCGGAGAGACATTGGGATACCTCTTGCCGATAGAGAAGATATAGTCAAATCTTCATCCGCTTCTGCCGGGCACTCTGCATCAAATTGGTATCAGAGCCAATATTCTGAATCACCGCCGTGTATGTCAGACGAAGAATTGGAGATAGAAACAGAGGCTAGCACAATGCCTCCCAAGACGATGAGTAAAGCAGCCATCCAGAAGATGGTGGAAGAAATGCTCGAAGAGAGACTGAAGGAAGAGAGATCCAAAGAGAAGGATGGAAGCACTTCTGAGTCAGAGGAGAATGAAGAAGGAGAAACTGGGGAGAATCCTCAAGGAGAAGGTATGACTGCTGATCAAAAGGCATTTCTGAATGCGCTCAAGGGTCATGGAGATAGTGGTGATCCGAAACTGGATGTTCCCACGTTCAATGGGAAACTGGATGGAGATACTCTTGTGGACTGGATTGAAGCCATAAGTAATTACTTTGACTTCAAAGAGTATAGTGACAGTAAGAAAGTAAAGTTTGCAAAGACCAGACTGAGAGGTTCTGCATTGGTTTGGTGGAACTACACCCAATGTGAAAGGGAGAAGGTTGGAAAGAGTCCAATCACCAAGTGGAGCAGAATGGTGGCCATGCTGAGAGCCAAATTTCTACCATGTGATTATGATCTGCAGACTATCAGAAAGTTTAATCATCTTAGGCAGAAAGATATGGACGTGGCTACATACACTGAAGAATTCCACAGATTGAGCATGAGAGCCAATCACAGAGAAGAAGAAAAAGAGATGGTGGCCAGATACCTGGATGGACTGAGGTACAATATACAGGATGAGTTCAGTATGGTGGTTCCCAAGACTGTGGATGAATGTTTTCAGTTAGCCTCTAGGGCAGAGGATAAACTGAAAAGGAGAAGTGATCAAAATAACAGAGGAAGAGGCGGCAGGAACAATAGAGGAAGAGGTAATTTTGGCAGAGGACAGCCAAACAAAGGTGAAAGTTCTAGTCAACAAGAATCACGTTCTGACACAGAACAAAAAGGTGGTGGTTTCAAAGGTTGGAGAAGACCTAATGGCAGAGGAAGAGATGGTGGTGCAGGCAGAGGACGTGGAGTCTTCACTGGAAGATGTTACAACTGCAATCAAGTAGGCCACACTGCAAGTAAGTGCCCTGAGAAGGCGTCTAGCTCCCATGACGGTGGGAGAAGGAACCAACTATTGCAGGAGGATGATTGTCAAAGTGTAAACTCACCAATTGGTAGTGCTGCACCAGTGCTTGAAGGAGAGAATATGATGATTAAGAGGACCCTCGTGAAGATGCCATTGAAGCAGGAGCCCCCACAAAGGAAGAATCTCTTCAGAACCCAAGGAATAGCATATGGTAAGCTCTGTAAAATCATTGTTGATTCAGGTTCTACTGAAAATGTAGTGTCTACTGAAATGGTAGAAAAGTGTAGACTGAAAAGATTACCCCATCTTAATCCTCACAAAATATCTTGGTTGAATAAGAATCAGAACTATTTGGTGGAAGAACAAACTTGGGTAGAGTTTGAACTAGGTGATTATAGGGATAAGGTGCTGTGTGAAATTATTCCTATGGATGCTTGTCATCTTCTTCTTGGACGACCTTGGCAGTATGATGTGAAGGCACTGCATGATGGTGAAAAGAATACATATATGATCACCAAGAATGGTAAGAAGTTTCAGATGGATCCCTTACCAGAGCAGGTTGGAGAGAAGAGCAATGACAACAGTGTCATGTTAGTGAGTGGCAAAGAGTTCCTACAACTCATGAAGGAGAAGGATACCCAAGGGTATGCACTGATGATGAAGCCTGTATCCAATCAGCAAAGCAAACAGCAGAAGGAGATCCCATTGGAGGTGCAACAATTACTGGATAAGTACCAAGATCTTGTGGTAGAGGATACTCCTAACTCCTTACCACCTATGAGGGACATAAGTCATCAGATTGACTTGATTCCTGGAGCCACATTACCCAACAAAGCTGCCTACAAGTTGACACCACAGCAGAATGAAGAAGTAGGTAGACAGATTCAAGAACTTTTGGAGAAAGGTTTGATTAGGAAAAGTCTTAGTCCATGTGCAGTCCCTAGTGTACTTGCTCCTAAGAAAGATGGCAAATGGAGATTATGCACAGATTCAAGGGCTATCAATAAGATCACCATAAGGTATAGATTTCCTATGCCAAGAATTGAGGATCTGTTGGACTATCTTGGTGGTTCATGTTACTATTCCAAGATTGATTTGAAATCTGGTTATCACCAGATCAGAATAAGGCAGGGAGATGAATAGAAGACTGCTTTCAAAACAAATGAAGGTCTCTACGAGTGGCTTGTCATGCCATTTGGTCTCAGTAATGCTCCAAGCACCTTCATGCGGTTGATGAATGAGGTACTTGTAGAATTTATTGGAAAATTTGTTATTGTTTATCTTGATGACATATTGATTTTCAGCAGGACCAAAGAAGAGCATGTGAAGCATCTTGGACAGGTGTTAAAGAAATTGCATGAGAGTAAGTTGATGATCAACTTGGATAAATGTGATTTTATGAAAACTGAACTAGTATATCTTGGATTTGTGATTTCCAATGGCTGTTTGAAAATGGATCCTACAAAAGTTGAGGCTATTCTCAATTGGCCTACTCCTAAGACAGTAGGAGATGTAAGAAGTTTTCATGGTTTGGCAACTTTTTACAGGAAGTTCATTAAAGGGTTCAGTCACATAAGTGCTCCTATTCTCAATACCATCAAGGGTGGAGTGAAGTGTAAATTTCAATGGACAAAACAAGCAGATGATAGTTTTGAACTGTTGAAATAGAAAGTGGCCGAGTTACCTACGTTGGTACTCCCTGATTTTGACAAAGTATTTGTTGTGGAGTGTGATGCAAGCCAACAGGCTATAGGTGCTGTTCTTAGTCAGGAAGGACATCCAGTAGCATTCTTTTCAGAGAAGTTGAATGAGGCCAAACAGAGGTATTCTACCTATGACCTAGAGTTGTATGCAATGGTGCAAGCTCTAAAAAATGGAGACATTATTTACTGCCAAAAGAGTTCATTGTTTTTACTGACAACCATGCTCTTAGCTTCCTAAATAGTCAAGAGAAGTTGAATCATAGGCACGTTAAGTGGATGGAACAATTGCAGGCCTATACCTTCACAATTAAGCATAAGAAAGGTGTTGCCAACAAAGTGGCAGATGCTTTGAGTAGGAGGATACTGGTCATACAGGAAGTACAAATGGAACATATGGGTCTAGAGTGTCTGAAGGAGTTGTACAAGGATGATGCAGATTTCAAGGCTGCCTATGAAGTGTGTGCAAGTTTGGCTAACACTTTTCATGGCGAGTATTCTGATTTTGTGCTGCAAGAAGGGCTCCTATTTAAAGGTAATTTATTGTGTGTTCCTAAATGTTCAATGAGGGACAATATCGTCAAGGAGAAGCACAATGGAGCCTTAGGAGGACATTTTGGGTTGGACAAGACTTTGGAACAAGTCACCAGGTTCTATTATTGGCCCAAGGTACAGACAGATGTAAGGAGATATGTTGCAAGCTGTACCATATGTCAAAAGGCCAAGGGTATGTCTTCTAATGCTGGTTTGTACCAACCACTACCCATTCCCACCAGACCTTGGGAAAGCATTAGTATGGACTTTGTGCTTGGTCTTCCTAGGACAGCAAGGGGTGTAGACAGTGTTTTTGTCATTGTGGATAGATTCAGTAAGATGGCTCATTTTGTGCCATGCAAATGCACAAATGATGCATCTCAGATTGCTGGTCTCTTTTTCAGAGAGGTGGTCAGAATTCATGGTTTACCCCTATCAATTGTTACTGATAGAGATTCCAAATTTGTTGGTCATTTCTGGCGGACCCTATGGAGAAAATTGGGCACTCAGTTGTCTTTTTCATCAGCCTACCATCCCCAGACTGATGGTCAGACTGAGGTTGTTAATAGGTCCTTGGGAAACCTTTTGCGATGCCTTACCAAACAGCATGGATTAGCATGGGATTTAGTGATCAGTCAAGCTGAATATGCTTATAATGACTCAAGAAACAGAAGTACTGGGAAAAGCCCTTTTGAAATAGTTTATGGTTTCCACCCAAGAGGACCACTTGAACTCAAAGACCTCCAAGGATGGGATAAAAGGAGTGCTCTAGGAGAAGACTTTGCTGCTACCATGAAAACAGTACATGATCAGGTCAAGCTTCAGTTGGAGAAAACTGTCTCCAAGTACAAGGATAGAGCAGATCTGAAGCGAAGGGAGGTACAGTTCCAGGTAGGAGATTTGGTGATGGCCTACCTCAGAAAGGAAAGATTACCTAAGGGGTAACCAACCAAATTGTCGATGAAGAAGATAGGACCTTGTAAGGTAGTGCATAAATTTGGTCCAAATGCATATGAAATAGAATTACCATCTGGTCTTGGTATCTCTCCCATTTTCAATGTTGCAGACCTGTTCCCTTTTAGACCTCCATTACATGCTGAAGATAGCTCAGATGCTGTGATTGAAGCTGAAGACTGGATCAAAGATTTACCTCCAAGTAAGCCTTTGCAATTGGAATGCATTTTGGATTCCAAAATTGTCAAGAAGACAAGAAAAGGGGTATACAAAGACTACTTGGTCAAGTGGCAGGATCTTCCTGATTCAGAGGCAACCTGGATGAGTGAAGCCGATATTCTAAAGCATGGGAAGACACTTCAGCAGTTAGCAACTCAAGGGACTTGAGTCTTTCCTGCAGGGGGAGTATGGTGCAGGAGCACATTCTCTGTAGTGCAGGATCATCTTTTCTTTTGTTGTCTCATAAGGCTCTTAAGCCATTTCGTTTTGTAATAAGGGTCAATTTGGTCCCATGAATGTAATTGTGCAAGGCACACATGTAGTTTTGCTTGTATGAAGGGTAAACCAATGGCTAACTGATTTGAAAATCAGTTTGCACGGTTGGAGGGGATAACTGCTGTCTCTACATCTTCTTTAGAGGCAGGTTGTATGTCACACGGGGGAGAGAGAAGTGTGTGTTACAACAAGTTTTTTTGATAATTGAATGAAGAGAGTTCTGGGTATGATCTGTGTTGATTTTCTTGGTTGTTCTTAGTGATCTGATATCTTTATCCTGATTTTGTAAATAGAACCTAATCGGATGCTATCCGTCAATCCATAGTGACTCTGTAGTGTGCAGACGGTGTAAAACCCACGGTTCCATAGTGGCTGGTTCGTAACCTAGGAGTAGGGTTTTGATTCATACATGGAGGCCCTTTCCTCTGTCCACTGAAGCCCTGTATAGCAACAGTGGGATGGGGGAAAGATTTCTCACGTTTGTTGTTGTTGAATTCTTACCCAGGAAGCCAGCGAACTCAGTCAAGTTCGACTAGACATCATCATGTGGCTAGTCGGGAAATCGGAGTGAAATTGGATAGTTTTGATGTGGGATCAGATTGCTACAAGTGATTGAGGGTTTGATAAATGAAACGGCTAAATTCCATTGTTCTGAATTCTGGTTCGGCGCCTCTGAACAGTTGGAGATCCATCGGCGTGAAAGGCTCTCCGTCTTGCTGAAGATTGGTATAGTGCCGGAGACACATACCTTTGTGTTCGCATCGGTGAGAGAAACGATATCGGGCTAAGGAAAATATACCTAGCCGACGGTATAAAGTTTCACCGATCGGTGAGACATCCTCGGAGTGTTGCCGATAAAGAGTATCGGCGTGAGGAACCTTGTCGGGGGCAGCCGAAGAAGTCACGGCGACCGTTAGAGTCCCACCGATAGAAGTTCATCGGAAGGAGTTCGAGAAGTCTCAGCGACAAAGGACTCGTCGGAGTGAGATGAACCATTGGGACTACGAACCGGAGTCTTACCGAAGCAGGAGGTCTGGCCGATGGGCCTGACGATATTGGCGAGAGACAAAGCGTCGGTGTAGGTGAAAGAAGCTTCACCGAAGGAAGAAGTCTGGCCGACAAAGAGTGGTCATCGGTGTGACGAAGGAAGAAGTCTGGCCGAAGGAACTTTATCGTGGTCCGATAGTATGAGGTGTTGCCGATAGGCAACTAACCGTCACGGAGTTTATCGGTGAGAACTTAGCCATCGGGATATAACAATAAGACCCGGCCGATAGTTCATGTCTCACCGATAGAGAAGTCATTCTTGGCTTCGGAGAGACATTGGGATACCTCTTGCCGATAGAGAAGATATAGTCAAATCTTCATCCGCTTCTGCCGGGCACTCTGCATCACTCCGTTGATATTATATTATAGCATTTGTAGTGGTATTGAGTTGCAAGGATTGCTGGCTGTAATCAGTTTGATTTGCTGGATAATAATATTGGATTCTATATTGGTGGATGTAGCCCGAGTTTGGGTGAACTGCGTTAAAAATTATCTCTCGCTATTATTATTTCTATGTATTTTCCATTCCTCTGTTTAATCTTTATTTACATTTAATTGATATCTTCTGCATGCAATTCCTAAAAAGTGGTATCAAAGCGGGTTGTGTTCAATTATTGTCTACAGGAAGGTCTCACAGTTGAGTGGAAGTCTCATGGTTAAGTGGGAGCAATGGCGGACGAGGGTGAATTGAAGGTAGATAAATTCAATAGGCAAAACTATCAGTTATGAAAGATGCAGATGGAGGATTATCTCTATCAGAAGGATTTATAGAGGTTGTTGGAAGGAATAGCCAAGAAATCAATAGCAATGACTGATGAGGATTGGGAACTTTTGGACAAAAAGGAACTAGGAACCATTCGGTTGTGCCTGGCACCATCTGTGGCATTCAATATAACAGAAGTGTAGATAAAAAATGAACTAATGAAAGCTTTGGCTAAATTGTATGAAAAACCCTCAGCCTTAAATAAAATATTTCTCATGAAGCATTTGTTTAATCTAAAAATGATTGAAGGTGGATCAGTGATAGATCATTTAAATAAGTTTAATACGATTACCGTTTAGTTAACTTTTGTAAAAGTGAAATTTGATGAAGAGGTGAGGGCTCTCTTGGTTTTATGTTCTTTGCTAGAAAGTTGGAATAGCTTGGTAATGGTTGTAAGTAACTCTGTCTCTGGTTCAAATACTTTTAAATTTGATGATATTGTTGGTGTTATCCTTAATGAGAAAATACGACGAAAAAACCCATGAGGGTCCACATCAGGCAGTGTTTTGAATGTAGAAAGCAGAGGCATATCAAAGGAGAGAGGAAAAGGTATTGGAGGTAATGAGAAGTCATGAGGAAAATTAGAGGACAATAGGTCCCAATCCAGAGGATAGAAGGATTGCTATTACTGTGGGAAACTAGGTCAGCTAAAGAAAGCTTGCTAGTCTCGAAAGAATAAAGAAGGATACAAACAAGAAGGCAATAACGAGACATATGTAGTAAGTAATAAATTTAAAGATGATGCTTTGATTCTTTCCCTAGATAATGCTGATGATTCATGGGTTTTAGATTCAGGGGCCTCATTTCATGCTACGCCCCATAGAAGTTATTTTCTTGATTATGTCTAAGGGCATTTTGGGCTGGTTTATTTGGGAGATAATGAACCCTATTAGATTGTTGGAAAGTGAAGAATTAAGATTAAGTTACATAATGGGAATCATTAGCTACTACAAGAGGTAAGGCACATTCCAAGGCTAAGTAGGAATTTAATTTCAGCAAGGCAGTTAGGTGATAAAGGTTGCACACTTACTTTTAATGATAAAAATTGGAAGGTTTCAAGAGGTGCCTTAATAATAGAAAAAGGTGTGAAAGTAGGCACCATATATCTTTGTACATGTCATATTGTTCCTTCTACTTAGTTGTTGTAGAGAAAAAACAAATAGGTTTAAGAACAGTTACTGCAGGTTCGCAAGAAGACTGAAGCAATTGCTATAGGTTTTGAGACAACATTGTGGCATAATAGACTTGGCCATATGAGTGGAAAAGGTATGAAGATAGTTCATTCTAAGAAAGTTTTACCAGGTCTGAAATGTATTAATATGAATTTTTGTGAAAGTTGTGTGTATGGAAAACAAAAGAGAGTTAGTTTTCTCAAGGATGGGAAGCAAAAAAAAAGATGAAAAGTTGGAGCTTGTGCATATAGATGTATGGGGACCAACTCAAGTATCTTCTCTTGGTGGCTCTTGGTATTATGTTACATTCATAGATGATGCAACTAGAAAGGTTTAGATTTATTTCCTTAGGCAGAAATCTGATGTATTTGAAACATTTAAAAAATGGAGAAGCTTGGTTGAGAATGAGACGGGTAAAATATTAAAATGTTTCAGATTTGATTATAGTGTTGAGTATTGCAGCAAAGAATTTAAGGATTATTGTTCCTTTAATGGAATTCGTAGGTAGAAAATGGTTCCAGGGACTCCACAAGAAAATGGAGTGGCTGAGCACAAGAATAGGACAATAATGGAGCATGCAAGGAGCATGAAATTGCATGTTGGGTTGCCTTTAAACATGTGGGCAGAGGTCGTTAATACCATTGTATATTTTATTAATAGATGTCCTTCACTTCCTTTGGGCTGTGGTATTGTAGAGGTAGCATGGATAGGTAAGAAGGTGAGTTATTATTTTCTCAAAACCTTTAGATGTGAAGCATTTGCACATGTAGATTCTGAAAATAAAACCAAGCTAGATGCAAAATCAAAAAAAATATATCTTTGTTGGATATGGCATTGATGAATTTGGTTATAGGCTTTGGGATGTTGAAAATCTGAAAATTGTGAGAAACAGGGATGTATTTAATGAGAAGGTGTTGTACAAAGATCAGTTGTAATACCATGAGAAGAAAGAAAAGGATTATGTGGTGCTAGATGATACTCTAAATAGTGATGTTCCAGTGGTTCCTCATGCTCTACAACGACAACAAGAAATACCACAAACTCTAGTGAATGTTAGACGGTCAACAAGGCTAAGTAGACCTCCTGAAAGGTTTTCTCCCTCTTTGTATTCTATTTTGTTAATAGATGCTAGTGAACTAGAAGGGTATGATGAAGCTATGCAGGTGGATACAAAGGTCCAGTGGGAGCTTTCAATGAAAGAATAAATGGACTCTTTGCTGAAAAATCAGACTTGGGAATTATGTAAGTTGCTTGCAGGTAAAAAGGCTTTACCAAACAAATGGGTTTATAGGTTGAAAGAGGAAGATGAAGGTAAGAAAAGATTTAAACTCAGGTTAGTTGTAAAAAGATTTTCACATAAAAAGGTATTGATTTTGATGATATTTTTCTCTGCTTGTTAAGATGACTTCTATTCGTACTATTTTAAGTGTTGTGGTTGCTAAAGATTTGCATTTGGAACAACTAGATATGAAAACTATCTTTCTCTATGGTGATTTGGAGGAGGAGATATATATGGAACAATCACAAGAATTTGAGGTCAAAGGTAAGGAGAAATTGGTGTGTAGATTGAAGAAGAGTTTATATGGCTTGAAACAAGCACCTCAATAATGGTATTTAAAATTTGATAGTTTTATGGCTGAGCAAGGCTATAGCTGGTGTAATTCTAACCATTGTGTTTGTTTTAAGAGGTTGGATAATGACAACTACATTATTTTATGTTTATATGTTGATGACATGCTTGTAGCAGGGTCTAACATGGATCACATAAGAGAATTAAAACAGTAGTTAGCACAATCATTCGCTATGAATGATTTGGGGGTAGCAAAAAAAATCTTTGGTATGAAAATTTGTAGAGATAGGAAGAACATAAAATTGACTTTATCTCAGGCTGATTATGTTGAAAAGGTGTTACAGAGATTCCATATGGAGAATGCAAAAACTGTCAGCACACCTTTGCCTAGTCATTTGAAATTGACTATAGAGATGTGCCCTAAGATACAAGAGAAGGAAGAAAAAATGTCTAAGGTACCATATGCTTCAACTGTAGGAAGTTTAATGTACGCCATGGTATGCATGAGACTAGATATTGTACATGTTGTAGGAGTCGTAAGCAGGTATATGAATAATCCTGGATTGGAGCTTTGGAATGCAGTAAAATGGATTCTTAGATATTTAAGAGGTATATCCACTAAACACTTATGTTTTGGGGGCTCTAATACTAATTTAGCAGGCTATGTGGACTTAGACTTGGCAAGGGATATTGATACTAGGCGAAGTACTATAGGTTATGTCTTTACTGTAGGTGGGACAGCGGTGAGTTGAATCTCTAGGTTGCAAAAGGTAGTTGCTTTATCCACCACAGAGGCAAAGTATGTAGCTGTAACAGAGGCAAGCAATGAGATGATATGGATGTAATCTTTCATGGAAGAATTGGGCAAACAAAAGGCTAATAGTTATTTGTTTACAGACAGTCAGAGTGCCATACATATTCCAAAGAATTCTACCTTGCATTCAAAGAGTAAACACATATAGCTAAGGTATCACTTCATCCAGTCGGTGTTCGATGATTGACAGTTACGGCTAGAAAAGATATATACAGATGAAAATCTAGCGGATATGTTTACAAAGGTAGTGACAAGGGAGAAGCTGAGCTCCTCTTTAGATTCAATTGGTCTTCAAAACTAAAGATAATAAAATCAAAACAATAGGGTCTAGGGTATTTATTTCCAATGGGAACTACAGGGTCAGTGGTGTCTGATCAGTCTCCAAGTGAAATATTGTTGTTATATGGAGCTTAATCAAACTTAGAGGTTAAATTTTCCCCACTTTTATCAGCATGTATGGTTTCCCGCCAAAATATTTAATGGGGGTTTGGGGGCAGCGCCCCTGGCATGCTCCCTGTCGCGATACAGGGTGGGGTTGAGAGGCAACACCCCTAAAACCTCAAATGACTTTTATTATTTTATAAATGCGTCGGGAGTTATTTTTTCTATTGGCTGACATAAGAAACCCTATTTTGTAACCAACATAAGTCTTGATAAAAACGGCTAAGGGTTAGGGTTTTCGTTGATATTGTATTATAGCATTTGCAGTGGTATTGAGTTGCAAGGATTGTTGGTTGTAATCGAGGTTTGATTTGCTGGATAATAATATTGGACTCTCTGTTGGTGGATGTAGCCTAAGTTTGGGTGAACCATGTTAAAAATTATCTCTCGCTGTTATTATTTCTATGTATTTTCCATTCCTCTATTTAATCTTTATTTGCATTGAATTGATATCTTCTGCATGCAATTCCTAACAAAAAGTTCAATGGAACGGGTTATGAGCTAGAGAAGTTGAAAATGGAGGATCTCCTTGAGGAAAGAGATCAATGGTTGGCTGCAAAAAGAGAGAAGAATCCTGATACTATCAGTCAAGATGAGTGGGACAAGATGGACAAAAAGGCAAGAGAAACAATCTGGTTATGCCTTGTAGACTCTATCATGTTGAATGTTTCTACTGAGAAGACTACATATGCATTATGGAAGCGATTGGGTGAAATGTATCAAGCCAAGAGCCTAGTAAAAAAACTGTATCTCGAAAGAAAGTTATTTTCCCTTAAAATAAAGGATGGTGATTTGATAGTTGAGCACTTGAATACATTTAATTTGATTCTGAGTCAATTAGCTTCTATGGATTTTGAGATAGAAGAGGAAGATAAGTGTATTATGTTTCTTTGTTCTTTGTCTAAGTCTTGGGAGAATTTCATTCTTGTGATCGCTGCTAACCTCAAAGATCCAAAGATGGATGCCCTTGTTGCAACTCTATTCTCACAGGAAATGAGGAAGAAGGCTATAGATAGCTAAGTGGATGCTCTTAATGTCAGGGGGAGATCTAAGGAAAGAGGACCAAAAGGAGATCAGAAGGGGCTTAAGGAATCAAAAGTTTAGTCTAAAACTCCTGGGAACAATAATAGAGTTAGGTGTTGGAACTATGGTAAGAGGGGGCATGTGAAGAAAGAATGTAGAAACCAAATCAAACAGTGGGATTCCTCTACTGAAGAGTCGTTAAATGCAGGTGATGAAGTTTTACTTTCTACATGTAATGTTATGTCAAATTAATAGTGGTTGATTGACTCAAGTTTGTCGTATCATATGACTCCTCATGAGGAATGTTTCTCCACATATGAGAAATATGATGGAGGTAATGTTTACCTTGGGGACAACTCTACATATCCAATTGTTGGCCGTGGAAAGGTATAGTTGTGTTTCAGTGATGGGAGGATTAAAATCCTCCCTGGTGCTTTACATAATCATGAATTAGATATGTAAATGCTTGGATCCACTGTCCAAATCCAGCCTCACAAAATATCTGGTCACTTATACAATGCAGGCCTCATTGGCACATAGAATCTCACTAATTAGAATTCATGGTACCAACCCTAGGAGCACCAACCCCTTGCAAGTTTAGGAGCATCAACTCCAATGTAAATAGACTAAAAATACAGAGTACTACTCTGTTTACATTGATACCATAGGTTATAGATGGATTATGTAACTCTCTCCCTCAATCACCTCTATGTGAAGATATTTGAAAACCCCTAAAATTCTCACACATAAAAAAAATAGAAATACAAAGAACTACTCTGTTTAACATGACATCAAGAAATCAAATATACCTTATGCAATCAACATTACACATTCATCTTCTACTCTCTTTAGTCTTTATGCATACATACCTAACACTCTCTTCTTCAATTATGCAAAAGATATTTCTTCCTAGGTCCATTTGCAGTCCCACACAAAAAAATGGTACAAGATTACACTACCATCCCTTCACTCTGCTTTCCTTGATCTGTATGCTTACACTACATCAATACCCCTTTCTATTTCATACTTATTCAGAGAGTATGTCTTCTAAAGTTCATCATCTATAAAAAGGATTCCTTTTCAAATTCATCAACTATACTGCAAATAGAGAAAATTCTTGATTTCCCCCCCACATCTTCCACTCAGATCCATGAAGACATCAAAAACATCAATTCACTTTGAGATCTTCAAAGTAACTCAGACAAAAATCAGTTGTCAAAACTACTTACAAACTGCTTGCAGTTATCATATGGGTCATTGCCCGTGAAACATCGTTCCCTGGTAAATAGCCATTACATGTTTAAACCAACAATGTAAATAGAAGTCTTCATGCCCATGAAAAATTAAATGATCATCATTGATTTAGTCTTCCTGCCTTGTCTTCAAAATGAACCTCAAAGTTTTCTACCCTTCTCCACTTCATGAGAGATTACTTTGTAAACATTTGGGTACCTCACCAGGCCTAGTAGTCGGGATCCATCTTTCTTGTACCCACCTAAGCCATGCTTAAGGCGGGGTGTTAGTGTATATATATTTCATACACTTAGGCTTAAGCCTACTTAGGTGTGCCTTTATACAATCTTGACACATGCCTCATTGAGGTGTCAAGGTTGTTGGGCAGTCAGGAGAGGTGTCACTGAGTTTCCAACTAACTAGCCACCTCACACTAGTTTTTAGGGAAGCAACTCACCACCAATCGTAGTTGAGGAGTTCTTTACTCAACACACAACTTCCTCTCCTCACCTATATGTACGTTGATTTTCAGCTTAATACATGGCTGACTTGCATACATTTTCTATGCTTTTGTATTCGATATTCAATCTTCAGTTTCTATCTTTCGTATATTTCATTTATGGAATTCTTCAATATCGACATTGCTAATTCTAGCTTCTCAGGGATGCTGATGATGGACACCACTACACCCACGTGTCCTTCCCATAGCATTGGTTTTGTGCTAGAGTTGATTTAGGTCACTGTGCAATGCAAGGTCTTGTCTGTGGAGTGCCTTGATCACGTTGTATACTTTGTCCATATGCTCTCTAAAAGCAATTTTTTTAATAGAAGCTAAGGAACTTTGTTCTGTAATCTACAATGTTAAGGAGGCAGTAAGAACAAATGCTATCAAAAGTTTGTCCTTTGTTCAAAGGTTCAACAATGGCACTAGTCTCTACTAGCAGTTAACCTTGCTACATAATTGCTTCAGCTAGCTTCAGGGTGCAACATCTTCTTGTAGTCCAATGTTTATTGAAGTTCAATGACTCGCTTCGCTTACCATTTTTGCATGGAATTATAAATCATTCATTTTGATTCTGTGTTATGGATTGTCTATTGGTTGGATTACTATTGCCTATGTCCAATGCCAATTTGCAAGGGATGTGTTCGGCATTTTCTCTATACAACACATATATGACAGTAACAGTGGATTTAATATCAAATTCTATTTTTAGTTCATCAGCTCTTGATAATGATAAAGACAAGATAGATAGTAGGACGGTGACTAGAAGGCTGTTATGACTGCGAAACATTGCCTTAACAATTAAGATAAATAAAAGATGTGCTGAAATGGGGCAGCTAGCTACACAGCCAAAGTCTTCCTCTTAATCAAGTGAAGTGGTATATGGATTAGAAGGCTATGTTTTTTAAAATTTTAGTTGACTATTGTAGCTGGTATTTATTCTAGGAGTAGTTTCCCACTAGTTTTTGGGCTATGTGCAGCCTTTGTGTTATATGTTTGGATTCATTTTTTCCCTCTTATTAATATAGTTTTTTATTTCAATAAAAAATTATATCGTCATAATGCTTATATCATGGAGAAAGTAGAAGAATGTGGTTTCAATTGTTTGCATTGCTATTATTGCTACATTTTATTCCATATGAAACCATCATAGCCATTTCTCTACAACTTCATCAATCATTGATTTGCTTGGCCTATAGCTTTCATCAATGTTTGTTGGTTTATTTGATATGCAACTCTAACTTTTTTTTTTCCAAAGATATTTAAACATTTGAGAAGGAATTAGTTATAATGTTTTGATTTGTGAGAAAAGAAAATTCTATGTAGGATTTGATTTAAATATTTATAATGGTATAGGAATTTCTCAGCATTTGGCTTGTTGAATGATATGAGCACAATTATACTACAAAGAAAGTTTGTGCTATTTGTAGAAGTTTTACAACTCTAACAATCTTGCAACATGCATAATCCACATTCACTATGAACAACACCAAACGTTCACACCTTGCATCTCTACAATTAACATCATGAGTTTGTACATCACAAAAGAAATAACATTGTACTGTGCATCTCATAGCAAAGGCAACCTTGTAGTTCAAATATCACAATAGAAGTAGGCTTTTATCTATACCACTTACACAAGTGAACAAGGAACACAAGCACCCTTAGGCCATGTTTACACCTCCCCAATTCATATTCTCATTCTCAAGCACTAAGTTTGCATATCACAAAACATACAACATTGTAGTGTGCATCTCACAACACAAGCAACCTTTCTGTTCACATATCACAACAAAAGTAGGCTTCTATATATACTACTTACACAATTAAACCAATAGCACAAGCCCCTTTAGGCCATGTTGACACCTCCCCATGAAATATTCCCTCTCAAACACATTTAGGTTAGATTTACACCTCCTCAAGGCATGTTCTCACTGTCAAGCACCTTCAAGTTAGATTTGCAACTCCCCAAGGCATATCCTCATTGTCAAGAACCTTGAGGTGAGATTTGCAACTCCCCAAGGCATATTCTTAGTCTTAAGTACCTTTAGGTCAAATTTACACCTCCCAAGGCATATTCTCACTCAATTACCATGAATCAAGACATGCAATGGCATGTCACTACATGGACATCATAGGGTGACATTGCATACCATGTGAAGGAACCACAAAAAATATTTAGTTCGACATATATTATAGATAGTAACAATGAATGGTGATCATTGTTTACATTAAAAAAGTGATGTGGAGGGCAATGTATTATGACGCTAAGGATTTTATGGGGTTCTTTCTAGGAGATAGTAAATATGGCTTGCTATGAATCTTATGGGGTTTTATGCGGGAGATTGTAAATATAGCATGCTATGGATCTTATGGAGTTTGACGCAATCTGATTATAAATGTAACATGCTATATAACCCTTTCATCTGAGAAAGGCCCCCCTACATCTATAACAAAACTATAGGAATGGTTTGAATATATCATTCATGAACTTCTACAATAAGTAGAAATGGTTGAACAACTTCTAGATGAGATTGCCATAAGTTCTTACTTGCCAAATAACTTCTGACAACCTAAATTACCTACTACTAACGTTAAAAAAAAGAAATTTCAGAAATGAAGTTATAGCAAATGCATTCAAGTCGCCTCATTTAAATCATGCATCAATAATCAACTAAAAAAGGCATTTTAAAAATAATTGCTGCAACCATAAATGTCATAAACTACAATAAACCAAATGCAAATTTTATAGATCTGTTTGACAAAAATACTCTCTTCCTAAATTCCAGACATGATAAGCCTGTCATGACTGATTTAAGGGTTCATACTTTATATTCTTACTGAAATTTTCAAGCTGTAAATTATTTGGATGTTAAGACTACAAATAATGCTTTAAACTGCACATTTAAAATTAGTTGAAATATGTTTAGTAGCCAAAGACCCTGTTTTATATAAGTTCGTACCATTAAATTACTAAATAAGCATTATGCCATAAAAGCTTGTTCGCAACCATTTAGAGAGAGATCGACATAACGTTCAAACTACCTATATTGTATATAACCCTCCATATACTATATTGGGAAGCTTATTACAAAAGCCCTCTTTAAGCCTTAGTTTCTTCCATGCTTAAACCCTTCGACAAACGCCTCCTTCACACATGACTTCTGCTAGCTTGGCCTCATTTTCAGTATCCTTGCCTTGTGTCTGCTGTTTCTCATTTCCATCAGAGTGCTCATCATTCAAAGCACAATCTGGATGAAGATCAAAATCACATTCTTTGCAGTAGAAAGACCAACCACTCCCTTCTTCCTGACACCCGTCACAGCCGTAGGCCTTCCTCTGAGTCAAATGCAGAGAATGTTCATGCAGGTCATGCTTTATTTCCTTTGGATATTTCTCTGCTACTTCTTCTGTTTCCTTTTGCATCTCTACGAGGCGAGCATCAGTAAAGGGATAAGCCTTGGCCCCATGGACAGAAATAATGTTTCTGGCATCTGTTGTCACAGTTTTTCCATCAGGGCCAACTATGACCAAAGATGGAATTCCTTCAATGCGGAAGTAGTGGCTTAGATCCTTCTTCACTTTGTCTCCAAATGGAAGAGCTAACCATGGCATGCTTGCATAGTATTATTCAAAGGCTTCTTGGTCTTTGTCACTAGAGAGGAAAACAATCTCGAAAGCTTCTCCATTTTGCTTGAGCTTATTGTATACTTGTACAAGCTTTGGTGTGAATCCTCGGCAAGATGGGCACCAATGAGCAGAAAAATATAAACCAACGGTCTTGCCTTTGAGCACAGAAACTGGCACCTGCAGCAGAATAATAATCAAGAATGATCACTTCATTTATGGCTCTACTAAGACACATATCAGAGGCTTGCACCTATCATACAATCAAAAGGGTTAGTTCCAGATGAGCATTGCTGATGCAGGAGCAGATTTGTAACGCCTCACTCTTGAGGCTAAAAAGAGATTCTCACGCCCTGTTTTAAGAGGCGATATATCAGCAAACACAGGAAGATGGTGCACAGGTCTGAGGCGCCTATTTTGGGCAGATAATTTATTATTAAATTGCTGCATGAACAGCCAAATATGCTTTCTGCACTACGGGAGAAAAGAAAATTTAATTGCTTTTATTTCAATGCCTATTATTGATGAGGAGCGACGCCTTGAGGCCCGACAGTTGTATAGCTGTTTTTAGGCATTTTATATGTATCATATGAAAAGACCGTATCATATGAAAGGAGAGATTTTGGACAAACTGTCAAAAGTTATATAGAATTATTATGATATATATTTGTTTTTTATATAATTTATTTATACTAATGTATGTCATTACGCCAGAGGCGTTCTACACTCACAGTAGGGGTGGAGTTGAAGAGCTGAAAGATTCCAAGATTCCATGTAATTTTATAAGATTCCAATCTAAAAAATAAAAAAATAAAAAAAAAGATTAAACCAAAATGCAAATATTCGTGAGTAATTTATAAGATGCATGTGCTATTTTAAACCAAAATGCAAATATTCTAGATGCAAGTAGTTTATAAATGTTAAGAATAAGAAATATATTTAAATGGGAAATGAAATGCTAGCTGTTAGTAATTTATAAAAAAATTAAAAAATCAAAATCAAAAACCAAAAAACAAAAAAAAAAATTGGAAGATATCTCTCGGGATACTGTAGATATATTTTTTAAATATAAATATACTAGTACTATTTTAAAGGCACTATTGAATAGATAACGGTCTTAAAAAAAAATTGAGACAAGGTTGACTGTCAAATTTAAGCCTTACAGTTGAGGGGAGGATTGTATTTAATATCAAGTGAATATTAGAGAAGGAGCTGAATGTGGATTCTAACGCCTCTTTAAAGAAGCTTTTAAAATAGTAAACTTTATTTTATGCCTCCCATGTTGGTAACGCCTCATTTGGAGGCATATCTTAACATTTTCTTGGTTGATAGAGGACAGAGCGTTGGAAGGGGGAGGAAGATGCGCCTGTTTTGGAGGAAAAAGACTTCTGTAGGCTTTGAACGTAGAAGATGATGAACAGAAAATCAGAGAGGGAATGCCTCTGTGAGAGGCTCAAAGAAATATAAAAATTAAATTAAAAAAAAGATGGCAGCTATTGCAGGTTGTTTATTTATGAAAATGAGAATGAGAGGCCATGTACATGATTATGTATCCGATTTAGATAATCTGATGTTTATGTCAATTGTATGAACCTGCTGATTTTCAATAATGAAAACATATCTGAGTTGCATGCATTCACTATGTTTTGTGTGTTTGTATTAGAGCAAGGAGTCTCTGCAAGCTATGTTTTGAGTTGATTCTGTCAGTATGAGTTATGGCATGATGGTGGGTTTTCTGTATTGCATCAATTGCACCACCCTTAATCCAACAATTACAGCATTAAATGAAGTGGTTCTTTTGCAAATCTACTGTTGATGGAGATAAAGCGGGTTGATTGCAGACATGACAACTGTAGCACCTTCAAATAAATATAAAAGTTAATGATTTGAGATTTCCACAGGTAAACATTTCAAGGATGTATCTGGATACAACTGTGTTAAACTCTTTCCCTCCAATTTTTCGATTGTCCTCTTTGGAGACCTGTTACAAGGAAAAAATAGATTCTCAAAAGTTAAAATGTTGCTAGGAAAAGTGAAGTATCGAAGCAGAGACGAAACATCGGAACGAAAGAGTGGAGTTTGGAAGGAGACTTAAAACATAGGAAGGAAAAAGCAGAGTCTGGAAGGAGACTCAAAATGTTGGAAGGAAAAAGTAAAAAAGACAGTTGTATCCGGATACATTCTGGAAACATAGGAGTTGTTGCTAAAACAATGGAGTTGGTGCCTTTCAGGCCCTACACCCATAATATTATAATGTTATATGGTATGTACCCTTAGTTTAGTCTAATGTATTGAGGTTATGGAGAACCCTGCGTATGATGGGAATAACATGGGTGGTTAGTTCATTAGGGTGTGAGTCAGGTCAAACTTAATAAGCTATGTGCTATGTCTAGCCTAATGTTAAAGCTACAGCTATTTATGTTTCTTGAATTGTATTTGTCATTGAAGAATCTTATGGAGTTTAAGGATAGTTGTATGGTGAAACCCTGTATTTGGTAACTGCCTATATGGTGCGTCTTTTTAATTCTTGGTATTTCGGTGTTTTGGTTTCTTTACAGTTATCTAGCTATTAGAGACACGTGCAGCTGAAATTACAGAAAAAAATCTAGACCAGAACTGGTGATTAAGGGAGTTCAGTCACTTACTTTTCCACCACTATTTGTGATAACAAAATTGCGCTCATCAGAGACTAACAGAGATTCCAAGGTCTGTGCAGCACGTTTAGCTTCCTCATGGGCTTTGAGTTCATCCAATTTCTCCTTTGTAAATGGATAAATTTCAACACCATGTTCCTCAACCAGCTCCACAGCTTCTGTTTGTAGTGAACCCTCTACAAGGAGGGCACCAATGAGCTGAGAAATAGAGACAAACAGTCTTGCCTGCCAGCTCTGATACAGGCACCTATTTATGAATAAGGAGTCAATTTTGAGTAAGTTGCATGGAATCGTAGGGGATATCATTCATAAAACTATACAACTTGTACTACAAAGATATGGCATGTCTATATTGAAAAAAGGAACAGGGAAATTCTTAATATCATAATCATAATATAAAGTTATCCTAAGAAAATAGACGCCTAAACTCAGATCATGATAACATAAATCTTACTCACATTTCTTCCTCCATTGCCAATGACGAAATCTCTATCAGGAGAGACAAGAAGAGAATTCAAGGACTGTGAAAGTCTTCTGGCCTCCTCTTCAGCTTTAAGTTCACTAAGCCTCTCTGCTAAATGGATATGCCTCGGCACCATAATCTTCAATGATACTCACACCATCAGCACTAATAGTTTTGCACTTCTGATCCAAAAGAATAAGGGTGGGAATGCCATCAACATCAAACACCTGATCAAGTTTCTCTTTGGCCTGTGTATCTGACAATGGTAAGGCAAGCCATGGCATGGTCTTGTGATACTCTTCAAATGAATTCTCGTCTTCATCTTCAGACACAAAGATGATCTCAAAATCCCCATTCTCCACTAACTTTGTATACACTTCTGAAAGAACAGGGGTGAATCCCCTGCATGGAGGACACCAGTGGGCAGAAAAATACAAACCCACAATTTTCCCTTCCAGTTTCTCTGTTTTAACCTGGATAAATTAAAACAACCAACTACTTCTGATTGATAAATCATTGCAAATTAATATAAATGACAGTAATGTTTATCCATTTTTCTTGAGAAAACCATGTACTTCGTTGTCCACCTTTAAAATGAAAACAATGTTGTATACACACTTAGTGATCCACTATTAAAATGGAAATAATGTTGTATACCCACTACTAAATTTAATTTAACAAGAATAATGATGTATTGCATCTAGAAGAACATAATGCTCTGTACCCAGCAGTAAATGTTAATATAAAACAGCAGAAAGGTGTACAAACAATTGCAAATTCAATCTTAAAGAGAACTATACAGTCGTTAGCAAATGGTAGAAGAACAGAATGACTCTTTTAATCTTAAAAATATACCCATAGCTCTTTCAATCTTAAAGATTATAGTTTTGTATGCCCAATAACAAATTTGATCGAAATGGACATAATCTTGTCTACCCACACGTACCCAGGAGAAAGTTATGATTTTCCAAATTCAAAATACATAGTTACAAAAAAAGAAAAGAATGAATTAGGAAGGTTTGAATCAGAAGAAAGGGGTGAAATAGTACATAATGGATCCAATAATATTTGTTTGGAGATATTGAATGATGGATCATCTCAGCCTGCTTCAAGAGGACATAAAATCTATATTTTTTTATAGTACCATTTCACAACAATCATTTCTTGTCACAAAATATTTTATTTTTAGGTGTCTTAAATGTTCATAGGTATGTACCTCTACATTTTCTTATTTATGTATACTTGGATGCTCATCATTAGAGTTGCATGGTTTCTAATTGTCTTTACTTTTTTTCACATATGACTATTTTTGCAGTAGGAAAGGAGGGATCAAAAAGCATGGACATAACAACCTTGAATCTGCCTGAGATAGGTTAGATATTAAATATAGTGATATTAGTAGAAGAAATCAATTGTCATGATCTAGAATTAATTTTTTATTCGGTTGATGCAGAAAATATTGTTTATTGAGAGATTAAAGTGCGGGGTGAAAATAGTGGACTTCATTACTTCCATTTGAATTCCAATAGATGAGCAAAGGCGAACTCTTTGTGTACTTGTCATTGGGTGATATAGTGATAAACAAAACCTTTTTTTTTCTTTATAGAAACTGAAAAATAAAACCTTGTTCCTTCATTATTAGTGCAAGTTTGATATGGTGCACATTATTATAGTGCAAGCCTATTTTTCAGATCACTTCATTTAGCATCACCAATAATCTCCACAAGAACATTTTGCCTATTTAAAATGATGGAAACATTTCACGTCTCTCACAGCAATTTATCTTGCAACAATCTTGGAGATAAATTTCGTTACAATGTGGCATCAACACGTACTTGAAGGTTCTTAACAACTCTAATAGTTGTTCTAGGGGACACATCTAACAAATCAAAAGCAATTGCCATCTTTTTACTATGGTGGCAGAGAAATAATTTTTTTTCCTCCTTTTCCACATCACTAAGTAATTGTCTTGAATTTGAAGAATACCCTATTGCCTTCATCTCCCAAGCCAATTTCTCCAACTTTGCATAGATCTCTTGTGTAGATATGGATGCAATCTATCTCCTACACAAAAAGCACATGCCATTTTATGGCCTTCAATCGAACTACATCCAATGATCTTTTTAATTCCTTTTATCTTTTATCAATCTCCTAACCAATTGAACCTCACACCACCTACCCACTATTGCATAAATGTTCGAGATCAAACATAAGTCACAACATTTTTAGGATCCAAACCAAAAAGCAAAGTCACTATAAATATTCCTAAGCCTATATCTATATGTGATATGGAGGTGCCAAGAAAACACATCCACACAACCACCACAAATTTAATTGGCATCTTAATGATAAAGTTTAAAGTGTCCTCAAGATACTCAACAAGAGCAAGGAGGTCATCCATGCACACATAATGATCAAGTGTAGATGTAATGCAATAAAGGTTGTGATTGAAGTATGTACAGTCCTCATCTATTAAACCTAAATGACTACATGCACATAGAACACAAGAAAAACTTATAATGTTATGGTATGTTCCAAAGTGCTTTATTAATTTAAACATTTTGAGAATATATCCTTCCAAAATCCATTTTGTACATATCATGCAATCATCTCATTCCATGAGATCACATTTCTTTGAAACATTTTGTCAAACAGTTCATGTGCCTTGTCTATGCTTCCACATTTTCCATACATCTCTACCGAAGCATTTCCAACTCTAATATTTGACAAAAATATCCCCCTACCATTATGCTTTGATGGATGTCCATACCTATTCCAAAGCTCTCATTTTGGCAGAGCTAGGGAGGACGTTGGCTTTACAATTGCCAATTTCATTTGCTTGAAAGTCTCTAAAGTTTTGTCAACAAATCCATTTTGTCCATATCCTGCAATCATGGCATCCCATGAGACCACATTTATTTGAGGCATTTTATCAAACAGTTTGTGTGCCTTGTCTATGCTTCTATATTTTTTCAAGCATGTCTACCAAAGCGGTTGCAACTACTACATTTGACAAATGTCCTCTGTCCTTTATGCTTTGATTTATGTCCATACCCTGTTCCAAAGCTCCTAAATTTGGCAAAGGCTAGGAGGATGTTGGCAAAGGTTTTAGAGCTTGGATTTACACCTGCCAATTGTGTTTGCTTGAAAGTTTCTAAATCCTTTTCAATAAACCCATTTTGTGCATATCCTATAATCATAGCACTCCATTAGACCACATTTCTTCGTGGTATTCGGTCAACTAGTTTGCATGCCTTGTCTATGCTTCCACATTTTGCATGCACGTCTACCAGAGGATTTCTAACTATGATATCTGACAAAAATCCCTCTTTCAAAGCATTTGATGGATGTCCATACCCTATTCCAAAGCTCCCATTTTGGCACTAGCTAGAGGTATGTTGGGAAATGTAAATTGATCAGGTTGCAAGTTACAATGCTATCTCATTTTTCTGCCATCAAAAACCTTACCAACATCCCTAAACTTTTCCAATGCAGGAACTTTGATAGTGAGTTGAGTTATGCACACTGGCGGGAGAAATAGTTTAAAAAAAAATTACTTTACCATATGCTGAAACGAAATGGGAAACAGAACGGGATTTATGTCTTATATTTTGGCTCTTTGTTCAAGTAAAAAGTAAGTAGAATGTCAACAACTTTTTTTTCGTTAGCTCTTTTATCATTTATTACCTTTTCCAACAAATCAATGGTTCAAATTTATTCTATAGTAGTCCTTTTAATCTAGACCATTGGTTTATGTATTTCATGTATTGTTTCTCACTAAGGGAATGTCTATGGGCATAATTACATAAGTGTGTAAATAAAACTTAACAATAAATGTGCAAGGAGATCGTTGGCTTTTGTTGAAGACATCATGGTGACATTAAATGTGGTGAAGTTTACCAAACCACAAAAAAATGACTAGGCTGATTTGTGAGTCAACTAGGCCAAAACGATAGAAATTGAGGCCCAAAGGATCCAATGCTAGATCGTGGCAGCCAGAGAAGCCGAAAAAAATGAGAGTGGTGGACGGATGGGCCAGATTGTGGGTGGTAGGGGTTGAAATTTAAGGTTGAATCGGCCATATGATGCCTAAGAAAAGTCCTAAATAGGACTATTGCAAAAAAAAATGTTTGAAAGATGTTGAATGTGGGGAGCCCAACCTTTGGAATGAAAATCTCCACACCTTGGCAATGATCTTCAAGTGTGATGAGCCTACTTGAGAGGAAAGTGCTGCATAGAATTGAGAAGACTGGAATGCAGATTGATGACCATACACAGAGTGGGTTAAGAAGCACGATGTTGATATCTGTGGGAAAGAGAACATGAGACCTTATGGTCAGGAATCTTACCCATTGGCTTGGAGCCGCTACTTGGATTGTAACATAGGTGGAGACTCCTTCAAATGAGGTCGATCCTTTGAATGGAGACCGTTGGCAATCTAGAGGACATGCTGAGGTGAACACCCCCCAGTCAATGCAGGTGTTGAGGGAATAGAAGACTTCGAGCATATAATGATACATAAATATGCAACAATATCATTTCTTTACACTCCAATAAGAATTACTCCAGCTTAATGTTTAGAGATTTTTTAATTTTCAACTTAAGGGCATCACAAGGAGATTTTCATATTTTTTCTTGCAGGGTTTTAGTATTTTTGATCAATCTGAGACTTATGTGAAAGCTTGTGATTCTGGAAAGTTTGGGGATTTGTGAAGACATGGACAATGATTGAAGAGTATAGGAAGCAAAACTCAAAATGGGTGAAGAGGGCATGGAACAATTTATTTAATAAAGTGTGAGCATCATAATCACGCCTGAAACTAACACATTCAAACCACAGATACCGCGGCTACTACATCCTTTGCAAAATCTGTGTATAGACCTGCTTTGTCCCTAAGAGAACACAATCCCTTTTGGAATTAACCACAAATAACAATCCAATTTGATGTAGATGACAAATCACAATATGATTTGATTTCAAATTACAAACGTGTAACATACAGATTCAGCCGTGACTTCACACAGATGGGAATAGATTGATGGATATAAATCTATGTGTTGGCAAGAGACACTACTTCGCAGTGATAGGTGTTGTCATTGATGGCAACTAAGATCATCCCAATCATCTGCATAACACAATTTGTTCACACCAAAAGTTAGAATCAAAATTTGTCTAAGTCTGGGTAGTTAGGAATAGAGCAGGTAACAGGGTCCAGTATCTTGTTCCAGATCTCTCTGGTGGAAAGGCATGGTTTGCTGTGGATCTAAAGTAGTTGTAAGCATTGTCAAGACACTCTAAATCTAGAGTTTTGTCCTCCGGTGATGAAGGACTCAAAAGATATTAGCTTCTGAGTATCGCGTTTCAGTTTGACAGAACAGACAGAAGAAGAATAGGTCGACCTTGTGAATGATCTTAATTTCGGATGTATAGAAGTTGTTTATTGGGCAATTGGTGATGATCAGTGATGGTAGCCGACATGATTGATAATTTGTGAGTGCAAGTTTTGGTCCGCATCTCATATTTTTTATGGATCTAGCCGACAGAGCATAGTACTCAACAAAGTTCTAAATGTTCTTGAAGCTGATTGGTAAAATGATTGTAGATCATGTTGTGGATATATATAGCTGATGGAATTTGATGATTTTTTGTGTGTGGTGTGCGAATAAGGTGTAAATGTGAAGAAGAGTAGAAATCTAAGGTGTGAATGAAGGCAGAGTAGTAAGAAGAGCAGAGCAAAGATGAAATGTGTAATATCAGTTTTTGCACTTAATCAGAACTAAAACTCTTGCATGGGTAGATGCTATTTATCAGTTCAATATATGTGATATTCTCTTGTAATCTTTATGTAGGTAGTGAGCCCAAATGCATGTGCATTCCCATTTGTAAAAATACTTTTAACAGGATATTAATTTTTGTGAGTTAACCCCCACCATGGTTTTTCCCTTAATCGGTTTTCCACGAACTAAAAATCTTGGTGTCAAGTGTATTCTTGTGTTGCTTCTCTTACACTTATGATTGTTGTTTTCATTGTTGAATTATTGAATTGTTATTAAGTGGTAAAAAAAAGAATTAACTGTAGAAAGTTTAAAAGTTTTGAGACAACTGATTCACCGCCCCCCTCAATTGTTTGTCCTATTTCCAACAATTGGTATCAGAGCCAAGTTCCTTTGAGAAGCCTAACAACTTGAGGAAAAGATCTTGGAAGAAGTTTTAAATGGGTTCACTTAAAGATCAACTTTAGTTGGCCCTAGAAGAGCTTGTTCAGTCTAAAACAGAAATTAGTAATCTGAGAGGTGAACTTAAGGATGCTGATGATACCATTGAAATGTTAAAAGATAAATTAAAGAAATCTATGCAAAGGAAAAAGGAGCTACTTTTGCAGCTGTCCAGTTTACCTAAAGAAAATGGCATGAATGAAGCCTTGGAAGAAAAGACAAAGGAATGTGAGAAGTTGTCAAAAGAAATTGTTGTTCTAAAAATTGAATTGGAATTTGGGGTGATGAGACAAACCAAAGAAAGTGAAGATAGGAAGAAAATTGAAGAAGATTTGAATCAAAAACTAAAAGAAAGAACTGAAGAATGTTGCAAATTAGATAGAATAGCTGGCCATCTAGAGTCTGATCTACAAGAAAGTAGAGATAATGAGAAAGAACTTGAAAGGCAAATTGTCATTCTTTAGACATGACCTAGAAGTTGCAAATGAATATAAGGAGAAGTTTAAGATAAGCTCAGCAAAACTTGAAGAACTGTTCGAAGGACAGAAAAAGGTTGATGACAAGCATGGTCTTGGATATGAGAAAGGTGAAAGCTCCAGATCTGGACAGAGAAATTTTCAACCTAGGAATGGGAGAAAAAGAACTAGAAAACCTATGATAAGATAGCCTAATGCTCCAAGATATCCATCATTCAATGGAATTTGTCTTAATTGCAACAAATTTCATCATAGAGCTACTCAGTGAAGAAGCAGAGTAAATCAAAATGGTCCATCATTCTCTGGTCAATGCTTCAAATGTAAGAGGTATGGTCATAGATCAAATGAATGCAAAAGTATGATAATGAATAATGCTAACAATAGAGGAATTGGCAATTCCTTTAATGGTTACTATTTTTCTTGCAATGGGTTTGGACACATGGCTAATCAGTGCAGATCAAACAGAAATTTTGTTTGCTTTAATTGCAATAAACCTGGTCATATTGTAAAATTCTGCAAAAGTAGGAACAATGGAAGAAGAGGTCTGGTAAACAGAAAACTGAATGAGTAGAGACAAGATAAAGGCAAAGAAAAAATTGATGCAAATAAGACTTAGAATGAAATAAACAAAACACGGGTCAAGAAAACAATTATGAATGACGATAAGGGATCCGCACTGGAATTCAGTGTTGAAAATTCCTCTGGGAATTGATTTGGGAGCCTTGGCTCAGGGGGAGCAGCATTATAGATCAAATTCCCCCATCTAGTAAGTAAGTGCCTAAATCTAGCATAGTGAGAAAAAGAGATCTTAAATTGTTTTAGATCATTTGGAAGGATTTCTGGAAGAAAAGAGGTGGATATGGCAAATTGCGGAATAATTTATGAGAAACTGTTCAACAAACAGAGTAACCAGATGTATTAGGGCAGAGCATTTATTACAAAGACAAATTAGATGCTATGGAGCATAAAAAGATCATTCATTTCTCATTTAGATCACTTTGTATTAGAAGAAAGCAAGAAGAGGAGAAGTGAATGAGTTTAGAGATGAGAATTCTCAAGAATTGAAGTGTGAAGAGGATCTCCAAGAAAAACTCGAATCTGTGGAACAAGGTATTTCTATTTTCTGTGAAACCTCTTGAATTGTCAATCTCTGCAAATGGCTACACCTTTACTTGTTGATATCACTGAAAGGCCCTGTCCTAAATTTAAGAAGCATCCCTACAAATCTGTTGAAGTCAAGCTGCCAAGTGCCTTTTCGAGTGTTCCATATGGGGTTTTACATGTTGAAGACATTAGGGCATACATTCATTGCAATATAGAAGAATTTGGGAATTTGAAACTACTGGAGTTGTTTAAGAGCCATCTAAAAGATGACAATTACCAATTGAAACCTGAATTTGAAGCCCTTACAAGAAAACATTTTCTGCAAATGATTGAATTTCTATCTTTTGATGAAAGCGAATGGGTTCAGTATGTGTTGAGTCAGATGCACGATGAATTTATTTGGCTACTAAAACCATTTAAGATCACTAAAGATGTTATCAGAATTGTGACTGGGCTGAATGTAACCAGTGGATTACCTACTTTGAAAGCTTTGAAGAATCAAACTGTTACTGATGCAACTAGAGCGAAGTATGACAAAAGAGCAATGACAATAAATGACATCATAGAACCAGATGTCAAATTTGCTTCTATGATCATTGGCTATAAGATCTATCACTCCAACAAGGAGAATTCAGTTTCTGAGACTGTAATATATGCAGCTTATAAGATGTTAAAGGAGAATGCTGACTATGATCTGTGTGAATTACTACAGAATCAATTGGTAGAGAATCTGAGCAAAATCAAGGACAAGAAAAACTCTTTCAAATATGGTTCTTTGATCATATGCCTATTTTTCTATTTCATGAATGAAATGCCTAGAGTGCAAGGTGTTCACTAGACAAATGACAGGCCAGTGGCAATCCAGATAAGAGAGCATTTATATAGCCTTGGAGATTTAGGTGCACAAAAGACAGCAATCTGGGGGTACTTCAAAAAAATTTGGAGTCAGATGCATGCAAGGGAAAGAATCCCTAATTCAGTTGTAGAAAGTATGAGAATGAGAAATGTTTTATGGTCGACATAGATCAATGTTTGATGGAAGCTATAGAACCAAGAACAATATGAATAATGCCAATGGGTTATGAGGGGGATGAGAGAGTTCTGGACATGTATGCTCAACATCTTCTAAGCAAGCCTAAAGACACAATGGTTGAAAGATTTGAAACTTATGAAGAGCTGGATTTAAAATTGCATATTAACCTTAGAGAACTTGAAACCAATTTGAAAGTAAGAAAAGAAATTGAGTAGTTAGCTATCTCGGCCTAACTAAGGAGGTTGTTAGGAAATTCAGAGAAATAACTAAAAAGGCTAAGAAAGAGAAACAAGATAAGAAACAAACAGGTGCTCCAGTGGAACTCTCTTCCACTTCAAGGACTACTAGGAGCTCTGTTGTTGGCCCTGTTTCTTCCAAGACTGCAAAACCGGAAGCAAAATCATCTAGAAAATGGGAGAAAAGGAAGAAAACAAAAGCATCCCAGACCTATGAAAGCATAAGAGAAAAAGAAGAAGATACAGATTCTGACATTGAAATCAAGGAACTAAAGGCCACTGGAACAAGAGCTGCAAAAGTAACCAAAGAAAAGTCCTCCGAAAGCAAAAGGGCTAGTAAAAAGCAAAAGATAGAAGCATATACAGAATATGTTGAGAAGCCCACACTTTCCCTGGAGGATGTGATAAAGTATGTCACTATAGATTGTAATCTAAAACCCATGATTGAATTCTATGATGAATATAGTGATGTGGATAAAAGGGTGTTGGAGGAAGCAACTGTCAGATATCTCAACATCTACAACAACGCACTGATTGAGATAACTTCTGAGTTGCCACAAAGTCTGGAAAATATTTTGGAGTTGAGAAAAGAAAATACAAAGAGCAAGGACATAGAGATCAGTGAATATGAGATAATAAATTTGTGTCCTCAGATTTCACCTGATCAAATAGATATGATATTCAAGGAAGTCAAAGATGACTTTAGAAGCAAAAAGAGAATGAACAAACTCATGCTTGGAGAAACAAGTGAAATTGTTAAAGAAACTCAAGAAATTCTTTTGAAAGCATTGAAAAAGCACAATTTTCCAAGTCACAGAAGAAGTTTCGGATGGTGAAGAAGAGAACATCATCGAGCAGCAAGCTAAGTTGGGTGAAACCTCTATTCAAGAAGTGGAACAAGTAAATCAGGAGGATACAAAAATGATGGATAAAATAGTTGATGCAAGAGATACTCCTAATCCACTTGAACCGTCAAGAAAAGAAGACAATATTACTACTTCACATAGCCCTCCAGATCAGGTAGCAAGTGGTGAACAAACAGGAAAGAGTCCATCTACAGAGAACATAGAGAAAGGTAAAGCAAAGAAAGAGAAATAAAAAGGAAAGAAAGATAAAGCAGAAGAAGATGGTGGAAATGTTGAAGCACCTAAAGCAGATACTGAGAAATCTAATGAACAAAAGGATGGTTTAGAAAATGTTGCAAGAGACACTGCAAATGCAGTGAAAAGTCTTCTTGGAAAAGAGATGATTGAGCTTGATGAGCCTGAACTACTCCAAGGTCTAGCCAATCCAGATGCTCTCTCTCCAATTCAATTGATGAAAATAACATCATTCACCCAAGTAAAGGCTAGAGGAAAGATGTTAAAGTTCCACATGGAAGACAATGAGCTACTGGGGCTTGCAACTGGGATTTTGGAAAAGTTAATACCTTCCTACTAGAAGAGTCCATCTGATTCCCCCTCTGAACATCTAAAAAATCTTGTAAGTTCTGTAAATACTCATTTTGAGTCCTTTGAGAAGTCTGCGGAGGCAAAAGTTCAGAAAGAATTCTTGGATAAGAAATTTTGTAAAATAGAGAACCTGATAGGAAATGATAGAAGAATACTTAGTATTAGCATAAAGAGTATTCAGAATGCTCTAAATTATGGAAGTGATATGTACAAATTTTGTCTATCATGGCCCAAAGTTAATGAGGATATTGAGAAAAAGATAAAGGAGCAAGAACAGAAATTGTCAAATCTTTCTCAAGATTTTGATCCTCTAACAATTTTCCCTTTAAGTGAAGAATGTCAAGTAATTAGCTTGACAAATGAGATAAAGAGGCTTGTTAAAGATAAAGGTAACATTATGAAGAGAATGTGTGAGCTCCAGGGATTGATTGCCCCCAAGTTAGAAGCCATGTTTAATGCCCTATCAGAAGCTCAGATTGCACTTCAGACAAGTAATCCTCTGGATCTGATAAAGGTAGAAGCATATGCATTTTTGTTGAGTGGACACATCTCAATTTTGGATGGAATGAAGGAAACTTGGGCCTCTAAACTTGTGCAATTGAAAAATAGTTTTGCAGACATTCTCAAGTTCATGTGAATAGAACTTAATGATTACTTGCACATATGCGGCATTATACACAGAGTCTTTGGAGAATTTTGGCTTGCAGACCCCACCCTTTTCCATTGATATCAAAGGGGGAGTGAAGAGTAGTGAAAAATGAGGAATCCAGCAAAGGGGGAGCATTGGAAAGAAGAATGAACAATAGTATGGAGCACAAGCAAAGGGGGAGTTATTGTGACACTTAGTCATTTTTTACTAAGTGTTGCCATCAATGCCGAATAGGGAGATTGTTGGAAAGAGACACAGCTTCACATTGATAGGTGTTGTCATTGATCACAACTAAGATCATCCCAATCATCCGCATAACACAATTTGTTCACTCCAGAAGTTAGAATCAGAATTTGTCCAAGTCTGGGTAGTTAGGAACAGAGTAGGTGACAGGGTCCGGTATCTTGGTCCAGATCTCTCTGGTGGAGAGACATGGTTTGCTGCAAATCTAAAGTAGTTGTAATCATTGTCAAGACACTCTAAATATAGAGTTTTGTCCTACGGTGATGAAGGAGTCAAAATATATTAGCTTCTAAGTATCGGGTTTCAATTTGACAGAACAGACAGAAGAAGAACATGCCAACCTTATGAATGATCTTAATTCTGAATGTATAGAAGTTGTTTATTGGGCAATTGGTGATGATTAGTGATGGTAGATGACATGATCGATAATTTGCAAGTGCAAGTTCTGGTCCGCATCTCATATTTTGTATGGAGCTAGTTGACAGAGCAGAGTACTCAACAAAGTTCTAAATGTTCTTGAAGTTGACTGGTAAAATGATTGTAGATCATGTTGTGGATATATATAGCTGATGGAATTGGTTGATTTTGTGTGTGTGGTGTGTGAATAAGATGTAAATGTGAAGAAGAGCAGAAATCTAAGGTTTGAATGAAGGCAGAGCAGTAAGAAGAGAAGAGCAAAGATGAAATGTGTAAGATCAGTTTTGCACTTAACCGGAACTGAAACTCTTGCATGGGTAGATGCTATTTGTCAGTTTAATATCTGTGCTATTCTCTTGTAATCTTTCTGTAGGCAGTGAGCCTCCATTTGAGTAGTGAGCTCTAGGCAGTGAGCCCGAATGCATGTGCATTCCCATTTGTAAAAATACTTTTAACAGGGTATTAATTTTTGTGGGTTAACCCCCACCATGGTTTTTCTCTTAACCAGGTTTCCACGTTAAAAATCTTGGTGTCAAGTGTATTTTTGTGTTTCTGCTCTTACACTTATGATTGTTGTTTTCATGGTTGAATTATTGAATTGTTATTAAGTGGTAAAAGAAAGAATTAATTGCAGAAAGTTCCAAAGTTTTGAGACAATTGATTCACCCCCCTCTCAGTTGTCTATCCTATTTCCAAGACTACGGGATTCGAGTTGACATATGATATACCCCCACCTTGACTGGTTGTGTTGTTAAGTGGGTTGAGGGGGTTGGTGTTGAGATTGCCCGTGTTGGTATTGCAGTTGGATCTAAGGTTTGTGTTTGTGTTTGGCGTGGTGTTAACTCCTTGGGTTTGGGCTTGTGGGTCACAATGTGTATCCTTCATGTTCTCTTATCTTGTCCTTATAGATTTGCTGAGAAAATAAAAGGATTTGATGTGTGAGTCATGACGTTTGTGTTGTTTTCCTCGAAAGGGGGAGGTATGTTTACCGTGACGGATTCGTGTAAGGTTTGTCCTAGGGGTATGTTGGCATGTTCTTGCATTTGACTTGCATGGTAATTAGATGATGAGTCATAGCTTTGTCTTGTCATGGTGGTACTAGAGGGCCTTGGTATGATGGTGCTTATATCAACACCTTCAGGAAGTTTAGTTCCATTTTGTATGAGGCACAAAAGATTGCTTTGGGGGTCTGTGGCAATCATTTCATCTACGATCCTCAACACTATAGGGTCTTTTCCTACAGCTTCAAGGACTTCAGGTGTAACTTTGGGTTCATCATCTAGCAAGAAGAGATTATCAAAGGGGTTTCCCATGTTTCAACTAGGTTGTTCATTGGGAGTGGTGCCAAATCTCATAGTTTCAATGTGAGAGTCTTGAGGACATTCTAAGTCTTCTTCTCCCTTTCTTTTCTTTTGCAACCGTGTTTCAACCATAAGAGACCTAGGTAGTTTATGTAAGGTGAAAAATGACAATGCTAAGTTTTTGGTATTTTTTGGGATAAAATGAAGATGTAAGTTGTGAATGCAATTCTAAGGGGACCTAAAGGTTTTGGATATAAATCTAAGGGGACACAAAAAAATTGATGGTACAGTTTCATATAAATCTTGTCCTTCCATACATTACATTTTGTATATAAAACAAGAAATTATCCAAAAACAAAATGAAAGATTACAAACTCAACATTTTGACATGTATCCAAGTAAATGCTAATGAAACAACCATTCAATTTAGGTAAAGGCTAATGAAATCTAGATAAATGACTATCATTCTAACCTCGCAATGCATTTCACAAACACTAAAACTATATATATTACCCTTGCCCATTATGATTTTGAAATTTTAAAAATAAGTGGGTCATTGCCTTAGTGAGGTACATTACAACTTCACCTTCTATTTATAGCTAGATGAAGCAATGAAATGAAGAAATGACTTCTCAAACACTAACTAACAAATAAACACTAGCCAAACTAATATACAATAGAGAAGAAATGATACAACATTGCACATACAAGACCATGCAAACCCTAAGGTTAGGGTGCACCACTATTACACACCCTAAACCCTAAACCTCCAAATAAACGTGCTAGCATAAACAATAAATGATAGAGAAGAAATGAGAAAAAAATAAAATCCAAGTGGGTCATTGCCTTAGTGAGGTATGATGACCTCGCCTTCCATTTACAACCAAATGCAAGAGTGAAATGAAAAACTTCCTTCTTAAATAGTAAATGACAAATAAACACTAGCATAAACAATACACAATAGAGAAAAAATGAGCCAAAATTTTAAGAAACCACCTAGGTCATTACCTTAGGGAGGTCTGATCACATCACCTTCCATTTATATCCAAATAGAGGAGTGAAATAAAGAAACACCTTCTCAAATAGTAAATAACATATAAACATTAGCCTAAATAATACACGATGGAGAAGAAATGAGAAAAAAACTCAAAAAAATAGTTGGGTCATTACCTTAGTGAGATATGATAGCCTCACCTTCCATTTGAAGCCAAACAAACAAGTGCATTGAACATGACCACTAAGAGACCTCCACATTGACTCAAAATTCTCTCAATGTAAACCTCCACATTCTCTCCACTAAATCCCCTCATATCCATGTGAAACAATTAGAGAAAAAGTGAATAGCTACATGCAAAAAAATGCAATAGATTTAGGAAATAAGGTGGTCAATGGCAAATTGTTGTGCAATATTTAATGCTGCATATTGTAGCATTGAAGATAATATCATTTTATATGTACATGCCATCCCACACATGCAAGTATAGAGGCACACTTACTAAATGCAAATCCATGAGAGTTGAGTTTGAAGTCACATCGATTAAACATGTCTTGGCATTTAATTAAAATGTGTATTTATACACGTTGAAAGTAGGTCAGTGGGAACATGTGATCAGTTGATGGTGTTCTACAATTGGGGGTCCATGTGCACCACCTTCGATCAACCATAATTTTGAGGCCAAAAATGGTCTCCAATCATTGGCCTCATCCACATGTATGATGAGTCATACACCTCTGAAAATAAAAATATTAAAGTATCCACCTCCCTACATGTGGCTAAAAATAAAATAGTGTCGATGTTGGCATGTATAAGGCCATGTCAGCCTCGAAAGTTAGGGTGCTCCACTATTGGGCCCTCTCCCCTAGTATAGGCTCTATTCACTCATGTCTGGAATCAATCACACAACTCTAAATAAATGTTTCTTGGGATACCCTAAGAAGCACCATCAAAATTTAACTTCACATATCCCTCATAAGGTGGTTTCCACTAAACCCTATAATTATAAATGCAACACTCACCTACTTTAATTCTTTGAAATTAAATGAAAGATGGTTTAGTACCTACCTCTTAAACTAATGATAGAATGTAGATGTTGGAGACTTGTAAAATAATTTCACTATAGTACACAAAATTAATTTCTTTGAATGTCTTAACCATCTTAAATTCTACAATGACCTACAATCTTTTGTGGGTTGATTTCAAGTGGCTTAAGATCAATCCCGTGTAGTGCGGAACTGACCTCTAAGGAACAATTCTAATTTGGATGATTACAAAATTCTACGACATGATCCCATGTGATCTTTGTTGTTTATTAGTACATAAGGATTAATAGTATTTAAACATGCCATAGGGAAGTTACGAAATTGCAAGGGTCAAATTCTACATAGTCAAACCCCTTGAAAGATTGGTTTTACAACCTTGGGCAAGTGTTGGAAAACAACAAGGAATCAAACAAGTGGCCTAAATGCACATTATAATGCAAATTTGTTCTTATTAATGCTCCAAATTGATACATGTTTGTGCCAATATTCATTATATCTTAATATCTAAAGACAATCATTTGTACATTTACAATAATAATTGATTTATTCTTAGTGAGAAGATCACAATATATCTTTTTAGTGAGGAGATTAGAATAAATGGATAGCACAAAAGAGAAAGAGTGTTTATTCAACATGACTAGATTGTTTTTTTAAAATTAGCAAGTACAAACCAAGTATCTCATTGTTAAAGAAATGTTGAGTTACTATGGTATCAATCATTTAAAATATCTATTGAACTTCTAATATAGAGAAAGTTGCAATATAGTTGTAGGATGCATTAACATTTATGTTTATGCAAGCTTCTTGTTAGAACACTGATTATTTAACATCACTTGGTGGTACTTTACATGTACATACTTACTTAAAAATTCACTCATAGAAATTGGAAAGATTTGTTGAAAATGTATTATTATATGAAGAAGATACAACATTAAACCTAGATTTTTTTTGTATTATTAATGTCATATGACGTCAAACAAAATATATTTATTTTAATATTTTGTATCAATCTCTAACAAAATAAATTTATTTTAATATTTAGATCATATTTTTTAAAAGACATATAATGCATAAATTTGAACTTTTAAAACCATACTTATGAAGTTTTGTGATATAAAATTATTTCTTTAGAATATAGAGTAAGTAAATTTCTAAAACTAATAATTTGAACGTCTTATTATACATTTTTCTTATATATGATAACTTTTACATCTTCATATGAAAAACACTCACTGGAATGTAATAAATGAGTGAGTGGGCATGAAGAAAATATCTTTCTAGCAAGGAGGTTGGAAAAGATGGATACGACCAAAGGAAAAAAGAGGGTTCATGTAACTAATTCATTTAATGCAAACGTATGCATCTTATTGTTAAATACTTCTATAGCATCATTCCTTTATTAACATTTTTGAACTTCTAATATAGAGAAGGTTGCAATTGGATCTCCCACCCCAGTTTAGGTTGCTTTTATTTTAATGACATTTACAAATATTAGTGGTGGTACAATCCTAATAGATCATAGTCTAGTTTTATATTTCACAAAATTAATATATTTTGTTTTGTTGAACCTTTGATTGCCATTAAATTTAAGTATAAATTAAACACGTCTTCATCTCTCACTATTATATTTACTTTTTACTTAACAATTTCTTAATATAACTTCTTATATTCACTTTTTTTTTTTAATTTTAATAATTTATTCATATAATTAAAATTTTGTTTAGCTAAATTTTTAAAGGTAAGCCCATAAATATTAAAATAAAAGATAACATTTGATAAAATGCTTTGTAAGTTTTAGAAGGAATAAAATGTTTTGTAATTCCTTCATTCTTATAACTAAGGAAAAAATAACTTCTATATTATATTTAATCACCAAGTTACAATTCAGTTTGGACTCCTCTTGACCTTACAAATAACACTATAAGGTAGCCTTCATCAGCTTTGACCCCAAGATCATAAATAACTAAAAAGAAAGATAATGGAAACTCTCAAAATTAAAAATTAAAATAAAACAAATATAATTTATTTAGTTAAATCAAGTTCATTGCTACCCTATAATTAGAGATTTAGTCAAGAACGGTAACTGTAACCCCCTCAATAGGCTGTTCTTTATAGAAAGGCCAGTGAACTTTATATTTAGAGCATGAAAAATTATGTATTTCAACCTTTTTCAGTTATGAAAAGACCGCTTGGTTAATCATATAAACAAGTACTAAAGCAAACAAATTTCAAAAGTAAATACTTGCACAGACAACATTTTAACAACTTATGATTCCTTTCCCTTTGTTAAATGGCTGGGATAGTGGAGATTACGACTTTAAGAGGAAGGTTTTTCCATTAATTAGTGACAGGTAGAGTGCATATACAAATGATAATGGTGGGGGGAGACCGCCACGTTAGAGCCACCTTATCATCATCATATTGCTTTCCACAAATCCAGCTAGATGTGTTTAGAATTGGCTTCTTTGGAAGATCTGTCTGAATTGCTAACCCACTTGAGCCACGTTGTAAAAAAATATTGTCCTCCCATTGCTGGTGGTGACCTTGAATGATGGCGCTTGCCCGTTCAATTATGAGTTGCTCTACCAGTTCTCTCCCCAGTTGTGTGACATGGCTTGCCACCCTGTCCTATCCCCTTTGATGGCCACTGACTTCACATCTCCTACTCCCACATTCGAGATGAGCACCAGATTGAAGTAGGAACGCCTGTTAATAGTGAACTGCACTCCTCCTTTGCTTAGGTGGGGCACTCCTCTGAACAAAATTGACACTATGTCACTTTTGTACTTGGTGATCCACTCATATGAATGTTGGGCGGGAGATGCAAATTCAAAATTGAAATTTAAACTTAACCATCCAGTTTTATTAACAATGACTGTAACAGCTGGATTGGGAGACATACAAAGTTTTTAAAAGTTAATGTTTTAATAGTTACAGTGACTGTGACTGCAGAGGGCAACGGAAAATGGAATGGGAGAAAGAAGATGAAAATGGGGCCTACTAGCCATGTATCAAGTCAAAGGCTTAGAGTGTGTTGTTTAAGCCCAGCCTTGATTTACAGAAGTTCCCTCCCTTAGGCACTAGATGTAGCCATAGACAGCCATGTGAATGGAGTTTTTATGTGGCAGAATAAACAGCCATGTCAACAGAGTTCTTCTGGTGCAGATTAGACAACCATTTGATAAATATAAAAAAATATCCCAACTTGTTGGTTATGGAAGTTGCACACAGATGCATATGCATGTTGCAGAATTTAAATATCTGAGTCCATAAAGCCAAAAAGATGGTGTGTCACAAGGTGAGGCTCCTTCCCAGAAACCTGGGTAGTGGGAAGGAACATCACATTGGTCTCTAGAAGGAACTTCACTATGTTTCCTACTGTGTAACATGTTATCTTTTTGGTTTAATCATCAATTAAAATTTAATTAATAGAAACAAGTAAAAGTGTGTATTTTATTTCCTACAGGGTCATATGGAGCAGGTTTGTAGTCTAGAAAGAATTCCATCCGCTAATGTCCAATGACCAAGATTGTTGCTGTGATTTGATGTTATATCCAACAAACATTTTAAACTAACTATGTCCATCTAAAACTACATGCAAGCTCATCCTCTCAGCAGGAGAACACCTATTGACATCATAAAAAATTAAAAATTTAAAACTATATCTAAAATCATTGTGATTGTTTACGTGGGTTTATGATGTACACAGACACCATTACTATGATGGCTTCGTCTCCCTCTCTACTCTGTTCTTTACAACACTCTTGTTGTAAGCAAAGCTAACTCTATATTCCAAGTGCCTCCACCTCTCACATTCTTCGCCCTTCCGTTTTGTCACCTTTTATCGTCAGCGACTCGCTCTTCTCTGTTCCACTTTTTTTCTAATGAATAGGTAGAAGCGTTCTCCACACGTTTTCATGTACATTTTATGTTTCTTTCACATGCTTTCCTATACAAAATGGGTTCACCTCTCCCCTGATTCCCAGCGACCAAATAGATCAGACTGTATTGATAGATCTTTTCTGCACTTAATGACTATCACTGTATTCAGTCCAACCTGAATGGCTCTCAATATTTCTGAATTTGACTTCAACGGTTTGGATTGCTTCAATGGTCATCCAAGGCGCACGCACAACTAAAAACTATCCATTTCTATACGGATACTTGAATTGTCTCCACCAGGGCTTAAATTTGACAGTTGTATAACTATATTTAAGCATTTTAGCTATAAAATACAACTAAAATTTTTAAAAGTCTGTATCATATGAAAGGAGAGATTTTGGACAAACTGTCAAAATTTATATAGATAACTGTCATACAAAAATTGCTTGATAGGCAAGGTTGACTGTCAAATTTAAGCCCTGGTCTCCACCTATCGGCTTAATTATCATGTATAGTTATGAGTTTTCTATGGAGTACGTATCTTAACATTACCCATTTTTTATTATAGTAATAAATAATGCAGCAATCCTTGTGTGTTTTAAAACGATAATTAGGATAATGATGGAGTGGTGATGGGTTATAAGAGTGTGCCTCTAGGCTCAGGTTGTAAGTTCATTCACAATCCCATGGGCCTTCATATGAGGCCAAGCTGATTTGAACTTCCACTTGATTGTGGGCAATGGAGTTTGTTTAAATTGTTAGTGTGATTGATTTTTTTTTTTTTCTAATTGATCAAGATGGACTTGAGGCCTTTTTAGTTAGTTATTTCTCTATGTTTTTTCATAATTGGATGGGTGGAATGTCCCCTTTCTATGTTAAGTTATTCATGTTTGTTAGTAGGATAATGAGTTATTATTATAAAAGCTTATCTTGTTCACCAAGCTCATCAATTCTTAGATGGTGAACATATATTGATTGTGAGCTAGATAATCTCTATCAAGAGATAAGGATGTGCTTCACTAGTGTGGAATATATGACTATAAAGAATTATAGTTTTCAATTTAATCATATGTTAGAAGAATGTTAAAACCCCATCTCGTTCCAACTTGAAAGTATTTTTGGTTTGGCTCTATAATTTGGTCTCGATCATAGATAGTTAGTTTGTTCTCTAATGTTTAGGTTCCCTATCACAATGACATCAAAGACAATGGGAAAACACATAGTTGCTTGATCTAACTATTTCTGGAAAAAACTATGTAGGGCTTTTTTGCACTCTCATCTCCTAACTCCTGCTTTACCTTGTTACATCAACTTGCTCATCTTATCCTTCCACTCTTCTCTTTATTTTATTTTATTCTCTACCTTGCCTTGTTTATCTGTGTCAACCCCCCCCCCTTTCTCTCTCTTTTTAAGGAGGTAGTTTATGTAACTGTGTATAAATTTTATCCTCTTCCTAATGATGGATGACAGAGTGTGATCCGAAACATTATTTTTTGGGATGCAAAAAAGATTTACACAGTTTTTTTCCAGAAACAATTAGATCATTCAAATGGACTATGGAAATATCATGTCTTTAAACATAGTTGCTTGTTATGGCTGGTGGCGGTGACTCTTTCATGTGCTTTGCAAGGTGGTTTAAAGCAACCCTAGTTTGTGAGGCTCTACGACTTCATCATTTGAAGTTGTTACATGGAAAGGGCAACAATAATGGGAGGTCAATTTCTTTTTTATGTAGGGCCATTTGCATGAAGTAGCTACCATGGATAAACATCATGGAGCTAAACTTGAAAGGTAAATTTAAAACGTTGAGAAATGTTTGGAAGAGCATTGTATGCAAGTTTATTATGTAAAGTAAGCAAATTTTTTTGTTGAAATGTTTATTTGTATTTTTTTGTTTAGATGATGAGGGGTTACAATAGGTGTAGGTTGGACTCATGAGAGGGTCGCAACCCTATATGGGATGTAGCACCCACACTATCACACCCTTACAAGGTTATGTCACTATGTCCATACCTTTTTGCTATATATATTTCATCCTAATTTAAAGTAATAGAATTATGCAATAGAAAAAAAAATTAATTTTGGCTATCACTCTAGTGACAAACTTTAGACTTGGTTGTTTTTCTTGTCATGCTTGAAGCAAATTTAACAAAGTGGTAGTGCTCATTAATTTCCATACATAAAACATGCTTCTAAAACCATTGATCCAAAAGCACATGGAGTTAAGATGGCCAAAAAACACATCTTCTAAATCCCAAATTGAACTCTACATACCCAAAACAAAAAATGTGTTTTTAGAATTGCTTTGGTTGGAATAAAACCATGTTATACCACATAATTGGCATGCCCAATTTATTATAAGAATGTTAAAAAGAAAAAAAGTTTTACAAGGAGAATATTTAAAAATATTATAACATTGAGATAATGTACTTATTGAAAAAAGGAAAATAGAGCTTCTTCTAAAAGAAAGTGGAGAGAACATGAATGCTTCCTCTGGCTCACACTTGAGCATAATATTGAATTGTATTAGTTCTCTCCTTTTGCACAATGGTGCAAATATTGGAGATATCCAATCTTATCTAAAGTTGTATACATCTCTTGTATTCATTGTAGTTTATATATCAAAATAGTTATTGTATCATATTTACAACCTCTAATTGTCTTTTTTCTCTTACTACTGTGTGTCTTGGTTTTTTCCCCCTTTTATGAAGTGATTTGTCAACATGATTTGTTAGTGGCAATTTATTTTCTTGTGTTTAGCTTGATTCATAGCAATGAAAACTACTTTATCATGTGTATTTTTCTTGATACATTTTAACAAGATGCATGTTTTCCCCTGGTTTTATATATGACCATTGTCAAATTATTGAAGTAATGAACCATTGGGTTTTCACAATCCAAATGGTTGTAAAGGAAACTAAACTTGCCCACCAAATTGGATAGAGATGTAATTATTTTTATGTTTTGTTTTATTTTTTCAACAAAATTTACCTTTGGTAAACAAAACACACTTTCCTACTGATTCACATCTTGGCTTTTGATAAAAAATTATAAGAGAACCTTATTTTTACTAAATATTTCAATGACATTTATGATGTGGCTTTGTTTTAGGGATAGAAAAACTTGATTAGTAATGACCAACTATATCTACTAAGCTATGAACATTTTTAGTTAAGGTTATCAACATATTTAAAGGTAATTTAACTATTACTAATGTTAATGAACTTTAAGAATTATATTATGTATTATACTTATTTAATTGAATACACTTTAGCATTATATATTAAATATTATACTATATAAATGAAAATACATTTAATAGAAGTACTATACTATCTGACTACAACTTGATGCTTCGTTCCAACATCAATCACCCATCTCAATACTACTCTAGTCCAAGCGTGCTTAATTACAAAGTTATGATGGATCTGGTGCACTGATCCTGGCATGATCACACCTAAAAAATTACCTCTTTACAAGTGTATTACTTGAATTTAAAATTGGCCAATAATTCCTTTGCTTCAAAGATATTTCTTAACAACCTCCAAATAATGGATATAATCAAATCTAAGAAAATAATTAAACATATACAATGTTGACTTGGAGAACATGATTTGATATGTGTTTCAAACCAACTAGAATGAAATTAAAATGAATTAGAAAAAGGAAGGAGTGACCAAAGGTGCATGTACCATTCTTGCCTTTCCACACCAAGCAATTAATAGTAATAGCTTTTATTCTACAAATACTAAATGTTGTCAACAATTTCTCACTATTTGAAGTTATCCATTGTCTTATTGTATACCACATACATTTAGTTGATGGTAAAAGGTTGGATGATTCCTAACTTATAGATGACTATATTTAAAAACTTAACTCCAACTAAAAATGGTTGTATCACCAAGGAGCCATTGAATACATTCTTTTATTATCTATAAACATGAATGAACTCTACTTAGGTAGAGCTTGGAATTAAACCATGATCCTCAAGATAATGTGTGGGAGACATATCTATTCACCACCATATCATTTAAATCTAGCATTTATTCACCACAATATAATTCTATGGAGCTTATCCAATATCTATTTACAACCATTCAACTCCTTTCTTTTAATGGGTAATACACATTTGATGAGTTATATATTTGGCACTTCATCATCCACACATATTATAAAATAAGACCAAATTACAATAATTGTTTTCTATTGCTCCTCTTTGGATAAGAAATATAAGACATAGAAAGAGGTAGGGGGAGAGGGAGAGATAGAGAGGAATCTAGATAGATAGATAGATAGATAGATAGATAGATAGATAGATAGATAGAGAGGAAGAGGGAGAGGGAGAAGGGGAGAGAGGGGGAGAGATAGAGTTAGAGAGAGGGTAAATATAGAAAATGGGCTAGAGAGAGAGACAGATAGAGATAGAAATAGCTAGAGGAAGAGATAGAGAGATAGCACTAGAGAGAGAGAAATATATAGAGAGATAGAGATATAGAGTTAGAGAGAGGGAGACATAGAAAGAGGTAGGGGAGAGGGAGAGATAGATAGAGAGGGATCTACATAGATAGATAAAGAAGAAAAGGGAGAGAGAGGGGGAGATATAGAGTTATAAATAGGGAAAATATACAAAGTGGGGTAGATAGAGAGATAGAGAGGGAGAGGGGAAGAGTGAGAGAGAGATAGAGAGAGACAGAGAGATAGGAGATAGAGAGGGGGAAGGAGAGGGAGAGATAAAGAGAGAGAGAGAGAGGGTGGAGGGAGATAGAATGACAAAGAGGAAGAGAAAAACGGAAGGGAGAGAGATAGAGAGAGATATATAAAGAGATAGTGATAATGAAAGAAAGAGATGGAAGGGGAGGGATATATATATATATATATATATATATATATATATATATATATATATATATATATATATATATATATAGAGAGAGAGAGAGAGAGAGAGAGAGAGAGAGAGAGCCTGGAGAAAAAGAGGGAGAGATAAAGAGATAGAGAGGGAGCATGAGAGAGATAGAGATAGAGAGAGGATAGAGGGATAGATATGGAGAGAGGGAGAAATGGAGGGATAGAGAGATAGAGAGGGAGAGGGAGAGAGAGAGAGATATAGATACAAGGGGATAGAGATTGAAAGAGATAGAGGGAGAGATAGAGAGATAGGGTAAAAGTTGAAACCTGTGTCACACTTTCAGCCAAATAAATAGTTTCTATAGAAAGGGTTCTGCCCGAAAAGGTTCCACCTAGAACTATTTCACTCGGAACCACGTAGCACTTATGTGGCATTACGTGACATGAATAGGTCCATGCAAAACAATTTTGCCTGAATTTTAAAAACATATAAAAGTCTATTTAAATTTTAAAAAATGTGTTTATTTACATTGAAGGTTTTAGGCGAGAAAGTTTCACCCGAAACCTTTTCGAGCAATGCAATTTGAAACTGTTTATGTGGCATACCATGTGGCACCCAAGCCCCCCCCACCCTTTTACAACAAATTGAACAAAACTTCAAGTTCAAATGTAAATTTCTCCAACCAAAGGGCATTTTCATGAAAATTTAAAAATACCCTTTGGTAGATGTTAAAGTCTAGATCTTAGAAATATATTTTTTATATATTTTGATAAGTTTTATTAGGATTATTTTAAAATTTATTGCAAGTAGGTTATTATAATCAAACATGCAGTTGATTAGAAATTAAAAATAAATAGGCAAAACATATTCAAAAAATTTGAAAAATATATGGTTCACTAAACAAGATAATCCTATCCAAAAGGGTATTTTTTAAAAATTATATATTGTAAAAAAGTTGGCATCCCATAGAAACTACTCTGTTATGATTAAAATTGACTTTAAAACTTTTTTAAAAAATATTTATTAAAAATTAATTTTTTTCCATGCACTAGATATTTGAGTTGGCTAATTTGAAAAAAAAATTAAAGAAAAATATTATTTTTCTATATTTTTCTTGACGTCCCATCAATGTCACTTTTTTCGAAAAATATCAACATTTAAAATTCATCAAATAAATTTATAAAAAAAATATATTCACCTATTTTTTAAAAAATTAAAAAAATTATAAGCATAAAGTACATTAAAAATTCTACATTTCATTAGTTTATGTCATTTTAAAATTCAAAACATACATATGACTTTTTTGACGTTTAAGTTAGAAAAATATGTTTGTGTTGGTCGTTCCCTTATCAAAGTTCGACACGGTTCTGAACTTTCACCTGATAACATTAGAGAGAGGGAAACATATAGAGAGATAGAGATATAGAATTAGAAAGAGGGAGACATAGAAATAGGTAGGGGAGAGGGACAGAGAGAGATAGAGAGGGAGACATAGAGAGATAGAGAGGAAGAGGGAGAGGGAGAGAGAGGGGGGAGAGATAGAAAGAGATAGAGGGAGAGACTGAGAGATAGAGTTAGAGATAGGGAAAATATATATATATATATATATATATATATATATATATAGAGAGAGAGAGAGAGAGAGAGAGAGATGGAGGGGGGAGAGAGACATATAGAGATAGTGAGAGAGAAATATTAAGAGATAGAGAATAAGAAAGAGAGGAGGAGAGAGATAGAGAGGGAGGGAGAGATATAAAGATAGAGTTAGAGAGATAGAGAGGGAGGGAGGAGAGAGATAGTTTGATAAAGAGAGAGAGGGAGGCATGGACAGAGAGATATCAATAGAGAGAGAGGGAGATAGAGAAATAGATAGGGATATAGATATAGATCTAGGGAGAGAAATAAGGATCTAGATAAAGAGATAGAGAGGGGGAAAGAGAGACATATAGAGAGGGGGTAGAGATAGATATAGAGAGGATAGAGAGATAGAGATGGAGAGAGGAATAAATGGAGAGATAGAGAGAGGGGAGAGATAGAGAGGGAGAGTGAGAGATATATAGATACAAGTGGATAGAGATAGAAAGAGATGGAGGGAGAGATAGAGAGATAGCATTAGAGAGAGGGAAAGATACAAAGAGAGATATATAGAGTTAGAGAGAGGGAGACTACAAAGAGGTAGGGGGAGAGGGAGAATTAGAGAGAGATAGAGAGGGAGACATAGAAAGAGGTAGGGGTAGAGGAAGAAATAGAGAGAGATAGAGAGAGGGAGACATGGACAGATAGAGAGAGGGGTACATAAAGTGATAGAGAGAGGGATACATAGAGAGGGAGAGGGAGAAGGGGTAGAGATAGAAAGAGATGGGGGAGATAGAAATAGATAGCTTGGGAGAGATGGAAAATATAGAAAGTGGGGCAGAGAGAGATAGAGAGAGACATAAAGGGTCCATGTACCTTTACCCTGATGCATGTTGGTGAACCCTTGAATTTGGCTAAGGCTAAAACCTTGAAACCTTGAAAATTTGATTGTCTAAAATTTGAGGGATCCTCCAAATTCTAGAATCTACAATTTAATTCATATGGATCTGAAACCACTCTCAAACACCCTCCCAATATATACAAAAAAATAACTTAAAGTAAAAGAAAGGTAAATAGTAAGAGGTAAATACCAACTTATACTTAAATATTTATTTTATGTATATATCCTTGGTCTCTTCCTAGAGTGAAGGGACTTCAAGGATTACCATTTTAAATATTTTAAAAGGCGAGCATGCTATAATGTGCTCGCATTATAACACATTCACATTATAACGTGCTCGCATTATGGATTGGTAGTTACCAAGCATAGGCTCGGTAACTATCGAGCCATAATGTGAGCACATTATAATGTGAGTGCTTTATAATGTGCTCGCATTATGGCTTGTTTGGACCAAAAAGTGGTTTTGGCCACTTTTGGTCCCACATCTTTCTACACACATCCCAAATGAAGACGTTTGTCAAAGACATGCTCACCCCAAGCACTCAGTAATAAGCAATCATAGATGTGTTAGTTTTTATATCTAAGCAACAGGTGGATGCCATATAGGCCATGAAACATAAATCAACTATGGTAGATAGGTGGGCGGCTAAATTTTTGAATGAGGCTCTTGCTATTTTCAATGAGCATTACCCTTTCTATAGGAGAGCGCATGAAATAGAACATAATTTAAGTTCTTTTATGGAGGAGGCTAATAAGCAAAAGGAGAAAGTACAAAAAAAATTGAAATTGGGGTGTGTGGAAGAAGTTGAGTCCACTTTTTGGCCAAAAACTGGAAGTATTTTCCCTGATTTTTAGAATTTGTCACATTTGACCTAAAAATTTGAAGCACTTAAAGGTGGAATCTTGAAAAAAAGTCAGTAAATATGAAATGTAGTACTCAAAGTCTAGTTTCTAAATATGTAAATTTTTTTAATACTCAAATGATACAAATTTATTTTTAATAGGTGTTTCTAAAAACCACTGTTTAAAAGTCACTTTTTTTTTACTATACCATGCACTAATACGTCATCCATATTTTGACATAAATAATCATGTTTTTCTAAATCCTTTTGGGAAAAGATGTATAACTCATTGGAGCACATTTTCCATATTTTTTTGTAATTTTTTATTCAATATTTTTTTGTTAATTTTTTATTGGCCATTTTTGGTGTTTTAAAAAATCATCGTGTATGTCACACATAAGATGACCTAAACTTATCATTTTTTAATTTTTTTTTCAAATTGAAAAGAATTGTTTGAAGTACATTTCCGTACATTTTTTTTACAAAAAATTATTTTAATGAAAAGTTATTAAAATACTAAAAAACCTTGATAATTCATGTTTATGGACCTATTTCATTACAAATTAATTGAAAAATAGAAAAAATAATCCAAATGTAAAAAAATTACATATTTGTAATCTACACTGTCTCATCTATAATGGGTTTTAATTTCATCAAAAAATTCTGCAAAAAAGGCCTTTAGACATATGCCCAAAGTCACTATTTTGTTGTGATATTGACATGACCTTCAACTTGTAGGTCAAACCAAGTCCAAAGCCAAGGGTCAGGTTCCCAAGCCTTTTTCTGACCCAAAACCCATAGCAAAAATTAGGTCAGAAATTTAAATTTTATGAAACGGGATCCCGTTTCAAAATGAGATCCCATTTCAAGAAAATGAGATCCCGCTTTTGGCTCGGGATTTTGAATCAAAATGGGATCCCATTTCATAAAAAGTGGGATCTCGTTTTGGTTTACTCGATTTTGGGTTGTTTTACTAAGTTCGAAACTTCCACCTTAAGTAGACTCATCTTTGTGCATTTACCCATTGGTAAAAGAAATAAGAAGAATGAATAGAGAAAAATTGTTGAATTCTAAATTTTGTAGGATGAAGATCTAGATTTTCTAGAACATTGTATAAGAATCTCTCAGTATAAGATTGGTAAGCTTATTGAATATGCTCCTACTTTACTATCTAGGTTAGGACAAAGTGAAATTTTTTAGTTCATGGGAATTTTTGAAGTCGTCATTAATGCAGTAGTTGGCCTAGAGGTGTTCTTGCCCAACAAACGTAGAATTGATACAAAGGAGAAAGTAAAGGAAGCATTCATGACTAAAATGCAAAACTTGCTAACTGCCCCTTCAGGATTAAATGGAGACATTTTGGATGAATTTGTAAAGACAAAGGCTCATTTCAAACTTGCAATGGTAGGCCTCAGGAAGTTGGAAAAGAAATGTGAACATGTCTCTAGAAAGTTTAATGTATTCAAGTTCATAATGGAGTGGCTAGATGGGCTTGATGAGGAGCGACTTGAGTTGCTTCTATCAAATTTTCCAGAGCATAAGTGAGGGAAATCTTCTGGGAGCGCTTCTACTTCCAATTAGTCTTATTTTTAGTTATAAGGAATATTCTTTGTAAAGATTCTTTATTCAAATCCTTTGTAAAAAGGGATTCACTATTTTATAAAGTGGACCTCACCAAACTTTTAGAAATTTCCTCTTTTCTTAGGCAACAGGATTTTTGCATGACATGTGGGTTGAAAAGTCAAAATTGGATTGCATGCAGATATACAATGCTTTAACTGGTGTTGCTTTCTTGATTTCATGTATTGGTGGAGATAAAGGCAAAGACAAAGCGCTACATGTGTTTTAAAGAGCAGTCTTCCTTTTGTTTTCAAAGTAGTTTTCTTTTTAGGGTGCTTACATAAGTGAAGGACCTATTTTGTCAAAAGTGTCTGCTAGTTGAAGAATTAGGCTATCGATCAATACTTAGCATTTTCAAGTTTCAACAAGTTAGTTTTTATAACATTCTAGTTTAGAGGAGATAGTTCTTTTGGAAACAGATCCTGTAATTCTAGCATGTTCTTGCTGGATTTATATCTTGTACTTGAATTTAAAGAAATTATCACAAGATGACTGTCAACTCCTCTAGATTCATCTTCATGCATCTAGTGTAGTGCTTTAACTTCAATCTTTACTTCCTTATTTGTTTGAGAAATTCTGAATCTGAGCTTCAATTTTGAATTATATTTTTTGATTTGCATGTGGAATACAATAATCAAAATATAATTCATGTTATCTTATTGAAATCATTTGAATCTTGCACTAGTGGTATGAACAATTGAGTTTGTAACTGATTTTAATACTACAGTTAGTGAATCTCTCAAATAGATTTGTTGATCAATATAAAGGCAGAAATATAAGTGTTGCACCAATCTTCTCTTGCATTCCGTATAATCTTTCAAGCTTTCTTTAAATCAACAATAGGATATAAATTAAATCTGATCTAGTTTTGAATGATAAGAAAAACCAAGGCACCTTGTTAAACTGACTACATTTACCCAATGATTACACAACATAGTTGTGACCCAACTCCCTAGAGCTTGGGGATAATTGATCCTTTTTGGGTTGGTTGTCCTTTCAGGAGAGGTAGGTTGAATCCCATCATGCCTGTGTTGCATGTGTGTTAAAGGGATCATCAACATGTCCCATTCATGGTGGTTTCTACATTAGAAGGCTAATACCTCTTCCTCACCCAACTATTGTGGAGGTAGAGCTTAAATTGAAGCATGCAGAAAACCAAAGGCTTCTAGTTATCAGTTGAGGGACTTTTGGGGCAATATCGACATTGCTGATTCCAGCTTCTCAGGATGCTGATGATGGACACCACTATCCCCAGATGTGTCCTTCCCATAGCACTAGTTTTGTGCTAGAGTTGATTTGGGTCACAGTGCAATGCAAGGTCTTGTCTATGGAGTGCCTTGATCAAGTAGTATACTTTGTCCATATGCTCTAGAAGCAATTTTTTTAATAGAAGCTAAGGATCTTTGCTCTGTAATCTACAATGTTAAGGAGGCAGTAAGAACAAATGCTATCAAGAATTTGTCCTTTGTTCAAAGGTTCGACAATGGCACAAGTCTCTACTAGCGGTTAGCCTTGCTACAGAATTGCTTCAGCTAGCTTCAGGGTGCTACTTCTTGTAGTCCAATATTTATTGAAGTTCAAAGACTCACTTGCTTAGCTTACCATTTTTGCATGGAATTAGAAATCATTCATTTTCCTTCTGTGTTATGGGTTGTCTATTGGTTGATTTACCATTGCCTATGTGCAATGCCAATCTGCAAGGGATGTGTTTGGTATTTTCTCTATACAACACATATATGATAGTACCAGTGGATTTAATATCAAACTCTTATTTTCAGTTCATCAGCTCATGATAATGATAAAGACAAGATAGAAAGTAGGACAGTGACTAGGAAGGTTGTTATGACTGCGAAACATTGCCTTAATAAACAAGATAATTAAAAGATGTACTGAAATGAGGTAGCTAGCTACACAGCCAAAGTCTTCCTTTTAATCAAGTGAAGTGGTTTATGGATTAGAAGGCTATGCTTTTTAGAATTTTAGTTGACTATGGTAGCTGGTATTCATTCTAGGTTTAGTTTTCCACTAGTTTTTGGGTTATGTGCAGCCTTTGTGTTATATGTTTGGATTCATTTTTTCCCTCTTATTAATAATTTATTTTTTAATTTTAAAAAAAAATTCTACTATCATAATGCTTATACAATGGAGAAAGTAGAAGAATGTGGTTTCAATTATTTGCATTGCTATGATGTCTACATTTTATTCAATATAAAACCATCATTGTCATTTCTCTACAACTTCATCAATCATTGATTTGCTTGGCCTACAACTTTCATCAATATTTGTTGGTTTATTTGATATGCAACTCCAACTTTTATTGTCTTTTTTTCTTTCTTTCTCAAATTAGTTATAATGTCTTGATTTATGACAAAAGAAAATTTTATATAGGATTTCATTTAAATATTATAGTTGTATAGGAATTTTCTTAACATTTGTCTATTTTGTTGATTTATTTTCATAACATTTGGCTATTTTGTTAATTTGACTTTTTTTTGAATGATATGAGCACAAGTATACAACAAAGAAAGTTTGTGCTATTTGTAGAAGTTTTACAACTCTAGCAATCATGCAACATGCATAGTCCACATTCACTATGAACAACACCAAATGTTTCCACCTTACATCTCTAGAATTAACATCCTAAGTTTGTATATCACAAAACAAAAAACATTGTACTATGCATCTCATAGCACAAGCAACCTTGTAGTTCAAATATCACAATAGAAATAGGCTTTTATCTATACGACTTACACAAGTGAACAAGCAACGCAAGCACCCTTAGGCCATGTTTACACCTCCCCAAGCCATATTCTCAATCTAAGAACCAAGTTTGCATATCACAAAACATGCAACATTGTAACTTGTGCATCTCACAACACAAGCAACCTTGTAGTTCACACACCACAACAAAAGTAGGCTTCTATCTATACTGCTTACACAACTAAAGAAGTAGCACAAGCACCTTTAGGCCAAGTTGACACCTCCCCAAGGAATATTCTCTCTCTCAAACACCTTTAGGTTGGATTTACACCTCCTCAAGGCATATTCTCGCTATCAAGCACCTTCAAGTTAGATTTACATCTCCCCAAAGCATATTCTCACTGTGAAGCACCTTTAGGCTAGATTTACAACTCCCCAAGGCATATTCTCACTCATGTACCTTCAGGCATGAAACAAGACATGCAATGGCATGTCACTACATGGACATCATAGGGTGACATTGCATACCAAGAGAAGGAGCCACAAAAAACATTTTGTTCAGCATATGTTATAGATAGTAACAATGAATGGTGATCATTATTTACATTAAAAAAGTGATGTGGAGGGCAATGTATTATGACACTATGAATTTTATGGGGTTCTTTGTAGGAGATGGTAAATATGGCTTGCTATGAAACTTATGGGGTTTTATGTGGGAGACTGTGAATATAGCATGCTATGGATCTTATGGGGTTTTATGCGGGAGACTATAAAAGTAACATGCTACATAGCCCTTTCATTTGAGAAAGGCTTCCCTACGTCTATAACAAAACTATATGAATAGTTTGAATATATCATTCATAAATTTATACGATAATTAGAAATAGTTAGACAACTTCTAAAAGAGATTGCCATAGATTTTTACTTTAACAACTTCTAAAGGGGATCGCCATAAATTTTAACTTCAACTTCTAAAGGGGATTGCCATAAATTCTTACTTCTCAATTAACTTCTCACAATTAACTACGACAAATTAAATTACCTACTAATAATGTCAAAAGATTAATTTCAGAAATGAAGTTATAACAAATGCATTCAAGTTGCCTCATTTAAATTATGAATCAATAATCAACTAAAAAAGATATTTTAAAAGTAATTGCTGCGACCATTAACTGTCATAAACTACACCATACCAAATGCAAATTTTATCTATCTGTTTGACAAAAATACTCTCTTCGTAAATTCCAGACATGATAACCCTGTCATGCTTGATTTAAGGGTTCATATTCTTACTGAAATTCCCAAGCTCTAAATTATTTGCATGTTAAGACAACAAATAATGCTTAAAACTGCAAAGATTAATCATGGAACCCACAGAATAAACATTAAAAATTAGTTGAAATATGTTTAGTAGCCAAAGACCCTGTTTTATATAAGTTCATATCATTAAAATACTAGATAAGCTTTAGGCCATAAAAGTTTGTTCGCAACCATTTAGAGAGAAAAAGAGATCGACATAACGTTCAAACTACCTAGATAGTATATAACCCTACATATACTATATTGGGAAGCCTATTATATAAGCGCTCTTAAAGCCTTAGTTTCTTGCATGCTTAAGCCCTTCGACAAACATCTCCTTCACAGATGACTTCTGCTGGCTTGGCCTCATTTTCAAAATCCTTGCCTTGTGTCTGCTATTTCTCATTTCCATCAGAGTGCTCATCATTCAAAGCACAATCTGGATGAAGTTCAAAATCACATTCTTTGCAGTAGAAAGACCAACCACTCCCTTCTTCCTGACACCTATCACAGCCGTAGGCCTTCCTCTGAATCAAATCCAGAGAATGTTCATGCAGGTCATGATTTATTTCCTTTGGATATTTCTCTGCTACTTCGTCTATTGCTTTTTGCAGCTCTACGAGGCGAGCATCAGTAAAGGGATAAGCCTTGGCCCCATGGACAGAAATAATGTTTCTGGCATCTGTTGTCACAGTTTTTCCATCAGGGCCAACAATGACCAAAGATGGAATTGTTTTAAGGCGGAAGTACTTGCCTAGATGCTTCTCAACTTTGTCTCCAAATGGAAGAGCTAACCATGGCATGCTTGCATAGTGTTCTTCAAAGGCTTCTTGGTCTCTGTCAGTAGAGAGGAAAACAATCTCAAAGGCTTCTCCTTTTTGCTTGAGCTTATTGTATACTTGTACAAGATTTGGGGTGAATCTTTGGCAATGTGGGCACCAATGAGACAAAAAATATAAACCAACTGTCTTGCCTGCGAGCTCAGAAACTGGCACCTGCAGCAGAATCATGGTCAAGAATGATCATCTCAATTATGGTTCTACTAACAGTCTAACAGACATATCAGAGGCTTGCACCCATTATACAATGAAAAAGCTTAGTTAAAAGCTATAGCTCCACATGGGCAATGCACCACTCTTAATCCAACAATTACAGCATTAAATGAAGTGGCCCTTTTGCAGATCTACTGTTGATGGAAGTGAAGCTGGTTGATTGCAGACATGACAATTGTAGCACCTTAAAATAAATTTAAGAGTTAATGATTTGAGATTTCCACAGGTAAACATTTCAAGAATGTATCAGGATACAACTATGTTAAACTCTTTCCCTCCAATGTTTTGAGTCTCTTCCTTGGAGACTTGTTACAAGGAAAAAGCTGATTCTCAAAGAGACTCAAAAACTTAAAATGTTGGAAGGGAAAAGTGAAGTATCGAAGCAGAGTCTAAACATCGGAAGTAAAAAGTGGAGTTTGGAAGGAGACTTAAAACATTGGAAGGAAAAAACAGAGTCTGGAAGGAGACTCAAATGTTGGAAGGAAAGACTCAAATGTTGGAAGGAAAAAGTTAAGAAGACAGTTGTATCCGTATACATTCTAGAAATATAGGAGTTCCTTAAAATAATGGAGTTGGTGCCTTTCAGGCCCTATACCCATAATATTATAATGTTATATGGTATGTACCCTTAGTTTAGTCCAATGTATCGAGGTTATGGAGAATAACATGGGCTGGTTAGTTCATCAAGGTGCGAGTCAGGTCAAACTTAATAAGCTACGTGCTATGTCTAGCCTAATGTTAAAGCTACGGCTTTTTATGTTTCTTGAATTGTATTTCTTCACTGAAGAATCTTATTGAAGTTTAAGGATATTTGTATGGTGAAACGCTGTATTGGTACCTGCCTATATGGTGCATCTTTTTAATTCTTGGTATCTCGGTGTTTTGGTTTCTGTACAGTTATCTAGATGTTAGGGACACATGCAGGTAAGAAATTACAGAAAAATATATAAACTAGAACTGGTGATTAAGGGTTGAATAGTTCAGTCATTTACCTTTGTGATAACAAAATTGTGCTCATCAGAGACTAACAGAGATTCCAAGGTCTGTGCAGCACGTTTAGCTTCCTCTTGGGCTTTGAGTTCATCCAATTTCTCGTTTGTAAATGGATAAACTTCAACACCATGTTCGTCAACCAGCTCCACAGCTTGTGTTTGTAATGTTTTCCCATCTGGACCAAGCACAATCAAGGTTGGGATGCCTTCAATTTCAAAGTATCGCCCCAGATTCATCGCCTGTCGGTAACAATAAGGCAGTGCAAGCCACGGCATGCTTTCAAAATATTCTTGGAAGGACTTTTGATCTCGGTCTTTGGAGATAAAAACAATCTCTAAGTCCTCACCTCTACTCTTCAGATCATTGTAGAATTTTATAAGCATTGGAGTGAACCCTCTACAAGAAGGGCACCAGTGAGCAGAGAAATAGAGACAAACAGTCTTGCCTGCCAGCTCCGATAAAGGCACCTGTTTATGAATAAGGAGTCAATTTTGAGTAAGTTGCATGGAATCGTAGGGGATATCATTCATAAAATTATACAACTTGTACTACAAAGCTATGTCATGTCTATATTAGTATATTGAGAAAAGGAACAGGGGAATCCTTAATATCATAATCATAATACAAAGTTATCCTAAGAAAATAGACGCCTCAACTCAGATCATAACTCTCACTCACATTTCTACCTCCATTGCCAATGACAAAATCTCTGTCAGGAGAGACAAGAAGAGAGTTCAAGGACTGTGAAAGCCTTCTGGCCTCCTTCTCAGCTTTAAGTTCACCAAGCCTTTCTCTGCTAAATGGATATGACTCGGCACCATAATCTCCAATGATACTTACACCATCAGCACTAATAGTTTTGCACTTCTGATCCAAAAGGATAAGGGTGGAAATGCCATCGACATCAAACAGCTGAAAATTTTTCTTTTTGGCCTGTGTATCTGACAATGGCAAGGCAAGCCATGGCATGGTCTTGTGATACTCTTCAAATGAATTCTCGTCTTCATCTCCAGACACAAAGATGATCTCAAAATCCCCATTCTCCACTAACTTTGTATACACTTCTGAAAGAACAAGGGTGAATCCCCTGCATAGAGGACACCAGTGGGCAGAAAAATACAAACCCACTATTTTCCCTTCCAGTTTCTCTATTTTAACCCGGATAATTTAAAACAACCAACTATTTCTGAATGATAAAACATTGCAAATTAATATAAATGACAGTAATGTTGATATGCAATTTTTTTAAAGAAAACCATGTACTTCGTTGTCCACCTTTAAAATGGAAATAATGTTGCATACACATTTAGTGATCCATCATGAAAATAGAAAAAATGTTGCATACCCTATTACCTACTACTAAATTTAATTTAACAAGAATAATGATGTATCGAATCTAGAAGAACATAATGCTCTGTACCTAGCAGTAAATTTTATTCTAAACAGCAGTATGGTGTACAAACAATAGCAAATTCAGTCTTAAAGAGCACGATACTATATACTCGTTAGCAAATGGTAGAAGAACAGATGACTCTTTTAATCTTAAAGAATATACCCATAGCTCTTTCAATCTTAAAGATTATAGTTTTGTATGCCCAATAACAAATTTGATCGAAATGGACATTATTTTGTCTAACAACATGTACCCAGGAGAAAGTTCTGATTTTCCAAATTCAAAATACATAGTTTCAGAAAAGAAAAGAATGAATTAGGAAGGTTTAAATCAGAAGAAAAGGGTGAATTAGTACATAAAAACAGTGTGCCAAATCATCAATAATGAAATGCAAATGGTAAAGTTGAAACCTGCTCTCCATTGTTTCTGATCAAGAAATCTCTTTCCCCAGTGCAGAGCAGAGAACTCAGGCTGTGTTGGGTTTCAGGCTCGGCCATTGTATACAACTCAATGCTTACTGCTTCCCACAAAACAGCTTCGTAGGGTTCAAAACTTATAGTCACGTTGTTAAGACATTCTTCTCCTCCTTTTATAATGCAGTAGCTTAAGAGAGAAGAAAGAAGAGATAATTTTAATTCTGAGGACCATGTTCCCATCGGCTTCCTCTGTCACCTTACTATTGTTGTTAAAGAATATTCTAATGCGATCTCTTGCAATTGTTGAGTATGTGAAGTCCAACGGTCACATTGACTTATGACTCTTCACTTTCTGCTCTTTTGCTATTCGTTGTCTCTTGTATCTATGTAATGAGACTTTGTTTCTCGTGATTGAATCACTGATAAAAACACAATTGTACATACTGCTGTGATCATCAATAAAACAGAGTTTCCCTTTCTTTTCTGGTGGACGTAGCCATTAATCGTGAACCACGTAATTCTTGTTGTCTCTATGTGATTGATCAATTCTGTTCTGTTTTTCAATTCAATCTTCTTGCTGCTCTTAATATTCAACAATTGGTATCAGAAATACAAAGAATTAATCAATCACATGATGTTAATAGGATGATAAGGAATTCAATTTATTTGCAAATAATTATAGTTTTCTATAAGGACAATAATTGTTGCTTGTGCAAATTGTGATTTTATCCACATAATTATAGGCTTTATATATGCACCTCATCTATTCATTGACTAATGAATAAATTTATCTTAAGGGATCAAGTTCAACTCAATGACAAGTGAGACAGTATATGATTTTTATAAGGTGAAATTCTAGAGTAAATTATGGTTAATATCATTATATTAGATGTTACCAGATAATCTTAACAATGGTAATTCTCTACTTGTAATCTATAAGTTAAACCTTGAGTTTCAAATGGATAAATTATAGTTCTCTAATAGAACAATATTTGATTATAATTATGTATATTGGAATGAATATAGACTTTTATCTCTTAATTATTAATGCTAAAATTCTTTCAATTTTTTTTTTTTTGTTTTTTTTTTTAATGAAAATGCAAGTTATCTATTAAAATAAAAGAACACTTCACAAAAAAAATAATGGGTGGTTAAAAGGCACACCTCGAGAGTCACATGAGTTAAGCCTAGAAAGATCTAGAACAAAGTATCAAAGGGTACAAAACCCATATAAAAACATACAGAAAAAATAGAATTAAGCTGTCAATGCCATTCCTATAGATGGCAGATCCCTATCATCTAGTTTCCCCCAAATATCCATGGGGTCCGGGTTGACATCAGACATAGCCCAGCGATCTTCATTTTCCTGTTCTTCATTTTGAACATTTGGCTCCTCGTGCTGAGGTGAGATAGCCAAATTTAACCGAGGGAAAACGTTAGTATTATCCCACCCTGTATTTGGTGGATGAGAAGAACTAGGAGCATTCCAGCCTGCATTGTCCATTGCAGGCCAACCAGCATTACCTACATTATCCATAATGGGCCACCCCACATTATCCCCAGTTGCACTAGCAGCACGGCCAGAGGTCCATCCACGCGGACATGGAGAGGCCGAGTGCCTGCGTCGGTGAGCACCGCAATGTGAAGCAGGCTGGGAGCGAGGCCAAGAATCTCTAGCCAAACCACTTCTGTGTCTGTTTGGAGAGCGAACTCTAACAGAGGACGGTGAGGGAGGAACACGAGCCACAGTGCAGGGAACATTCCCCCAATGATCCAACAACTCCTGTAAGTGAGCCACTTCTAAGGCAACTTTGTTAGCTTGCACTTGAATCTGCAGAAAAATATTATAACAGATAATAGTTTTAATGTATAGAGAAACAAAAGTTTCAATTTTGCTTTCTGAAAATATACAAGAATTACAATCAGACCCAAAATGATTTGTAAGATATCCAAACTTTACAATGTTCTTAGATTTTCAAATGAGATAGAGACTTGATGGGGTTTTACTTCCTATGTCCTCTTAATCATGTGGAAATATGGCATTCTATGGGAAATTGTTCTTGTTATCTAGGTAATGGATACATTAATAGAGAATAGTGATAAACATATTGAGTCCATTTATATTGAGGTAATGTAATGTAATGATATAGCTATATGTGCATTGTCAGTTCATTGTACTTCTAGGGTTGCATGTATTGTTGAAATTAATGAAGTAGATAGAGAGGGTGTTTAGAGTTTACTTGATTGACTGGATGCAATAGAAAATTTACTCCAAACACATGGTTCTCTGATGGTTCTAGTATTCCACACTGATCATTATTTGTCACCCTTATTGAAGGGTGGGGCCCCTCCCAATTTGGGAGAAGTGTGGCAAATCGTTAAGTCTATGGATGGAGGAAAAAGACTTGGATGATGCTCTCCTTCCAATTTACTACTGATTTGCTCCAGACTGCTTACTTAGGTAATGTAAGATAAATGTATGTAAATATGACTTGTAATTATTTCAATTATTTCTAGTCAGTAGGGTTATACACCTATGTGCCAATGGATGGGTAATTGTCTCCATAAATTATTTTAATATATCTTTGGTATATCCAATAAAATGGAACATATATATGTAACCAATTGTGATTATTGAATGTATGCTTGCAATGTTCTAAAATGATGTTTGGGACTATTGTTGTCACTACATTGTAACCTTGTTGAAACTCTTTTGGGGCTAATATAACTTTCGATTAAGTAGTTATATTACCACAAAGGAAATGAGTTGATTGAGTTAAAAATATGATGGTTGGTAATTTACAAATTTTAAACATTAAGTATTTTTTAACTTGATATTGGGCAGAATGTTATATGTTATCTAGATATAGCTCCTTAAGTGGTCATTTAAATGTGTTGACCAAAACCTATGCATAGATGACCCCAATAAGCATGTGCACCCACCAATAAAATTTTCACAAGTCCTCTAATTCACAGTTACAAATCCATGTAAGTGGAGGCATACACCAACATCCCTTGTTTATCACATGAAAAGGTGTATTTTTAATACCCTTATTAGAAATTTACGTCACATTATATAAGACTTTAAGTCATGTTTTATATATTTTTAAGGTCCACTAAATTACTACCACCATGCCATTAAAAGCTATATTTTTATCCTAATCCTAATTAGCAACCTCATTGTTATGCCATATTCATTCTCCTATGACCAAAACCCCTCTCTTATTCAATGCCTTTATACTAAAAATAATGCATGTCTCCACATATATGTGATTATCTTTTGTGTCCAATGTCCTCTATTGCTACATAGAAACACATATATAGTCTTCATCATAGACGTGGGACATTTTTTATGACTATTTCTCACAAATAAATTATCTTCTAGGTAATGACTTCATTTCTCTGCTATCATATAATAATGAACTAGTCCATTGTTGTTGTTTTTTTTTTTTGGCTTCTAGGTTTGTATAGGGTTTTATTAATAATAGTTTCCATGCTTCCTAGATTGTCCACAAAATGCATTTTTAGAGGGTTTATTTATAAAATACAATAGGAAGGAAAGATATAGCCACAATCTAAAACAAATGAAATTATACTAATAATACGGAAGGAAATATATAACCACACTTTGAAATGAACAATATCCAATATTGTGCAAAATGCATCCTTCTTTTCTCCCATTCATCATGCTTTGCTCTCATTACAAAACAAATAGCTACGAATAAATGGATTGGTGATAGGTAAGGAAATGCAATGATTGCTCTTATTTTGATTATTTTTAATTCTAATTTTTAATGGTATGCATAAGTATTTTTAATTGAAATTATTATTAATTTGTTTATGCTACCTATAAATAACATAAGGCAAATAATTTTAAAACATAACCTTCAATTTTTTCATCACTTGCTTTCTAGGATATTCTCCATTACTACTTAGTGTTAGGATTATGGTGCCATCAACCTTGTAAATCCTATGTAATTAATTACTCCTAATAGTGTTTGTAAATCATTCATAAGGGATGAAGTATTCACCAAGAAGCAATCTTGTTTTAGATGCATGTAAATGATCCCGTTACCCGATGGATGTAGGTTATTCGGGGGGTTGCAAGGGGGTACCCCAATGTGCGAGGGCTGCACACCCTAGTGGGGATCTGGGGGAAATGCCCCCAAAAGCCACATTTTATATATAAATTACATTATAAACCTGGACCGTTCATCATTAGGTCACATCTTTGACAGTGGAGATTTTGTTGGCTTGTCTTGCCCTAGAAGGAAACCTATTTTATAAGGATATTGTATTATGACTGTAATGAGAGTATTACATGCGCTGCCAGATGGAATACTGAAGATGAGATTGATAGTGTTGTCTTGTAAACTCTATTTGAAGTTAATATAGATTGGTGCATCTCTTCTTGTTGGAGGTTTTTCCCAAAAGGGTTTCTCTACATAAACACTATTTTATGTGGTTGATATTATGTTCTGCTATTTCTTTGTGTTGATTTCATACTATCTCCATTTTGATTCTGTACTAGATTAATAGTTATAGTTGTAATTAGATTTCCATTCTATAGTTGGTCACCTTCATTTATAACATTTGGTATCAGAGCCTGGCTAGTTCTATGTCTTGGGTGGAAGTGTTAGCATTTTTTGAGTTGTAGTGGGAGTTCTAGTTGATTTTATTTTGCAAGTTTGTGTTGAAACCATGGATACATCCTCATCTCGATTGGACATTGAGAAATGTTGTTATATGGAGCATAATCAGACTCGAAGGTTAAAATTTCCCCACTTTTATCAGCGCAGTTTCCCCCAAAATTATTTAATGGGGGTTTTGGGGGCAGCGCCCCCAAGATGGGGTCAAGGGATAGCACCCCTTGTGGGGTCCAGGGATAGTGCCCCTTGCATGCTCCCTGTTGTGATACAGGGTGGGGTCAAGGGGTAGTGCCCCCAAAACCTCAAACAACTTTTATTATTTTATAAAGGCATTGGGAGTTATTTTTTCTATTGGCTGACATAAAAAAACCCTATTTTGTAACCGACATAAGTCTTGATAAAAATGGCTAAGGGTTAGGGGCTCCGTTGATATTATATTATAGCATTTGCAGCGGTATTGAGTTGCAAGGATTGCTGGTTGTAATCGGTTTGATTTGCTGGATAATAATATTGGACTCTCTATTGGTGGATGTAGCCCGAGTTTAGGTGAACCGCATTAAAAATTTTCTCTCGCTATTATTATTTTTATGTATTTGCCATTCCTCTGTTTAATCTTTATTTACATTTAATTGATATCTTCTACATGCAATTCCTAAAAAGTGGTATCAAAGTGGGTTTTGTTTGATTATCGTCTACAGGAAGGTCTCATGGTTGAGTGGAAGTCTCATGGTTAAGTGGGAGTAATGGCAGACGAGGGTGAATTGAAGGTAGATAAATTCAATGGGCAAAATTATCAGTTATGGAAGATGCGGATGGAGAATTATCTCTATCAAAAGGATTTATAGAGGTTGTTCGAAGGAATAGCCAAGAAATCAGTAGCAATGACTGATGAAGATTGGGAACTTCTGGACAAAAGGAACTAGGAACCATTCGGTTGTGCCTGGCACCATCTGTGGCATTCAATATAACAGAAGTGAAGATAAAAAATGAACTGATGAAAGCTTTCGCTAAATTGTATGAAAAACCCTTATCCTTAAATAAGATATTTCTCATGAAGCATTTGTTTAATCTGAAAATGATTGAAGGTGGATCCGTGATAGATCATTTAAATAAGTTTAATATGATTACCAGTTAGTTAACTTTTGTAAAAGTGAAATTTGATGAAGAGATGAGGGCTCTCATGGTTTTATGTTCTTTGCCAGAAAGTTGGAATAGCTTGGTAATGGCTGTAAGTAACTCTGTCTCTGGTTCAAATACTTTTAAATTTGATGATATTGTTGGTGTTATCCTTAGCAAGAAAATACGACGAAAAAACTCAGGAGGGTCCACATCAGGCAGTGGTTTGAATGCAGAAAGCAGAGGCATATCAAAGGAGAGATGAAAAGGTCCTAGAGGTCATGAGAAGTCATGAGGAAAATCAAAGGACAATAGGTCCCAATCCAGAGGACAGAAGGATTGCTATTACTGTGGGAAACTAGGTCATCTAAAGAAAGCTTGCTAGTCTCGGAGGAATAAAGAAGGATACAAACAAGAAGGCAATAAAGAGACATTGTAGTAAGTAATAAATTTGAAGATGATGCTTTGATTCTTTCCCTAGATAATGTTGATGATTCATGGGTTTTAGATTCAGGGGCCTCATTTCATGCTATGCCCCATAGAAGTTATTTTCTTGATTATGTCCAAGGGGATTTTGGGCTGGTTTATTTGGGAGATAACAAACCCTGTCAGATTGTTGGAAAGCAAAGAATTAAGATTAAGTTGTAGAATGGGAATCATTAGCTACTACAAGAGGTAAGGCACATTCCAAGGCTAAGTAGGAATTTAATTTCAGCAAAGCAGTTAGGTGATGAAGGTTGCACAGTTACTTTTAATGATAAAAATTGGAAGGTTTCAAGAGGTGCCTTAATAATAGAAAAATGTGTGAAAGTAGGCACCTTATATCTTTGTACAGGTCATATTGTTCCTTCTACTTATTTGTTGCAGAGAAAAAATAAATAGGTTTAGGAACAGTTGCTACGGGTTCGCAAGAAGAGACTGAAACAATTGCTACAGGTTCTGAGACAACATTGTGGCATAACAAACTTGGGCATATGAGCAGAAAAGGTATGAAGGTAGTTCATTCTAAGAAAGTTTTACTAGGTCTAAAATGTATTAATATGAATTTTTGTGAAAGTTGTGTGTATGGAAAACAAAAGAAAGTTTTCTCAAGGATGGGAAGCAAAAAAAAGATGAAAAGTTGGAGCTTGTGCATACAGATGTATGGGGACCAACTCAAGTATCTTCTCTTGGTGGCTCTCAGTATTATGTTATATTCATAGATGATGCAACTAGGAAAGTTTAGATTTATTTCCTTAGACATAAATCTGATGTATTTGAAATATTTAAGAAATGGAGAAGCTTGGTTGAGAATGAGATAGGTAAAAGATTAAAATGTTTCAGATTTGATAATGGTGGTGAGTATTGCAGCAAAGAATTTGAGGATTATTGTTCCTTTAATGGAATTCATAGGTAGAAAATAGTTCCAGGGACTCCACAAGAAAATGGAGTGGCTGAGCACAATAATAGGACAATAATGGAGCATGCAAGGAGCATGAAATTGCATGTTGGGTTGCCTTTAAACATGTGGGCAGAGGCCATTAATACCGTTGTATATTTTATTAATAGAGGTCCTTCACTTCCTTTGGGCTGTGGTATTCTAGAGGTAGCATGGACTGGTAAGAAGGTGAGTTATTCTTTACTCAAAACCTTCAGATGTGAAGCATTTGCACATGTAGATTCTGAAAATAGAACAAAGCTAGATGCAAAGTCAAAAAAAGTGTATCTTTGTTGGATATGGCATTGATGAATTTGGTTATAGGCTTTGGAATGTTGAAAATCTAAAAATTGTGAGAAACATGGATGTTGTATTTAATAAGAAGGTGTTGTACAAAGATCAGTTGCAGTAGCATGAGAAGAAAGAAAAGGATTATGTGGTGCTGGATGATACTCCAAATAGTGATGTTCCAGTGGTTCCTCATGCTCTGTAATGACAATAAGAAACACCACAAACTCTAGTGAATGGTAGATGGTCAACAAGGCTAAGTAGACCTCCTGAAAGGTTTTCTCCCTCGTTGTATTCTATTTTGTTAATAGATGCTGGTGAACTGGAAGGGTATGATGAAGCTATGCAGGTGGATACAAAGGTTCAGTGGGAGCTTTCAATGAAAGAATAAATGGACTCCTTTCTGAAAAATTAGACTTGGGAATTATGTAAGTTGCTTGCATGTAAAAAGGCTTTACCAAACAAATTGGTTGATAGGCTAAAAGAGGAGGATGGAGGTAAGAAAAGATTTAAACCCAGGTTAGTTGTAAAAAGATTTGCACATAAAAAGGTATTGATTTTGATGATATTTTTCTCTGGTTGTTAAGATGACATCTATTCGTACTGTTTTAAGTGTTGTGGCGGCTGAAGATTTGCATTTGGAATAGCTAGATGTGAAAACTATCTTTCTCCATGGTGATTTGGAGGAGGAGATATATATGGAACAACCACAGGGATTTGAGGTCAAAGGTAAGGAGAAATTGGTGTGTAGATTGAAGAAGAGTTTATATGGCTTGAAACAAGCACTTCGGTAATGGTATTTGAAATTTGATAGTTTTATGGCTGAGCAAGGCTATAGCTAGTGTAATTCTGACTATTGTGTTTGTTTTAAGAGGTTGGATAATAACAACTACATTATTTTATGTTTATATGTTGATGACATGCTTGTAGCAGGGTCTAACATGGATCACATAAGAGAATTAAAACAGTAGTTAGCACAATCATTTGCTATGAATGATTTGCAGGTAGCAAAACAAATCTTTGGTATGAAAATTTGTAGAGATAGGAAGAACATAAAATTGACTTTATCTCAGGCTGATTATGTTGAAAAGGTGTTACAGGGATTCCATATGGAGAATTCAAAAGCTATCAGCACACATTTGCCTAGTCATTTGAAATTGACTATAGAGATGTGCCCTAAGATACAAAAGGAGGAAGAAAAAATGTCCAAGGTACCATATGCTTCAGCTGTAGGAAGTTTAATGTACGCCATGGTATGCATGAGACTAGATATTGTACATGTTGTAGGAGTTGTAAGCAGGTATATCAGCAATCCCAGATTGGAGCATTGGAATGCGGTAAAATGGAGTCTTAGATATTTAAGAGGTATATCCACTAAACACTTATGTTTTGGGGGCTCTAGTACTGATTTAGCAGGCTATGTGGACTTAGACTTGGCAAGGGATATTGATACCAGGTGGAGTACTATAGGTTATGTCTTTACTGTAGGTGGGACAGCGGTGAGTTGAATCTCTAGGTTGAAAAAGGTAGTTGCTTTATTCACCACAGAGGCAGAGTATGTAGCTACAACAGAGGCAAGCAATGAGATGATATGGATGCAATCTTTCATGGAAGAATTGGGCAAACAAAAGGCTAATAGTTATTTGTTTACAGACAGTTAGAGTGTCATACATATTGCAAAAAATTCTACCTTGCATTCAAAGACTAAACACATATAGTTAAGGTATCACTTCATCCGGTCAGTGTTGGATGATTGACAGTTACAGCTAGAAAAGATACATACAGATGAAAATCCAGCAGATATGTTTACAAAGGTAGTGACAAGGGAGAAGTTGGGCCCCTCTTTAGATTCAGGTTGTCTTCAAAACTAAAAATAATAAAATCAGAACAATAGGGTCCAGGGTGTTTATTTCTAGTGGGAACTACAGGGTTAGTGGTGTTATGATCAGTCTCCAAGTGGGAGATGATATGTTGTGGAGTCTGATCAGTCTCCAAGTGGAATATTGTTGTTATATGGACCTTAATCTGACTCGGAGGTTAAATTTTCCCCACTTTTATCGGCACGTACAGTTTCCTGCCAAAATATTTAACAGGGGGTTTGGGGGTAGCGCCCCTAAGATGGGGTCAAGGGGCAGCACCCCTGGCATGCCTCCTGTCATGATACAGGGCGGGGTTGAGAGGCAGCACCCCTCAAACCTCAAATGACTTTTATTATTTTATAAAGGTGTCGGGAGTTATTTTTTCTATTGGCTGACATAAGAAACCCTTGAAGACATGATATTTCCACAGTCCATGGCATGAAATTGAAAACTTCTGGTTTAAACTATGTGTAGCTTTTTTTACATCGACGTTTCAGATCACACTCCGTGATCCATCATCAGGATAAGAAACCCTATTTTGTAACCGACATAAGTCTTGATAAAAATAGCTATGGGTTAGGGTTTTCATTGATATTGTATTATAACATTTGCAGCGATATTGAGTTGCAAGGATTGCTGGTTGTAATCGAGGTTTGATTTGCTGGATAATAATATTGGACTCTCTGTTGGTGGATGTAGCCTGAGTTTGGGTGAACCATGTTAAAAATTGTCTCTTGCTATTATTATTTCTGTGTATTTTCCATTCCTTTGTTTAATCTTTATTTGCATTTAATTGATATCTTCTGCATGCAATTCCTAACAAAAAGTTCAATCGAATGGGTTATGATCTAAGGAAGTTGAAAATGGAGGATCTCCTTGAAGAAAGAGATCAATGGTTGGCTGCAACAAAAGAGAAGAATCTTGATACTATCAATTAAGATGAGTGGGACAAGATGGACAAAAAGGCAAGAGGAACAATCTAGTTATGCCTTGTAGACTCTATCATGTTGAATGTCTCTGCTGAGAAGACTACATATGCATTAGGGAAGCGATTGGGTGAAATGTATCAAGCCAAGAGCCTGGTAAAAAAAATTGTATCTCAAAAGAAAGTTATTTTCCCTTAAAATAAAGGAAGGTGATTTGATAGTTGAGCACTTGAATACATTTAATTTGATTCTGAGTCAATTAGCTTCTGTGGATTTTGAGATAGAAGAGGAAGATAAGTGTATTATGTTTCTTTGTTCTTTGTCTAAGTCTTGGGAGAATTTCATTCTTGTGATCACTTCTAACCTTAAAGATCCAAAGATGGATGCCCTTGTTGCAACTCTGTTCTCACAGGAAATGAGGAAGAAGGCTATAGATAGATGAGTGGATGCTCTTAATGTTAGGGGGAAGTCAAAGGAAAGAGGACCAAAAGGAGATCAGAAGGGGCTTAAGGAATCAAAAGGTCAGTCTAAAACTCCTGGGAACAAGAACAGAGTTAGGTGTTGGAACTATGGTAAGAGGGGGCATGTGAAGAAAGAATGTAGAAACCAAATCAAATAGTAGGATTCCTCTAATGAAAAGTCGTTAAATGCAGGTGATGAAGTTTTACTTTCTACATGTAATGTTATGTCAAAGGAATAGTGGTTGATTGACTCAACTTTCTTGTATCATATGACTCCTCATGAGGAATGGTTCTCCACATATGAGAAATATGATGGAGGTAATGTTTACCTTGGGGACAACTCTAGATATCCAATTGTTGGTCGTGGCAAGGTATAGTTGTGTTTCAGTGATGGGAGGATTAAAATCCTCCCTGGTGCTTTACATAATCATGAATTGGATATGTAAATGCTTGGATCCACTATCCGAATCTAGCCTCACAAAATATCTGGTCACTTATACAATGCAGGCCTCACTGGCACATAGAATCTCACTGATTACAATTCACGGTACCAACCCTAGGAGCACCAACCCCTTGCATGTTTAGGAGCATCAGCTCCAATGTAAATAGACTAAAAATATAGAGTACTACTTTGTTTACATTGATACCATAGGTTATAGATGGATTATGTAACTCTCTCCCTCAATCAACTCTATGTGAAGATATTCGAAAACCCCTAAAATTCTCACACATAAAAAAAATAGAAATATAGAGAACTACTCTGTTTAACACGACATCAAGAATTCAAATATACCTTATGCAATCAACATTACACATTCATCTTCTACTTTCTTTAGTCTTTATGCATACATACCTAATGCTCTCTTCTTCAATTATGCAAAAGATATTTCTTCATAGGTCCATTTGCAGTCCCACACAAAAAAATGGTACAAGATTACATTACCATCCCTTCACTCTGATTTTCTTGATCTGTATGCTTACACTACATCAATACTCCTTTCTATTTCATACTTATTCAGAGAGTATGTCTTCTAAAGTTCATCATCTATAAAAAGGATTCCTTTTCAAATTCATCAACTATACTGCAAATAGAGAAAATTCTTGATTTCCCCCCCACATCTTCCACTCAGATCCATGAAGACATCAAAAACATCAATTCACTTTCAGATCTTCAAAACAACTCAGACAAAAATCAGTTGCCAAAACTACTTACAAACTGCTTGCAGTTATCATATGGGTCATTGCCCGTCAAACATCGTTCCTTGGTAAATAGCCATTACATGTTTAAACCAACAATGTAAATAGAAGTCTTCATGCCCGTGAAAAATTAAATGATCGTCATTGATTTAGTCTTCTTGCCTTGTCTTCAAAATGAACCGCAAAGTTTTCTACCCTTCTCCACTTCATGAGAGATTACTTTGTAAACATTTGGGTACCTCACTAGGCCTAGTAGTCGGGATCCATCTTTCTTGTACCCACCTAAGCTATGCTTAAGGTGGGATGTTAGTGTATATATATTTCATACACTTAGGCTTAAGCCTACTTAGGTGTACCTTTATACAATCTTGACACATGCCTCGTTGAGGTGTCAAGGTTGTTGAGCAGTCAAGAGAGGTGTCACTAAGTTTCCAACTAACTAGCCACCTCACACTAGTTTTTAGGAAGCAACTCACCACCACTCGTGGTTGAGGAGTTCTTTACTCAACACACAACTTCCTCTCCTCACCTATATGTAGTTTACTTTTTAGCTTAAATATGGCCGACTTGCATACATTTTCTATGCTTTTGTATTCGATATTCAATCTTCAGTTTCTATCTTTCGTATCTTTCATTTCTGGAATTCTTCAATATCGACATTGCTAATTCTAGCTTCTTAGGGATGCTGATGATGGACACCACTACACCCACGTGTCCTTCCCATAACACTGGTTTTGTGCTAGAGTTGATTTAGGTCACAGTGCAATGCAAGGTCTTGTCTGTGGAGTGCCTTGATCAAGTTGTATACTTTGTCCATATGCCCTCTAGAAGCAATTTTTTTAATAAAAGCTAAGGAACTTTGTTCTGTAATCTACAATGTTAAGGAGGCAGTAAGAACAAATGCTATCAAAAGTTTGTCCTTTGTTCAAAGGTTCGACAATGGCACAAGTCTCTACTAGCGGTTAACCTTGCTACATAATTGCTTCAGCTAGCTTCAGGGTGCAACATCTTCTTGTAGTCCAATGTTTATTGAAGTTCAATGACTCGCTTGGCTTACCATTTTTGCATGGAATTATAAATCATTCATTTTGATTCTGTGTTATGGATTGTCTATTGGTTGGATTACTATTGCCTATGTCCAATGCCAATCTGCAAGGGATGTGTTCAGCATTTTCTCTATACAACACATATATGACAGTAACAATGGATTTAATATCAAATTCTATTTTCAGTTCATCAGCTCATGATAATGATAAAGACAAGATAGCTAGTAGGACGGTGACTAGAAGGCTGTTATGACTGTGAAACATTGCCTTAACAATTAAGATAAATAAAAGACGTGCTGAAATGGGGCAACTAGCTACACAGCCAAAGTCTTCCTCTTAATCAAGTGAAGTGGTTTATGGATTAGAAGGCTCTGTTTTTTAAAATTTTAGTTGACTATTGTAGCTGGTATTTATTCTAGGAGTAGTTTCCCACTAGTTTTTGGGCTATGTGCAGCCTTTGTGTTATATGTTTGGATTCATTTTTTCCCTCTTATTAATATAGTTTTTTATTTCAATAAAAAATTATACCGTCATAATGCTTATATCATGGAGAAAGTAGAAGAATGTGGTTTCAATTGTTTGCATTGCTATTATCGCTACATTTTATTCCATATGAAACCATCATAGCCATTTCTCTACAACTTCATCAATCATTGATTTGCTTAGCCTACAGCGTTCATCAATGTTTGTTGGTTTATTTGATATGCAACTCTAACTTCTTCTTTTTTTCAAAGATATTTAAACATTTGAGAAGGAATTAGTTATAATGTTTTGATTTGTGAGAAAAGAAAATTCTATGTAGGATTTGATTTAAATATTTATAATGGTATAGGAATTTGTTAGCATTTGGCTTGTTGAATGATATGAGCACAATTATACTACAAAGAAAGTTTGTGCTATTTGTAGAAGTTTTACAACTCTAACAATCTTGCAACATGCATAGTCCACATTCACTAAGAACAACACCAAACGTTCACACCTTGCATCTCTACAATTAACATCGTGAGTTTGTACATCACAAAACAAATAACATTGTACTATGCATCTCATAGCAAAGGCAACCTTGTAGTTCAAATATCACAACAGAAGTAGGCTTTTATCTATACCACTTACACAAGTGAACAAGGAACACAAGCACCCTTAGGCCATGTTTACACCTCCCCAAGTCATATTCTCATTCTCAAGCACTAAGTTTGCATATCACAAAACATACAACATTGTAGTGTGAATCTCACAACACAAGCAACCTTGCAGTTCACATATCACAACAAAAGTAGGCTTCTATATATACTACTTACACAACTAAACCAATAGCACAAGCACCTTTAGGCCATGTTGACGCCTCCCCATGAAATATTCCCTCTCAAACACCTTTAGGTTAGATTTACACCTCCTCAAGGCATATTCTCACTGTCAAGCACCTTCAAGTTAGATTTACAACTCCCCAAGGCATAACCTCATTGTCAAGAACCTTGAGGTGAGATTTGCAACTCTCCAAGGCATATTCTTAGTCTTAAGTACCTTTAGGTCAAATTTACACCTCCCAAGGCATATTCTCACTCAATTACCTTCAGGCATGAATCAAGACATGCAATGGTATGTCACTACATGGACATCATAGGGTGATATTGCATATCAAGCGAAGGAACCACAAAAAATATTTAGTTCGACATATATTATAGATAGTAAAAATGAATGGTGATCATCGTTTACATTAAAAAAGTGATGTGGAGGGCAATGTATTATGACGCTAAGGATTTTATGGGGTTCTTTCTAGGAGATAGTAAATATGGCTTGCTATGAATCTTATGGGGTTTTATGCGGGAGATTGCAAATATAACATGCTATGGATCTTATGGGGTTTTACGCAATCTGATTATAAATGTAACATGCTATATAACCCTTTCATTTGAGAAAGGCCCCCCTACATCTATAACAAAACTATAGGAATGGTTTGAATATATCATTCCTGAACTTCTACAATAATTAGAAATGGTTGAACAACTTCTAGATGGGATTGCCATAAGTTCTTACTTGCCAAATAACTTCTGACAACCTAAATTACCTACCACTAATGTTTAAAAAAAAACAATTTCAGAAATGAAGTTATAGCAAATGCATTCAAGTCGCCTCATTTAAATCATGCATCAATAATCAACTAAAAAAGACATTTTAAAAATAATTTCTGCAACCATAAATGTCATAAACTACACTAAACCAAATGCAAATTTTATAGATCTGTTTGACAAAAATACTCTCTCCAGACATGATAAGCCTGTCATGACTGATTTAAGGGTTCATACTTCATATTCTTACTGAAATTTTCAAGCTGTAAATTATTTGCATGTTAAAACTACAAATAATGCTTTAAACTGCACATTTAAAATTAGTTGAAATATATTTAGTAGCCAAAGACCCTGTTTTATATAAGTTCGTACCATTAAAATACTAAATAAGCATTATGCCATAAAAGCTTGTTCGCAAGCATTTAGAGAGAGATCGACATAACGTTCAAACTACCTATATAGTATATAACCCTCCATATACTATATTGGGAAGCTTATTACAAAAGCCCTCTTTAAGCCTTAGTTTCTTCCATGCTTAAACCCTTCGACAAACGCCTCCTTCACACGACTTCTGCTAGCTTGGCCTCATTTTCAGTATCCTTGCCTTGTGTCTGCTGTTTCTCATTTCCATCAGAGTGCTCATCATTCAAAGCACAATCTGGATGAAGATCAAAATCACATTCTTTGCAGTAGAAAGACCAACCACTCCCTTCTTCCTGACACCCGTCACAGCCGTTCAGAGAATGTCCTCTGAGTCAAATGCAGAGAATGTTCATGCAGGTCATGCTTTATTTCCTTTGGATATTTCTCTGCTACTTCTTCTGTTTCCTTTTGCATCTCTACGAGGCGAGCATCAGTAAAGGGATAAGCCTTGGCCCCATGGACAGAAATAATGTTTCTGGCATCTGTTGTCACAGTTTTTCCATCAGGGCCAACTATGACCAAAGATGGAATTCCTTTAATGCGGAAGTAGTGGCTTAGATCCTTCTTCACTTTGTCTCCAGAGGAAAAAGACTTCTGTAGGCTTTGAACGTAGAAGATGATTCACAGAAAATCAGAGAGGGAATGCCTCTGTTAGAGGCTCAAAGAAATATAAAAATTAAATTAAAAAAAAGATGGCAGCTATTGCAGGTTGTTTATGTATGAAAATGAGAATGAGATGCCATGTACATGATTATGTATCCGATTTAGATAATCTGGTGTTTATGTCAATTGTATGAACCTGCTGATTTTCAATAATGAAAGCATATCTGAGTTGCATGCATTCACTATGTTTTGTGTGTTTGTATTAGAGCAATGAGTCTCTGCAAGCTATGTTTTGAGTTGATTCTGTCAGTATGAGTTATGGCATGATGGTGGGTTTCTGTATTGCATCAATTGCACCACCCTTAATCCAACAATTACAGCATTAAATGAAGTGGTTCTTTTGCAAATCTACTGTTGATGGAGATAAAGCGGGTTGATTGCAGACATGACAACTGTAGCACCTTCAAATAAATATAAAAGTTAATGATTTGAGATTTCCACAGGTAAACATTTCAAGAATGTATCTGGATACAACTGTGTTAAACTCTTTCCTTCCAATTTTTCGATTCTCCTCCTTGGAGACCTGTTAAAGGGAAAAATAGATTCTCAAAAGAGACTAAAAATTAAAATGTTGTTAGGAAAAGTGAAGTATCGAAGCAGAGACGAAACATCGGAAGGAAAAAGTGGAGTTTGGAAGAAGACTTAAAACATAGGAAGGAAAAAGCAGAGTCTGGAAGGAGACTCAAAATGTTGGAAGGAAAAAGTAAAAAAGACAGTTGTATCCGGATACATTCTGGAAACATAGGAGTTGTTGCTAAAACAATGGAGTTGGTGCCTTTCAGGCCCTACACCCATAATATTATAATGTTATATGGTATGTACCCTTAGTTTAGTCTAATGTATTGAGGTTATGGAGAACCCTGCGTATGATGGGAATAACATGGGTGGTTAGTTCATTAGGGTGTGAGTCAGGTCAAACTTAATAAGCTATGTGCTATGTCTAGCCTAATGTTAAAGCTACAGCTATTTATGTTTCTTGAATTGTATTTGTCATTGAAGAATCTTATGGAGTTTAAGGATAGTTGTATGGTGAAACCCTGTATTTGGTAACTGCCTATATGGTGCGTCTTTTTAATTCTTGGTATTTCGCTGTTTTGGTTTCTTTACAGTTATCTAGCTATTAGAGACACGTGCAGCTGAAATTACAGAAAAAAATCTAGACCAGAACTGGTGATTAAGGGAGTTCAGTCACTTACTTTTCCACCACTATTTGTGATAACAAAATTGCGCTCATCAGAGACTAACAGAGATTCCAAGGTCTGTGCAGCACGTTTAGCTTCCTCATGGGCTTTGAGTTCATCCAATTTCTCCTTTGTAAATGTTCCTCAACCAGCTCCACAGCTTCTGTTTGTAATGTTTCCCATCTGGACCAAGCACAACTAAGGTGGGGATGCCTTCAATTTCAAAGTAGCGCCACAGATTCTTCGCCAGCCGGTCACCGTAGGGCAGAGCAAGCCATGGCATGCTTTCAAAATACTTCTGAAAGGACTCGTTATCTCGGTCACTGGAGATAAACAAAATCTCCAAGTCCTCACCTCTACTCTTCAGATCATTGTAGAATTTTATAAGCATTGGAGTGAACCCTCTACAAGGAGGGCACCAATGAGCTGAGAAATAGAGACAAACAGTCTTGCCTGCCAGCTCCGATACAGGCACCTATTTATGAATAAGGAGTCAATTTGGAGTAAGTTGCATGGAATCGTAGGGGATATCATTCATAAAACTATACAACTCGTACTACAAAGATATGACATGTCTATGACTCTATATTGAAAAAAGGTACAGGGAAATTCTTAATATCATAATCATAATACAAAGTTATCCTAAGAAAATAGACGCCTAAACTCAGATCATGATAACATAAATCTTACTCACATTTCTTCCTCCATTGCCAATGACGAAATCTCTATCAGGAGAGACAAGAAGAGAATTCAAGGACTGTGAAAGTCTTCTGGCCTCCTCTTCAGCTTTAAGTTCACTAAGCCTCTCTCTGCTAAATGGATATGCCTCGGCACCATAATCTTCAATGATACTCCCACCATCAGCACTAATAGTTTTGCACTTCTGATCCAAAAGAATAAGGGTGGGAATGCCATCAACATCAATTACCTGATCAAGTTTCTCTTTGGCCTGTGTATCTGACAATGGTAAGGCAAGCCATGGCATGGTCTTGTGATACTCTTCAAATGAATTCTCGTCTTCATCTTCAGACACAAAGATGATCTCAAAATCCCCATTCTCCACTAACTTTGTATACACTTCTGAAAGAACAGGGGTGAATCCCCTGCATGGAGGACACCAGTGGGCAGAAAAATACAAACCCACAATTTTCCCTTCCAGTTTCTCTATTTTAACCTGGATAAATTAAAACAACCAACTACTTCTGAATGATAAATCATTGCAAACTAATATAAATGACAGTAATGTTTATCCAATTTTCTCGAGAAAACCATGTACTTCGTTGTCCACCTTTAAAATGGAAACAATGTTGTATACACACTTAGTGATCCACTATTAAAATGGAAATAATGTTGTATACCCACTACTAAATTTAATTTAACAAGAATAATGATGTATTGCATCTAGAAGAACATAATGCTCTGTACCCAGCAGTAAATGTTAATATAAAACAGCAGAATGGTGTACAAACAATTGCAAATTCAATCTTAAAGAGAACTATACACTCGTTAGCAAATGGTAGAAGAACAGAATGACTCTTTTAATCTTAAAAATATACCCATAGCTCTTTCAATCTTAAAGATTATAGTTTTGTATGCCCAATAACAAATTTGATCGAAATGGACATAATCTTGTCTACCCACACGTACCCCGGAGAAAGTTATGATTTTCCAAATTCAAAATACATAGTTACAAAAAAAGAAAAGAATGAATTAGGAAGGTTTGAATCAGAAGAAAGGGGTGAAATAGTACATAATGGATCCAATAATATTTGTTTGGAGATATTGAATGATGGATCATCTCAGCCTCCTTCAAGAGGACATAAAATTTATATTTTTTTATAGTACCATTTCACAACAATCATTTCTTGTCACAAAATATTTTATTATTTGGTGTCTTAAATGTTCATAGGTATGTACCTCTACATTTTCTTATTTATGTATACTTGGATGCTCATCATTAGAGTTGCATGGTTTCTAATTGTCTGTACTTTTTTCCACATATGACTATTTTTGCAGTAGGAAAGGAGGGATCAAAAAGCATGGACATAACAACCTTGAATCTGCCTGAGATAGGTTAGATATTAAATATAGTGATATTAGTAGAAGAAATCAATTGTCATGATCTAGAATTAATTTTTGATTCGGTTGATGCAGAAAATATTGTTTATTGAGAGATTAAAGTGCGGGGTGAAAATAGTGGACTTCATTACTTCCATTTGAATTCCAATAGATGAGCAAAGGCGAACTCTTTGTGTAGTTGTCATTGGGTGATATAGTGAGCATTCAAAACATAAACAAAACCATTTTTTTTCTTTCTAGAAACTGAAAAATAAAACCTTGTTCCTTCATTATTAGTGCAAGTTTGATATGGTGCACATTATTATAGTGCAAGCCTATTTTTCAGATCACTTCATTTAGCATCACCAATAATCTCCACAAGAACATTTTGCCTATTTAAAATGATGGAAACATTTCACATCTCTCACAGCAATTTATCTTGCAACAATCTTGGAGATAAATTTCGTTACAATGTGGCATCAACACGTACTTGAAGGTTCTTAACAACTCTAATAGTTTTTCTAGGGGACACATCTAACAAACCAAAAGCAATTGCCATCTTTTTACTATGGTGGCAGAGAAATAATTTTTTTTCCTCCTTTTCCACATCACTAAGTAAATGTCTTGAATTTGAAGAATACCCTATTGCCTTCATCTCCCAAGCCAATTTCTCCAACTTTGCATAGATCTCTTGTGTAGATATGGATGCAATCTATCTCCTACACAAAAAGAACATGCCATTTTACGGCCTTCAATCAAACTACATCCAACGATCTTTTTAATTCCTTTTATCTTTTATCAATCTCCTAACCAATTGAACCTCACACCACCTACCCACTATTGCATAAATGTTTGAGATCGAACATAAGTCACAACATTTTTAGGATCCAAACCAAAAATAAAGTCACTGTAAATATTCCTAAGCCTATATCCATATGTGATATGGGGGCGGCAAGAAAACACATCCACACAACCACCACAAATTTAATTGGCATCTTAATGATAAAGTTTAGAGTGTCCTCAAGATACTCAACAAGAGCAAGGAGGTCATCCAAGCACACATAATGATGAAGTGTAGATGTAATGCAATAAAGGTTGTGATTGAAGTATGTACAGTCCTCATCTATTAAACCTAAATGACTACATGCACATAGAACACAAGAAAAACTTATAATGTTAGGGTATGTTCCAAAGTGCTTCATTAATTTAAACATTTTGAAAATATATACTTGCGAAAACCATTTTGTACATATCCTACAATCATCTCATTCCATAAGATCGCATTTCTTTGAAACATTTTGTCAAACAGTTCATGTGCCTTGTCTATGCTTCCACATTTTCCATACATCTCTATCGAAGCATTTCCAACTCTAATATTTGACAAAAAAATCCCCCTTCCATTATGCTTTGATGGATGTCCATACCTATTCCAAAGCTCTCATTTTGGCACAGTCGGGGAGGACGCCGGCTTTACAATTGCCAATTTCATTTGCTTGAAAGTCTCTAAAGTTTTGTCAACAAATCCATTTTGTCCATATCCTGCAATCATGGCATCCCATGAGACCACATTTATTTGAGGCATTTTATCAAACAGTTTGTGTGCCTTGTCTATGCTTCTATATTTTTTTAAACATGTCTACTAGAGTGGTTGCAACTACTACATCTAACAAAAGTCCTCTGTCCTTTATGCTTTGATGTATGTCCATACCCTGTTCCAAAGGTCCTAAATTTGGCAAAGGCTAGGAGGATGTTGGCAAAGGTTTTAGAGCCTGGCTTTACACCTGCCAATTACGTTTGCTTGAAAGTTTCTAAAGCCTTTTCAATAAACCCATTTTGTGCATATCCTATAATCATAGCACTCCATTAGACCACATTTCTTCGAGGTTTTTGGTCAAACAGTTTGCATGCCTTGTCTATGCTTCCACATTTTGCATGCACGTCTACCAGAGGATTTCCAACTACGATATCTGACAAAAATCCCTCTTTCAAAGCATTTGATGGATGTCTATACCCTATTCCAAAGCTCCCATTTTGGCACTAGATAGAAGTACATTGGGAAATGTAAATTGATCAGGTTACAAACCTATTTGTTGCGATGCTATCTCATTTTTCTGCGATCAAAAACCTTGCCAACATCCCTAAAACTTTTCTAGCATAGAAACTTTGACAGTGAGTTGAGTTATGCGCACTGGCGAGAGAAATAGTTTAAAAAAAATTTACTTTACCATATGCTGAAGTGAAATGGGAAACAAAATGGGTTTTATGTCTTATAGTTTGGCTCTTTGTTCAAGTAAAAAGTAAGTAGAATGTCAACAACTTTTTTTCATTAGGTCTTTTATCATTTATTACCTTTTCCAACAAATCAATGGTTCAGATTTATTCTATAGTAGTCCTTTTAATCTAGACCATTGGTTTATGTATTTCATGTATTGCTGCTCACTAAGGGAATGTCTATGGGCATAATTACATAAGTGTGTAAATAAAACTTAACAATAAATGTGCAAGGAGATCGTTGGCTTTTGTTGAAGCCATCACAGTGACATTAAATGTGGTGAAGTTTACCAAACCACAAAAAAATGACCAGGTTGATTTGTGAGTCGACTAGGCCAAAAAGATTGAAATTGAGGCCCAAAGGATCCAATGCTAGATCGTGGCATACAGAGAAGCCGAAAAAAATGAGTGTGGTGGATGGATGGGCCGGATTGTGGCTGGTAGGGGCCAGAATTTGAGGCTGAACTGGCCATATGATGCCTAAGAAAAGTCCTAAATAGGACTGTTGCAAAAAAAAAATGTTTGAAAGATGTTGAATGTGGGGAGCCCAACCTTTGGAATGGCAATCTCCACACCTTGGCAATGATCTTCAAGTGTGATGTACCTGCTTGAGAGGAAAGTGTTGCATAGAATTGAGAAGACTGGAATCCAGATCGATGACCATACATAGAGCGGAATAAGAAGCCCAATGCTGAGATCTGTGGGAAAGAGAACACGAGACCTTATGGTGAGGAATCTTACCCATTGGCTTGGAGCCGCTACCTAGAGTGTAACACAGGTGGAGACTCCTTCAAATGGGGTTGATCCTTTGAATGGAGACTGTTGGCAATACAGAGGACATGCTGAGGTGAACGCCCCCCAGTGAATGCAGGTGTTGAGGGAATAGAAGACTTCGAGCATATAATGATACATAAATATGTAACAATATCATTTCTTTACAATCCAATAAGAATTACTCCAGCTTAATATTTAGAGATTTTTTAATTTTCAACTTAAGGGCATCACAAGGAGATTTGTCATATTTTTTCTTGTAGGGTTTTAGTATTTTTGATCAGTCTGAGACTTATGTGAAAGCCTGTGATTCTGGAAAGTTTGGGGATTTGCGAAGACATGGACGATGATTGAAGAGTATAGGAAGCAAAACTCAAAATGGGGAAGTGGGCATGGAACAATTTATTTAATAAAGCTTGAGCTTCATAATCACTCCTGAAACTAACACATTCAAACCACATATACCACAGCTACTACATCCTTTGCAAAATCTGTGTATAGACCTGGTCTGTCCCTGAAAGAACACAATCCCATTTGGAATTAACCACAAATAATAATCCAATTTGATATAGATCACAAATCACAATATGATTTGATTTCAAATTACAAATGTGTAACATGCAGATTCAGCCGTGACTTCACACGGATGGGAAAAGATTGATGGATATAAATCTATGTGTTGGCAAGAGAAACTGCTTCGCATTGATAGGTGTTGTCATTGATGGCAACTAAGATCATCCCAATCATCCACATAACACAATTTGTTCACACCGGAAGTTAGAATCAGAATTTGTCTAAGTCTAGGCAGTTAGGAATAGAGCAGGTGATAGGGTCTAGTATCTTGGTCCAAATCTCTCTGGTGGAAAGGCATGGTTTACTGCTGATCTAAAGTAGTTGTAAGCATTGTCAAGACACTCTAAATCAAGAGTTTTGTCCTCCGATGATGAAGGACTCAAAAGATATTAGCTTCCAAGTATCGGGTTTCAGTTTGACAGAACAAACAAAAGAAGAACAATTCAACCTTGTGAATGATCTTAATTCTGGATGTATAGAAGTTGTTTATTGGGCAATTGGTGATGATCAGTGATGGTAGCCGACATGATTGATAATTTGTGAGTGTAAGTTCTGGTCTGCATCTCATATTTTGTATGGATCTAGCCGACAGAGCATAGTACTCAACAAAGTTCTAAATGTTCTTGAAGCCGACTCGTAAAATGATTGTAGATCATGTTGCGGATATATATAGCCGATGGAATTGGATGATTTTTTGTGTGTGGTGTGCGAGTAAGGTGTAATGTGAAGAAGAGCAGAAATCTAAGGTGTGAATGAAGGCAAAGCAGTAAGAAGAGTAGAGCAAAGATGAAATGTGTAAGATCAGTTTTTGCACTTAACCAGAACTGAAACTCTTGCATGGGTAGATGCTATTTATCGGTTCAATAGATGTGCTATTCTCTTGTAATCTTTCTTTAGGCAGTGAGCTGTGGCCAGTGAGCCCGAATGCATGTGCATTCCCATTTGCAAAAATACTTTTAACAGGATATTAAGTTTTGTGAGTTAACCCCCACCGTGGTTTTTCCCTTATCTGGTTTTCCATGAACTAAAAATCTTGGTGTCAAGTGTATTTTTGTGTTGCTTCTCTTACACTTATGATTGTTGTTTTCATGGTTGAATTATTGAATTGTTATTAAGTGGTAAAAAAAATAATTAACTGCAGAAAGTTTAAAAGTTTTGAGACAACTGATTCACCCCCCCTTCAATTGTCTGTCCTATTTCCAACAATTGGTATTAGAGCCAAGTTCCTTCGAGAAGCCTAATAACTTGAGGAAAAGATCTTGGAAGAAGTTTTAAATGGGTTCACTTAAAGATCAACTTTAGTTGGCCCTAGAAGAGCTTGTTCAGTCTAAAACAAAAATTAGTAATATGAGAGGTGAACTTAAGGATGCTGATGATACCATTGAAATGTTAAAAGATAAATTAAAGAAATCTATGCAAAGGAAAAAGGAGCTACTTTTACAGCTGTCCAGTTTACCTGAAGAAAATGGCATGAATGAAGCCTTGGAAGAAAAGACAAAGGAATGTGAGAAGTTGTCAAAAGAAATTGTTGTTCTGAAAATTGAAATGGAATTTGAGGTAATGAGACAAACCAAAGAAAGTGAAGATAGGAAGAAAATTGAAGATCTAAATCAAAAACTAAAAGAAAGAACTAAAGAATGTTGCAAATTGGATAGAATAGCTGGCCATCTAGAGTCTGATCTACAAGAAAGTAGAGATAATGAGAGAGAACATGAAAGGAAAATTGTCATTCTTAGACATGACCTAGAAGTTGCAAATGAATATAAGGAGAAGTTCAAGATAAGCTCAGTAAAACTTGAAGAACTATTGGAAGGACAGAAAAAGGTTGATGACAAGCATGGTCTTGGATATGAGAAAGGTGAAATCTCTGGATTTGGATAGAGAAATTTTCAACCTAGGAATGGGAGAAAAAGAACTAGAAAACTTATGATAAGACAACCTAATGCTCAAAGATATCCATCATTCAATGGAAATTGTCTTAATTGCAACAAATTTCCTCATAGAGGTACTCAGTGAAAAAGCAGAGTAAATCAAAATGGTCCATCGTTCTCTGGTCAATGCTTCAAATGTAATAGGTATGGTCATAGATCAAATGAATGCAAAAGTATGATAATGAATAATGCTAACAATAGACGAATTGGCAATTCCTTCAATGGTTACTATTTTGCTTGCAATGGGTTTGGACACATGGCTAATCAGTACAGATCAAAAGGAAATTTTGTTTGCTTTAATTGCAATAAACCTGGTCATATTGTAAGATTCTGCAGAAGTAGGAACAATGGAAGAAGAGGTCTGGTAAACAGAAAACTGAATGAGTAGAGACAAGACAAAGGCAAAGAAAAAATTGATGCGAATAAGACTCGGAATGAAATAAACAAGACATGGGTCAAGAAAATAATTATGAATGACAGTAATGGATCCGCACTGGAATCCAGTGTTGAAAATTCCTCTGGGAATTGAGTTGGGAGCCTTGGCTTAGGGGGAGCAACATTGTAGATCAAATTCCCCCATCTAGTAAGTAAGTGCCTAAATTTGGCACAGTGAGAAAAAGAGATCTTAAATTGTTTTAGATCATTTGGAAGGATTTCTGGAAGAAAAGAGGTGGATATGGCAAATTGCGGAATAATTTATGAGAAACTATTCAACAAATAGAGTAACCAGATGTATTAGGGCAGAGCATTTATTACAAAGACAAATTAGATGCTATGGAGCATAAAAAGGTCATTCATTTCTCATTTAGATCACTTCGCATTAGAAGAAAGCAAGAAGAGGAGAAGTGAATGAGTTTAGAGACGAGAATTCTCAAGAATTGAAGTGAGAAGAGGATTTCCAAGAAAAACCCGAATCTACAGAACAAGGTATTTCTGTTTTCTGTAAAACCTCTTGAATTCTCAATCTCTCCAAATGGCTACACCTTTACTTGTTGATATCACTGAAAGGCCCTATCCTAAATTTAAGAAGCATCCCTACTAATCTGTTGAAGTCAAGCCGCCAAGTGCCTTTTCGAGTGTTCCATATGGGGTTTTACATGTTGAAGACATTAGGGCATACATTCATTGCAATATAGAAGAATTTGGGAATTTGAAACTACTAGAGATGTTTAAGAGCCATCTAAAAGATGACAATTACCAACTGAAACTTGTATTTGAAGCCCTTAAAAGCAAACATTTTCTGCAAATGATTGAATTTCCATCTTTTGATAAAAGTGAATGGGTTCGGTATGTGTTGAGTTGAATACATGATGAATTTATTTGGCTACTAAAACCATTTAAGATCACTAAAGATGTTATCAGAATTGTGACTGGGCTAAATGCAACCAGTGGATTACCTTCTTTGAAAGCTTTGAAGAATCAAACTGTTACTAATGCAACTGGAGCAAAGTATGACAAAAGAGCAATGACAATAAATGACATCATAGAACTGGATGTCAAATTTGCTTCTATGATCATTGGCTATAAGATCTATCACTCCAACAGGGAGAATTCAGTTTCTGGGATTGCAATATATGCAGCTTATAAGATGTTAAGGGAGATTGCTGACTATGATTTGTGTGAATTACTATAGAATCAGCTGGTAGAGAATCTGAGCAAAATCAAGGACAAGAAAAACTCTTTCAAATATGGTTCTTTGATCATATGCCTATTTTTCTATTTCATGAATGAAATGCCTGGAATACAAGGTGTTCACTGGACAAATGATTGGCCAGTGGCAATCTAGATAATAGAGTATTTATATAGCCTTGGAGATTTAGGTGCACAAAAGATAGCAATCTGGGGGTACGTCAAAAAATTTTAGAGTCTGATGCATGCAAGGGAAAGAATCCCTAATTCGGTTGTAGAAAGTATGAGAATGAGATATGTTTTATGGTCGACATAGATCAATGTTTGATGGAAGCTATAGAACCAAGAGTAGTATGGATAATGCCAATGGGTTATGAGGTGGATGAGAGAGTTCTGGACATGTATGCTCAGCATCTTCTAAGAAAGCCTAAACACACAATGGTTGAAAGATTTGAAACTTATGAAGAGCTAAATTTAAAACTGCATATTGACCTTAGAGAACTTGAAACCACTATGAAAGTAAGAAAAAAAGTTGTGCAGTTAGCTAAAAATCTTAGCCTAACTAAGGAGGCTGTTAGGAAATTCGGAGAAAGAACTGAAAAGGCTGAGAAAGAGAAACAAGATAAGAAACAAATAGGTGCTCTAGTGGAACTCTCTTCCACTTCAAGGACTACTAGGAGCTCTGTTGTTGCCCCTGTTTCTTCCAAGACTGCAAAATCGGAAGCAAAATCATCCAGAAAATGGGAGAAAAGGAAGGAAAAAGAAAGCATCCCGGACCTATGAAAGCATAAGAGAAAAAGAAGAAGATATAGATTCTAACATTGAAATCAAGGAACTAAAGGCCACTGGAACAAGAGCTACAAAAGTAACCAAAGAAAAGTCCTCCGAAAGCAAAAGGGCTAGTAAAAAGAAAAAGATAGAAGCATATGAGGAATATGTTGAAAAGCCCACACTTTCCCTAGAGGATGTGATTAAGAAAGTCACTGTAGATGGTAATTTAAAACCCGTGATTGAATTCTATGATGAATATAGTGATGTGGATAAAAGGGTGTTGGAGGAAGCAACTATCAGATATCTCAACATCTACAACAAGGCACTGATTGAGATAACTTCTAAGTTGCCACAAAGTCTGGAGAATATTTTGGAGTTGAGAAAAGAAAATGCCAAGAGCAAGGACATAGAGATCAGGGAATATGAAATAATAAATTTGTGTCCTTAGATTTCACCTGATCAAATAGATATGATATTCAAGGAAGTCAAAGATGACTTTAGAAGCAAAAAGAGAATGAACAAACTCATGCTTGGAGAAACAAGTGAAATTGTTAAAGAAACTCAAGAAATTCTTTTGAAAGCATTGAAAAAGCACAATTTTCCCATAGCCACAGAAGAAGTTTCGGATGGTGAAGAAGAGAACATCATTGAGCAGCAATCTAAGTTGGGTGAAGCCTCTATTCCAAAAGTGGAACAAGTAAATTATGAGAATACAAAAATGTTGGATAAAATAGTTGATGCAAGAGATACTCCTAATCCACCTGACCTGTCAAGAAAAGAAGACAATATTACTACTTCACATAGCCCTCCAGATCAGGTAGCAAGTGGTGAATAAACATGAAAGAGTCCATCTGCAGAGAACACAGAGAAAGGTAAAGCAAAGAAAGAGGAATAAAAAGGAAAGAAAGATAAAGCAGAAGAAGATGGTGGAAATGTTGAAGCACCTAAAGCAGATACTGAGAAATCTAATGAACAAAAGGATGGTTTAGAAAATGTTGCAAGAGACACTGCAAATGCAGTGAAAAGTCTTCTTGGAAAAGAGATGATTGAGGTTGATGAGCCTGAACTACTCCAAGGTCTAGCAAATCCAGATGCTCTCTCTCCAATTCAATTGATGAAAATAACATCATTCACCCAAGTAAAGGCTAGAGAAAAGATGTTAAAGTTCCACATGGAGGACAATGAGCTACTAGGGCTTGCAACCAAGATTTTGGAAAAGGTAATTCCTTCCTACCAGAAGAGTCCATCTGATTCCCCCTCCGAACATCTGAAAAATCTTGTAAGTTCTGTAAATACTCATTTTGAGTCCTTTGAGAAGTCCGCGGAGGCAAAAGTTCAGAAAGAATTCTTGGATAAGAAATTTTGTAAAATAGAGAACCTGATAGGAAATGATAGAAGAATACTTGGTATTAGCATAAAGAGTATTCAAAATGCTCTAAATGATGGAAGTGATATGTACAAATTTTGTCTATCATGGCCCAAAGTTAATGAGGATATTGAGAAAAGGATAAAGGAGCAAGAACAGAAATTGTCAAATCTTTCTCAAAATTTTGATCCTCTAACAATTTTGCCTAGAAGTCAAGATTGTCAAGTAATCAGCTTGACAAATGAGATAAAGAAGATTGTTAAAGAAAAAGGTAACATTATGAAGAGAATGTGTGAGCTCTGGGGATTGATTGCCCCCAAGTTAGAAGCCATGTTTAATGCCCTATCAGAAGCTCAGACTGCACTTCAGACAAGTAATCCTCCAGATCTGATAAAGGTAGAAGCATATGCATTTTTGCTGAGTGGACACATCTCAATTTTGGATGGAATGAAAGGAACTTGGGCCTCTAAACTTGTGCATTTGAAAAATAGTTTTGCAGACATTCTCAAGTTCATGTGAATAGAACTTAATGATTACTTGTACATATGCGGCATTATACACAGAGTCTTTGTAGAATTTTGGCTTGCAGACCCCACCCTTTTCCATTGATGTCAAAGGGGGAGTGAAGAGTAGTGAAAAATGAGGAATCCAGCAAAGGGGGAGCATTGGAAAGAAGAATGAACAATAGTATGGAGCACAAGTAAAGGGGGAGTTATTGTGACACTTAGTCATTTTTTACTAAGTGTTGCCATCAATGCCAAATAGGGAGATTGTTGGAAAGAGGCATGGCTTTGCATTGATAGGTGTTGTCTTTGATGGAAACTAAGATCATCCCAATCATCCACATAACACAATTTGTTCACTCTAGAAGTCAAAATCAGAATTTGTCTAAGTCCGGGTAGTTAGGAACAGAGCAGGTGATAGGGTCTGGTATCTTGGTTCGGATCTCTCTAGTAGAAAGACATTGTTTGCTGCAGATCTAAAGTAGTTGTAATCATTGTCAATACACTATAAATCTAGAGTTTTGTCCTCTGGTGATGAAGGTCTCAAAATATATTAGCTTCTAAGTATCGGGTTTCAGTTTGACAAAACATACAGAAGAAGAACATGCCGACCTTGTGAATGATCTTAATTCTAGATGTATAGAAGTTGTTTATTGGGCAATTGGTGATGATTAGTGATGGTAGATGACATGATCAATAATTTGCGAGTGCAAGTTCTGGTCCACATCTCATATTTTGTATGGATCAAGCTGACAGAGTAGAGTACTCAACAAAGTTCTAAATGTTCTTGAAGCTGACTGGTAAAATGATTGTAGATCATGTTGTGGATATATATAGCTGATGGAATTGGATGATTTTGTGTGTGTGGTGTGTGAATAAGATGTAAATGTGAAGAAGAGCATAAATCTAAGGTGCGAATAAAGGTAGAGCAGTAAGAAGAGAAGAGAAAAGATGAAATGTGTAAGATCAGTTTTTGCACTTAACCAGAACTGAAACTCTTGCATGGGTAGATGCTATTTGTCAGTTTAATATCTATGCTATTCTCTTGTAATCTTTCTATAGGCAGTGAGCCTCCATTTGAGTACTGAGCTCTGGGTAGTGAGCCTGAATGCATGTGCATTCCCATTTGCCAAAATACTTTTAACAAGGTATTAATTTTTGTGGGTTAACCCCCACCGTGGTTTTTCTCTTAACTAGGTTTCCACTTTAAAAATCTTGGTGTCAAGTGTATTTTTGTGTTTCTGCTCTTACACTTATGATTGTTGTTTTCATGGTTGAATTATTGAATTGTTATTAAGTGGTAAAAGAAATAATTAATTGCAAAAAGTTCCAAAGTTTTGAGACAATTGATTCATCCCCCTCTTAGTTGTCTATCTTATTTCCAAGACTACGAGATTCGAGTTGACATATGATATACCCCCACCTTGACTGGTTGTGTTGTTAAGTGGGTTGAGGGGGTTGGTGTTGAGATTGCCCGTGTTGGTATTGCAGTTGGATCTAAGGTTTGTGTTTGTGTTTGCATGGTGTTAACTCCCTGGGTTTGGGCTTGTGAGGTCACAATGTGTATCCTTCATGTTCTCTTAGCTTGTCCTTACAGATTTGCTGAGAAAATAAAAGGATTTGATGTGTGAGTCATGACGTTTGTGTTATTTTCCTCAAAAGGGGGAGGTATGTTTATCGTGACAGATTCATGTGAGGTTTGTCCTAGGGGTATGTTGGCGTGTTCTTGCGTTTGACTTGCATGGTAATTAGACGATGAGGCATAGCTTTGGCTTGTCATGGTGATACTAGAGGGCCTTGGTATGATGGTGCTTATATCAACACCTTCGGGAAGTTTAGTTCCATTTTGTATGAGGCGTAAAGATAGCTTTGGGGCTCTGTGGAAATCATTTCATCTAGGATCGTCAACACTGTAGGGTCTTGTCTTGCGGCTTCAAGGACTTCAAGTGTAACCTTGGGTTCATCATCTAGCAAGAAGAGATTATCAAAGGGGTTTCCCATGTTTCAACTAGGTTGTTCATTGGGAGTGGTGCCAAATCTCATAGTTTCAATGTGAGAGTCTTGAGGACGTTCTAAGTCTTCTTCTCCCTTTCTTTTCTTTTGCAACCGTGTTTCAGCCATAAGAGACCTAGGTAATTTATGCAAGGTGAAAAATGACAATGCTAAGTTTTTGGTATTTTTTGGGATAAAATGAAGATGTAAGTTGTGAATGCAATTCTAAGGGGACCTAAAGAAATTGACCTCCCATTGTCATTGCCCTTTCCATGTAACACCTTCAAATGATGAAGTTGTAGAGAACCTTACGAACTAGGGCTACTCCAAACCACCTTGCAAAGCACATGAAAGATACACTACAACCAACCATAACAAGAAACTTTGTGTTTTCCCATTGTCTTTGATGCCATTGCCATAGGGAACCTGAACATTAGAGAACAAAATGACTATCTATGATCAAGTTCAAATTATAGAGCCACACCACAAATACTTTCAAGTTAGAATGAGATGGGGTTTTAACATTCTTCTAATATATAATTAAATTGATAACTATAATATTTCTTTATAGTCAAATATTCCACACTAGTGAAGCACATCCTTATCGCTTGATAGAGCAATCAACCTTAGAATTAGTATATGTTCCCCATCTAATAATTGATGAACTTGGTGAACACTATAAGCTTCTATAAGAATAACTCATTATCCTACTAACAAACATGAATAACTCAACATATAAAGGGGATATTCCACCCATCCAACTATGAAAAATCATAGAAAAATAACTAACTAAGATGGTCACAACTCCATCTTGATCAATTAGAAAAAAAGAAAGAAAAGAAATCAATCACACTAGCAATTTAAATAGACTCCATTGCCCAAAACCAAGTGGAGGTTCAAGTCAACCTAGCCTCACATGAGGGACCTTGGGATTGTGAATGAAGTTACAACCTAAGTCTAGAAGCACACTCTTATCACCCATCACCACTCCATCATGATCCTAATTATAATTAATCATTAATTAAAATTTAATTAATAGAAACAAATCAAAGTGTGTTAATAAGGATAGATGTGGCAACCTTGGCATTGAAACAACAATGGTCATAACACTCTTTAATCCTCGTGCAAGTGAGCATTTAACTTCATTTTGCCTTGGGTAGCTCCACCCTTCTGTGCTTCTAGGTTAGTTTATCAGTACCACATGACACAAAGGCTACATAATACAGAGTGAATAAAATAAGTATTATTGTGAATGAAAAAGACATTATTTTGAGTGCCTAACAAATAGATGGAAGAAGTGGGTCTAGGAACTTGTTGTCTCAAATACCACAAAAAGTTGTGTGCTCCCTCCATTGATTCACTCACTCCCTCACTCATATCATAGTTTCAATTCGTTGCCATGTTTTTGGGAAAATATCTACACAACAACACACGTAATATTATAATACTAAAGGTACATAATAGTTGAATGAAGGAATGTAGTTTGTAGTAAGAAAAACAATATTACAATAAACTAGTGGCCATGGGATCGAGTCTTGGCACAATGCTTTACGCATACAATACCAGCAATAGCAAAAGTATGAATATGTCGTGCATGTTTTAGACTAATAATTGTCCTCCTTTGTCATCTAGTGAGTTAGCTATTAATTTGGTACATTGGACCATTCAATTCTTTCTTATAGTTGCTCATATTAAGCCTCATGTCACATGGTTCTAGCACAACTTACACTATACAAGCAAATGTGGAATGTCAATACAGGGTTGTTGATTACCATTTCTTAAATTAGAGAGTGCATGTTTTATTTCGTACATAGTCATATGGAGTAGGTATGTAGTCTAAAATGAATTCCATCCGCCAATATCAAGTGACCTAACACTTTGATTTGATATTAATGATTGTGATTGTTTGGATGGTCATCCCTATATCCAACAAACATTTTAAACTAACCATCTCCATCTGAAACTGCATGCAAGTTCACCCAACACCTATCAACATAACAAAAATTTAAAATTTAAAACTATCTGTAAAATTATTGTGATTGTTTGTGTGGTTTTATGATGTACATGGACACCATTATTCTGATTGTTTTGTCTCCCTTTCTACTCCGTTCTTTACATAGCTCTTCTTGTACGTAAAGCTGATGTTGTACTCCAAGTACCTCCACCTCTCACGTTCTTCGTCCTTCTGTAAATGTACTTATCATCACCGACTCCCCTCTTCTCTCTGGAAATGGCTATCCAGCCCCTAAAAATGCACCGGAGCATGGACAACCGTTTCCCATGACCATGCATCCATACATGGTCTTTTCAACTTCGCAGACTACAGTACGTCCCTCTCCTTCTGCATGCCTCGTCTGCTGCATCCAGACTCAAATTTCAATACGTGCAAAGTGCAGATTCATTAAAACTTACTGCATTCCACAGATCTTGGACTGCATAGATCCCGTTATTTTATAAAGGAAATTTGCGCGGGTTTAGGCAATTCTATTTTTTAATATATACCTTAGAAAAATGTACATTGTAGAAAGCATAATTTAAATAGAAAAAAAAATTGTTTTTGATGTAAAAAATTTAATTAAGAGTTTTTTATGGTTATAGTTTTTATTTTTAAGGGATAGGTTTTATATGAAATCTTCTAAACTCGTAATATAATTTATTTATATTAAGATGTATCATAATATTTTAGAGACAACATTGAATAGATAATTGTCATAAAAAAATAAAATACTTGCTTGGTGCTACTGTGTAAGTAATTTTTAATTATATTACAATGCTAAACACTAATAGTTAAAGAATATTTTCATTTTATTTCTTTTACAATTATTTTTTTCCCTTCTAAAAATACTTTTATTTCTTTCCATTTTTAAGTATATCTTTTCACTTCTAATTCTATTTTTTAATTGTTTTATAATTTTCTATTCCAAAATCACCATCTTCCCTTTAGGGCCTAAATTGGATGGTCATAATACCATATGGTTGTATTTAATTATTTTAGTTCTAAAATACAATTAGTATCACTTGAAAAGGTAGACTTTTGGTAAACTCTCAAAATTTCTATATATAGCCTATATATAATTCTCTTTCTAAAATAAGGTAGGCCTTCCGCCTTACCATTTGAAGGGCAACTTCAAAGAAATAACATTTTGCTTGACAACAAGATGACCATCAAATTTAAACCTAGCTTATCTTATATTAATTTTTCCACTCCAAATTACATGCAAAAGTAAAACAATATAACTAGTATAAATATCTTAAATACGTCTATCTAAAAAAACACCAAAAGGTTCTTTATTTTATTTTAATTATTTTCTTTTTATTTAGTTAAGAGTTATTTTATTTTACATTAAAATTTATTATTTACAATACATAATTTTTTATTTTTTATTTAAGAATTATTTTATTTTATTAGGTTGTTTACTTTTATTTTTATTTAAGAATTATTTTATTTTATTAGGTTGTTTACTTTTACTTTTATTTAAAGAGCTATTAAATACTTTTGTATGTAAATTTTAATTTTACTTTAAAAACTACCATTTTATGATTTCCAAATTCTTTTGTTTTGTTTTTACTTTAAAAAGTTAAGTAAATACTAGTATAGTTATAATTATTTTAGCAGAAATTGAAGGGAATAATTATAACATATTAATATAAAACAAAAGTCATGCAAAAATATCAATTTACTACTTATAAATGAAACTAATAATTACTATAATATTTCACTTAATTTAGATTTTTTAAAACATAAACTATTATAACAAATCTTATTTACTTTTATTTTAAAAAAGACCTATAAAAAAGAATGAATTCCTTTCATCTAGAAAGAATTTGAATATGTAAGTTTGATAGGTGTTCTAAGTGGTATCAAGGAGTCTATGTATACAAAACCTAAAACACAACAAATCTATATTATAAAATAAAATAAAATAACTGTTAAGTAAATAAAATAATTCTTTTGTTTTTTTTTACTTTAAAAAGTTAAGTAAATACTAGTATAGTTATCTTTAGAAAAATCAAAGTAAATTTATTTTCTAATTAGTTTATTTACTTAAGAGTTATTTTATTTTATTTTATTTTATAATATAGATTTGTTGTATTTTATATATATTCAAATTCTTTCTAAATGAAAGGAATTCATTCTTTTTATATCTCTTTCTAAAATAAAAATAAACAAGATTTGTTATAATAGTTTTTTTTTTTTTAAATTAAGCCAAATATTATAGTAATTATTAGTTTCTTTTATAAATAGTAAATTGTTTTGCATGACTTTTGTTTTATATTATTATGTTCTTATTAGTCCCTTCAGTTTCTGCTAAAATAAAAAAAAGGATTTAATTATAATCATTAGAAGTAAAAATTAAAGTTGTTTATAAAGTTTTGGGAAGAGTATATCTATAGAAGTTGGATTTTGTTATAAATTTTGTCATGTTATTAATTTAAAAATAAAAAATATTAATAAAACATGATGATAAGTTAATGGTATTGTATATTGTGTTCTATAGCGTGTGCAATGATTTACTATGCTACAACAACACTTATCTCATAGAATGCACATTGCTTGCCACAATTTAGATTTCACTATTTACATAGTAGAATTGAGATAAAAATAATGTTTACATAACTAAGATACAAATACTATCTATATACATAATGCGTTTATCTTATAAAAGAAAGGCATCAAAACAAAAATAAAAATGCACATGTTCCTATTTCTTAGACCAGCCCAATTCATCCATTTGCATTACATCAATACAAAAAATACTAAAAAATACTAAAAAAATACAATACAACTATAATATTTTGAGGACCTAGCATAAGAGGCAATGTTTCAAGGTGGCCAAGGGATCGTGAAGAGGAGTGATGGTGTTGTACACACACATGCAACAAAGGTAGCATAATGAGAGTTCTCATGTGGAGAAAGACAGGTTGCAAGATCGACAATGAGGAGTTTGGTATTTTATGCTTCAAGAGTACATGGTTGCTAGTAAAGTAGAAGCAACCAAATAAGAATGGGTCATGAAGATGAAGAGGTGGTAGTGGAAGTGTTGGTTACTGATGTGGATGTAGGAGGAACATGTAGGTGTTGTATTAGTTGTGTAATGAAGGAACAATGTTACGAGGTATGATTCAGAAATCTTTGTTTGTTCACATTGCTTACCACATAAGGAGTTGGTATCCCATATTTTGTTGAGTCATTTGAGGGCCCATATTCTAGACATGGATGGAGTATTGGATCAAACACTTAATGGATTAGTCTGTTGTCCCGTGCATGTAGTTGTCATTGATTATTGATATAAGATGATGTGGTACTATTATCTCAAGAGGAATATTAAGTGCATAACCATATATATCTTGTTGAGATCATCTTAATTATGTTGGACTCTCATTATAACCTTGGATTCCAAGTTGGTGAAGGAGATTTGTTGTCAATTATGAGCTACAATTGTCATAATCATTGGAGGCATTGTCGTAAAAGGAGTTGTGTAGGATGAAATGTTGTTTGGGAAAAACTTATGACTATTTTAGGCACTAAATGTTTGGGTAGTAAATTAGTATTTACTTATCAAACTACTTCTTGTACCAAAATTAGGGAGAGTTAACGACATTGAATGAAGATGGTGGAGATTAGTGGTGGTTACTCTTATGAGGAACAAAATGGAAAATAAAGAGATTACTCTTAGGAGAGAAAGATGAAGAGCAATATGGGTGTCAAACTTGGAAAACTTGATGTGGATCTCTAAACAAGGATAGAATTTATTGAGAACACTTACGACTATTATAGGCACTAAATGTTTGGATAGTTAAATGATAGTCTTATCAACAAAAGAATATTCAATCCTAAAACCTCTCTTAACTATTATGAAAGTGATACCCATGTGCTATGTGATATTATGCATAAGGATTATTAGGGTTAGATATGGACAAAATATGCAATAGGCTCTCACTACCCTATTCACAAGGTAAGAGATGACAACATGATGAAAAGACCGATCTTATATATAGATTAGAATTGTCAAGCACCTTAAATGGACTATCAACACAACTAGGACTATCATAACAGTCAATAGGAATAGATCAAACCAGGTATGAAGATAATTTGATATATCTTGTCAAGGTGTGAAGGAGGGGTTTTCTAGGAATCACAAATGTATAGGATAGTCATTGTAACCTTAGGAATATCACACATGACATTGTTTGAACAATAGTCTAAAATAATAATGATCAATCCCTAAGAATTTCATAAGTAAATTGGTGCATTACAACCTATCAATCACAATATCATTGAAGGATAAATGGTGAGATAGGTTATTAAAGAAAAATGTAATGACGAGAATATGAGAAGATGAGAAGATGAGAAGGAAGAAGAATTTAATGATGAGATATAGGTTGGACATTGCGCTATGACATGGAGATTTATTACAACTAATAGTTGTTATGGTAGCAATTGCAAGACGCTTAGTGAAGAAATCACTATTGCATCATGAGCTAAAGACATAAAGGTATTAAGAACATAAGAACATACATAATTGAATTAAAATGGATATAAAGAACATAGCTTAGACTTTGATATTGGAGTTGATCAATTCCCCACATTTTGGCTTCAAAATCCTCAAATTCTTCTTTTTCACAAGTCTAATCATGAATTCTACATAACTCTAGAATAGGATTAGTGAAATTTATGGAAAAAACAAACATATATCATCAAATTCAATCTATTTATCAATGGTAATTATATTTGAAACAATATCACACATGAAACATGAAACTTTATGTATAAATAATCAAATTTTCTCTAAAAAAAATGCAAAATCAATTAGTCTATGTTGAAAAAACAAAAAAAGTGGTAAATTGATCCAAATTGATTGTTAATATGTCAAAGAACATGAAAAATAATTATTTTGTCCAATATACTGCATGACCAGGAATAATAGGCATGTGGGGTCTGAATCACGGATCCCACATGCTTTTTGCCCATTTTTTTTGCTTCCCATAACACACTCGCATTATAACACAAGTGCATTCTAGGAAGCATAAAAATAATAAGCTTCATTCATCCAAAAATCATAACCTTCTCAATGTTATAGAGATAGAGATAGATAGGGAAGCATAAAAAGATTAAGATTTCTCTATCCTCCCTCTCTACAACTCTATTTGCCTCTCTTTCTCTATATCTTTCTCCATCTCTCTATCGACCCATTGGAATGTGAGGGAGAGAGATATAGAGATAGAGAGGTACATATGTTTAGATAGAGGGATGATAGATGAATCAAGAGATAAAGGAATAAAATAGATAGACAGAAAGGTATGTATATGTTGAAACACACAAGACAACTGAGAGGCGGGGGGTGAATTAGTTGTCACAAAACTTAAACAATTTCTGCATCTTAAACATCATCCACTTATTTACTATTTTTATGATTAGAAAATGAAAAACTCAGAATCAAGAATTCTAACACAATTGCAAGATCATACACAATAGACACCAGATTTTTATGTGGAAAACCTTGTAAAGGGAAAAACCACAGTTGGGGTTAACCCACAAGATTTTCAAGTAAAGCACAATACTAAAAATCAAAGGCTCACTACCATTAGGGTTCACTACCCAGAGCTCACTACTCAAAGAGGCTCATTGCAAACGGTGGCTCACTGCTAGAGATTTGAACTAAGATAGTAGCATATATTCCATGCCTGAATTCAGTTCCATTGAAGCGTAATTCTCTTCCTTTGCTCTACTCTACTTTCTTCACTTAACTTCACATCTTTTTCCCCCAAGGACACCCTTTTTATTACTCAATTACAAGTATATATATCATTCATCAACCTTGGAATATCCATCAAGGTCGGCAATACATTCATCAACCATTAGAACAATCTCCAAGGTCAGCATTACAAACATTTACAAAATAGGTCTTGACCTAATACAAAAATATGCTAAGGAAATGTAGTAAAGATGTATGTGGATCATGCCATACCTTAGCTGGGACTCAAACACAATCTTCCATGCCACAACACGCTTCTAAAATCTTCAATAGATCTCCGCAATCACTGGAATTAACCAAGTAAGCTAAGACAGGTTACACACTACGTTATCTAGGGATAATATTCAAATATGATCTCCATTCCTTAACACGGACCAATGTAAGGGTAGGAACACAATCAAGAGGCATACACAAGCACATTGTCATTACTAGGAGCAACCGTACAAACTCTAACAACTTTATCAATGAGATTCTTCACACTGGAGCACATGAACTTCACTGTCTTCAACTGTCATAAAAGAAAGATAGCTTGCGGACCACAAAATCATGAACCAATGTAGTTGTAGGCACTTATCATCATCCCAGACTTCCCTCTAGAACCATAGAGAAAAATACTTCAATGCAGAGGAATGCGGAGCAAAACACTTTCTCTCTATCACCAGTGAATAATTAGAAAAAGCAAGTTTTACTTTGGTGAATTAAAACCCACTCAATTCTTCATACCGGAGGCTCAAACTTTGGATTTAGCATCTTTAGACATCCCTCTAAATAACTTCCAATCCGCAGACCAATATCTTCAATCTACAAGAAATGTAGACTAATCTTCCAGACTGTTCTTCATTATGCAACTCATTGTCTTCACTGTGATTCACTATTTCCTTTCTGATTCTTCTGGAGGGGCTAATTTTCTCAATGTCCTCAACATACAAGGCTTCTAAACAAATAAGAAAATAGGATAGAATTGATAGCAATAAAAACAAAGATATGTTGACACAAATGACAACATCGATTAGGCACATACTTGCAACAGTATTTAGAGAGTGGGGGTGACATAGAAAGGGGGAGGGGGAGAGGGATAAATAGAGACAAATAGAGAGAGGGAGATGTAGAGAGATAGAGAAGGACATGGACATGGATAGGGAGAGAGGGGGGACATGGAAAGATATGGAGAGATAGAGATAGAGTTAGAGAAAGGAAAAAATATAGAAAGAGGGGCAAATAGAGAGATAAAGGGATAGGTGGAGATAGAGACGGGGAGGGGGAGAGAGGGGAATTGAGATAGACAAAGGGGTCTAGAGAGAAGGAGAAAGCTAGATAAAGAGGGAGATAGAGACATATATAGAGAGAGGGGAGATATAGGGAGATAGAGAGTGAGGGAGAGATGGATAGGGAAATACAGAGAGAGGTATAGAAGGATATATTAAGAGATAGGGCTATGGGGAGAAATAGAGATAGGGAAAGAGATGGAGAGATGTCCATCTAGACATACCTAGAGAGAAATTTAAAGAGGTAGAGGGATGGGGAGAGAGATAGAGAGGAGGAGAGACATAGAGAGGGAGGGAGAGAGAGGTAAAGAGGGATAGATTAAGAGATAGGGATCTATGTGGAGAGATAGAGATAGGGAAAGAGATCAAGAGATGTGGACAGAGACATAGGGAGATAGATTTGAGGTAGAGGAATTGAGAGAGAGATAGAGAGGGGGAGTGAGATAGTGAGGGAGGGAGAGACAAAAAGGTACGGTTAGAGAGAGGGGATCGATAGAGAGAGCAACCCTAAACCCCTAAACCCTAAACACAAGTAACCCTAAACCCCTAAACCCTAAACCCTAAACTTGAGCAACCCAAAACTCATAAACATCAAATCATGCCCCTGACCCCTAAACCCTAAACTCAAGCAACCAAGCTAAACCCTTAAACATATAGTTTGATCTAGGGGATGATGGAGGATCGATGGGAAATGGATGTAGAATTCTTAGATCTTGATTATCATTATCCTCTAATGGATGAACTATTTGATAGGATCCAAGATATTTGTTTGATTATCTATGTTTTCTTGCCCGAACTAATGTGTCTCATCATGGGATATTGATGAATAATTAATAGGACTAGTTGGATAATGGATAGGGCTAATGGGATGATGGATAGGAGTGATGTGGGTTACTTGCTCATGGATAAGATCTTGATCATAGATAATAGCTTGATCACAGGGAGGATAAGCATGGATAGCGCGATATTAGATGTGGATAGGGTAAGTGGGGATGCATTGATATTCAATGGATTGGGGAGTAAGAGGTGGTGATGCCCAGGTTTACTAGGAGATTTTGGAGGATCGATGATGGGATCGATGTAGATGGGTTAACCATGAGATGGTAAGGGATCCAAGACATGGGATTAGATGAGATGTTTAGATTTTGATTAGGATGGGTGGTTGATGTTTCCACATGCTTTGGACTAGGCTCTTGGGTTTCTTAGATGGATGTGATGGGTTCTTCGATGGGATCAATAATCTTTGGATGTTTGAAAATATGGCTATATGATGGGGTTTGACTTGGACTTATGGTAGGAGACTCTTCAATGAAATTGATAGACATAGGAGTGGATGATGGTGTTGGAGTGGTAGGCATGTTATTGGGAGGTTCTTTGTTACCTACTCATAGATAGGAATTTGAGTACATGATGTTTTTTCAAAGATTCCTTGCTAATAGTCCTTAGGTGACATCCTTCATGGCTTCATGGGTTGATGGACTAGGATATGCATATAGTTGATGGACAATGATGGAAGATGCTGTGGGATTAGGATTAGGATCAAGTGAATGGATATAGGAGGGGATGGATTGGGATTGGGAGTGTTAGAGGGGGATGAAATTGGATCAGTGGATTTGGATGGCTCCATATCTTTTCTTTTATTTTTGGATTTTGTAAAGAGTCTTTGGAGAAAACTTTTCAAGGGTTCATGGGTTGATGGATTAGAGCTTAGAATGTTTGATGGTGGATTAGATGGTGAGTTATATAGTGGATGGATGATACAGATTAATGGATTAGGAGATGGGTGGACTAATGGGTTAGGATTAGGAGGATTGGAGGGAAATTATAAAATAATTCCCCTTTAACCCTAACCACTAAACCCTAAACTTGAGCAACCCTAGAAATTCATAAACATTAAACAATGCTGCTAAAGGTCTAAGCAACCCTAAACTCATAAACCCTAAATAATGCCCCTAAACTTGAGCAACCCTAAACCTCTCTCTATCTCCCAAAACCCATAAACCCTAAATTATAATGCCCCTAAAACCTAACCCCTAAACCATAAACCCAAGCAACCCTAAACCCTTAAACCCTAAAAAATTCTCCTAAACCCTAAACTTAAGCAACCCTAAACTCATAAACCCAACCAACCCTCTCTCTCTCTCTCCAAAACAAGAAAACTAGCTCTCTCTCTCTCTCTCTCTCTCTCTCTCTCTCTCTCTCTCTCTCTCTCTCTCTCTCTCTCTCTCTCCTTATCACCCTATCTCTCCCCTCCATCTCCATCCTCACTCCCTCTTCCTCCCTCTCCTCTCCCTTGTTGACAAAGAACATGGAAACAAGAAAACTAGGGTCCATGCAAAGAGGGATGAGGATATAAATTGGGATGATGAAATGGAAACGAGATAATTTATGAAATTTCATTAGATGGGAAGAATGATGCGGAGATGTAGAGAGGAGAGGGAAGTAGAGAGCGAGAGAGATAGGCTAGGAGGTAGAGACATGAGAGAAGTAGAGAGTGTGAGAGGGTAGGAGGTAGATAGGGGAAGGAAGAAGACAGTGAGTGAGAGGGTAGGAGTTAGAGAGGGTAGGGAAGCAAAGACTGAGAGAGAGGATAGGAGGTAGAGAGGGGAGGGAACTAGAGAGTGAGAGAGAGGGTAGGAGGTAGAGAGGGGGGGAGAAGAGAGTGAGAGAGAAGGTAGGAGGTAGATAGGAAAGGGAAGCAGAGACTCAGAAAAAGGGTAAGAGGTAGACAAGGGAGGGAAGTAGAGAGAGAGAGAGAGAGGGTAGAAGGTAGACAGGGGAGGGAAGAAGAGAGTGAGAGAGAAGGTAGGAGGTAGACAGGGGAGGGAAGTAGAGACTCAGAGAGAGGGTATTGTAAATAAATAAAATTTAATGTAACATAAAATAACTCTTAACTAAATAAAAATAAAATAATTAAAGTAAAAATAAAATAACTTTTTGGTGTTTTTTAGATAGATGAATTTAAGATATTTATACTACTTATATTGTTTTTCTTTTGCATGTAATTTGGAGTGGAAAACTTAATAGAAGATAAGCTAGGTTTAAATTTGATGGTCATCTTGTTGTCGAGCAAATTGTTATTTCTTTGAAATTGCCCTTTAGATGGTAAGGCGTAAGGCCTACCTTATTTTAGAAAAAAAATTATATATAGGCTATATATAGAAATTTTGAGAGTTTACCAAAAGTCTCCCTTTTCAAGTGATACTAATTGTATTTTAGAACTAAAATAATTAAATACAACATGGTATTATGACCATCCAATTTAGGCCCTAAAGGGAAGATGATGATTTTGGAGTAGAAAATTATAAAACAATTAAAAAATAGAATTAGAAGTGAAAAGATATACTAAAAAATGGAAAGAAATAAAAGTATTTTTAGAAGGATAAAAAATAATTGTAAAAGAAATAAAATGAAAATATTCTTTAACTATTAGTCTTTATCATTGTAATATAATTAAAAATTACTTATACAATAGCACCAAGCAAATATTTTATTTTTTTAATGACAATTATCTATTCAATGTTGTCTTTAAAATATTATGATACATCATAATATAAGTAAATTATTCTACGAGTTTAGAAGATTTCGGGCTAAATTTTTTTTAAACCGTGTGAGACAATTGGGAGCACTATTAATCCTCACATATAAAACCTATCCCTTAAAAATAAAAATTATAACCATAAAAATACTCTTAATTAAAATTTTTACATTAAAAACAATTTTTTTTTTCCTATTTAAATTGTGCTTTCTACAATGTACATTTTTCTAAGGTATATATTAAAAAATAGAATTGCCTAAACTGGCGCAAATTTCCTTTCTAAAATCAGTAAGTTTTAATGAATCTGCATTTTACACGTATGGAAATTTGAGTCTGGATGGAGCAGAAGAGGCATACGGAAGGAGGGGGACGTACTGCAGTCTGCGACGGAAAATTGCGAGGTACTGCAGTCTGCGACGTTGAAAAGATAGTCATTGGAAACTGCGAGGTCATGGGAAACGGTGCGTTTTTAGGGGCTGGATAGTCATTGCCCCTCTCTTCCACTTTTGTTTTGTACGAATAGGTAGAGCCATCTTCCACACTTTACCTGTACATTCCGCGTTTCTTTCCCATGCTCTCCTGTTCAAATTGGGTCCACCTCTCACCGACCAAATAGATCACCCTGTACTGATAGATCTTTTCTGCGCGTAATGACTGTTACTATATTCACTCCAACTCGAATGACAGTGTTTCTGAATTTGACTTCAACGGCTTGGATTGCTTCAATGGTCTTCCAAGACAATCATTTTGTAATCTGTGCTAGAAGAATTCTTTTGACATAGCAGTCTATGGCTGCATCTAGTGTCGGGGAGGGAAGTTCTGTAAATCAAACAAACACCGCGTACGTATAGAACAGAGCACATAAAGGACAAAAACTACAACACACAAGTTTGAATAGCTCTTGAATTGATTGCTGATGTTTTTGGTCTTCAAAATCTGCTATTCAGCTGAGCTGCTTCCGTCAACTTTCCATGGGGAAGAGAGAAGGAAGTTCACCCTGTGAAACGCCTTCTTTTTGGCTTTAGTGACTCATATATTTAAAGGCAACTTACATATTCTCCAAGATGGGATATGCGATGGCAACTGAGGGTGAGCAGCCCAGCAGAAGGATCGATGGCCGAGCGAACGATGCTGCAATAAGTTTAAATGTTGCAATAAACAGAGGAGATTCAGGTCATTTTGTTTTTTTTTCTGATTATTCATTTATAATAATGTCTATTACTCTATGTGTATATAAATATGTAGCTAAGATCATCAATACAATGCTACCTTGGGACTAGTGTCCTCCGTATTTAGTATGCATTCTTTGGCATACTTTACCCTTAGCCATAGCCATTGTAGTTTCAGGTCTTTTACCTATTAGACCTTCTTTACCCTTAGCCATTCTTGAAGACTATCATATTTAATCTAAGACTAGCTTCTTTGTTTTCACTAACTATTTATATTATAGAGAGAAATGTCACTTGACAATGATTTTGGATGTTTATCTTACAGATTGGCTGACGTATATACTAGATTCATCAGATGCAAGAGACTTTATCAAAGAAAAGTACAAAGATGGAGATACAGCCTTGCATGTAGCTACTAGGAGAAACTACTCGCATATAATGAGCCAGTTAATAGACTTTGAACCTGAACTGTGTTGTTAGCTTAATGACAACCAAGAAACTCCGATTTGTATGGCAGCGAAATTGGGCCATCTGGAAGCAGTAAGAGAGTTGATAAAGAGGAACCCAGATGCTGTTAAGAAACCAAATGTTTATGGAATGAACGAGCTACACTTGGCTGCCCAGGTAAGCCAAGTGCGAATTGTTGATTACTTGAATAAAGCGGTAGTTCTATCAGAGTTGGTCAACCAGGGAATTGAGAAGCCTCCATGCATAAATAATCATCATGTTGACGGAAAAGAACCTTCTCCAAAGTCAGGGCCTCTGGAAAGTGGAGACACACCTCTGCATATTGCAGCAAGGAACAAAAACTATGATGTAAGTTTCTTTCATCCCAAGCATTTGTTGTCAGCATCACTTGTCAGCGTCACTGAAGTTATCTTTCTACCGCTCACTGTAAAGTGCGGTGTATTATAGTTAACACATTTGTTGTTTATGCTGACAAAATTTATGGAGCAGCAACGGATATGAAAAACAGGGGCATGAAACAAAAAACAGGGCAACTACACTTACTTCTCATCATTAACCAAAAACATAAATAGATTACAATACACAGTTCAGTATTAACTGTGAAACTGAAATTACTAAAAATCAGGACACGTACTCAGCTAAACTAGAGACTTCTAACAGCTAAATGGTGTCATCAATGTGAAATCCTACTTAACTGACAGATCACAAACGTTAGAGACAGGAGAGATTATAATTTAACACTCCCTCTTAATCTCAACTGTTACATTCTTCAGCACTAATGCTGCCTAAGTGCTGTCTCTGAAATTCAAACACAACTCTTCCCAATGGTTTGGTGAAGATATCTGCTAGTTGATCCTTAGATCCACAAAACTGAAGTGTGATTTCGCCATTGTTGACAAGCTCGCGAATGAAATGATAGCGAGTGTCAATATGTTTGCTCTTCCTGTGAAATACATGGTTTTTAGACAATGCTATTGCTGAGCTATTGTCACAGTAGATAGTAGTTGGCTCCTTTTCCACATGTGCAAGATCCATCAAAAGTCTTCGTAGCCAAACTGCATGGCATGCTGCTGTAGTTGCTGCTACATACTCGGCTTCTGCAGATGAAATGCTGACAATGGGTTGCTTCTTGGAAGCCCATGAAATCAGATTTGTCCCTAAGTGAAAATCATATCCAGAAGTGCTTTTCCTGTCATCGAGGCTGCCTGCAAAATCACTATCTGTGTATCCTGTAAGTGTGTTGTCTTCAGAATGTGTGTACCACAATCCATAATCAATTGTACCTGCAACATATCTCAAAATTTGTTTTCCAACTTTCCAATGAGAGTCCTTGGGAGACTCCATAAATCTAGAAATAAAACTGACTGCATACATTAAATTAGGTCTTGTTATAGTAAGGTACATGAGACTACCTACAATTCTCATATACAGTGTTGAATCAACTTCTGGTCCATCATCCTGTCTGCTCAATTTTGTTCCTATAGCAATAGGTGTTTCTTCTGGTTTAGATTTGTCCATCCTGAACCTCTTCAAGATGTCTGTAGCATACTTATACTGACATATATAAATTCCTTGAGCTGATTGCTCAACTTCTATTCCCAAAAAATACTTCATGAGACCAAGATCAGTCATCTCAAATTCCTTTTTTATGACTGTTTTAAATTCATCTAATATGAGATTTCCAGTATAGATCATGTCATCAACATAAAGACAAACAATAAGTATGTTACCTTGTTGATCTATTTTTGTGTAGAGAGTGGGCTCATTGCTACTCCTATTGAACCCATTGTTGATCAAGTAAGAATCAATTCTACTATACCAAGCTCTAGGAGCTTGCTTCAGACCATACAAGGCCTTCTTCAATCTGTAGACTTTGGACTCTTGGCCTTTAATTTCAAACCTTGGTGGCTGATTGACATAAACCTCTTCCTCTAATATGCCATTGAGAAAGGCTGACTTTACATCCATTTGAAACACTGGCCAATTGCTCTGGGCTGCAATGGCTAAAACGGCTCGAATGGTTTCTAATCTTGCTACTGGAGTAAAGGTTTCACCATAGTCAACACCAGGCTGCTGAGAAAAACCTTTGGCAACAAGCCTTGCCTTATGCTTCTCTACTTGTCCTTTCTCATTCAACTTTGTCTTGTAAAGCCACTTGACACCAATGTTGCTTTTATCTACAGGAAGTTCAACAAGATCCCATGTCTTATTTCTCTAAATTGCATCAATTTCTTCATTCATGGCCTGCACCCAATGCTCTTCTTTCACTGCTTCTTCAAAATATGTAGGTTGACAAGACAAGAAGGTAAAGTGAACTTGTTGATCCATGTCACTATTTACTTCATAGATATCTCTTAAACTCTTTGTTCTTTGATTTCTTGGAGAAGAATTTGTCTGACTGCTAGAAGAACTATTTGCTGGTAGTTCTTCTTGTCCCTGCACCTATAATCTTGGTAGTGAAATTGAAATTGAAGAAGCTGGCTGTCCTAAGCTTTCCTCTTGTTCACTATTTGATGGATCATTTTCTTTGTCACTCCAAGATCTATCTTCTAGGAACTTGACATCCCTACTCACCACAAACTTCTTTGAGATTGGATTGTATAGTCTATAGGCTTTGGACTGTTCACTATATCCAGTAAAAATACACTTCTCACTCCTATCATCAAGCTTTCTTCTCAATTCCTCTGGTACATGGGCATATGCAATGCATCCAAAAACTTTGAAATGGGAAACACTAGATTTAGTGCCACTCCACGCTTCTTGAGGAACCTTGTCCTTCACACTCATTGTAGGAGATTTGTTCAGTATGTATACTGAACATGCAACTGCTTCAGCCCAATAATCATTAGGCAGATTCTTAGCTTTGAGCATGCTTCTAGCCATATTCATGATCATCCTATTTTTCCTTTCGGCTACTCCATTATGCTATGGAGTGTACCTAGTTGTGAATTGCCTCTTGATCCCTTGTTCCTTACAAAAACTAGTAAATTCATGTGAATCATATTCACCTCCTCCATCTAACCTGAGCACCTTGATGTATTTTCCACTCTGCTTTTCAGCCAGAGCTTTGAATTCTCTGAACTTTGAGAAAGTTTCAGATTTGTTCTTGAGAAAATAGACCTAGACTTTCCTGCTAAAATTGTCAATAAAAGTTAGAAAGTAAAAACTTCCACCAATGGACTGGGTTTACATGGGACCACAGAGGTCTATATGGACTAGTTCTAGATTCTCTTTTGCTCTATAGGAGGCAATCAGAAAGCTGTCCCTGTGATGCTTTCCTAGAATACAATTTTCACATGGATTGGACTATTCATTCATCATTGGCAATCCCTTGACCATTGACTACTTTTGTAAAAGACTAAGACTCTTAAAGGGTAAATGACCATACCTACAATGCCACAACCAAGTTTCATTTGTGCTTGAGATGTGGTGTGCATATGATTGTGACTGATTGAAACTTCTCATATTAAGAGGGAACATTCTATTTTTGGTCATGTCCATCTTAGCTACGAGTCTCCTACTAGGTGGCTTATCTAAAATGATGCAAGTAGAGCCCTTGAATCTGACATCATATCCATTTTCACTTAACTATCCTACACTGATCAGATTATGCTTAAGATGTGGAACATAGAAAACATCATGAATTGATTTTAGTTCATTTTGTTTAGTTAGGATAGGCACAATACCTTTACCCTGGGCTTGAACTTGAGAGTCATTTCCTAGCTTAATTTTTGATGTGGATGAACTGTCTATGCTGGAAAACAAATATTTGTTACCTGTCATATGATTGTTGCAACCACTGTCCAGCAACCAAAGATCCTTGTTGTGATCTTCTTCAGTAATCTGGCATGAGAGGAACATTACCTCAGATGTCCCTTCTTCAGTGTTGGAGACATTGGCTCTGCCTTTGTTCTGATCTGATTGCTTCTTCGTACATTCACTTTCATAATGTCCATACTTCTTGCAATAGAAGCATTGAACATTGGACTTGTCTGTCCATTTTCTTCCTCTCCCTCTCTGACTATGAGAATGTCCTTGTTGGTTTGATTGTCCTAACTGTTTACCTCTCTTCAGTGTGATGAAAACATCATCCTCTTCGGCCTCTGCCTCTACCTCTTCTGCCTCGGCCTCTTTTGAAGGAAACCTGAGTCTGGAAGGCATTTTCCAAGGACTCTTCCTCCATGATGAGCCTTGATTCATGAGATAGAAGAGAACCCATTAGTTCATCAATAGTCATTTTCGATGGATATTTTGACTCTTCTATGGCTATAAAAATCATGGTAAATTTCTTGGTTAAGCATTGCAACACTTTCTCAATAATCTTTTGATCTGTTATATCCTCAACATGAATCATGAGTTGATTCACAATTCCAAGCACCTTGGTCATAAACTAATCAATATTCTTAGTTTCTTTCATCTTCAAGTTTTCAAACTCTCTCCTAAGAGTATGAAGTCGAACTATTTTGACTTTTTCATTACCCTGGTATGCCAAAGCCAAAGTATCCCAAGCCTCTTTTGCACTAGACGCGCCTATGATTTTTGGAAATATTGCATCTTCCACTGAACTCTGGACCAAGAATTTTGCATGTGTCTCCTTTTTCCTTCGTGCTTCGAGAGCATTCTTCTGAGTATTATTCATAACTGTTAGAGTAGCTTGATTAGGTTCTTTGAAGCCACTCTCTACCGTTTCCCAACATTCCTGAACTTGCAGAAATGTCTTCATTCTGATAGACCAGAATTCATAGTTTTTGCTTGTTAACATGGGCCCTTGCATTTGCCGTAAATTGTTGGTGGATTCCATTTAAACTCCAAGCCATTTTGGTCACCCCTTTCCAAATGAACATTCAACACTGGTCTACAGGTAGAGTATTCTCCTTTTATTCTCCTTTTACTCAAATCTCTAAAGAGCCTTGACGCCAGCTTTTAGATCAATCTGCTCTCCACTTTGTGAAGAGGCTTAAGCCTGCTCTGATACCATGACAAAATTTATGGAGCAGCAACGGATATGAAAAATAGGGGCATGAAACAAAAAACAGGGCAACTACACTTACTTCTCATCATTAACCAAATACATAAATAGATTACAATACACAGTTCAGTATTAACTGTGAAATTGAAATTACTAAAAATCAGGACACGTACTCAGCTAAACTAGAGACTCCTAACAGCTAACTGGTGTCATCAATGTGAAATCCTACTTAACTGACAGATCACAAATGGTTAGAGACAGGAGAGATTATAATTTAACATATGCGTGGGACTTGTGCATTGACTACAATGCTTCCTAAACTAAAATCTTCCTCCAATTTGTTTAAGAAGATGTGTTGTAATCAATGCATGATTGTTTATGGTGGGAATAGGTCTCACATATAAATAACAGGTGCATTGACTAAAACCCACCAACACTTAATGAAAAAGTCTGCAACTTTTTCTTATCAATCTCTATATTGTGTTTGATCTTTTAAAGTTACAGTCTAATACATACTGTTGACAAGCACTCTACTTAAATATCATCCATTTCAATGGTCAAACAATCAATAGCGATTTTACACCTCATTCACAATAAAAAGTGGTAAATATTTGTCCTATTTTTATTGGCCAAACTTGACCTTGACTGTTGAAGTGGATGATATTTAAGAATGGAGGATAGAAACTGACCAAAACTAAATTCCCTCCCCAACTAGTATTTCCTAAATACTCTTCGGTAAAGGATTTATTTATCACCATTTCTTTGAATGTGCATATTGTAGATGGTGGTTTCGTTGCTGAATATATGGGGTATAAACAAGGAGGCGTTTAACAAGGCAGGCTTAATAGCCCTGGACATTGCAAGAGAAAACACAGAGTACCACGAATCTTACCGGATAATTGCACTGCTGGCTAATTATTCTTCCAAGAGCAAGCCTTTCCTGCACAGCGCGCGAAGGTGAGTTCACTAAAATACGAGAATGCCATTAACACGGTGAACAAAACATATGATAACAGGCGCAACACAGAATTGGTGGTGGCAGTGTTGTTAGCGACAATGTCATTTACTTCACCATTTCGGGCGGTTTCAAGACAGCTGTAAACAATGGAGAGACAGAGAAAATGTTAGGGTTGCCAATTCTGATAGGAATCGAGTCCTTTAAGCTGTTTCTTGTTTTTGATTGCCTGGCCTTTTTTCTGTCTCTATTTGTGGTGCTCATGTGGCAGATGAGTACACCTCTTACAACGAGAGATAAGCTATTGTTCCTGGTTATCGCCAACCTGTTGATTTGCGCGACCTTTGCCTTTACGGCATATGCTTTCGTGGCTGCAGTGTATACCATGCTTGCGTATAAGCATCAAGAGCTGGCTTGGTTCATGTTTTGGGCATGCATCATCATCTGCTGCTCTGGCAATCTAGCTTTTTTCTACTTGGCTGGAAATTTTCAGTGAAACTAGCGAGATTCAACTACCTGCGCGGTGTACATCCTTTCTTCGTGATCGTGTGGTGGAATGTGTGTGGATGAAACTAGAAAGTTCTGGGGCTTTGGATTGCGTTCGCTGGTGCGAAAGCAAATCCCTTGCTAAGCTTTACGGCTATAGCCTTAGGAGTGCTGGGGCTAAGCCTATCAATGGGTTTGCTGAAAGCGCCTCCCTGTAAAGAGGGAAGTCATTCTACTGGTTGTTTATCTATGGGAGCTATATTCACCAACAATCAATATGTTGATATGAAGGCATCAGTAGGTTAAAATTTTCTGGTTAAAAATGTTTAGATAAAACGTCAAAATCATGTTATTGGTTTAATTCTGTAATTGAAGAGGTCGAGCAGATTGAATATATTTTTCATTGATTTTTTTCATTGATTGAATATATTTTTATCTTGTTTTGACTGTTTGGTGTTGATCTTTGTTTAAGATGAATGTTCAATGTTTACAAAAGAAGACAATGGACATGAATATAACTGTCATTGATATGTTTGATTAGCTATTGAGTTTGGTTTGAGCTTGCCAATGGATATGAATATTGAAAGGAAGCAAAGGTGTGGAAACAACTTCTAAAACTAGTCTTATGAGGAGAGGGCTGGAGTTAATTCTTTCAAACCTTTCAAACCTTACAATTTATTAAAATTCATCTACATTTAGTTAATTAAGATTTAAAATCAAGAAACATTAACAGTGATTTTTACGTGGGGAAAACATTTTCAAGTAAAAAACCCCACTCCAAACACATAGTTTAATTATACTACTCTAAACTTTTTATGGTTACAATATAACTCTCAGAACAAGTGTTTCTTCAGGAGTCTTCACTACTACAAAATTTGGAAACAAACCGGCAGCATTTCGGCTCTTCAGGATTGCTTCAACCTGTAATACAACTTCAAACACACTAAAATACACATAATGTAAGAGCTATAAAATTAATTTGCCCTAAAAAAATTGGCTTAGCTTTCTCCACCAACTCCTTTGCAAAAGCATACAAAGCATCCCCTTTCAAATCTATTTTAAAGCTAGAAAAGTTTATCTTATCTTTCCTAGGCATCCACTTCCCAAAGAGGGATATTTTCCAACTTGAAAATCATATCCAAATCAAATTTATGAAAAAACAAAGCATATCCTCTTCATGGACGCTCCAAAGAGATAAGAATGAGATTTACCATAAACGATAACTTCTTGCAATAGAAACCTACTAAACAAAGACCAAGGTCAACCAAGGTGGCACTCCTTATTTTTCTCAACAAAAAGAAAAAACAAGTTTTTGAGAAAAAATAAAAAGAAAAAGCACAAATTTTTTTTTTCTAGAATGGCTTAAAAACACCATTTCCAAAAAAAGCAAAATGCAAAACTATTTTTTCACCTCTTAAAAAATTAGGAAAAACCAAAAAGGACTGTAAGGTTGAGACACCTTAATCCCAATATTCTCCCACTCGTTGAAGACCTGTCAAGAGTCTAGCAACTAGTTGATCAAGCCTCAAGGCCCATGGAACTCAAACACCATTTGAACTTCTCTATGCTCACTAGCTTTGTCAGTGCATCTAGAACGTTCACCAAAGTGTCAACTTTCTCCAATTGTACCTTTCCATCTTCCACCATATCTCAAACAAAGTGAAATTGTACATCAATGTGCTTTGTTCCTGCATGGAAAGTAGGATTCCTTGCTAAACAAATGGCACTCTGACTGTCACAACAGATAGTAATCTATTCTGCATCAAAACCAATATTCGAACACAACCTATTAAGCCAAATGGATTCCTTACAAGCAAGACTTGTAGCCATGTACTCTGCTTCTATAGTGGACAAAGAAACTACAACTTGTCACTTTCTCATCCAACATATTGCACCACCATTCATCAGAAAAACATATCCACTACTAGATATTTTGTTATCAATATCACCTGCCCAATCTAAATGAACATATCCTCGGATATTCATTAATCTCAAAGGTCTAGTAGGATAACCATGAAAGCATAAGGAATACTCAGAAGTAACCCTCAAATATCTAAAAACTCTCTTTACTGCATCCCAATGTACCGATCTAGGATTAGCCATAAATCCACAGAGGACTCCCACCACTTGGGCAATGTCTGGCATTGTACAGACCATAGCATACATAAAGCTACCAACAACACTCGCATATTGTACTCTGCTCATGTCCTTTATCTTAGTAGGAGATTTTGTACAATCCTCAATATAAAGCTTCAACCCCTGCATAATTGGAACAACTAACTATCTGCAAGTCAACATGCTGAATTTCTCCAATGCTAAGTTCACATACTTGCTCTAATTTAACCGAAGCTTTCTGTTAGCTCTATCTCTTCTGATCTCAATCCCAAGAATATATCTCATTGTACCTAAATCTTTCATCTTGAACTACGATGACAACTAAGACTTTAAATGTGAAATCATTCTTCTACCATTCCCAATAAACAACATATCATCCACATACATGACTATGATAAGAATGCGACCATTTTTAGATTTATAATAAACACAATGGTCGAATTTAGATCTTAGAAATCTAATCGACAACACATAGGTGTCAATCTTTTGATACCACATCCTAGGAGATTGTTTCAAACCATACAAAGATTTTCTTAACTTCCATAATAGATCTTGTTTACCCTTCACAATGAATTACTTTGGCTGCTTCATATATATTTCTTCCTCCAAATCACCATGAAGGAACGTTGTCTTCATATCCATTTGTTCCACTTCTAGATCATACACTACTTGCAGGTGACAAAAAGAAGCATATAGATGTTAGCTTCACCACAAGAGAAAATTTCCCCATAATCAATTCTCTTAACCTAGGAATAACCCTTTGTGACCAACCATGCCTTATGCTTCTCAATACTGCTATCTAGACTAGATTTTAACTTGAACACCTATTTACATCTAATAGGCTTTTGTCCCTTCGACAAAGGTACTAGATCCCAAGTATTATTTTTTTTAACACAACCATCTCTTTTTCCATGGCTGATATCCAGGAATCTATATTATGCATATCCAGAGCCTCTCTAACAATCCTAGTCTCATTAGTGTTAGTAATCAAAGCTGAAATACAATTGGAATCCAGCATAGAATATCCAAACCTTTCCGGTGAATAATCAAACCTTTCTAGTTGCCGCCTAACATGCATAGACCTCCTCAATTGTTGAGGTGGAGGTTCTTCTTCTTCTTCAAAACTTTAAAAGATACTTGAGCTCTTGTCATCAACAGGTCCAACAAGAGTGCGTAGTTCACTTCTAGTAGGAGTAGATGGTACCTAAACTACCTCCATCTTTTTCTCCTCTTTCTTTGGTTGTTGCTCAACTAAGGAAGGTTTCATCTCTGTAAAGATAACAATTCTACTATAGAGAACCTTCTTTGTAATTGGATCACAAAGCTTATACTCCTTCACGCCAATTCCATAACCAATGAAGATACACTTCACTACCTTGTATTCCAACTTAGATCTCTTCTCAATAGGAACACGAGCATAAGCTTCACAACTAAATACTTTGAGATGTCTCATCGAAGGAATTTTACTAGACCACACCTCTATGGTTCTATTTTCAACAAGCATTGATGTAGGAGACCTGTTAATTAAATAACATGCAGTGGCTACTATTTCAGCCCATAACTTTTGTTCAAGACCAGCACCACTCAACATACTCCTAGCCCTCTCCATCAATGTTCTGTTCATCCTCTCTGCAACTCCATTTTGTTGTGGTGTGTATGGAGTTGTCTTGTGTCTTTCAATCCCATGGTCCTTACAAAACCTATCAAATTCTGTTGATCAAAACTCATTGCCATTATCAGTCCTCAAACACTTAATCTTTCTACAAGTTTGATTTTCAACAAAGGCTTTAAAATCCTTAAACTGACTAAAGACTTTAGATTTTCTTCAGATAAAATAAACACATGTCATTCTACTATAGTCATCTATGAATGTGACAAAATACACATATCTAGCTAATTAAGGAACATTCACAGGACTAAATACATCTGCATGCACATAATCCAATAACCTAGAAGACTTATAAGAACTTTTGTAAAATGAAACATGGTTTCACTTTCCATAAATGCAATGTTTGAAAAATTTGAACTCAAGATTACAATCATCAAGGCCTTCAACAAGGCTCTTTGATAAATGAGGGTTCTAATACCCTTTTCACCTATGTGACCAAGTCTTTGGTGCCACAACTTTTTTTTCTTAGAAAGAAGCTTCATTTCCAAGGAACGAGCACTCTTTGGTATCCAAAAAGCATGACCATCAGATGTAGATGCTATAGACTTGTTTTCTTCTCCATCTGATAGTGAGAATGAAGAATCCAAAGGTATACTCTTCAGTTTCACAAAATAACTATTGCATTATACAATGCATGTGCATCCAACTTGTATAAGGTGCAAATCCTAACACCCTTTGCAAGCACCATAGATCCTCTTCTCATCTTGCATCCTCCATTTGAGAAAACAACCTGCACACATAAAATCTTCAAGTTTACTCACCGAGAGTAGGTTTTGTGCCAAACCTGGGATACACAACACACCATCAATCCCCTCACTCTACCATTAGGGAATCTGATCTTAACTCTTCCACAACCAATAATATTCAAGTGAGAGTCATCACCTAGATACACCTTTCCACCATCATACTCTTCATACTTCGATAAAAAACCTATGTGAGAGGTTGTGTGGAAAGAAGCAACTGAATCTATTAACCACACATCTTCTGATGCATGTGCTGCCAAGGCTACAACAAAAGCATTTGCATCTTCATGAGAGGATTTTTCAGAGTCTGAATCAGAGAAATCCTTCTTCTTGTTCTTTTTCTTCTCCTCTTTACAGTCTTTGTGGATTTGACCAGTTTTGTTGCAATCCCAACACTCCACCTTGGACTTTCCAGGACACTTCGATCTCCCCCGAGACTTGAGCTTTGACTTCTTATCCTTCTTCTTGCCTTTCTCTTTTGTTCTACCGCATATGACAAGAGCTTCCTTGGCCATCATAGAAGACTTTCCTCACATCTCTTTAGACAAAAATGATGCTACTACCTCATCCATCTTGAAACTGGTGGTGGTAATTCCAATAGCCATAACTAGGTAAGCCCATGAGTCTAGCAAAGGACATAATAGAAGCATGCAATGATCCTCATCTGATATCTTGTCACCAACTAACCCCAACTATGCCACAAGAATATTAAATGCATTCATGTGATCAGCAATGAAACCTCCATCTTCCATCTTTAGAGAATACAATATCTTTTGGAGGGATAATTTTTTTCACCATGGATTTATCTTGATAAACATCACTAATCTTCTTCCAAAGATACTTCACAGTCTTCTCTTCATGGACATTTAGGAGCACAAAATTAGTCAAACAGAATCCTATGAGAAGCTTGGCTTTTTTATCCATTAGATCCCAGTCTTCCTAAGATGTGCTTGCTGGTTTTGTACTGTATATTATAGCCTAGATATTTGTCTATGAGTATATCTTCCATTTTCAACTTCCATAGTTCGAAGTTCCCACCATTGAACTTCTCCATTTCGATTCTACTAAATATGCTTGCCATATTTTGTATGCAATCAGGTTACTGAATTTTCACAACTGTAAAAATCCCATTGAAATAAGATTAGACAAAAAACCTTTCTACCCACAACAAGAAATTGAGATGATCAGGCTATGATACCAATTGAAAGGAAGCAAAGGTGTGGAAACAACTTCTAAAACCTGTCTCATGAGGAGAGGGTTGTAGTTACTTCTTTCAAACCTTTCAACAATTAAAGTTTATTAAGATTAGCATACATTTAGTTAATTAAGATTTAAATGAAGAAACATTAACACAGTGATTTTAAAGTGGGGAAAACATTTTTCAAGTAAAAATCCCCACACTCCAAACACAGTTCAATTATATAACTGTAAACTATTTATGGTTATAATATAACTCTCAGAACAAGTGTTTCTTCAGGAGTCTTCATTACTGTAGAATCTAGAAACAAACTAGCAGCATTTCTGCTCTTCAAAATTGCTTCAACCTGAAATACAACTTCTTCAAACACACTGAAATACACATAATGCAATACTTGCAAAACCAATTCACCCTCAAAAAGTGTGTTTAGCTTTCTTGACCAACTCCTTTGCAAAAAGCATACAAATTATCTGCTTTCAAATCTGTTTTAAAGCTAGAAAAGCTTATCCTATCATGCCTAGGCATCCACTTCTGAAAGAGGAATATTTTCCAACTTGAAAATCATATCCAAATCAAATTTCCAAAAAACACAAAGCACATCCTCTTCATGGGCGATCCAAAGAGATAAGGATAAGATTTACCATAAATGATAACTTCCTATAATAGAAACCTACTAAACAAGACCCAAGGTCAATCGAGGTAGCACTCATTTTTCTCAACAAAAAGCAAAAAACAATTTTTTAAGAAAAATCAAAAAGCAAAAAGTAAAAAACAACTTTTTTTTTAGAATGGCTTAAAAAACACCATTTCTAAAAAAGCAAAAAGAAAAACTATTTTTTCACCTCCTACAAAATAGGAAACATTAGAAAAGACTCTAAGATTGAGACACTTTAATCCCAACAAATATAACTTTGCCACTTATATGCTTAACTACTGAGTTTGGTTTGAGGTTGCCAATGGACATGAATATAACTCTGTGACTTATATATTTGATTAGCTACTAAGTTCTGTTTGAGCAGTACTGATTTTTGTTTGAGCTTGCCAATGGACATGAATATAACTCTGTCAGTGATATGCTTGATTAGCTACTGAAATTGGTTTGAGTTTTTTTCTGGGCTATGTTTGAAAGATTTGACTCCTGAATCAAACCTGTAGCATCCTAATTATTCACTAGACCACTGCAATATTGTTTTCTAATTGATAATTTGTGGCCTCAACTAATGGTAATCAGGGTGCATTTTTTATTGTTGTTAATTTATCTTTTTTAATTTTAATTTTTATTTGGTTTCTTTGACTTATTTTTTAAATAATTTTGAGTGTTATTTATTGACCCACACATTAAATATTTTGAATTGATTGCTTATGATCTTGAATTTGAGTACAAACCTTAAAGCATTGACTATCATTAGATAATGAGACACACGTCTACATATTGTAACAATGAACAAAAACTTTTATGTAAGTTTCTTTTCATCCTAAGCATTTGTTGTTAGTATCACTGGAGTTATTTTTCTACAACCTTCCTTCTATTTCTTTAAGAAACTCTGCAACATTTCCTTATCAATTTCTAGATTGTGTTTGATCTTTCAAATTTATAGTCCAATACATACTATTGACAAGGATACAAACTGACCAAAACTAAATTCCCTCTCCCACTAGTATTTCTTACGTACTCTTCCTTATTGTAGGGAAAGGATTTATTTATCAACATTGCTTTTACTCCTAAATTTGAATATGTGTATTGTGGATGGTCGTTTCATTGTTGAACATATCGGGCATAAACAAGGAGGCACTTAACAAGGCAGGCTTAACAACCCTGGACATTGCAAGAGAAAACATACAGTACCAAGAATCTTACCAAATAATTGCACTATTGACTAATTATCCTTTCAAGAGCAACCTGTTGTTGCATAGTGCCACAATGGTGAGTTCACTAAAATATGAGAATGGCATTAACATGGTGAATAAAACATATGATAATAGGTGAAACATAGAATTTGAAGGGGTGCATGCTCAACTCAATATCAGCTGCAGATTTCTCAAGATTGTTTTTTCTTTGCATGATGCCTTACCCATGCAGTCAGTGCATGAGAATCAATTTTAGTGAGATTTAGTTTTAGACAGTTTTTCAATAGTTTTTTTTTCAGACTGTTGCTACATGATTAGCAGTTTCCTTAGATTAATTTTTGTTTATTTTAGGACTATTTTTTATTAGTTTTAACTATTGGAAACTCTTGTATATACATAATTGTTAAACTTTTCATGGACTAGGTTGGAGTCGAACCTAGGACCTACCATTTGCTGTTGGAGTGCTCAACCAACTGAGGTACTGCCCCCTTGTGGCCAATCCATCGTCGTTCTAGGTATGGTTTATTTCCAACACCCCCCTTAAGCCACACTTCAAGTGAAGGATAGGTGAATGAATGATTTTATGATTTATTCAATTAGCAACAAGGTAGATAAAGAAAGATACATAGTTTGTGTGAGGCCCATCCTATTCTGACACTTTAGTTGATATAATTGGATTACTTGACCTTATCAGTTGGATTATATATTTGAAGTGTTTTAAACATTATGTTAGTATTGTGGACATTTATGGTTATTATATTGGACTTTATGCTAGTTGGACATTAATTACTTGATTAATTAATTAATTATTATATTAGGTGCGAGGGACTAGATTACTTGAAAATCCACTAGATACTCCCAATTGTCAACCTTGATAGGAACATTTTCTAGGACACCTTTGGGAATAGCTATAGACTGGTTTGCCATTTGCAATATGGTGGTTGTAGGACATAAGTTAGTGAGTCCTAGTTTTTCCATAACATTCACTGTCATGATGTTAATGGTTGCTCTCAAGTCCATGAGTGCATTAGGTATTGCCACATTGTTGATTGTCACTATTAGAAGTGGACTACTTGGGTCACCATATTTTGGGGTTGAGATCTATCCAGTCATAAAGTTGGCTAAATATCGATTGATGTGCACAATATTAATTTGTTTTTTTTTTCCTTCCTGGTGTTTTTATGCAAAACTATTTGACTAACTAGTTTAAAACTTTCAAGAATTTCTTTAATTGCTTGTAATAATGGAATCTTGATATGGAGTCAGTTAATCTCCTATATTAACGTGGTTTCGATGGGAAAGGTAATTTCTAGAGATTTTTTCATGGGAGCCTCTTTGAGGCACTCCAGAAAAGGTGCTTGAGGTTTCTATTTCAAGGCGGAGTCCTTCTCTAGGAGATCTGCTAAACGTTTGACAACTTCTTCTTGAGGTGACTTTAAAGTTTTAGATGAGGATTGTTGAGGAGGTTTCTCTTGGTTACTATTGGGGTTTTCATCTAAAGGTATGTAAGGTGTCTTGGTTCCTTCAACAAGTTCTTCATTTTGTTCTTCAAGGATCTCAATGATGGTAGGCTGTTGGAGTGTTTTTCCTGACCTCAACTGCAGGTTTCTACAATAGATAGCATTAACTCCAGCCATGTTTTCCTACTCCATGGAATACACTATTGTGGTTTAATAGTTATTCTCTGGATTAGGGATAGGTTGCACTAGTAGTTGTGGTTGATTGACCTGCTCATTTTGTTAAGTGTTTTGGGGTGCTAGCAAGAGGTTCTTTTATGGATTCGACATCCTGCTTGGTCCATGATAGAACTAATTTGGAGACTAATTTCATTGAGGGATAGGATTCTAAGGATACCATTGTTATTAAGCCTAATTTGTCCATTAAGGATTTTCCCAAGACTAATTTGCCCATTCAAGTGGTCCCCAAGGGTAAGGTCAACAATTACATGGTTCTAGAGGCCAAGGTGCTGCCTATTGATTATTATTCCAATTATTTGGAGGGCACTAAAATGAGTTTGAATTCTAACCAAGGAGAAATTCCCTCCAAGTCTTTAGCCCACAAAATTAACCTCTTCTTCAGCGTGAGATGGCCTTTTCTTGGAATTCTTGATTGCATTTAGGATCTCACATTAGTCAGTGAGATGACTCTTCTCACAAATTTGACAATTGTTAGCTTTGTCTAAAGGACACACCCTTAATAGATGTTTGTTTCGACACCTAGGGAAGTAGATTGATAAGGTTTTAGAATTATGTGTTTTAGCCTGTATTCCATCCAAGGTGGTGTTTAACTAAACAAGGATATCAGTTTTCAAATTTTCTATTTCCTCTTGCAGTTTGCCAATTTCATTTGAGCCCCTTAAGAGACTAGACTTACAGATACCTCTATAAGTCTGGGAAAAATCTTGCACAACTCAGCAATATCACTGAGTTCAAGTTGGGACACATCTCCTTTTCCCATCAGGTCTAGGCTTCTCCTAGCATCCTTATCAAGTCCCTTGAGAAATATGGTCTTCATAATTTATGGGCTCATTGGAATAAGAAGATGAACCTATCTAGCTAATCTTCTAGGCTCTCATCTTCTTTTTGCCTTAGTTTGAATAATTCCTCTTTCCTATCACTAACTCTATAGTAGCTCTGACATTTGTCTAAAAGGATAGTCTCCATTGTTGGCAAGAGACACTATATGGATTCATGAATGTTGTCATTGATGGCAACAAAGTTCATCCCACACATCCGCAGGACATGATATGTCTCTACCAGAAGTCAAAGTGAAGAATGTTGTGGTCTGGTAAACAAGAACAGAGCATGTGGCGATGTCTGACAGACAGGTCTGGATCTCTCAGAGGAAGTATCTTAGTGAAGTGCGGATTTGGGGAAGTCAAGAGGAGTATCTTGACTGATAGATTCCAAGGTTTGAGCCTCCGGTGTGGAAACGATAAAGAGATATGAATGCTTGAGTGTCAGGTTCCTAAGTGATAGTATGAACAGAGGAAGAACTGACTGGCAGAACATCAGACATTATTCCAGATGTGTTACTGATGTTGGTGAAGGTTATGAAGGCATGAATTATGTTTAGCTGACATGATTAGTGATTTCCACAAGTATATCATTGATCTGCATTACTTGGTGTGCAAGGATTCAGTCAACAGATCAAAGTTTGTGAAAAGATTGACTATTTCAGGTGCCAACTAGAAAGGTGATGAAATCACTTGTGCGGATATATATACACGATGGATTTAGTTGTGAGATGTGTTGTGGTTATTTGTGATGTGCAAATAAAAGCAGAAGAGCATAGCAAAAGTAGTAAGGAAGGTCCGGTATGTGAAAGGAAAGCAACATAAGAGAAGAGGAAAGATGAAGTGCAGCAGATTAGTATACTGAGCCTAACCGGAACTGAACTCCAGCATATGTAGATGCTTCCAATTAGTTCAAGTATTGTATAATACTCTTTTTGTAGATAGTGTGTCTCTTGTAGGCAGTGTGCCTCCTTGTGAGCAGTGTGCTCGGGCAGTGAGCCCTAATTGGCAAGTGCCATTTTGTATTTCCATTCTTCTAACAGAGAATACAATCTTGGGTTAATCACCCCATGGTTTTCTCCCTTAACAGGGTTTCTACATCAAAAATATTGTGTCATGTGTATTTCCATTTCATAGCTATGTTTGCTTATTTGGATTGATGCTGCATTGATTACTAAGAAAGTTAAGAAAGAAGTAAATAGTAGGATAACTGATTCACCCCCCCTCTCAGTTATCAACAATTGGTATCAAAGCTAAGTTCCTCCTAACAGAGCCTAATAGCTTGAGGAAGATCTGGGAATTCAAATGGATGCATATGGTTTAAGGGAGCAACTCAAGACTGCCCTTGATGATCTGGAACAGTCAAACTCTGAAGTCAATGAATTAAAGGAAAGACTCAAACAGGCTGATGATTTCATGAGAGAACTAAAAGACAAATTAAGTCTCTCTATGAAAAAGAGAAAGGAGCTGCTTCAACAATTAGCAAGACAAGGTGAAGCAAATGATGCAAATGAAGAGTTGAAGGAAAAAACCGAGTTGTGTGAAAAGTTATCAAAAGAAATTATTATGGTAAGACATGAAATGGAATCAGGAGTCATGAAGTTTACCCAAGAAGTTGAAGAGAAAAGAAAAACTGAAGATAATCTAAGACAATCTCTTAAGGAGAAATCAGAAGATTGCCACTAGATGGATAGAATTATCAGACATCTTGAATCTGATCTTGAAGATGCTAAAGATAATGAAGAAAAACTTAAGGATCAAATTGTCTCTCTCAAAAGGGATCTTCAAATAGAAAATGAATATAAAGAGAAATTCAAGATAAGTTCTGCTCAACTTGAAGTTCTTCTTAGAAGTCAAAAGAAGGTGGATGACAAGTGTGGTTTGGGATATGAGAAAGGAGAAAGCTCCGGATCTGGTCAGAAAAATTTTGGATCAGAAAATCCAAGGAACAGGCCTAGAAGACCTCTGGTAAGACAACCTAATGCTCAAAGATATCCATCCTTCAATGGATACTACCACAACTGCAACAACTTTGGTCATAAAGCCAATCAATGCAGAAAGAGAATGAATCAGACTAATTCATCCTTCTCTGGACAGTGTTTCAACTGCAAAAGGTATGGTCACAAATCTCATGAATGCAGAAATATGCAAATGAACAAAACATTCAATGGTAGATGTTTTGCATGCAATAGAATAGGTCATATGGCTAATCAATGCAGATCAAGAGGATATCAATCAAATATGCAAAGAAATGTTGTTTGCCAAATTTGCAATAAATCTGGTCATAGTGCAAAATTTTGTAGAAGCAAGAATCAGGACAAAAGAGGTTTGGTATATCATAATCAGAATCAAGATAAGGGTAAACAAAAAGTGAATGCGGATGAAGTTAAAAGTGAGATGAACAAAATTTGGGTGAAGACAAGTACAGAGAATGTAGAGGTTGGATCCACACAAGACTCTGGTGCTGATATTCCTTCCAAAAATTAAAAAGTGAGCTCTGGCTTAGGGGGAGACACAAAGAAAACCTTGTTCCCCCAGCCAGTCAACTGGTGCCGGAACTGGCACAAGAAGAGTTGCAGATTGAAGGGTTCATAAGGGAAACATCCAAACAAACTTTGGTTAAGATTTGGAAGATCCGCATGATGCTTAAAGATCAGGACTGATCCGGTTCTTCAAGTCATCCGAATAAGGCCAACCAGAATAACTTAGGTCGAGCATTTATTGCAACCTAACAATAGGGTTTGCAGAGCAATATAAGGGTTTTCTCATCAATCACTTGTTCATTCTACATTCAAGAAGAAGAGAGAAAAGGATCTCTACAACTACTTCTCCCAAAGATCAAGATGATTCTTCATACAGCTCAATCTGGATTTCATTGTGTGTGCCCTAAATAGCGTAAAAGGTATTCTTCGTTCTTGGTTTCTCTTAGTAAGATTCTTTGAAGATGGATACTCCGAACATAGTAAAGATCTCTGATAGGCCCTGCCCTGAATTTAAGAAACATCCATACAAATCATTGGAGGTAGATCCCCTAGGAGCATTCTCCAGTGTTCTGCATGGCGTTTTGCACACAGAAGACATTAGGGTTTACATACATGCAAATATTGAAGAGTTTGGGGAATTCAGACTAAGAGACATCTATCACAAACAATTGATAGATGATACATTTGAGCTTAAGCCAGAATATAAGAGCATCCAGGAGAAGCATTTTGATCAGTTCATTCATTTCCCCTGCTTTGAAGAAGATGAATGGGTCCAGTATGTATTGAGTAGGGTGCATGATAACTTCCTATGGCTGAATAGACCTTGCAAGATCACTAAGGAGGCAATTAGGGCAGTAACTGGTTTATACTCCTCCAGAGGGATACCTGTCCTCAAATCTGTTAAAAACAACATTGTAACTGAGGCCACCGGATCAAAATTTGATAAGAGGGCAATGACCATTGAAGATATTACTGACCCGAATGTCAAGTTTGCATCTATGATATTAGGATACAAGATATATCACTCCAGTAGGGAGAATTCAGTATCTGGAACTGCAGTATATACGGCCTATGAGATGCTGAGAAAGAATGCAGAATATGATCTCTGTGAACTTCTTTTGAGCCAATTAATGGAAAATATACAGAAGATCAAAAAGGACAAGAAGAACTCCTTTAAATATGGTGGACTAATACTATGTCTATTTTTCTACTTCATGAATGAGCTACCTAGATCAAATGGATGGGTATGGAAAAATGACAAACTAGTAGCAATTCAGATCAGAGATTACTTGCATGAACTTGGGGATGCTAAGGCAAGGAATATAGCTCTGTGGGGTTACTTCAAGCATTTTCAAAATACAATGTAAATCAGAGAAAGAATCCCCAAATCAGTAGTTGAGAAATATAAGGATACAGTGTGCTTCATGGTAGACACTGATCAATGCCTAATGGAGGCAGTAGAGACAAGGACAATCTGGATCATGCTTATGGGGTATGAAGTTGATGAACAAATTATAGAGCTGCATGTTCAACACATGCTTAGTCAGCCAAAGGACCCAAAAGTAGAAAGATTTGGAACCTTTGAAAAACTAAGTGTGAAAATTCATACAGAGCTAAGGCAGCCAGAGATGAAGAGGAAAGTGAGAAAAGAAGTAGAAGATGTTGCCAAAGGCTTTGGCATCTCAAAGGAGGCACTTGATGCCAACAGGAAAAAGATGGAAAAGTTTGAGGAAGAAAAGAAAGAGGTAGAAAAGGAAAGCAAGGAAAGTGCTCCGGTAGAAACCTCAACCCAGACCAGATCATCAAAGAGATCTGCACCTGTCACAGCCAAAAGCTCAAGAACATCAAAATCGGAAGTCCAGGCATCTGGTAAAGGAGAGAAAAGATCAAGGACAAAAGCCACAAGGGCTTATGACAGTCAAAGAGACAAAGAGGAAACCGAATCAGATGAGGAGATAAAGAAACTAAAGAAGAAGAAGAAATCATCTGGTGAACACTCTACCAGTCACGGAGAAGAAGAGAAGTAAGAGGAATTTGCTGAAAAACCCACTCTATCCTTGGATGTTGTAGTGAAAGCAGTCACTGTGGATGGGAACTTGCAACCCTTAACAGAATTTTATGATGAATATAATGAAGCAGATAAAAAGATTTTGGAGGAAGCCACAGTTCAGTTTTTGAACACTTACAACAAAGATTTTATTGAAATTATCTCTCTAATTCCCAAAAGCTTAGAGAAAAGGCTTGAAATGAGGAAGAACAATGCTCAAGCAAAAGATCTCGAGATCTGAGAATAGGTTGCCATTCAGCTCTTCCCTTCAATCACTCCGCAGCAAATGAATATGATCTTTAAAGAGTGCAAGGATGAGTTCCAGAGCAAAGCCAGGATGCATTAGCTCATGCTTGGTGAAATTGACAAAGTGGCAAAAGAGACTGAAGAGATCCTCTGAAATGCTCTTAAAAGGTTCAACATTCCCATCACAAAGGACTCTAGTAAAGACAAGGGCTCAGAATCCTCTATTTCGGAAGAGGTGGCTCATGAAGAAACAAATATCTCTCCTCTGATTTCCCCTACAGCTTCCGGATCTAAAGGAGAAGACAAAATACAGGAGAAAGAAGCAAGAGTGAAGGAAAAAGAAGTTGATAGTACCAAGGTTGCAGAGGGAGAGAAGACCTCAACAGAGAAGACCACAACTACTAGTGGTAAGAATGTAGAAGGAGAAAAAGCTCCAAGGGACAGCCCTAAGAATGTAGAAGAGAAGAAACATCTGTCTTCGGCAAGAGACACTGCAAAAATTGTCCAAGAATTCCTGAACAAAGAAACAATGGAGATTGATGAACCGGAGCTTCTACAAGGACCATTTAATTTTGATTCACTTTCTTTGGTATAGACAATGAAGATAGCCTCATTCGCTAATGTAAAGGCTAAAGAAAAACTCCTAAAGTCTCACATGGAAAATTGTGAGTTGATAGAAGCTGCTTTTGGAGTGCTAGAAAAGATTATGCCATCATTTCAGAAGAATCCCACAGCCTCCTCATCCGGTAATCTCAAAACTCTAGTCAATAGTGTTAGCACACATTTTGATTCTCTAGAGAAGTCAGCTGAAGAAAAGGTCCGAAAGGAGTTTTTGGATAAGAGATTCTTAGAGGTATAAGGGTTGATCATTAATGATAGAAGAAATATGAATATTGGGATAAAGAGCTTAGAAAATGCTCTTAAAGATGGTGGTGAAGTATACAAATTTTGTATTTTCTGGTCCAAAGCAACAGTGGAGATTGAGAAGAAAATGAAAGAATAGGAGGATAAACTGATAAAACTTTTTCAAAATTTTGATCCACTTACTACATCAATAATAAATCAAGAATGTCAAACAATTGCAGTTTTGAATGAGATTAAGAAGCTTGAAAAAGAGAAGAAAAATAGAATAAGCAGGTTGAGTGAGCTCAGAGGGATAATTGTCCCTAAGTTAGAGGCCGTGCATGAGGCCATAAAAGAAGCTCAAATCACAGCCCAGACAAATGATCCAACAGATCTCAAAAGGGCAGATGCATTTGTATTTCTATTGAGCAGTCATATATCAATTTTGGACAGAATGAAGTAAAGTTGGGCTATAGAATTCATTCAACTGAAAACAACTTTTGCAGACATACTGCAGTATATGTAAGTATTCCATATGTATATACTTATGCGGCTAAGTATAGTAAAATTTTTGAAAATTTTGGAATGTGGACCCTACCCTTTGCTATTGATGTCAAAGGGGGAGTGAGGAGCAGTGAAAAATGAGGAATCCAACTAAGGGGGAGCTCCAGAAAATATATATTAAAATAGAGCATCAGCTAAGGGGGAGCATAGTGTAAACACTTAGTCATTTTTCACTAAGTGTTGCCATCAATGCCAAAGGGGGAGATTGTTGGCAAGAGACACTATATGGATTCATGAATGTTGTCATTGATGGCAATAAAGTTCATCCCACACATCCGCAAGACATGATATGTCTCTACCGGAAGTCAGAATGAAGAATGTTGTGGTCCGGTAAACAAGAACAGAGCATGTGGCGAGGTCCGACAGACTGGTCCGGATCTCTCAGAGGAAGTATCTTGGTAAAGTGCAGATTTGAGGAAGTCAAGAGGAGTATCTTGACTGATACATTCCAAGGTTTGAGCCTCTGGTGTGGAAAGGATAAAGAGATATGAATGCTTGAGTGTCGGGTTCCCAAGTGACAGTATGAACAGAGGAAGAACTGACTGGCAGAACATCAGACATTATTCTGGATGTGTTACTGATGTTGGTGAAGGTTATGAAGGCATGAATTATGTTTAGCCAACACGATTAATGATTTCCACAAGTATATCATTGATCCACATTACTTGGTGTGCAAGGATTCAGCCGACAGATCAAAGTTTGTGAAAAGATTGACTATTCCAGGTGCCGACTACAAAGGTGATGAAATCACTTGTGCGGATATATATACACGATGGATTTAGTTGTGAGATGTGTTGTGGTTGTTTGTGATGTGTGAATAAAAGTAGAAGAACAGAGTAGAAGCAGTAAGGAAGGTCTGGTATGTGAAAGGAAAGCAGCATAAGAGAAGAGGAAAGATGAAGTGCAGCAGATCAGTATATTGAGCCTAACCGGAACTAAACTCTAGCATATGTAGATGCTTCCAATCAGTTCAAGTATTGTATAACACTCTTTTTGTAGACAATGTGTCTCTTGTAGGCAGTGTGCCTCCTTGTGAGCAGTGTGCTCAGGCAGTGAGCCCTAATTGGCAAGTGCCATTTTGTATTTCCATTCTTCTAACAGAGAATACAATCTTGGGTTAATCACCCCATGGTTTTCTCCCTTAATAGGGTTTCCATGTCAAAAATATAGTGTCATGTGTATTTTCATTTCATAGTTATGTTTTCTTATTTAGATTGATGCTGCATTGATTATTAAGAAAGTTAAGAAAGAAGTAAATAGTAGGATAACTGATTCACCCCCCCTCTCAGTTATCAACATCCATTTCATCCCACATGGTTATTGATCCTGAGACCAATCCCATGAACCAATGCATGACAGAGTCTCTCAAAGTAGAGGGGAAGACTTTTAGTTTCTGACTATCCATTTTGTAGTCATATGTCTGACACAAGACTTTAAACTTAAAGGAATCGGTTAGGGTCTTTGGAGGATAGCCCTCTGAAGATTGGTAAGACGAAAGGTGAAATGTTTTCATGGGTGAATCATCATCTACATTAAGAGCAATAGGATAGGTAAATGTCTAGGATGCTCTCAGTGGGTTATCACCATCTCCATTTCTTTCTCTCCTTTTGTTGAAAGTGTCCTCATTGTTATAATCCATGATGTTAAAAGGAATGCTTTCCTCCTCAAGGGTTTGGTTTGATGGTTGAGTTTTTGAGGTATGTTAGGAAGTCTCAGATTTATCCTAACTAATCAATTTGTAATAAAGTTCTTCAACTAAGACTTCTACCTCACTATTTATGGTTGGAACTACTATTGGAGGGGTTTTGTATGAATCTTCCAGGTGGACCTCATTTCTTGACCATGTAAAAAAAGAAGTCTGACAACTATTTTTGTTCTTACTAAAATACGTATCCAAGTATTCTGCTATTAACACTAGAAATAAGTGGTCCCCGGCAATGGTGCCAAAAAGTGACAGGTTGTTGTGAAGTCCTAACACTTTAGTTGAAATATGTCAATTATGTCGACTGGGTAGTGTCCAAGGCAATTTGCAATAGGGAATGAATTTAGACATCTCATCTTAGCAATGGTTTTCTATGTTTTTGAAGAAGCCTTTAACAGAATGAATTTAATCTAGAAAGCATACCATTCTTAATCTATAAAGCATCTGAATTTTTAATCTAGAAAGCATATAAACTAACTAGGAATCAATACATGTATTTTTAATTATGAATTTTGAAAAGGCAGCTAACTATTAATTCAAAACAAATTAACACTTGAGCTAATAACTAATAACAAACTTTATGAACGAAGCAGATGCTCCAAAAATTTTAGCATAACAAAAAAAACTTAAAGATTATTAAGTTGAACACAATATCCTACAGGGACACACAATCAATGCTAAAACAGAAAGTTACATTAATCTAAACAAAACATTTACTAAACAGAATTGAACAACAAAATTGCACAATGATAAAACACTTATATATCCTATATCCTTCAATTGGCCATCTCTCAGGAGATCTTTTTATTCATTCAAATCACATGCATTATATCAAAGCTCCAAAGTAACTCCATTTTCATTTGCATTTCAATTGCTCGGTATATATTACTCAGAATAAACTCAGTTTCTTCATTCCATAGAAAATTATCACAAAACATAATAGTTTAACATTACTTCTATATAGTATATTAGAACATAGGATAACATAACATAACTATTTTAGAGATTACCCATAATCTATACTACCAAAATCCTAAATTTTAGGTGACACATAAATGCCACTTGAAGAAGTCTTCAACAGAAAAATAGACTTTTAGCTAAACTAGATGTCTATTAGGTTCAACATAGTAAAGGCTCCGAGTGGAGTCATAAAATGTCTTATGTGTTTTTAATAGAAAATAAAAGAACTGTCGATAAATTCCATGATCATGTATTCCTAGATTTTGGACACCCTAAGATTCTGACGTTGCTGACTTCAGTTGCTTTTAAGTTACACCAAGCTCTTCATTAAAACTTGCATGAATACATAGACCTTTACACACGATCTTGTCAACATTACTGAAAAACTTCAATTAGTTGGGAAATAAAGATTCATACATCATTCTATCAAAAATAAACAAATGTTTCTTATAAATTAGTAAATTGGCATGGTTTGGATAATTGGGTAACACAGAAAGGGTTATATGATTTATTATGAAATGGGGTTAATTATTTTTGATTATCATCATGCTTCTATCAATTTCAATCATTAATCTTGCAACACATATTCATTAATTAATTAAGCAAAAATATTTAATTAATTAGGTCATCTTTCTTCTAATGATTAATTTAATGAATCATATTTATGTAAGGAAGCTAAGGTAGTGAAACAACATCCAACACTAATCTTGAGAGGATGGATATGCAAATATTTTGAGATATTTTACAATAGGTATAGAAATTAAATATAAATAAATAATAAATAGAAATCATACCACAACACAATAATAATGTGGGGAAACCCTTTTAGGAGAAAAACCCCACACTCTAAAAAATGCCCAATATAATATTCAAAAATCATAAACATTACAATATAGTTGGAGAGAAATATTTCAGAGCTTACTATAACCAATCAGAGATCTAAAGGCAACTCAACATCTTTAAGACTCTTATAGACAACCTCCATCTCAAGCTCCTAATATATAGGAGATACAATATAGAAAACCATCAATGCTAATTACAAAAGTGGTGCCCAAATTATCTCCAATCAAAGATGCCTTGTGATGTGCCAAATCACACACCAACATTTGTAACTCTCCCCTTTATAGCTCTTTTAAGTGTCCATCATGTTTTCACATTTCCCAAAATGGGAGGCTCAACTTATGGAGGCCATAACTTTTGATCTGGGTGTCTAATTAGTAAACCATTTGATGCATCAGAAAGCTTGTGAGGAGATCTATCAAGCTATAAAATACTTCATATGTTACAATAATTTTCAAGGTAAATTAAGGCCTCTAAGTGCCTCAAACCTAAGTTTGAAACTTTTTCAAAACTTTTAAAAAAGAAACTTTATTATCTTGCAATCTAGGTGTAATCTTGGGTCAAAACTCACCGAAGATGTTTATTTGGAAATTTTGTAGCTTTTGGAAAAAATTTGGGTCCATCTGAGCTCAAATGTAGAATTACTAAAAATAGTAAGCCTTGTTATTTTTAGCCCCTTTTGGAAACTTTGAAAGTTTTAAATCATTCTTCAAGATAAAGGGTATTCGAAAAGACCACAATTGAAAAGAATAGTAACCTTTTGTAGTTGAAATCTTGAGACACATTTCCTAATGTATTCTCCCACTTATTGAGCACCTTAAAAGAGAAAAAGGATTATCATCACCATGGTTTAATTTCTAGGGGCTGAGAGACCCATAAACTCCAAACACTATCTAAAGTTCTCTATGCTCATAGGTTTAGTTAATGAATCTGCAACATTAATTAGAGTATCTACCTTAACTAGCATTACCCTACCATCCTCGACCATATCTCTGGAAAAATGATATTGTACACCAATGTTCTTGATCTTGGCATGAAATGTCAGGTTCTTAGCTCGGAAGATTGCACCATGACTTTCGCAATAAACTATCATTGCACCTTGTTTTATTCTAATATCTAAACAGTCTCTTAATCCGAATGCCTTCTTGGTGTAGGAGCTCCAGTTTTAGTCATTTTTTACTATGTCATGCATTGTGGTTTTGTTATTTTTGATTTTCTCTAAGGCTTAGAAAGCCATTCTCATGCTATGTAATAAGGACTTAGTCATTTTAATTGACTAGTCCATTTTAGAGTTAGTTTAGGCCTATTTTATAGGTTTTCTCCTTTTAGAAACTTGGTGTTTTTAAAGAAAAAGCTATTCCAATCATTTCACTGCCTTTCATGGGCAATTGTACGAGTAGTAGGGAAGTGGAAAGGTTGCAAAACTTTCTATAAACAATAATTTGTATAAACATGCCAATGGGGAATGAAGGAGAGGAGTTTTAGAAGATAAAAACAGTGATTTTCTGCTTTTCGCTGTAGACAGTTAGCTGGTACGGCCTGGTACGGACTGTTCATAAACTAAAATTTAGGAAATGTGTTAGGGTTGCTAAATACCTTTCATTTGCATCTAATTAGAGTTCTTGACATCTTTGTGAAGGAAGTTTCAATTCATTTTGTATAAACTGGTCTTAAACCCTCCATAGCTAGGGTTTTGGACAAAATGCATCATTCTTCCTTTGTCCTTTGAAGGTGATTGCCATTTCTTGGTGGGATGGAGGAAGGTAGAGTAGATTTAGTGTTTTTTTATGGTTGGCAGTTTGAACTCCTCTCTGCAAGGCGTATGGCATGCTTCTAACTAGTCAATAACAGTGACTAGTTAGCATGAAACAATGGACAACGTTGCAAATGTTCATAACAGTCAAAAGGAAGAGTTAATATATGGTGGTTCTGATGTTTTGTGGTGAAGATAAGTCTGTATGACTGCTTGGTAGGTCTTGTGTATGCCAGTTTGACACACTTCTTCCATACAACCTTTAAAAGTAGTTCTTTTCATTGAAAAAAATAGTTTGCTGTCATTGTAACCTGTGACAAAGTACAGCTCTGCAGCTTGGAGGGTAGGTGTAAGTTCATAATAGGTATTGGAATGTGTAAAGTATTTTGATTGCCCTTTGAAGGTCTGAGGAGATATCTTTGTGTTAGTCGTTCTCAAGGCTACAAGGAAATAGTCTCTTTTGGCACTATTATAAGATAGTCACATGGTAACTTGCTGTCCACAGTCCTGTATAGTACAAAATTTAGTCATTTGGTTAGTGATTTCATGTTGGTCCTATCCTTGGTAGGTGCATGCTACGTTAGGTGTGAAGATCCATGTTGGTAGAGTAGATTGGTAGTAGTTTGAGAGTTCTTGAAGATAGATTGCTGTCCTAGAAGGTGGATTGTGTATATGGGTTGGTTAGAGCAGTGACTCCCCATTGGGAAGTTGAATAGCCTATGTGGGTGGAGACCAGGGTGTGGTCCTGGGCTATGTCAGTTCCTTGAGAAGCCTTGTGTAGGCTTATAATAATAAACACCTTTGTAAACCTCTTGAAGGAAGCTTTGAGATCTAGTTCATTGAGTGAACTTCAACAACCACTACCTTTACCTCTACGTCACTTCTTTATAAGCATGACTAGCATCCATATACTCAACTTCAGTAGTAGAGAAAGCAACCATGGCCTATCACTTATTCATCCAAATAATTGCATGTTAGAAAAGAAGGTACAAACAACATAACGAAAATCTAATTCAAACCTTATCTATGTCCTCTAAACAATGTAGAATCAATGGAGATTGCAACATAAATAAAACCTACTACATAGAAGATAACACGCATTAAGAATTGAACACATAACAAAGTATGTAACGTGGAGAAAACCCTTTCGAATAAAAAATTCCACCAAGAAAAGAGGCCTCAAGTTGTATTATCTTCAAATATGAGATTACAATACATGCACTTCCTCTACTTCTTTGATCTTCAATCCAGTGATACCTGTTATAATAAAAATATAGTACAAATATCCTTATAAAAGGGGGTTGCCTTCTAGGGTAAGAAAACCAACATAATATCGACCATTAGATTTATGACCTAATGATGAATGGTTAAGATTTAAAATGATAAAATATAAATAAAATGTGGTTTTGGGGGCACTGCCCCTGAACTCCTATCAGAGGGATCATCTCCCCAGACCCCTCACCAGGGGGAAACCCCCTATGACTCCCCGTTGTGGATGAATTAGCATCAAGGATTGGATATAAACATGTAGTTGAAACACGATCGCTACTAGTGAAACCTTACATCCCTTATGGGTGATTTACAAACAATATTAGGAGTAATTAATTACATAGGATTTACAAGGTTGATGGCACCTTAATCCTAACATTCTCTTACTTGACATTATACATTGTAAATACCCATAAGAAACCATAAAATAATCAAGCACTAGAAGCAAGGCCCATGGCCTCTCCGTACCAAACAAATTTCTCCGTGCTCACAGGCTTGGACAAGGCATCTACAACATTCTCCTAAGTGTTTACCTTCTTCATCTCAATCTATCCATTTGCAACCATTTCTAGAACAAAGTGATATTGTACATCAACATTCTTAGTCCAAGCATGATACACATGATTCTTGGCCAAAGAAATAGCACTCTATCTATCACAACCAATCTGAATGATCCTGCAATCAAAACCAATACATGTACACAATCTCCTCAACCAAACTACCTCCTTAGAGACATGGGTAGCAACCATATACTCTACTTTGGTGGTGGACAAAGCAATCATGGGCTGTCTTTTGCTCATCCAACTCACTGCTCAACCAAACAAACTAAACACATAGCCACTAGTGGACTTTCGACTATCCAAGTCACCTACCCAATCTGCATCAACAAATCCCTTTATGTCCAAAGTTTTGTTAGCACTGTTAGTACCAAAATAAACCAAACAGTAATTAGGAGTACCTACTAGATATTTAAATACCCTCTTTGCATAATTCCAATGATTTCTACTAGGGTTAGACATAAATCTGCTCAAAACTCCCACTACTTGGGCAATATCTGGTCTAGTGCAAACCATTGCATACATCAAACTCCCTACAACACTAGCATATAGAACATTAGACATATCATCTAAATCATCCGCATTCTTTGGACACATATCTAATTAAAGTTTAGTACCAATGGGTAAAGGAATTCTAACTGGGTTACAGTCCTGCATACTAAATCTCTATAAAATGGTGTTCACATACTTACTTTGAGAAAACCAAAGTTTTCTGTTACCTCTATCCCTTTTGGTATCCATCCCCAAAATATACCTGGCAGCTCCAAGATCCTTCATTTCAAATGCACCTGAATGTTAAACTTTCAACTCATGGATCATACCCTTATATTGCTAAAAAATTACATGTCATCAACATACAATGCAATGATTAGAATATAATCAAAAATACAATGAATGTACACATAGTGATCCTCCTCACTTCTAACAAAATCTAATTTCAACACAAATGAATCAAATTTCTGGTACCACATTCTTGGGGACTATTTTAGACCACAAAGAGACCTCTTCAATCAGCAAACCCAATGTTATTTTCCTTTTACCTCAAAAACTGTAGGTTGTTGCATGCAAATTTCTTCCTCAAGATCTCCATGCAAGAATGCAGTCTTAACAGGCATTTGCTTTATTTCCCAATCAATAGATGCAACAATGGATAAGATAAATCTAATAGAATTTAATTTATCAACGGAAGAGAAAATTTCACCAAAATCAACTCCCTCTCTTTGGGAGTAGCCCTTGGCTACCAGTCTAGTCTTGTACTTCTCCAATAAACTGTCTGCTCCAAACATCTTCTTGAAGACCCACTTGCAATCTATGGCCTTTCTTCCTTTGGACAAATGAACAAGATCCCATGTGTTGCAAGAGTCTAAAGCCATCATCTCCTCTTGCATGGCTAACTGTCAAGACTCACTATCATCTGCATGAATAGCTTCCTTGTAGGATCTAGGCTCACCGTCAGTACTCAAAAAAGAAAATACACAATGGAAATCTAGTGGGCTATACCTGTCAACTAAGTTTTGTTGTCTTGTGGATCTTCTCAGAGGTGGCGTAAGAGACTCTTCAGGTTCTTCTAAATGCTCATCTGTACCAATGTATTTTGTTATAATAGATTCTTGCTCATCAAAACTTTTCCTCAAGTCTTCTTCTACTTCTTCAACCCCCAATCCATCATTTTGTTCTTCATAACGTACATCTTCATGCTTTAATTGAAAGTGCACTCTCTTCACCTTTTCTTCCTTTTATTTTGGTTGTTCAAGTTCTGAAATAACACTAAGTTCCCTTGAAATAACATCTCTAGCATAGATAATTTTTCGGGTTAGTGGATTCCAAAGCTTAAAACCTTTTACATTATCACCATATCTAATGAAAATACACTTTTCAGCTTTTGGATCCAACTTAGTATATTTTTCTTTAGGCACATGAACATAAGCCTCATGACCAAATACCCTTAAATGTGAAACAAAAGGTTTCTTACCTATCCACATATCATAAGGAGTTGAGACAAGAACCTTACATGGAGATTTGTTAATCAATTAGTTTGCATTAAACACAACTTGTGCCTAAAATCATTTATTCAATTGTGATTCACTCAACATACTTCTAGATCTTTCCATTCTTGTTTGATCCATCCTCTCTACCACTCCATTCTGTTATTGAGTATACTGAGTAGTTTCCTGTCTAACAATACTCGTGTATATGTGTAAATCAGATATGTAAATATAAGCCAAAGACAATTGAAACCAATACAATTTTACCTTCCTTTGCACAAATGAAGTCCCTACACTGATCGAGTGAATTGAAATGCACCCTATTCCAATTGATTACTCTTTTATTTTGATGTGGATTTCTCTATAATTGTAATACAAATTTGATCTCCAAAGAATGATTACGACAAAATAAGTTTACTTGAACGAGAGATGGTCAAAAATGGAGAAAGAGGCTTCTTTTTATAGACATGTGAGGAATTAGATCAACGGTTGAGGATGATCAAAAAGATCAATGGTTGAGGAAGGTTGAGAGAATGTGTGTGAATCAAAAGAAGACAAGTGTCTAAGCCCTCTCATGCATCAAGGGAGTTAACAAAATTAATTGGAGAGTTGACTGAATAGATTAATCAATTAAGTGAATTGATTGATCAGTGAACTAAATTGATTGATTAGTTGACTAAGTTGATTGCTTAGTGAACTGAATTGATTTCTTAGTTGACTGAGTTGATTGATCAGTGAACTCAATTGACTAATTCGTTAACTAATTTGATTGATGAATTAACTAATTTGATTGATGAGTCAGCTCCTTTGATTGACTGTTAACTAATTTTTGATTGCATGAATTTATGGTGGGTGAGGATAAATGAGAAATTAAATAAATAAATTATTTAATTTCATTCACATGTGATAAATGAATTAAATGTTTAACTTATTTCATTTTGGGGGAAAAGACTAATTAAATAAATAATCTGAATTTATGTATTTGATTTGGAGGGAAATTGATTTAATTAAATAATTAGGATTATTTAATTAAATATGGAGGAACAAAGTGGATTAATTAAACAATTGGAATTATTTAATTAATGTGGAAGATAAATTTAATTTAATTAAATAATTGGAATTATTTAATCAATATAGAAGAATAAATTGATTTAATTAAATAATCAGGGTTATTTAATTGACATGGAGGATAAATTGGATTAATTAAACAATTTAGACTTATTTAATTAACATGGAAGAATAAATTGACGTGATCGACAGATGAACGTAATCAAATAATTAAGAATTATTTAATTAAAGTGAAGTATGGTAGACGAAAGCCTAATCTAGGAACAAGTCAATTTTAGGTGTCTACATTTTGCCCCTTTTTGAGATGGTGTTACGAAGTAACACTAGTAGAAATATGGCAAATAAATGACTAGGTGACTAAAACTTTTTGTAACATAGTTATAAATGACTAAATAAATGACTAATTTGGTCATCGGGCAAAAAACACAACTAAAGTGGATGATTAAAAAAAATATTTTGAATTGAGGGAGTGGGTTGTATTATAATATAATATATTAATAATATATTATATTACAATACAATATAATATGATATTATATAATATAATATATACAATATATTATAATATATATATATTATATAATATTATATTATTAATATTACAATATTATATTTATATTATAATGTATTTAATATTGTATAATAATATAATATTATAATATGGGCTCCAAAATTATACATGGGCTACCATATACATGTATTTCATTTAAATTTCACTTTTGGTGCCTGTTGCTTCAAGTTGAAACCCTAAAGGTAAACCCTAACTTAGAAAAGCTTAAAACCCTAACTTATTTTGTTTCATTGGAACAGAGCCGGGATGCATATATATTATATAATATTATATTATTAATATTACAATATTATATTTATATTATAATGTATTTAATATTGTATAATAATATAATATTATAATATGGGCTCCAAAATTATACATGGGCTACCATATACATGTATTTCATTTAAATTTCACTTTTGGTGCCTGTTGCTTCAAGTTGAAACCCTAAAGGTAAACCCTAACTTAGAAAAGCTTAAAACCCTAACTTATTTTGTTTCATTGGAACAGAGCCGGGATGGTTGTGGAGATGCATGTGGGTATATTTTGTTATATTGATGTGTATGGAGGTTTTGGAGGTGTGTGGAGGAGTGGATATTGTTGTTATGTAGTGGTGGTGATTGGTGGTGTTGGGGTTTGAATTCTTTATATTGTTGAAGAGGTATGTGTAGAGGTATAAGGGTTGGTGGTAATGGAATTGTGTATTATGATTTGTGGTGATTCTTGATAGGTTTTGTGTCCCCAAAAGGGTTGACTTTCCTCTCCCTCCCCCTAAATTTTATCCAAGAAAGATCCTTGTTTGTGAGTCAAACCGTGGGAGTCTTGTTGTGATTTTACTCTTTTTGGATTTGTATATTTACAAGTTTGTTGTATGTGTGTATGAACCTAGTTTTTTCGAGTCCTCTTGCTTGGGGGTGAGATGTACATTGCAATCCCTATGGTAGGGTGTAGAGCAAGACTTGGTCATCTATTTCACTATATGTGTAGGTTGAAGAAAGGTCGCAGTTAAAGATTAGAAGTTGGGAAGAGTCTCTTTGGGTTTTCCGGAAAGAAGCTATTTATGTTATAAGTTTTGGAAAAAGTGCCTTTGTACGTGGTTCTTGTTGGAATTTTTTGTTAAGAAAAGTGTCTCAACCTTGCAACTTTGAAAGATTATTATTCTTCCTAGTTTTGGTCTTTTTGAATACCATTTATCTTGGAGAACGGTCTGGAACCTTCAAAGTTTCCAATAGTTTCTAAATGAACTAAAAATAATGAGACTTACAATTTTTAGTAAGTCCTTCAATTGAGCTTAGATTGACTTGAAATTTTTCCTCGAAGGTGTGGAACAGCTAAATGAATATCTTAGGTGAGTTTCATCTCAAGGTCATATCAGGATTGTAAGATATTAAAGTTTCTATTTTTTGAAACTGATGTAAAAAGTCTTTGAACTCAATTACCAAAATTGAAACTTCTCTAAACATCTCAAAAATGGTGATAACTAAAAAATCTGGTTATAGGGTGACAGATCTCTTCACAAGCTTTCCAACACATCAAACGGTTCGTCAATTGGACACCTAGATCAAAAGTTATGGTCTCCAGAAGTTGGACCTTCTGTTTTGGGAAATGTAAAAATGTGTTGGACACATAAAATAGTTGTAGAGAGGAGAGTTACACATTTTGGTGTGTGGTTTGGCACATCACAAGGCATCTTTGATTGGAGATAATTTGGGCACCACTTTTGGGTGGTTTTAACTCATGGTTTTGTAATTACTGTTGGCAATGTACTATATTGTATCTCCTATATATCAGGAACATGAGATGGAGGTTGTATGTAAGAATCTTATAGATATCAAATTACCTCCTAGATCTATGGTTGGATATACTCCTGTAAAAGCCTTCTCTACAAGTATATTGTAATCTTCATGATTCTTAAATAATATATTGGGCAGCTTTGGAGTGTGGGGTCTTTTACCTAAAAGGGTTTTCCCCATGTATATCTTGTGTTGTGAGTTTTGTGTTTACATATGGAAGTTGTTATCATCTTTCTGTTAATGTGCATCTTAATCTATAACTATAAAAGAAAAATTTGCATAAATCTTTCCTCATTAGATTAGTGTAGGAAGCATTTTTTGTATAGCTTGCTTCCTTTTAGTTGGTATCAAAGCCTGATCACCTTTGGTTCTAGTTGTTGGGTAGAGGGTTTTTTGATCTGATCTTCATTTGAGTGGGAGCTTGTGTAGAGGATTTTGAAATCTATATTGTAGGTAAGAGATGGTGAGCACATATGGGAGGTTTGAGATAGAGAAGTTTAATAGCAGTAATTTCAAGTTGTGGAAACTCAAAATGGAGGACATGCTTGTAGATCAGGATTTATGGGAAGCCGTATCTAGTACAAAACCAACAACAATGTCTCAAGAAGACTGGGATCTCAAAGATAAAAAAGATAAGGGTTTGATAAGACTCTATTTGTCTGATTCAGTGCTCTTGAATATCTATGAAGAGAAGATTGCAAAGGAACTTTGGAAGAAGCTTGGAGATGTTCATCAGGCTAAATCCTTGGTGAACAAGTTATTCCTATGAAAGAAATTATATTCTTTGAGGATGGAAGATGGAGGATCTATCGCTGATCACCTAAACACATTCAATATGCTTGTTTTGACAAGTCCTCTCAGGATGAAGGAGAAGCATTTGTCACTACATTGGAAATACATGCATCTAAGGATGTGTGGCTTATTGACTCTGGTGCATCTTTTCACATGACCTCACATCGGGGCTAGTTTTTGAAGTATGATGAATACGATGGTGGAAAGGTGTACTTGGGTGATGATTCTCACTTGGATATTGTTGGTGATGGAAGAGTCTTGATTTGATTTCCTGATGGACGAGTAAAGGGAATCAATGGTGTTCTGCATATCCCTAGTTTGACACAGAACCTTCTTTCTGTAAGTAAATTGAATGATGTGGGTGTGCATGTTGTTTTCTTGAATGGGGGATGCAAGATGACTAGAGGATCTATGGTGTTGGCTAAGGGTGTTTGGATTGGCACTCTATTTTAGCTTGATGCATGTGTAGTTTAGTATAATAGTGCCTCTATTTCAAAGAAGAGAGCTTCAGAGTCTTCATCCTCACCATTAGAACCAACAACGAAAAAGACTGTTGCATCTACTTCCGATGGTCATTCTTTTTGGGTACCTAAGGGTGCTCATTCTATGGAGATGAGACTTCCAGCTAAGAAGACAATGTTATGGCACCAAAGGCTTGGTCACATTGGTGAAAAGGGTTTGAGGACCCTGAAGAATAAAAATCTTGTTAAGGGTATGAATGATTGTAATCTTGAGTTTGATTTCTATGAACATTGCATTTATCAAAAACAAAACCATGTTTAGTTTTATTCTAGTTCTCACAAATCTTCTGAGGTGTTGGACTTGATTCATTCTAATGTGTTTGGTCTTGTTAATGTTCCGTCAATTTCAAAATATGTTTACTTTGTTTCATTTATTGATGATTACAGTAGAATGACATGGGTGTATTTCCTTAGAAGTAAATCTAAAGTTTTTAATAGATTCAAAGAGTTCAAAGCTCTTGTAGAGAATCGAAAGGATAGAAAGATTAAGTGTTTGAGGATTGACAATGGTGGTGAGTTCTATTCAATAGATTTCAACAAGTTCTATAAAGAATAGGGGATTGAGAGGCACAAGACAACTCCATATACCCCTCAATAGAATGGAGTTACAGAGAGGATGAATAGAACATTGATGGAGAGGGCAAGGAGTATGCTAAGTAGAGCTAGTCTTGAACAAAAATTTTGGGCTGAAGTTGTTGCTACCACTTGTTACCTGGTTAACAGGTCTCCTACATCAATGTTCATTGATAAGACACTTATGGAGGTATGGTCTAGTAAAAAGCCTTCATTAAGACATATTCAAGTATTTGGTTGTGAGGCATATGCACATGTTCCTATGGAGACGAGGTCTAAGTTGGAGAACAAGGCTGTAAAGTGTATCTTCATCGGTTATGGCATCGGTGTGAAAGGGCACAAGCTTTGGGATCTAGTAGCTGAGAGAGTTCTATATAGTAGAAGCGTGACCTTCAAAGAGATCAATCCTTCCTCTATTGTCTTGCAACTAGAGAAAGAAGAGAAGATAGATGATGTGGTTCAACTTCCTTCCAACCCTGAGAAAGTTGAACTAAAAACATCTATTGGACCTGATAACGAGGAGCGCTCTAGTAGCTCTAAAAGTTTAGAAGAAGATGAAGAACCTCAACCTCACCCTTTGAGAAGGTCCATGTGGATAAGGTAGAAACTTGATAGGTTTGGTTATTCATTGCATGATTCCAGTTGTATTTTTGCTTTGATTTCTAACATTGATGAGCCTAGAACTGTGAAAGAGGCTATGGGTATGAAACATGCAAGTTCCTAGAAGGAGGCCATGGAAGAGGAGATGGCTTCTTTGGAGAAGAATAATACTTGGGACTTGGTACCCTTGCCTAAAGGATGAAAACCTGTTGGATGCAAATAGGTGTTCAAAAACAAATTTGGTGTAGATGGTAGTGTTGAGAAATATAAGGCTAGATTGGTTGTGAAGGGGTATTCTTAGGTGGAGGGAATTGACTATGGTGAAATTTTCTCTCCCATTGCAAAGATGGCATCTATTCGGTTCCTGTTATCTCTTGCAGCAGCGTATGATCTAGAAGTGGAACAGACGGATGTGAAGATAGCATTCCTTCATGGTGACTTGGAGGAGGAAATCTATATGTCACAACCAGAGCACTACATGGTGAAAGGTAAAGAAAATCTAGTTTGCAAGTTGAAAAAGTCATTGTATGGTCTGAAATAGTCTCCTAGGATGTGGTACTAAAAGTTTGATGCCATTTGTTGAGTATTGGATTTTAGAGATCAAAATTAGATCATTGTGTTTACTACAAGTTTGACAATAATCGCATGCTCATTATTGCATTGTATGTCGATGATATGTTACTCATTGGGAATGGTAAAAGTTTGATTTCTAATTTGAAGTTTCAGTTGTCAGCATAGTTTTAGATGAAAAATCTAGGGGTAGCTTTGTACATTTTGGGAATGGAAATTAGAAGAGATAGAGCAAACATAAAACTTTGGTTAGGGTAGAGTAAGTATGTTAACATTGTGATAGAGAGATTTAGCATGATGGATTGTAGACCTTTGACTATTCCTGTTCCAATGGGGACAAACTTATTTGTTGAAGATTGTCCAAAGTCTCCTTCTAAGACAGAGGATATGAGCAAAGTTCCTTATGCTAGTGCAGTTGGCAGTTTGATGTATGCGATGGTCTACACAAGACCAGACATTGCCCAAGTAGTGGGAGTCCTTAGTTGATTTATGGCTTATCCTAGATGGGTACATTGGGATGTAGTGAAGAGAGTGTTCAGATATTTGCGGGGTACTTTTGAGTATTCCTTATGTTATCATGGTTATCCTAGAGGACCTCAACATTCACTTTGTATTCTTGGATTTTTGGATTCAGATTGGGTAGGTGACATTGACAGCAGGAGCTAGTGCTTATGTGTTCACTATGATTGGTGGTGCTATTAGTTGGATGAGTAAGCGGCAACCTGTGGTCACTTTGTCTACTACTGAAGCTGAGTACATGGCAACAACTCATGCTTGTAAAGAATCCATTTGGTTTAAGAGATTGTGTTCTGATGTTGGGTTTGATGCAGGAAAGCTTACTATTTGTTATGATAGTCAGAGTGCCATATGTTTGGTGAAGAATCCTACTTTCCACACAAAGACTAAGCATATTGATGTCTAGTACCATTTTGTTTCTGACATGGTAGAGGATGGGAAGGTAAACTTAAAAAAAGTTGAAACTTTGATGAATGTTGCAGATTCCTTGACAAAAACCTGTGAGTAAAGGGAAGTTTAGATGGTGTTCAGAGTCTATGGGCCTCACAACCCCTAGCAATTAAATCATGATGTTGATATTCCCTTTTCTCTTACAAGGTGTTCAACAAGTGGGAGAATGTTAAGAAAAGTGTATCAACCTTGCAACTTTGAAAGATTACTATTCTTCCTAGTTTTAGTCTTTTTGAATACCCTTTATCTTAGAGAATGGGATGCAGTGAAGAGAGTGTTTTCAAGGTGATTGAAGGAGGTTTATCAATAGATTAAGGGGGATTTTAGCCAACTGACAAGAGAGGGTAGACTCCTCTGCATTTCAAACTTAGCTTAAATTCTAGAGGGATATTCTAAGGGGTATACCAAAGCAGGTATTAACATCAAAACCAGATGAACAACTAAAATAATTGTATAACCAAACCCAACTCATCATCTTGACCCCAAAAGCTATCACTAAGTCAAGAATGATTGGTTGTCACAAAACTCATATATAGCTGATTCAACTATGCAAATGTACATGCACATGAAAGATGGTTTTTCCCTTAAACCATAGGTGAATGATTTGTTTGTTTTAAAAGAGTGATTGATCTCTCTCCAATATGGACAAGTGCCTACTCTATTGAGCAACAGAGTCATAGAATGGAAGGAGGAAAGAAAATATACATCAGAGGATCACTAGAACTAGATATATATTCACATATATGACTTTAGTATATTTTCATGTGATGGACATACTTAATAATCCAAATGAGAACTATAACAACTCATATGCAACAAAAAAATGGAAAATACAAAGCCTTGTATTAACTTGGATTTTGTCACACATCTCCGAACCTTAGTTACAATCATACCAGCAAATGTGGTTAGGGAAAACATATAACTGCGATTATACATTTAACAAAATCATTACAAACTCTCGTGGAGACATTCCATTACATTCATATTTTCTTTACACAACTTTCCAACACTATGCTGAATACATCCCTTCACTTACAAACCAAAATAACATGATTTTCAATGCTAGAAAATACTCCTTAGGCACTTCCAGACCAGACAATTGGTTTAGCAACCAACCTCGTAGACATCTTTTTTACATGTATATATAGCAATCGTTTCATATTGTGCAGCCCAAAGTATTGAAAAACTACTCAACAAGAAACCCATGCTGCATTAAAGTTAGGCCCATGACAATGTCAGAAAATCTACACATTTGGAAAGAAAGCTCACACCCTGACAATATTGAAAATGTCAGAAGATGATTGCTGGCACTCTTTGTGTACTAGGAACAATAAAGAGGGAAGGTTCTGATCCTTTCCGTGACACTTGCAATCTCTGACATATCAAATTTGTCCTCCAAACGTACCTATGCATCAAATAATTTTACTATGTCAGCCAGCTACATGGCACTATTGTGCATAATCATAACTTTTGAGTACAAATCAGCCTTTTAATGCCTTTACAACTTCAAAATGTGTTGTCTAATTTCCCATTTTGTGCCATCTAATTTCTATCTATACCTTTCTACATATTGGGCACCGTCCTATTGCCTTATTGGAAAATAAGGGAATCGGGGAAAAGAAGAACTCACAAACCAAGTTTGTAAGTTCAGGAAATTGTCAATTCACCGATAAAGGGTAGAAATGACAAAAAAAATTCCAAGGGTGGAAAACAAAGACAAGGAGAAACATTATACTTGGAAGATTTTTGAAATAAAACCCTTATACGATGTCTCAGATCGGATCTAAATGAAGGTTTTTGGTATACATTGGGAATCTTGATGGATTTTTTGGGGCAAAGTAATGTATTTTTGGAGCTAGATGTTTTGGGCACCAACACTGGCTCTGGTTGGGGACGTGTGACAAACATGGCACAACAAGAACCTAGAATATCTCTAGGCAGACCAAAAACACAAAACACATGAAGGGATACAAAACAACATACAGTTAGAAGACTACACCCAATTTTTTTGGATGCTGCAGGCTACCTTGCAGAAAAACTAGTGAAGCTGCTTGCCTCAGTCAAAGATAAGCCTATTGAAGGAACTGATCTCCCTCAATCCTTTGTTGCACTAATCACCAAACATCAGCAATAAAAATGTTTTTCATGTATGCACATACAAACTATAGACATTCATATCATCATGTTGAAGATGGAAATAATTATCACCAGGACATGGTAGCCATAAATAATATGGCTCATCATCATGCTGACTCACATAAAAATACTCATGTTCAAGTTCCATCTTAGCATAATGCATTTCTAGATCTACATAAATATCATCCCCAAGAAAAAAATCAAGATGATAATCATCCAACTTAGGTGTGGTCTGATGTTGGGCTATGGCACATGACTGTTCAAGTCATTGTAATCCAGTTGTACTACAAATGCTAATGCATTCTTCTATGACTGAATCAAAGGCATGATTCTGATTTAAATCTACACCATTAGAAAATAGATTAGAAATTTGAGGCACTTCAAGTGAAGACTCACAATCTTCAAGTTGCCTCTCTATTTTGTACTCCTTGACACACTTTGCTATGTAAAAACTGCTACTAGGAAAATTAGTCATGATCTTCTCTTCACCCTGCAGATCAAAAACTTGACCCACACAAGAACAGCTAGCTTCAATATTATCAAGCCCAACCAATGAGCTCAAAAATGTTCTCTCAACATGATCCACATCAATAAGAGATAAATGCCCCAAACAAATCTCTAAAAAAGCATATGTGACAGAGTCTTGATATTTGGAAATTTTACCTCCACATCATTTGTAGTTTTGTAATGCCTTCGTGATGTCCTGCTGAAGTATAATCCAAATCATCCTCATGCAAACAAGTGTTAATGTCATCATTAGGGATAAATAAGGGTAATACACTAAACAAGAGACTAGCCTCTTGTTCACTACCAATATCATTTTGTACACATCCCTCCCTATCCACTTGGTGTCCATAGGTAGTAGGGTCATATACCATATGATTCCCCACTTCCAAAGTTGATAGCTCAAATTCACTCAACTCTAAGTCATTTTTAAAAAGAGGATTATCCATGCATGAATGATAATCATGAATTATGTCACCTGATGCCTTTGTACGTTCTTCGTAAAGTACATTGTGCCTTATACTAATCCCTTCATTATTATTTCCTCTCTATATAATCAACTACATGAGCTGAGTCATTTAATTTTTCATTTGCATAGATACCTTCCAGGTGGTCGACAATACTGCAACAAGCATCATGGTCATAACTCTCTTTGCTACATTGGAGATCAACATTAATTTTCTCATTTCATCATCCAATAATGATTGATCCAATTGAATGCAGGTGCAATCACTACTATTTTCATCTAAATTGTTGTTCATTACTAGACACTTCTACATTTGAGGACAATGATTTTGTACTCATATTCCTCTTAACCTTGTCAACATGATCAATAAACAAGTATGCTTGTTCCATGCTCTTTAGATTGAACTCCTCCTGTATAGAACCTGAGCTTAAGGTAACATCATAATCTCTTAGATAGATGTCAATACAAATAGGAAGATTAGGTCTGAAATCCTTTGGGATGTGGGATAGGGCCACTGCAAATCTATGGCTAAGCTCCATGCTAGACTCTCCTTCCTGTCTTCTAATATCTTCTAGTTCTTGGACAAGAAACACAGGGTCTAAAATACTTGCATTGAAGTCTTCAAATGCAGCCACTAATTGATTCAAAGAAGCAAAATGATGGTAAGAGAAACTAACTAGCCACTTTCTTGCCACACCACCTAGGGATATAATAAAGAATCTCATGTACATATCTTCATCTTCAAACTAAAACTTGTCCATAAAGTCTGAAAATGCCTCAATGTGTGCCTTCCCATCATAAACCTCACACCCATGAAATAATGACATCTGATAGTAGATCTTAGTGGGCATCGATTGCTTCTCATAATTGACCCATGAGAGGTCAGACTACTTGTATGTATTCTCATTTGCAATAGGAGTTTGAGGAAAAGAGCAACTAGGAACAATAGGTAGGGGATTGGACTATGGCTTGGATTGTTGTAGCGTAATTTGGCTCTCTAATTCCTTTTCTTGTTGCAGCAAAGACTCAAGCAACTGCTTTTCTTTTTCAATTTCATATTGTAGCCTAGCTGACTCATTTTGATTATGCAAGGGTTTAAATAGGTTTGGGTTTGTATAACTTGCAGATCCATGATTGAAAAATGCATTGTTCAGATGGTCAAAACCAATATAATTCCTAGGGTCTGCAACATAAGAAGATGCACAAGAAGGATCCTCCCTAGGGTTTCCATGTTCATACCAATTGGCAATGACTAACTACAAACCACTTGTGTAGGGAAAAGGAGAGAAAATAACATGTTCCTTCACTAAGAAAGAAATCATGGTCAAAGCTGGAAGAAAAAACATGTACCTTAACTAGTTGTAGTCTCTTTGAAACACACACACAACAACACTTTGTTTTCATTGATAGCAGAGTCACCACTTAACTAAATGAGGAAATCCCTTGAAGCATGACTAATCCTCAGGGCTTCAAACTAAATCTGGGTTCTCCAACTAGTAGAGTCTTCAAATTCTTCTTAATCCAACAATAATCTATTCCCTGACAAAGGTGCCAACCTATTGGCATAAGTTGACGGGCTACCTACTTATCCAAATAGATTGAAATGTAAACTACAAACTCTATGTTACAATGGCATGAAAAATGCTCAAGCTGCCTAAAACTCAGCAACCCCTAAATTAACTTTATCCTTGGAAACAATGCCATTTCATTGGTGTAAGTTGATAAGCTGCTAACTTACCCAAACATAGCACAAATGGAAACTGACTGTTATAGGGGTCTTCAAATTTCTTTGACCTTTCAAATCCTCCCCGACAATGGCACCAATCTATTGGGTCCCAAAATGACTACAATGCAAAACCTTGAAACATTTCAAAAATCACCTAGGCTAGGGGTGTCATCAAGGTGACTGAAAGAGGTTTATCAATAGGTTAAGGGGGATTTTGTCCAATTGACAAGAGTGGGTAGACTCCTTTGCACTTAGAGCTCAGCTTAAACTTTGGAGGGATATTCCAAGGTGTATACCTAAGCAGATATTAACATAAAAAATAGAAGAAAAACTAAAATAATTGGACAACCAAACCCAAGTCATCATCTTGAATCCAAAAGCTGTCACAAAGACAAGAATGTCTAGTTGTCATAAAAACGCTATATATATGATTCAAATATGTGAATATACATGCACATGAAAGAAGTTTTTTCTCTATAAACCACACATGAATGATTTCTTTGTTTTGAAAGAGTGATTGATCCCTCTCCAATATGGACCAGTGCCTACTCTATTGGGCAATAGAGTCATAGAATGCAAGGAGGAAAGAAAATATACATTAGAGGATCAATGGAACTAGACATATATTCACATTTATGACTTCAATAGATTTTCATGTGATGGACATACTTAATAATCCAAAAGAGAACTACAATGACTCATATGCAACAAAAGAATGATAAATAAAAATACTTGTATTAACTTGGATGTTGTCACACATCTCCAAACCTTGCTTATATAATCATACTAGCAAATGTGGTAAGGGAAAACATATAACTGTGATTATACATTTACCAAAATCATTACAAACTCCTATGGAGACATTCCATTACATTCATATCTACTTTACACAACCTTCCTACACTATGCTGAATACATCCCTTCACTTACAAACCAAACTAACGTGATTTGATGCGATAAAATACTCCTTAGGTGTTTCTAGACTAGATAATTGGTTCAACGACCAACCCTGAAAACATATTTTTTACATGTATATATAGTAATCCTTTCATACTATGTAGCCCAAGGCATTGGAAAACATGTAAACAAGAAACCCATACTGCATTAAAATCAAGCCCATGGCAATGTCAAAAAATTTCCACATTTGGAATGAAAGCCCACACCTTGACAATATTGAAAATGTTTCAAGTAGATTGCTTGCACTCTTTGTGTACCAGGAACAATAAAGAGAGAAGGTTCCAATCCTTTCCATGACACTTGCAACCTCTGACATCTCAAATTTGTCCTCCAAATGTACCTAGACATCAAAGAATTTTACTCTATCAACCACTTGGATGGCACTATTCTATAGAATCATAAATTCTAGGTACAAATAAGCCTTTAATGCCTTTACAAAACTTCAAAATGTGTTATCCAATTTCCCATTTTGGGCCATCTAATGTTTGACTATACCTTTCTATGTACTAGGCACCTTCCTATCACATTATTGACAAATCGGGGAATCAGGAAAAAGATGAACTAACGAACCAAGTTTGCAAGTTTAGGAAATTGTCAATTCACTAATAAAGGGTAGAAATGACCAAAATTTTTCCAATGGAGGAAAAAAAAGAAAAGGGAAAATATTATACTTAGAATATCTTTGAAGTAAATCCCCTATAGGATGTCTCAAATCGGATCTAAATGAGGGTTTTTGGCATACATTGGGAATCTTGATGGTTTTTTTGTGGAAAAATAATGTATTTTGGGGGTTATATATTTTGAGCACCAATAGGTGCAAAGGTCTCTTCATAGTCAATCCCCTCTTGTTGAGCATATCCATTTGCAATAAGTTATGTTTTGTATTTGTTGATAGATCTATCTACCTTGGATTTTGTTTTTAAAATCCATTTGTAGCCAATGGGGTTCTTTCCTTTAGGAAGATAGATAAGGTCACGTGTATGATTATGTATCATGGAATTATAATCTGCATCCATGGCTTTCTTCCACTAAGGTTAACTAAGTGCCTCTTGAACTGTCACAGGTTCAATGTTGTCAATAACTAAACTCATGAGTGCAAGATTGACTTCATTTCTCATTTGACTCCTTGTTTTGACTCTGAATGAAGTATCTAGAAGAGTGTGTAGGTGGGAATCCATAATGATTCTTTGAACCCACTTGGAACATTGATGTTGTTTCTGCTAATGTGAAGAATTATGTTTTAGATGGCCGTAATCTATGAACAATTATCCTTGCACCTCATCTTCTTCAAGAGAGGATACTTCATTCTCATCATCTGATTGTTAGAGTAATCTATGAGAGGTGGTAGGCTTTGTCTCCTCTTTGTGTGTCAATGAGTCAAATGACGACTCATTACATACCACGTCTCGACTCTCATAAATCTTTTGTATCTTAGGATCTATGAGACAATATGCTTTGGAGGTAGTACTATATCCCAAAAAGATACATTGGAGTATCTTGGGATCAATTTACTTCCTCTTGTTAGTTGGGACATGCATATGTGTTGTACAACCAAATACTCTGAGATAAGAATTTAAAGGCTTTTGACCACTCCATACCTCTTCTAGTGTCTAGTCTTGCAAGATATTTGTTGGTGCCTTGTTAAAAAATACATAGTTGTCTGTATTGCTTCTACCCAAAACTGATCCTCCAACTTAGCTATGGAAAGCATGCATCGAGCCATCTCCATGATAGTCTGATTGTGAAACTCTACTGCAATTCCATTCTGGTGGGGTGTATAGGGAGTAGTTAGGTGCTATTTGATTCCATGATTCTTACAAAATTGCATGAACTCTTTTTCCCCCTCGATCTAAGTAGAGGAGAAGAAGAGACTATCTTACCTGCTTGACAACTCACTGATAAAAGACCTAAAAGTTTGCAAAGGCTTCACTCTTTTTCTTGAGAAAGTAAACCCATGTCTTGTAAGATAAGTCATCCACCAATAACTGGGAGTACTAGAACCTTGAAAATGATGTAGGCAAGAGTCTCCATAGATTGGTATGTACAACTGCAAGGTGGTCCTTGGTATGGAAGGTGCTCAGCTCAAAAGGATCCTGATGTTCTTTACCTTCAAGGCATCTAAGACATATAGGAAAATAATTTGACAAGTGAGGAATTCCTCTTACCATTTCCTTACAACTGAGCTAATACAAGGAGATGGCAAAAAGATGCCCAAATTTGTAATTCTAGAGAGTAGTAGATTTAATCATAGAGGCAGATAGAGCAATTGTAGAGGATGAGATAACATCTATTGCAAATAATCTATCATTCATAAAAGATGTAGAAAGTATCATTCCTTATTTTGGGATCAAACAGGTTTTGATGTCTTCCCTAACATGGAAGTCCACTTTAAGCTTATGATTCAAAAGATAACTAATAGACAAGAGATTCGTTGTCAAACCAAAAACATAGAGTACCTTCATGAGGGTACAGCTAACTATCCGAAGAGGAATAATGAGTTTCCAATTTGTTCTATAACATACTCCTTATTGTCTATGATTTGAACCCTATCTCCAGTGGGTTGATCAGTCAGTGTATCAAATAGCTCATGATTGCCTGTCATATGCTTGTTGGCACAAGAGTCTATCAACCAAACATCTCTTGATGGTTGGAGGTTTGGGAGACTAGAAAAATAATTTGATGGGTACTACAATTGGCTATTTCTAGTTCATCCTCATTTGATGCATCATCTTGTTGAGCCATGACATGTCCTTTATGCTTCCATTGGTGATGTCATCTTTTTTATGGCTGAGAATCATTATAACCAGATGTGCCTTCTTTACTTGAATTACCTTAGTCAAGGCATTATACCAATAGATAAAACTCTCATGCGTGTTTGTATTGCAAATGTGACACCATTTATTTTCCTTTTGAGACTTGTGTTGTGGTTGTTGTGCTTTCTTCTATGACAACTTTTGTGGGGGTCCCTTGTGAAACTTCTAACCATTGTACTATCTTGAGATCGGTGACTTGTCCTTAAAATTAACTTATACTAACTGGATGTCTTCTTCCATACTTTTTCCATGAGTGTCTTGGCATATTTCAGTTGGGAGATTGAAATGTGATTCTTCTTCTTCCATATCTCCAAGCAAAGACAATAGTGAAGTAGCCCCAAATTTGTCATGTCGAAGGATTTCTTGAGATCATCCTTTACATCATTAATAAGATTGTCTGAGCTGCCTATGAGCACAAGATCATCCACATATAGAACCAGAATGACAATCTTTGTACGTACCCTCTTAATATATAAATTGGAATCTGAGAGGCTATGGGCGAATCCATGTTGCAACAAGTGACCATCAATTTTAATGTATCATGCCCTAGGAGCTTGCTTACGTCCATAAAGTAATTTGATGAGATAAAAAAGACTTTGTGAGGTTGATTGTCACCAAAAAAAACTTATGATTGGGTCATGTATACTTCTTCTTTTAGATCACCATTTAAGAAAGCACTCTTGACGTCCATCTACTAAAGTTTCCATCCTTCCTGCATTGCCAGTGCATAGACAACTCTAATTGTTTTGATCTTCACAGTGGGTGTTGTTGGGTCCCAAAATGACTGCAACCCAAAACCCTAAAACATTTCAAAAATCACCTAGGATAGGGGTGTCATCAAGGTGATTGAAAGAGGTTTATCAACAGGTTAAGGGGGATTTTGACCAACTAAGAAGAGAGGGTAGACTCCTCTGCACTTCAAACTTAGCTTAAACTCTGGAGGGATATTCTAAGGGGTATACCTAAGTAGGTATTAACATCAAAACCAGATGAACAACTAAAATAACTAGACAACAAAACCCAACTCATCATCTTGACCCCAAAATATATCACTAAGTCAAGAATGACTGGTTGTCACAAAACACCTATATAGCTGATTCAACTATGTGAATGTACATGCACATGAAAGATGGTTTTTCCCTCAAACCATAGGTGAATGATTTGTTTGTTTTAAAAGAGTGATTGATCCCTCTCTATTGGGCAAAAGAGTCATAGAATGCAATGAGGAAAGAAAATATACAACAGAGGATCACTAGAACTAGACATATATTCACATATACGACTTTAATAGATTTTCATGTGATGGACATACTTAATAATCTAAAAGAGAACTACAATGCCTCATATGCAACAAAAGAATGACAAATACAAAGCCTTGTATTAACTTGGATGTTGTCACACATCTCCAAGCCTTAGTTACAATCATACCAACAAATATGGTAAGGGAAAATATATAACTACAATTATACATTTAACAAAATCATTACAAACTATCATGGAGACATTCCATTACATTCATATCTTCTTTACACAACCTTTCTACACTATGTTGAATACATCCCTTCACTTACAGATCAAAGTAAGATGATTTGATGCTAAAAAATACTCCTTAGGCACTTCCAGACTAGACAATTGGGTTAGCGGTCAACCCCGAAAACATCTTTTTTACATGTATATATAGCAATCATTTCATATTGTGCAGTGCAAGGCATTGGAATACTAGTCAACAAGAAACCCATGCTGCATTAAAGTCAGGTCCATGGCAATGTCAGAAAACCAACACATTTGGAATGAAAACCCACACCTAGACAATACTAAAAATGTCAAAAGATGATTGCTTGCACTCTTTGTGTACTAGGTGTATGCAAGAAAATTCACCGTTTGAATCAAATAAACTAGTACAACCTACAAACTAACAAGAATCTAATCTAAGAAAGCAAACAAAACACAAACAAATGAAGCAAAGCCCTTAGATTTTGTGATCCTTGTGTTGCGTGTGGATTGCTTCTTCAAAATATGCATCCATAATGATAAAATCTGCCATGGTTGATGACTAAAGTGACATGCAAATGGCAAGAATATGAAAAAGCTAAGTATGTGCATAGCGCCTAATGGAAATCTAGATGAGTTGCAGAGCCAAAAAGTAGATTATATGTGGGAGAGAGAGCAAAAAGGACACCAAAGAGGGGTATTTATAGCGAGAGGAGGTGTGAAATGGACGGTTGAGATGGGTTGGAAAGATCAATGACAAAGAGGAGTTGTGAGGAGAGGACTAATGTGTGCACGACACATGTCTCCACATGAGTGTAGTTATATTGGAAATTTCCATAGGTTGTGGAGTTAACTCCAATTTCATTTTTATTTTAATTTTGATTTTAATTTGTTTCCATTTGGAACTCATGTGCACGTAGAGATAACTTATGAAGTGGGAAATTGTTTCCATTTAGAATTGATGTGGAGTGAGGAGTGATAATAGAAGGTGGGTAAACTAATTAAATACCCACTAATATTTAATTATTTATTTTTAAATTAATAAATAAATTAAATATAAGTGTTTATTTAATTACTTATTAGAGGAAAATGAGGAATAAATATAACTTAAGGTTTTATTTATTTCATAAGATAAAAAGGTGGCAATAATTAAATAACTTAGAGTTATTTAATTTATAGAAGAAAAATTACGAAAGGATGAAAATTAATTAAATAAAAGTATTTAATTAATTTAGAAGACAATGGCGACGAGTGAAGAATAATTACGAGATGATGGAAATTAATTAAAGAAAAATATATAATCAATTTAAAAGATGAATGACGAAAAAAGTGGTATACAAAATAAGTGTGTTAGACACAGTGATATGAACAAATGCAATGCTGTAACAAGATGCGACAAATGTGACGAATGCATATGAGTCATTTTTTAGTATCTACATTTTGCCCCTTTTTGAGACAATGTTCGTTAGGGCATTATTTCAAAGAAGTTATGATACGTTGACTAAATAGGCTATGCCCCAGTGAAACTGGCGGATGATGCCCCTCGAGAGGAAAACCAAGCTATGGAGGAAAGACAAGTTTGACTCGTGACAAGAAGAGGCTAGAGCAAGGCCAAAAGCAGGAAAGAGGTGCAAAAAGACAAGAAAAGCCCTAGGTTTAGAAGCCTACAAATACCCTTCCTTAGCCCAAAATCTATTCATTTGTGCCATTTGCCTTTGTTGTGTGCTTTTTAGTTTGGAGTGTGATTTAGAGCTTTGAAGATGCCAATTCCACGCCATCATCATCAGGGTGAGCGGGTGAGGACATTCGGGTGACCAGCAGGAGTAGGCACACTGGTAAGTAGAAACAAATTTCCATTTGCATTGAGTTTGTTGACCAAAAATGAATTTACTTCGCATGTGCAACCAGATGCTCATTAGTGCTTTGCAAGTACATATGATAATTTTTAAGTCTCCTTTGTTGTTACTAGTCGCAATCAGGCATGGGCTAGTCGCATTTGGCGAAGCCATGCACATATGGTCAACAGGATAGGTTAGGTTTAGGGCGTAGTCGCATTTGGCTTAACAGGTCACATGTGGTAGATAGCGCGTCGCATTTGTTTTTTCATGTCACATTTGAATTAAATCATCTCACCTTTGGTATTAAGCATGCACAGTTGGTGATAAGTGCATTGCAGTTGGCATTTCACATCGCAGGTTGGTATTGTTTAGTCACCTTTGGAAAATAGATGTGCATTGGTTACTATGTGAGGCATAGGTTTAGGGGTTAGGAGCATATGGCAAATTTGAGTCACAATTGAGTTATAGATAGTCGCCTTTGAAATTTGGCATGCGCCTATAATATCGACTGCAAAGTAGGTCTAGGGTTATGCGCCTATGGGCTAGTTTCCATCGCATTTGGCCAATTCATGTGCAAATGGTTATCAGTGAGTCATCTTCAATTTTTCAAGTCCCTTATGGTTGGTAGTTCATTGCATTTGGCATCTAAACTTGCATATAGAAAGGGGAAAGGTTGCCTATGGCTAAACAAGTCGCAATTGGTCAAATTAAGTCAATTTTATAGGGTTTTGACAGATTTTAGGCAAAACACCTATGGATGACAATTTTATTGTTCCTGCAGGAGGCATTACATCCTTTATTATAGTGGGAGCCACACCCTTTAGATCTATGGCTAGTGCAACAGTTGGATGCTAGGGAGTTGCTATTTCTGGAGATTGTCAGATTCAAGCACGTGGTATATGTAGAGCCACTCCGCGCACACATAGCTTTGATGATGTCATTAGTAGAGAGATGGTGGAATGAGCATCGTTCATTTTTGCTGCCAACAGGTGAGGCAACAGTGACCCTTGAGGATGTATATCGCATTCTCTGAGTTCAGATTCATGGAGACCAGGTTAACTATGATCTAGATCATGGGCCAGATTTGTTTAGGAGATTATTTGGTACACCTGATATTGGTGATGAGGAGCATGAGATACCGATGGCACGAATGTGAGAGTTGTGTGGTCGCTTGCAGAGAGTAGTTGTAGCAGTGATCAGGTTCCTAGTTCTAGACAGGCGGGCTCGGGGATTCCCTACTGGGTGGGGCATAGTGTTAGAGAGTATGTTTATGTATGGCATGAGATATGCATGGGCTTCCTTATATTTTGGGATAGCTATAGCATTACTTGCATGATTGTGTCTATCTATTTGGCTTGAGAATGTCCACAAATGTTACAGTCTTACACGTATGGGCATTCGAGCATATTGCAGACATGAGGCTAGTTGGAGTGAGGCAGAGGTTACCAAGGCAGCCTTAAGCGCATATATATGGTGGTGCACCGAGCTATAGGTAGTTGAGGCATCTAGTATATTAGCGCCGGGTTTTAGATGAGCTGGATACTTTCACATGGTGTCCATGGTTGGGCTGCAAGGCTTGGGTGGAGGATGTAGAGGAATTAGTGTATACTTGACAAGCTCATTAGTTGTTTGGTTGGGGTATCTTCATTATCGAGAGATTTTTACCAGAGAGGGTGCTTCAACAATTTGGTGTGGCACAGGGAGCACTAGTAGGCAAGGTGATCTTCAGTCGTACCCATAGAGAGACTATAGATTAGGGCCCGGAGGTGGTTGTGGAGGTAGCCCTGGCTGAGATTGAGGGACTACAACCAGTGATGTGGGGATGGGGTTAGGGACTAGCTGATGTAGGTACACTGCCAGATTATGATATGCACTGGTCTACAGCTATGCCTACTCATCTTTCTACACTGAGAGAGGTCAGCAAGGTGGCTATTCATGTACCTTGAAGGATAGGTGCCAGAGCATAGCGGAGAGCTACTAGAGTTCAAGTGATAGCGGCTCTGGTAGTAGTAGTGGGCCCAGGAGGGGTTGCCATTGGATAGGGACAGGGACAGGGACAGGGATGGGGACATGTTCCTTGACATGTGGCGATGCCACCATGACCACAACAGGTAAGAGAAGATGGGGATGCTATAGTTAGGTAGCTCAAACAGAGACTCCAAGGAGAGGTGGCTAAGAGGATACGATACCAGGCCTGCCTATAGAGGATAGAGGTAGATAGACATCACACAATTGTTGCGATGAGGTAGGCATGGGGGTAGGCACAGGCTTATTAGGTTCAGGTTGAGCAATTGGGGGATCAAGTACAAACATTATAGGGATAGGTGCAGGCTTTGTAGGCATAGGTTACGCAGGCAATATAGGCATAGGCTCAGGTTGTGCCAGATGATGGTACTATAGCACAATTGATAGCTGAGAGGGATGCAACACTACAGTGAGTTCAAAAGGCCATAACAGAGAGAGATGTAGTAATAGCTACTCTAGGGACAGATCAGATAGGGTTATATCTGGATTAGGAGATCACCCGAGTACAGGGAGAGGTAGGCTCGGCCTAGAGAGAGGTGGAGTATTACAAAGGTTTGTATAATGGGGAAGTACCTCCAGAGCAGCACCAACCTAGTTACAGGAGCTAATCAGTGGCTTTTGGATCAAGGAGGATAGGGGGTTCACAGTCAGTTGCCTCGGTTATGGGACCACCTCACCAGAGAGGTGTAGGGGGAGCAGGTGGAGCAGGTAGAGATTAGGGAGATGCCTCATCAGGGAGCTCCTTGCCAAGACACCAGGGGTAGCTTGCATTGTTTATTATTGTGTCATATTTGAGGCCTGAGAGCCTACTGTATATACATTGATGATTTTGTATTTTGTAGACACTTATATATTGACTCTTACGATGTACATAGATAGCTGATTTATACATATATGATTACATGATTCTACATGGCCCTATGTTATGGATATGCATTGTTTATTGTGATTTTATATGTTTTGATGTTATATATGTTGAGATGGATGGACCTATATGTATGGATGATTTGATGCTTATACTTATGACATGGATGCCTATGTGTATGCTTTGAGTATGATGTTACTATGATAATGCAATGCTTATAATAAGTATATACTTATATCGGTAATGTGATGTGATGGTATTATGACTTTACAATGTTTATGTTTATATGCTTATGCTTATGATTGTGACCATGAGTGTACTATGATTATGCAATGTTTCTAATGAATGCAATGAATATACTGATGGATATTTGTATGGATGCCTAAATGCCTAAATGATAGATGGATGGTACATGATTATAATTGATATGGATAATGATTTATGTTAATGCTATGATAGGATAGGTGATATTACTATGTCTAACACACTTATTTTATAGGAAGAAGGTGGATGATGATGAAGACAAAGAGAATGATGATCAGAAGAAAGATGAAAAGAAGGTCGATGGTGAGACCATTGATCCTACCAAGAAAAGATGAAAGGAGAAAGGTAGCTTCAGATGGATGCATATAAAATTGAAGATTTGCAATCATTGAGTATGATATAGCACCAGATATTATGCACAGGGTATGAAGACCAAGGTGTCGAGTATCCAATGCGCAACAGACTAATACAACCTTGTCAAGATACAAGATATGACTATTAGCCACAGAGATGGACTTTGACACTGTAAGAAAAAATGTCTAAACTTATTTCCACTAGGATTAATGAAACCTTGTTGGATGTATGTATGGGAATAGACTTAGCATAGAATAGTGTTAATGCATAAGAGACTGTTTAGCTTCTCAAATGCCCAAAATACTAATCCCAACATGTACAAGATGCCATTAGGCGTAGTAGGAGAATAAGATCATCCTACAAACACAACATATGAAAGTAAAAGACCATGCCCCAGTCCATACTTCGTCACAACATACCAAGATATGAAAGATCTAGGTAGTCTTGACTAGGCATTAGAGAGGGACAAAAGATAAATCAAGAGATAAAACAAAAGACACAGCCATCATGCTCTCTTGCTAAATTAGATTGCTCTTAGATGGAATTGGATAACACCTTGATGAAAGGAAAGACATATCATGTTGAAGGCTAAGATGTTGTAGTGGTTTAGTGAATGTTGGCTTAAGCCATGCAGAATAATGTATTCAATTTTTATCCCTGATTTTGTTAAGTGCATAAGCTCTCAAGATATGCATAGTTTATGTTTTAACTTGCTTTGGTCAAAGAGAAGAAACGAAAGACAGAGAAGTGAAAAAAATGATAGATGATGCAAGAGCATCTAGTGGTGTAAGGGCAATCTTGCATCACCCAAAAAAAGATGTGTTTCAAAATTGTTGATGTTCTTTCCATTTCTTTTCAAAAATTGTGGTTCTGGTTCCATAATCGCTTGAATAATGATGTAGAAATTTTAGTTTTTCTAAACTGCTAAAAAAAACAACCTGCTATTTTTAGAAAGTTTGCATTTGGGCACAGATTAAAGTGAAAATTTACAGGAATCTTCATAACTGAAAAATAAGACCTTTGGCGAAGGAATCACACAAAGATAATTTGCAAGCTAAAAGATATTAAAGTTTTTGTTTCCTGAAAAAAGACTAAAAATTATTCAAACTTAGGTTTGAGGCACTAAATGGCCCTATACAGGCCCAAAAATGGCTAGAACTAACAGAGAAAATTCTTACTGCGTAGAGCACTCCATGAGCTTTCTAATGCATAAAACAGTTCATCAATCAGACACCCAGATGAAACGTTATGGCTCCCACAAGTTGACCTATTTTTGGAGGAAGATGCAAATTTTGAAATTAGGTTGCTGGCCACCAAAAAGGCTATTAATAACCATTTTTGGAAACCCTGGGAAGTAGAAGAATAGGTGGGAAAATAGAAACCCTACCTGATTTGGGGTTAAAGAATGCTAAAGATTCCAGAGTCTTCTGATAGGAAGCTGTAATGTGTTGCAACCTGTGGAGGGTTGATTCCTCTAATTGTATTTGAGCTTCTGTAATGTAATAAGTTGCCCAAATCAATAAAGAAAGTTCTATTTTCTGTGTACAATTTTTGTTGTTGTGTGTTTTATGATTTACTCCCTTCATCAAGTGGCATCAGAGCAAGGGTTCCTGAGTGTGTAGACAGATCGCTGACCATGAGGCAGTTTGCACTAGGACCTGAGGTTGTGGGTTTGCTATGGAGATCAAGATGCCTCCACGAAGAAATCATAGTGGGATGAATGCTTTGACAGAAGAGAGTTTTAGAGCCCTACAAAGGCAAATCGATGCATTGCAAGAGGAGCTGTGAAGAGGGTTTGATCTGAGAACAAGAGAAAAAAGCAAGGATGAAGCAGAAGAAGAGCTATCCAAGGAAGAACAAGAAGTTGCAGGAGATTCTGTAGAAGTTAGGTTGTTGAGGGCCATTTCGAAGATTGGAAAGAGGCCCAGGATTGAAGTTTCTACATATTCTAGAGATTTGAATCCAGAATAGCTTATTGATTGGATCAATGATATGGAGGAATATTTTGAGTATGAAGATGTGGAAGACCCAGGTCGGGTTAGGTTTGCAAAAACAAAGTTGGAGGGCCATGCCAGTATTTGGTGGAAGGAGGTCCAATTAGAGAGGAATAGAAGAGGAAAATGAAAGATCACCAGATGAGATCAGATGGTGGAGGAACTGAAGAAGCAGTTCATTGCTGTAGACTATGAGATGGAGTTGTTGAAGAAGGTACAAGGATTGAAGCAAGGTAACAAGTCTATGAAGGAGTATATAGAAGAGTTTTATAATATTACCATTAGGACAGGCCAGACAGAGCCTACCAAGGAGAAGGTAGCCCATTACATTAATGGGTTAAGGCCAAGTATTCAAGAGGAGCTAAGCATGGTCAGAATGATCACTATAGAAGATGCATACTAGTTTTCCCTGAAGGTGGAAGAGAAGCTGAATAAAAGATTTGACAACAAGCAAAGGGGAAGAGGTCAAGGTGGAAGGACTAGTGGAAGACCCTATGGGGGCCAAAATGAAGATTCAAAGAAAAGTGAAGAAGATGACACTAGTCAAAATCAGAGAGGAGATAATACCTACCGCCCTCATGACCAGAACAATGGTGAGCAAAGAGGAAGAGGAAGAGGCAGACTTGGGAAAGGACTTGGAAGAGGATGTTTCAGAGGAACCTGTTTCCAATGTGGAGAAGAAGGGCATCAAGCATACGAGTGTCCGCAACATCAAGGAAGGATAAATAGAAGGCTTGAAGGTAATGCACAAGTTGCACATGTAGATGAAGATGCACAATTTGAGCATTTTGAAGATGCTGAAAGGGTAGAAACCCTAGTTGTTAGAAGAACTTTATTGAATGAGGAGAAAGAACCCAATCAGAGGAAGAGTTTATTCCACACAAGGTGCAAATATGAAGTTAAGTGTTGTGACATTATTATTGATAGTGGAAGGACTGACAATCTTGTTTCAGAGGAGATGGTTAACAAGTTGAAGTTGACAAGAAGAAAACATCCACATCCATATCAGATTGCATGGTTACACAAGGACCATAGAGCTTTGGTCAATGAGTAGTGCTTAGTGAAGTTTAAGATTAGGGACTACCATGATGAGGTGCTGTGTGATATCATACCGATGGATGCATGTCATATGCTATTGGGCAGGTCATGGCAGTATGATAGGAGCGCTATCCATGATGGTTGTGCAAACACATATTCCCTAACAAAGGATGGAGTTTGTCATAAGTTGAAGCCCTTAAAGGAGGTGGAAGAAAACGTATGTAGTACTGCCAGAATTTTCTTGGTAAATGGTAGGAAATTTTTGGAGGGTATGAAGCATGAGCGTAATTATTTTGCATTGATTCCTAAGATTGCTCAAGAGAATTATGAAGATGTACCAGCAGAAGTCTTAGATATGTTAGAATAATTTTAGGATATTATCTCTGATAATGTACTAGAAGGTTTACCATTGGTGAGGAAGATAAGTCACCAAATGGATTTGATACCAGGAGCTAGTTTGCCGAATAAGGTAGCCCACAGAATGACTCCTATAGAGAGTGAAGAGCTAAATAGACAAGTTCAAGAGCTATTAAGGATGGGATTGATAAGGGAGAGCCTAAGTCCATGTGTGGTACCTGCAGTACTAGCACCAAAGAAAGATGGAGAATGGAGAATGTGTATAGATTATCTAGCCATCAATAAGATCATGATCAAGTATAGATTCCCATTTCCTAGAATGGATGACATAATGGATTGTTTGAGTGGAGCCAAGTACTTCACAAAGATTGACCTGAAGAGTGGGTATCACCAGATCCATATTAGAGAAGGAGACAAGTAGAAGACAGCGTTCAAAACCAAAGAAGTTTGTATGAGTGGTTAGTCATGCCATTTGGGCTAACCAATGCACCGAGCACATTCATGAGACTCATGAACGAGGTATTGAAAGAATTTTTGAGAAGTTTTGTTATTGTTTATTTAGATGATATTTTGATTTTCAGTAAGACTTGGGATGAGCATATGATGCATATCAGAAGAGTTTTAGAGAAGTTGAGGGAGGAGAAGATGATAATTAATCTAAAGAAATGTAGTTTTGTAAAGGAGTTGGTATACCTGGGATTTGTTGTCTCAAAGGAAAGTCTTACGATGAACACAAAGAAGGTGAGAGTTATCCTTGAATGGCATATGCCAAGGAGTGCCACAGAGGTAAGATCTTTTCATGGTTTGACAAGTTTTTACAGAAAGTTTATCAAGAATTTTAGTAGCAGTTGTGCACCCCTAACTGAGACAATGAGAGGGGATAGAAAATAATTTGATGGACTAAAGGAGCAGACAAAAGCTTTGATACATTGAAGCAGAAAGTCATAGAGCAACCTGTTTTAGCACTTCCAGATTTCAATAAGGTGTTTCAAGTAGATTGTGATGCTAGTGGTAGTGCTATAGGCCTGTTCTGAGTCAAGAAGGTAAGCCCATTGCCTATTTTAGTGAGAAGCTTAATGATGCTAAGAAAAAGTATTTTGTTTATAATCAGGGGTTTTATGGAATAGTTCAAGATTTGAAGAAATGGAGACATTATTTGTTTCCAAAGGAGTTTGTTTTATATACTGATCATCAGGCTTTACAGTATCTTAATAGTCAAGGAAAGTTGAATCAAAGGCACTTAAAATGGGTTGAGTTTTTGCAGAGATATACTTTTGTTTTGAAGCATAGGAGTGGGAAGTCCAACAGAGTTACAGATGCCTTGAGCAGAAGGAAAAATTTGTTGACATAAATGCAGATAGAGGTTGTTGGGTTCGATGAGCTCAAAAGTTTGTATCCTAAAGATCTAGATTTTGCAGAGGCCTAGAAAGCTTGTTTGGAACCTGTTACTTTGAATAGGACAAAATGGTTGGATTTCATAATCCATGATGGCATGTTGTTTAGAGGAAGCCAGTTGTGCATTCCAAGGAGTTCCATGAGAGAGAACCTGATTAAGGAGAAGTATAGTGGAGGATTGGCTAAACACTTTGATCGAGATAAGACCATTATTATTGTTGGTGAAAATTATTATTGGCCACAGTTGCAGTAGGATGTGAGGAAATTTATGTAGAGCTGTAGAGTGTGTCAGATGGCAAAAGGAACAAGTTAGAATATAGGGCTATATCAGCCATTACCTATACCAAAGAAGCCATGGGATGATATTAGTATGGATTTTATTCTTAGTTTACCAAGGACATGGAGAGGACATGATTCCATTTTTGTGGTGGTGGACAGATTCTCGAAAATGGCACATTTTATTCCATTCAAGAAGACTAATGATGTGCTTCATATTGCAGAGCTATTTTCTAGGGAGGTGGTGAGATTACACGGTCTACCGAAGAGCATAGTTTCAGATCGAGATACCAAGTTTGTTGCTTTTTTTTGGAGGACATTATGGAAGAAGTTGAAGACAGATTTGAAGTTCAGTTCTACACACCATCCACAGACTGATGGACAAACGTAAGTGGTGAATAAGAGTTTGGATAACCTACTATGATGCTTAGTAGGAGATAAGTCCAAGGGATGGGATTTGATTTTATCACAGGCAAACATTGCTTAAAACAATTCTATCAATAGGAGTACTAGTAAATCACCATTCCAAATTATATATAGCAATAGTCCAATAAATGCTTCAAAGTTAAGGAGTCTAGACAAAAGAGAAAAGACAAGTGCTGAGGCTGAAGACTTTGCAGAACACATGAAGAATTTACATGAAGAGGTGAAAAGACACATTACTAAGATGGATATTCAGTACAAGGCTAAGGCAAATCCGAAGACGAGATATAAGGAATTCTAGGTAGGAGATGTAGTCATGGTTCACTTGAGAAAAGAAAGGTTCCCAATTGGAACATACAATAAGCTGAAAATGAAGAAATTTGGACCATGCAGAATTTTGAAGAAACATGATTCAGGAAATGCATATGAGGTAGAGCTGCCGAGTGGGATCAACATTTCCCCTATTTTCAACATTGTTGATTTATTAGAATATCATGAAGGTGGAATAGAGAATGGACCAATAGAAGAATAGTGGAGTATTCCAGCATCTACTTCAATAGAGGAGATAGAAGAGATCTTGGATAGCCATGTGGGAAGAAGTACTCAAAATAGGCAATATGAAGAATATCTGGTGAAATGGAAAGGAAGGCATGTTGAAGATTCTTCTTGGTTGTCTAAGGTAGAGGTTGACCATTTGGGTTTTCCTCACACAAACACCTGAGACGTGATAGGGTCACTTCTCAAATTACCCTGGGTGTCTGATGCAGGAGCATCCAGTGGTGTAAGGGCAATCTTGTATCACCCAAAAAAAAATGTGTTTCAAAATTGTTGATGTTCTTTCCATTTCTTTTCAAAATTTGTGGTTCTGGTTCCATAATCGCTTGAATAATGATGTGGAACTTTCAATTTTTCTAAACTGCTAAAAAAAGCAACCTGCTAAATTTTTAGAAAGTTTGTATTTGGGCATGGATTGAAGTGAAAATTACAGGAATCTTCATAACTGAAAAATAAGACCTTTGGCAAAGGAATCACACAAAGATCATTTACGAGCTGAAAGATATTAAAGTTTTTGTTTCCTGAAAAATGCCTGAAATTTATTCAAACTCATCTTTGAAGCACTAAATGGCCCCATACGGGCCCAAAAATGACCAGAACTGGCAGGACAAGTTCTTAACACATAGAGCACTCCGCGAGATTTCTAATGCATAAAACAGTTTGTCAATCAAACACCCAGATCAAAAGTTATGGCTCCCGGAAGTTGACCTATTTTTGGAGGGAGATGCAAATTTTGAAATTAGGTTGTTGGCCACCAAAAAGGTTATTAATAACCATTTTTGGGAACCCTGGATAGTAGTAGAGATAAGGGGGCAAGTGTAGAGTCAAGAATAGGTGGGAAAATAGAAACCCTAGCTGATTTGGGGTTACAGAAGGCTAATGATTCTAGAGTCTTGTGATAGGAAGCTGTAATGTGTTGCAGCCTATGGAGGGTTGATTCGTCTAATTGTATTTGAGCTTCTATAATGTAATAAGTTGTCCAAATCAATAAAGAAAGTTCTATTTTCTGTGTGCAATTTCTGTTTTTGTGTGTTTTATGCCCCTTCATCAATAGAAGAATGAATCATGGGTGCTTGAGTACTAGAGACTTCCTTTATATTCTAGATTGCCGACATACCCGTATCCACGGAATCAAAGCACCACACAATGATATGAGACATGACGATATGTAGGTTTGGGTGACTTGATGATGTGGGAAATAGATGATGAGAGAGGAATGTGAGATGGATGAAGAGAAATGATGATCAAATGAAAGGTGGTAGATGCAAGAGAAGGGGGATATCATCTTGTGCCTAAATCTGGGTATTTCCTTCATACATCAGACTACCTACATACTTGTGTCCATAGGATCAAGGCCCTTAATGATATATGTATGATGTAGTTCTGATTTATTATGGGATGGTGATGCGGATAATTGATGTGAGTCAGATTATTGGTGATTTAAGGATATGTGTGATGTTATTTTTGGAAAAAAATTTTCAGGACATTTTACAATTTTTTTGTAACTTTCTTTTTAGGACATTTTACAATTTTTTTTTTGTATTTTTTCAGGACATTTTATGATTTTTTTTGTATTTTTTTAGGACATTTTATGATTTTTTGTATTTTTTCAGGACATTTTATGATTTTTTTGTATTTTTCAGGACATTTTATGATTTTTTTATATTTTTCAGGCCATTTTACGATTTTTTTGTATTTTTTTAGGACATTTTATGATTTTTTTGTATTTTTCATGACATTTTATGAATTTTTTGTATTTTTTAGGACATTTTATGATTTTTTTGTATTTTTTTAGGACATTTTTACAATTGACCATGATGCGCTAAAGTGTTCACCCAACGTCAAGGCATAAGCAAGTGAACCTAGTGTAGGAAGGGATTTGGTTATGTACAAGATGGCAAGGAAATGTGCTGTGGACTAGAATAGGCATAGTTGACTCATGTTGGAGCTTGTGTTTGCCAACGATATATTCGCTTCAACAATTTCCAAGCCATGATAGTAGTAAGGCACTAGGATAATAAATATGGTGAATGACTTAGCACAGGTGGATGAGGCGAATAGGGAATAGATAAAATGACATAGCGTGATGGGGGTTAAACGAGTAACGAAGTAGATGGTGAGAGTTGGTTCTACCATAGTGCCTGTTTGCTAGGTTTTCACTATGGTACTTATCCAAGGCACTTGTTTGCCAAGTTTTCACCATTGGATGCTAACCCAAAGTGCCACTGAGGTGGTTTTCACTATTGGATTGTTTTATTTATTTATTTATTATTATTTTGATTTTTTTGATTTTTTGCAGACACAGGATGCAGAAATCAGGGATAAAACCTTTTGAGATGAACACTATTGAATGGTTCATCTAAAGGAATGTCGTCGGGCATTGCAAGCGTATATGGTCCAGACCCAAACACTGAAGTAATAACAAAGGGCCCCAACCAGTTGGGTTCAAATTTACCCTGGTTCTCTCATTGTTGTTGGTTTTTCTGATTCTCCTTCAGGACTAGGTCGCCCACCTGAAACTTTCTCTCTTTGATCTTTTTGTTGTAGCTACGACAAAGATGATTTTGGTAGACTTGCAAGTGATTGAGTGTTGTGGTTCATCTTTCATCAAGTAGCTCCAACTCATGTAGTCTGGATTTCCTATACTCCTCATCAAGTACTATATGTTGGAGAGATACACGCAATGAGGGGATCTCGAGCTCAATGGGAAGAATAGCATCAGTGCCATAAACCAAAGCATAAGGGGTAGTTCTAGTAGAGGTTCTGACACTCATACGGTAAGCCCACAAGGTAGGATTTAGCTGCAGGTGCCAATCTTGACCAACTTCATTGCCATTTTCATGAGAATATTGATGATGGTCTTGTTGGTGGCCTCAACTTGACCATTACTCTGTGGGTAGTAGGGGGTAGCAAACCTGTGGTGTATGTGAAACTTTTGACATAGATCACGGACTTCCTGGTTCTTTAAGGGATGTCTGTTGTCAGTAATAATAGCTTGGGGAATACCGTAGTAGAAAATGATATAGTGAAGGATGAACTTTGAGATCTGTTTGCTGGTGATGTAGGTCATAGGAATGGCTTCCACCCATTTGGTAAAGTATTCAGTAGTAGTAATAATGAACTTATGGCCATTGGAAGAGGGTGGATTGATCTTGCCTATGAGGTTGAGTCCCCATTGCGAGAATGGCCAAGGAGTAGTAAGAGGCTGGAGCTCTTGTGCTGGGGCATGTATCAAGTCCCCATGCTTCTGACATTGAAGGCATCTTCTAGAAAACTACTGAGCATCTTGCTCCATGGAGGGCCAATAGTAACATGCTCTTAGAAGTTTTTTGGTAAGACTAGGACTGACGGAATGTGATTCGTAGACACCCTTGTGTACCTCTCGTAAAGCAACTTCAGCCTTTACCGAGTTGAGACACCTAAGGAGGATACCATCGAGATTCTTGCAGTAAAAAGTTTAGCAAGTATGGTATAGCAGGAGGCTCGTCGAGTGAAGGTTTTTCTCTCAGTGTTGGACAATTGGTTTTGGAAAGTACCATTGCTTAGATATTCATAAATGTCTTGGTACCAAGGGGAATCAGGACCAATGATTGCACAAATAAGCTCTGATTGAGGCACCTCAAATGCTAGAATTAGGAGCTGTTCTACTAGGAATTCACACATTTGAAAGTTGCTGAGCATGTCAAGGAGATAACCAATGGTTGCCATAGCATCGGTTGCCTTATTATTGATTCTAGGGATCTGCTCAAATGTTATCTTAGAGAAATATTTTTTGAAGTCATCAACCATCAGCTTGTAAGGAAGGAGCTTCTTGTCTTTTGTTTGGTACTCATCTTGGACTGGTTTAATTACAAGCTATGAATCTCCAAATACTTGTATCTCTTTGATCTCCCACTAGACAACCATGTGCAAGTCTATAATTAGGGCTTCATAGTCTTCTATGTTATTAGTACATGAGAAGGAAATTCTATAGGATTTTGGGATACAATCACCCTAGGGGGTGATAAAAAGGATTTTGGCTCCTGATCCATGCTGAGTATAGGAACTGTCAAAGTACAATTGCCACATTTTGGAAGAGGAGACACTGAATATTTCTTCGTCAGGAAAAGTAGACTAGATAGGCTGGGTGTCTATCATTGGTGCTTTTGCTAGTTGATCTACTATAACTTGTCCTTTGATGGCTTTCTGATCAACATACTGAAATATCAAATTCACTAAGGATCATCACCCATTTTGCTGTCCTTCCAGTAAGTACTGATTTGGAAAGAAGATATTTTAACGGGTCAAATCTAGATATGAGCTTCGTTGTCTAATTTAGCATGTAATGTCACAATTTTTGAGTGGCAAACACTATAGCCAAGCATGTTTTTTCTATAGTGGTATAGTTTAACTCATATCCCATCAGAGTCCTACTTATGTAGTATATGGCATGTTCCTTTCCTATATCATCATTTTGAGCCAATAAAGCATCTAGGGCAACTATCGTTGAAGAGGTATAAAAAAGAAAATGCCCATCAGAGATAGGTGGTACTAGCACAGGCAATGTTGCTAAGTATTCTTTGATTTGGTCAAAATCCTGTTGACATTTGTCATCCCATTTGAAAGTCTCTCCTTTACGGAGCAAGTGTTGGAAAGGGTGACATTTATCTGCTAGCTATGCAATGAATCTTTGGATAGACTGTAGGCAACCTTGGAGGCCACGTAATTGTTTCAAATTCACCAACAGAGGCATAGTGACAATGCCTTTTACTTTGGTAGGATCAACTTCGATGCCTCTTCCAGAAACTATGTAACCCAATAATTTGCCAAAGGTTACGCCAAAGACACATTTTTTGGGATTTAACTTGACTTGGTACTTTTCCAACTTGTCAAAAATTTGTTCCAAAACTTGTAAGTGGCCTTCTCTTGTTTTAGACTTTCCCAAGATATCGTCCACATAATTTTCCATGATGGTATGGAAGAGGTCATGAAAAATAACTATCATGTCTTGCTGGTACATTGCTCCTGCATTTTTGAGGCCAAAGGGCATGACCACCCAATAGTAAGTTCCCCATGGATAGATAAAAGAAGTCTTAGGTTGGTCCTCTTCTGCAATTCTAATCTAATTATATCTAGAGAAACCATCCATCAATGAAAGCAAATTCCATGACCAGTTGTAAGATCGACGATTGTGTCAATGCTTGGCAGGGGAAAGTCATCCTTAGGGAAAGCCCTATTAAGATCTCTAAAGTCATTGCAACATCGGATTCTTCCATCTGGCTTTGCCACTAGCACTAGATTGTACACCCATTCAAGATAGTTAATGGGCTTGATAAACTTAACATCTAACAACTTTTGAACCTTTGCCTTGACTAAAAGAGCTATCTAGGGATGCATTTTTTGAAGATTTTGTTTTACTGGCTTGGCGTTTGGAGATACTGCTAGATGGTGCACTACCAGTGAAGGATATAGACCTAGCATATCTGCATAAGTCCATGCAAAGTTTATTGCCCTTTTCATGAAAAATGTTGTAAAATTAACATTCTCTTCATCTGAAAGTGACGCTACTAGATAGGTGACTTTCAGATTCTGCGTTGTGCCCAGATTAATCTCTTTAGACTCTTCCACCAATAGAGATGATTGCTCCTGATGAGAGGGCGTTACAAGAAGGTCAAATCCTCCATCCTTCAGCACCTTAGAGAGGTTTTGGCCCTCGGATACATCCTTTATTTTTATTTTGTCATAGTCAAAAGGTGCCTTACGATTTTCACCTAGTGACCTTTCTTTTTTTATTTTGTTTATATCACTTTTGTGACTGAAGGATTTGACACTTCCCCCAAAGTATGCCAGTCGAGGAAGATCCATCATGAATCCTTCCTTATGATCACCCAGAGGTAAGCCTTTTCTTGAACCCATAAACTCTGCTATCACCTCTTCATTCTGGAAGGTGTCCAAGATAGGTACCCCCTGTTGATCCCAATCAATCAGGTCAGGGTAAACAAGTGGAAGGTCTAGGAGTGTGGAGGAAGAGGTAGATGACAGCATGAAGATGGAGGCATCCTGGAATAGTTCAGTGATGTAAAAGGGAGATTCATCGACAGTATCTTGACTAGTTGCCTCTTCTGTAGGAAAGGCTTTGGCTTCTTCATCAAGGATAAACTTAATGTCTGCGGAAGGTGGGACCTCCTTTCTGTATCCTAGACCCTGTCTATTGTACTTCTTAGTGACTATGATAGGTTCCAAAGGGCTTGTTCTTGCAATCCTAGTCCTCCCTTGCCTTTGTAACCCATATTCTTAATGATTCTGAATCTATTGTTGTATCTTTCCACTTCTAAAGCCACTTGGTTATTTCATCGTAGAAAACCCAGAACAAAATATCACCATCCACATCTTCATCATCAAGTAATCCTAATTGGATAAATATAGTTGGGGAAATAGTAATAGTGGTTTTAGATGAGCTTGGTTTGGAGATGGGTGACTTGCCATCTGACTTGGGAGACAAAGGCATGGATCCAACACAACAAGATTCCTGTAAGCTATACTTGCCAAGTCCTCATTGTTTTATCTCAATCTTGGGAATAGCCTTGCTAGTGGATGGCTTAGTTGAGTTAGATGGATCAACATAGGATGACAATGGATGAGCCTCTGTATTGATGGGTATATGATTGGGATTTTGGTAGGTGGCTTGGAAAGCTCAACAATATTCAAAGGCATTAGGATCTGTAGGAATTGTGATATCCACACCATCATAAGGGAATTTGAGGCATTGATGATATGTGGATGGGATTGCCTTTAGGGCATGGATCTAAGGACAACCAAGGATAATGTTATACAGCAAATCCACATCGAGGATTTGGTATTTTGTAGTGGTAGTGATAGGGCCAACTCGTATGGGCAACAAGATGATTCCCTCTGACTCTCTTTCTCCATCATCATAGGCCATAATTGTTATTCTTTTGGTGGTGCCAGTACAACTCTCAATGTATCCCAACAATCTCACTAATTTGAAGGAACATATGTTTAGTCCAGCCTCACCATCTACCAGGACCCATTTAACATGGTGTTGGTTAATGAACACTTCGATATGGGGGTTATCATGGTGAGATGGATCTGAGGATGTGAGGTCTCAATTAGAGAAGGTCAGATGATGGGGTGTTGAGATACTTGTTGTCATAGCCTAGAATTGTGTCACACTTACATCATTTGACACCATGGACTCTTGTAAGCTTCTATCAAGGATAGCCTTATGAGTGGGCGATATGCGTAATAGCTCGAGGATAGAGATATGTGCAGGGGTTCTGCCTAAATGGTCAAGGATATTATAATCAAGTTTTGGATGAACAGAATGTGGGGGTACTCCCTAAATAGTTATGCGATTACGACGAGTGGTAATAGTGTAGTTAGGTGCTTTTCCCATTATTGTAATGGTGGATATGTGGGATTGCTTGATGCGGCCAATGGTGGACTCATAAATGTAATTAACTTTTTTCCCAGCATTGGGAGCACTTGCTTTATCATGTGATGGCAGGGGATTATTATATGCATCAAGGTCATAGTTAGATGTCTGTGTTGGTGGTGTAACGCTAACAATTCCTTGGTCGATAAGGTTTTGAATCACATGTTTAAGCTACATGCAACCAGCAGTATTATGCCCCTTGACCCTGTGATATTCACTTTACTCATTGTCCTTGTACCAAGGGGGTTTAAATTGTGGCTCTTCATTTGATTTGACTTCAGGTAAAGTAATGTGTCCTGTTTGAAATAGTTTTTTTAGAATGGCCTACACTGGCTCTCCCAATGGGGTAAATTTGTGTCTTGGTCTTGGTTTTGTATTCATTTGATTCTGAGTTAAGAATGGTGATGCATTAGGTGTTTTTTGTGGCACGTTTGGGGATAATTGGACACGGACGAGTGCTTGCACAACTTGCACATTCTTTGTGTCTACAATTCCATCGTTTACAACATTTTTGTTCTTATTCCAGAAATGTGATTTGTCATTAGAGGACTGTGGATTATCCTTGTTCTCTTTAAATATTTTTATAAGACCCTTTGTGATTAATGCCTTTTTGATGTTGGTTCGTTTGGATATAATTTCTTCGAAGGTAGTTGCGCTATGCAGTTGAAGTTGGAAAGACAATTCAGGATGAAGATTTTGCATGAAGATATCAATTTGTTGTTTTTTAGGCATCTACCAGGTGAGTTTACTAGCCATATCTCTTTGGCATTGTATAAAGGATGAAAAGGTTTTGCCATTGCATTGTTTATTGTTAACAAGATCATTCATGGTGACTTCGTGTTCTATATTAAATGCAAAGTGAGATACGAACTTGTGTGCTAGCTCTTTAAAAGTTTTGATACCTAGAGGTAAGTGTGAAAACCATTCCATGGCCTATCTACCAAGACTTTGAGGGAAAAGTTGTAACAAATAGGTTTCATTATAGGCAACATCAAGACAGGCGACATAGAAGGTACGTAGGTGATCATTCAGTTCTCCTCTCCCCTTATATTTATCAAATTGTGGTACTTCAAAATGAGGGGGGGATGGTATCATTTGCAATGATTTGTCAAAAGAGTATGGGCATACATCCTCAAATGAAAATGTCTTCTTATTCTGGCTTATGCTCATGTTTGTCATTCATTGTTCCATTTGGTGAATTTGTTGTTTATGTTGAGATAAAATTGATTGTGGTTGTTGTGCATAGCCTTGATGATTTGGTGGAGGGATATAATAGGTCGTTTGCTGATTCGATGGATATTGTTGTGATAGATCGTATGGAGGACCATATGTGTCTTGAGGTAGGACCAAGGTGTTTTGAATATGACTAGCAAGTGGAGGTGATGTGTATGTGTTTGGTGTGGGATTGATAGTGTATGTTGGTATCACATGTGAGCCAAAGGTAGTATGGGTGTAAGAAGATGGTTGTGTCGAGATCAATGGACCTTGGGAGATAGGTGGTGGAGTGACATGAGATGGTTGTGGCCCAAGAGGGAGTAATTGATCAACATATGAAATGTTAGAAGGTGTCTTTGATACAATAGGTTGGTCTATAAGGGTCATGTTTGGGTTGACATGCATGGTTTGACTTGGTTGACTAGGGAATATAAGGATATGGGAAGTTTGGATTGGTTGACTTGGTGGCACGGGGATATGTGAGGTTTGGATGGGTTGACTAGGAGGCATGATGACATGTGAAGTTTGGATAGGTTGACTAGGAGGTATGATGACGTGTGAAGTTTGGATAGGTTGACTAGGAGGAATGGGAGTATGTAAGGAAGTGGTAGATACTTGAGGTAACCCAATATGTGATACATTTAGGTTGGACATAGATGGGGATTAAGTGACATGAGAGGGAATGGTGTTCATGAAAGTGGATGGCATGGGTGCTAACATATGGACAGAGGATCCACCTACGTGAGGAGCTATAGAGGTTGTAGAATAAGATGGGGGGAGTACTGACTCCATGGATGTGGCGATGTGTGACACACTATGCCTCATAGGTGTAGATGATGTTTGAGATATATGAGCGGGTTGGTTGGATAAAGGTGGTGTGGAAGGCATAGTGGGCTTGGTAGACGTTGTGACAATAGCAGTGGGGTGATCTGCGGTAACATTGGTGGGGCTCTCTCTATGGATTTTGGATATATCGAAGTCACTTGGTAGTTTAACACATTCTTGGATCAATTGTAAAAGGATTTGTTTTTAGTTTGCTTTTATTATTTTGTTTACATGTCTCAAGTCCTTGGAGTTTTGTAAGTCCTCATCCGATGAGTCATCATAGACAAGTAAAGGTTGTAATTCTAATGTAGAGGATGAGGGCTTGAATTGTTGTTGTTGAGGTAAGTTTGATGAGGATGATTGTCCAATGGTATAACCCTCAGGCAAGAATAGCTCAGGTGGCATACCGATTGTGAACTTGGTAGCATCTTTGAGGGGGGTGGATTGAAATTATTTGAGATTGGCTTCCACAGGTGCTTTATATTGGCTCCTAGTTTGTAGCATGGATAGCTAAATTTTTGGTTTGATTGATTAAGATGTTTGGATCAAATTTTGATGATTGGCAAATTTAGTTTGGTGGCTGAATTTTGACTTCGTCAGATTAGTGGGTTTAACTTTGGCAAGATGAGGTTGATTGATTGACAAGATTGGTTGGGTTTTAATTCGATTGATTAAAGGGATTGATCAAGTTCTCAATGATTGGGTGATTTGATTGGTGGTTGATTTTGACTTAGTTGGATTGGTTGTTTTGATTTTGATGGATATGATTGATTGATCAGGGATAGTGGTTGATTGACAAAAAAGATTGACTACAGATAGGGTGACCAAAGTCAAAAAGTTTTGATTGATTGATGTTTGTTTGGGTTTGACTGTTGTCAAATGGTTGACTGGGATGATTTGATGACTATAATTGGTCAGATTTGATTCGAAGGTTTGACTGATTAGAGTTTTGACAAGGAGGATAAATTACAATTCATAGAAAACCAAAGGCGATGCTCTATGCTGCAAAGGCTATGGGGAATAATGCAGAGGCGTAAGGGAATGTTACAAAGGTGATTGACTGCATTGCAAAGGTGATGAGATGATAACCATAGGTGACTAGGGATAGTGCATATGCAACATATAATAGTGCAAAGGCAAATTACTAAGGCTCAAAGGCGATTTTGCAGAGACCAAAGGTGTATTTGTAGGAAAAATAGGCTAACTAGAGGTGACTTAGTAGGGACCAAAGGTGATTTGCATAGGTTTATAAGTGACTGGGTTTTGACCCAAGGTGATTGTGTGAAGACCAAAGGTGATTTTAAAGGCTACAAATGCAATTTTCTATTTGCTTGAGGCAGTTTTGCATGGTTACAAGGCAAATTTTGTTGTAGATTTTGGTTTTGGACATGGCTTTTTGGTGAAATTGGCAGAGAAAAACACAATGGTAGACAATCATACACAATCCATGCTCAAACAATTACATCCTAGGCTAGGCAAGGACAATTCCTGTTGGGTTCCCACTTGGTTTTACCCAACCATGCCTACTTATAGTGTATAGCTCTAGGAACTTGGGGCATGGGCTCCCCCTTATAGTGCACTCACTTCTTAGGCACACCAGGTTCCAAGTCCACAAGGCTCGTAAACTTTATGATACCTTGCTATCTTTGCCATAAGCGAAGAAAATGTGGGATAACTATCAGAGGCCTATCATTTGGCTCTCCTGTACCAACGGATAGGGGTTTTTGGCCACTAAGACAAGGTTTTTAGTTCAGGTTTTCACTTGGGTGGCTATGCATGAGATGATTTTCTCCATTAATGGAGGCTTCCTAGCCTATAGACATTATGATCTATGAGGTTTTAGGGGAAACATTCATCAGCATAGCTATATCAACACCCATCATTTGTGACTTTCGGCGCAAACACATTATTTATCAAGCGGATTGGAATGGTCTGGTTTTGACCTGTTTCCGCCTGGGTCGCCCCCTTCTCACAATGGGAAGGCATGCCTACCTAAAAGTTAGCAACACGTTCTCTTACACCCTAGATCCATTGGTTAGGTAGGGGGAGAGGATACTTGTATTGCTACCTTGGGTGACAATCAAACAATGCAAGCAAGCTAAAAACAATAAAATAGGCACGATGAAGACAAATTGTTCATTTTATCCCCAAATCAAATATGTGAAGGTTGTGGGTTTATTTTAAAACATCAAATTTAAGTGTGCCTATTCTAGTATAAAAAGCTTGTTTGTAAACTTAGACCTCTTAGACCTGTAGATGAGATTAGCATGTTTTCAAACACCAGTCTTCGATGAATGAGTGCAACAAGCTACACAAAGAAGCCATTAGATCCTGAAAAAAAACCTTATTCTATGCAACAGAAACTAGAAGCACCTTAAAAAACTAGATGCAACATAAAAATGAGCAAATGCAATCTAGGTTTTACCATAGGCAATTACCTTCATATAGGATGCGACCCTCTGTTGACTAGAGGTGATTTACTGCAGACCATAGGCAATTCAATGTTTACCATATGCGCATGCAGCCTACAGATATTAGAAAAAACACAAAACTAGAGAGGAACAAAGATCTAGCCATCATAAATGATAATTTTCAACCTTAAAAAGATGATTAAATGCCAGATCTAAGCCTGCATGTGATAAAAATGGAGGAAAAACAACCCTAAGATGTGATCAAATCAAAGATAGTAGATGTCAAAATAGATTTCATGTGAGCACAAAGACAAGGGTTAGCAAACACATCAGCTTGCAACCCTAATCTAAAAAACAAAAGTGATCAATCATTTAGAAAACCCAAAAAGAAAGCTAAAGACTAATTTAACTAAAGGCGGTCTACTTCATACCACAGGTGATTCTTTGCGTGTCATAGGTGATTTGATTTTGACCAAATTGAATTCACTGCATGCCAAAGGCGATCTGCTGCATGCCAGAGGTGATCTACTGTGGTTCATAGGCGAGCTAACATTGACCAAATGTGCATATGTGTTCCTAAACCTCACAATTTTTTTTTAGCAATTTAGCAAAATAAACACAAAATTGACTAGATGAGTGGTCTCACTGGGCATGCCATTTTATGCATATAGGAAAATTCACCATTTTAATCAAATAAACTACTATAACCTACAAACTAAAAATAATATAATTCAAGAAAGCAAATAAAATGCAAACAAACGAAGCAAAGCCCTTAGATTTTGTGATCCTTGTGTTGCATGTGGATTGCTTCTTTGAAATATGCATCCATAATGATAAGAGATGCCATTGTTGATGACTAAAGTGGCATGCAAATGGTGAGAATATGAAAAAGCTAAGTATATGTGTAGTGCCTAATGGAAAGCTAGATGAGTTGCAGAGTCAAAAAGTAGGTTATATGTGGGAGAGAGAGTGAAAATGACACCAAAGAGGGGTATTTATAGCAAGAGGAGGTGTGAAATGGATGGTTGAGATGGGTTGGCAAGATCAACGGCCAAGAGGAGTTGTGAGGAGAGGACTAATGTGAATGCGACACATGTCTCCACATGAGTGTAGTTATTTTGGAAATTTCCATAGGTTGTGGAGTTAACTCCAATTTAATTTTTATTTTTATTTTTATTTTATTTTGTTTCCATTTGGAACTCATATGCACGTAGAGATAACTTAGGAAGTGGGAAATTGTTTCCATTTAGAGGTGATGTGGAGTGAGGAGTGATGATAGAAGGTGGGTAAAATAATTAAATACCCAATAATATTTAATTATTTATTTTTAAATAAGCAAATAAATTAAATATAAGTTCTTATTTAATTATTTATTAGAGGAAAATGAGGACTAAATAAAACTTAAGGTTTTATTTATTTTTAAAGGAAGCAAGGTATGCGAAACACACTTCCTACGCTAATCTAATGAGGGAAGTAGAGTGCAAATCCTTTTAAATCCTTACAATTATAGTGATATTAACACAACAATAGAGATATTGCAGAAAACACATACATAAGAATGTAAGAGAGAAGAAGAGAGACACAAGATATAATGTGGGGAAAACCTTTTCGGGAGAAAAAATCCACACTCCAAAACATAGCTCAAATGTATTCTATAAACAATGAAGGTTACAATACAGTTATAGAGCCAATGCTCTTGCAGGAGTTTCGACACTCATATTTGGAGATAATCTGGTAGCATAACAATACCTGTCAATCACATAATACATCTCCACTCCAAAGCACCTATTTATATAACAAATACAAGGCAAAAAATGGCTCCACATTGAGATAGGCGTCCAACATGGCCTCATGGCCCAAAACCCATGCCTATGGACACTTGTCTAACTCTGTAAGATGTTCCTAACACTTATCAAGTCACCCCATCTCAAGGAGGTTGCCTATTTCCAAAATGAGCTATGACAAATGCTCTTATGACTCTTACAACCGTCATAGAATCTATCATTCCTATCATAACTTACAGTTGTAAGAGAATCTATCATACATAGGCTATAAATAGCATATTCTCTTACAACATGTCATACTCCACCTTGGGGCGCCCAAAGGTGGCTTTTTCAAAGATTCTTCTTGACACATGTCCATACCTATCATAGGATCTTCTATTTTTTTTTACTCTTACATATCATAACTTTGTCATAGGAATCTGTTGTGACCATTTCAGTCAATATTCCCTTACACACATTCTAAGATGCTGACACATGGAAAAATATTCCTACCACTAAGTGGGATGCCTATCTCCTCATGTGAGGACAAATTTACATGTAGTCATATGTCATGTAGGATGACACATAACCATGCCAATTCCCACAACATGACAACATAGGATTTGCATCCTAATTATACAATAGGCAATAAATAAATAAATACAATGAAATAATACAAGGAATTTACCAAGGTTGAGATGCATTAATTCCCAACATATTTCATAAGATAAGAAGGTGGCAATAATTAAATAACTTAGAGTTATTTAATTTATAGAAGAAAAATTATGAAAGGATGAAAATTAATTAAATAAAGTATTTAATTAATTTAGAAGACAATGGTGACAAGTGAAGAATAATTATGAGATGATGGAAATTAATTAAATAAAAATATTTAATTAATTTAAAAGACGAATGACGAAAAGCGTGGTATACAAAATAAGTGTGTTAGACATAGTGATATGAACAAATGCAATGATGTAACAAGATGCGACAAATGTGACGAATGTGACATGAGTCAATTTTTAATGTCTACACTAGGAACAATAAAGAAGGAAGGTTTTGATCCTTTCTAGGACAACTGCAACCTCTAACATATCAAATTTGTCCTCCAAATGTACCTATGCATCAAAGAATTTTACTATGTCAACCATCTGCATGGCACTATTATGCAGAATCATAAATTTTGAGTACTAATCAACCTTTTAATGCCTTTACAACTTCAAAATGTCTTGTCCAATTTCCCATTTTGTGCCATATGATTTCTAACTATACCCTTCTGCATACTGGGCCACACATTCCTATTGCCTTATCAGCAAATCAAGGAATTGGGAAAAAGAGGAACTCACAAACCTGTTGATAACTGAGAGGGGGGGGGTGAATCAGTTATCCTAATTATTTCCCTTAATGAACTTTCCTCTTAATTGAAGCAGCATAAAATCAAACACAAAACATTAACCATGAAATAAGAAACACATGACACAGCATTTTTGACGTGGAAACCCTGTTAAGGGAGAAAACCACGGGGTGATTAACCCAAGAATTATTCTCTGTTAGAAGAATAGGAAATTACAAAAATGGCACTTGCCAATTAGGGCTCACTGCCCGAGCACACTGCTCACAAGAGGCTCACTGCCTACAAGAAGACACACTGTCTTACAAAGTGATAAGAATCACAGTCTGAACTGATTGGAAGCATCTGCATATGCTGGAGTTCAGTTCCGGTTAGGTTCAGTATACTGATCTGCTGCACTTCATCTTTCCTCTGTTCTTTAGTCTGCTATCCTTTCACATACCGGATCCTTCTTGCTACTTCTGCTCTACTCTGGACTTGTTCGCATATCACTTTCACACATTCACACTTTACAACTAAATCCATCCTCTATATATATCCGCACAAGTAATTTCATCATCTTTCTAGTCGGCATCCGGAACAGTCTAGTTTCTTACAAACTTAGTTCTGTCGGCTGAATCCTTGCTCACCAAGCAATGCGGATCAAGCATATACTTGTAGATATCATCAATTATGTCGGCCAAACATGATTCATGCCTCCGCAACCTTTATCATCATCTGTAACACATCCGGAAAGTAGTTTGATACTCAGTCAGTCAGTTCTTCCTCTGTTTTCACTGTCTCTCAGGAATCCGGTACTCAACTATTCATATCTTTTTCTTTGTCCATCTCCGGAGGCTAAATCCTTGGAATATACTACTCAAGATAGTCCTCTTGACTTCCCCAGATCCGCACTGTGCCAAGACACTTCCTCTGAGAGATCCGGACCAATCTGTCGGACCTTGCCACATGCTCTGTTCTTGTTCACCGGACCACAACAATCTTCAATCTGACTTCCGGTAGAGATATAACATGACTTGCGGATATGTGGAATGACCTTTGTTGCCATCAATGACAACAACCATGAATCCATATAGTGTCTCTTGCCAACAATCTCCCCCTTTGGCATTGATGGCAACACTTAGTGAAAAATGACTAAGTGTTTACACTATGCTCCCCCTTTGCTGATGCTCTGTCTTTATATACAATTTCCGGAACTCCCCCTGAGTTGGATTCCTCATTTTTCACTGCTCCTCACTCCCCCTTTGACATCAATGGCAAAGGGTAGGGTCCGCACACCAAAATTTTCAAAAATTTTCTATATATGGCCGCATATTTACATACTCACATATACTGCAGAATGTCTGCAAAGGATGTCTGCAGTTGAACCATTTCAGTAGCCCAACTAAGCTTCATTCTGTCCAGGATTGAAATGTGACCACTCAACAAAAATGCAAAAGCTTCTGCCCGCCTGAGATCTGTCGGATCTTTTGTATGGGCGGTGGTCTGGGCATCACTGATGGCCTCATGCATCGTTTCCAACTTAGGGACTATAATCCTTCTAAGTTCTCCCATCCGGTTGGTAATGTTCTTTCTCTCCTTCTCAAGATTCTTTATTTCATTCAAGACTGCAATAGTCTGACATTCTTGATTTATTATAGAGGAAGAGAGAGGATCAAAACTTTGAGATAAGCTTTGAAGCTTGTCCTGTTCCTCTTTTATTTTCTTGTCAATTGCAGCTGTTGCCTTTGACCAAGATATACAAAATTTGTAGATGTCACCGCCATCCTTAAGAGCATTTTCTAAGCTCTTTATTCCAATGCTTACAATCTTCCTATCCTTAGAGATTAAATCTAATATTTCAGAAAATCTCTTATCCAAAAATTCCTTCCGGACCTTGTCTTCAGCTGATTTTTCTAGAGAATTAAAATGTGTATCAATACTGCTGACTAAGGTTTTTAGATTACCGGAAGTGGAGGCTGTCGGATCTATTTGGATTGATGGCATGATCTTTACAAGTACTCCGGAAGCAGCCTCTATCAACTCACAGTCTTCCATATGAGACTTCAGGAGCTTTTCATTTGCCTTGGCATTTGCAAATGAAGCTATCTTCATTGTTTGTACCGGAGAGAGAGAGTCAAAATCAAATGGACCTTTTAGAAGCTCCGGTTCATCAATCTCTAGAGTTTCTTTGCTCAAAAATTGTTGAACAGTTTGTGCAGTGTCTCTTGCCGGAGACAGATGTTTCTTTTCTTCTGCAGTCTTAGAACTGTCAACCTCTTTGTCTGTCACCACTGCTTCCTTCTCCTGCAATTGCTCTTCTTCTTTGGATCCGGAGACTGTAGGGGAAACCGGAGGAGAGATGCTTGCTTGTTCATGGGCCACTTCTTCTGGAGCAGAGGGTCCCAAGTCCTCACTTGTCTGTTCAGGGCTCACTTCTTCCGGAACAGAAGATTCCAAATCAGCAGCTGTTTCTGCACCTAGGTCCTCTACAACAGGAAGATTGAACCTTTTGAAGGCCTTCCGGAGGATCTCTTCTGTCTCTTGTGCCACTTTGTCAGTCTCACCAAGCATGAGCTGATTCATCCTGGCTTTACTTCTGAACTCATCTCTGCAGTCCTTGAAGATCATGTTCATTGTCTTGGGATCAATTTGAGGATATAGCTGAATAGCTATCTGCTCCCGGATCTCAAGATCTTTGGCATGAGCATTATTCTTTCTTACTTCCATTTCCTTCTCTAGGCTTTTAGGAATGAGAGATATGATCTCAATGAAAGCCTTATTGTATGTGTTCAGATATTTAACTGTGGCTTCCTGCAGAGTCTTTTGGTCTGCCTCACTGAAGTCATCATAGGATTCAGTCATTGGTTGAAGGTTTCCATCCACCGTGACCGACTTGATTATGCTCTCTAGTGACAGAGTGGGCTTTTCAACAGTTACCTCTGCCATTTCCTCCTTGTCTTGGCCTGTGGAGGGCTTACCGGATCCTTTCTTTTTCTGTTTCTTTACTTCTCTTACTCCTTCATCTGATTCTGTCTCCTCTTCATCCTTTTGGCTTTCATAAGCCCTTGATGCTTTTGTCTTGGATCTTTTACCGGATGCCTGGACTTCCGGTTTTGAGCTTTTGGTTGTGGAAGGTGCAGATCTCTTTGATGATCTGGTCCGGGTGGGGGTTTCAACCGGAGCACTTTCTTTGCTTTTCTCTTCTTCCTCAGCCTTTCTCCTCTTTTCCCGACTGGCATCAAGTGCCTCTTTTGAGATGCCTAGGCCTTGAGCAATGTGCTCTACTTCTTTTCTCACTTTTCTCTTAATCTCAGGTTCCCTGAGTTCTACATGTAATTTCACGCTCAGCTCCTCAAAGGTTCCAAACCTTTCTGCCTTAGGATCTTTGGGCTGACTTAGCATGTGTTGAACATGCAGCTCTACTATCTGTTCATCAACTTCATACCCCATGGGCATGATCCAGACAGTCCTTGGCTCCACTGCCTCCATTAGGCACTGATCAGTGTCAACCATAAAACATACTGAGTCCTTGTATTTCTCGATGAGAGACTGGGGAATTCTCTCTCTTGCTTGCATCATGCTCTGAAAGTTTTTGAAGTATCCCCATAGAGCTGTATTCCTCGCTTTTGCATCCCCAAGTCCATGCAGATAGTCTCTTATCTGGACTGCAACAGGTGTGTCATTCTGCCATACCCATCCACTTGTTCCGGGTAGCTCATTCATGAAGTAAAAGAAGAGACATACAATGAGAGTACCATACTTAAAGGAGTTCTTCTTGTCTTTCTTGATTTTCTGTACATTTTCCATCAATTGGCTTAGTAGTAGTTCACAAAGATCAAAATCTGCATTCTTTCTTAGCATTTCATATGCTGTGTATATTGCAGTTCCGGATACAGAATTCTCCCTGCTGGAGTGATAGATCTTGTATCCTATTATCATTGATGCATATTTGATATCCGGATCCGAAATATCTTCAATGGTCATTGCCCTCTTATCATATTTTGATCCGGTGGCCTCAGTTACAACGTTGTTCTTGACAGATTTGAGGATAGGTACCCCCCCGGAAGAGTATAGACCAGTTACTGCTCTAATTGCTTCTTTTGTGATCTTACAGGGTCTATCTAGCCAAAGGAAGTTGTCATGCATCCTGCTCAGTACATACCGGACCCATTCATCTTCTTCAAAGCTAGGGAAATGAATGAATTGCTCAAACTGTTTCTTCTGGATACCCTTATACTCTGGTTTGAGCTCAAAAGCATTATCTATCAGTTGCTTGTGATAGAGGTCTCTTAATTTGAATTCCCCAAATTCCTCAATGTTTGCGTGTATGTAAACCCTAATATCTTCAGTATGTAAGACTCCGTGGGGAACACTAGAGAAGGCTCCTAGTGGATCTACCTCCAAAGATTTGTAGGGATGTTTCTTGAATGAGGGGCGAGGTCTATCAGAGATCTTAACTATGTTTGGAGTAGCCATTCTTCAAAGATTTGTAGTGAGGCAATGAAAAACGAAGAATACCTTATGCGCCTTCGGTTTGCACGGAGTGGTTGGATTGATTTCTTTATGTAATAGCTTCGGCAGGAGATCCTTGGTGTGCTTGATGAACCTTGTTGCAGAGCTGCACTATTCGCTTCTTCTCAAGTGTAGAATGAGCAGATAACTTTTGAGAAATCCCTTATATTGCTCCGCAAACCCTAATATCTGTCTGCAATAAATGCTTCACCTGCATTATTCCGGTTTACCATGTCTGGACAGCTTGGAGTATCCCGGATTAGTCCTGATCACTGAATATCATCCGGATCTTTAAATCATGAATAAATCTAGGTAACATATTACAAGAACATCCCAAACACTCTGTCCAATCCGCAAGACAAGATCGTGCACTTCCGGATCTCTCCGGACCTTTTTGTAATCCTTTATCATACCGGAGCACCTCCCTGAACAGGTCTAACTTAGTCGAACGCAGCTTCTTCATAACTCCATGCGGACCTCTGAAAACTTGACTGAGGCATCTCAGGACTTATATCTACAAACCCTTTAATCCGCATCTTGTGCCACATCCGGCACAACTTGTTTGGCTGGGGGAACAGAATCTTCTTTGAGTCTCCCCCTGAGCCTGAGCTCAATTTTTAATTTCCGGAAGAAATATCAGCACCAGAATCTGGTGCGGATCCAACCTCTACATTCTCTGAGCTTTTCTTCACCCAAATCTTGCTCATCTGATTCCTAACTTCATCCGCATTCATCTTTTGTTTACCCTTGTCTTGATTCTGATTATACACCGGACCTCTTTTGTCCTGATTCTTGTTTCTGCAGACTTTAGCATTATGACCGGACCTATTGCAGATTTGGCAAATAACATTTCTTTGCATATTTAACTGATATCCCCTTGATCTGCATTGATTAGCCATATGACCTACTCTATTGCATGTAAAGCATCTACCTTTGAATGATTTGTTTACTTGCATAATTCTGCATTCATGGGATTTGTGTCCATACCTTTTGCAGTTGAAGCACTGTCCGGAGAAGGATGAGTTAATCTGATTCATTCTCATTCTGCACTGATTAGCTTTGTGACCAAAATGGTTGCAGCTGTGGCAGTATCCATTGAAGGATGGATATTTTTGAGCATTTGGCTGTCTTACCGGAGGTCTTCTAGGCCTGCTCCTTGGATTTTCTGATCCAAGATTCCTCTGACCGGATCCGGAGCTTTCTCCTTTCTCATATCCCAAGCCATACTTGTCATCTGTCCTCTTTTGACTTCCAAGAAGAATTTCAAGTTGAGCAGAACTTATCTTGAATTTCTCTTTATATTCATTTGCTGTTTGAAGGTCTCTTTTGAGAGAGGCAATTTGATCCTCAAGTTTTCCTTCATTATCTTTGGAATCTTCAAGATCAGATTCAAGGTGTCTGATAATCCTGTCCATCTGGTGGCATTCTTCTGATTTTTCTTTAAGAGATTGTCTTAGATTGTCTTCAGCCTTTCTTTTTTCTTCAATCTCTTGAGTAAACTTTATAGTTCCTGATTCCATTTCATGTCTTAACATAATGACTTCTTTTGATAACTTTTCACATAACTTGGTTTGCTCAGTCAATTCCTCACTTGTATTGCTTTCTTCACTTTGTCTTGCCAACTGTTGAAGCAGCTCCTTTCTCTTTTTCATAGAGAGACTTAATTTGTCTTTTAATTCTCTCATGAATTCATCAGCCTGTTTGAGTCTTTCCTTTAATTCACTGACTTCAGAATTTGACTGTTCAAGATCCTCAAGGGCAGTCTTGAGTTGCTCCCTTAAACCATATGCATCCATTTGAAATCCCAGATCTTCCTCAGGCTGTTAGGCTCTATTAGGAGGAACTTGGCTCTGATACCAATTGTTGATAACTGAGAGGGGGGGGGTGAATCAGTTATCCTAATTATTTCCCTTAATGAACTTTCCTCTTAATTGAAGCAGCATAAAATCAAACACAAAACATTAACCATGAAATAAGAAACACATGACACAGTATTTTTGACGTGGAAACCCTGTTAAGGGAGAAAACCACGGGGTGATTAACCCAAGAATTATTCTCTGTTAGAAGAATAGGAAATTACAAAAATGGCACTTGCCAATTAGGGCTCACTGCCCGAGCACACTGCTCACAAGAGGCTCACTGCCTACAAGAAGACACACTGTCTTACAAAGTGATAAGAATCACAGTCTGAACTGATTGGAAGCATCTGCATATGCTGGAGTTCAGTTCCGGTTAGGTTCAGTATACTGATCTGCTGCACTTCATCTTTCCTCTGTTCTTTAGTCTGCTATCCTTTCACATACCGGATCCTTCTTGCTACTTCTGCTCTACTCTGGACTTGTTCGCATATCACTTTCACACATTCACACTTTACAACTAAATCCATCCTCTATATATATCCGCACAAGTAATTTCATCATCTTTCTAGTCGGCATCCGGAACAGTCTAGTTTCTTACAAACTTAGTTCTGTCGGCTGAATCCTTGCTCACCAAGCAATGCGGATCAAGCATATACTTGTAGATATCATCAATTATGTCGGCCAAACATGATTCATGCCTCCGCAACCTTTATCATCATCTGTAACACATCCGGAAAGTAGTTTGATACTCAGTCAGTCAGTTCTTCCTCTGTTTTCACTGTCTCTCAGGAATCCGGTACTCAACTATTCATATCTTTTTCTTTGTCCATCTCCGGAGGCTAAATCCTTGGAATATACTACTCAAGATAGTCCTCTTGACTTCCCCAGATCCGCACTGTGCCAAGACACTTCCTCTGAGAGATCCGGACCAATCTGTCGGACCTTGCCACATGCTCTGTTCTTGTTCACCGGACCACAACAATCTTCAATCTGACTTCCGGTAGAGATATAACATGACTTGCGGATATGTGGAATGACCTTTGTTGCCATCAATGACAACAACCATGAATCCATATAGTGTCTCTTGCCAACAAAACCAAGTTCATAAGTTTGGAAAATTGTCAATTTGCCAATAAAGGGCAGAAATGACCAAAATTTTTCCAAGGGAGGAAAACAAAGACAAGGAGAAACATTATACATGGAAGATTTTTGAAATAAAATCCTTATAGGATCTCTTAGATTAGATCTAAATGAGGGATTTTGGCATACATTGGGAATCTTGATGGATTTTTTGGGGCAAAGTAATGTATTTTGGGAGCTAGATGTTTTGGGCACCAACACTAGCTCTGGTTGGGGACGTGTGACAAACTTAGCACAATGAGAACTAAGAATATCTCTAGGCAAACCAAAAACACAAAACACAGAAGGGACATGACACAAAACATATTTAAAAAACAACATACAGTCAGAAGACTGCATCCAAAATTTTAGGACACTGTAGGCCACCCTATAGAAAAACTAGTGAAGCTGCTTGCCTCTATCAAAGACAAGCCTATTGAAGGAGTTGATCTCCCTCAATCCTTTGTTGTACTAATCACCCAACATCAGCAATAATTTTTTTCTTTCATGTATGCACATTCAAACTACAGACATTCATATCATGTTGAAGATGGAAATAATTATCATGAGGACATGGTAGCCATTAATAATGTATCTCATCATCATGCTGACTCACATAGAAATACTCACCTTTAAGTTCCATGTTAGCATTATGCATTTCTAGATTTGCATAAATATCATCTTGAAGAAAAAAATCAAGCTGATAGTCATCCAGCTCACGTGTGGTCTCCTGTTGGGCCATGGCACATGACTATTCAAGTACTTGTAACCCATTTGTACTACAAATGCTAATGCATTCTTCTATTACTGAATCAAAGGAATGATTCAGATTTAAGTCTACACCATTAGTACATAGATCAGAAATTTGAGGCACTTCAAGTGAAGACTCACAATCTTCAAGTTGCCTCTCTATTTTGTACTCCTTGACAGACTCTATTGTGTAAAAACTACTACTAAGAAAATCAATCATGATCTTCTCTTCACTTTGTAGATCAAAAACTTGACCCACACAAGAACACCTAGGTTCAATATTATCAGGCCCAACAAATGAGCTCAAAAATGTGCTCTCAACATGATCCACATCAATAAGAGATAACTACCCCAAACAAAGCTCTAAAAAGGTGTCTGTGACAGAGTCTTCATATTTGGAAATTGTTACCTCCACATCATTTGTTATTGTTGTAATTCCTTCATGATGTCCAACTAAAGCATAATCCACATCATCCTCATTCAAACAAACATTAATGTCATCATCAGGGATAAATAAGGGTAATACACTAAACAAGAGACTACCCTCTTGTTCACTATCAATATCATTTTGTACTCATCCCTCCCTATCCAGTTGGTGTCCATAGGTAGCAAGGTCATATATGATATGATTCTCCACTTCCAAAGCTGATAGCTTAAATTCATTGAACTATATGTCATTTTCAAAAAGAGGATTATCCATGCACCAATGATAATCATGAATTATGCCACCTGATGGACTTGCATGTTCTTCATAAAGGACATTGTGCCTTATGCTCATCCCTTCATTATTATTTGCTTCATCAATGCATGTATGCTCTATATAATCAACTACATGAGCTAAATCATTCAATTTTTCATTTGCATAGATACCTTCTAGGCGGTCCACAATACTACAAGCATCATGGTCATAACTCTCTTCGCTAGATTGGAGATCATCATTGATTTTCTCATTTTCATCATCCACTGATGACTGATCCAATTAAATGAAGGTGCAATCACTACTATTTTCATTTAAATTGTTGTCATATAGTGCACCAACACCTTCTTCTACTCTCCTACACACACAATCATCACTTGACATTGTGCCTGGATCACATGAGGCACTCACATCCCTATTGCCTACAATAGACTGTTCATTACCAACCACTTTTACATTTGAGGATAATGATTTTGCAATCATATTCCTCTTAACTCTGTCAACATAATCAATGTACAAGTATGCTTGTTGCATGCTCATTAGATTGAATTCCTCTCGTATAAAACTTGAGCTTAAGGTAACATCATAAGCTCTCAGATACATGTCAATACAAATAGGAGATTAGATCTGAAATCCTTTGGGATGTGGGATAGGGCCAATACAAATATGTGGCTAAGATCCATGCTAGACTCTCCTTCCTATCTTCTAATATCTTCTATTTCTTGGACCAGAAATACATGGTCTAAACTACTTGCATTGAAGACTTAAAATGCAACCACTAATTTATTCTAGGAAGCAAAATGCTGGTTAGGGAAACTAACTAGAAACTTTCTTTCCACACCACCTAGGGATCTAACAAAGAATCTCAATATGTGCCTTCCCATCATAAACCTCACACCCATCAAATAATGGCATCTAATTGTAGATCTTAGTGGGCATGGATTGCTTCTCATAATTCACCAATGAGAGGTCCACCTGCTTGTATGTATTTTCATTTGCAATAGGAGGATTTCAAGGAAAAGAGCAACTAGGAACAATAGGTATTGGATTGGACTGTGGCCTAGATTGACGTAGCCTGATTTGGCTTTCTAATTCCTTTTCATGTTGCAGAAAAGACTCAAGCAACTACTTTTCTTTTTAAATTTCATATTGCAGCCTAGCTGACTCATTTTGATTATGCAAGGGTGCAAATAGGTTTAGGTTTGTATAACTTGCAGATCCATGGTTGGAAAATACATTGTTCAGATGGTCAAAACCCATATAATTCCTAGGGTCTGTAACATAAGAATATGTACAGGAAGAAGCCTCCCTAGGGTTCCAATGTTCATACTATTATCACATAGAATTGTACCCTACTTGGAGAGAGTCCGAGCATTCTAATGACACAATGGGAATGATCTCAAAGTGTGGGACCTTGCGAACTGAGATCAGACCTTCGGAGAAGGCCGGCTTCCTAATTCTAAGCCTAATGCTTAGATGAATATATCTAAACCTAGTGCTAATGCTACAGGGGAAAAGGGGTAGAAGGAAACTGGAATGAAAAGGGTGATACACCAGATTTAGTGAGCAATAGTGATTCTGGAAGAGAGACACAACAATGATCTCAATCATGAAGGGAGTTCACATAGACTTATAGGGCTGATTAAGGCTTCGATATGAAGATCTAACCTATAGAGGAGCCATTGTACTCAAAAAATAGATTAAAACTTCAAGTAAAACATAGAAATCAGGACATAAGAGAGGCAAGAAATCATGCATATATTGATCATGAAGGTAAAAAACCATTACATTATAGAATATTCAGTAGCAAAAGTATACACAGTATAGCTAATCACATTCATTTGTGGATAAAAGGAAGATAGCAGAGGCCAGATTCAGGCACAGTAAGTCCCATTCCCATACCCTACAATTACACTAAGAGGTCTGACTATAGAAAAATGACAGCATAAGAGCTCCAAAATAAAACCATCCTCCTTCTAAAAATGAAGTTACAATGCATTTTATAAGTCAAGTTCTTGCGCAGAAGGCATTGAAGTCATTCCATAGGATCTGAGATTATCAATGCAGGAACAAGGGTGCAGAGATAGGGGCATGGTCAAAGGACAGGAACCGTGTCACTAGTAGGTTTGCAACCTGAGAAACAGTTGCCCACATGCAAAAAAGGGCAAAACATGAAGTGAGGGGCACAAAAGTCATTGCAGGCCTCAAGGATATCTACCAGCGAGCCAGAGGAGCCCATGTGCATTGAAGAATTTGACCATCCACCATGAATACACTGACAAAGCTCACCAACCAGAGTTACTGTGAAAATATCAGCCCCTGCACACGCCAAAATGGCCGCTGAGACGTCCTATCGGTCGAGCATGCAAAACCAGATCATATTTTGAAAGTGAGAAAATTCCCTTCAAAAGCTCGCCAGATGAAAAAGGAGGCAAAAATAAGCACTTTTGCCTTTTGAAGCATGTTGAAATTCGCTAGAATGAGGGAGACATCCACGGTCAAAGTTGTGGTCAACTACACCCTGCACTTGTATATCGCTTTGCATATGCTATTGTATATGTACTTTACACTGCTAGGTTCACTTTATGCATTTATGCAATCTCCTTCCTTTCCCCTTTTGCATATTCAAATCGCTTTGCGTGTCTTTGAATCTCCCCTTATATATGTAATTGTATATAGGATTGTATGTAGGATGATACAATCGCATATACATACAATAGGTGGACCCCAACTTTTTATAAAGCAAAATGAAATTAACATCAGGTCCGCCTCTTGTATCTTACCTTCTTGTATGTTGCACCTTTTTTACTTTGTATATGCAATATACAACTGTGGACCCGAAATGATTATCCACCACATTTGATTTTTGATTCGCGTCCAGATTGTATGCATTCCCTTTTGCATCTCCCTTTGTATATCGCATATACAATGCGAATATACAAACAAAACTGCATACAATCGCTTATACATACAAACATTACATCTGACCTTTGTATATCTCCCTTGTATATGCCCTTTGTATATTGGACTTGTATCTGCCCATTGTATATGCACATATACAATGCGAACATACATACAAAGATGCATACAACCGCATTTGCATTTCTAAAAAAAATTGCATACTCTTTCGGGTCTAGGAATGTATGTCAAGATTATATATTCTTTTGTATATAAGATTGTATGTACAAAGATACAATCACATATACATATTAAAAAAAATGAACACACCTTTTGTATATTGCCTTGTATATGCGCTTGCATATACAAAGATAACTCGATTCACTTTTTGTATCCCGCCCTTTGTATATTGCCAATGTACATTCACCTTTATATCTCGTCCTTTGTATATGCGAATGCAAATGCGAATATACATACAAAGAGACTAAGCATGAAACTGAGAAATCCCTGCGATGGAAGATACTTGAAGCTTAAGAATTTCTGGGTTTCTCTCAGTTTTTTGTAAGGAATCTCTAAGTGAGATTTTGAGAAATTTTGCAAGGTACAACATGGGTAATTGAAGGATTTAAGACTGTTCTTCTTTCTATTTAAGCTTTCTCTGATCGGATTTCTTTGATAGAAAGAGGAGGATAGGAATATTTTGGGGCTAGGAAAAATATGACAACATTTTGGTGACCTCTCAAGGGTGTTTTCCTGCTAAACAAATTGATCAGTGGTCTTATACATCCATTGGGCATGGAGTCAAAAGAGACTGCAACAAGAAAAGAGGAGCTGGAACACTGAGCAAGCTACCAAGCCTAAAACAAAAAACAACAAGCAAGCATGTATCTCCTAATGAGAATACAGCAAAGTGCAAGGACTCTTATTGAAAGGAAACCTAAAACTGAAATAAAACGTACTCTAATCCTAAACTAACCAGTCAGAGGTGACCTTTAAACAAAGTCATTAACTGGTTCCTAAAAGTAACTGCCCTTCCTTAACAATTTGCAATGTTTCTCATGCATGTGGGCAGTTAAAAAATGGCGAGGGAGGGATGGGCATATGACAAATTGATAAAACATCCCCCACAAAAAGGAGATAAACTCACCTATCCACCTGGATTGATTGCTGATGTTATTAACCTATGGTGAATAAATAGGTTGATCCCACCCATTTTGATGCTCAACTTCATGCTTAGAGGTAAGCATGACAAGTGGTGACTCATCTTGATGTGTCTCCAACTAGGCTAGGTGCCTGATTGGGCATCCTCTTGAAGTGACATGTAAATCATCATGGTTGATCTCATGTCTCTTCTCTAATTCTTTCTCTTCTTGCTGGTCTAAAAACTCTAGCTCTTGTATCTCAATTATAGATATGGTTGTCTCCACCTCATGAACAAGATGCTCATAATTTTCTAACATAGGCTCAGAAAATGAGCCATGCACATGCTCAAAAGAGAAAACCTCCCCAGCAAGAAGCTGATATCCCTGCTGGATAATAAAGAACAAATCTTCAATTTGCTCTTGCCCATGTTTAGTCTCCTCATTATTTCAATAAAGCATGGAAGCTCCTCAAGCATATCAGCATAATCATCCTCTGCATCATCTAGCATAGGGCAACATGCTTTCCCTTCTTTATGGTTTGGAAACTCACTGTCATGCTCAGCCTCAACCTGCAACAATCTACCATCATTTTTACAGTCCCTATGTTGTTGCATATCCATGACCAGCTACCCATCCTCTTCATCTTCAACACAATCAGGTAGCTCATGAAGTAGGGCAACAACATCTACTTCTGAAGTGACCTTAACAACTTCCACCTCCTCTTTTGGCTCATCTTTCCAACTATCTTGGTAGACAACAAGTCCACCCTTGAGGATTAAAATAACATTAGGGAAAGAGGCCAGAATTTATCTTCTTGAATTTTTTGGAGGGGAGAGGGTTATGGACAAATTTGTTTCTGGGGAGTGATAATTTGAGTTTGCACAGGAACATGGACTTGTGGAGGGAGAGGGCCTCTAAAACTTGGAATTTTAAAACTGGGAAGCAGTTTTGGAGGCGCAGATGGATTATCCTGCCTGAAGCTTGGAATCTTAAATTTTGGGGCTTCTTCAGCAGTAGGCTGAGTAGGTGTGAAAGGGAGAGGATGTTTGAAACTAGGAATGGAGGGGATTGCTTTTACTTTGAGCTCTTGCACTTGAGCAAGCAACTGCTTTATTTGTTTCTCCTTAGCTGCAAGTTGCATGTTCAATCATTCTTCCTCATACACCCCTCTATTTTCTGCCTCTTGCTGATAACAAGAAATCTGATAGGACCACTCCTCTTGTTGCATGTTATATTGTGCTTCTCTATCTATTTCTAAAATTTGCCTTTGGAAATCCAGTAACAAACTGTCCAAATCAACATTATTTTGGGACTAACTATGGAGGTTGTATGTTTGATTTAGAGTAGAATAGGTTTCACAAGGCTGACTATATGAATGAATAGGCTGCAAATAAGAATAAGCAAGAGTGGTTTGAAAATGCTCCTATTGGTAATGCTGATCATAATGAGGCAAAGAGCGGTTTGGAGGCCAAAAGTCTAAATTTTCATGAAATGGAGGAGAAAAACCATTGTTGTGTTGATAATTAGATATTGTAAGAGTAAAACATGAAACATAGGCAAGTCTAGATAATAAATTAGGAACGAATATGGACAACAGGGCCTTGAAACACTAAGAAATGCATTATAACACCAAATAGAGTCACCAGGTGCTGAGAAAATACTTTCAAATGATAGAAAACTAACTAGTAGCACCAACCTCATTAGTTGCTTGTACCTAGACTGCTAGAACCAGCTGAGTCTTCTCTTGTAGAGTTGCTAGGTGTATGAATATTGCCTCTATAGGCTGATGTTGTTGACATACACACCAAATATCAAAAAAGAATAAAGTACTTGTGGACTATGATAGTCTAATGCATCTCACCAGGCGTGCCAGAAACTGTTGTCACATAGAATTACACCCTGCTTGGAGAGAGTCCAAGCATTCTAACGACACAATCAGAATGATCTTGAAGTGTGGGACCTTGCGAGCTAAGATCAAACCTCTGGAGAAGGCCAATTTCCTAATTCTAAGCCTAATGCTTTGAGGAATATATCTAAACCTAGTGCTAATGCTGCAGGAGAAAAGGGGTAGAAGGAAATTGAAATGAAAAGGGTGATACACTAGATTTAGTGAGCAATAGTGATTCTAGAAGAGAGACACAACAATGATCTCAATCATGAAGGGAGTTCAGATAGACTTATAGGGCTAATTAAGGCTTCGATATGAAGATCTAACCTAAAGAGGAGCCATTTTACTCACATAATAGATTATAACTTCAAGTAAAACATAAAAATCAGGACATAAGAGAGGCAAGAAATCATGCATATATTGATCATGAAGATCAAAAACCATTACATTACAGAATATTTACTAGCAGAAGTATACACAATATAGCTAATCACATTCATTGGTGGATAAAAGGAAGACAGTAGAGGCCAGATTCAGGCATAGTGAGTCCCATTCCCATACCTTGCAATTACACTAAGAGGTCTAACCTCAGAAAAATGGTAGCATAATAGCTCCAAAATAAAACCATCCTCCTAAAAATGAAGTTACAATGCATTTTATAAGTCAAGTTCTTGCGCAGAAGGCATTGAAGTCATTCCACAGGATCCGAAGTTATCAATGCAGGAACAAGGACACAGAGATAGGGGCATGGTGAAAGGATAGGAACTATGTCACTGGCAAGTTTGCAACTTGAGAAATGGTTGCTCACATGTAAAAGAGGGCAAAACATGAAGTGAGGGGTGCAAAAGTCATTGCAGGCCTTGAGGATATCTACCAGCGAGCCATAGGAGCCCATGTGCATTGAAGAATTTGACCATCCACCATGAATACACTGATAAAGTTCACCAACTAGAGTTACTGTGAAAATATTAGCCCCTCCACATGCCAAAATGGTCGCTGAGACATCCTATCGGCCGAGCATGCAAATCCAAATCATATTTTGAAAGTGAAAAAATTCCCTTAAAAAGCCCGCCAGATGAAAAAGGAGGCAAAAATAAGCACTTTTGCCTTTTGAAGCATGTTGAAATTTGCCAGAATGAGGGAGATATCCACGATCAAATTTGCGGTCAACTACACCCTGCACTTGTGAATCCCTTTGCATATGCAATTGTATATTCACTTTACACTACTAGGTTCACTTTATGCATTTATGCAATCTCCTTCCTTTCGCCTTTTGCATATTCAAATCGCTTTGCATGTCTTTGAATCTCCCCTTGTATATGCAATTGTATATAGGATTGTATGTGGGATGATACAATCGCATATACATACAATAGGCGGACCCTAACTTTTTATAAAGCAAAATGAAATTAACATCGGGTCTGCCCCTTGTATCTTACCTTCTTGTATGTTGCACCTTTTTGACCTTGTATATGCAATATACAACTGCGGACCCGAAATGATTATCCACCACATTTGATTTTTCATTCGCGTCTAGATTGTATGCATTCCTCTTTGCATCTCCCTTTGTATATCGCATATACAATGCAAATATACAAACAAAATTGCATACAATTGCTTGTACATACAGACATTGCATCTGACCTTTGTCTATCTCCCTTGCATATGCCCTTTGTATATTGGACTTGTATCTACCCATTGTATATGCACATATACAATGCGAATATACATACAAAGATACATACAACCGCATCTGCCTTTCTAAAACAAATTGCATACTCTTTCGGGTCTGGGAATGTATCTCAAGATTGTATATTCTTTTGTATATAATATTGTATGTACAAAGATACAATCACATATACATACAAAAAAAAAATGAATACACCTTTTATATATTGCCTTGTATATGCGCTTGCATATACAAAGATAACCTGATTCACTTTTTGTATCCCACCCTTTGTATATTACCAATGTACATTCACCTTTGTATCCCGCCCTTTGTATATGACCTTTGTAAATGTGAATGTATATGTGAATATACATACAAAGAGACATACAAAGAGACTAAGCATGAAACTGAGAAATCCCTACGATGGAAGATACTTGAAGCTTAAGGATTTCTGGGTTTTTGGAAAGGAATCTCATGGTGAGATTTTTGGGAAATTTTGCAAGGCACAACATGGGCAATTAAAGGATTTAAGACCTTTCCTATTTCTATTTAGGCTTTCTCTGATCATATTTCTTTGATAGAAAGAGGGGGATAGGAATATTTTGCGGCTAGGCAAAATATGACAACACATACCAATTGGCAATGACTAATTACAAACTACTTGTGTAGGGAAGAGGAGAGAAAATAACATGTTCCTTTACTAAAAAAGAAACAATGGTCAAAGCTAGAAGAAAAAAATATATACCTTAACTAGTTGTAGTCTCTTTGAAACATGCACACAACAACAACACTTTGTTTTCATTGACAATAGAGTTGCCACCTCACTGAATGAGGAAATCCCTTCAAACATGATAGATCCTCAAGACTTCAAAATAAGTCTGGGTTCACCAGCTAGTAGAGTCCTAAAGTTCTTCTTAAACCCAGCAATAATCTATTCCCTGGCAAAGGCGCCAATCTATTGGCATAAGTTGATGGGCTGCCAACTTATCCAAACACATTGAAATGCAAAATGCAAACTTTATGTTACAAAGGCATGAAAAATGCTCAAGCTACCTAAAACCTAGCAACCATTAAAGTAAATTTATCCCCAGTAACAATGCCATTTTGTTGGTGTAAGTTGATGGGCTACCAACTTACCCAAACATAGCACAACTTGAAATTGACTCTTATAGGAGTCTTCAAATTTATTCAACCTTTTAAATCCTCCTCGACAATGGTACCAATCTGTTGGGTCCCAAAAGGACTACAACCTAAAACCCTAAAACATTTCAAAAATCACCTAGGCCAGGAGTGTGATCAAGGTGACTAAAAGAGCTTTATCAATAGGTTAAGGGGAATTATGGCCAATTGACAAGAGTGCGTAGACTCCTCTGCACTTAGAACTCAGCTTAAACTTTGGAGGGATATTCCAAGGGGTATACCTAAGTAGGTATTAACATCAAAACTAGAAGAAAAACTAAAATAACTAGACAACCAAACCCAAATCATCATCTTGACCCCAAAAGTTTTCACTATGTCAAGAACAGATGGTTGTCATAAAATCCCTATATATATGATTCAATTATGTGAATGTACATGCACTAAAAAGTTGTTTTTTCCCTAAACCACACGTGAATGATATGTTTGTTTTAGAAGAGTGCTCGATCCGTCTCCAGTATGGAACAGTGCCTACTCTATTGGGCAACAGAGTCATAGAATGCAAGGAGGAAATAAAATATATAATAGAGGATCAATGGAACTAGACATATATTCACATATATGACTTCAATAGATTTTTATGTGATGGACATACTTAATAATCCAAAAGAGAACTACAATGACTCATATGCAAGAAAAGAATGACAACTAAAAACCGTTGTATTAACTCGAATGATGTCACACATCACCAAACCTTACTTGTAATCATACCAGCAAATGTGGTAAGGGAAAACATATAACTACGATTATACATTTACCAAAATCATTCAAAACTCCCATGGAGACATTCCATTACATTCATATCTACTTTACACAACCTTCCTAATCTATGCTGAATACATCCCTTCAATTATAGATCAAACTAACGTACTTTGATGCGATAAAATACTCCTAAGGCACTTCCAGACCAGATAATTGGTTCAACGACCAACCCTGAAAACATATTTTTTACATGTATATATAGTGATCCTTTCATATTGTGTAGTCCAAGGCATTGGAAAACACTTCAACAAGAAACCGATGTTGCATTAAAATCAAGCCAATGGTAATGCTAAAAAATCTGCACATTTGGAAAGAAAGTCCACACCCTGACAATACTCAAAATATTAGAAGAAGATTGCTTGCACTCTTTGTGTACCAGGAACAATAAAGAGAGAAGGTTTTGATCCTTTCCATGACAATTGCAATCTCTGGCATCTCAAATTTTCCCTCCAAATGTACTTATGCATCAAAGAAATTTACTGTCAACCACTTGCATGACGCTATTATATAGAATCATAAATTCTAGGTATAAATAAACTTTTTAATTCCTTTACAACACTTCAAAATGTGTTGTCCAATGTCCCATTTTGGGCCATCTATTGTTTGACTATACCTTTCTACATACTGTGCACCTTTATATCACCTTATTGGCAAATCAAGGAATCAGGAAAAAGAGGAACTCACGAACCAAGTTCGTAAGTTCAGGAAATTGCCGATTCATCGATAAAGGGTAGAAATGACCAAACTTTTTCCAATGGAGGAAAACAAAGACAATGGGAAACATCATATGAAGATCCTTGAAATAAACCCCTATAGGATGTCTCAAATCAGATCTAAACAAAGGTTTTTGGCATACATTGGGAATCTTGATGAATTTTTTGGGGCAAAGTAATGCATTTTGGGGGTTGGATGTTTTGAGTACCAACAGGTGCAAAGGTCTCTTCATAGTCAATCCCTTCTTGTTGATCATACCACTTTGCAAAAAGTTGTGTTTTGTATTTGTCAATAGATCTATCTGCCATGTATTTGTTTTTAAAATCCATTCGCAGCCAATAGGGTTCTTTCCTTTAGGAAGATTGATAAGGTCACATATATAATTTTGTATCATGGAATTATACTCTACATCCATTACTTTCTTCCACTAAGGTTGATTGAGTGCCTCTCAAACTATCTCAGGTTAGGTGCTATCAACAACTAAACTCATGAGTGCAAGATTGACTTCATTTCTCATCTGACTCCTTGTTTTGACTCCTAATGAAGTATCTAGAGGAGTGTGTAGATGGGAATCCCTAATGGTTCTTTGAAGCCACTTCATACATTGATGTTGTTTCTATAATGTGAAGAATTATGTTTTAGATGGCCCTAATCTACAAACAATTCTCCTTACACCTCATCTTCTTCAAGAGAGGATTCTTCATGCTCATCATCTGATTGTTCGAGCAATCTATGAGAGGTGGTAGGATTTGACTCCTCTTTTTGTGTCAATAAGTCAAATGATGACTCATTACATACCACATTTCAACTCTCATAAATCTTTTGTGTCTTAGGATCTATGAGATGATTGCTTTGGAGGTAGTACTATACCCCAAAAAGATACATTAGAGTATCTTGGGATTTGCTTCCTCTTGTTAGCTAGGACATGCATATATGTTGTACAACAGAATACTCTAAGAAGAGAAATTGAAGGCTTATGACCACTCCATACCTCTTCTAGTGTCTAGTCTTTCAAGATCTTTGTGGGTGCCCTAGGTGTTGAAAAAATGCACAGCTATCTATATTGCTTCTACCCAAAATTGATCCTCCAACTTAGCTATGGAAAGCATGCATTGAGCCATCTCTGTGATAGTCTAATTGCGAAACTCTACTACAATTTCATTCTAGTGGGCTGTATAGGGAGTAGTTAGGTGCTATTTGATTCCATGATGTTTCAGAAATTCCATTAACTCCTTTTCCCCCTTGATCTAAACAAAGGAGAAGAAGAGATTGGCTTGTTTACTTGACAACTCATTAGTGGAAGTCTTGAAATTTTGCAAAGGCTTCACTCTTCTTCTTGAGAAAGTACACCCATATATTGCAAGAGAAGTCATCCACCAATAATTGGAAATACTAGAACCCTGAAAATGAGCTAAGCAAGGGTCCGCATAGATTGGTATACAAAACTGCAAGGTAGTCCTTCCTATGGAAGGTACTCAGCTCAAAAGGATCGTGATGTTCTTTAACTACAAGGCATCCAAGACATGTAGGAAAATAATTTGAATATCGAGGAATTCCTCTTGCCATTTCCTTCTAACTAAGCTAATACAAGGAGCTACCAAAAAGGTGCCCATATCAGTAATTCTAGAGAGAAATAGATTCAGTCATAGAGGCAGATAGAGAAACTACAGAGGATGAGACAACATCTACTGCAAATAATCTATCCTTCATAAAATCTCTTGCAATTATCATACCTTCTTTTGAGATAAAAAAGTTTTGATATCTTCCCTAACATGAAACTCCACTTTAATCTTATGATTCAAAAGATAATTGACAGACAAGAGATTCATTGTCAAACCAGGAACATAGAGTACCTTCATGAGGGTACAACTATCTATCCTAAGAGGAATAATGACTTTGCTAATTCCTTCTACAACATACTCCTTATTGTCTATGATTTGAACCCTATATCCAGTGGTTTGATTAGTCAGTGTATCAAACATCTCGTGATTGCTTGTCATATGCTTGTTGGCACCAGAGTCTATCAACCAAACATCTCTCAATGGCTGTGAGGTTTGGGAGACTAGAAAAAGATTTTGATGGGTACTACAATTGGCTATTTATAGTTCATTCTCATTTGATGCATCATCTTGTTGGGCCATGACATGTTCTTTGTGCTTCCATTGGTGATGTCATCTTTTTGATGGCTGAGAATCACTGTAACTAGATGTGCCTTCTTTACTAGAATTGCCTTGAGTCAAGGCATTATACCAACAGCTAACACTATCATGTGTGTTTGTATTGCAAATGTGACACTATTTATTTTCCTTTTGAGACTTGTGTTGTGGTTGTTGTGATTGATTCTATGACAACTTTTGTGGGGGTCACTTGTGAAACATCTAACCATTGTACTTTCTTGAGATCAATGCCTTGTCCTAAAATTCATATTGTACTAACTCGATGTCTTCTTCCTGGTAAAGCAAATTCACTAGTTCTTCAAACAACACCTTCTTTGTGATGTTCAGTTTCATGACAAAAGTCTTGAATTGAGAAAGAAGGGCTCTCAAAGTGATCATGACTAGACCTGTTTATCCTCCACCTTCTCGTCGACCGCTATAAGTTCAACTCATAGTTCAAATACCTGATGCAAGAATGTCTCTACTTTCTCACCATCTTTCACACTGAGTGTATGAATTTTTGACTAGAGATGGAGGATCTTGGTCTAGTTCTTCACCTTTTAGTTAGTAGATAAAACATCCCAGGCCACCTTTGATGTTGTCGCATCCTGAACATGACATTGTACTTCATCAGAGATGTTGAGAGTGATCAACATCAATAATTTTGCATTCGCTATATTGAACTTCTTTAGCTCATCAGGGTCAGTTAGATGTTGTACAACATGAGTAACGATCCCCCATTATTCTTCAATTGGAGAATTATACACATCTTTGTCTTCCATGCTACATAATTGGTGTTGACATAATTACACCACAAAAACAAATATCTATTCCACAAACCAAAATGTTTATTATTAATATTTTTTAATACATGCTTTTTCAAGAATCAAGAGAATCTCATAGATGAGATTAGTAGGCTTGTACAGTGAGATGGGGACACTTGCAAGGGCATTCTACCTTGTCTTCATCATCTGCATCATAACCTTTTTTAAGCTTGGATCGAATCTTTTTTGCTTGGCAACACATGTCAAACAAAAAATAGTCTAATAGCCTTTTCATGGACTAGCTAGGAGTCAAACCTATGACCTTCCATTTTTTGTTGGAGTGCTCTACCAACTGAGCTATTGGCCCCTTGTGGCCAGTCCATCATCGGTCCAAGTGTGGCTTGTTTCCAACAAGAATCTTGTTTGCTATATTCATGGAATGGACAACCAATTTTGGAAATATTGAATACAACATAATTTTCATTATCTATTTTTTTTTTTAAGCTACGTATTACTTTTGTTTAATTTTTGTGCTCAATATTTTTCTTGTTGTTAACAATTTTTATAGTATAGTATAAGTGTTTTTATATCTCTTTCAATTGGTATCAAAGTAGGTTGTATAAATTTTATTTTGAAAGTGACAAGTTTCAAGTTAATAATTATATCCAAATGGGTAATAGTGGAAGCTTCCCTTTCCAAATTTTGTTGTTTACAAGAGACAACTATGAATATTCGATCATTAAAATGAAGACCCTACTATTATCCCAAGATCTATGGGAATTGGAAGAAGTAGGATACACTGAACCTGTAAATCATAATGCTTTGATAGAAAATCAATGAACTCAGTCAAAAGAAGCTAGTAAAAAGGACAATCGAGTTCTATTCAACATTTAATCTACGTTGGATATTTCAATTTTTCCCTATATAGTTGGTGTGAAAAAATCAAAGGATGTATGGGAGGCATTGTGAATTACATACCAAGGATCTAACAAAGTGAGATTGGTAAGACTCCATAATTTTAGAAGGGATTTTGAAAGTTTAAGGATGGAAGAAGCTGATTCCATTCAAGATTTTATTACTATGACTCAAGGTATTGTGAACCAGCTTAGGATTCAAGGGGAAGTAGTTCCAAAACAAAAAAAATGTAGAAAATATTTTGAGATCTTTTCTTCCAAAATTTGATACAATGGTGATAGAAATTGAAGAAAGTAAATAGCTAACCATAATTAAAGTTGTAGAGTTGGTTGGTTCTTTATAGTCTCATGAGGAGCGTATGCAACATTCTATGGAGAGTTTGGTAGAATATTTCTAATCTATAATAAGAACTGAAGAAAGATCTACAGCTCCTCTTTCTCAAATAAATAAATATTAAGAGGAGCCTTCTGCTACTAGAGGATGTGGTAGAGGAAGAGGAAGAAACAATAATAGAGGAAGATGAAGAAGATTTGTGGATGAAAGAAGCATCCAGTGTAGATATTGTGCATGATATGGATACTATGAATTTGAGTGTAGATAGAAGAAATATGACTTGAATATGTCAAGAGCCAACTATACTAAAGAGTCCTTTGAAGATACAAAAAACTCCACTTTCTTCACATGTGACTTAGCAAAGAAGCACCAAAAAGATGTGTGGTTCCTAGATAGTGGCTACTGATATCATATAATAGGTAAATGTTATCTCTTTGTCAAATTAGATGATATTGTAAGATGTCAAGTAATATTTGGTGATGATAAAGAGGTTGATGTGATGGGAAAAGGCACCTTTGTTGTAAATACTGAGAAAGTAGAAACTAATTATATTCATGATACTTTGCATGTCCTAAAATAAGAACATAATCTTTTAATTATTGGACATCTTGTAAAAAAAATATAAAGTTATTTTTGAAAATATTTGTTACAAAATATTTGATAAATTAGATAATTGTCATCTTGTAGCGAAGGTTCCTATGACAAAGAATGGGTTATTTCCTCTCACATTACTTTCTGTTAATGTGCATTCCCTCAAATAAACCACAGATGATTCATGATTATGGCATAAGCATTATGGACATATGAGTTTTCAAGGATTGAGTTTACTTCACAAGAAGAACATGGTAATAGGACTTCTAGCAATTCAAGCAAAAGAAGAAGTCTATTCAGAGTGTGCACTTAACAAGGAACACTGAGATAGTTTTCCAGTGAACAAATCATAGAGGTAAAAAACTCCTCTTGAGCTTGTACATGCTAGCATCTATGGTGATATGTAAGAGCCATCTTTGGGTAAGAATATTTGTTTTCTTTTTATTGGTGATTTTTCTTGCCACACATGGATCTATTTTCTTAAGAAATAAACTAAAGCCTTTGAATGCTTCTAGAAATTTATGGTTATGGTTGAGAACCAAAGTGGGTATTAACTCAAATACTTAGAATAGATAGAGGGGGCTAATTTACTTCAAAATATTTCTCATTTTTGTAACAATTATGGCATCAAGAGACAACTTACTTTAGCATATACACCCCAACAAAATGGTATTGTAGAAAGAAAGAACTATACCATTATAGAAATGACATGAAGTATGTTGAAGTCATAAAACCTTCCTAATTATTATTAGGGAGAAGCAGTGACAACAAAAGTTTACATCTTGAATCAAAGCCTCACAAAAGTAGTTTAGAATATCACTCTAAAGGAAGCTTGGAGTGGTCACAAACCTTCTATGGATAATCTCTATGTATTTAGTTATCCAACATATGTACATATTATAGTTTAGAAGTAGAAGAAGTTGGATGAAAAATCCCAACTATGTATCTTTCTAGGATATTTAGATGCAATTGAAGGTTATAGATTTTATAATCCTAACACAAAGTAATGGATTGTAAGTTGGGATGTGGTTTTTGATAAAGAGGGGGGTATGGAAATGGAATAAAGGTCTATAAAAAACACTAGTAATTATGAACATAGAGGATGACAGTATTCCTCCTCTACCCATAAGCTCAAGTGAAAGTTTAAACTCCAAAAGTAGTTCAAGTTTGAGTTCTCCAAGCTTAGGTTCACCAAGTTCTCTAGATAGCACAACAAAGGTATGAAGTTTAAATAAGATTTATCAGAGGAGTATTAATATGAATCAACTTCTTAATTTTATTTTGTTTAGCCTGAAGATAATAAAATATTAAAGGTACATAATGGAGAAGATAATGCAATACACATACAATACCTTCACCTTAAATTGTTCTCTCTCCTTTGATAGAGTGGAATGTAGTGCACCCTAGCTCCACTAGATATGCTCTTGATAATGATATATTGATTGCTCAATGTAGCAACATAACTTTACATAATAATGGGAGATGTGAATGGATTGGTTGATATTTGATTTATAGATTCTTGAGTAATAAGATGGAAGGCTAGGATTAAGAGGTGCAATGGATGGTTGAGATTGCATGAGACAAAATTAGGGCAAGGATAGAGGATTCTATGGCATATCCTTATTTGAAGAATTGTAATTTGGAGATGTAGTATGATATGGATGGCTACGATGCAAACCTAGTTTGAATTTTGTACAAGTGTCTAGGTTCAATGAATTTGGCTAACTTACTTTAGCTAGACATGTGACTCTCAATAATTAATCAAATAATAGATTTATTTAATTAATTATTGGAGAAGGGTGATCATGTGAGATACTTAAATTAAATAAATAAATAAAATTTATTTAATTGATTTGGCTAAAGGGGAAAATGGGTTAATCAATTAAATAAATATGATTTATATAATTAATTGAGTGATGGAGGAAATAGATTTAAATTAATTAAATAAAGATAATTTGTTTAATTAATTTGGACAATGCGGTAATCCTAATTAATTAAATAAATATAATTTATTTAATTAATTGGCTAATGGAAGGGGGAATGATAAAGGGGACTCCTAGGATGAATGTTTCATAATGTGTCAAAAGTGGGGTTAGGTGGGTGAATGACTACGTGATGTGTCCAAAGGTGATGCAATGTCAATTTTAGGTGTTTAAATTTTACCCCTTTTTGGTATGGTGTTGTGAAGCAACATCATTTAAAAGAAAGATAAAACATAGTGCTTGGTTGGATAGATGAAGAATTTGGTTTAGAAGAATATAGTTGGATGATGTCCCCTCAAGAGGATAGGCAAGTTAGAAGAACACGGGTATGCTCTCAAAATGGATAAAATGGATTAGTTAAAGAGATAGAGGAAAGATAAGGGATGGATGGAATAGATGAATAATACATTATGTTGCATTGGGTAAGCAAGCCTATAGTTTGATATCTAGCACTAGACATTATGCACCAAGGTATAATTGTTAGTGCATATATTCATTTTCATACACTATAGGTTTCAAGCCTAGTTAGGCATCCACTTTATGCATCCTTGACACATACCTCATTGAGGTGTCAAGGTTGTTAGGTGACTTGGTAGAGGGGTCATTGAGTTTCTAACCAACTAGTGACCTCGTACTAGTTTATTGGGAGGTAACTGTAACGTTGAAAAATGTCCTCTTGGGGGCTTTTCCCTCATAAGGTTTAGCTCCTAGGTTGTTTGCATGCATTTAGGACATCTTAGTTCATATTTTGGCATCCTGATGGAATGAGACCTAGGTTTCATGGAAAATGGGACCTAGGAGGACCCCTTGAGCACCCGTACCCTAGTCCTGCCCTATTTTAGGGCAGCCCTAATTTCTAGGTGTCAGTTTATGACAGTTATTTAGGTCCTTTGCCGACACGATAAATTTGAATTATGAAAATCTTGGCAGGAGTGTTTGTAATTGCATATAAATGCATGTTTAGGCATTCATTTGTAAACTAGATGGCAATTGTAATGTTGATGCATTCTCAATGTGATTCAAGGCTTTCATTGTGCTGCAAGAGTAGACTTGTGTGTTTTGTGTGTTGATATTTATAGATTTGAGCATCAATATCCTCTTGGAATGAAGAGCATCTTCCTCCCATGAGACCTTCACTACAAGGTGACATTATATTGTGTTTTCATCATTGATTCCTTTTGTTTTTACCTCTGCCTCGCAAGGGTACACACTCTCTATCTGACAACGGTGTTCAGAGACTTAAGTGTCCTCCAGGGGTTGACTGAGCCAAGCCTCTAAACACCACAACCCCTAAACCAAGTCTTGTGATTGCAGGTTACAGGTGTCACATTTGGGAAAAGTGAAGTTGCAGGAAGGATTGACAGGCATCAAGGATTTGACATCTGAAGAAAAATAGGACACGGGAGCATTTCCAGGACTTGGGAATTTGCTCTAGTGTCCTCCGTAGCTCACTTTCCAGAAATAGAAGTTACAGGGTTGATCACTGTCAGAAGGAGGTCTGGATCCCGCAAAGAAATTGGTACCTTGGACTTGGGCACCTGCTCCAGTGTCCCCAACTATTTCGCTTCGGTTCCCTAAAAATAGGTATTCTATGATTTGCTATTTTACTCCCGTCTGTAAGAGCATTTTTCATTATTCATCAGTTCATTGTCATATTTGCATAATTAGGGTTTTAATGGTCAATTGAGCATAACAGAAAATAAATTGGTAATTAAATTCCCTAATCCAAGTTTCCCTACATCTCACAGTGACCTAGGGTATGATAGTGCTCGCCACTCGACCCTAGATCCTTGAATGTAAAGTGGAAAGGAGGATTTAAACATCAAAACACTAAAACATTAACAAATCCAATTTTCCACTAAACATTTTGGTGAATCTGTGTTTTTGGACTTAAATTGTAACTTGCTGAGTGTGTGTCTTAATATTTGGATTGATTTCATTCATTCATATAGTCATTCATTTTATTGCATTGAGAAAAATTTAAAAAAAATGCATTGTTTGGCTTACTAAATTGCATCATTTCTTTCTAAATTTTCCTAATTCATGATTTTTGCATCAGATCTGATATAAACTATAGAAATATATAAAAATTCAAAAATTTTCTTTGCATTTTTATCATTACTTTGCTAGGTTTTTGTGGAAATTTTGACAATTTCATATAACCTAGTAATTCCAAAATCTAGGGTTAGAAGGCAAAATATTTTCTCAGATTTCTCTACTGATTTTAGAGGCTCATTAAAATTTGAATTTTTCTGTAGTCTTAGATTTTAGTGTAAATTTGGATTTAGATTTAAATTATTTGCATTTTTGCATAAAAAAATTTCAACAAAAACTAGCAATTTTCATGCATTTTCATTAGATTTGCATTGGCATTTTGCATATTAGATCTTGAAAATCATTTTCAGATATGAGATTAATTCATTTCTATCATAAATCATACTTCAAAACATTCACATAGCACTTTGTGCCAAGGTCTAAAACCTAGGGCTTCAAAAACAATGATTTTCACTAAAAATGGTCTTATCGACTCTATAAGCTTGCACCATAGGAATGTTGTGAAAATTATTTTTACATTAATTATAATTTATTAGGGTAGTAATTTTATACCCGTCATAAAAATCTTCACAACACCCTTTTAGCGGGCTCTTGTATTGAAAATTTGGTGAAAAACTACACATTTTGGCTATTTTTGCCCTAGGGTTTGACCTAGTATGCACTCCAAGCATGTTGTGATCAATTTTATGGATTGAGGTGACTTGTATCATTGAAATTGTTTTCTTTACCTCCTAAAATTCCTTACAACACCTCCTTTCCTAGGTCTTGGAATTGAAAAACTATGAAAAATAGCCTATTTTTGCTATATTTTCACTAGGGTTTTACCTTAAGTGGCACTAAAAGTGTGTTGTGTTGGGTATTTTGGCACCAAGTGGCTTTTATTACTAATATTATTTACTTTACATTACCATTTTCCTCACAACACCCTTTCTTATGCTCTCTTGCATTGAGTTTTGGTGAAAAAATGCCTATTTTGACATATTTTCACTATATTTGGCTTGGCATTATCTTGGATTGGCATAAAGAGTGTGTTGAGAAGGATATTATTGTTTTTTTGGACTGATATTAGACATATAATTTTCTTCCCTTGATTAAAATCCTTACAACACCCTTTGTTTCATTTATTTGCATTGAAAAAGTACAAAAAATAAAGCATTTTAGGTCATTTTACAGTCTTTTGCATCAAATTTGAAAAACTTTTAAAATCTGATTTTTCATCTCATTATGGAATCTTCATGTTATTCATCTCTAACATCTTTGCATGAGTATATCCTAGATTTTGAAAATTTCACTAATTTCACTAATGAGAATCCTCATGGTTTGGAACACATAGCTTATATCAGTGGTATTAATGCTTCTATATGTTCTACATATAAGCTGCAATTAATTTTTTATACACATTATTTTAGTAGATTCACTTTACTCATAGGGGCATATCCTTTGATATTAGAAGATTTAACCAAATCCATATCTAGGAACACTCATGAGAAAGATGAGAGTGAAAAGCCTTTTTCTGCCACAGAGTATGATGATGATGATGTACCTTCCTCTCATCCCATTTCTCTCCCTGGCCAAGATGTAGCATTAGTTAATGAGAAAAGGTATCTCACATTAAATACTTTAGGGATGGATGTTCGGTGTAATCAAGAGGGAAATAGTGTTAATTCGATACTTATTAATAGACTTGGTAGCACTATTCCTAAGATGGTTGTGTGGGGGGCACCTAATGCACCTTCTTGCTTAAAACTGGTGATTATGGTTCAATGTGTTCAAAATGTGTTACAACAACCACACCACAATGTGATTTCTCACACATACAACACCCGTAATAACAAGCAAAGTAACCAAGCACCTCATGTGCCTGTCTCTCTTCCATGTTCTGAACCTGTGCTCCCTCAACTACCTCGTCTTGCTCATAAAAGTGGTCAAGAATATGATCTTGTCAAATAGATTTGCACTACTCCAGCTAAGATCTCTCTTTGGGATTTATTACAAACATCACCTACATACCATGGAATGCTCCAAGAAGCTTTACAAAAGGTGATTGTCCCACCTGCTGCTAAGCCTAATGATGTAGCAGTTGTATTGGATAGTATGCATGTGACAAAAATAGATATTATCTTTCAACCATAGGAATTACCATCAATTGAAGTTAAAAACCAATATGATCCTCTTATAATCTTTGTCACAATAAATAGAACATTGGTAAAATGAGTTATGATTGAGAATGAATCAGCTCTTAATGTTTGTGGCATTGACTTATTACATAAGATTAAAGTTGATACATATGCCATCAAGTTGGAACTATTAAGTATCCGTAGCTTTGACAATGTTGGATGACAATCCATAGGTACTATAACTTTACCTATATAAGTGGGACCTATGATCATGCCTACCCTGATTCATGTCATGCCTAGTTTGTTATCTTACAACATGATTCTTGGTAGACCTTGGATTCATGCTTTGGGGGCAGTCCCTTCCACTCTACATCGTTCAATCAAATTTATACTAATGGTAAACTTCATACTATTCATGTTGATCCGTAACTAGATAGTTGTTTACACATTGAAATGCAAAAACCAGTTTACAATCATATGAGCTTAAAAATTTTAGAGGTGATCCATCAATACCTCTGGCCACAAATGATGTTGCAAAAGAATCTAAACCTTCGAATGCACTTGTTGATGATGATTGGGGTTCATTAGATTTTAATCCTTGCGATGTAGGGGAATATAAACTTAATAACCTCAACACATCAAAAGTAGCATCAATCTCATCTAAGCGATCTTTTGAAACACCTAAGAAAAAAAAGTCTCCTCAGTTAAAAATAAAGACAATACTCTCACTTATACTACAAACTATGATACCTATGAGGCCTCACGTTCTTCTAAGGAATTGGATTCTCTATATGGTCATGGATTTCAAATTTTGTACAAACATAACGACTATGTAGGTAAGGGATGTGGTGTAAATCAACAAGGAATTAGAGTACCTATAGAATCTGCTTCAACACATTACTCAAGTGGTATTGGATATAATCCTTTCAAAGAAAAGAAAGCCTCTTTTCGTCATAAATTTCATACAAAACCAAAACAACATGACAGATATCCTAGACATGTATGTTCTTAATGATGGTTCTGCCAGGTAAGTATTTCTAACCCTTCATTTCTCTCATGATGTGCTTCCCCCGTGATGTGTTGTGTTATTTAGGCCTCTTGGGATGACCTTTGATTCTCTCGTAAGGTCTGAGATACTAGGAGACTGCCTCTGTTGTGACCTTCTTCCATTTGTATCATTGTTCTTCCAAATTACCTCTCTTTGATTTCATTGTTGTGTGTTGTGTCTTAAGAGAAATAGTGTTGTGGTCGGTGACAATGGGGGCACCCTCCTACATGACTAAACCTAAGACACTTGTTTTTTGTCTCTTATTTACTATTTCCCTTTCTCTAGTGTTTCCACCTAGAGGGCGGATGATGACAAACATTTATACTAATGTGGACCTAGTGTCCCTTTCAACAGTAATAAAAAAATGGACTTAGTTCCTAATATGACGATGGGGTTGTCTATCTTATCCGATGCTTGGCTAGTGGAAGCACTTGTGCTTCCCGTGTATTAAATTTTATGATGTTTCTAGTGCATTTACAAACCTTAACAATACTGCTACTGCGTGCACCTTTGTTTACCTTTGAATCTAGCCTTGGCGGTACTCGATTCAAAGAGCTTCATGATATAGCCTAACGGTTATCCTCAAACTCCAAATTTGTTGTATAACCCTAGCTCTTTGTGTGGTTAATCATATGCATTGATGTTGTCATTTATCATAATGTTGTAGACACTAACATGTTTCTTGCAAGGATGTGTTTGTGGGAACATTTGGCAATCGTAAAGTACATGTCACCTCCAGGAGGCATGGGCTTTGCGAAAGTCGGTGTTCCCTTGTGTGTTTTATTCCTACCTTAACCTGATTGATATCGATAATTGATATCAACAACCTTAAGGTGGGGGCATATATAAGGTAAGCTATCTGTTATAGATATTAGCAATGTGCTTGTCCTCAGGTGCAGAGTAGTGTGATGAGTACTTCTTACATCCCAAGTTTGTTTGCAATCAATCAATTTATCTTGAAATCTATTGCGTATACCTCATTTTCATCGTAAGGCATTTCCATGATGTGGGTGGGGTTGTATACGTTTGAACTCATACCTCCTTTTCACCATAAGCCGTCTCTATGAAGTGGGTGGGGTGGTATGCCATGCTTCCTTTTCATTGTAAGGTGTCTTCGTGATACGAGTGGGGTTGCATTTTCAAAAGTCCTCTGCGGAGGCGGGGAGTGGTTCCGTGACTAACTTAACCCTTAAGCATGTCTTCGGAGATTGTTGTGGCAAAGCCCAATCATTGGTGTGTGCCTATAATGTGCCTGAGATGGTGTTGGACCTAGAAAGAGGTACACTCCATTGCTTGTCTATTTTGTTTTCTTCGTGTCTTCAAAGTGTGTGTGTTTGGCGTGCTTACTTTGTTTGGTATGTCTGTTGAACAATATGCAGTCCTACATTTTGGGAGGTTTTGCATGTCTTGCATGTGTGTTGCCCCATATATACAGAGACCTACACCTTAGGGTAGTGCATCATGTATTATGGGAGGTTTGTTTACTTTCCAGTACTTGCATCTGCATTTCAAATATATGAAAGAAAAAGAAAAGAAAAGAAATCATGTCTATCTTCCATGCATTAATGTGTCTTCTATGCATCGACTGTCTTCTCCATGTTCTGCGTGACTATAACTATCTTCTCTGTGTTTTACATGCCTATTACTATTTTCTATGTGACTGGCATGTCTTCTCTGTGCTTGGTGTGTTTGCTATGTTTGTGAGCTTACTTTAATGCATGTATGGGCCTTGCGTTTATACATACATTAAAGTGGGCTCTAAATGTAACATTGGAAAATGCCCCCTTGGGGGCTTTTCCCTCATAAGGTTTAGCTTACGAGTCTTTTGCATGCATTTAGGACATCTTAGTTCATATTTTTGCATCCCAAGGGAATGAGACCTAGGTTTCATGGCAAATGGAACCTAGGAGCACCCCTTCACCTGTACCCTACCCAAAATAGGGGGGAGGACTTGGGCGCCCACTCCCTAGTCCTGCCCTATTTTGGGGAAGCCCTAATTTCAGGGTGTCAATTTATGACCATTATTTGGATCCTTTGCCGACACGGTAAGTTTGAACTACAAAAATCTTGGCAGGATTGTTTGTAGTTGCATATAAAAGCATGTTTAGGCATTCATTTGTAAACTAGATGGTAATTGTAAAGTTCATGCATTCTCAAGGTGATTCAAGGCTTTCATTGTGTTGCAAGAGTAGACTTGCGTGTTTTGTGTGTTGATATTTGCAGATTTGAGCATCAATTTCCTCATGGAATGAAGAGCATATTCCTCCCATGAGAGCTTCACTACAAGGTGACATTATATTATATTTTCATCATTGATTCCTTTTGTTTTTACCTCTACCACACAAGGGCACGCACTCTCTATCTAACAACAATGTTGGGAGACTTAAGTGTCCTCCGGGGCCTAACTGAGGCAAGCCTCTAATCACCACAACCCCTAAACCAAGTCTTGTGATTACAGGTTACAAGTGTCGCATTTGGGAAAAGTGAAGTTGCAAGAAGGATTGATAGGCATCAAGGATTCAAGATCCAAAGAAAAGTAGGATATTGGAGCATTTCCAGGACTTGGGCACTCGCTCTAGTGTCCTCCGCAGCTGAGTTTCTAGAAATAGAAGTTACAGGGCTGATCAATGTCGGAAGGAGGTCCGGATCCTGCAAAGAAACTAGTACCTTGGACTTGTGCACCTGCTCCAGTGTCCCCGACTATTCTTCCTCAGATCTCCAAAAATAGGTATTTTGTTATTTTCTTTTTTACTTCTGTCTGTAAGAGTATTTTTAATTATTCATCAATGCATTGCTGTATTTGCATAATTAGGGTTTTAATGGTCAATTAAGCATAAGAGAAGAAAATTTGGTAATTAAATTCCCTAATCCAAGTTTCCCTACATCTCACAGTGACCTAGGGTATGATAGTGCTTGCCACTTGACCCTAGATCCTTGAATGTAAAGTGGAAAGGAGGATTTAAACATCAAAACACTAAAACATTAACAAATCCAATTTTCCACTAAACAAAAACTCACCACCACTCGTGGTTGAGGATTCCCATCCTTAACTCACGTCTTCATTTTGTTCACCTATTTGTACTAGCCTATTGGTTGTTTTTCATTGTCAACTTGCATACATTTTCTATACTTTGTATTCAATATTCAATCTTATGTTCCTATCTTTCATCTCTTTGATTTTTGGAATACTTCATGGTATCAGAGCACACCAGAGGTCATAGACAGGTGGTAAAAATTGTCTATTTTATTTTGCATTGAAAGTGTTGTTTGTTTTATTTTGTGTGCTATGGTTTGATTTTATTGTTCATAAAACATTTATTTGAAGGAGGTAGAGAGGGGTTTTTCTAGTGCAGGAGAGGGCCAATCAAGACTGACATCAAACCTATGTAGAAGAGGCTGAACAACATGTTGAAAGTGTCAAGTAGACTATAGAAAGGCTTCACATCCCCTTAAAGGGTTGAGAGGCTTGTATAAAGGCTGATGCCTACACAAAGAAATCCAGAATGACCTATATTCATCCACTTGTACATGATGGGGGCATGCATTTAGTCATCAAGGCCACCCCATATTAGCTCACCGTGCCCACATGGAATGCCATCATCTTGTAGAAGGGTCAAGCCCTACCTTTTAAAGATTGCACTTGAAACCCCTATTTGAGGCATTCAAAAGAGGTGCCAACCCCTATTGTGAAGGCACTAACCCCTATTGTGAAGGTACTAACCCCTGTTGTGAAGGTGTCTTCGTATTAGAGAGAGAGAAGGTGGATTGAGCTAGGCATGGTGAGATTCATTATATATTTGGAGTTTATTTGGTGTTCACTATCTACTTGGCCACAAAAAGCCATGTATAAATCTTCTTACTCAGTATTTGTTGGCTCTCAACCAAGTTCATCTATGTTTGATTTTTACAAATTTCACTCATGGCTTTGATATTTTCTGACGTCACTAGCCTTTGGATCAACTTCTCTAGATCTACCGGGCCCTCTATTCTCCCAGTCATATTTTTGTTATTACCAGTTAATCTATGATCACTATTTAATAGATTTACAAGATATTAAATGGTATGGAAAGACTTGAAGTGTGGTAAGAGTCGTAGTGGCCAGAGTGGCATGCCAAGCACCCAGGTTGCCAATCTCATCTCTATGAGGTCGTTGTTACAATTTGTTGGAAGTTCAACATTTATTTGCAGTATTGATCATTATTGGGTGTTCTTTGGTCTCCATTCAACAATTCAACATTTCTTTTGTAGATAGAAGATTCTATAAACTCATAGTCATCTGGCAACATTCTAGCCCATGCAAGACTCCCAATTGGGACTTTTAGTCCACTTTCCCTACAATTAATTTTATGTCAGCCTCTGCACCACCAAATCAAGCTCTGATTGCAAAGTCTTGTTTAGGACTCAATCAACCCCTCTATCAGGCTGTTTCATTCACAATTTGCTGCATGAAACATTTAAAATTAGTTCGTTATCATTTTATATTATATTTAGCATTTCTATCATTGTTGTTAGCTTGACTATAACAGTATATCTTAACTTTAACTTTTTTTGTAATGGCCAAAGGCATTTAAATTTTTTGTTAGTGTTAAAAATATTATTTAATGCACTAAGAAATATCAAATGCAAAACTTTGGGGTTAATTAAGAAAAGGGGGATACATGCACTCAACTTATAAAGTGTCACTTTCATGTATTATTCTAGGGGGGTTATGTTAGATTCCCAAAATCATCTGTAGGAAAACTTCTACAAGAGAGAGTTGCAAGAAAATATTACAAAAGCCAAATGCCTGAATTAGTGCTCTTCATTTCCATTGCATTACTTAGATATAAATACAAAGGATATACACAACCTGTCAATAACTGAGAGTGGGGGGTGAATCAGTTATCTTAATTAATTTAACTTTATGTTCTTCTTCAATAACTAGTGTAAAATCAAAACAAATAAGCATCCATAACCATGAAAGAAGAAACAAAATCAATACACATAACACAATGATTTTGACGTGGAAAACCCTGTTAAGGGAAAATCCATGGGGTGACTAACCCAAGATTGTATTCTCTTGTTAAAAGAATAGAAGTACAAAATGGCACTTGCCAATTAAGGCTCACTACCTGAGCACACTGCTCACAAGAGGCTCACTGCCTACAAGAGACTCACTGTCTACAAGTTATAAAGAAACTAACAAGATACTTGAACTAATGAGAAGCATCGACATATGCTGAAGTTCAGTTCTGATTAGGTTCAATACACTGATCTACTGCACTTCATTCTTCCTCCTTTTTGGTGCTGCTGTCCTGTTAGATTCTGGACTTGTATTACTACTTCCACACTACTCTCTACTTTTCTTCACACTTCACACTACACACACACACACACCTTCTTATCGAAGTCCATCAAGTATATATATCCACACAAAGGGTTTGAACATCTTTATATTCTGCATCCGGAATACTCAATATTTTCCCAAACTCTAGTCTTTCAGCTGAATCCTTGCTTACCAAGTCATGCATATCAAAGAGATGCTTATAGAAGTCATCAGTCATGTCAGCCAATCATGAATGATCCCTTAAGAAACTTGATTACCATCAATATCTCATCTGGATTAAGGTCTGAAGCTCTGTCGGTCAGTTCTTCCTCAGTCTACTCTACCAAATAGGAACCCAACACTTAGGTGTTCATATCTTTTCACTCTTACATCACCAAAGGTTCAATCTCTAGAATATATTAGTCATGGTACTCCTCTTGACTTCCCCAATTCTGTACTTTACTGAGATACTTCTTTTGAGAGATCTGGACTTGATTGTCAAACCTTGCTGCATGCTCTGTTCTTGGTCACTAGACCAAAATACTCTTCAATCTGACTTCCAGTATAGACACACCATGTCCTGTGGATGTGTGGGATGGACTTTGTTGCCATCAATGAAATCACTCATGAAACCACACTGTGTCTCTTGCCAACACAACCACTGTCCAAGAATAGACAAAGTGGGGAAAGAAATCATAAAGAAAGCATGTGACACATGTCACAATGCTTTCAAGAGAAAACAAAGCCTATGATACATGTCATGAGGCTCAAAATAAATAAAAAAATCTCCCTAATTAACTTATGTAAAAATGAAAATATGATTTTTCACCAACACCCCCCATAAGTGCAACTTAGGGAGATTACACAAGCTAAAAAGAAAGAAACAAAGATGGGTCTCGGCAACATAGCCATGTTAGGTACCCATAAACAACAAAGATCTCTCATAAGGTGGAGAAAAGGAGAAAAATCTAGTGGGAGAAAACTCTTTCCAAAAGAGAGAAAAAACAAAAAGAAAGTACAAGAACATGTGGTGGAAGAAGGACACTAAGACCCCCCATGGAATGAATCCATCACAAGAGTACAATCATGAATGCCCCCCATAAGAGAGAGCGAATAGAGAATATGAATCCCCTCCAAGAAGAAGCTCCACAACCAATGAAGAGATCTTGAAGACAGGATCCAATCCACTGCCTACAAATACCATTTCTCCCTTTCAGAAGAAATAAATCCACTGGTGAATATAGAAGCCATTCCCACATCTTAGATGAATAGGGAATCCTGTTGGATCTAGGGCATACAACTGAGAGGGGGGGGGGTGAATCAGTTGTATAAAACTTCTTGTCTTTCAAACACTTAACTCACTGTTGTTAGTTAGCAGCATCTCAAATAATCATCCATGGAAGCATAATACATAAACACAAGAGCAGATAAGCATCAACACATTGAACACCAAGATTTTGACGTGGAAAACCCGGTTAAGGGAAAAACCACGGGGTGATTAACCCAAGAATTATTCTCTGTTAGAAGAATAAAGAAAAATGAATGGCACATGCCAATAAGGGCTCACTGCCCGAGCACACTGCTCACAAAGAGGCCCACTGCCTACAAGGAGACACACTGTCTACAAATTGATGAAAATCACAGTCTTGAACTGGAGAATGACATCTCTACCATGTCCGGATCAGTTCCAATTAAGCCCAACAATCTCTGCTCTGCCTTTCGCACGTTTCTTCGCTATACCATACTCATCCTCACACCACACACTGAAATGAACTTACAAACCGTTATTTATACAAGACATCGACTCAGGAACAAACATCTAAGTCGGCAAACAACCATAGGAGTATCCGCAAGATGAATAACACATCCGGTCGGCCATCACAAGAACATTCGCAGGATGAACAACTCATCCGGTCGGCTACACAGAGCAAGAACTTCATCCGGAAGAATAACTTCAATTCCGGGCTCTACCATCAATGCGGACCAACAACACAACCTGAACATGATCCAAGAACCTTCACAAGCCTATCTGAATGTCCGAATACATCCGCACTTCCTCTGCTTACTGGGATCTCATGTCTTCCTCATCCGGAACTTCAAGAACACAGTCTGTCGCCACTGTCATAATGTAAGAAGTACTTCCGGACCTCCAAATCATACACAAATCAGGATGATACATCACAAGGACATCCCAAACACTCCTTCCAATCCGCAGATTAGGATAATACAATTCCGGACCTCACCGGACCTTTTTGTGATCATCTGTCACCTCCGGATACTTGCCAGACCCGGTTCTATACCGGCAGCCACAACTCCTTCAGATCTTCATGCGGACCTCTAAAATCTTAACTGTAGCATCTCAAGACTCATATCTACTAACCCTTTAATCCGCATCCTCCGGTTCTCATCCTATACAGTACTTTTACCTTTTTCTCATCACTGTTCTTCACTGTTCCTGACTGAGACTAATTTTCTCAGTATCCTCAGCACACAGCTCATCAAATCCTTCTTGTCAATGCAATATGAGTATGTTGACATCAATGACAACACTGGATCACCTCATACTTGCAACAATCTCCCCCTTTGTCATTGATGGCAACATATGATGTGAAAAACCATTAAGACAAGAACTTCAACTTTTCATATGTCTTCTCTTCCTTTACTGCTCCCCCTTTGATCATCAACCACTTGTTTTTCACATGTCTTCTCTCCCCCTTTGACATCAATGGCAAAGGGCTCATACTTGCAATTCTCATGCATCAGAATCATACTAGCTGCTCCCCCTTAGTTGCAGCTCCTTATTAGTCCGGATCACAAGATATGATTGTGATAGCCACCGGACTGATGCACATCAGTGCATCTTAGTTCATCACCGGAGGGGCCATGACCCCTAACTTCTCTCGGAGATATTCAAAAGAGTCTTTGGGAAGAGGTTTTGTAAAGATATCTGCAATCTGATCCTTGGAGGGAACATACTCCAATCTGACTTCTTCCTTGTTTACTTGTTCTCTCAAAAAGTGAAATTTAATAGATATGTGCTTAGTCTTAGAATGCAATACCGGATTCTTGGAAATATTAATTGCACTTGAATTATCACAGAAAATTGTGATAGGCTCCTCATATTCAACTTTGATGTCTCTTAGCATCTGCTTCATCCATAGGATTTGAGTGCAACTACCTGCTGCTGCAATGTATTCTGCTTCAGTTGTAGACAGAGATATTGCATCTTGTTTCTTGCTTAGCCAAGAAACCAATCTCTTCCCCAAAAAGAATGCTCCACCACTAGTGCTCTTCCGGTCATCCACATCTCCTACCCAATCTGCATCTGTGTAAGCATGAAGAGAGAAATCCGGATCTCTAGGATACCATAGACCATACTCAACTGTTCCTTTCAAGTATCTAAAAATTCTTTTGATTGCCATAACATGAGATTCTCTAGGATCAGCCTGGAATCTTGCCACAAGACCAACAGCCTGCATTATATCTGGTCTAGTTTGAGTGAGATACAACAATCCACCAACCATTGATCTATACTTTGTCTGATCTGCCTTTGGAGAATCATCATCTTTGCTTAACTTACATCCGGTTGCCATAGGAGTGTTCATAGGCTTTGAGTCTTCCATACCAAATTTCTTTAACAATTCTTTCACATATTTGGTCTAAGAAATGAAGATCCCTTCTTTTGTTTGAGTAATTTGCAGACCCAAGAAGAAATTCATTTCACCAAGCATAGACATTTCAAACTCACTTTTCATCTGATTTGCAAAAGTTTTGCACATACTATCTCTTCCTCCAAAAATGATATCATCCACAAACACTTCAACAATCAGAATGTTTTCATGATCAATTTTGAAATATAAGTTACTGTCAGCAGTACCTTTGTTGAATCCAATCTGCACAAGATGCTTATCCAACCTTTCATACCATGCTCTTGGGGCTTGCTTCAATCCATACAAAGCTTTCTTCAACTTGCAGACCATATCATTATTATCAGACAATTGAAATCCATCCGGTTGTTCAATGTAGACTTCTTCTTCCAGATCACCATTTAGGAAGGCAGACTTGACATCCATCTGATATACCTTGAAGTCTTTGAAGGCAGCAAATGCAAGAAGTAATCTGACTGCTTCAATTCTTGCTACCGGAGCAAAAGTCTCTTCAAAGTCAATTCCTTCTATTTGAGAGTAGCCTTTGCAGACCAATCTGGCTTTGTTTCTGATTACTTCACCAGCTTCATTTAGTTTGTTCTGGAAGACCCACTTGGTTCCAATTACATTCCTATCTCTAGGTCTGGGAACAAGATCCCAAGTATGATTTTTCTCAATTTGCATCAGTTCATCTTCCATTGCTTTGGTCCAGTTTTCATCATTGCAGGCTTCATTTATTGTTTTAGGTTCAATCTTTGAAATCAGACAACATTCATTCTGATCTTGAGCAATATTCCTTCTAGTTTGTACACCTTTGCTTCTGTCACCTATGATCTGATCTTCAGAGTGATTCAGTCTTACATACCTTGGAATTTTGGGAGTATCCAGCACTGCTGTTTCTTGATCAGGCTCATTCAAACCTAACTCTTCTTCCTGATTTACCGGATCAGGCTGACTCTGTCTCACCGGAGAGGATTGAGGTCCTTGAACACTGTCTTGGTCATCTTCATCAAACTCATAAAATCTTGAAGGCTTCTCAATTCCTTCATCAACCTTTACATTGGTGCTTTCTATCATCTTCCTCAATCTCTTATTGTAACACCGGTATGCTTTGCTTTGAGTGGAGTAGCCCAAGAAAATTCCTTCATCACTTCTAGCATCAAACTTTCCTAGATCTTCATCTCTTTTAATATAACACTTGCTACCAAATACTCTGAAATATTTCACAGTAGGAGTGATGCCAAACCAGAGTTCATAGGGGGTCTTACCGGTGTTGTTTTTGATTTGAACTCGATTGAGAGTGTAGACTGCAGTGCTGATAGCTTCTTTCCAAAACATTTGAGGAACATTTGCTTCCAACATCATTGTCCTAGCAGCTTCCTGGATGGTCCGGTTCTTTCTCTCAACTACTCCATTCTGCTGTGGAGTCTTAGGAGCAGACAACTGTCTCCTTATACCCTGTTTCTCACAAAAGTCAATGAATTCACCAGATGTAAATTCACCACCTCTATCAGACCTTAGACACTTTAGTTTCAATCTGGTTTGATTCTCCACCATAGCTTTGAAGATTTTGAACTTCTCAAAAGCTTCTGATTTTTCTTTTAGAAAGGTAACCCACATCATCCGGGAATGATCATCTATTAACAACATGAAATATCTATCACCTTGCAGACTCTTGATTCTTGTTGGTCCACATAGATCAGTATGTACTAATTCCAACAATCCGGTAGAAGACTGATCTTTGTTTTTAAAAGAGACTCTGCTTTGTTTGCCTAACTGACATTCTTTACACACACTATTTGTAGGTTTTATCAACTTTGGAAGATCTCTCACAGCCTGAGTATTGCTTATCTTGATGATGTTATCAAAATTTACATGACACATTCTTCTATGCCATAACCAACTCTGATCAATTTGAACAAACAAACAACTTTTATTTGAACCAACCAGATGAAAGATGTTACCTCTTGTCTGAGTACCGGATGCAATTTCAGTTCCGGAGCTTGTAAAGATTCTGCATTTTCCATTGTTGAACCGGAGATCATAGCCTTTGTCCACTAACTGACCAACACTGAGAAGATTGTGCTTCAATCCTTCAACATACAGTACATTACCTGTTTTGCTCTTACCATCAAAGGAAATAGTTCCCCTACCTCTGATTCTGCCAGCAGAATTGTCACCAAACTTTACCATTCCTCCTTCATATCTTTCCAAGTCTAAGAACTTATTCTTGTCACCAGTCATATGGTGAGAACATCCACTGTCAATAACCCAATCATCCTTTTCTTCCACTTGAGCAGCCAAGGCTTTTTCAACAACTTTGTGATTGACAGGTTCAGAGAGCAAGGAATCTTCTTCCTTGATGGCTATAAACACCCACTCATTTCTGGATTTGCTTCCTGGTTCCGATTCATCATCTGTTACTCCTTCATTGTCATCTTCTTCATGAACATAATAGCAATTCTTTTGAAACCTTTGTCTGTGAGTATTAGATCTTGCAGATCTCTTCGGACATCTTGAGGCAAAATGACCAATCTTATTGCAGTTGAAACACTTAAAGGGTAGTTTTCCTTCATACTTACCGGATCCTCTTGGCAGTCTCTTTGCAATGAGGGCTTCAAGTTGAGCTGTTTCTGCTTCTTCTTCTTCCATGTCTCTTCTTGCTTGATCATACCATGACATTTTCTTTGATGAGTTTTCACCCGGATCAAATCTCTGTTTGCCTTTCACATAGGCACTGGCTTTGAAAGCAGATTCAGTCTTGGGAGGATCATCTCCAAACTCGGTCATTTCAAATGCAGCTAGTTTGCCAGCCAGTTGTTCTCTTGTGACAGTTGTGTGGGCTCTGAATTCATCAATGGCAGCAACTTTGATTTTGTAGGCAGCAGGAAGGGATCTTAGGATTTTGCAGACAATCTCATTTTCATCTAAAGTTCCACCAGCATTTCTGATTCCACATACCAGCTCATTTACTCTTGGCATAAAGGTAGTGATGTTTTCATCATCTCTCATTTTCAATCTTTCAAATTTCCCTTTCAGACTTTGCAACCTTGCACTTTTGACAAACTCATCTCCTTCATACAGAAGTTTCAGTTTAGTTAGGATCTCATATGCAGTGGGTAGGTCAATGACATTCGAGAGATCTGAGTCATTCAATGCGCTTAGAAGAGCTTCCTTGGTCCGCAGATTGTTTTCAGCTTCTGTGATTTCATTCAGAGTTGTCGGACCACCTTGTGGAGGTACATATGGTTTTGAAATCATACCCAGGTATGCTTTTCCCATGCATTCCAAGTGACACTTCATGCGACCTTTCCAGAGAGTGAAGTTGGTTCCATCAAACTTCGGACTATCCTTCTTGTATGACGACATCCTGGATCTCCTCAAGCGGTTAAGCTCTTGTCAGAGGAACTTGGCTCTGATACCAATTGTTGGATCTAGGGCATACAACTAAGAGGGGGGGGGGTGAATCAGTTGTATAAAACTTCTTGTCTTTCAAACACTTAACTCACTGTTGTTAGTTAGCAGCATATCAAATAATCATCCATGGAAGCATAATACATAAACACAAGAGCAGATAAGCATCAACACATTGAACACCAAGATTTTGACGTGGAAAACCCGGTTAAGGGAAAAACCACGGGGTGATTAACCCAAGAATTATTCTCTGTTAGAAGAATAAAGAAAAATGAATGGCACATGCCAATAAGGGCTCACTGCCCGAGCACACTGCTCACAAAGAGGCCCACTGCCTACAAGGAGACACACTGTCTACAAAGTGATGAAAATCACAGTCTTGAACTGGAGAATGACATCTCTACCATGTCCGGATCAGTTCCAATTAAGCCCAACAATCTCTGCTCTGCCTTTTGCACGTTTCTTCGCTATACCATACTCATCCTCACACCACACACTGAAATGAACTTACAAACCGTTATTTATACAAGACATCGACTCAGGAACAAACATCTAAGTCGGCAAACAACCATAGGAGTATCCGCAAGATGAATAACACATCTGGTCGGCCATCACAAGAACATTCGCAGGATGAACAACTCATCCGGTCGGCTACACAGAGCAAGAACTTCATCCGGAAGAATAACTTCAATTCCGGGCTCTACGATCAATGCGGACCAACAACACAACCTGAACATGATCCAAGAACCTTCACAAGCCTATCTGAATGTCCGGATACATCCGCACTTCCTCTGCTTACTGGGATCTCATGTCTTCCTCATCCGGAACTTCAAGAACACAGTCTGTCGCCACTATCATAATGTAAGAAGTACTTCCGGACCTCCAAATCATACACAAATCAGGATGATACATCACAAGGACATCCCAAACACTCCTTCCAATCCGCAGATTAGGATAATACAATTCCGGACCTCACCGGACCTTTTTGTGATCCTCTGTCACCTCCGGATACTTGCCAGACCCGGTTCTATACCGGCAGCCACAACTCCTTCAGATCTTCATGCGGACCTCTGAAATCTTAACTGTAGCATCTCAAGACTCATATCTACTAACCCTTTAATCCACATCCTCCGGTTCTCATCCTATACAGTACTTTTACCTTTTTCTCATCACTGTTCTTCACTGTTCCTGACTGAGACTAATTTTCTCAGTATCCTCAGCACACAGCTCATCAAATCCTTCTTGTCAATGCAATATGAGTATGTTGACATCAATGACAACACTGGATCACGTCATACTTGCAACAAATCCATATTTAAACATGTGCCTCTGAATGCAACTCAAGTGACTTGATACTGGGAAAATATGTCTTCTCCAAAACAGAAACTGTCTGCCCAATTAAAGAAGAAAAACCAGGAGAGGATATGATCTGAACTACATTTGGAAACACAGAAGATGAAGGTGGTGATGTAAAGCCACCTGAGATAGCATCAAACAAGAGAGATAAACCCTCAAATGTGTCCTCCAAATCAGCAATGTGAGACTCCACAAACAGAGATGATATGTTTGCAAGATAGGAATCCCAATAAGGTGGATCAGGAAGACTAATATTGACCTACTATATAGAATCACTAGAAGCCAATGATGATGTAACACTGAACTCTGAAGTAGCAACAGGTGATGGAGATGATGTGATCTCAATAGGAGGGGAAGAGGGAGCAAGAGAGGTCTCTATCTTTGAACATTCAAGACATGCCATAGACTCAAACTCCTCTAAAGTATTATCATCATAAGGTATATTATTTGCATCATCACATGGAATGAGACAATATGCTATAGGATCATTTGGAAACAGTGAGACATGAGGGTCTCCATACAACTCCCAAATTTTTTTCCAAAGTGTGTGTGGGCTCTCATAGATCGGAAGATCACATGCAATATCATAATCAAGAGTGGTACAAATTAAACCTACAACATGATCTTGATTGTTACTCCAAATAGATTTCTTCATAGGTGTCTCTGGTTCAAGTATGAGCCCATAAAGATGAGATAAAAGATGCAGCCACCTGAGATGTGTTAGGATGCCTCTTTGCCAAGACTCATAATTGTCCTTAGTCAGATTGACTATAGAAGGATGAGTGGCAAAACCCATGATACTTCCTCAAAATGATAGAGATCAAAACATGCAAATAGATTTATGCTGATAATAGAAGCCTATCAAAACAAATAGAACCTTTCTAGGAGGCAACATGTCTAAGATATCTAACATAAGCCATAAAATCAACAATCTAAATAAAAGATGCTTGGGGCTGAATCTGAAAAAATTTCATAGATGGTTGTGCAGAGCTTATTGATACCTTTCTAATGACTATTCGTTTTCGAAAAACAAAGATTTGGGCACAAGAACGGAGCTCGAAAGATAGAAATGATGCCTTGACTTCAAAGAAAAAAAATAGGTTTCAAACAGAAAAATTTGGGAAAGAGACCAGTACTACTAGAGATTGGTCATAACTAGCTTTCCAATGCTTTTTCGTTTGCCAATTTTTGAGTCTGTATGCTCAAGTTATGGCCTCTGGAAGAAAACTGCCTTTTTAGGTCTACACATGAATGCGACACGGAAATCAAGGTAGAGTTAGAGATTGAGCGGCATGGAAATAGAGGTAGATAGAAATCAAGTGGCACAAAAATTGAGGCCAATTTGATAATTTTTGGCACGTAAATCGAGGCAGCTCAAAAATCAAAATAAGCACAAAAAAATTTGGCACAGAAATTGAGGCAGCTGTACAAGAAATCTGGCATGGAAATCGAGGCAGCCGTATGGATTTTTCTACACATAAAAAACCAAAACCCCCAAAAATGCCCAAAACTTTTTTTCAGAAAAATATAGAGTGCCTTATATGAAAATAGGGGTTTTGACACGTTCTGAGCACAACTGTGAGGTCTATTTTACTCCAGGATGCACAAATTATTTGGTCATGGATAAAACCCTCTTTGATTTGAGAAGAAACTAATAGATCTAGAGCTTTGATATCATTCTAGATTCCCAAAATTATTTACGAGAAAACTTCTACAGGAAAGAGTTGCAAGAAAATATTGCAAAAGCCAAATGCATGAATTAGTGCTCTTCATTTCCATTGCATTACTCAGATATAAATACAAAGGATATACACAACCACTATCCAAGAATAGACAAAGTGGGGAAAGAAAGCATAAAGAAAGCATGTGACACATGTCACAATGCTTTCAAGAGAAAAGAAAGCCTATGATACATGTCATGAGGCTTAAAATAGAAAAAGAATCTCCCTAATTAACTTATGTAAAAGTGAAAATATGATTTTTCACCAACAGGTTAGACAAGGATTTTGTAAATAATTGAATTAACATAAAGTTCAAAAGGGGGCAATTTATCTAAGGCACTAATGGTGACAATAAGTCATCCATCTGTCACTACTTTGGAAAATGGAAACTACAAGTCTTGGCATGATTGTATCCTGGCACACTATCAATGGATTCACCTAATGCCACATTTGTATGGGCCTATTCTTGAACCAAGTACATATTGGAAAAAAATTGTATTGGAAAATAAGAATAATCATATCTTAGGATTAATTGGTTTAAATGTAATGAATCACACTCAGTGGGTTCCTCTATCACACATTGACTGCCCTAGAGCTCTTTAGACCAAACTATGGGAAATGTATAGAGACCACAATGAACCTCTATTCCCAGATAATCCTGTTATAGACATACTTCTTTCCCTGGATTATGTTGATGATCCTTTCTATGATGATGATACTAAAGAGGAACTTGCATATTGGGATAGTCTTGAATGTACTGATGACACAAAAGCATACCCACTTGCTTTTCCTCTTACTACACCTCTTGAATTGGTAGATATTCTACCACCTCCTCCTGTTGCTTCATCAGATTTTAGAGTCACTTCTTTGAGATCTTCCAACACTTCCTTGTAGCAGGATAAATATATCAGTTCTCCTAGCTTTTTTGATTGGGATAGATTTCTACATTACATTGCTTGTTTATTTGTAGAGTCCCACATTATTGACTTGGAAGCACACATTGAGGAAATTAGTCTTCTCTTCGATGATAGTTTCAATGAAGCTGCATCACCATTATCCTCTTTGTATATTCATGCTCTCATCTGTCTACACATGGTTTTGAATTGGCATTATCTTCAGCTATCAGGCATGCACTTGATTTGATTATGGCACCCTTCAACATTGACATGGGGAAATTTGAGCAATCTTCAAAGACATTGAAATGGGAATCATCATCATTGATCAACTTTAGCATGATTCAGCAACATACAGACATCTCCCAGCATGGGAAGATATCCTACATCTTTATCTGGTTTCACTTCTTCTCAAGGGAAGGTACATTGTTCGATGTTCTTAGATCTACATCTACATCCTTTGTCGTGTATCTAGCCTCATTGTAGTAGGACATGTATTATGGGGGGTCTCATAAACCTTCTATATTTTTCTCTCCTATGGGGGAAACATATATTGTACTCAATGAAAGAAATAGTACTTCTTCACCTATGTAAATTCCATGCATCTTTTCTCTTTTGGAGGGTAGTTTTTCTCCCACAAGGTTTTCTACCTGTCTCCACTTCATGAGAGATTAATTTGTACATGGGTACCTCACGAAGCCTAGTACTCGAGACCCATCTCTTCTTGTACCCACCTATCTATGCTTAAGGGGTGTGTTAGTGAAAAACTTTATTATATATTACTTAGTCTAAGTAATATAATTTGTACATGGCTTTAAGCCACCTTAGGTTCTTAGGTATCGACCTGGAGAGTTAGACACAACTCTCCAAGCTATGTGTTGACACTTATTTTCTACTTGGTAAGTGGAACTTGTTGAATTTGACTCCTAATTTGACTCAGACTCCTCACCTATTTGTACTTGTTGTTTAGATAATGTTATTGGTCTTACTTGCATATATTTTTCTATGTTGTGTTTATTTACAATCTTTTGTGCTTGTCTATTTGTCTTCTTAATCCTGAATTTCTTATAATCATTTTCATACACTATAGGCTTTAATCCTAGTTAGGCATCCACTTTATGCATCCTTGACACATGCCTCATTGAGGTATCAGGGTTGTTGGGGGACCTACTAGAGGTGTCACCGAGTTGCTAACCAACTAGCCACCTCACATTAGTTTCTTGAGAGGCAACTTGCCACCACTCGTGGTTGAAGAGTCTCATCCTCAACTCACATTTTCCTTCTCTTCACCTATTTGTACTTGTCAAGAAAATGTGTCTCAACCTTACAATTATATAAGTTTTATTGTTGATAGGATATATATATTTATTTATATTTCTTAGTTACACTGATAAACTTGCAATATACAATGGGAGCATGGGGTGGACTGGGATGTGTGTTAACATTTTTTTGTTAACAAAAACTGTTAAATGGCCACCATACATTACATTAATGACATATTGTAAATCTGGACAGTTCATTATTAGGTTTTAGATCTGATGGTAGATATTTTATTGGCTTGTCTTTCCCTAAAAGGTAACCCTATTTTAGGAGGGCGTTGTATTACGCCTGTAGTATCGTGATGTGTTGTGAAAGTTTGATAGCGGTCATGTTGTCTCTAGATCTCTGGTGGTGATACTCCTATGAGAATCTTTCTCTACAAGTGTATTTCAATCTATTTTATTTGTAAATAATAAATTGGGTAGCTTTTGGAGTGTGGGGTTTATCTCCCGAAAGGGTTTTCCCCACATAAATCACTGTGTTGTGGTATGCATGATATTTATGTTTATTTCTTTTTATGTTTATGTAACTATTAAAGATCTATAAATTTTTGCATTATCCTCCTCTCAAGATTAGTGTAGGAAGTTGTTCTACTACCCTAGCTTCCTTACAAGTGGTATCAGAGCCTGATCACCTTTGGTTTCAGTTGTGGGTTGTTGAATTTTTTGAGCTAATCCAGATTTAAGTGAAAGCTTGTGAAGAAGACACTTTGTGATCATGTTGCAAGAATTTTTAGATGGCAAGTTCATTAGGGAGAATAGAGGTGGATAAATTTTCTGGAAATAATTTTTAAATGTGGAAGCTGAAGATGGAGTATCTATTGATAGATCGAGATCTATGGGATGATGTTGATGAGAAGGTTTCAAGGCCTGCAGATACTACATTGGATACTCAATATGATGTTATGGATATAAATCTAAGGGTCTAATCAAATTGGGTTTAGCAGACTCTATTTTAATCAATGTCCATGAAGAGACCTCTACACAAAAACTATGGAAGGAGCTTGGTGAGATGTGTCAAACCAAATCTTTAGTGAACAAGATTTTCTTGAGGAAGAAATTGTGTACCTTGAGAATGGAAAAGGGTGGATGAATTACAGACCACCTAGAAGCATTCAATATGTTGGTGACTCAATTGGAATCAGTTGGTGCCAAAATGGATGAGGAGGAGAAATGTCAGATATTGCTTTGCTCTTTGATTCATAGGATTCTCTTGTTATGGCTATTGGGAGTACTTCTATTATATTGAAGACTAAAGATGTGGCCTCTTTTCTTTCTAAAGAGATGAGGAGGAAGGCATCAGTGCCAAGGAGGCCCTAAATGTTCATGGAATACCAAAGGAAAAAGGCAAGAAGAATGAGAAGCATAATAAATCTAAGTCCAAGGGGAGATCCAAATCTCCTAGAAAGTTTAAAGTTGTTTGTTGGAACTGCGGTAAGCTTGGACATATTCATAAGGAATGTAAAGAAGAAAAGAAGAAGAAAAATAAGAGTTTTGATTATATTTTTTAGTTTGAGAAGGAAGATGGTGATGCATTCATTACAAATTTGGCAACTCATGTAGGTAATGATGGATGGTTAATTGACTCAGGTGCATCTTTCCATATGACCTTTAATAGAGATTGGTTTTTAGAATATGAAGAATTTGATGGAGGTAAGGTTTACTTGGGTGATGATTCTTATCTAAATATTGTTTGTCATGGTAAAGTTAGAATCAAGTTCCCTGATGGTAGAATAAAAAGGATTAATGGTGTGTTGCATATCCCTAGATTAGCAAAAAAAAAATTATCTGTGAGAAAAATAATAGATGCAGGTGTGTAGGTAGTATTTTCTGATGTAGGATGCAAGATGGTTAGATGTGCTATGGTTATTTCTAGAGGTATTAGATATGGAACATTATATAAGGTTGATGCATGCACTGTTGAGTGCAACAATACTTCTATGAAAAGAAAGTCTATGGAAAAGGTGAGGGTTTCATCTTCAATAGATGGTAATGGCTTTTGGGTACCCAAGGGTGCTCTTTCTTCTTAATCAAAGTTACCTATAGAGAAAGCTATATTATGGCACCAGAGACTTGGCCACACTATAAAAAAGGGTCTAAAGACCTTTAAAAATAAAAACCTTGTTTAAGAGTTGTCTAATTGTAATCTTGAGTTTTATTTCTATGAGAATTGCATTAATGGAAAAGAAAACCGCATTCAGTTTTACTTGAGTTCTCATAAATCTTGTGGTGTGTTGAATCTTATTCATTCTAATGTGTTTGGTCTTGTACATATTCCTTTAATTGGAAAATTCACATATTATGTTTCATTTATTGATGACTATAGTAGAAGGACATGGATATACTTTCTAAAGATTAAATCTGAAGTTTTTAGTCGATTTACAGAATATAAAGTAATGGTTGAGTTAGAAAGAAAATAAAATGTTTTGAGGACTAATAGTGGCAGTGAATTTTTCTCTAATGATTTTAATAGATTTTGTAAAGATTGTTGTATTCATAGACAAAACAACTCCATATTCTCCACAACAGAATGGAGTTGTAGAAAGAATTAACATGACACTGATGGAGAAGGCTAGGAGTATGTTGAGTGGTACCAGTCTAGAACAAAGGTTTTGGGATGAAGTTGTTGCCACTACCTGTTACTTGATTAATAGGTCTCCTACATTAGCTCTTGTTGATAAAATGCCTATAGAGGCATGGTCGGGTCACAAGCCTTCATTAAGACATCTTAGAGTTTTTGGTTGCAAGGCATATGCACATGTGCCAAAGGAGAAGTTAACAAAATTGGAGAACAAGGCTGTGAAATGTATCTTCATCAGATACAGTTGTGGTGTGAAAGGATACAAGCTTTGGGATCATGTTGCATAGAAGGTAATATATAGTATAATTGTTATTTTTAGAGAAACTAAGCCTTCTTCTATTACATGGCAGCTAGAACAAAGTAAACAAAAAGATGTGATTTAGTTTCCTTCTACACCTAACAAAGTTGAATTGAGGCCCATGGATAGACAAGAAGTTGAGGAGAACTCATCTAGCTTTAAATCTTCATAAGGGGAGGAAGAACCTCCAACTCAGCTTGTTCGTTGATCTACAAGGCATAGACAACCACCTAAAAGGTATTGACCTGATGATTGGAGATGTATTTTTTCTTTGAATACTAACATGAATGAACCTAGATCTGTAGAAGAGGCATTAGGTATGAATGATGTAGAATCCTAGAAGATTGCTATGGATGAAGAAATGACATCTTTGAAAAAGAATAAAACATGAGATCTTGTACCATTGCTTGGAGGATGAAAACCTATTGGTTGAAAATCGCTGTTCAAGAAAAAGATTGGTTTAGATAGAGGTATTGAGAAGTACAAAGCAAGGTTGGTTGCAAAAGGTTACTCTCAAGTTGAGGGTGTTGATTATGGTGAGATATTTTCTAATATTGCAAAAATGAAATCCATTAGATTTTGTTTTCTATTGCTTAGAGGTTGAGAAAATGGATGTGAAAACTACTTTCCTTCATGGTGACTTGGAGGAGGATATTTATATGACACAGCCAGAGTACTATGTGGTGAAAGGTAAAGGTAATTTGGTTTGCAAATTGAAGAAATGTTTGTATGGCCTAAAACAGAGTCCTAGGATGTGGTACCAGAAATTTGATACATTTGTGTTGAGTTTGGGATTTGAGCATTCTAAATTAGATCATTGTGTTTATTATAAAACTGATGGTGATCGTTTCCTGTTTATCACATTATATCTTGATGATATATCATTTATTGGTAAACAGAAAGGTATGATTCTAGAATTGAAATTTCAACTTGTTGCTAAATTTGAAATGAAAGACCTTGATGCAGCTAGTCACATTCTTGGGATGGAAATTAGAAGAGATAGAGTGAATACAAAGCTATGGCTTGGCCAAAGTAACTATAGTAGGCATGAGTTTTCCATAGTCCATGATAGAATTGAGAGTGCTTCTAGATTCAACTATGTCTTTTTTTGTTTCAATGTTTTGAAACATACTCAATGATCCATCATTAGGAATAGCAGAGTAGTACATTGGAGAGTAGACTTGAGCTTTATAAAGGACAAACAAGGACAGAAGGGAAGGAACAAAAAATGGAGGAGGGAAAAAACTAAAGTTAAGACAAAAACCAAAAGAGATACCAACTCATGTAATTATACAATAAATATAAAAGAATAAAGAATAAACAAAAGCCTACATATATATATATATATATATATATATATATATATATATATATATATATATATATATATATATATATATATATATATATATATATATATATATATATATATATATATATATATATATATATATATATATATATATATATATATAACTCAAAATACTCATGTAATAAAAGAAACCAACAAGATATCCAACAAATTAAAAATGAATTATACCACTACAACCATAAAACCTTAAGTATGGTATATTACAAGCCAAATATATATATATATATATATATATATATATCATCTAAGAACATAAAAACAAGTAAACATCTACACGTTCCCAAGAACAAATGATATATTCAAACCATCAAACGAGAAAGTGAAGACCCAATAAACAAGTAAAAAGGAAACTAATAAGACAACACCCAAGGCAAAACCCAATTAGAAAACAAGGGAACTCAACAATCAAAACAGTAGAAACAGTTAAAGAGTGATGACAACAAATGTAGTATGTATAAGCCTATATAAATATTCCCAATACTTTATTTATTAATATTTGTGAGTATTAGTTATTTTTGTTCTCTTTATAATACTTGTGTGCACACATATTAGTATTACACATATATGCACATATTTATGCTTTTATATATATGAACTAAGTCTATATATATATATATATATATATATATATATATATATATATATATATATATATATATATATATATATGTTGTGGTTATTGTATATTCTTTATTCTTTTATTAAATTTATTTTTTATAGGTTTTCTGAATTGTTGTGTTCTCTACGCAATATTTAGGGGTACAGATGATCTTATAGATATGATATTTTTTGTCTTCTTTTCTTATTTGACTCATTGTCATCACTCTTTAATTGTTTCTATTGTTTTGATCATTGAGTTCCCTTTTTTTCTAATTGGGTTTTTCCTTGGGTGTTGTCTTATTAGTTTCCTTTTTACTTCTTTATTGGGTCTTTACTTTCTTGTTTGAGGGTTTGTATATATCATTTTTTTCTTGGGAGCGTGTAGATGTTTACTTGTTTTTATGTTCTTAGATGATATATATACCTATATATATTTTTATATATTTTTATATATTTTTACATATTTTATATATTTTTATTTTGTCTATATATACACATATATATTTGACTTATAATATATCATACTTAAGGTTTTGTTGTTGTAGTGGTATAATTAGGCTTTTGTTTATTCTTTATTCTGTTATATTTATTGTATAATTATATGAGTTGGTATATGTTTTAGTTTTTGTCTTAACTTTAGTTTTTTCACCCCCTTTGTTTTTCGTTCCTTCCCTTCTATCCCTCTTTGTGCTTTATAAAGGTCAAGTCTTCTCTCCAATCTACTACTCTCCTCTTCCTGATGATGGATCATTGAGTATGATCTAAAACGTTGAAACAAAAACAGACAATTGAATCCAAAAGCACTCTCAATACAAAGTATGTCAATTCAATTTTTCAGAGGTTTAACATGCAGGACTATAGACCATTGTGTGTTCCCTTTTCAATCAGAACAAAGTTATCTATTTCAGATTGTCCAACATCTCCATCATAGATGGAAGAGATGAGCTTAGTGCCCTACTAGAATACAGTTGGAAGTTTGATGTATGCTATGGTTTGTACTATCTACCAGACATTGCCCAAGCAGTGGGAGTTCTTTCCAGATATATGTCTAATCCTGGTAGAGTTGATTGGGATGTAGTTAAAACAGTCTTCAGATATTTGTGCGGTACCTAAGAGTATTCCTTGTGTTATCATAGTAATTTGACTGAAAACGATATTTCCCTTGATATTCATAGTTATGTGGATCCAGATTAGGTAGGTGATAATGATAGTAGACTATCCACCAATGCTTATGTGTTTACTTTATTTGGTTGTGTAATTGGTTGGATGAGTAAGTGATAGGTTGTGGTTATCTACTACTGAAGTTGAGTATATGGTATCTACTCATGCTTTCAAAGAAGCCATTTGGATTAAGAGACTATGTTTAGATATTGGAATAAAACAAGGTGCAATAACAGTTTATTATGATAGTTAGAGTGTGATCTGTCTAGCTAAGAACCTAACATTTCATGTCAAGACCAAGCACATTGATGTACAATATCATTTTGTTAGATATGGTTGAAGATGGTAAGGTGAAGCTAGTTATGGTAGAGAATTTCATGAATGTTGATGATTATTTAACTAAGTCTATGAGCACAGAAAAGTTCAAATGTTGTTTAGAGACTATGAGCCCTTTGGCCCATAGCAATTAAGAGATGATGTTTACTCCCTTCCATTGCTCTTGCAAGGTGTTCAACAAGTGGGGGATTTGTTGGGAAAATGTGTCTCAATCTTGCAATTATATAAGGTTTATTGTTGATAGGATATATATATATATATATATATATATATATATGTATATATATATATATCCTAGTTACACCAATAGGTGTAATATAGAATGGTAGCATGGGGTGGAGTCAGATGTGTGTTAACATTTTTTTGTTAAAATAAACTATTAAATGGTTGACATACCTTAAACTAATGATATATTGTAAATCTGGACCATTCATTAATAGGTTTTAGATCTGATGGTAGATATTTTGTTGGCTTAGCTTTCCCTAGAAGGTAACCCTATTTTATGAGGCCGTTGTATTATGACTATGGTATCATGATGTGTTCTAAGAGTTTGATAGCAGTTGTGTTGTCTCTAAATCTCTAGTGGTGATACTCTTGTGAGAAGCTTTCTCTACAAGTATATTGTAATCTTTGTGATTTTTGAATAATATATTGGGCAACTTTTGGAGTGTGGGGTTCTTCTCTCAAAAGGGTTTTCCCCTCATAAATCACTGTGTTGTGGTATGCATGATATTTATGTTTATTTCAGTTTAAGTTTGTGTAACTATTAAAGATCTCTAAAGTTTTGCATTATCCTCCTCTCAAGATTTATTGATTTTTATGCTTAAGATAGCCTTACATTTTTCAGCAAGAATTGATTAGATTGGATTGATGATGATGATGAGGATTTAAGTTGATCAAGTTTGTAGAAAGGCTGAGAACAAAACCATTGGATGCTTTTGGATGATTAGCTAGATTGGTGTGGATTAGGGATGACTTACATTTAGATTTATTGCTTGGATTTTTTTATTTATGGATGGGTTGCATTGGATTTCATTTTAGATATCCTTTTCTCAGGATACCAATGACAAGGGAACACCAAGTCTAGGGACAAGGGTGAAGGTAGGATTGTATGGATGGATAAAAGGATTAGGTATTGGATGGAATGGACAGGAAGATGCATGGTGGATGGATGGAGGGGTAGCATGCAATCTCCAAGGACTATGTCGCATAGGAATAACATGCCTCACTCTAGATTTTATACTCAAGGATTTGTGCGATAATGGTTGGGATGATAAGGGCTATAGGATTGGTTGGAAAGGATTAGGTATATCAAGAGATGTTTAAAGAATTTTTTAATATTTTGCACATCCTTATCAGGATAAAAAGTAGGAGAGGATGGGTTGGCACAATGGGATAGGTATGTAAATATAATGGATGAGGATGATAGGATAGGATTTTTCACTAGACAAGTGCAAAACTATATATCATGGATACTTCTTTGGAATATCTATTTGCATACACCATAGACATGGACCATTTCTCTAAATTTGATCATGAATATCCTCAATCCTTAGAACAAATTGCATACATTCATGATGTTGATCTCTCTATGTGCTCCACATATGAAATCCTTTGTTCTATATCTAAGTTTGATAGCTTCACAAACCTCATTGGAATATATCCTTGGGTATTAGATGATCTCACTAAATTCATGATCAATAATATATACTAGTGATGACCTCAAGATGTTAGATGAAGCATTAGATGACTTTATGGAACATTCCACTATGGCACCTATTGCTAAAATATGTGATGACTACTTAAATTTTCCTTATGATCCCTCTTCCAAAGTTGTTCCTCCTCATGAGGACACTTCGATGCCAGAGAATGGTTTCATTGACACATCTTATAGCATCATACCATCACTTTCCCATTCCACTGCTCTCCCTGGCCAAGATGAAGCATTAGTAAATGTGGAGTTCCCTTTAACAAAGAACATTCCATGGATAGATAATGAACATTCATTTAACAAAAATAAAAATCCTACCCTAGTGCATGAAACCTATATGGATCATCCCATAAACCTTCTTCCTTTAGTTGATTGTTCACACACCTTGGATATCACTAAGGAAGAGAAGACCCTTAATCTCCCTCCTTTGGTTGCATATTCAAGCTATTTGGACATCACTAAGGATTTAAAGACATTGACTACCTCTCCTCACAACACCTTACCTTCCCCTCATTCCTATGCTCTTTCTTCAAAAGATGTAGCACTAGTGGATGAAGAAAGATCTCTCACATTAAATCCCTCAAGGATGGATGTTGAGATCACTAAAAAAAAATTACTTCTTCCACCTCCTAAGAGGATAGCGAATAAGTGTACTAATCAACTCCAATAAGAAAACATTCCACCTAACATTGAGTCAAATCAAGAAGAGTTTAAGAATGAAGAAAGGAATAATGAAAATGACTTGGCAATTGTACTTATCTACCTCTTTCTTCTAACATTTAGGATTGGGAAGAGAATGATGTGATTATTGACAATCTCTAGCATTAATCTCTCTATAGGTAAGTACTTTTAACCCTTTACCTCTCATGTTGTATTTCCCTCCTGATGTGTTATGTATTGTTTAGGCCTCCTAGGATAACCCTTGATTCTCTTGTAAGGTCCAGGACACTAGGAGACCACCTCTATTGTGACTCTTCTTCTATTTGTATCATCATTCTTCTATATTGTTTCTCCTCTATTTTCATTGTTTTGTGTTGTGTCTTATGGACATAGTGTTGCAGTTGGTGACTTGGGGGCACCCTCCTACATGAATATCCCTAAGGAACTTATTTTTCCCCTCTTGATTTATTGTTTCACTTCCTCTAGTGTTTCTATCTAGCAGGTGGATGACGAAAAACATTTTATACTAATGCCAACCTCGTGTCCCTTTAGCAAGAAATAAAAAAAATGGATCTAGTCCATACATGATCATGGGGTTATTATATATTATCTGATGCTTGGCTAGTAGAAACACTCCATGTGATCTTGATGGTGTCTTATCACACTTACAAAACATAACAATACTACTGCTCCATGCACTTTGTCTATCTTGAATCTTGCATTATGGATTATTTTTTATCATGATTATATGGGTACTAACACTTTTCTTGCAGAATGTGTTTGTGGGAACATTTGGCTATCATAAAGTACATGTCACCTCCAGGGGGCATGGGCTTTGCGAGAGCTCGTGTTCCCTTCTGTGTTTTCTTCCTACCTTAACATGCTTGATATCAGTACCTGATATCAACCACCTTAAGGTGGGGGCATATATAAGGTAAGTTGTTTGTTTTAGATGCTGGCAATGTGTGTTTGTTCTTAGGTGTAGTCTTAAAGATTGGTGGCAATGAGTCCCTCATGCACTCTGAGATTTGTTTGAAATCTATTTCAATCATTTAAGCCCTCTGCAGAGGTGGGATAGTGCGTATACCCTTTTTATCTTAATCCTTCTGTGGAGGTGGGGATGGTGTATTTCTCGTGGAGAGTGCACATCCTATCATTTTCAAAAAGTCCTCTGCAACAGCAAGGAGTGGTTGTGTGACTAATTCAACCCTTAACCGAGTCTTCGGCAATTTTTGTGGTGAAGACCAATCATAGGTGTGTGCCTATAATGTGCTTGAGATGGTGATGAATCTAGAAATAGGAACACTCCATCACTTGTCTGCCATGTTTTCTCTGTGTCTTCCAAGTGTGTGTGTATTGCGTGTTTGTTCCCAATTATAGTCTTAAAGACCGGTGGCGATAAGTCCCTCCTAGGCTTTGGGATTTGTATGGAGTTCTTGATTTATTTTTCATGTCTATTTCCCCATATATAGTCTTAAAGACCAGTGGTGATGAATCCCTCCTCAATTATGGGTGATGTGTTTACTTTCCTTCTACTTACATTTGCATTTCATATATATGAAAATGAAAAAGAAAAAAGAAAATCATCATTGTATTCATTGTATTCACTGTGTTTTGTGTGTCTTCAATGTTGTATTCTTCATTTTTTACATGACTGTAACTATCTTCTCCATGTTTTGCATGTCTGTTATAGTTTTCTCTATGATTGGAGTGTCTTCTCCGTGCTTGGCATGTTTGTTGTGTTTGTTGACCATACTTTAATGCATGTATTGTCTTTGTGTTTATACATACATTAAAGTGGGGGCTAAATGTTACATCAAAACATGTCCCCTTGGGGGATTTTCCCTCTTAAGGATTAGCTCACGGGTCCTTTAGAATGCATTTAGAGCATCTTGCATGATTTTAATGACTCTCGATGAGAAAACCCTAAAATATGGCTCAGGGGATGCATTTGTGACAAATCATGCCTGAAATAGGGGGAAGAACTTGGGCACCCATACCCTAGTCCTTCCCTATTCTAGATCAGGACCAATTTCAAAGTGTCAATTTATGACCATTATTTAGGTCCTATATCGACAAGGTAAGTTTGAATTACAAAATTCTTAGCGGGAATGTTTATAGTTGCATATATAAGTATGACTAGTGATTCATTTGTTAAACTGGATGGACATTAGATGATTTTGGCATACTTGTGGTTCTAAAGAATTCAAAATATTCATTATGTGGCAGAGCAGAGCATTGTTATTGTGTTTGTATTTGTAGATTTGGCATCCATCTCCTCATGGCATGAAGAGCATCTTCCTTGCATGAGATCCTCATTACAATGTGATATCAATTGTGTTTTCAATCATTTATCATTTAGATTTTTCCTCTATCCCATAGGGATACACAATCTTTATCTGACAACAGTGTTTGGAAGACTTGAATGTCTTTTCGAGGCTTGACTAAGGCAAGCCTCTAAAGACCACAATGCCCAACCCATTTTTCCTTGATTGCAAGTTACAGGTTGCAAAGGCGAAAGAAGTGGAGTTGTAGGAGAGTAGTGCAGACTGTCAGAATTGTAGATCAGAGAAAAAAATAGGGACCTGGACTCAGGTGCCTACTCATTAGTCCTCTAGATCCCACAATAGAAGAATCTCTGGAATTGCAAGAACAGGTTTTAGACAGCATTTCTAGATCTTGATAAAAATTATGGCATTGGACTAAGGCACCCGCTCATTACTCCCTGAATTTTCTACTTTCTGAAATTCAAAATCTGGTACACATTTGATTGTCATTTGATATCTCTGTGTGTGATCATTTTTCGTAATTTGTCCGTTTATTTACAATTTCATGAAATTAGGGTTTCGAGTATAATTGGTCTTAATTAAATAACAAATCTACATAATTCCAATCTTCCCCTATGTTCCAAGTGACATAAGGCCTATAGTAGGTTCTTGTACTCGGTTGAAAATCCTTGAATGTTTAGTGGTGAAAGGATGATCAACACAAACAACTATCAAAGTAAACCCTAAACATCCTCTTCATTGTTCATGTTAAACAAGAATATACCTATCATGGGAATATAGTACATATGAACTTGAACCTAAGAAAATGGAAACTTCTAAATGGGAAGAATAAAATTTGAAAAGTAATTTCTTGATGCAATTTGGAAAAAAATTCCATAAGACTAGAGTAAATAAGACTTAGATTCTTATGATTGATATATTAAATATTAGATTTAAAGTTATCTCTTTCTTGTACTCTTTAAAAAATGAATTCCTTTAAGTTCATTTCAATTGTAGATATAAATGGGGAATCAGTATTATACTAGAACCAAACTTGTGTTAGATAGATGTAATGTAAAAATTCAAGGTAAAACTAGATACAAAAGTTCTAGAGGCATGCCTTCATGTTAAAAATACACAATTTGTTCTTGGATAAGAATAATATGAGCTTGAGGAATATATATGATCATACAAATTCATGGTTATGATTAATAGTATTTAAGGGTGCAAATTATACTAAATGAGAAGAAACAAAAATAAACCATCAAGACAACATTAACCCTAGTGAATTTCCCTCACATTTCATCTAAATCTTAATGCAAGAAAAAACCAACCTTGGACCAAAGGGATTGAATATATGGATAACACCTTAGATCTATAAAAGACCTATGTTATAACATAGTTGAGGACATAAAATGAACTAAAGAAAAAGTGTCATTATTTAATGTAATTCAACTCTAATGAAAAGAAAATTCTAAAATTTTAAGCATAGTTTACATGACCTAAGCTATTAACCAAAATATATAAAACATTGAATATTTATATGACCTAAAGAATCAACCAAAATATATAAAACATTGAATTTTATATGATCATAAATATAGCTGAAAAAAATTTAGTCACCTCTACTCTTTCTTACCATTAGGATATTTGGAAATAATTTAATATTGACTATCTTTAACTGATTTGGGCACATTTATAAATGTGATGCCATATGATATCTATTAAAGAATTTGCCTTGTACCATATTATGGTCAATTCAAAATGTATATGGTTGGGGAGATGCATATCATTCCCATACATTTATTTCAATTATTTAATTCTCAATTTAGATAAAAGATATATATAAATAATTTACATGGATACTTCTAAAACCTTCAAGTCATGCTCATGAGATTAGACTAGTGTTAAATGCTCAACAACTATATAATAAGACTAATTTATAACATATGCACGTGTATCGTAGTTCAGGGGATTCATAATAAAATTAGGAAAAAATAAAAGGCCAACATAAAACATCTCATTGAATAGAATCCAAAAAACCTAATGCTCTTATGTTCATTGTACACTTGAGCTAGGAATCTATACACTAGAAATCCAAAAATTGAACAAGATTCCAGCTACTATATTGTATTGCTGAGTAAAAATCATACCCAAGCAGATCCAGTGTGTAAAGTTACATTTTATATGTTGAAATAGGCTTCATAGTCTTCAATAAACTAGCCAACTCCTCAAATTTATTAGACATGGGAGACCCAAAATAAATTTTCATTATAAACATGAATTCAATCCTTGAGGATAAATAGTTATTGGGATTATTAGAATATTTTTATGTGGAGGGTTTAGAATAAAAATATAAAATTTCAAAGTGAGAGAGATCTACTTTACAGTACGAGCACATGTATGAAAGAAGATCTACCTGAATTTTAATGATCACCAATCATCATTATGGAATGTGTTAGAAGAAGATAAGTGACCTTGTAAAACATCATTTATACTTGAGGTGACAATAGTACAAATTATTTAGCTTACAAAGTGGGCACGAAACTACAAAATTAGTAGAAAATGTAGAAGGAATATCCTAATTCATAGTAGGATTGAGAGGATGTGGATAAACTTTGATTGTAAACTTTTTATTATTAGGGAAAACCTAATAGAATAATGGAAGTTAGATGGGACTACAACCATAGTGTTAATCCATGATCTCTACCTGAGAGTAGAAATGATAAATCTAAAATGACATAATAGAGAGCCTTAGATTATTTTTTCTAATTTAATTCAAAGAAATACTAGAGTACAGTTGAGAGAGGAAATTTAATTAATTTTAATTAATTAATTACAATTTCTTTAACTCCCATAAATAATAAATTAAAATCAATAAATTTAATTTATTATTTTCCACTCTTAATCCTAAGGTTTAATTAATATTAATTAATTAATTAATTAAATCTTTTGACTTTTCACCCTCCCATGAATAATAAATTAAAATTAATAAATTTAATTTATTATTTACAACAAATCTAAACCCAAATATAGTTTGAAAAACTAATCCTAAATATCAAAACCTAACTATATTATACCTATCTTTTAATAGTTCATTTAACCAAAAATCCATTTAGCTACTCAAAACTGTTTTACCAAACATTAATAAAACATATCCTCATTTTTCAATTATCTCTCTCTGAAGTTTTCATATCAGAGTTATGCTAATATTTGAGCAACCACATCTTCAAATCATATTTAGTAAAATGTATTTGGTTTTTATAGTTTTATCATTAATCTTTTCTGCTGCACTGAATATAAATTTTTTAGGGTTTGTATTAGTTTCAGATCTTCTGAAGAAAATTTATATTTTGATGTAAACATTGGTGAAACCAATGTGAACATGCTCTTTCAAAATCGGTTGTTTTGCAAGAATTTTGGTTAAGTTTGTGCAGGTTTCTCAAAGAGTTCCTCTTGGCTGCACCGTTGAATGCGTTGTTAACTGTGGGTGTTATTGTTAATATGTCAATGTTTATTAGTATCTGTCTTCGGTTGGTACTATTGCAATGAGTTCACACTTATCTAGTTATTAATTTATTGATTGCAAGCCAATCAAAAGATAGGATTATTTTTCTTGTCGGACAAATTTGATTTAAATTTGTACTTTTCCTATGTCAACATGATAAATTTTTAACAAAAAATTATTTAGAAATGATTTATCTGTATTTTCATTGGCTGAAAAAAAATGACCTCTTCTCTGCAGATTGTCAGATTGTGGAAGAGTGCAACCAAAAACTATAAATGCGGAGAGAATTTTGGTTTGAGGGGAGCACGTGGCAAGTAAACAAATTATGAACACAAATTTTGTCTCCCACTAGTTAAGTCATGCCTAAATGGATGGCGATTAATTTTACTATAAATGCGGAGATAATTTTGGTTTGAGGGGAGCACATGGCAAGTAAACAAATTATGAACACAAATTTTGTCTCGCACTAGTTAAGTCATGGATGGCAATTAATTTTTTTCTTCATTAGCTAAAAGTAATTTAATTTTAATTTAGTTTTTAGGATTCCACACATTTTATTTTATGTAATTAAATTATTTTAGGGATTTCAATTTTATTTACTCAAAAGTTAAAAATCTTGGATTTCAATTTTATTTAGTCAAAACTTTAAAATCGACAATATCATGAATTTAATTACATTTTTTATTTTATTCTTCGTTTTTAAATTATAAAAATATTAGTATTTTTACATTAATTAATTTTTTAATCATTAAAAGCATTATTATTATATTATTTAAATATTTAATATTTAATTTTGAAAATTTATATTTAAATTTTAAGTGAAAATATGAACATTTAGGAAACAACTTCCTATTATATTAAATATACACCCTAATAATTTTTTTATAAAACAATAGTGACAAGAGTTTAAAGACTATTTTGTTGTATTTAATTAATATCTTTTCAATGTAAATATTAAATTGAAATTAACGAATTTAATTTATTATTTACAAACCTAAAACCTAAATCAAAACCTATTCGTAATAAATTGAAAATATTAAAAATCATTGCAATTCACTTAACTATTACAGTTCAACTACCCAAACCATTTTTACTCCAAAATTTTATAAATACTCTACATTTCCCCGTTCGCAGGTGTTGTGAAAAAATTGATTTTTTTTAAAATTGTTTTTTAGTTCACATGCCTTTTAACCCCTTTATCTAACAGTATCATTGTCTTTTCTATAACTCCTTAACTCCTTTATAGTTCATAGTATATTAAATTAGATTTTATCTATTCCCTTGTGCTCATCCAAGTTTTTCAATTGATTTGTAGTGCAGTGGTTGTTATTTACTTTTGGCTCAACAGTTTCTTGATCATGCTTTGAAAATTTTCTGATGCCGTAAAACAAATTCACTCCAGGTAATGAGCTTGTGCCAAGGAAACTATAAGTAGGCTTAACTAGTTATTAATAATTATTTTTGCAACCAATGAGAACAGAAATAGTTTTTCTATTTAAAAAATATTTATCTATTACTATTGTATAGATGCAAATATTATAACAGATTCAAAAAATATTTTTCTTTAATATAATTGTCAAAAAACTTTTATATTATAAGGGTGATTAATGCGCATCCATTACAATAATGGCATAATATTGTCGTATTAAAAAGGAGTGGTAGTTAATATATTATTTTATTTATGTTTAATAATATTTTATAACTATATTTTATTAAGGTTTTATCAAATCGAATAAAAAAGGGAAAAATATACGAAAGGTAGTGCATTATTATATTTTTAAGATTTAACTAACTATAGGAACATGGCATCACTTCATTTAAATATTTTCCATCACACTAGATTTTTAACTATTGAGTAAATAAAATTGAAATCCCCAAAATAAAAGTATTTTTCATGACACTCTAAATTTTTAACACTTTAGTAAAAAAATTAAAATCCTAAAAATAACCTAATTTCTTAAAATAAAATAACACTAAAATTTTTCTTTACAAAACATGCATATTTTTATTTATTGATTTTTTGTAAAAAAAATTATTAGGGTTTAAATTTGTTTTATAACTATACTTTAGGGTTCTACACATAAATAACCTAATTTCACTAAAATATTTCTTAACTATTCATTTGATCTTAACCATTGATGTCTAATTAAATGGAGCTGAAACACATACTTTTATTAAATGAATGCACCCAAAATTATTACTAAACCACAATATTAGATTAATTAAAATAATTAAAATCATGTTTGTTTAAAAGTACTTACTATTATTACTTAAATAAAAAATTAATTGACTAAGATAAAATACTATATTGTTATTATATTATGTAATTATTCTTCAAACTTACAATATTTTTATGCATTTTAAATTGTAATAGTATTCAATATTATTACATTTTAATATCTTAGGCAGACATTTCAAATCTACTTACAATATTTTAATGCATTTTTAAATTATTTAAAAGTATTAGTATTATTACATTTTAAGGAAATATTTGTGTTATTTAATAGACTTTGTAAAAGTTTAGTTTTATAGTTAGGAAATATTTTAGTCCTATTTTATTTTTACCAAATTATATTATTTTTGAGATTTCAATTTTATTTAGCCAAGATATTTCAACACTCTTAAAAATTAATTTTTCATTTATTGGAATGTAATTTGTCTATACAACCAATACCTAATCAGCAAAAAAAATTACAACTAAACAAATACTATATACAACCAATAGCTAATCAACAAAAAAGAAATAACTAAACAAATACTATAATAACAACACTACAAGGCAGGTACTGGCCACTACGTGGCACTTGTTACAAATAATCTCATTTCAAATATTTATTGTTGATAATTTTTGTTGAGAGGTGTAACCACTGTTCATATGCCGGTTGGTTTAGAGTTAAATGCTATTACAAATGAGTGCACTGGATTTATTTTTAATCTCTGAGTTTAAACATTGTTAACTGCATTAACCTTTTGATCATTATTACCAGTTTAATCTTTGTTTATTTGCTTTGTCGGCGGGCTTTAACAATCAGTCAATGATGTATCGGTGCATTCCATTTAACTGCCTATATAACGTGTGTATGCTATGAGCATCACAGTCTTCGGATGTATTGTTTCATGCCCCAGCAAATGCCATAGTGCTAAGATAAGTGTTTCACACTGTAAAAGAAGATTCACACAACAAAATTTCTAGTTAGAGTTCGTTGCTATCGATCTGTATTATATATGTCCCAAACTCTCTATCTGGCAATAGTCGAGCACTCGACCTTACCCTTCCCTCTACCATTTCCTTGGGCCCCTCAGCGGCTATATGGGATTCAGGCAGATATAGGGTGGGCACTTTGATTTGAGCCTGATTCCTGATAAACAATCACTATTTCTTGCCGATTTACTCACTCACGAATGTGGCGGTGGCATATCATTACAAGCTCTTCACAGCAACCCTAAGGAATTGATGTCATTGAAACTTTTGTCCAACGTATTTGTATGAACTTGAGCAGCCCACTAGTGGGGTTAGAAGAGAATTTCAAACATGTGGCGCAACACCAGATTTTCTAAACAACAGGAAGTTCAAACTTGCATAGCACCGGATTTTATAAACTCGTTGTTTGTTTCCATCGGTGTATTCTTTGAATTTCTATGGGTGCTGATAAAGTTTGATAGATTTCACAGTTGCAAATTGTGTGCATCAATGAAGATGCCCTATCCTAGTGCTTGCATAATGAGGTGCATCACTATTGGAATATCTCAAGTTAGAAATCTTTGTTCTCTATAAAAAAAATATAGTAATAATTTCAACCATGAGGTTCAAGTAGGTTTAATTTTGGATAGGGTTTAAACTTTTAAATAAAAGCATCTGTGAATTTATTGTAAGTTATTGTTTTCTAGATCCTAAAATTTGCTAATTGCTTCAACGCTTCTCACATTTTCTAGATAGCTTTTAATGGTTTCTTTTAACTAACATTCTTTGGTTGACTTGTAGCTACATTTAGTGACATTAACATTGATTATTGGTTGTTTGTTGCTCGCCATTAAGTTAGTGTTCTCCATTGAACATTAGATGTTAAATGTTGTTGCTTTTAGAATGCCATGAACTGTTGTTAACCATCGATATTATTAATGTTATGGCCCAAGTCAAGAGTTGATAGTGTTTATCACATATCTTAGCCATTGGATGATAACTTCTTGTATTTCTTTTGGTTGCAGGTTTTATCCAGATCATACAAAGAATCTTGTTTTCTGGTTCGCATGTCAAAGATTTGAAATTGAAACTTGATGTTTGTTTGTCAGAGATTAGAAATTCAAACTACTAATGGTGGTTTTATAGCCTGGCTTTCATTGATTAGATCTTTTTTTAAATGTCTATTTGCACATAGATTAACTAGGGGGTTAATTAATCATTGTTTGTTGTTCTTGTAAGGTGTAGGTGTATGCTCTCACCTTGTGCAAACTGGGTGATTAGAAGCCAGACTCATCTCTCTTTTATGTTCTTAACCCATTAGAGGGCATGCCTTCTGATTTGTGAGAGGGAACGACCGAAGTGGTACTTTCATTTCGATCTACTATACAAATAATTATGGTCGTGGTGAAAGTCATAAATCACTTGGTGCATATGTTTTATACCAACGGAAGTCTCCCTTAGTATCCATGAGATGCATAAAAACCCTTTCTAAGGGCTGGGAGACTTCTCGAATGAGTGAACCACCACATGTATAGACACCAAATTATCCTGAAACACTGACTAGAAACCACTTGTTCTAGAAGCCAAAAATGTTTGTTGCTTGTTGGTGCAAGAGGTCGGACCTGTAAAGCTACCCTACACATACTATTCATTGCGGAGACAAAAAATCCCTCAGTTCATAAGATCAATGGATCTTTAGGGTAAGAGATTTGGTGGGCCCATGCTGTGGTGGGGGAGCCAGTGTCACCAATATCTCTAGCTATCCACCTTGTCTCAGTATATGGAGTAATCCAAGTAGGGACTTAGCAAGTAGTATCCTCTTTCTAGCGTAGATTGTGCATGCTTATGAGTGTTTTCAAATTTGTCGAGACCAGTGAAAAATTTTGGGCTAGTCTAGGCCTTCATTCAAACTTTTACTCCGATTTTGTATCAAAGTCATCCAAAACTTTTTGTCTACCATTTTTTGTGTGTATGTTCAAAACAAACATTTTCCATTTCAATCAAACATCACATCTAGAATCTATAACATTGCAACCTTACAAATCTCAAAAGCTTGCTCAAAAAGTCAAACAACACAAACGTCCACATGATCTCTTGCAAAACAAAAATCCCTAGGCAAAGATCCATGTTCCACTTTTTCAGACATAGACATCGTAGTTCAAGGTCTATCAGAAAACGCATCTTGAAGAACTACTGCAACTGATACATATTACTGGGAAATTTTTATTAACGCCCTTTGAGGAATGAACCAAACTTACATGTCCAAAACAAGCCTAGTATTTAAATCTCTTGGGGCATCATTCTTCAGTCCTTGCATATCTAGATCATTCCACCTAGTCCTTGCATATTCTAATTGTACCATTCTGTCATGTCCTCAGTCCTTGCATATCCATCGTTAGTCAAACAAAACTTTTAGCTTGCACTTAGGTTACTTTTCTTAGGTCTTGAATCAAACATTGGCTATTAATCACCCGTATCACTTGAGATTCATCATTCTTGATATACAAAATATATCATCATCTTTGAGTAGGGAAATCTTCTTTGAGTTCATCATCTCCTACTTTAGCATACCCTCTCTTAATCATTGTCCTTTTGTCTATCCATCATAGCACAAGTAACCATTGCCTACATAATCATTTTCAAACCTAGAGTTATCTTGATCTATTTCAGAGTGGTCATCAACCCACTTGAAGTTTAGTCAGTATCATCTTACTCATATTCATATCCTTGAACATTGTCCAATCTTCATTTGTCAAAATGGTTGTTATCATCAACAAATTTAGGCCAAATCCAAAACCATACATACTCTGAGGTGACCCAAATTTTTCTCCTAGTGATGATGAGAACTTTGTAGATCCTAGTGATGATGAGAACTTTTTGGAATCCTTAGCTCATCTTAATGATACTCTTGACAAGGGAAATACCACCTCAAGTTTCGAGTCATACACCAATCCATCTACTAGTCTCCTTGATCCATCCATCCATATGCCAACCTCCATCATCATCCAATAGAATGCCTATCCTAAAGCCTACTAGTCCTACACCAACACCACCATCAAACTTTCCAAGCTCTAATACATCAACCAATAAATCCTTGAATGATTTTCTTGAAAGATTTTTTGCAAAATCTAAAATAAAAAGAAAAGCTATGGAAAAATCCAAATCCACTCATCCAATTTCATCCCCATCTAATACAAGCAATCCTAATCTTAATCATAAGCCTACACCTTCTACCATTATTATTCATCCATTATATTGTCAATCCACCCATATAGTAATGAAGGATGTGATCCATTGGATACTAGCAAGGAACCAACCACCACCCTCATGCAATCAAATCCCTATCTTTGAACATATCCAAGAACATTCAAACATCATGCCTAATCTTCCAAATCCATTATGTAGTCCACAACCCATTGAACCTATTGAAGAGTCTCCTGCTATGAGTCCAAGTCAAGATATATTATACCCTCATGTCATTGAGCATCTAGAGCTTCTCAAACCTCTACTTCCATCCAAACACAAAAGCTATGTCAATAGTCAACTCCAAAGCATTATCAACCTGGCTCCTTACCAAATCAAGGTCAAGGTCTTTCTATTCAACCCATTCAAACCCTATACCTTCTTTATGATCAATATAGTATCTATGATGATGAGTCTATCCATGAGAAAAATGATCCCATGCATATAAAACTTAATCCTATGAATGATCAAGCTCCCATATATGATCTAGATCCTATCTATGATCAAGAAAACCATTATGATCCTCTTAGTCAACTTTATGCATTGTAGGATCAAGAGATTGTCACTCCTTCCACTCATGTTCCCAATATTATCCATGATCAAGAAACCTCCACAACTCTTATCCATCATCCCACAACATCCACTTTCCTTGATGAGACGCTTGGTCCCAACAAGAAGATAGATGATCAAACAAATACATTAGATCTTCATGAGAATAATGAGCATAATCAAGATCTTATTACTCCTTCACCATCTCATATTGATCCAATTTCAAATCCACCATCATATCTTAGTGCTCATACTACCTTCTTGAATGAATGTTCTTCCCTAGGAAAGTAGCAACCATTGTCTGCCACCACACCTTCTTCATCCAATGAGGGACTCATGTCTTGCATCCTAAAACATAAGCATCCCATTGCACATTGTATGTCCCAAAAAATGAATTATCAAGGTAAAGGGTTAGGCCTTCATGAGCAAGGGAATTTGGAACCCATCTATGTCAAAGTCTCAAAAACTTTATGGTATTGGTTATGTATCTCAAGGAAGTCAATCCAAAGATGTTGGTACCACATCCTTGCCTCCTAAATCCACTTCATCCAATCCCAAGCTAGGTGCACCTCATTGCACCCATAAAACATATGTTGCCATCCCTCCTCCATCATCCTATGAACCCAAAAAGCGTGTGACCATCCATCTTCCTCCATCCACTTTACCTCTACTTCTTCCAACTCCTAATATTCCCATCTTCAAATCCCCTTATCACTTTAACCCCAAATTCATCCATACATCCCATTCCTATAAATCCCCTACAATTCTTAATAATGATCAACAAATGCACACATTGACTAAGCATGAAGCTATCACAAACACCCCCATGGGATTCAAAAACAAAACTTTGGATGCCTCCACCCATAAAGCAAGAAATACTAATAATCCTCATGCCACATGGCACCAAAGCAATGAATCAAAGCAAAATCAAAACTCAAAAAGGTTACTCAAGTCCACATCTCAAAAAGATAATTTCAAAACCAAATGGGTTTGGGTCCCCAAGCAAAAAGCACCTGATTCAAATGGAGCATTGCCAATCCTACAATTCCAAAAATCCCACTCCCCATCACAAAATCTTAAAAATCATAAGTCCATTTGGGTCCCTAAAGTCCTAAATAGGCAATATCCTAAGCAAACATCTCCATTACTCCCAAGTCCCCATTCCAATACAAAGCTTCAAAATCCAATTTATTGTGTGCAACCATTGGTTGTGGTTCCCTTCCACTCCACAACATTCCCACATACCTCCATCTCCCCATCTTCTATCTACTATCCCAGTTATTTCTTCCATCATATCCCTATGGTCCATGCTTTTTCATAAGTCCTATTTATCCTTTTATCTCCATCTTAATCCACTATCCTTCCATCCAAGTCCACATCATAATCCACTATCCCCTATCCATCCTTGCATGAACCTTTCATACTCCACATCAAAATCAACTATCCACTTAATCCATCTCTCTCTCTCTCTCTCTCTCTCTCTCTCTCTCTCTCTCTCTCTCTCTCTCTCTCTCTCTCTCTCTCTCTCTCTCTCTCTCTCTCTCTCTCATGAAATCCCCTACCGACATGCATGAGCATAATATCACTTGACATAGTCTATGTGAGTAACTTCTATCCATCATGGGATGACCTTGCTATGGGAACAAACTTTGTCCCTACCTATTCCATCCAAGTATCCTCTATAAAAATAATCAAAATAGTAAAGATAAATCCTTTGTCCAATGGTGAAAACCATTTTTATGGCTCCTTGGATAAGTACTATGATGAAAACTTGGCAAATAGGTGTCATGCACAGGTGATAATCTATGTGCTTTACACCTAGGGGAATGTTTTCTCATCTATCCCATCACATCCTATCCTATCATTTTCCATCCTATCTTTCCATCCTTACCCATCATATCTCTCATACCTTCGTCTTTTCTTATCTTAATGAGGGTAGAGGAAAAATGGTGAAAAATGCTTTGGACACCTCTTGTCATACTCCAAATTCCATCTATCTATTTCTAATAATATCCTCCATACATCCATCTACTACTTAGTCCATTCATCCTTTCCAAGAATTATCCCCATCATGCATCCTAATAATTCATCACCTCACAAAATTCTAAGGCATAATATCTAGAGTCAGGGTAGGTTATTCCTATGTGATTAGTCCCTGGAGATCATATCCTAAACTCCCTCCATCCATCTATCATATATCTACTATTCATTATCCTTCTATTGCCAATTCTTGTCTCCATCCATACTCCTACCTTTATCATATTGTCCATCCTTTTATCCCTCTAAATCCTACATTTATCCTATCACCCATCCTTCCATCCATCTATCCAATCCTTTTTATTGATCCTTGCCTTTTGGTTTGGTTTTCCCTTATCATCGGTATCTATCCAAAGGGTATCCTAGCAAAATCTAATGCTAAACATCCAAAACAAGCCAAAAAAAATCAAAACATTCATAAATTTTTTTTTTAAAAAAAAACATTTGAAAATACAAAAAAAATCAAATGTCCAACAAAAAAACCCAAGCAATAAAAAATCCCAATCATCAAATCATTCCAATCAAATCAATTCTCCCAATCAATTCTCTAATCCTCAAATCTATCAATTCCATCAAATCAAATTAATCCATCAACTCAATCGATCAAATCATTCCATGTAGCAATGATCCAAATGCAAGTATCCTTAATCCATACCAATCAAGTCAATCAATTAAGTCAAATTATCCAATTGCATCCATGATCTTGGTTCCTAGCCTTGTTGTGAACCTGATCCATCGATCGATCAATCATCATCATCAATGCGATATATCATTCCCAATCCTAGTGTTGTTCTTAGGATATATTGTTCCCATATCAACAACACAATCCTCACATTGTTCTTGGGATAAATCATTCCCACATCAACAACACTATCAATCATCAATCATTATCAACATCAATCACTTTAATCAATCATTGGTTTTCAACTTGATAGGGGCAATACCTTGTTTGTTTTCTAACCCTTTGGGCATACTTTCTTGTTTGCTTGTATGTGTCATCATTTCATTGTGCATTTGAATCACATCCATATCATTCCAGTTAATATTTATATCTTGTGTATCTTGGAATAGATTTTTGCATTATCCTTTACATTTTAGGTCATATCATACCTTTTGTGCATTAGGACTTTAATGATCTAAGTTTATTTCCTCATATGTTAGACAAGGTTGTATTATGATTGGTGCATTTGACACATCATCACCTTGGTCCTTATAACATGGTGCATAACATTAGATGCTATATCAAACATTAGGTTGCTCAAAGTTTAATCTACATAACACCACCTCCTTCCCTTCCTTTCCTTTTTCAAGAGCATATCCATCTCCTTCATCCCTGTGTATCCTCTTGAGGGGGCATCATCTACCAATCCTTCATTTTTACAAGCCCCATCCCAAAAATTGAATCCAAAACCTATGTTTTAATCTTCTTTGAAACAACATTGCTTCGTAACATCATCTCAAAGAGTGGCAAAATGTAGACATCTAAAATTTACCACATATCATTCCATTGCAACAGGAAATTTAATTAATTTGAATTAATTAATTAAAATTTCTTTAACCCCCCATAAATAATATATTAAAATTAATAAATTTAATTTATTATTTTCCACCCTTAATCCTAAGGTTTAATTAATTTTAATTAATTAATTAAATCTTTTCACTTTTCACCCTCCTATGAATAATAAATTATAATTAATAAATTTAATTTATTATTTACAACAAACTTAAACCCAAATCTAGTTGCAAAAACTAATCCTAAAAATCAAACCCTAACTATATTATACCTACCTTTTACCATTCATTTAACCAAAATCTATTCAACTACTCAAATCCCTTTTACCAAACATTAATAAAACCTACCCTCATTTTTCAATTATCTGTCTCTCAAGTTTTCATATTGGAGTTATGCTAATATTTGAGTAACCACATCATGTATTTTATTTTTATAGTTTTATCATTAATCTTTTATATTGTAGTGAATATAAATTTTTAGGGTTTTGTGTTAATTTGAAATCTTTTGAAGAAAATTTATATTTTGATGCAAACACACATAAGTTTCAAACAAGAGTTAGTCCTCTATCAATACATAGATGAATTTGTGTCCCAAAATTAAGGTAATTTCCCATACCCCCTAAACTAGAATTTCCTAAATTTGACGGTATTGATCCTACCAATTAGATATATAAGGTAGACCAATATTTCAAATACATAGTAAATATAAAGTTCCCCATGATCAAAATCTCTTTAGTACTTATTTCAAAGTAGAAAATGAAGCCATTCAATGGTTAGATATAAAACTCAATCATTTCTCACGTCTATGAAATTTTTTGCACTTTGAAGTCCTTAGCTAAATTTCTCTATATACATGGTTATATGTGTTTGATTTAATGTAATGTATTAAAATTCATACTTGAGCTCTTTGGATCAATCTAGTTAAGTACGTTTATTCTATTCATGATTAGTTGAAATCCTAAAAATTATCATGTTCATTTATGTTCAACCATCATTTTCTAGAGATAAATCATTTACTAGTTTAAATGTTGATTTATATTTCAATTTGTATATGTATTTTTAATTATTCTAAATTAGCATTAGGTAAAGTTCATTTTTCAAGTCATGTTTATTAATTATGAAAATCTATTTGATTAACATCATACCTTGAGTTTCACTTTAGGGTTTAAATTTATCTTCATTAGTTTTAGGTTAAAGAAGATTTATGCAAGTTCTAAAATTGTGCATCATCAAATGACTTTTAGATTTAGGAAAGCATGCAATATTATTTTAGACCTATGTACATGTGCTTGAATTAAAATTAAAGAACTTAATTGATTTTCGTGCACAATACACATTGATATTGATATGATTTGGACATGTACTAATTTTGAGATTCATAGATTGAGATATATTCTAGTTGACCCTTCTACCACTGGGGTTTATAGAAGTAATTGTAGTATGTTTTTACAAAGTTTAGTCACCATTAGACAATCATTAGGAGGTCTCCATGCATATTTTGGGGAAATGTTATCTACTATCCTTGCCCAGATGAGTGATCGGGTACCAAACAATGTTCCTTTGAGCACAGTCCAGAGTAGAGTGCCAAAGGAAACCATCAAAACTCAATGTTTTCCCTAGTTCTCCACCAGATCTTAGGTCAGGGCATATGAGGTGGCTAGGTGCATATGCCCTATGATGGCCCCTTTGATATATCGACAATTTCTTGTAGCACATGGTTGTTATCCAAATAACTACCAGATTCTATTATATTTTGCACAACAGTTATATGATGAGGTCCATTCAGGCCTCAATGTTAACTATTTGGATTTACCAAGTCATTTGGGGTAGGGGCATGGTAGGGTTTTTGATAGGGATGCTTATCATTGTGCAAATTGACAACCCATAGATTACAGGGTCTTGGTTGGGCAAAGGATGTCTTCCATCTCTCCAGCCATTACCCCTATTGCAAATGAGGTTGTCATTGCTTCCCAATGGGAAGCAATTGATAGTATTACTGATATTGCAGTGGAGGCTTAGCACATATCTACGTATCACGTGGGTTGATACCTGATGAAACATCCACATAGGTCAGCTATTGATTTAGATGCATATGTTATGGTAGGTGTCCTATATCTAGATGACATAGACCACATTGCACATGATGCCCAGATTTTGAGGGATACTAGTTATAGATTGTCTAATGACTTCATGGTAGCATATCATGTGATCTCGTCATAGTTGGGGATCCTATTAGCAGATGTTGCTTCATTTGTGGCTCTGTCTCAGCATTCTGACATAGATCCTATAGTCAGATCATCTGGAGGGGCACATGAACCGCCTACCTGATGCCATTCTACCAATTCGTCATAGGTGCATCGATAGGTTGATGATTATGTTGCTCTAGGGGCCCAGTCATTAGTTGCTCTAGGTGCCCAATCATCTACAACTTCTCCAGGTGCTCAAATACCTGCTGATACACTCGAGTAGGTTGTGATAGGTCTAGGTTGTATAGAGATGTTCTCTTCAGGGCCATTTCCATCTCACTTACATAGTCTGCTACACACATAATTGGTAGAAATAGTCTAGGGTAGGACTACATAGGAACTGGTAGATTATATGATTGCATAAGGTAGCATTGAGGATGCAGAAGTGACTCAAGTATATATGTACATATAATTTTTATTTTTTTAAAGTTTTAAATAAATACATGTAGTATGTAACTTCATTGGAACCACGTACAACACAATTTTATGAATTAAATATAACTCAAAATTAATTTTAGTTTCTATGTATTCATACATATGTGTGTAGGTGGAGGTAGCACATGTGACTCCTAGTTTGAAGAGAGAGCACATATGCACACATTCTTCTCCTAACCAATTTAGTGGACAAATGAACTTTAATTTTCATCTATGTTAAAATGTACATATATGTACATGTTCACTTGTTCACATGTCTGTGTGTATATATATAATTTTTAATTAATTACACAAGTTTTTATATTTATATATATGTAGGGCTCAACACATTTATTGGATTCTTAGGATTCACACTCAGATGATTGCTCGATTAAGAGATGACATGATGACCTGCACTAGTTTATACACACATGTGTTTATTACATAGACATTTTAAATTTATGTTCACTTATATTTCATAGATCTACTCTAGACATGATTATATATCGATTCCAGACATTTGAGTTTATGTTTATGTTTTAGATCTATTGATATATGTGCACATGTGTACACATTTATACATTTGAGATATATATATCATAGATGACATTTGTGTTTATGACTTCTTATGTTTTAGAGATGTATATATATATATATATATATATATATATCCTTCAAGGACATAATTTATGTTTGTACATGTTTATGTTTATGTTCAATTTTATACAAAATGAAACAATCAATTTAACTAAATTTAGATATATATGTACATGATGTGCAGTACTATCATTAATCTTGGTTCATCAGATCATTGATTTGATTTGTTTGGGGGCATAACTAAGTATAATATGATCCTAACTTAGTGCAACTTCCCAAATGATGTATATACAAACCATCCCACTTTAGACATAGGTACAATGAGATGAGACAGATCTACTACAACCATCCATCCCTATACTATTTCACTTTTATAAATTGAATTTTAATTATGTGTGTTGAATTAGTTTAAAATACATGTGGATTTAAATTAAAATATAACAAAATCAATATAAATATCAGGGTGTTCATCTAGGCAAGGCCCTAGAATATTAGCACATTGGAGAATCACTTCTTAGCATCTTCGATCAAATATGAGGTGTTTTGTTTTATACCACTTGATGTATATATTCAGTTATGTTAGATTAATGGGACCCTTCTAGAATTAACTAATAAAGATGAATCACATAAAATCCTTAAGTTGTTTAGTTATTAATTTTAAAGAATGGAGGGTAAATTAATTGGTAAATGATGGTAATGTAATATCTTGGTCTCTTGCTAATATTTAATGCATATATGCTCCACAAGATCTTGTAAGTTCCTTGTTGTGAATTATGGTTCACAAGTGAGAGAGGTAGGAATATGAGAGACATAACAACATAAACTAAACTCACTAAATTCAAATATAAAGAGTTTACTTGAGATGCATCCAATCATGTTGTAGAGATCTACCACAAGTTCTAATATAAAATTGAACTAGAATCAATAACATAACACTTGTCATATAATTTATCACTTGAAATTTGTATGCATCCAACCAAATTGTAACTTTCTCTACCACTTAATCATTCTAATATAAAATCACTAATCAATTTACAACATATAACATCATAGATAATATATAAATTAAATAGAAATATAATATGATTTTACACATGTTTAAAGAGGCATCCATAAAACCATGTCACAATCATCACACATGTGTTTTAACTAAATAATGAACACTAAGGCCCATATTATCATCATGTAATAACAAAGACACATAATTTAATTTACCACAATTTCATTTGTACATGTATCTAGCATCTTAGGTAAATATATAGATCATCCATGTGTACATTTCAATGAAACAAGAAAAATCACATATCATGTACCCAAATGTTATAGAACTACTAGAAATTTAAGCAAAATAAATTCATTCCTAGGTACCTTGCTCATTCATGTACCACATCCATTAGTTCAGCTTGCTCTTCAATAACTTCTAGTATTCTTTGATGATTATCAGAGGTCTAGTCTCCACTTATGACGTCCACATGCACATGGAACTTGATGACAAGATAGGCTAGTAGTAATTACTAGGTGGCTATATTGATACACCATGTTTTCAAGATGGGAATCAGTAAATTGAATCCCATTTTGAACAATTTTGACTTGTTTGAGATATGTCCCTTGAACTACAATTAAACCTGTGGGAAACAACATTCCATCGCTTGTTTATGGTTTTGTTAACTTTATCCTCTCCCTTGTGCAACATAATAAATAATAACTAACACCTTATATGTTTCCAACCCCAGAAATTTGTAAAACTAACCTCAGCTTGCCAATCCTTAGTATGATCCTTAGGTACCATCTCAGCTCCAGAAGTTGATGCATGATCCATTTCGTATGTGCTCAAATCTACGCTCAAATCTGCGCTCAAAATACCAAATAACTGCCTTGATCGCCCTAGACTCCAACCACGGCTTGAAGCGGGACTTACAAACAGGACTTACGACACAAAGTGACGGTATGAGCAATATAGAGAGCAATATAGAGAGCTATGCATACATGGAAAGATTTAAAGTATTCTGGAACTGATATAGTCACAACAAAGACTTTATAAGTGACAGCAAACTAAAGATTATTTTGCCAAAACTATTGTTAATTGGCTCTGATACCAACTTTTGCATTACCTCCTGAGAATAGAAATACTATAGATGAATTGTCTTCATCCGATAGTGGTAGTGGAAATAAGTTTGAGAATGAAGAATTTAATGTTCCTGTGATCAAACCCTCTGAGATATATAGGGACATCCCGAATAGTCTAATGACCATGATTAGTCAGTCCAAGGGCTTAAAAAATTTCTTCGGTTATACATCTTGACAGAAATGCCATATTGCCTCATTGCAACATATAGTTAAAGGTGGATCTGAAGGATCCTTAAATCTATTCAATGATAAAGAAATTGCTAAATTTGCTAGTCAGGCTAGAGCTAGTCCTGCTAATCCATAGTACATCCATCTATCCTATGTAAGGATCGATGTAGTTGGACATTATCGGAAAGGTCTTCTGATAATTATGATGATGATGTTGAAAGACTCTAGGTTCTTCAAGACATCACATGCTTTGCTTGGATGTGCGTGTGACTGAATGTCAGAAGGTCCTATTTTTCTTGACTGTTTGTTAGATTTCCCAGTCAGCCTTAAAGACGGCAACCTGAATAAAGTCCTCACCTATGAGTTTAACACCATGAATCTATTTATGAAGGACAATTCTGTTGACCATTCCCTTGTCTTTTTAGTACACTACCGTCTATATAACAAAGTCATCCCCTTAATGATGAATCCCAGACGAGCCCAGGGAATAGAAGGCTTTTCTACTATTTGGAAATCTACCTCAGATCATACCCAGTTAGTAGCCCCAAAAATCGTAAAATATAAGGATATCAAACTTCCTGAAGAATAGGCTATCTCACTATGGGATAAGGACCATAAGCCTACTGAACAAAAACCTCCCCAGTTGCGAGGAGTTACCCTTGGAGAAATAGATGACCAAGCAGTTATTCGCTTCTTCTCTGGACGCCCGTCCATGAGAAAGGAAAAAACTTTTAACCATAATAACCCTTTGCCATCTATGTATAACAAATCACAGAGTACCCCTGGTGCAAGTACTTCCAGTGCACCTGTGTCAAATCCATGTCCACATGATCAATATTCTGCCCTGGACAATGGATATTTTAAATGTGAAAAATGTTCTTTCATATTCCATCCACCATCTGGTAAAGTTAATATGCTGTCTGGTAGACCTGCTCTGTTACCAGAACAGGATATAAAAGAATCTAATGAAAAGGATGTTTCAACGCCTTCTGGATTGTGTATTGTACCCAGAACTATTCCACCCTTCAAAGACTTTATGCTTAGGGATCTGTCCGGACAATATCAAGCTGACTTCTAGCCTTTACACATTACCCCTGTAGGAGAAGTCCAAGGATCCAGTCAGAGTAAATTATTGAATTAGACCAATTTGTGCATCTAGAAAACTCTCATGTACATCCATGATCAGAAAACCCAGGATGAAATCTGAGCTCTCCAGCAAGAGAAATAATTGTTATCTCTTCAAGCTAATATGCATGCCGTCATTGCTTCCCTTGACCGGTTGGAAACGGATCTCCTTCAACAGATGAGGGATGAATTGCTTGAGCTGAAAGCCTCATATCTCCAATTCAAAATTCATGTTGAAGCGTGGTGGACCGCTCAACAACGCGCTGCAGACACACACAGAGAAAAGTTGCACCAAGTCAGAGTTGAAAGTCATATGGATTATGAAGTGCTTAGTTCACAAATAGCCAACTGTAGAATACAAATGAAACACACAGAAGACAAGGTTGACCTTGTCAGATCTGATATTCAACAAGTTACTGAGAATACTGTACAGATTAAGGATTTTGTTGTTCAAGAGTCCTCTTCTATCCAGACACTGGTAACCACTGTTCAGGTACAGTCTCAGTTATAGTCTCAGCAAAAGAAAATGTTAAATTTTCCATCTAGTGCTCAAGGTTATTTACAGGCCCAGTATGAAGGTCCTAAGATGAAAATACATCCTAAAAAACCTATAATAGAAAAGATATTTGATCCCTCAACTAGAAGACTTAGAGAAACCACAGAGGTAGAACAAGCATCTAGCAAATTCCAGATGGCCCATGGAAATGGAACCAATCGAAATGGTTCTAATCTAGTTGACCCTTTTAAGAATATCCAGTCATTTAAACCAGATACTCCTCCTTTAGTAAACTTTGATAGCTTTGAGGAGTTAGAAAATATGAGAGCCATTGACACCATGCGTGCCTGGATCACTAATTATATGGCAACAAATGCTGATGCTGATGAAGCCCAAGTCATCAAGCAAGCTCTCAATTCCATCACTGGATTAGCTAGAAATGTGTGGGATCGTCTTGAGAATGGGTACAGAGAAAATCTAATAAACAGAGGAACAGATCAAGTGTGTGCACAGTTGACTCGTCTATTTTTAGGAAAAATAGACACAAGAGAAAGACTTGCCTTAACAAGTTTATGAGAGGCAAGTGTAAAGATATAAAATGTTTTAGAGAATATTGTGAAGACCAGTATAAGAATCTGTATATTTCTGGTCATGAACAAAATTAGGATTTTATGTTTACTAGTTTCTTGAAGAGTTTCGGTCCTGATTTAGGAGACTTTTATCATAAAAAGGTTTTAGAAAATATAGTTCATGAAGGAACAGAATTAAAAGAACTGAAATTTCCCCAATTAGTTCAGTTCCTAGTTGAAATTAATGAAGACATATGTCAAGAGACACAGAAAAGGAAAGAGATAAAAAGGGTAAAACCTATAATCTCTTCTTCTGTCTGTCATCAGCTTTTACCTTCTTCACAATATGACAAATGTAAATCTTGTCAATCATAGTCTTCTTCTAAAAAGAAGTATTCTGGAAAGGATAAAGAAAAGTATTTTCAGAAGAAGAAAAAGAAACAGTATAGTAAATATCCCCATAAAAAAGGATACTTTAGGAAGAAAGATAAGAATAAGAAAGGATCTGGCAAAAAATGGGAACCTACCTGTTACATTTGCAAAGGAAATCACTATGCAAATAAATGTCCTGACAGGCATAAGAAAAAGAACAAAGGAAAGGTCCGAATAGCCAGAGAAGCTGGAATAAATGATGATGAATATATGTTCATCAATGAATATCCCTCTGATTCTGATGACATTATTCTTTCTAATTTATCAGATACAGAATCAGAAGAGGCTGAGTTTCACTCTGCTACAGAGCAGGGACATGTAAAACTCTTCACTGGAAATCCTGCTGAACAGTCTGAGTCCAGTGATTCTGAAAATTCATTTTTTTGCATGATGTTTAGAAGCAGAAGGGATCCATCTGAGTTGAACAAGGTAATTGAAGAAATTGTTTAGCTAGAAAGCAAACTCCATGCAATGAATATGGGTCCAGAAACATGGCATAAATTAACTAATAAGATGGAGTAGCTTAAATCAAGAAAATATTTCTTGATCAAGGAAAATGAGCCAACTGGACAAGTTCTCAAACGTACTTCTCCTAGACCTGCTTCACCTATTGAATCCACTTTGCCCATTGGATAGCATAGCATAAGTATAGCTCCTTCTGAAGGCAGCATGGCCAGAAGATTGTGGAGAAGACAACGTAAGATTTTCTTAGAAAAAGTCATTCAGCAAGCTCATGCTGAAATATCAGAAATTGATGAGGAAGAAAATCTCTACCTTGTAGAGGAAATGGAAAAATCTTCTGAACTGGATAAATACATTAACCAGTATAATTCCTCCTCTAGTCTTCAACTCCCAATAGCAGTCTCTCCTCAAGAAGCACAGTTATTCAAAGCAAATTTGCCAATCTACATTAGTACTCCTAAAGAACCACTATTGTGTGATGAACAAACATTCACTCCACAAAGAGCAGAACCTGTGCAAAGTCCAGGACCTATACAAGATACAATACCTATATTAGAAGAAGGTACCAATAGCAGAACTTTTAGAGCAGCACAGACAGTATATACCACAACCTGTCCTTGTGTGATTCTTAATATCCACCCTCCAGGTATAAAAATGTATCCCTTGGCATTCTTATGGGATACTGGTGCTGATATTAATCTGGCTGGGTATCAATGTTTTCCAACAGACATGTGGATAAAATCTACTACAGAAATTGAATTTGGAAAAGGTAAATTTAACTCTCAGTTGATTTGTAAAATTCCAATTCAATTAGGAAAAGATTTTATGGATGAACTTGTGTTTGTCCATTATGAAGTAAACAACTATGATGGAGTTATTGGCAGCACCACAATGCAAAGCTGGGAACCCATTATTATGGATTCTATGTTTATCACATTGCTAGGTATTTTTCAAATGCCTCGCCTCCATCAAAATGTGGCATTCACCAAGAAGATAACAATTGAGAAAAAGAAGAAAAGGACAAATTCTATCTGGTTAACACAACAAATTGAATCTGCATCTGTAGATCTAGAACATCTTAAAATAGTCTATGCAGAGACTGTAATGACAAAGGACCTGAAGAAATAGAAGAGAAATCTCACCTGCTTTCTTCCCTTAAAGAAAGATGGTTCAGGTAATGATATAATTCCAAAAGCCAAAGCTAACTATTTCTTGATGAGTATGACAGAAGTTAAGCTTTGTAGAAAAGAAATTACAGAATTATTGTCCTTGGATATCATAAGAAGATCCAGTTCTCCTTTTTCCTGTCATGCTATGTATGTACCTAAATTTGATGAACATGGTGTTGAGCTTCAGGAAAAAAGACTTGTGGTAAATTACAAGCCACTAAATGAATGCTTGGTTGACAATCAGCATCCTTTGCCTAGTAAAGATCACATATGGCAAGCCATACAGGGCAGCAATGTTTATTCAAAATTTGATCTAACCAAAGGTTTCTGGTAGATATAGATGAATCCTGCAGATATCTACAAAACTGCCTTCTCAGTCCCTCAGGGATTATTTGAATGGATGGTCTTACCCTTTGGTATCAAAACTGCGCCTTCAATATTCCAACAGGCAATGGATAAAATCTTTTATGACTTTGCAAAATTTATCCAACCTTATGTTGATGATGTTCTTGTTTTCAGTCAAGATATGAAGCGACACTTAGAACATCTACAGGTCTTTTTGCAGATTTGTCAAAAACATGGATTAGCCATTAATCCCACCAAATCTCACTTTGCTCAGCGTGAGATTATTTTTATTGGCATCAGCTTCTCCCGGGGGGGGGAAATGGAAGCACAACCTCACATTTTAACCAAAATTTAACATTTACAGGTAACCACTATCAAGGAACTACAGCGCTTTCTTGGTTTGGTTAATTATATTGCCGGATTCTACAGTAAGCTAGCAGAAGATTGAAAAGATCTAAATGCTCTGTTAGGAAAGAATCCACCACCATGGATTGCCAAGCATGATGCCTTAATTAAGAGGATCAAACACAAATGTTTAGATTTACCTCCTCTTAGACTTCCAGGTCCAGGATTTAAAATAATTGAAACAGATGCTAGTGAATATGCATGGGCAGGTGTTCTAAAAGAACAATTAGAAAATGGCAAAGAGGAAATCGTGAGATATATCTCTGGCAGCTTTTAAAATAGTGAGCTGAATTATCACAGCACACATAAAGAAATATTAGCAGTTATTAATACTTTAAAAGCTTTTCAGATGTTTGTTGCTGACAAGAAATTTCTGATCAGAAGTGATTTACAGAATCTGAAGGGGTTTTTCAAAAAGGAATCCAAGGATAAAGTGGTCCGAGGACATCTCTTAAGATGGGCTCAGTTTCTTAATACATTTAAATTTGACATTGCTCATCTTCCTGGTTTTGCTAATATATTTGCTGATTTTCTCTCCAGAGAAGGCCATAAAGCTCCTCACATTGAACATGATGTTCTGGTTACTCCACCACCGATTAAAGGTCAATCGAATCAAGTCTGTGTTCCTAGTAAAGGAAGAGTTCATGTTGTGAAAATCTGAGAACATCGGTGGTATGAACCCTGTTGTATGGAATGGAGCACCAATCCCTTTCCTGTGTGGGATAGACATAATTTTTATATGGCTAACAATTTTCTGCATGATAGATTCAGATGTCTTGTTGCAGCACAACAGTTGACACAGAGAGGACTCTAGACCAATCATCAATTTTTTGAAATGACAGCCATAGCTGAAGACATTGATCCTGAGATCAAAGGCATCTTACAAAATTGGTGTGAGGATAACAAACAGCTTCCCATCCAATTTTGTAATCCCATCATCATCAGACCAGACAAATGGCTAGAACATGAAGGTGGGAAAAATCTAATCAGAGATCTTTTCCAAGGACCCAATAATGTAGCTGCAGAGATGGATTTTCAAGGAACCTCTTCTTTTACTGGATGTCTGTTTAAACTTACTTTTACATCCTATACTGAAAATCTAATCATTCATCATATGATGCAGACTTATGGCCCCACAGGTTTTGGCTCGAGATTCCAGTATTGGAATATGACAAGCAAGCTACATCATCTTTATGTCACCAAGATGCCTCTATGGATCCATACAAAAACCTACCGCATAGACCAAGCCAACACTACATCAATCAACCATGGGATGTTTGGAGCTCATAAGCTCAAAGTTCTCAACATCATGTGGAAGGAAGATCCAAAGGAACTAACTACTCCTGTTGACCCTGCTCAACCCTCCGGATCGCAATCTCACTGGGGAATCTTGCCAGGATGTTCTCCTCATCCAGTTTGGGAACAATGCGATCATTGTCGGTACTATGAAGAATGTGCTGGAGAGCATCCTCCTGATGAAGCTGGCCCATCCACTAAAGGAAAGACAAAAGACCATCGGGCGCCTGGCTATACTCACGCGGCTCAACAGTTTTGTGAAGGATGCATTGATTTTACTCCTATGGAATCAAGTGATACAAGCACTAGCTAGTGGACCAGGCATGTTGGCCACTGAAGTCACTTATCTCTTCATGACAAAAGATAAGCGTGGCCCACACCACAGTAAAACGGGCAAGTACATGTGCCTAACATGTACATGGGTTACCCTTCCCATGTCAAAAAGATGCCTTGTAAATACTGGTTGTCTTTGTCTTTCTCATTTGGTCCCCTTTGTCCCATTCATGGATTAATTGGTCCCACCATGAGGAATCTTATCCTCACATGGGTGATCCTCCGGATAAGGGTTGCACGTGTCCATTCTTTAGTGGTGGATTTCAAATTTCAATATGTTTTATTGAAGTATCAAGCAAGCATCATTGGAGTTTTAGAAGTCTCTTAGGAGTTGGGTTATCTAAGATTGAGTGTTTGTCTAGAATCAGGTTTTAAGTCTGTCGATTGTTTTTTCCAGTTCATAGTTATGCTCTTAATGTAGAGAGCAGTGCTTAAGGAACAAGAGTATTTGTGTTTGCTCTTTCTGTTTAAGCATGCTTTCCACAGTTAAGATCTAAGTCTATGCTAGCGCGCATTAAATATGATGAATGTACCTAGTCCGCTGAATCAATATAATGTTTTCATTTGTCATTTGCAGCTGTGTAATAAGCAAAGTTGGTATCAATGTTCAATTTTAAAAAAATAGAACCAATCTTTAATTGTAGAAAAAATTTAATATTAAACAAATTATAATTAAATTTTGTCCGAAGATTAACAAATATTATAATTTATCAATTGAAAGTTACAAACTTTGCAAGAATTTATTTATATGCACATGTACCTTTTTTAATCAATTTTGAAATGTGGTCATAATCAATTGAAATCAAAGGAATGTTTTCAAATCTTTCCTCTTCATCTTCATTGTATGTGTCAGTAACAACTAGTGGCACATAATTACATTCACTAACATATCCACATTCTCAGTTTTTGCAATTTACATAATTTCCCAAAAATTAGTCATAATAAAAACAAGAGTAATCTCTAGTCCACAATATCCATGCGTGCCTATCTACACTCATGACATAATGTAAAGATCTTGTTTTTTCTACCCTCTTACATTCATGCATTGTTCTTCTATCCACACCTACAAATTATATATAATTTAAAATAAAATAAACATAGAGTTCTTAAACTTAAATTTTCAAAAACAAGTGAAACTTTTTTCAAACAATAAATTACATACCTGATATCTCCTAAAACACTCTATTAGGACATGGGTTCCTCCCTGAAGATGTGCCGACATCACATGGAAAGTGTTTCTTACACCATTCAACAACATCATGTGCATCATTTATATGATCTTGGAATTCATAATTCATTTGATGTTTTCTTAGAGTGTGTTTGATGCAAGCTCCTACACCATCATATTCACCCTTTCCATTCCCACTCTCAAAGAAACTCCAAACATGTGGTATATTATCTTGTCAATGATATCTACATAGTACATAAAATGGCCTTGATGATTTGAATTGTGATACAAACCAATCAGACCATACAAAATGTTTTTCAATCTTCACACCTCTTCTTGCCAAATCTTCAAAAAACTTCTTAAAGCAATGTTGGACAAAAAGTGTGTCATGCTCTTTATCATCACTAATATAAAAGTGACATTCTTTCTTAATGACTCATTTTTAATATGTACTGTCAACACCATCGAAATCCAATTATGCATGTCGATAACACACATTCACCATAATAGTGACCTATTCTAAATAGTAATATTGTGTTTGAATCTAATTTTCATGGGTAAAAGAGTAATTTTCTGCAAAGTCAACTACTAATAAAACTATTCCAAGTGGGAAAGTATCTCTTAATAACTAAAATTGTTTTGCTTGCCACTTAGCATTAAATGCATGATGTATGTATGGTTGTATCAATTTATAAAATTTTTCATAAATGTTCCAATAGGTACCTCCTCTTCTACATAATGTAACCTTGTGGATTCTTTCCCAAATTTTGTTTCAAACTTTATGTACTTGTAACTCTTGTAATTTACAATCTTCATCATGTCACTATCTTTATTTCACAAAGGAATTTTAGCTATATTTCCACATGTTTCACAAAGTTGTTTTATGCATTTTATTGGACCATCTTCATCATAATTAGATTTATCACATAAGATAGATGCTATGAATTAACTTACTCATTTAGGAGGTACATTTTGAGAACCATCATTTTCTTCTTTGATCTTTTGAAACACCTGATAATAAAGTTCAAATTAAATAGATAATGACAACAAGTTTCAAAAATATTGTTTTCTTTCACATAATGTGGCCTTAACATTTGAAAAATTGTTTATTTAATATGTACATGAGAACTTGCATCACAAAACATCACGTACATCTCATGTTGTGTTATGTCTGACCAATGTTTTGTATGCAGTTCAAAATTGTCTCCAAGCCCGATCATGTGTTTTAGAACATCTCTTTTATTTGATGAGGGATGAGTATGTTCATTCCAAAAACTTGAGATCAAGTTCCTAATATTATCTTCAATCTTATCAGAATGAGGAGCCCCACACATCAATGCCCAATTGCCTTCTACAGTACTATCATCCAAAACCTTTCTTCTTTTCACATATCTTGTTAGTGTCTTTCTACTTAAGCAAATTTCACTTGAAAGTGAAGAGAGTTGATGTTTTCTTGACATTTGTGGAATTACAATAGATGTCAACATCACTCTTCTTCAAATTCTCTTATCTGTTGACCTAGCTTGTTTGCCAATGGAACCCAAACCTTTTTTTACATTTTCAACAATCTCTTTTTCTAGGTGTCTCTTCCTCTTTTTATGAAATCTACACCCATCAATTGTAATAGCTCTTTTAGGTCATCATGAAGAAGCAATGTTGATAACAGTTGGGCTTGACCAAGTGTATCATGATTTTTGAAATAAGCTTCAATTATTTCCTTTGAAGTTCTTTTCAATGCCCTCTTAGTAGTTTGACTAGGTTGTTCAGCATAAAATTTCAATTTCTCATATCCATTTCAAGAAAATGATCTATATTTTGTAAGAAATTTTTCTGTTCACCTCTTTAATTCGATTCATAGTATGAATATCGATAGAAGGAAGTGATCATGACCCTTGTCCAACATCAAAGTGTGTATGAGTCTCCTCTCTAACATTAGTTGTTTGTGCTTGGGTCTCCTCTCTGACATCAACTATGTGTGATTCAACCTCCTCTACTATAGTAACTAAATTAGGTTGGATCTCTACTCCATCTTCCATATTTGAGCCCCTACACATATCATATAAAAGAGAAGATTTTAGATTATATAAAAGTTAGATTATTAAATTATGTTTGTAATTAGATAAAGCATGAAGGTGATTACGAGTTCAAAATGAGAAAATGTTAGTGATGTAGAATTCAGATCCTTACAATTTTCTCCAACTCTGAATTACAATTAAACTACTCATCAAGTGCACACATGTCAAATTATTTGTACAAGACGAGAAAATGAACATGTAAATGGAAATAACATCTAGAATGATATGTCCATATGGATGGTCATGTGCACAAGTTCCATCTAAAGTTAACTTTTCATGTCCTATTTATGTTATAATCAAAAAATTTTAGGAGTATCATCTAATCAAAATCTTAAATTAGCTCATCAACAACTACTTGCTAATTTTTCAAATTATAATTTATATGTAGGTCAAGTAAACTTATAGGTACATATTCAATTACTAGATCATTCAACCTAAAAAGAGATTCAATGTAATATAGATTTAAGTGTGTACCTACAAAATTATAGATCAATATATAATATTGTAGTAGAGGAGGAGATAATATTACGTGTTGCATGAATAATGTTAACTACATGTCCTATGATAAATAATCAATCTTGGAACCATGGTGAATGTGGTGCAAAATTCCTAGAGCATTACAATAATCATATGCATGTATATAAAATATTAGTTCAATATATTATATATATGCATGTATATAAAATATTAGTTTAATATTATTATATATATGCATGTATATAAAATATTAGTTTAATATAATTATATATATGTATATTTAAATCTCAATAATAATTAAGGTACAAATAAGGTTTAGGGTTTAGGAGTCTAGGGTATATAAGAAACTCTCACAAGTCTTTAATTTGTAACTATAATTTATTTGTAATTATAATATTTAAGGAACTTAGGGGTTAGGGTTTAGGGTTTAAGACTTAGGCAAGTTAGGACTAGGGAAGTTTCAAGGATAGTCAAATTACACATGTCTACATTGGGGCAGGGTCTTAGATAGGACCTAGGGTTTATCATAGATTCACTTGGTGAGTAAGGTACAAAAATATAGTAGAAATAAATTTTATTAGTTAATTTAGTGGAAGAAAATTTAGCCAAAACATCTAATCATATATTTATCTCAATAATAGCTGGGGTTTAGGATTTAGGGTTTCTATGGTAAATAGGGTTTAGGGTTTAGCTAAGAAGGCTTAGGGAACATAGTGGTTTTAGTAGAGGACTCAAGAATGGTAATGGACCCTGTAACATTTAAATAAATGAGTATATTTAAAACATACTTGAACTAAAAAAATACTTCAATTGAAAACAATTTGATCTTATTGATCCTACACTTATCTAGAAGATGATTTAATTGAAAAAAAATCATAATTCATATAAAATCTACATACCTTCTCTTTGAGGATAATATCTTTGCATCCTTTCTTCACATAGTTTTTGTTCCCTTTCCATTGAATGATATCATGTAGTCTTTTTTTGCCTTGTCCTTTTATTTCCCATCTTCTTCAAGGATTTGCAAAATATGATCTTGATAATTCCGTTGCCAATTCCATGTTCCAAATTAGTAAAGCACTAGAAAAAATTTGCCCTTTCAGATAGACCTAGAAAATTTTCCTTTATTGTTTGATATTAAAATCATGAAATGACCTTGTATATATACGTGTAATTCGAATAGAGACATTTTTTTAAATGTCATCTAAAATTGGTGACACAGGAGCATCTCGGGCAAATGGGCGATCCTGCATCGCCCAAAAACATTTCATTTATGTTTTGGTTTGGTTTCAGTTTTGGTCATGTTGTGATGTTCACAAAACACCCCACTTTACCCTCTAGCAAAATGGGGACCTTGCTTGCTTTTGTTTTGTCTTGCTTGGTGGTAAAGGGAAAAGGTTATGTACTGTGAGAAATGCTTGAGAAATAAAAAAATACCTATTGTTAATGAAAACAGTAGGTATTAGTGAATTTTGTGTGAAAAATGATCAAGGGTTGCTTTTTGAACCATAATGAAATTCTTAGTATTTCATGAAATATAAGGGTTTTTTGGTGAAATATAGTGTTAAGTTAAATTTGTATGTCATGTACAAATTTATTTGCATAAGAGATGCTAAAACAATGTTGTATTAAAGTATAACCAGGTTTTGTATTTCATCCTTTGCATATACATTTTAAATATACAAAATTTAATATGCAAAAGCGGACCCGATTAGGTTCATAAGTCAAGTGCATAAAACGTTGATGTCCACTTTGTATTCATGTTTTGTATTGTATGTTTATGCATGTATCTAATATACAAATAGGTGAATATGCATGTCTGAACCCGAAAGAAATATGCAATTGGGTTTATAAAGGTTGAAGTCCAAATGAATGCTAAGACTCATTTGTATGTATAAATGTTTGCATTTAAAATATAGATGCAATGATAGATTTCAAAAGAAGGTGAAAAGTGATTTAATGTTTGGCGGGCCCCACAGATGCATTATCATAGGAAACATTCAATATGCAAAAGGTAATATACATTAACATATGTAAAGGCGGGCCTGACAGGGTTTTAAATACGATGTATAATAGGATAGGTTCCTTCTTGTGTGTATGTAAAATTGTATGTGTCAGATAAACATGATATACAAAAAGATAAAGATACAATGCCTAAACTGTTACACAATCAAAATGAAATGGATACAAATTTCAATCTAGACTTTGTATGTTCGAATATATGTATTGCATGTACATTGTAGAATACAAAGGTCAAGTGCAAAATGGGAGTGAAATAAAGTGCAATACATTTTATAACTCCACATAGATCTAAGTTTGTATGTCTTAGAGATTGTATAAAAGAAATATACAAAGCGATATACAAAGAAATATACAAAATGTGATATACAAAGAAAGCAAATATGGGAACTAATGCACACAAAGTTTAAATGCAAAATTAAAATGGGGAAAAGGGCATAATTTGAATTACATGCATTGATTACTGTATTCAATGCACAACTAACATAAAAGTGTGGAATTTGAATGAGATAAAAGTAAAATTTGACTGTGTTATTTCATAGTTGCATTTCAAAGGTAAAACTATAGAAGATTTTCACAAAATGAGAAAAGGTGCTTCGAGGACAAAAATTCATGGAATAGTAACGGTAAAACGGTAATTGTGGTCGACATCCATAAGGTTCGAACGGTTGTGAATTACAGGTATGTACATGAAACACCATTGAATAACAGTTAAGCAAGATGAGGGTTAATTACAGTTAATTCATTAATAAAATGATGCAAATTGTTTGCCGTTACTGTAGTTAATTATGCAAGTAGAATTTGGTGCGATTAAATTCTGAAAATCTTTATCACCAGTAAAGAAAAAACAAAGAAAAACCCTTAGGGTAATTAGGAAAAATGTAAAATGGTGGTTAAAACCCTAGGATTATGCACAAACAAAAAGGGTAAAATGTATAATTTTTGACAAGATGGCACCCCAACAAAAGAAGGTAGATACTACTGCTAAGGAAGGAGAGAGACTAAAAAAAGAAAGAAAATCAAGGAAAGAAGCAATTAAGGAGGAATTGCCATCGGTAAGGGGGTATTCGTCTTTGTTATTTAGTTTAGGAGGAATAGTTAAAGATACAAATATCAGTCATTATGACGCAGAGGAAGTATTACAAAAGTTCACTAGACCAGATGCTACTGATGATATGAGTAAAATCTAGGAGACAGGTTTATACAAGGCCACAGGATTCCCATTAGCTATGGAGGCCAAGGACTTAGTATTGGAGTGCATAGACAGATACAATTTGAGTACAAGATAGATAATACATAATGGTAGGACCATTACAGATCTGTCTACAGAAGGTATAGCCTGAGCCTTTGGGCTAGAGATCAAAGAGTAAATGATGGTCATTGACATTGATCAATACACTACAAATTTTATAAAAAATGAGAAAGAATGCAAAATTGCTATGTTTTATAGATGGTATACTGCAGAGAATAAACCCAAAGCTACTGTAAGAGTGCCTAAAAATTCGTGCATGGTTGACTTCAAAGAAGAAGTATACCTGATGATCACAATTGAGTAGATTGGTGGGACTAAAAGATGCCACAAAGTTTGAAATGTGGATGTTCACTATCATACAATATATCAAAGCAAAGAAGGGAACAATTCATTTGGCTAGGGCTATTAGTACATCAATAAATAGACAAATAATGGCATTTACGAAGAATAGAAGGTTTTCCTTGTCTTCCTATGTAATTTATGGATGTGCTGCTAAAATACCACCTATGGCTAGAATAAACAGAGTGGGGACCTTAGGAAATGGCCCAGATCAGAAGTTGGTTTATGATCACTATCCAGATTTATAGGAGGAAAATGCCTGGCGCAAATATGCCAAGATTAATGATGTTTTCTACACTTATCTAGTGAAAATACTAAGAGGAGAAAAGGACAAAAGATTATCAGGAGAGGCAGTAACAACCATAAGGTTATTCAGTTCCTAGTATATACAATTTCCCACCTTTACATATATTAGGATTGAAGGATTTGAAGGATAGGCATTCGAGTTGCCTAGATATCCTTCTGATCATCTGATTGTATTGGAATTTTTGAAACAGATTTGAATGTATTCAGAATGTACAAGAATAAATTTAGCAGGGGAAACATCAAATTTCCTTGGGTGATTGCTCATTATTCATGTTATAATGAGGATGTTGCTAAGGAATCAGAAAAAGAGCTCAGGTATTACGAGTTTGAGGAATTTGATTTGGCAAGGTGATTTGATCCTTTTTATAGAATTGAAAATTATATTGATAAGAAATATAAGCACCAAATACATATTGAGGATTTTTGGTCGGACTGTGAAAATGAGTAGGAAGTGAGGAAAAGAGCTCATCAAAGATTGACATTAGAACAGATGAAAACCATAGGGGAAATCAATGTGGCCTAGGAGGTTAGAGATGATGATAAAATATTACACCAAAGTTATGAGATTAAGGGACTAGCCTTGTTGCCCATCAATGAGCCTATTTGGGATGATCCAGCAGAAACATCTTTGTATGTAATATCAAAACCAATTATTTTTTTTTCCAAAACATGGTTAATTAATAAAATGGAGGAACTTAAAGCTCAATGTGTTATTTCCACATACCATAAAAAGGGAAAGAAAAGAGATAGAGAAAATAAGGATGAGTTATTATGTTTTTATAAAAAGAGCAAAAAGATTGTGGAGGCTACAGTCCTTGAAAAGGATGAAAATGCCACACTTTTGGACCCATATGCTCTTGGCATCATAGTTGCTATTCCTTCAGGCACATTTATGGAAGAGGGAGCATCAAGACAAGTAGTTAGTGTGGAACAATTACAAACATTAGGGGTTGCTATTGAACTAGTGCAAAGTAAGGAAGTACCATCAGGATGGCATACAATTAAACCTATGATCATAGATACCCCAAGAGGGAAGGCACAAATTCCTACTATAATTGTGGAAGCTCCACCGGTTGGAGTAAGGCAAAGGCATATATCTAAAGATTTCACCCCTGAGGAAAGAAGACTGTGATAGGGAGGACTCTAGGTTGCCTGCTCTGCATCCTGTAAGTGTACAAGACTGTTGACAACACTAGCCTTCCTACCAATTCAAAGTGCTAAAGACATACTCCTTGCAGAGATGGAAAACTCTACTTCTCTACTTGGTGTGGGACACATACATTGTCCTCACTGCTTCCCAGATACTGCCTCAATGGCACATAACTTTCTGAGCCCATTGCCCACCCTTCTCACTCTGTTCAAGGGTCTGGACTGCTTGGTTCTCACTTTCTTCTATCTATTTTCCACCCCTGCAAATCTATTTTCCTACTTGTTTATCTAGCCGGACTCCTTACTGAGCTCGCCTAGATAAGCATGCATTGCCTCTAGCCGGCAATCCGACCACCCCACAAAAGAAAAACAAACAAAAATCATGGCTTTGTTTGATGATCTCCATACTGTACATTGGGATTTGAAGAATCATCAAAACAGAGTCATGGTTTGCAAAAGAAAACAAAATTTCAGAAACAGAAATGACTAATCTATTTCAGAATGATAAGTGAAAACAGAACAGAATATACAAATGATCAAACTGCTGTATTTTATTTCTATTCAAAAATTCTGATTACATTAAAGTGCTTCACACACCAAAATTCACTTCTTCGATTCTTCTCCTCTCTACCCTCTCTACAGGAAGAATGTTACAGTTTATATGAATTCCATGTCCGTTACAGGATGGTTCAGTTACCAGACGGTTCGTATTCTAACTGCTGGTTGAATTCTGCATTTTCTTGACAGTCGGCCAGACTTACCATGATGTCTCTCCAACACATTGTATCAGCAAAACGGATGACTATCAGCCTAGCCTAAGTCCCTTCCGCCGATGGACCATTTCTCTCTGACGTAACTGTTTGCGGTTTGGTTCTTGCCTATCGGCGAGACGTCAACTATCGGCAGCTTCTAAACTGCTCTTGCCGATAAACTCCATCTTGCCGATGGCACCTTCTAAACCAACTATTGGCGTGACTTTAGCATCGGCCAAACCTTCGGTTCCTCCGCCGATGTTATTTCTCTCGCCGATGTGTTTTGCATCAAATTTACTTTCGCCAAGACTAACCCCCGTCGGTATAACTTAAAACCTATTCGCCGATATCCTCGGTCATGCCGATGCTCCTTCTATCGGTGTAACTTCACCGTTCTCCTGCCGATGTTCTATCGGCATAACTTCACCATCCTCTTGCCGATGTGTCCCCATCGTCGAGACTCCTCCCATCAGCAACCCCGTCCATTCTCCTGCCGACAATAAATCTCATGCCGATATGCTTATGGCAACTCTCCGTCAGCCAAACATTTGGTTGTCGGTGAAACTATTCCATCAGTCTCCGATATCATTAGTCTTGCCGACCATTCTATCCCGTCAGTATAACTTCGTGCCGGTATACTTCTCTATTCGGCCAGACTAATTCACTTGGTCATCGGTGAGACACCATAGCGTCGGTAGACTCCATACTTGTTATCCCGACGACGTCTCTCTTGCCGATAGACCAAAATACAATATCCTCGGCGAACCAAGATGCATCTTATGCCGATGCCACTTTCGAACACAACCGTCGGTGTAACTCTTTCCTCTCTCACCCCGATGAATTTCAAAAGTGAATAGGTATAAACTCCTTCCCACTCTGCCCTATTTTGAAAATTCAAAACATCACAACAAAATGCAAACATATATACACATGGGCTCCAAGCCCTTGGTGCTCCTGCACCATACTCCCCCTATGTGGAAGAAGTCAAGTCACCTCCGGTGACAACAAGGCAAAATCAATGCCCTGTTTCTTGAACTCTGACTCTGCAATCCAGGTAGCCTCTGCTTCAGGCAATTGTTTCCACTTGATCAGGTGCTCCATGTACACACCATGTCTGGTCTGCTTCTGCACGCGAGAATCCAAAATTCTCTCAGCCTGTGGTGTGATTTTTGGAGGCAAGGTGACATCATTCACTGTCTGTGTAGCTTCTGCACAAGATTCCCCTGCTGTTGAATGAGGACCTTTATATGGCACCAAGTCTTGAACATTGAACACTGGGGAAATTGCCAAGTCTGCTGGCAAATCAATCCTATAGGCATTGTTGCCATACTTGTTCAGAATTCTGTAAGGGCCAATCTGTCTCATCTGCAATTTGGTTGGTATCCCTTTCTGTAATCTGGCTTTGTTCAAATGAACCATGACCAAATCACCAACTTCAAACTGAATATCCCTTCTGTGGGCATCTACTCTGTCCTTGATCTTCTGTGTGTTCTCTGTCAAGGTTTTCTTCACCTGCTCATGCACTTCTTTCATGGATTGTGCAAAATCCTCTGCATGTCCACTTCTGTTCTCCATGTTTCCCATAATCCTGAGCTCACATATACCTCTGGGATGCATTCCATAGACTATTTCGAATGGACTCTTACCAGTAGTCCTATTAACACTGTCATTATAGGCAAATTCTACCTGATGAATGACAAGATCCTAACTCTGTCCATATTCTTTGGTTATACACCTTAACAGGTTGCCCAATGTCCTGTTTACCACCTCTGTCTGACCATCTGTCTGTGGGTGATATGCTGAACTGAAAGACAAATTTGTTCCCAATCTCTGCCACAATGTTTCCCAGAAATGCCCCATGAATTTAGCATCTCTGTCAGACACAATACTTGCTGGAAGTCCATGAATTCTGATCACTTCTCTGAAAAATAAGTGTGCTATATGACTGGAATCATGAGTCACTTTGTAGGGAATGAAATGACTCATCTTGCTAAACCTGTCCACTACTACATATATGCTATCATAACCAGTCTTAGTCTTAGGCAAACCAACTACAAAATCCATGCTTACACATTCCCATGGCCTGGAAGGAATGGGTAAGGGTTGGTACAGTCCTGCATTAGAAGTGGTTCCCTTGGCCTTCTGACATACGGTACACTGCTCTACATACCTTCTGATGTCTCTATGCATCCTCGGCCAATAGTAGAACCTCTGGACTAATTCCAATGTTTTGTTCAGACCAAAATGTCCACTCAAACTACCATTATGCTTCTCCTGTATGAGATTTTCTGTCATAGATCCTCTTGGCACACATAATTGTCCACCTTTGAATAGCAATCCCTACTGTAAGGTGAAATCTGCAAATTCACTATGAAAGTGATTCTCAAAATCTTGACATACCTTGTATGCCTCAGCAAAATCTTCATCATCTTGGTAAAGATTCTTGAAATCTTCAATCCCAATGCTCTTCAATTGCACTTCCTGCACTGTGAGCAATCTTCTGCTCAAAGCATCTGCAACTCTATTCAGCTGCCCCTTCTTATGCTTAATTGTAAAGGTATAAGACTGTAGGTACTCCATCCATTTGATATGCCTGCTGCTTAACTTATCCTGTGAGTTCAAAAAACTCAGAGCTTGGTTATCTGTGTAGACCACAAATTCTTTAGGTAGGAGATAATGTGTCCACTTCCTCAATGCTTGGACTAGAGCATACAACTCTAAGTCATATGAAGAGTACTTACTCTTTGCTTCATTCAGCCTCTCACTGAAAAAGGCTACAGGTCTGTTTTCCTGATTTAGCATTGCTCCCACAGCTATATTACTTGCATCACATTCAATAGTAAATAGCTTATCAAAACTAGGCAACAACAAAATAGGTTGTGTTGCTACCTCTTTCTTCAACCTTTCAAAACTTCTATCTGCAGCTGGTGTCCATCTGAATTTTGCTTTCATTCCACCCTTACTTGTATCCAACATAGGTGCACATATTCCACTGAAATTTCTGATAAACTTTCTGTAAAACTGGGCTAAGCCATGAAAACTTCTCACCTCTGCGGCTGCTCTGGGAGTAGGCCAGCTCAATATGGCTTCTACTTTGGACTTGTCCATCTTCAACTCTCCCTGGGACACCACAAAACCAAGGTATACCAATTCCTGCTTCATGAATTCACACTTCTCCAGGTTGATGGTTAGTTGTTCATCATGTAATTTTTGCAAAACAGTATTTACATGTTCTAGATGTTCTTCCTTGGTCTGACTAAAAGTTAGAATATCATCTAGAAAAACAACCACAAATTTACCAATGTAATCCTTTAGGACTTCATTCATGAGTCTCATAAAGGTGCTGGGTGCATTTGATAGACCAAATGGCATAACAAGCCATTCATACAGTCCTTCTGTGGTCTTGAAGGCTGTCTTCCACTCGTCACCTTCCTTGATTCTTATTTGGTGGTAACCACTCTTCAGGTCTATCTTGGTGAAATACTTTGCTTTTCCAATACAGTCCATGAGATCTTCAATTCTGGGAATTGGGAATCTATACCTTATAGTTATCTTGTTTATGGCTCTGGCATCTGTACACAATCTCCATGATCCTCCTTTCTTGGGTGCCAACACTGTGGGCACTGCACAAGGACTAATACTCTTCCTGATCAATCCTTGATCTAGCAATTCCTGCACTTGCTTGGAAATCTCTTTGTGCTGATCTGGAGTCATCTTGTAAGGTGCCTTGTTTGGCAAAGATGCTCCTGGAATCAGGTCTATCTGATGGCTTATTGCTCTCTGTGGAGGCAATGTGGTTGGTGTACCATCACTGATTATGCCTTTATACTTCTCCAGTATAGGCTGCACTTCTTTGGGAATCTCTGTCTTCTTACCCTGCTGTCCTTCTTTTGGTTTCACTATGATGGCATAACCAATACCATCTTCCTTAAGCGTATTCAGAAACTCTTTTCCACTCACAACCAAGATATTAGGACTCTTTGTCTGAACTGCATCTTCATCCTCCAATGACTGAATCTTATAGGTGACACCATCCTTCTGAAAAGAATAGGCATTCTTCTCACCATCATGTACTGCTTTTCGGTCATACTGTCATGGTTTGCCCAATACGAGATGGCATGCATCCATGGGTAGTATATCACATAATACCTTATCCTTGTAGCCACCTATACTAAACTCTACCCAACTTTGTTCATTTACTACCACATGTTGACCCTTATTCAACCATGTGACTCTATATGGGTTTGCATGAGTAATTCTTTTCAAATTCAGTTTCTTAACTGCCTCATCAGAAATAATATTATCAGTGGATCCTGAGTCTATAATAATTTTACATACCTTATTCAAAATCTTGCACTTGATTCTGAATAGTGCTCTCCTCTGGCTTGGTTCAGATTTCTCTAGTTCTTTGATCAAAGTTCTCCTTATCATCAAATTCTCTCCATCTTCTGAGTTTAGATTGACCTTAGGTGACTGGCTGCTGGATGCATTATCTTCGACATAGTGATTTCTCTTATCACCTCCTTGAGAAGAGGATGTGGCCTTTTCTGGACACCTATATGCTGGATGACCTAGATTGCCACAGTTGTAACACTTCATGTTGGTGAAATAGGATCCTCTGCCTGATCCTCCTGACCTTCCTCTGTTAGATCCTCTTCCTTTGTGGTTTCCTCTACCACTCGACTCCCCACTCTGCTCTGTGAGTTTGGATTCTGCTTGGGATCTATTGTCAGTATTCCTTCCACCAAAACCTCCTCTGTGTCCTCTGTTATCTCTGCCTCTTCCTCTTCCTCTGCTATTTGAGTCTTGTTTCCTCTTATTCTTTTCCTCCACCTTCAGTGCTAGCTGATAGCATTTTTGCACTGTGGTAGGGCACAATAAACTGATTTCTTCTTGTATATTCCACTTCAGACCATTAAGGTACCTTGCTACCTTTATGCTTTCATCCTCCATTACTTTGGACCTTAAGCATAGCTTTTGGAATTCTTCAGTGTATGCACTGACATCTAATTCCTTCTGTCTCAGATTCTGTCTCTTCCTGTGTAGCTGTATTTCATAATCTTCTGGCATATATGCTTCTTAAATTTTAGCTACCATTCCCTTCCAAGTAGCTATGGGCTTCTTATCTCTTTTGCTCTTTCAGTCTGCACAAATTTCCACCAGGTTAAGGCAGCTCCCCTGAGTCTGGATTTGGCCACCTTTACTTTCTGTGCCTCGCTTACACCATCACATTCAAAGTGATTTTCAAGTCCTTCTATCCACTCCATGACCAAATCTGGGTCCATTTTCCCACTGAAAAGTGGTACTCCTTCCAATGTTTTACCACTCATTGCTTTCAAAGCTTTCAAGAATGGTTCTTCTTCCAATTTAGGATCAGGTGTGGGCTCTTCATCTTCTACAGATACACTTTTTCCCTTATCCTCAGAATATTTAACTCTCTGGCTGACTTCCTTAGTCTTTTGCAACATTAAGCCTAGCTTACTCTCCATTTCTGTTAGTCTTTCTTGTAGGAGTCTATTCTCCTCTTCTTGATCTTCAACCTTCTTTGCTAACTCTGCATTAGTCACCATTTTCTTGGATGAACTAACAGACTCACTTGAACTCGGTGATGACATACAACTCTTCTATTCCTATCTAGGAATAACCCAAATCTTACTGCTCTGATACCAATTTGATAGGGAGGACTCTAGGCTGCCTGCTCTGCATCCTGTAAGTGTACAAGACTGTTGACAACACTAGCCTTCCTACCAATTCAAAGTGCTAAAGACATACTCCTTGCAGAGATGGAAAACTCTACTTCTTTGCTTGGTGTGGGACACATACATTGTCCTCACTGCTTCCCAGATACTGCCTCAATGGCACATAACTTTCTGAGCCCGTTGCCCACCCTTCTCACTCTGTTCAAGGGTCTGGACTGCTTGGTGCTCACTTTCTTCTATCTATTTTCCACCCCTGCAAATCTATTTTCCTACTTGTTTATCTAGTCGGACTCCTTACTGAGCTCGCCTAGATAAGCATGCATTGCCTCTAGCCGGCAATCCGACCACCCCACAAAAGAAAAACAAACAAAAATCATGGCTCTGTTTGATGATCTCCATACTGTACATTAGGATTTGAAGAATCATCAAAATAGAGTCATGGTTTGCAAAAGAAAACAAAATTTCAGAAACAGAAATGACTAATCTATTTCAGAATGATAAGTGAAAACAGAACAGAATATACAAATGATCGAACTGCTGTATTTTATTTCTATTCAAAAATTCTGATTACATTAAAGTGCTTCACACACCAAAATTCACTTCTTTGATTCTTCTCCTCTCTACCCTCTCTACAGGAAGAATGTTACATTTTATATGAATTCCATGTCCGTTACAGGACGGTTCAGTTACCAGACGGTTCGTATTCTAACTGCTGGTTGAATTCTGCATTTTCTTGACAGTCGGCCAGACTTACCATGATGTCTCTCCAACACATTGTATCGGCAAAATGGATGACTATCGGCCTAGCCTAAGTCCCTTCCGCCGATGGACCATTTCTCTCCGACGTAACTGTTTGCAGTTTGGTTCTCACCTATCGGTGAGACGTCAACTATCGGCAGCTTCTAAACTGCTCTTGCCGATAAACTCCATCTTGCCGATGGCACCTTCTAAACCAACTATTGGCGTGACTTTAGCATCGGCCAAACCTCCAGTTCCTCCGCCGATGTTATTTCTCTCGCCGATGTGTTTTGCATCAAATTTACTTTCGCCAAGACTAACCCCCATCGGTATAACTTAAAACCTATTCACCGATATCGTCGGTCATGCCGATGCTCCTTCTATCGGTGTAACTTCACCGTTCTCCTGCTGATGTTCTATCGTCGTAACTTCACCATCCTCTTGCCGATGTGTCCCCATCGTCGAGACTCCTCCCATCGGCAACCCTGTCCATTCTCCTGCCGACAATAAATCTCATGCCGATATGCTTATGGCAACTCTCCATCGGCCAAACATTTGGTCGTCGGTGAAACTATTCCATCAGTCTCCGATATCATTAGTCTTGCCGACCATTCTATCCCGTCAGTATAACTTCCTGCCGGTATACTTCTCTGTTCGGCCAGACTAATTCACTTGGTCATCGGTGAGACACCATAGCGTCGGTAGACTCCATACTTGTTATCCCGACGACGTCTCTCTTGCCGATAGACCAAAATACAATATGCTCGGCGAACCAAGATGCATCTTATGCCGATGCCACTTTCGATCACAACCGTCGGTGTAACTCTTTCCTCTCTCACCCCGATGAATTTCAAAAGTGAATAGGTATAAACTCCTTCCTGCTCTGCCCTATTTTGAAAATTCAAAACATCACAACAAAATGCAAACATATATACACATGGGCTCCAAGCCCTTGGTGCTCTTGCATCAGACTGGGCCACATAAGAGTCAAACATGAATTGACTGAGGAAATGCTGCAAGAGTCAATAGCCCAAGGAGTCAAGAAGGTAGGTGAAATTGTGAACATTGATGAAGGGGATAGTGATGATGAAGAATCCCAATTTGGAACTGATATAGAGGTAGAGGATGAAAGAGAAGAACAAACATTAAAGACTGCCCCTATCATGGAAGAACAGAGTGCTCAGATGGAGAGGGCACGGAGCCCAATAAAAAGGATAAAAATATACAAGTAAATGTGGAGATAGTAGATCCCTATGGTCAATTAGTATCCCTTGATATTATAGAAGAAGTGTACATTGTTTCATAATAGGTAAAGGAAGTAGAAAAGGAAGAAGGGGAAAAGGATACAAAGAAAACAAATGTATGTTCTAGGCAGTTAGTGCAATCAAAAAAGATAAGTGAAACAAAAAATGTACAAGTTACTAATGTGCAGACAGAGAAGGCAGTGCCAATAGGCATTGTGGATACTAATGTTTCAATTGTTTCTAATATTAGTACTAAAGAGGTTGGACAAGAAAAGCACTTGGAAGAGAAAAAAAAAATATTGATAAAAGGGAAGATGATGGAGAAGAAAAGGAAAATGAAGAGGAGGAATAGCAACATCAAGATGAGACATCACCCTCAGCACAACAACAAGGTCTACCTCTAGATCAAAATCCATAGCAACAACAATTGTAACATTAACCACAACAAAAACAAGGGCCAATAGAAACAGAAAAAGCTTGAAGAAGAGTTCATAAATGAAGAGAAGAGGGTAGAAATAAATAGCGAAGCACTAGCTTGGTTGGGTTTTAAGGTTAGAAGAGAAAAAGTAGAGATACAATTAGTTCCCATTGACATCAAAAGCTTGTTAGGAGGGCATCCATAGAAGGAAAAGAGAAAAGCTAGAACCATGTTAGCTGATAAAAGGAGCTCATCTGGATCCAAAACTTTAGAGTTGGCTATACCACAAAAAGACACTTTAGCAAAGGGAGAAATGACCCTTGTAGATTATAAATAGACCTAGGACATGTGACTAGGGAACAACATATTGCTGAATTGGAAGATATGAATAAAGTAACTGTGGAAATGATGAAAATGGATAAGGACAAGTTTGATTATTTGAAAGGGCATATTGTGTAATTGCAACAGTTCATACAGGGAATATTTGACCCTAATATTGGCATGCTTGATCTACCCACAGACTTGGCCATTCTATCTAAGGATCAAGTTATTGAGTTGGAAAACAAAAAGGTTGAGGCAAATTTTGTTAAAGAATGGTTTAATATATTCATTCAAAAGGGAGAAAACACAATAAGGCAGGTCATTACCAATTGGGAGGTGGCTCTTGCAGAGAAAAATAATTGCAATGTTGTTTTGCATCACTATAAATCTAGAATGGAGGAATGCAGAAGGGAGTTAAATCATGTTGAAGATATGAATGAAAGAGTTGAAAAACTCATAGGTGAAGAAATAATAACTTCTCAAATATAAAATCATATGCCACAGTACATATTGGAGCTGAAATTTGAAGACAACATGTGAGAGGGGTGCATTATGAATACTCGAGAGCTGGAAGGAATTGCTGATGAAGTGATCAGGAAGCACATGAAAATGAATGCAAAGAAATGCTAGTCTATAATGCAGTTATGGCAGTTAAAGAATTCAAATCTAATTATATACCTTGCCTGGAAAATCCTACAGTATATCTGAGCACTGACATGATTGATTCTATCATGGAGTTAAATGCAAGGATAAAGAAATATCCCAAAAATAGAGAAGAAGTGGGAGAACAAGTAAGGATATTAAAAGATAAAGTGGAGTTACAAAAATATACATGGACAATGAGTCAAAAGAATAATCATGATTCTATTACAACATTGATAGCCAAGTACACTGAGTACTTGAAGAAAATAGGAGAGGAGTGAGAAAGAAAGAGTACTGGTGGCAGTGGTTATTTCTTTTGTATCTTCATTTGCATATGCCATAGTATATTTTGTTTTGTTGTTATGAGAAAAGTCAACAAGGAGAAAGTCAAAGAAAATTCTATGTTTTGAAAGATTCCTAATGCCATCCTTTGTGCCAAAAGGAATATTCTTAAAGATATTTTGGGAACGGTTGGGAAATGATTCCCACCGTTGATCTTGTAGGTTTAAATTGGAACCATTGATTAAGTTCCTTTGTGGCCGTAGTAAGGGGGAATTCAAACATATATAAAGAACCCTGCTACTAGCATTTTATTTTACACAAAGTTGAAGAAAATACATATGTTACATTTAGGAAAGAGAAGTAATAGATTTTGAGCAGAATTTTAAGTGAAGTGGAATATGCCTATGTCTGCAGTGGAGATAATGTGGAATGTCTAGTTTCTTCTTGTATCTGTAAAGTGTCTTTGAGTTTGATTGATTGTTGATGTTTTCAAAGCATTTAAAGTCAAAATACATTGTAAATTTGAAAGACTTTTCATATATTAATGAATGTAAACATCTAATTGCTACGTCTTTTCCAGTGTGCATTAGATTTAGGTGTTCTTTAGTGTATTTCCTTTGATGATCACATTTCTATATGTGAATTTGTGATATTTCTCAGGATAAACATGCATGGAATTTACTTCTTTGAAACATTATAATTGATTAAGCTTGTATTCATTTGTAGCAGAGAATTAATTCCTACTGAATTAAGTTTTCTAACAATATTTCTTCTAATGTTTCTCAAAAAAATCACAAATAATTAGTATACACATAGGAATCTGAAGGAAATTTTCAAATATTTGAGTAAAGAATGATCAATTGTAAGGATCATTGACAATTTTCATATAAATTTGAGAGGCAAAGTTTGTTTTATCAAAATTCATGCAAAGCTTTGTTGTTAAATAGTAAATACATGGAAAGGATCGCTCACTCTGGTGTAATTTGTAGTTATGTGTATAATTTGAATAAGTTTAATAAGTCATAGGTCACATTAGTTTATGTAAGGCCCCTTGAACATTACAGCTCACAATGAACCACTAAACTATCCAACATAGTCATAAACTGACTACCGGAGCCTTGGAGTTAAGAATTATCTATGGATATTCTCCATACTTTTCAAGAGAGACAGAGTTCTTTGTGAATTTTATCTCATGTTGCTTATGTGTAAATTTACATACATCAACAATTTTTTGCGCTAGAAGGAGGGCCTATTTGGAATTAAGGAAAGATTTGTACAAAGCTGGCTCATAATATTGGTCTAGTGACTAGGTCCAGGTCCAATTCAAGAGATATCTTTACACAATTACCTGATAGATGAAAGAATAAGAGTACTTTGATTTAGAACCCTAGAGTAGTACATGTAGGAAGTTTGTCAAATAATCCACCAAGGTCACCAAGAAGTATCCCAAATATAGTGAATCCTGATAGTTCTACATTTAGATCATTAAATCTTGGTTTAGGTCCACTAAGAGGTCCTAGTCCTCGTATAAGTCCTACTGGTTCAAGAGGTCTTAGCCCTCCTAGAACTCCAACACCACCTAGAGGTCCAACCATGGCATACTTTAATGTCAATTCTCCTATACTCTTCGCTGATTACCATGAGATGCCTAAAAACCCTGAGAAAATCTGCCCTAAATACCAATTGCATCAAGATCCTAAAGATCATATCATAATCTTCAAAGAATCTTGCTTCAGGGAAAGATTGGAATATCATGATGTAGCTTACAAAATGGTCCCATTCACGTTTAATGAACAGGCTTCTAACTGGTATGTGAACTTACCAAATAGTTATATCACCACCTAGCATCTCATGGAAGAGGCATTCCTATCTAGGTTTAGGGGGCCAATAGAGCCATCATCTCTGTATCATAAATTGGCAGTAATCAAAAGAGGTGAGGGAGAACTCATAGATAATTTCAATGATAGTTTTCAGAAAGCATATTCTAAATTGGTTACCCTATATACTATAACTCCTAAGGCTATATTAGCAATGTATTATGCTTCTTTAGATCCTTTGACTTTAATGTTTGTCAAGAGGCAGGCTAACGTAGATAGCCTGTCAAAAGCTTACAAAGAAGCAGTTGCAGTGAACCAGGAAATGAGACAAACAACATATAATCCTTTTCTTAGTGTAGGAAATCTAGGAATTCCAAACCAAACTCAATCATGGAATGGTGCTCCAGTGCACAACACTCTATTGTTGAATCTAGTGCCTATTTATGCATGAGTGTATAACCCAGTCCCCACTTAGGTTATAGTTCCTTACACAGGTAACAGTGCTAATAGTAATCAAACTAATGGTTAGTCTTTCTTTCAACCTCCCCAAGATGCATTTATGGCCAAAACACAAGATGATAGGGAGGAAATAAAAGAAATTACCACACATCGAAGGAGACTAACCACTGAGATGACTCAATTGAGAAATGAAAACGTTTGTGGTAGAAATAGTCAAGGTCAATGTCAGAGCCAGAATCAAAACTATAACCAAAATTAGAACTATAGTCAAGGTCAGAGTTCAAATCAAAATCAAAATCAAAGTCAAAATCAAGGTCATAACCAAGGTTAGAATTACAACCAGGGACAGGGAATGAAAAATAGACAACATAATGGAGACAATAAGGCTTGGGGTAACAACAATAGAAATCCAAACCAGCCTAAAGCCTCCAGGATGTGGAATACAAAACCAAACAATGGTACTCTAGCTTCTCCATTTGAGAGTCTAGACAGTCATGAGTTAAAATAGCCTACTAAGATCCAAATGGTTAATGTAGCATTAAAAAATTGGTGTAGCATTCATAACACGAATGCACGTGCTGAACTTGATTGTCCTCAGTTTCATCTAGCTGCTAGCATTTTTAATGTGGAAGTACAAGCCCCTACGTCTGAGTTCCTAATTCCTAAGGGGAATGAAATATTACCTTCAAGATTTGAATCTACTATGGTCTTGGAAAGTTTTACCTTCACAACAAGAGAAGAAGAAAATTAGATAGTAGAAAATGAGCCTTATTATTGTGAGACAATGTATCCAAAGTTAGCCTTAGTACTAGAAGCTTTTCATTTTCCCTTTGAGACTGGAAACGAGGTATTATGTGAACTGGAAGAGGTGAAATCTTTTCAACAATCCAATAAGAACCATACCTATAACCTGAGAAGCAACAGTAAGCTTGGAGGTCCTTTCACCACCTCTACACCTAATAACTTCAATACCCTGCCAGATCAACATGCTAGCAATAACCCAGTGCCTTTAAAAGCCAATTATCAGGGTACAACAGTAACACCTAAGGTTTAGGTAGGGAAGACAGAGTCAAATGAAACATCAAAATTGATGAATTACTTGTCTGAGGAGATAAGAAAGACCAAGGTTAATGTACCTCTATATGAATTGTTGAAAAGACCATGGGTGCGTAATGCCTTTGTAAAGTCCTTAGATGAGTCAGCAACAAAAGATAATTCAGTGGATATAGATGTCCATAGTAAAGAGATATAGACTAAGGATAGGGGTAAAAAAGTTGAACAACTAGCAAATACTAATGTTGTCATGTATGCTGAAAAGAAGAAAGCTCCACCTTTTCTATTAACAATAAGAATGTTTGGAAAAAATGTACATAATTGTATGGTGGATTTAGGAGCCTCAGCCAATGTTATGCCACTAGGAATATGCAAAATTTTAGGACTTAATACCAAAAAATCTGCTAAAGTTATTACCCAGCTAGACAAAATAGAGGTTAATGTGGTAGGTGAATTGATACATATCCAAATGCAGTTAGCATCTGATCCCAGGGTAAGCCAATTTATTGACATCTAGGTCATAGATATCCCAGTCAATTACTATATGCTACTAAGTAGAGATTGGTCCAAGACTTTAAATAGGTACATGGATACTGATTTCTCACACATGTGGTTTCCATGGGAGGCATCCCAAATTAAATAAGGTTTGAGGCTGAGTCTAGGATGAAACACATGATTACAGAGTATAACAAGACAAATGGGGTATTTTATGTTGATGTTGAACTAGGAGTCTATAGGGTGTCAAACAAGGGAGTACAAATAGAAGAAATCCTAGTATTAGACTTTAAAGCAAAGTCTACTAATGATGAAACAATGGTGTTCATTGAATCTGATCGTAACTCTTCTAATGAAGAGGATAATGTTGTAGCTAGCTTTGGTCAAACCATAAGATAGGAGATGGAGAAATGCATTCAACAAAAGTCCCCAATCTAGTGTAAGCTATACAAAATTCTATTATAGAGTTCATAACACTATTCATCCTGAAGAAAATTGTGGAATGTGCAAAGATATAATAGAATATCAGTATGGAAAATGCATAAAAAAGATGTGACAACAAAAAGGAGAGTCTAGATTCCTGATAAACCTAAATTATGTTTTCATGAAAATGTGGATGGATCATTACTAGGTCTATAGGCAGAGGTAGGAATAAGGAATGTCAATTATTTTGACTTACACAAACAAATTGAAAATGCAGAAGTACCTATAACTCAGGTAGAAACACATGAGGATACACATGATCTCGCTAGAGGTGAGGTAGATAAAATGTTTCCTGTTAAAACAAAAGGTCAAGGTCAAAAGAACAAGAATGACATCTGCATCTGGAAATTAAAGTGCAATGGATCTAAATCCAAGCAAGGGGCAAGGGTAGGAGTTGATCTCATGGATCCAAATGGTAAATCCTATTTGGTAGCATATAGACTCTAATTTCCTTGCACTAACAATGTAGCAGAGTATGAGGCTCTGATTTATGGACTAGTTCTGGCCATTAATAAAAAGGTGAGGGTGCTCAAGGTATTCTCTAATTCTGAACTAGTGGTTAGACAAGTCAAGAAATTGTATGCATGTAATTATAGAAAAATGGTTGGTTACATGCATAGGATATGGGATTTGATTGAGTGTTTTGATGCATTTAACATTGAACATATCCCTAGAGAACTAAATCAAAGACCAGACGTGTTAGCAGTTGCTGCTATCACCTTAGAACCATTAACATTATCAGGATTAAAACGATTTGTTGTTGAACTGGTAAATGTGCCAATTGTACCTTATAATGTCACTCATTTTCAATTATTTAAAGGAGACCAATAGATTGTAGACTTCCTCACTTGTGATGAGGTATTTGAAATGCAAATCATTGATGAACAGGAAAGGCCTGATGTATCTTGGGATGAGGAAGATAGAATAGACCGAAAAAGTAATTTCCTACCCAAAGGGGTAATAGAGCTAGAAAAAATATTTGATTTTGATGGGGTAGTAAAACAAAAAGATCTTCCCAAAACCGAGGGGGGTAAGTGTGATCCCTTTAACTTAGAATAGAAAAAAGTCCATAGAATGTGTTGATTGGAAAGGTTTGTTCTGATGAATTGAGAAACGAAATTGTAGAGGTTTTAAAGGAATATAAACATGTGATAGCTTGGACCTATGAAAATTTAAAAACTTATGATACCTCTATTATAACCCATGTAATACCATTAAGACCATTAGTAAAACCATTTAGACAAAAATAGAGGTCAGTAAATGCTATATTAGAGCCTTTGATTTTTGAAGAAGTTAAAAAATTACTGTCAGCTAGGATAATTTTTCTAGTGAGGCATTCAACTTGGGTAGCTAACTTAGTGTCTGTAAGGAAGAAAAATGGGGATATTACACTTTAAGTTGACTTTAGAAACCTGCATAAGGATTTTGAAAAGGATAACTACCCTCTGCCTCCAATAGATGAAGTACTATATGCAGTAAATGGAGCTAAGATGATGTCCTTTCTAGACAGATTCTCAGGATATAACCAGGTTTTAGTAGACAAACAGGATAGGCTGAAAACAACATTCACTTGCAAATGGGGTAAATATGTGTACAGGAGAATGCCATTTGGCTTAATTAATGTAGGTGCCACTTTTAAATGAGCCATGGACATTGCATTCAGTGGATTTTTAGGTAAATGTATTGTTATTTACATGGATGATTTAACTGTATTTTCTAAAGATGCATCCACACATACAGAAGACTTAAGGAGAGTGCTAAAAAGGTGTGACAGGTATGGAATCTCTCTTAACCCAAAGAAGTTTTCATTTGTTGTAACTGAAGGGAAGTTGTTAGGGCATATTATTTCTAAGAATGGGATATCTATTGACCCAAATACAGTAGAGGGAATTAACAAGTTACAATTGCCTAGCAGTAAAAAAGAATTGAAGTATTTCATTGGTAAAATTAACTTTGTTAGAAAATTTATCACAGGATTTACATAAATCATGCAACCATTAAATGCAATGTTGAAAAAAGATGTGAAGATAGAGTGGACATTAGTGGCTAAGGCTACATTTGAGGATATTAAGGAGGCTATTTTTTATGCTCCTGTGTTAGCTAGTCTGAATTACACTATGCCTTTTTACATCTATGTGTTTGCCTCTGAACATTTAGTTGCAGCTCCTCTGACACAAAAAGGAGAAGAGAATGAAGAGACACCCATCAATTTCATGAGTGCTCAACTAAAGGATGCACAATTAAAGTATTTAGACACAGAAAGGAAAGCTTTTGCATTAGTACGGGCAGTGAAAAAATTTAGGCATTACACCTTGAGAAGCCAGATAAAAGCTAGAGTGCTTGATGCAACAATGAAGATGTTGTTAATGCCAAATGAGCCTGGGGAGAAAAGAACAAAGTGGATCACAGTGTTACAAGAGTTTGATGTGGTGATCATTCTAATGAAGTTGGTTAGAGGCTAAGCCCTGGTACAAATAATAGCTAATACTGAACCCAATTTGGTAAAACAACGGTATGTGTTGAACACTAATGATACACCAGGTTGGTAGGATGACCTAAATACATTCCTCATATCTAGAAAGTATCCCAATCACATGAAATCTTCTCAAAGGAGAGCCTTAAATATTAAGGCGCAAAGGTATATGGTGTAGGGAGGCTTATTGTTCAAGAAGAATCATGAAGGCATATACCTAAGATGCTTGAATAGAGATGAAGCAAATAAGGTACTGTTAGAACTGCATGATAAGTATGGAATCGCTCATGGTTCTCATCTAGCTACTGCTCATAAAATTCTGAGGTCAAGGTATTATTGGCCCACAATATTTAAAGACACAGAAAACCACATCAGAAGTTGCCACATATGTCAAATCATAGTAGACAAAGGGAGATATCAGGGTCATTCCTTGTAGCTAGTTACAGAGTCAAGGCCATTTGCACAATGGGGACTAGATTTCATTGGAGTCATCAATCGTCCATCCTCTATTAGACACAAGTCCATATGGACATAAGCGACTTGCTACAAGTTTTCCACTACTAAAGTAGCCATCAAATTTCTTGAAGAGAATATTATCACCAGGTTTGGGGCTCCTTATTCTCTAGTATGTGTCAATGGCCCTATATTGTCTTCTTTAAAATTTTCTAAATGGGCTTTTGAATATGGGACAGTTCTTAAGTTTTCTTCTAATTATTATCCTCAAGGTAATGGGTTAGCTAAATCCACTAATAAAATCTCGTTAGACATCATCAAGAATCTGATTGCAAAAAATCTCAAGGAATGGAATACATTGTTGAAATATGCATTGTGGGTAGATAGGACAAAAGTTAAGGTAGCCTTAGGAAATGCACCATATCACTTAGTATATGGGACAAATCCTATACTCCCAGTAAACTTAAGAATTCCTACATGGAAATTTACCAATGAATATCTAGGGTTCGATGATCATAGAGAGGCTAGGCTAGTCCAGTTGATTCAATTAGATGAAAAATGGATCAAGCCATTAACAAATTCAGAAAACATCAGGCTATAATTAAAAGGTGGTTTGATAAGAGAGCAAAAGTGAAGACATTCAAAATATCAAATCTTGTTTTATGTTGAAATAAGGCTCATGAAAAGAAAGGAAACCAAAAGAAAGGAAACCATGGAAAGTTTCACAAATTGTGGTTAGGTCCACTACAGGTTTCAAAAATTATAGGAGACAATACATTTAGGCTCAAAATTTTGACTAGAGAAGATGTACCATTACCAATTAATGGTCAACATCTTAAACACTATTTTCAAGCCTAGGATGTAAGTTTGTCCTATTGTGTATTATATTGTAAATCTTGTACAGTGGTCTATTTTTTTTGTTTGGTGTTTTGTTTTGTTTGGTTGTGTTGGGTTTGTTGGTTTGCTATTTTATTTTGGCTGGTGTCTTTATTTTGATTCAAGATAAAAAGGAGCAGATTAGCAACCACAAAAAACATTGAAATTTGGGAAATTTAGGTAAATCATTTGAAATTTAGGTATAATTTGTAAACATCCATGAATGTTGTTTCTTTATTCATTTTGTGAAAGATGGTATTCAATATCTGTGATGTGAAGCATTCAAGGAATCATATAAATACAAACGTTAAATATTCTTTTGAATTAGTGGAAGATGGTAGATGTTTGTATTAACTGAAAAATCTAAAGGTTGGATTTTGCTACCACTATAATTCCTAGCCTTATACAACATATACCATTACTATGCAAATAATGATCTAATATGATATATTTTATACATCAGTGGATATTGAGAAATCAATAAAATAGTGAATTTATTCTCTTAAGGTCATCTAGATAACTCTACCAGGGCTATAGACGCTTGTTGGTAGTGGGGCTCTATCTAGGGGAATTATAGGTGATAACCTTGTCGGGGCTATGGACACCTGTTGGCAGCAAGGCTCTATCCAAGATTGGCTTAAAAAGTTAAATCAAACTATGTAGGTTAATGCAAATGCCTATTATTTTCTTACTTGGCCAAGGGAGGGAATAAATCAATGGCACACACTTAACTTCTTTTGAAACGTTCATGTATTTTGTTGAATGTTTTCAGTCAATGATGAATAATGTGATTACATATGGGGAAGCTGGAAATTATGAATATATTTTATTTTATTGTTATAAATTATCTGAATTTGGTTGTTTTATTTGGTTTCTAGTTGTTGTGATGGTCACAGCACGCCCCACTTTACCTTTTAGTAAAATGGGGACCCTGCTTGCTTTTGCTTTGTATTTCTTGGTGGTAAAGGAAAAAGGGTATGTACTGTGAAAAAAGATTGAGAAATCAAACAATACCCAGTGTTAGTAAAAATAGGAGGTATTAGTGAATTCTATGTGAAAAATGATCAAGGGTTGCTTTTTGAACCAACTTGAAATTCTTAGTGTTCATGAAATATAAGGGTTTTTGGTGAAATATAGTGTTAAGTTAAATTTATATGTCATGTAGAAATTTATTTGCATAAGAGATGCTAAAACAATGTTGTATTAAAGTGTAATCAGGTTTTGTATTTCATCCTTTGCATATACATTTTAAATATGCAAACTTTAATATGCAAAAGCAGACCCAATTAGGTTCATAAGTCAACTACATAAAACATTGATGTCCACTTTTTATTCGTGTTTTGTATTGTATGTTTATGCATGTATCTAATATACAAATAGGCAAATATGCATGTCTGAACCTACAAGAAATATGCAATCATGTTTATAAAGGTTGAAGTCCAAATGAATTTTAAGAGTCATTTGTATGTATAAATGTTTGCATTTAAAATACAAATGCAATGACGGATTTCAAAAGGAAGTGAAAAGTGATTTAATGTTTGGCGGCCCCATAAGATGCATTATTGTAGGAAATATTCAATATGCAAAAGGTAATATACATTAACATATGCAAAGGTGGGCTCGACAAGGTTTTAAATACAATGTATAATAGGCTAGGTTTCTTGTTGTATGTATGTAAAATTGTATGTGTTGGATAAACATGATATACAAAAAGGTAAAGATACAATGCTGGAACTGTTAAGAAATCAAAACGAAATGGATACAAATTTCAATCCCTACTTTGTATGTTCAAATGTATGTATTGCATTTACATTGTAGAATACAAAGGTCAAGTGCAAAATAGGATGTGAAATAAAGTGCAATAGGTTTTATAAACCCACATAGATCTGAGTTTGTATGTTTTAGAGATTACATAAAAGAAATATACAAAGCAATATACAAAGAAATATACAAAAAGTGAAATACAAAAAAAGCGAATATGGGAGCTAATGCATACAAAGTGTAAAATGCAAAATTAAAACGGGGAAAAGGGTGTAATTTTAATTGCATGCATTAATCACTATATTCAATGCACAACTAACATTAAAGTGCAGAATTTGAATGGGATAAAAGTAAAATTTGACTGTGTTATTTCATATTTGGATTTCAAACGTAAAACTGCAGAAGATTTTCATAGAACAAGAAAAGGTGCTTCAAGGATGAAAATTCATGGAACAGTAATGGTAAAACAGTAATTGTGGTCAACATCCATAAGGTTTGAATGGTTGTGAATTACATGTATGTACGTGAAAATGCCATTGAATTACAGTTAAGTAAGATTAGGGTTAATTATAGTAAATTCATTAATAAAATGATGCAAATTGTTTGTCATTACTGTAGTTAATTATACAAGTAGAATTTGATGTGATTAAATTCCAAAAAGCTTTATCATCAGTAAAGAAAAAAAGAAAGAAAAACCCTTAGGGTAATTAGGAAAAATGTAAAATGGTGGTAAAAACCCTAGGATTATGCATAAACAAAAAGAGTAAAATGTACAATTTTTGACAGGATGGTACCCCAACAAAAGAAGGTAGATACTACTGTTGAGGAAGGAGAGAAACTAAAAAAGAAAGAAAATCAAGGAAATAAGTGGTTAAGGAGGAATTGCCATCGGTTAGGGGGTATTTGTCTTTGTTATTTAGCTCAGGAGGTATAGTTACAAATACAAATATCGATCGTTATGACGTAGAGGAAGTATTAGAGAAGGTCACTCCACCAGATTCTACTGATGATATGAGTAAAATTTGGGACAAACGATTATATAAGGCCACAGGATTTCTATTGTCTATGGAGGCCAAGGACTTAGTACTGGAGTGCATAGACAGATACAATTTAAGTACAAGAAAGATAATACATAATGGAAGGACTATTATAGATCTGTCTACAAAGGGTATAGCCTGAACCTCTGGGCTAGAGATCAAAGAGAAAATGATGGTCATTGAAATTGATCAATACACTACAAATTTTATAAAAAATGAGAAAGAATGCAAAACTACTATCTTTTATGGATGGTACACTACAGAGAACAAACCCAAAGCTACTGTAAGTGTACTTAAGAATTTGTGCAGGGTTGACTTCAAAGAAGTAGTATACCTAATGATCACAATGTTGAGTAGATTGGTGGGACTAAAAGATGCCACAAATTTTGAACTGTGGATGTTCACTATCATACAATATATCAGAGAAAAGGAGGGGACAATTCATTGGGCTAGGGCTATCAGTACAACAATAAACAAACAAATAATGGCATTTAGGAAGAATAGAAGGTTTTCCTTGTCTTCCTATGTAATTTATGCATGTGCTGCTGAAATGCCACCTATGGCTAGAATAAATAGAGTGGGGACCTTAGCAAATGGGCCAGATCAGAAGTTGGTTTATAATCACTATCCAAATTTATAGGAAGAAAATGCTTGGCACAAATATGCTAGGGTTAATGATGTTTTCTACACTTATCTAGTGAGAATTCTAAGAGGAGAAAAGGACAAAAGATTATCAGGAGAGGTAGTAAAAGACATAAGTTTATTCTATTCCTGGTATATACAATTTCCCACCTTTACATATATTAGGACTGAAGTATTTGAAGGAAAGCCATTTAAGTTGCCTAGATATCCTTCTGATCATCTGATTGTATTAGAATTTTTGAGACAGATTTTGAATGTATTTAGAATGTACAAGAATAAATTTGGTAGGGGAAACATCAAATTTCTTTGGGTGATTGGTTATTATTCATGTTATCATGAGGATGTTTCTAAGGAATCAGAAAAAGAGATCAAATATTACGAGTTTGAGGAATTTGATTTGGCAAGGTGATTTGATCATTTTCACAGAATTGAAAATTATATTGATAAGAAATATAAGCACTAAATACATGTTGAGGATTTTTTCTTAGACTGTGAAAATGAGTAGGAAGTGAGGAAAAGAGCTCATCAAAGATTTACACTAGAACAAATGAAAACCATAGGGGAAATCAATGCACCTCAAGAGGTTAGAGATGATGATAAAATATTACACCAAACTTATGAGATTAAGGGAGTGGCCTTGTTGCCTATCAATGAGCCTAATTGGGATGAGTCAACAGAAACATCTTTCGATGTAATATCAAAAGTAATTCTTTTATTTTCTAAAACATGGTTAATTGATAAAATGGAGGAACTTAAAGCTCAAGGTGTTATTGCCACATACCAAAAAAAAGGAAAGAAAAGAGAAAGATAAAATAAGGATGAGTTATTATGTTTTTATGAAAAGAGGAGGAAGATTGTAGAGGCCACAGTCATTGAGAAGGATGCAAATGCCACACTTTTGGACCCATATGCTCTTGGCATCATTGTTGCGATTCCTTCAAGAACATTTATGGAAGAGGGAGCATCGAGTCAAGAAGTTAGTGTGGAACAATTACAAACATCAAGGGTTGCTGCTGAAGCAGTGTAAAGTAAGGAAGTACCATCAGGGCAGCATACAATTAAACCTATTATCATAGATACGCCAAGAGGGAAGGTGCAAATTCCTACTATAATAGTGGATGCTCCACCGGTTGGAGTAAGACAAAGGCATATATCTGAAGATTTCACCCCTGAATAAAGAAGACTGGGCCACATAAGAGTAAAACAAGAATTAACTGAGGAAATACTGCAAGAGTCAACAGGCCAAGGAGTCAAGAAGGTAGGTGAAATTGTGAACATTGATGAAAGGGATAGTGATGATGAACCCCAATTTGGAATTGATATAGAGGTAGAGGATGAAAGAGAAGAACAAACATTAAAGATTACCCCTATCATGGAAGAATAGAGTACTTAGATGGAGAGGACACAGAGTCCAATAGAAAGGGATGAAAATATACAATTAAATGTGGAGACAGTAGATCCCTATGGTCAATTAGTATTACCTGATATTATAGAAGAAGTGCACATTGTTCCACATCAAGTAGAGAAAGCAAAAAAGGAAGAAGGGGAAAAGGATACAGAGAAAACAGATGTATCTTCAGGGCAGCCAGTTCAATGAGAAAAGATAAGTGAAACAAAAAATGTATAAGTTCCTAATGTGCAGACAAAGAAGGTAGTGCCAGCAGGCATTGTGGATACTAATGTTTCAATTGTTTCTAATATTAGCACTGAACAGGTTGAACAAGAAAAGCACTTGGAAGAGAAAGAATACAGAACAAAATATTGAAAGGGATACAAACGAAGATGTTGGAGAAGAAAAATGAAATTTAAGAGGATGAATAGAAACATCAAGATGAGACATCACCCTCAGCACAACAATAGGGTCTACCTTTGGATCAAAATCCACAACAACAACAATTGCAACATCAACCACAACAATAGCAAGGGCCAATAGAAAGAGAAAAGCCTGAAGAAGAGGTCATAAGTGAAGAGAAGATGGTAGAAATAAACAGAGAGGAACCAGCCTTGTTGGATTCTGAGGTTAGAAGAGAAAAAGGAGAGATACAATTAGTTCCCATTGACATCAAAAGCTTGTTAGGAGGGCATCCACAGAAGGAAAAGAGAAAAGCTAGAACAATGTCAGCTATTAAAAGGAGCTCATCTAGATCTAGAACTTTAGAGTTGGCTACACCAAAAAATGACAAAGCAAAGGGAGAAATGACCCTTGAGGATTATAAACTACTAAATATAGACTTGGGACATGTGACTAGGGAACAACATATTGCTGAATTAGAAGATATGAATAAAGTAACTGTGGAAATGATGAAAAGGGTTAAGGACAAGTTTGATTATTTGAAAGGGCATATTGTACAATTGCAATAGTTCATACAGGGAATATTTGACCCTAATTTTGGCATGCCTGATCTACCTGCAGACTTGGTCATTCTATCTCAAGATAAAGTTACTGAGTTGGAAAACAAAAAGGTTGAGGCAAATTTTTTTGAAGAATGGTTTAATATATTCATTCAAAAGGGAGAAAACACAATAAGGAAGGTAATTGCTAGTTGGGAGGCAGCTCTTGTAGAGAAAAATAATTGGAATGTTGTTTTGCATCACTGTAAATCTAGAATGGAGGAATGCAGGAGGGAGTTGAATCATATTGAAGATATGAATGAAAGAGTTGAAGAACTCATAGGTGAAGAAATAATAACTTCTCAAATGGCAAATCATATGCCACAGTACATATTGGAGCTGAAATTCTAAGATAGTATGTTAGAGGGGTGCATTATGAATACCTGGGAACTGGAAGGAATTACTGATGAAGTGATTAGGAAGCACATGAAAATGATACAAAAGTTTATTGGGCATGAATGCCATGAAATAGCAGTCTATAATGTAGTTATGGAAATTAAAGAATTCAAATCTAATTATGTACCCTACCTGGAAAATCCTACTGCATATCTAAGCACTGACATGATTGATTCTATCATGGAGTTAAATGCAAGGATAAAGAAATATCAAAAAAATAGAGAAGAAGTGGAAGAACAAGTAAGGATATTAAAAGAGAAAGTGGAATTATAGAAATATACATGGATAGCGAGTCAAAAGAATAATCATGATTCTATTACAGCATTGATAACAAAGTACACTGAGTACTTGAAGAAAATAGGAGAGGAGTGAGAAAGAAAGAGTACTAGTGGCAGTGGTTATTTCTTTTGTATCTTCATTTGCATATGCCGTAGTATATTTTGTTTTTTTGTTACGGGCAAAGTCAACAAGGAGAAAGTCAAAGAAAATTCTATGTTTTGAAAGATTCCTAATGGCATCCTTTGCGCCAAAAGGAATATTCCTAAAGATATTTTGGGAACGGTTGGGAAACGATTCCCACCATTGATCTTGTAGGTTTAAATTGGAACCATTTATTAAGTTCCTTTGTGGCCGTAGTAAGGTGGAATTCAAACTTATATAAAGAACCCTACTACTGGCATTTTATTTTACATAGAGTTTAAGAAAAGACATATGTTACATTTAGGCAAGAGAAGTAATAGACTTTGAGAAGAATTTTATGTGAAGTGGAATGCACCTATGTCTGTAGCGGAGATAATGTGGAATGTCCAGTTTCTCCCTGTATCTGTAAAGTGTCTGTGAGTTTGATTGATTGTTGATGTTTTCAAAGAATTTAAAGTCAAAATACATCATAAATTTGAAAGACTTTTCATATATTAATGAATGCAAACATCTAATTGCTGCATCTATTCTAGAGTGCATTAGATTCAGGTGTTCTTTAGTGTATTTCCTTTGATGATCGCATTTCTATATGTGAATTCGTGATATTGCTCTGGATAAACATGCATGGAATTTATTTCTTTGAAACATTATAATTGATTAAGCTTGTATTCATGAGTAGCAGAGAACTAATTCCTACTGAATTAAATTTTTTAACCATATTTCTTCTAACGTTTCTAAAAAAATCACAAATAATTAGCATACACATAGGAATCTGAAGGAAATTATCAAATATTTGAGTAAATAATGATGAATTGTAAGGATCGTTGACAATTTTCATATAAATTTGAAAGGCAAAGTTTGTTTTATCAAAATTCATGTAAAGCTTTGTTGTTAAATAGTAAATACATGGAAAGGATCACTCACTCTGGTGTAATTTGTATTTATTTGCATAATTTGAATAAGTTTAGTAAGTCACAGATCACCTTAGTTTATGTAAGGCCCCTTGAACATTATAGCTCACAACGAACCACTAAACTATCCAACATAGTCATAAACTGACTATCGGAGCCTTGTAGTTGGGAATTATCTGTGGATATTCTCCATACTTTTCAAGAGAGATAGAGTTCTTTGCAAATTTTATCTCATGTTGCTTATGTTTAAAAACATACATCAACAGTTCAGCTTCTCTTGATAGTAGATATGGAAAAGAATATTTTGTGAAGGGCTAAGGACTACCGCTATGTTGGAAATTGTGACTCAAATTTATTTGCTTGATCTTCTCCCTATAGGTTATGTTTAACTCCTTCATTGACCTAATAGTTTGGTTTCAGAGGGACATAGTACATAGTCCCTTCAATGGTTCGAGAGCTCATCGGAGGGACATGGTTACATTGTTGGGACAGTATCCCAAGTCTATCTGAAATCTCAATTGTCTGTCTCATTTTGGTGTAAATGTTGACTTTGGCAGGACTTAGATTGTAGTCTCTTTGACAAGCTGATGGAGTTGGTGAATGCAGCAGTGCCTTCTGTGGGACCTACTCATTTCGATGGGACGTAGTTATTGTCTTTTCAATGGTCTGATTACCATTTGTCTAGCTGGTAGTGGGGACCATGGTGGTGGATACAAATTACATCGGTAAGACATCTTTATATTAGTAAGAGAAATATGAAGTTCCCTTATTTGACCCACTGAGTTGGAGTTGGAGTCATACGGTATTGCGGGTGTCTAAGGGAGAATTTAGGCCATTGGAATTCCATGTCAGAGATGATGGTTGAACTGCCATCTTGGCTTTTATAAAATCAACAATTCGATGGTTAACGTAGAGGGGGGAGAGAGAAAAATAAATAGAGGAGATAACAAGAAGGAAAACAAACTAGTTGCTAGGTTTTTTGGTTAGATACAGAGGCGATCAATCAGAGAGAAAAGGAAAGAATGATTTGAGAAGCCCTTGATGGCTAAGTAGAGATATTTGCATTATAGATAGATACATATTATATTGTAGATGTATGTAATCATAGTTTAATTAAATAAATATCATTTGAGTTCCATTTTGTTGTGGACTGTTGTGTATTGTTTTTATTGTTTTTATCTATCTGTACTACATCATTTGGTATGAGAGTAGGTTTTCTGAGCATATAGAGGATACACCAGAACCTGTGGAAGGGGAAGTGGAAATAGTTGAAGAGGAGGTTCATGAGGTATTGCAGGTAAGGAAGAAAGTCATGAATAGCAAAGAACTTGAAACCGTTGTTTTAAAAAAAGGATACCACCATTTAGAGGAATGCCCAGAATTGAGGAAGTATTGGAGTGCTTTCGAGTGTTGATGAGGGAAGACCTAAGAAATGATATCAGGAATGAGGTGAGATGGGTTACTGGAGATTCTAGAGGCTCTGCAAGTGGAGAAGAAATTAAAGTGGAAGAACAACAACAAGGAAAAGAAGAAGGATAGCCTAAGGAAGTCGAAGAAGATAGATTTTTGAGGACTCTTGCGAAGAGTAACAAGGTAAATGTGCCTAATTTTTCTCAAATGTTTAATCCAAAAGAGTTAATTGACTAGATAGACAAACTAGAAGAATGTTTTGAATTGGAAGACATTAAAGACCCTCTGATGGTTAAGATAGCTCAAAAAAAATTAAGCGACATGTTACATTATGGTTGAAGAGATTGCAAAGAGAGCAAGTTGCTGATGGAGATTCTAGGATAACAAGGTGGAATCAAATGGTGACAAGACTGAAACATTAATTCATTCTTGGCAATTATGAAATGGAATTATTCAAATAGTTGTAGAACCTGAAACAGAAAGATATGAATGTAAAAGAGTACATGGAAGAGTTTTATAAGTTAACCATTCAGTCAGGGAGACATGATGTTGACAAGGAGAAGGTAGCTAGGTATGTGAATGGCTTACAGTATAACATTCAGGATGAGATGAGTATGGTGAAATTGACTTCAGTGGAAGAATCTTACCAATATGTGTTGAAGGTAGAAGAGAAGGTAATGAGAAAGCAAATAAACAATTCTAAAGGTTGAGGAAGATTTGTAGCTAAGAAAGGGCAGGTGAGCAATGAAAAATAAAACCAAATTGAAGAAGAACCCAAGCCTAGATCAAGCTAGGAAATGGGCTACAATATGAGGGAAAAGGATATACCAGCTAGAGGGCATGGTAGTAGCAACAGAGGCTAAATGGGCAAGTGTTATTAGTGTGGAGAAGTTGAACATCGTGCTTACAAATGTCCTCAAATATAAGAAGTCAACAAGAGGAGCACAACAAGAAACTATTTGGCATAGGAGGATGCAGAGAGTATTGCATCCGCGAAAGGTGAAGATCCTGAGGATGGTGAATCTCTCATGATGAGGAGAGTGTTGGTGAACCTGCAGGTGGCAGAGGAAGAACCATCCCAATGAAGGAGTCTCTTTTGAACTGTGTACAAATCTGGAGGTAAGTGTTGTAAAGTTATAGTGGATAGTGGTAGTACGGATAACCTAGTTTCTGAGAAAATGGTAAACAAGCTAGGTTTAAAAAGGTGTAAACACCCTAATCTGTACAAGGTTTCACAGTTACAAGAAGGGCATGAGATGACGATGAGTGAACAATGTTTAGTTACTTTCTAGATTGGTTCTTATAAAGATAAAGCGTTGTGTGATACAATGCCCATGAGTGTTTGTCATGTGTTGTTGGGTAAACAATGGCAAGTTTATAGGGAGGCCATTTATGATGGCAAAAAGAAGTGTACACCATATAGAAAGATGGTCAGAAGTATGTATTGAATCCTCTTAGGGAGAAGGCAAGGCAAAACAAAGAATCCAACTCCATTGTTTGTTGTAATGTTAAGAAGCAACGAATAGAGAAAGAGGAAGAGATTGGACACAATGATTTGAAGATGTTCAAAGGATAGGTTTCCAAAGAAAATAGTTGATTAGACCTCAAGTTCTTACATTAGCACCATAAAGTGGAACGAAATATAAGTCCAAAGGTTTTTAGAGAACAACAAGGTGAACCAATAGCAAGAAGTAATTCATAAATTCAACTCAATACAAATGGGTCTAACTACTTGAGTGTGAAGAATGGTGAAGGATGGAAGGATGGTAAAAGGAAAGCTCCCATGGACAAGGAGTATATTTGGATAAAAACAAGCATGGGATTATAGTCCTGTGCACATCTCAATGTTCTTGAGCTCTCTAACTCAGAAACATTTATTTACCCAGGGTGTCTGATGCAGAAGCATCTCAGGCAAATGGGCAATCTAGCATCATTCAAAAACATTTCATTTTTGTTTTGGTTGTTTTCTCTTGATAGTAGATATGGTAAAGAACATTATGCGAATGGCTAAAGACTACCGCTATGTTGCAAAATGTGACTCAAATTTACTGGCTTGATGTTCTCCCTATAGGTTATGTTTAACTTTGTCGACTTGACAGTTTCTTTTTGGCGGGACACAGTACATAGTCCTTTCGATGGTCTGAGAGTTCATTGATGGGAGGCGGTTGTATCATTGGTATATTATCCTGGGAAGTATCTTTGAAATCTTGATGTTCTAGATCTCATTTTAGTGTAACCAATTGACTTTGGTGGGACTTAGATTGTTGTCTCTTTGACGTGCTAATGGTGTTGGTCAATGCAGCAGTGCCTTCAGTGGGACCTGTTCATTTTGATGGGACATAGTTATTATCTCCTCGATGGTCCAATTACTGTTTCTCTAGCTGGTAGTGGGGACCAAGATGGTGGATCTACAAACTACATCGGTAAGACATATTCATATCGATAAGAGAAATATGAAGTCCCCCCGATATGACCCACTGAGTTGGAGTTGGAGTCCTGTAGTATTTCGGGTGTTGAAGGGAGCATTCAGGCCATTGGACTTCCATGTTAGAAATGACGGTTGAACTACCATCTTGGCTTAAGTTATAAAATCAACACTTCAATAGTTAACATAGAGGTGGGAGAGAGAAGAAGAAATAGAGGGGATAACAAGAAGGAAAATGAACATGTTGTTGGGTTTTTCAGTTAGATACAAAGGCGGTCAATCACAGAGAGAAGGAAAGAATCATTTGAGAATCCCTTGATGGCTAAGTAGATATATTTGCATTATAGATAGATACATATTATATTGTAGATGTATGTAATCACGGATTAATTAAATAAATATCATTTGAGTTTCATTTTGTTGTGGACTATTTTGTATTGTTTTTATTGTTTTTATCTGTCTGCACTGCATTAGTTGGTCTTCATTCCAAGGTCAGTTGCTAAAAATCCATGGACATATTTTTATTCAATGATCTTCATTTGAAGGTATTCAAATATTATATTCTTGCTATCTTTTTTGGAATGTACCTTCATTTGTAGGTACCTTTGTTCGATGGACCTTCGAATGAAGGTGATTACCTAGACACTTTTTGTGTTTACTTTAGAACTTCCTTAGAAAATCCAATTTCAATCCTCAGGTTGGACCTTCAAATATAATTAACTTCACAAGATAATTTGCAAGATTGTAGTCCTTGAAACGAGATTTCCAACAAGTATATTTTTTTATATTTTTTCATTTTATTATGTATTTAATTTTTAATTTTTACTGAACATAGGTTTTTCATCGAACATCAAGTTCTTCATTACACATAGGTGGAAAAATAGTGAAACATTGAAAAATATTTCCAAAAAATACATTTGCACTAGGTATTGATTTACTTGTTTCAACAAAAAATATTGAATTTCAATATATACACAAGTTATGTTTGACGGCATGCACCTATGTCCAAATCATAGTTACCCTGAATTCAAAAATCAACTAAAAAAATGTAATGTTTACGAAAAATTATGAAAAAATATCCATGCACTAGATATTGATGTTAAAAACCTATATTTTAAAAATTAGAATTTTATGCTTTATAGAAAAAAAGTTATGCTTGACGACATAAACATTAGTTTCTAAAAATGTTCTTTACTATTAAAAAATTAGTTATTAAAAGATACGTTAAAAGATTCATGATTTATTTCAAATATATATATCACTAGTTCACCATAGATCACTAGTTCGCATCATCTTTACCTATATGCGAGAGAGAGAGAGAATTGAAACACAAATCGCCACAGATCACTAGTTCTCATCATCTTGAAATTCTTAACAATTTAGCTACTATAGGTTTCAAAAAGTGAAGATTTAGTTAAAAATGTTGATATCAATGTCCATCTTGGTCAAAAAGTGGGAATCATTATTGTGGGATAACCCGTGGCAAATCATGATGTCATGGTAAGTTCCTAGGTTTTGTATTTGATTTTTTAGTGGGAACTTTGGGTTGTGGTTTATGATAATTTTCTAGATGAGTGACATGATTATTTTGCATTCTGAGCTTCTGATAATTATAATGTTGTTGTTGGAGTTTGGTTGGCATGAGATAATCAATTATACATCTATGCCATATTTGGGTGAGTCTAGATCTATAGATTTTGGAATTCATGTGTTAGAATGGTTAGTCTTTTGACTTGTTTCCAACAAAATGACTAAGGAACCTACACCTAGAGATGGATGTGAGTTCAACATGGACCTATTGAGGAGATTATGCTTTAAAAGAAGAATGATTTCATATAGCACTCTTGGTGCACTTAACAATGAATGATTTAATATTATTTCCCATCTAGTTTTTCAAATGTATTCTTTCTTTATGTCTAGTCTTCTCATGTTTTTTAAGTCTTGAGTTGTGGATGTCAATTCTAAGGACTTCTTTTGAGGAGTAGATGCATGATTATGTTTTTTTTTATCTCGTTATGTTAGATTCTTGAGTTGTGGCATCAATTTTAAGGACAATGTGTTTTGAAGAGTACAACAGATGGTTAGTGGCTTTGGGTATAATCCATTGTTGTGGGAATGGTTGTTTTACCTTTATTCAGTTTGAGAGTCTTACATATATTGCTTCTATGATGGTTAGATGTTGATATCTTTTCTATTTTAGGATTTAGGTGGAGATCTTAGTTATCACAACTTGAGCACATATTGGTGTTTATAGAAGTATGTCATTTGATTTGCAAGCTTTCTCTCTATGGTTTGTTGTGTATCCTATAGGATCTGTTCATTTCATGTTGGAGTTGAGATTTGTGTAGAGTTAATGATTTGGAGAAATTTAATCTTTGTCTTCAATGTGATGTGAAGAACTTGGGAAAGCTATGGTGATTAAGGGAAAGAGTTTTACAGTAGTTTTGTTTGTAAGTTTTTAAATTAGTGTGTTTTTGGACACTATGTGATAAAGGATTTAGCCATGTCCTCTATATGAGTGTTATTTGTGGATTCTTTGGATGCTTTGGTCTTGTTTCGACTAGACACTACCCATATAGTGGGAGTCTTAGGGAGGTATATGTGTGATTTGGATATCCTACAAAGGTCTCCAAGTTCTTTCCATGTCTATGTGCTTAATGTTATTATTGGGAATAGACTTTGTGTAGAATAGTGAATATACAAGGACTTCTAATTGTGGTCTGGGCTAGATAGGTTGACAGTAGAAGGTCTTCTTATGATGTGAACTCTATTTTTTAATTATTGCTAGTTTGATGTGTTAGCAATATATTATGATCATTATTTCAGTTGTTGTTGAGCATTTGGTAAATACTCTATCTAGAGGCAATGAATTTGAAGGTGTATGTGTTTAGGTTGAATCATGACATTCAGAGTGTGATATTTATTTTGGTTTCATATCTTTCATGATTGGGCATGAAGGAGGATGAGAGTGTCGTGGTTGAGATATTTGTCACTTGATAAATTTGTAGATGCTTGGTTGCACTCATGACCATATGAGAGTCAAATGTTGTAGCATGTGTATACCCTTGGCAATTAGTTTACTATTTGTTGGTGTTCCCTTTTTCTCTTGGAACATATATGACAAGTGGGAGAATGTTGGAATTAGGTGTGTCATACACCTTGCAATTCCTTAAATTCAAAAATTTCAAATTATTTATTATATTTTTTGTTCTCATAAAATAGAATGTTCCATATTATACCTTGGCCATTATGCCATGTGTAATTATTGGCATTTACGTGTGTAAATATATTTGTAAAAGAATATCTTGTCATGAATGATGTGTAAGAGCAACTATGACAAAGATAGTGGTTATGACACATGTAAGAGCATAAATATAGGGATTCACAAAATAGAATAGAAATCTTGACCATCATTATGATGTATAAAAAGCATCCATAGCATTTTAAGAGTTTCAAGGAAAAATCTTTGATGATGTGTAAAAAGTGGGTTGTCCCTCATAACTACATTTCAACCAAAATCTCCAATAGCTCTCAAAAGTAATAGGCTATCCATATCTTCAATAAAATGAAGATAAGCATTTTTATCAATAGAACTAAAGATCTCAATAAACTCTCACTGTGCACATAAGACAGGTATTAGGAGCTCCTCATGACACCACCAATCATTAAAGATCATCCATAAAAAAATAATACATCCACATCACTACGAAATTTCCCAATGAAGGTGGTCTCAAGCTACACATGGAACTATGATAATTATCTCCTAATTAAAGTTCACCCATGGTCCTCATAGAATCAATCAACATGACTACAACACTAACAGATCTCAAAGTAGAACCATGATATTTAACCAAGAAGATATGACTAACTATGAAACTACACAAAGCTCCCACTAAACCACAAATTAGAGCCTATCATGCTACCATAATTCATAGTTATAGGTCTCAAAATATAACTCTCCTAGGCAATACAAACACCATCTCTCTAACTCATAGAAATAAACATACCAATGCACCAAGGAAACCAAGAAATACCAACCCAATAGAATCCACATGAAATAACCTAGAATATCTACACACATGTAACATATTGAAGGTGACAGAAAAGCATGGCCAATGTCCCAAAGAAAACTAACAAAACCACAAAACACATAGATCTCAAGTAGTAAAATAAATAGATTCACCACCACATTAGTAACATCAAAATAGAGAAAATAACATTAAGATTATCCCTAACTCAAATACCAAATAAACTCTAGATCCAATTTACTACAAACCCATAACAAAGTAATCATAATTTAGGAATCCAACAAGCAACTCTATAGAAATGTTAAGTGATGACGCACATACTGAGACTTCCAAACCTAAGAAGGCTACAACAAAGCTCCTTAAACCATGCATGAAGCATGCATGCAAATTTTTAAATGTCTCCATCTGGAAAATCTTAGAACAACAATCCATTCATAGATCTACAAAATCATGGATTTTTCTTAACATGTAAAACCTACAAAACCATCCATGCAAATTTGAATCCATTTAAACATCTAGAGACCCACAAATGTAATAAACACCAATAATGAAATGTCACAAATAAGCATAAACATAGAGCTACAAAACCCATAGATCCAAAATAAGATGAACCTACAATATGGAAGTACAAATCCAAAAGGATTAGAGTGTTCTCTATTATATCCAAGCCTCCGAAAGACCAATTCCATAGCCATCACTAATACATCCAAATGGAGGAACTAAATTGTCCACTTAAGCTTCTAAGTCACCAATTAAACAACCAAATCCACAACCCACAAGAAACCAAGGGATTATCACCTAGTTCTTTAATCAAACTAGGGGTTGAAACCATGAACCCAACATAAGCACTCGATATGGTAGTCAACACAACTAGTTCATTCTCATGTGTCTAGGAGGTCAAAAATAGGCATCTGGAAAAAAGAACACTCTTCCACTACAAATTACCATGGGATAAATAAAAACCACCACCATATTAGAGGGTAATAACATATTGTCAAACATAATCTCTAAGTCACAATCATTTAACACAGAAATACATGATCAGCGCCATTTGTTACCTATCTGCCATTCCACTAGTGCTTGCCAAACTATTTCTTGAAATAAAAAAACCAAATCCACTGCAAAAACCCACTTATATAATCATTTGAATAACCACTTAGTTCTTTCCAATAAATTCCCACATGCTTTCCAAGTTCAATAAATCAGAATAGTGGATAACCCAAAACTCATAAAACAAAACTAAGGAATACCTAGAACTCTAAAATCAAAATATAAAGAATTACCCAAAACTAAATCACCATGGATCACTCACATAAAATGAAATGAAAGCACATGCAACCATAGAACCACCTTCACTCTGATACTAAATGTTACAAAAAGTACCCACAAAAGCCTTATAAAACATAATTATTAACCACTGCAAGCATTTCAACATTAACCCTTCGAGGAGGTTAACACACTAATTGGATCTATAGAAATTTTAGTAGAATTCTATTACGTAAACAACACTTAGAAAAGAATGATAGAAGTAAAAGGAAAATCAACCACAAGAACAAAATGAATAAGATATACCCTAGGGAAACCCTTTGAAGAAAAAACCTAACATCCAAAGCACCAAACCAATGTATTATTTAACAATAATGAACCTATTACACTATAATATTAGACTCTTCCCTCCATAGAGATCAACAAAATCTTGCTCTAGTAAAAGTCTAACAACATAAACCTATGAAATTATTTTCTCTCTCCTCCTTCTTAACATTATCCTAAGGCCTCAATATAATGGCAAATACAATACAAGACACCATAATTACCAATATCATAAATGAAGTGCAAATACCATAGCCCAAGTAGTCAATATGCAAGGGAGACCTCATGACATGTGTCTAAGAGTTACAACGAATCCAACTTTATTAGAGGATAAAAAATAACTCACTAGAGGAAAAAATAACAAGTCCCCAAGACCAAAAATGACAACCCACTTTTTACACATCATCAAAGATGTTTTATAACAACTCTTACAATGTCATAGATGCTTCTTACACATCATAATGATGGCCAATATTCTTATTCTATTTTCTAAATCCCTATAATAATTATCATACATGCGTCATAACCACTATCATTGTCATATGTGCTCTTACACATCATTCATGACAAAATATTCTTTTACAAATATATTTATAGACATTAATGAGAATAATTACACATGGCATAGTGGCCAAGGCATATAGTGCGCATTCATGAGAACATATAAATTAATAAATAATTAAATAATCTAAACATTAGGACTTACAAGGTGTATGACACACCTAATCCCCAAACATATGACACTAATTACAATAGTGCATAGTACTATCATATCTACCCTAGCTTATATTATAGTCTAATTAGTTTCTTTCTTAATTATTTTATGACTTTGGTAATATCACTCAACATCATTATATGTGGCACACAATTCTTAAACTCTAACTATACCATAGAAGCACAAAAGAATGATGAATTTAGAAAGAACAGAAATAATGTTTATAAGATACAATAGCTTAGTATAAGTCTCTGACCACTCCTCAAATTATTCATCTCTAGGCCAATCTACTTCTAGGATCATTTTCCTTTTATTCATGTTGGTAATATACCAAGCATCTAAATCAACTCTAGCCTCTCTAATAAAGTCATCCATTTTTGTTTCAAGGGATAGGGCCTCGTCAATTTGATAACAACACAACATGGGGTCCACGTTTTCTTCTTTTAGCAAAGGGCTAAGAAAAAATATTAAGCCATCAAATTCATCCTTCCAACTTCACATTATCTTTTTATTCCCATTTGGTTCTTCCATGGTAGGGATGCTATAGGGAATAAGACATTGGAGCTCCTTTGATTTTTCTTTTAGTATAGTATTTATATTGTTTACAAATGAATTACATCATATAATAATCCATATACTTCATATGTCTCTATAATTCTGTTGGAGCTCCTAATTTTGGCATTCATATAAATGGTCATCATTTATACAACTCTAGGAAACCACTTCATTTTAGTTAAACTAAATTTAGGATCATATCCTAAATCTAATCTATGGCCTTTGAATGTTTGTATTGTATTTCCAAAATTCATCTACAATCTAACTAGCACTTTCCATGGCTTTTCCCCTTGCAAAGATCTGACTATCCACTTCACTACTAGGGAAATGCCATGTTTTTTTAGATCTTTAAGACCTAATCCCCCCTAAAACTTGTCCATACAACACCAATTCCATTTTACCAAATGTTTCTTCCTCTTACCTTTCCCATTTGACCGCAAAAAACATTTAATTTTTTTTTTGTATTTCATTCACTTGATAGCTACTGAATAGCCAAACAGAGGCATAGTAAAGACTATAAGAAGAAAAGATTTTTTGGCATATTTAAATATTGCCACCTAGGGACATGAATTACTTATTCAATCCATCCAACTTTTATTAATTTTAGTTTTGATCCATAGCCACATCTCTTTTAAATTGGGACTAATAACGAAGGGAATCCCCATGTATGTGATTTGTTTATTTGGGTCCCCCGACTGAAAGTCCGTTTTGTTATACCACACTAGAGGTGTATCAATCCATCCAACCATGATGGATTTGACATTAGACACCTTTCCCTAGAGGCAAGATAGAAAAAGTCAAGCTTCTTTATAATATTTAATACATTCTCTTCTTCAAATTCCACAAAAATTGTAGTATCATCTGCAAACAGGATATTAGGAAGATCCCTCTTGTCAGGTAGTGTTATGCCTTTAATTCTAGGGATAATTTATTACTCCCTTAAGAGGTAATGAATAGCATCAGATGTAATTACAAATAATGCAAAAGCTCGAGGGAAACCTTGCCTTATTGATCTTTCTAGGACAAATGTCTCAGAAAGGCTTCCATTTACATCAACTTGTGCCACTGCATCACAGAACAAAATATTGACCATCTTGCAAAATTCATTACAGAAGCCAAATGTTTCCAAGGTCATTAATAGGAATGTGCATTCAACCCTATCATAGGCTTTCTCAAAATGTAGTACTAGCATAGCAAAGGTCTTCTTGGAATATCTTGCCCATTTCATAGCCTCCCAGCTAGTAATCAAATTTTCTAATATATACCTTCATTTGATAAAGCTAGTTTGGTTGTTATTTATAAACTTGGGAAGGACGTAAATCAACCTCAAAGCTATGATCTTGGCTAAGATTTCATAGGAAACATTCAATAGGGTGATAGGCCTCTAGTTCTTCAACAAAATTTTATCTCCTTCCTTTGAGAACAGTTTAAAAATCCCATTATTAACATTCTCACCCAATGAACCTCTAGTAAGTGTTTCCTTGTATGCTTGAAGTTGATCCTCACAGATCCAGTCAACTTTAGTTTTATAGGACTCAATAGGGAGTCCATCATCCCTAGGTGATTTGTCATTATTTAATGTTAAAATAGCTTTCCTTATCTCATCTTTAGTTATCTCCATCTTAAGTCTATCCTTGTCTTCTTCTGTAATCCTCCTTGGTAACATTTTTTAATGCATGCTCTAGCCTTGTTATTGTCCTCATTGTTCCCTTCTGATGTAAAAAGACTTTTATAGTATTGTTACCAAGTTGTACTTGATAGCCCAATTAGGCTGGGCTATAACAGTTGTTTTCTAATGCTTTCAAGAAGCAAGTGACTTCAAATGAAGTAGGAAGGAAGAGAATATTAGATCAAAATAGTCAAGAGAAAGGCTTCAGCCTCAACATTTTATCTAACATGTTTGTTCACTATGCAGATACAGGTACCTAAAGACCATATATCAAAAAAATAGAAAAATAAATTTTTGGCAGGGTCATAACTCCTTGCTACTTTATCAGAATTCAAAGTTTTTGGACTCGTTAGAAAGATAAACCAATTATCTAGTTCAAGTTGCAAGTTACTAAGTCTAATGCCAATGCTACCTCAAGGTGGTTTGCCCTGATTCCGCTCTGAAGGCCTCCAAAAATGCAATTTACTAAGATGTAGAAAATATCAAAAATATATATATTTTTGACATTTTCCCAAAAATACCATTCTGGACTTGATTAGAAGTCTTTCAAGGTACACAAAAATAGGAGAGGAGTCAAATTGAAGTGCAAGGTCATGCATGGAGAGATGTTTGGAGTTCTATTTTTAACATGACTATTTTTGGTAGTTTGTTGGTCAAGGACTTTGAGACTTGGAGTTCCGAGCTATTTTTGCTCATCTTGGAGGAGTTTTGGGGCCTAAATTTTATGATTTTCACTTGTGCTCGCCCATCAACTTGGAGTTACTTTTTCAAACTCATTTATGAATATTTTTTAGTTCAGTTGAGCTGGAGTGACTTCACATTCTTTTTTTTGGGGATAGTTTTGTATTATATGAGAAAAAAGCTTATGTTTTTTTCCATTAGTTCTTACTTTTTTTTGCCTTTGCACAATAGCAAAGAAGAGATTGTCTTGTAACTCAATTTATTTTTTATAGTTTATTCAGCAGTAGTAGTTCATTTTTCAGTAGATTCATTATTGTTATGCAGAGATTCCTTTCAGTTTCTAATACAATCAGGGGTTCTTTCTGAATTCAAGTGTCTTGTTCATTGTGTGAGTGATTTGATGAGAATTTGTTGTGTTTTACTTTAAAACCTCTGAATTCTTTTTCTCATTTATTAGATGCAAGTATATAACATTTCATCTTATTATAGGTCATAGTTTGTGCAAGAATTTGTCATGTCTTTCTATGAAATACTTATGTAATCAGATTGATCAGTTTGGATTGTAAGAGCAGGTTTATTAGAAGGTGTTTGTGAGTTGTATTGCAATTCTAAGTTCAAATATTGGTGCATCAACCCCTTTACATAGATTTTCTATTCAGTTTTTAGTTTATGTAAAGTTTCTTCTATCTTTTTCCTCCACCAATTTATAGATCTAATGGGCATTTAAAGGGAGGTGACTCTTCTGGAGGTTCATTCTCGAAACAGACAAACCCACAATCTGATAATGTTCCCATGCAACAAGTATATGAAGAATTTTTTTTTTATATCCTCTTGGTTAGTAATGGTGTTACCTTTGACACAAATCTTATCAATCTGATCCTTCACCCCTTTGTCCTTTATATACCTAAAGAAAAATTTTGTGCCTTTATTACCATTATTAAGCTAGGTTAATTTTGCTCTCACTTTGAGCCCTTGAATTTTATGTTCTTGCAACTTCCTTAGGGATTTTTTGGCTAGGGAGAGTTCTTCACATAGGCTTTCATTTAATGGTTTTAGTTGTAAGCAGTGTTCATCTTTTAACAATTTATCTTGTAAAACATTTTCCTCTCTTCTCCTATCCATGGCTCGCTTCCTTCCTATGGTCTAAACTATTACTCACTAGCTTTTAACATTGATCTCCCATTTCTCAATCTCACTCAGATCCTTTAGCATCCACTTATTAATTTATCTAAGTGTAAATATTGCTTCCCTACAGTCATCATCCTCCAGTAGCTTGGTGTTAAGAAAGAAGCAATTTTCATTTTTGCTCTTCTTAGGTGGGGCCTCCTTCTAATATAATGTTTGCCCTAATGGGGTGGTGATCAGATAGTGGGTAAGGGAAAACCCTGACCTTACCATCATCCAAACTAGGTTCAAAGCTAAAGTAATCTCTATTTGTGTAGAACCAGTCCAGTCTACAATATATTCTTCTTCCCCCTTTTTTGTGCATTACACCATGTATACTAGATTGTGGAGTTGTCTTTATTTAGTCCTTTAATAGGGTCAAACAGATTAAGTTTAGCCTTCATCCTTTACTTGAAGTACTTTTCATTTCCCTTCCTATCCATGTTGATACCTCCACTTTTATCCTCCTTATGCTTAATTATGTTGGAATCCCCTCCCAATATCTAGGGAAACTCATGTAAGTTGCACAACCATTTCCATAGACTAATCCTATCCCTATAGTCATTGGGAGCATAAATGGAGCATCTTCCCGATTTCTACTCCCCTTTCTCAATCTTAACCAACACTATCGTATTATAGGGTGATGAACCATATTCAGTGACATGTTGAGCCTAAACTATACTAAAACACTATACTAAATAAATGAGTCTACAATATATGGAAGTACAAATCTAAAAGGATTAGAGTGTTGTCTAGGAAATCTAAGCCATCCAAATACCAATTCCACAACCATCACTAATACATGCAAATGGAGGAACCAAATTGTCCACTTGAGCTTCTAAGTCACTAAACAACCAAATCCACAACCCACATGCAACCAAGGGCTAATCATCTAGTTCTTTAATCAAACTAGGGGTTCAAACCATGAACCCAACTTAAGAACTCGATATGGTAGTCAACACAACTAGTTCTTTACCATGTGTCCAGGAGGCCAAAAATAGGCACCTAGAACAAGAACACTCTTCCACTGTAAATTACCATGGGATAAAGGAAAACCACCACCATATTAGAGGGTAATCACATATTGTCAAACAAAATCTCTAAGTCACAATCATTTAACACATTTTACATGATCAACTCCATTAGTTACCTATCTTCCATTCCAATAGTGCTTGACACAATATTTCTTGATATAAAAAAACTAAATCCACTGCAAAATCCCACTTATATAATGATTTTAATAACCACTGAGTTCCTTCCAATAAATTCCCACATGCTTTCTGGTGTAGGAGCACCTTCTCTATGGTGCAAGAGTCATGTTTATGTTTTCAATAAGGCTTTTTAAGCCCCATCATGTTTGTAATAAGGTTTTTGTCAATTTGGTCACTAGACCTATGTAGACCATGTTTTGGTCAGGTTTGATGTAATAACACAATGAAAATATGTAGTTTTCTTGTGAGAGGAGACAACCAACAGCTAACTAACTTTCAAAGTAGTTTGTACGGTTGGGAGGAATGTAACTAATGTCTCAAGCCTTCTATAGGTGAAGCATGATGTAACCAGAAGGGGGAGAGCATGAATGAATGAAGATCCAGAGTTTTTGGGTGTGTTGAAACACTGTGTCCTTCTAAGTAATTCTATGTAGTAGTCTTTCTATATGGTCTGTCCAAATAGTTGTTCATATAAGACTGATTAGAAATATTCATATAGTGAAGTAGCTTTCATTTAAGAGTAGTCTGGTGCCTAGAAGTGTTGTAGTTTGTGAGTTTTTGTTCTTTTTTGAGAGACTGTTATGAAAACCTAGAAACTAGGGTTTTGGTGAACAAATGGATTGTTATTCCTCTATCCACAGAAAGCAAGATTCTCATTTTCAATGTGATGGAGGAATATAGTGTACATTTTGTGTGTTTTGCAATTTTGGATCAAACACCCAAGGATCCAAGGAGTTTGGCATGAGTTGACTAGGCATCTCTATGTGACTAGTCTTTGAAACGATAGGCAAAGTGTTGTTATGTGAGTGGCCAAATTGACAGATGATCAAGGTGTTTGTAGGGGATTGTAGACCCTTCTGTGCTATCAAGTCTTTGTTTCTATTTCTGGTTTGGTGTCTACGGAGTTTCAAAGTAGCAGAGTTGCCATTGGTGTAACACAGCCCTCAAAGAAACATACATCGGCGCAAGTTTCATATCGGTTCACCGAATGTACATTGTGAATGTATATCGCAAAAGCATGTTGAGAATGTATCTTGAGAATGTATCTTGAGAATGTATCTCGAGAATGTATCTTGAGAATGTATCTTGAGAATGCATATCGCAAATGTATGTTGAGAATGTATATTGTGAATGTATCTTTCATTGGATACAAATAGTGACAGGCCGTAGTGGTGAAACCAGGGTGGAGAGACATTAGTCTACCAATAATAGAAAGTCAAGTAAAGCATATCGATGTATCAAGAGGACATACAAGGAGTTTGCCGATGAAGGAAGTCTTGCCGACAAAGTCACAACTAACTGCCACTGTTAAAGCAAGTGGATACTTAACCACCATTGGGGTATCAGTGGGAGGTTTGAAGATGCCACCGATAGCAGAAGTCTCTCCAAAGACAAAGTGGAGTTGACTATCTGGGAGAGTTGTGAGATCAGCCAGAGAAATAGTAAGGTGGCCGACGGGGTCTTTTTGGCCAATGAGAATAGATCGCTGAGACGTAAGACGGTCTCACACCGATCAAATTTGTTGATCAATTGTTTGCTTCCTCTGTGTGTTTTGCATCATATTTCTATCAGAGCCAATATTTGAATTGGAGTAGTGTATGTCAGACACAGAGATAGAAACTGAGGCTAGCACAATGCCTCCCAAGTCTATGAGCAAAGAAGCCATCAAGAGGATGGTAGAGGAGATGCTTGAAGCAAGGCTGAAAGAAGAGAGGCCCAAGGGTAAGAGTAAAGAGGATGGAAGTGCTTCTGATGTAGAAGAAGAAGAAGAGGTAGATGAGAGCCCTCAAGGACAAGATATGTCTGTAGACCAAAAGACATTCTTGAATGCACTCAAAGGTGCTCATGGAGATAGTGGCGATCCAAAGATGGATGTTCCTACATTCAATGGGAAACTAGATGGAGATGCCCTCATGGATTGGATTGAAGCCATGTGCAACTATTTTGACTTTAAGGAGTATAGTGACAGCAAGAAAGTCATGTTTGCTAAGACAAGACTAAGAGGTTCTACCCTAGTTTGGTGGAACTATATGCAAGGTGAAAGAGAGAAAGTTGGAAAGAACCCTATCACCAAATGGAGTAGAATGGTGGCCATGCTAAGAGACAAGTTCATGCCATCTAATTATGAGTTGCAGACCATTAGGAAGTTTAATCATCTCAGACAAAAGGATATGGATGTGGCTACATATACTAAAGAATTTCATAGATTGAGCATGAGAGCCAATCACAAGGAGGAGGAGAAACATCTGGTGGCTAGATATCTCGATGGTTTGAGGTATAACATACAAGATGAATTCAATATGGTAGTTCCTAAAATAGTAGATGAGTGTTTTCTATTAGCCTCCAGGGATGAGGAAAAGTTGAAAGGAAAGAGTGATCAAAACACCAGAGGAAGAGGTGGTAGAAATAATAGGGGAAGAGGCAGTTTTGGTAGAGGACAGTCAAGTAGAAATGAAAACCCAAGTCAAAAAGAGTCTCATTTTGATGTAGAACATAGAGGTGGTTTCAGAGGTTGGAGAAGACCAAATGGTAGAGGTAGAAATGGTGGTGTAGGCAGAGGACTTGGAGTTTTCACTGGTATATGCTATGGCTGCAATCAAGTAGGCCATACCATGAGCAAATGCCTTGAGAAGGCAACTAGTTCCCATGATGGTGGAAGAAGGAATCAATTGTTGAAAGATGATGATTGCCAAATTGTGAATTCACCCATTAGTAGTGCTGCACTAGTCCTTGAAGGAGAGAGCATGATGATCAAGAGAACCTTGATGAAGATGCCATTGAAGCAAGAGCCCCCACAAAGGAAGACCCTCTTCAGAACCCAAGGTAAAGCATATGGTAAGATTTGTAAAATCACTGTTGATTTAGGTTCTACTGAGAATGTAGTATCTACTAAAATGGTAGACAAGTGTAAGTTGAAAAGGCTGCCCCATGTTAGTCCTCATAAGATCTCTTGGTTGAATAAGAATAAAAATTACATGATAGAAGAACAAACCCGGGTTGAGTTTGAGATAGGTGATTATAAGGACAAGGTACTATGTGAGATTATTCCTATGGATGCTTGTCACCTTCTTCTTGGATGTCCATGGTAGTATGATGTGAAGGCACAACATGATGGTGAGAAGAACACATACCTCATCACCAAGACTGGAAGGAAGTTTAGGATGGATCCTATGCAAGCGCAGACTGGAGAGAAGAGTAATGACACCAATGTCATGATGGTTAGTGGTAAAGAGTTCTTACACCTCATGAAGGAGAAGGATAGCCAAGGGTATGCCTTGATAATGAAGCCTAAAGATGAATCAGGTCAATAAGACAAAAAGTAGAAAGAGATTCCACTAGAAGTGCAACAATTGTTGGATAAGTACCAAGATCTTGTGGTAGAGGATACTCCTAACTCCTTACCACCCATAAGAGCTATAAGTCATCAAATTGACTTGATTCCAGGTGCCACATTGCCCAATAAGGCTGCCTATAAATTGACACCACAACAAAATGAAGAGGTGAGTAGACAAATTCAAGAACTCTTAGAGAAAGGATTGAATAGAAAGAGTCTTAGTCCATGTGCAGTCCCTAGTGTACTCACTCCAAAGAAAGATGGGAAGTGGAGACTATGTATAGATTCAAGGGCCATAAATAAGATCACAATAAGGTATAGATTCCCTATGCCAAGGATTGAGGATATTTTGGACTATCTTGGAGGATCATGTTACTATTCAAAGATTGATTTGAAATCTGGTTATCATCAAATTAGAATTAGGCACGGAGATGAGTGGAAGACTGCCTTCAAGACAAATGAAGGTCTCTATGAGTGGCTTGTCATGCCATTCGGCCTTAGAAATGCTCCAAGAACATTCATGAGTTTGATGAATGAGGTACTTGTTGAATTCATTGGCAAATTTGTAATTGTTTATCTTGATGACATACTTATTTTCAGCAGGACAAAAGAAGAACATGTGAAGCATCTTGGACAAGTGATGAAGAAGTTGCATGAGAGTAAGTTGATGATCAACTTGGATAAGTGTGAGTTCATGAAAACTAAACTTGTGTACCTAGGTTTTGTGATTTCAAATGGTTGTTTGAAGATGGACCCCACAAAGGTTGAGGCCATTCTCAATTGACCTACTCCTAAGATAGTGGGAGATGTTTGAAGTTTCCATGGCTTGGCAACTTTTTATAGGAAGTTCATTAGAGGATTCAGTCACATAAGTGCTCCTATTCTCAACACCATCAAGGATGGAATAAAGTGCAAATTTCAATGGATAAAGCAAGTAGATGATAGCTTTGAATTATTAAAAAGGAAAGTGGTTGCATTACCTACATTGGTGCTCCCATGTTTTGACAAAGTTTTTGTCATGGAATGTGATGCAAGTTAGAAAGAAATAGGTGTTGTTCTCAATCATGATGGACATCTAGTGGCCTTTTTTTTAGAGAAGTTGAATGAGGCTAAACAAAGGTATTCTACCTATGATCTAGAGGTTTATGCCATGGTGCAAGCTCTCAAAAAGTGGACACTATTTTCTACCCAAAGAGTTCATTGATTTTACTGATAACCATGCTCTTAGCTTCCTAAATAGTCAAGAAAAGTTGAATCATAGGCATGTTAAGTGGATGGAACAATTACAGGCCTATACCTTCACTATTAAGCATAAAAAGTGTGTTGCCAACAAAGTGGCTGATGCTTTAAGTAGAAGGATGCTGATCATACAGGAAGTACAGATGGAAAGCATGGGGATAGATTGTTTGAAGGAGTTATACAAGGAGGATGCAGATTTCAAGGCTGCTTATGAAGTTTGTGCTAGTTTGGCTAACACTTTTCATGGTGAATATTTAGATTTTGTGCTATAGGAAGGTCTCTTATTCAAAGGCAGTTTGCTATGTGTTCCTAAATGTTCAATGAGGGATAACATCATCAAAGAGAAGCACAATGGAACCTTAGGAGGACACTTTGGGTTGGACAAGACTTTGGAACAAGTCACTAGATTCTACTATTGGCCAAAAGTAAAGTCGGATGTAAGGAGATATGTTGCAAGTTGTACCATATGTCAAAAAGCCAAAGGTATGTCTTCTAATGCTAGTTTGTACCAACCCCTTCCAATTCCCAACAAGCCTTGGGACAACATTAGTATGGATTTTGTACTTGGTCTTCCTAAGATAGCAAGGGGTGTGGACAATGTTTTTGTCATTGTGGACATATTTAGTAAGATGGCTCATTTTGTGCCATGCAAATGCACAAATGATGCATCTCACATTGCTAGTCTCTTTTTTAGAGAAGTGGTCAGAATCCATGGTTTGCCCCTTTCAATTGTCACTGATAGAGACTCCAAGTTTTTTGGTCATTTTTGGAGGACCTTATGGAGAAAATTAGGAACACAATTGTCTTTCTCATCAACCTACCATCCCCAAACTAATGGTCAGACTGAGGTTGTTAACAGGTCCTTAGGAAACTTTCTAGGATGCCTTACCAAATAGCATGGGTTGGCATGGGACTTGATTATCAGTCAAGCTGAGTATGCTTATAATGATTCGATGAATAGAAGTATTGGGAAGAGTCCATTTGAAATTGCTTATGGTTTCCATCCAAGAGGACCACTTGAACTCAAAGACCTATAAGGTTGGGATAAGAGGAGTGCTCTAGGAGAAGATTTTGCTGCCACCATGAAGGCAATTCATGATCAAGTCAAAGTTCAGTTGGAAAAGACAGTCTCCAAATACAAGGATAGGGCAAATCTAAAAAGGAGAGATGTACAGTTCAAGGTGGGAGATTTGGTGATGGGATATCTAAGGAAGGAAAGGCTACCTAAAGGATAGCCAACCAAACTTCTGATGAAGAAAATAGGACCGTACAAGGTAGTACATAAGTTTGGTCCAAATGCTTATGAAATAGAATTGCCATCCAGTCTTGGTATTTCTCCCGTATTCAATGTTTCAGACTTATTTCCATTCAGACCTCCATTGAATGCTGAAGATGGATCAGATGTTGTGATTGAAGATGAAGATTGTGTCAGAGATCTACCTCCAAGTAAGCCTTTACAATTGGAACTCATCTTAGATTCCAAGACTGTCAAAAAGACAAGGAAAGGTGTGTACAAGGAGTACTTGGTCAAGGGGAAGGATCTTCTTAATTCAGAAGCTACATGGATGAGTGAGGCAGACATTTTGAAGCATGGGAAGACACTTCAACAGTTAGCAACTCAAGGGACTTGAGTTTTTCCTGCAGGGGGAGTATGGTGCAGGAGCACCTCCTCTATGGTGCAGGATTCATGTTTATGTTTTCAATAAGGATTTTTAAATGCCATAATGTTTGTAATAAGGTTTTTGTCAATTTGGTCACTAGACCTATGTAGACCATGTTTTGGTCAGGTTTGATGTAATAACACAATGAAAATATGTAGTTTTCTTGTGAGAGGAGACAACCAACAGCTAACTAACTTTCAAAGCAGTTTGTACGGTTGGGAGGAATGTAACTGATGTCTCAAGCCTTCTATAGGTGAAGCATGATGTAACCAGAAGGGGGAGAGCATGAATGAATGAAGATCCAGAGTTTTTGGGTGTGTTGAAACACTGTGTCTTTCTAAGTAATTCTATGTAGTAGTCTTTTTGTATGGTCTATACGGATAGTTGTTCATCTAAGACTCATTAGAAATGTTCATATAGTGAAGTAACTTTCATTTAAGAGTAGTCTGATGCCTAGAAGTGTTGTAGTTTGTGAGTTTTTGTTCTTTTTGCAGAGACTATTCTGAAAACCTAGAAACTAGGGTTTTGGTGAACAAATGGACTGTTATTCCTCTGTCTACTGAAAGCAAGATTCTCATTTTCAGTGTGATGGGGGAATACAGTGTACATTTTGTGTTTTCTGCAGTTTTGGATCAAACACCCAAGGATCCAAGGAGTTTGGCATGAGTTGACTAGGCATCTCTATGTGACTAGTCTTTGAAATGATAGGCAAAGTGTTGTATGTGAGTGGCCAAATTGATGGATGATCAAGGTGTTTGCAAGGGATTGTAGACCCTTCCGTGCTGTCAAGTCTTTGTTTCTATTTTTGGTTTGGTGTTTGCGGAGTTGCAAAGTAGCAGAGTTGCCATTGGTGTAACACAACCCTCGAAGAAATATACATTGGCGCAAGTTTAGTATCGGTTCACCGAATGTACATTGCGAATGTATATCATAAAATCATGTTGAGAATGTATCTTGAGAATGTATCTTGAGAATGCATATCGCAAATGTATGTTGAGAATGTATATTGTGAATGTATCTTTCGTTGGATACAAACAGTGACCAGCCGTAGCGGTGAAATCAGGGTGGAGAGACTTTAGTCTACCGATAATAGCAAGTCAAGTAAAGCATATGCTAAGTTAGTATATCAGCATATCGGGAGGACATACAAGGAGTTCACCAATGAAGGAAGTCTTGCTGACAAAGTCATGACTAACTGCCATGGTTAAAGCAAGTGGATACTTAACCACCATCGGGGTATCGGCAGGAGGTTTGAAGACGCCAACAATAGAGGAAGTCTCTCTGAAGACAAAGTGGAGTTGACTATTGGGGAGAGTTGAGAGATCGGCCAGAGAAATAGTAAAGTGGCTGACAGCGTTTGTTTGGCCAATGAGAATAGATCACTGAGATGTAAGATGGTCTCACACTGATTAAGTTTGTTGATCAATTGTTCACTTCCTTTGTGCGCTCTGCATCACTTTCCAAGATCAATAAATCAAAATAGAGGAATACCCAAAACTCATAAAACAAAGCTAAGGATTACCTAGAACCATATCACCATGGATCACTCACATAAAATGAAATGAAAGCACATGTAACTATAGAACCACCTTCACTCTGATACTAAATGTCAGGAAAAGTACCCACAAAATCCTTATTAATTAAACCATATTAAATATACTTATAAAGCATTGCAAGCATTTTCACATTAACCCTTTGAGGAGGTTAACACATTAATTAGAACTATAAAAATTTTAGTACCATTCTAGTATGTAAACAACACTTAGAAAAGAATGATATAAGTAAAAGGAAAATCAACCACAAGAATAAAATGAATAAGATTTACCCTAGGGAAACCCTTTCAAGAAAAAACCTAGCCTCCAAAGCACCAAACCAATGTATTATTTAACAAAAATGAACCTGTTACAATATAATATCAGACTCTTCTCTCCATAGAGCTCAACATCATCTAGCTCTGGTAAACATACAACAACATAAAATCACAAAAACCTTTTCTCTTCTCCTCCTCCTTACCATTATCCTAAGGCCTCAATATATAGGCCCAAATACAATACAAGATACCATAATTAACAATATCATAAATGAAGTACTAATACCATAGCCCAAGTAGTCAATATGCAAGGGAGACCTCATGACATGTGTCTAAGAGTTACAACAATCTTTATAGAATCCTCAAGACCTATCTCATGAACTTGGGAATCCAAATTTACTAGAGGATAAAAATAACCCACTAGAGGAAAAAATAACAACTCCCCAAGTCCAAAAATGACAACCCACGTTTTACACGTCATCAAAGATGTTTTATTACACCTCTTACAATGTCATAGATGCTTATTACACATGATAATGATGGTCAAGATTCCTAGTCTATTTTGTAAATCCCTATAATAATTCTCATACATGTGTCATAACCACTATCATTGTCATATGTGCTCTTGCACATCATTCATAACAAAATATTCTTTTACGAATATATTTATAGACATTAATATGAATAATTACACATGGCATAGTGGCCAAGGCATATAGTGGGGCATCCAAATTCATGAGAACACATAAATTAATAAATAATTAGATAATCCAAACATTAGGACTTACAAGGTGTATGACACACCTAATCCCAAAACATATGACACTAATTACAATAGTGCATAGTACTATCATATCTACCCTAGCTTATATTATAGTCTCTAGTTTCTTTCTTAGTTATTTTATGAATTTGGTAACATTACTCAACATCATTATATGTGGCACTCAATTCTTAGACTCTAAATATACCCCAAATGAATGATGAATTTAGAAAGAATGGAAAGAATGTTTATAAAATATAATAGCTTAGTATAAGCTTCTGACCATTCCTCAAATTATCATCTCTAGGCCAATATACTTCTAGGATCATTTTTCTTTTATTCATGTTGGTAATATACCTAGCATCTAAATCAATTCTAGCCTCTATAATGAAGTCATCTATTTTTGTTTCAAGGGGTATGGCCTTGTCAATTTGATAACAACACAAAATGGGGTTCACCTTTTCTTCTTTTAGAAAAAGGCTAAGAAAAACAAATATTAATCCATCAAATTCATCCTTGCAACTTCACATTATCTTTTTATCCCTATTTGATTCTTCCATGGTAGGGATACTATAGGGAATAAGACATTGGAGCTCCTCTGATTTTTCTATTAGTATAGTCTTTATATTGTTTACAAATGCAAATAAATGGGACTCACTACCTATTTGTGACATACTCACCAGCAAGTGTGCTATAACTCCTGTAGGATCCATAGTGTTAAGAAGTTTGTGGAGGGCATAGGAAATGGTCAAGGACAAGGCAATCAATTGTTATTTCATTCAAGATATTAAAAATAAAATATTTGAACACAGGTCCATATGGTGGAGCCTAGAGGATAAAGGGAAGCCCCTTTCTATACTTTAGGGGTGCTCCACCATGAAATGGAATCAGAATAGTATACAATGTTTTAATAATATCTTACATAATGGCCAACTCATTGACTTGTCCTCGCTAAGTCATAAATATAACATTCCGCAGTCTAACTGGGGAACATACATTAATCTAAGAGAAGCTAGTAAAGGCTTTCAATTTCTTTGGGTGCATTCAAGATAAGGAACAGTCTAAAATATTTAAATGGTTTGATGGGACTCCTCTATGCAATATTAAAGATAAATGTATTTATAAAGAGTTAGCTAACAATTACAATATTTCTAAGTATCTTAATAGCAAATGGAATGTTAACTTAGAAAAAAAAACAATGGCAAAATTGTTTCAAAATGATCTGGTCTAATGTTTTAGAGCCTAAAAAGGTTTGCTTTAGATGGTTGCTTACTCTATAACACCTTATAAATTTAACAATGTTGACATTTATTTATGCTCTATCTACAAGAAACCTAAATCTATCAAACACATATTTTTTGAATGCTTCTTTGCAAAAGAAATCTAGAATCTATTTTGTGTAGGACTGATTAATTGGGATGTAAATAACTATGAGAAGTGGCTAGAAATAGTTATAGGATATGTGAATAAATTAGATAAAAAAACATAATTTGTTTTGTCTTTCCTTTTCAACTGAGATTTTGTGTATTTTATGGAAGGCAAGAAATGATGAGAAATTCAAAGGGGTTAAGAGGTCACTTAATGAGTTAAATAAAAGACTCACAACTTTTGATATTGCTATGCAAGTAAAGGATACCATGGAAACCTCAAAGCCCAAAGTTTGGAAGTTGAATGATGAAGGCAATTCAAGAGTGAATAAAGAGAATCATGGTTACACAAGGACTTACAACTAGATTAGAAACCCCACCTTCCACAAAGAAGTTAAGGAGTTTAACAATAAATACAAAGAGGTAACAGTGGCAAATAAGGATAATAACAAACAAATCCAATGAAAGAAAGGTCAGATCAATGAAGGCAATGAAGTTGGAATTAAAATAGTAATATCACATGAAGAAGTTATAGTGGTAGCACCCCACATTGGTTGGTGGGGATGGGAATCGTACAGGGAGAGCAATATTTGCTAACAATATAGGATGTATAAAGGAATGTGGTTAGATGATGTAGAACATTGCAGTTTATGCTATAAATCCAAAGAGATAAAAATAATATTTAGTGTATGTAGATGGCATTGTATATAGGGCAATAGTTACAAAATAGATATATGTTAAGACTACAGATAGTGGTTGTTATATCATGATCTAATGTAAGTGTTATTTTATATTGACAATTGAACTATATTTAATAAAAAAAAAATCATCTACAGGCCTAGTAAGATCTAACACTTTAGCCTTAAGCACACCTCTTATTATTTCCTCAACCTCCTACTTTGTTGTAGATGTCCACATTTTTTCCTCCTTTTAAGGATTTAAATGGATCTTTCGATTTATTTGTCTCCTCTTGAGAGGTACCATCACCTTGGGATGTGCTGGTAGGAGGCATGATTGATCTTGATGATTTCCAAAACAAATGGACATGGTTTTCAAGGATTGTGAAGATGATTTCCAGAGCAAGTCCAGGATGAATAAACTCATGATTGGAGAGACTGATCAAATAATTGATGAGACAAAAGAAATTCTCTGAAAAGCCTTGAAGAGATTTAATCTTCCTATTGTAGAGAAAACAAATGAAGAGCCTTCTACCATGGATGTTGAAGGATTAAAAGTAATTAGTGAAGAATTCTCTGACAAGGATGTCAAAAGATTAAAGAAATTAGATGAAGAAAAATATGAAGACTTAGACTCCTCTGTTCTAGAAGAGGAAGTTCTCAAAATAGTAAACTTTGGTAATGTCACTTCTCTGGATCCCACAGTTGTCAAGACAAATCTTCCAGGCACTGAAGAAGAAGAGGAAGGAAGAAGACAAGAGAAGGAGAATCAAGAGAAAGAGGGTAAGGCAAAAGAAGAAGAACAAGTAGAAAAGGTTGGTGATGACTTATCCAAACCAGTCAGTCTTGATACCTCTAAAGGAAAGAAGTTTGAATCACTAGCAAGAGACACTATAAAAATAGTACAGAATTTCCTAGACAAAGAAATGATGGAGCTGGATGAACCTGAGTTGATTCAAGGGCCACTAAACTTTGACTCTCTCTCTCTCCAGTTCAGATAATGAAAGTAGCATCTTTTTCTCAGGCCAAAGGAAAAGAAAAACTTCTAAAATCACACATGGAGGATTGTGAGCTGTTAGAGATTGCATCTGGGATGCTAGAGAAGATTATGCCAACCTATCAAAAGGATCCTTCTACCTCTCCATCTAGTAATCTAAAAAACTTAGTCAATTTTGTTAACACTCATTTTGAATCTTCAGAGAAATTGGGAGAAACTAAGGTCCAGAAGGAGTTCTTGGGAAAGAGATTTAGTGAAGTACAAGGACTAATTGCTAATGATAGAAGAACCTTAGGCATTGGCATAAAGAGCCTTGAAAATGCTCTTAAGGATGGTGGGGACATATACAAATTTTGTTTAACTTGGCCCAAAGTGATAGAGGACACTGAGAAGAAAGTGAAAGAACAAGAAGGAAAAATGTCAAGTTTATCTTAGAATTTTGATCCCCTTACTACCTCTCTGTTGAATCATGAATGTCAAGCTATTGCTATAATAAATGAAATTAAGAGCTGGTTAAAGAGAAAAAGAACATAATGGATAGAATGGGTGAGTTTAGAGGGATAATCATCCCTATGTTAGAGGCAATGCATGATGCCTTGACAGATGCACAAAGTATAGTTTGGACCAGTGATCCAACAGACTTAAAGAGGGTAGAAGTATATGCATTTTTGGTAAGTGGACACATCTCTATTTTGGATAGAATGAAGAGGAGTTGGGCCACATAAACTATACAGTTGAAGACAACCTTTGCGGATATACTTAGGTATATGTAAGTATAACATATGATTTATATATACATATGTGGCCATGTATATAATAGTTTTTGCACAATTTTGTATATGGATTCGACCCTTTGCCATTGATATCAAAAGGGGAGTGAAGAGAAGTGAAAAATGAGGAATCCAACAAAGGGGGAGCTCCGGTAAAGCAGTAGAGCACAAGCAAAGGGGGAGTTACTGTGACACTTATTCATTTTTCACTAAGTGTTGCCATCAATGCCAAAGGGGGAGATTTTTGGCAAGAGACATTGTGTTGCTTCATAAGTGTTATCATTGATGGCAACAAATTCTATCCCACACATCTGCAATACATAATTTGCCTATACCGGAAGTTAGATTAAAGATTGTTTTGGTCCGGTGAACAAGAACAGAGTATGTAACAACATCTGACAATTAGGTCCAGATCTCTCAGATGGTGTAACTTAGTAAGTTGCGGACTTGGACAAGTCAAGAGGGGTATCATGACTATTGTATTCCAGAGATTTAGCCTCCATTGATAAAGCATGAAAAAGATATGAGCATCTGAGTGTTGGGTTCCAGTCAGGCAGAGCAGGCAAAAGGAATAACTAATTGGCAGAGTATCAGACTTAAATCTAGATGTACAAAAGGTGTTGATCAAGCAATTTGTACCATTATACATTGTTGGTCGACATGATTAATGACTTCTATGCTTAAGTTTTTTGTGCGCATCTCCAATCAAGTATGGATTTAGGTGACAGATCAGTGACTTGCAAATATTCTAAGTATTCTTGTTGCCAACTATAAGGTTGATTAAAATCCTTGATGCAGATATATATACCCGATGGATTCAAGCTTGTAAGTGTTGGATATGATATGTGTGTGTACATGAAGTGTGAAGAAAAGCATAGAGAAGTGTGAAGATCGTACTCCAAGCCTAGAATGTGACAAAGGAGTGTTACTACATAGAGGAAGAATGAAATGTGCTACATCAGTATACTGAGCCTAACCGGAATTGAACTCTTGCATATGTGGATGTTGTTCATCAGTTCAAACTCATTAGTATCATCTGTAAGCATTTGTAGACAGTGAGTCTCTTGTAGGCAGTGGGCCTCTTGTGAGCAGTGTGCTTAGGCAGTGAGCCCTAATTGGCAAGTGCCAAAATTTGTACTCCTTATTCTTTTAACATAGAATACAATCTTGGGGTAGTCACCCGGTGGTTTTTTCCTTAACAGTGTTTCCACACAAAAATCCTTGTGTTATGTGTGTTAATTTCATGTTTTGATATTGCATTGAATATTAAGATAAGTCAAGAAAGAAAAATAAGAGAAGTATTAAGATAACTGATTCACACCCCCCCCCCCTCTCAGTTATCTACATTGTTTCCAAGAGGTAAAGGATACCATCGAAATCTCAAAGGCCAAAGTTTGGAAGTTGAATGATGAAGGCAATTCAAGAGTGAATAAAGAGAATCATGGTTACACAAGGACTTACAACCAGATTGGAAACCCCACCTTCCACAAAGAAGTTAAGGAGTTTAACAAGAAATACAATGAGGTAATATTGGCAAATAAGGATAATAACAAAAGAATCCAAGGAAAGAAAGGCCAGATCAATGAAAGCAACGAAGTTGGAATTTAAATAGTATGATCACATGAAGAAGGTACAGTGGTAGCACCCCACATTGGATGGTGGGGATGGGAATCATACAGGGAGAGCAGTATTTGCTAACAATACAAGATGTATAAAGGAATATGGTTAGATGATATAGAACATTGCAGTTTATGCTATAAAGCCAAAGAGATAAAAATAATATTTAGTGTATATAGATGGCATTGTATATAGGGAAACAATTACAGAATAGATATATATTAAGACTAAAGATAGTGGTTGTTATATCATGATCTGATGTAATTGTTATTTTATATTGATAGTTGAACTATATTTAATACAAAAAAAAATCATTTTAATCTTGGTGATTGGAGTTGAGCTAGATATCCTTCACATTTTTCCTTTTCTTCATCAAGCTTTATGTTCAATTTAATGATATCCTATAACAGTTAGTTATAGTCATTTGCAACTGTTTGGGTAGTTATCTCACTAAACTATGATTAGGTACAATTAAACTTCGTGGCTTCCTAGTACTCTAGAACTCATCACACTATGTTAAAAGCAATAACAAGAGAAATATCCCCACGTAGACGAAGTAAGCAACCACTCTTCCTTACCAATCTCCTAGCTTGTCCTGGGGTTATGTTATCAATATTTACTTCAAAGATTGAAGCAAGATTGAAGCACTCTCTATTATATCTAGATCATTCCCCATTAGTTTTGCAAATTCTCTTCTTACAATTATATTCCTTTTAGCTTGTGTTTTTCACTTGAAAACAAGCATTCTGAATTCTTCAGTTCTCATAAAATTATCAACTGACGTGACTTCCTCACAAGCCCTGTTCCTAGCATCATTCACCGTATCATCACCCTCAAAAAAAAAGAACTAAAACTATAACAAATGCATAAGTTGCCTCGTTTAAGTCATGTATCACTAATCATCAACTAACAAAACATTTTTTTTTAAAGGTTGAAACCATCATACTGTCCTAAACTACACTACACCAAATGCAAAATAATAGATCTTCTTGACAGAAATACTCTTTCCGTAAATTCCAGACAATTTAAGCCTGTCTTCCCTGATTTTAAGTGTTCGTTTTTTACTGAAATTCCCAAGCTGTAAATTATTTGAATGTTAATACTACAAATAATGCTCAAGACTGCAAAGATTAGACATGGGACTCACAGAATAAACATCCCAAAAGCAGTTGAAATATATTAGTGGCCAAAGACCCTGATCCATATGATATATTCAGATCATAAAAATACTAAATAATCCTAAGGTCATAAAAGTTTGTGTGCAAACAAGAGAGCGAGAGTGAATAAACTTTAGGTCATAAAAGTTTGTGCTCAACCAGAGTGAGAGAGGAATATTATTGTTCAAACTGCCTATATAATATATAATGCTCCATATACTATATTGTGAAGCTTATGTAAAAAAGCCTTCTGAAAGCCTTACTTTCTTGCATGCTTAACCCCTTCGACAAACATCTCCTTCACAAATGACTTCTGCTGCCTTGTCCTCATTTTCAAAATCCTTGCCTTGTGTCTATTGTTTCTCATTTCCGTCGGAGTGCTTATCCTTCAAAGCACAATCTGGATGAAGATCAAAATAACATTCTTCGCAGTAGAAAGACCAAGGACCCCCTATTTCGCGACACGCACGACATACGTAGATCTTTCTCTTACTCAAATTCAGAGAATGTATATGCAGGTCATGCTTTATTTCCTTTGGATATTTCTCTGCTACTTCATCTATATATTTGTCCAGTTCTGCAACGCGAGCATCAGTAAAGGGATAAGCCTTGGCCCCATGGATAAAAACAATGCTTCTGCCATCTGTTGTCACAGTTTTTCCATCAGGGCCAACTATGATCAAAGATGGAATTCCTTTAATGCTGAAATAGTTGCTTAGATCCGTCTGGACTTTGTCTCCAAGTGGAAGAGCTAACCATGGCATGCTTGCATAGTATTCTCCAAAAGCTTCTTGGTTTCTGTCTCTAGAGAGGAAAACAATCTCAAAGGCTTCTCCATTTTGCTTGAGCTCATTGTATACTTGTATAAGCATTGGGGTGAATTTTCGGCATGGTGGGCACCAATGAGCAGAAAAATATAAACCAACCGTCTTGCCTGCGAGCTCAGAAACTGGCACCTGCAGCAGAATCATGGTCAAGAATGATCATCTCATTTATGCCTCTACTAACACACATACCAGTGGCTTGCACCCATTGTACAATGCAAAGGGTTGTTAATTAAAACTTAAAAGATATAACTCCAGAAGGGCATCGCAACACCCTTAATCCAACAATTACAGAATTAAATGAATTAGTTCTTTTGTAAATCTAGTGCTTATGGAGGTGAAACTGCTTGATCACAGAAATGACAAACTGCAGCACCTTAAAATAAATAAAAAATTTAATGATTTGAGGTTTCCATGTGTAAACATTTCAAGAGTGCATCTGTGGCAAAAGTTTTGTAACCATCAATTGCAGTTAGGTTTAAGTTAACTAAAGAAATATGGTCAAAAGTAATACTTGATGGCCACATGTCATGATCCAATCAATTGTAGTAAATTGGTATATCAAAATTGTTTACATCTTGCCGATCCATAGATCTACCAAAGCCATAGATTTTGAAACGTGATGAATCTTGGTTGTTGGTCAAGGATAGAGTTCAAACTAGCTAGCTAGCAGTGAAGTCTTCTAAATTTCAAAAGGGGAAAACAAATAGTTATCAAGCAATTAAGACGGTGTCATTTATGCAGAGTTCATATGAAGTTTTAGGCTAGGATATAAAAAGATCAAATCAATGTTGTGACTTTTCTCAAAGGTAAACCGTGCCCTAGATTCAGAGGGATCTCTTACGGATCAAATTGCATGCTTGCAGCTATCAAATTGTAAAGGCTAACAAGTTTTTGAAATCCATTGAAAAGGGGCACGCTTTGGTTAATCTTTTCAAGGGTGTCTAAACAGAGCAAGTGGCATCCAAATATAATTGATCAATTTGAACAAAAGATTTGCTCCCAGTTTAAATTTCTCTCTTTGAAAAAGGATTTGGGATCTTTTCTATTTGTAACAATTTTGGAGAATTTGTTGCAATCAATTTTGTAACAAGGAGATAACCACATTTTTAACATATAGTACAAGTTGGGCAAGTTAATTATCCCATTGAGATGAACTTTGCCTTATTATTATTTAAGGAGGTTGTCTCTCTTGTAAATCTTTACCTTTTGTTATCTTAGGTTTCTTATGTTATGTCCAAAACATATTCTAGGATGTCAACCTAGTATGTTTTATTCTTGAGTTTTGTTCATTGAAAGTTGTAAATTTCTTTTCAAAGTCAATACATGACATCTTGTTTTACATATAATTCTCTATTATTGGCATAATATTTTTAGGAGATTTGGTACATCTTTGAGTTCACGTGTTGTTCTAGTGTCATGATTAATCAATCTTATGTTGCAACATATAAAAGTTTTTTAACATAATATATGAGATGTTGTGGATCAATAATGGATTGTTAAAGAATCTATATGGAAATACTATTTGTCTCATTTTGAGGTCATAAACTCTTAAGTAAAATATGATTTACATTAGGCCATCTAGGGTATAAGGATTTACAATTTCATTTTGTATTAATTCTAGAAATTGACTCTATCATGCATGGATGAACACAATAGTCTTAAGAAGTAATTAATCAAAGATTATTTCATGACATATCTTCTTCATTGTAATTTATAGTTTCCTAACCTACATGTTTTTCTTAATCTAGTATAGGGAACCAATATAGAAGTATCACTCTAAAATTCTTTATTGAAAACACTTATAGCTTGTAATTTAAAATATGTTTAAAGGGTCTTTAGTGGTGAAATTACAAAGATTAGAGTAGAAGGAAGTTAGTGACAATCTATGCCATTTGAGGTTTAGTCTTTGTTTATTGTGTGTTTTTGTCATTTTAATGAACTATCTTGAAAGAATTAAAAGCTTGTAGCACTTGATGTGTAGAAGAGATTGTACCTACTCCTATTGATTAGCTCAAATTACTTATGATTTGATTATAAGGCCCATCTAATCAACATTTTGAGCCAAATTTTTATTTTGTCACTTATAGAAAGCAAACCATCATAAGAATTTGAAGAGGATATAAACTAGTGTTTCTGAGATTTGGTGTATAGATTTTAAATATTTTTTTTAATTTTAAAATTAATGTCTCGTTTTTAAATATTTTTAATAAATTGTTTCTTATACTTCATAGTATTTTTAACAATAATATTTTCTCATATCACATAACTTGAGTTAGAAATAAGATCAATTCATTATTTCTTAAACATGGATCATTAACACTAATATGTAGGGTATGCATATTTTTTTCAATTTTGTTGCATTTTTTATTTATTATTATATTTTTTATTTAGACTAATTATAATTTAGACACATATTTTTCCATATCAGATATTTTTTTTTGTATATATCCATTTTTTTAATTTTTTGAAACAAGGACATCAATACGGTAGTTATATTTTTTGAATTTGTTTTCTACTTTTTTATAAATTTTCATATGTGTAGAACAAAGACATTTATGCTTCAGTAAAAAATTGTGTTCACTAGAAAATAGAAAATAAATATAATAATTAAACAAAAATATTACAAATTATATATTTTGGAAAGCTTACTCAGAGGGCTACAATTGTACAAAATCTCATGTAATAGCGACATCATTTGATTGTGGATATTGTGGCCAAAATCAATTCTATCAAATATAGGGTGACCAAAATGACTATAGGCCACATAAGTACCTTTGCATGAAGGACATTCATCGAAGGACATTCATCAAAGGTCCTTCATTCAAAGGTGTTTCCCATGTGTGTTTTTTCCTTAAAACATTAAAAAGAACCTTTAATCAAAGGTACACATGTGGATGCATGTAGACCTTCAAATGAAGGTCCTTCATTTAAAGGTGTTTAATGATTTTTCCCTCCTTAAATTTATTTTTTTAAATTGTCATAAGTGGTGCATGGATTTATGCTTATACCCCAACATATCCTAGGGTTAATCTTTCAATGTACATCCTTTAGAATTATAAGGAACAATTTGGAGCACCAACATAATAATGTCCTTGTGGGGAGATCCATTGCCAAGATTTGAATCCATTGATGTTTTATCTGATTATCCAATTTTTTTAGTATTGTGGTTAGTTGTGCCATTTATTTTGGTGTAGTCTTGTCTTACCAAATTACATCAACAAAATGGTGTCATTGTCGAAGAATTACGAACCTTGATCTTTGATTCTAAACCATTGCAATTATTTTTAATTCTCTTTTATTTTGTCTTCTTTGATTAATTAGGGTGTTCATACTAGTGTTGTTGGCATCTCATCAACTAGAACCTAAAAAATGACATTGTTGGATTGACAATCTTGTTTTTGATTGAAGAATCTTTGAGATTGTTGTGGGTTGTATTTCTTTAAAGATGTGTATTTTATTATGCAATATTGCACTTTAGGTGATCACTACCTATAAAGTCAATGCAAAACTCTTGAATACATTTATAGGAATGTATGGTTTTGGCTATCATTTTTAGAAATATGTGAAATCTTGTGAAGGTTTATTATAGGCCTACATGGAATGGATCTATAAATTTAGATTTCTCATTAAGGTGGTGTGGAGTCTATTTGATTGTCTCTTGTACCCTATAAAAATTATATTGAAAATCTCTTCCTACTGAAGAGTGGTGACTCTATTATATTAAAGACCTAATATAAAGAAACCCTCTGATTAAGGCTTGAAGATGGATGGTAGAAGATCTATAATCAAGAGTGATCCTAACATAAAGTAGGCTCCTAAAATTGAAAATCCAAATATTCTTATGAAAAGACCACCAACTACATGGAAAGATAAGGACATGGGTAAGTCAAACACTTCTTAGTCCCCTAAAAAAAATTTTGGTACCTCTAGAAAGTGGGGATCATGTTGTAGATATAAAAACTAGATATTGTTCTAGTGATTTAGTTAGTAAAATCATTAAATTAGGAAATAGAGTGCAACAAGTCCCTTATAACTTTGATAGCTCAATAGCTAGAATAAATAGTGATAGAGCTCAAATTATTTGAAGTAATTCCCAAAATTTGTCCCATTTAAACCCTCTTAAAATAATATTGTAAGACCTTTCCACCTAAACATGCCTATTTTACCACATGAAGAACCAAAATAGGTAGTGCATGTCCAAAACACTTTTAAAGTTCTTGAACCACCTTCTAATCATGGTCAAGACCATGAACCTACCCCACTAAACATGAAAGACCTTGAGAAAACTACTCATAACATTGAACACCAATTACATTTGTTGGACCAATTAAGAGCCCAATATGCCCATTGGAAATCTTTAGATGCTCGTTAACAAGTTGCTAACCAGGATTCCACTAGCTTGAACCAGTTTATCAAGAATCCAACCTCAAAATAATAGATTGCATCCACCTCAAGATAACATCCATCAAGAATGGTACCAATCTCAAGAACCAGTCTTCGGAACTAAAAAATACTATTAGTTAAACATAACTAGTATTCGAAATTATCCAAATCCAATACCTCATGAGATCATGGGTAAATTGCTAAAATTTTAAGGAAACAATGCAATATCTAGGGAATGCCATTTAAGAATCTTCACTAATATTATTGATGATTATGAGATAGAAGATGAAGATGTTATAATGAAACTATTTTTTAATATCCCAAAGATAGTGCAAGGGAATGTTACAAAAGTTTGTAAGATCAAAGGGTAACCATATGGAATGGTTTTAGAAAAGCCTTTAAGATGCAGTATGGAGATGGGGTGGATCCTAGATTCACTATTAATGAGCTAGCAAACATAACAAATGGATTTAATGAATCTGTTTCTAAATTCAGCATTAGAATCATGAGAGTAATGATGTGGATTCCTTAAAATTTGAGGCCCAATGAATTCATGTATTTAGTACTATATTGTGGTATATTGGTATATCAAAATGGTGTACATTTTTTTAATCCAATTAATTGTAGTAATTTATAGTTTCCTAACCTACATGTTTATCTTAATCCAATATAGAGAACCAATATAGAAGCATCACTCTAAAATTCATTACTAAAAACACTTGTAGCTTGTAATTTAAAATTTGTTTAAAGGATATTTAGCAATGAAATCACAAAGACTAGACTAGAAGGAACTTATTGACAATCTATGCTATTTGAGGTTTAGTCTTTGTTTGTTGTGTGTTTTTGTCATTTTAATAAATTGTCTTGAAATATTTGAAGGCTTGCGGTACTTGAAGTGTAGAAGAGATTGTACCTACTCCTATCAATTAGCCCAAATTACTTACAATTTAATTATGAGGCCCGCGTAATCATCATTTAGATCTAATTTTTATTTTTTCTCACTTATAGTAAGCACACCATTAAGAATTTGAAGATGATGTAAACTACTATTTTTGAGATTTGCTATATAGATTTTATATATTTCTTAATTTTAAAATAATGTGTCATTTTTTTAATATTTGTTAATATAATGTTATTTATACTTTATAGTATCTTTAATGAGTAATATTTTCTTATATCACATAACTTGGACTAGAAATAAGATCAATTCATTATTTCTTAAACATAGATCATCAACACCGATATTTAGGGTATGCATAATTTTTGTAAGTTTTGTTACATATTTTATTTATTATTATATTTTTAATTTAAACTAAGGTTATATTAACACTTAATTTCTTACAATTCCCTTACTATTTTTTTCAATCCACAATACTCAACCCCCAAAAGTATGAAAGGAAAGAGAAAAGTGCAAATAAAAAGATTTCACAAATTCTTTAGACACATGGATCCTTTTCCTTTTTTGATGTATTCCATTATCATTTGGAGAGAGGTTGGTAGGATATGGGGTATATTTTTCCCCTCCCTTTTCACCACTTGGAAAATTTAAATCATCACATACATAATCCTAAGAGTCCCAACCGGGCTAGGTACCTAATCTAGGGGCTCTTTTTGTCCATGTTCAAAAAATGCATTTTATCACCTTTAATTATACCTAATTTAGTAAATCCAAGTTGTATCATTATTTGAGATAATTACTTATAATATTTTGGTAGGAAACCATCCTATAACCATTATAATAATATTGTTCAAGGTTCAAGGATAAATTCACCTTGGGATACAAGAATTGAATCTCCCTCTTGGGTATGACCAAGGAGAAATTGGTAAACACAAATCAACAATCATTACTTTAGCTAGTGAAGTGGGGTGAGGTGGTCAGAGTGATGGAGAAGAGGTTTCCTAGTGTGGTCTCTTGTCTCCTAATAGCAACTTGCATCTCATCTACACACAATATTATGTCTAAAATATATAGCTAAAGCATAGCAAGAACATCAACAAGTTCATCCATAATCATAAAATTTTCTAATCACTAACATACTATTAACATATATACTTCAAACTAACAATATTATAATAACTAGTACATCAATTATAAACTCCCATGTAGAGCATAATTTCATGATTTGAAATTATATTTTCTTAAGTAAGAAACAAAATCACAAAGTAGAGTTATTTTGCATGCATACTCATATAACTAAAAATCCACATAATAATTTAAATATGATTCCTTAAATTAGCCATTCATTAGATAGCATCAATTGATCATACATATATGATAATGCAATCTATGAGTAATAATAGAACTATTATATCATTGACAACACACATCAAAGAATAATAATCTAAAAAATCATGATAACCATATGCAAGTCTACAACATCCATTGAAAATAGTAATAATGGGGCATAATAGGATAAGTCTCAAGACGAGAATCAATAAAAAATCAAAATGGAAGGTCTGCAATATATGTCATGAGTAACATCTATGGTATGGAAAATGATGACCTTACATTGTTAATATTTTTAAATCGATGGATCAAAGAGTATGCATTTTACATCATTCACAAATATGTTGAGGATGTTGATCTCAATGGTAATCAATCTATACTATCAACTTTAATTGAGCCTTAAGTGGTTACATAATGCAACCAAGTGCTTATGGTAACAGGTTCATGGAATATTTTTCTTGGTTCATTAGGAATCAACAATTTATTTTATCTATAGATTTGGATCATGGGAGTAATGTTACATGATGTAATCTAATGAATATTTGTAGATTGACAAATTAGTGTAGTGAGAACATTGAAAATATAGAGATCTACAAAAGATATTGGTTTTGGGGGTGAAAGCATCTCCTTTGTTGATCATAGTTAGTGTTAAAATGATTAAAATGGTGGCCCAAACCAATGAATGAGCAAGAAGTGAAGGACATTTGGAATATTTTGGTTGGTTCCTATGGATTGAAGGGAAACTATGTGGAACCTCTACATGGGTTTATTTCTACAAAATCAAATGAGATAATTCATGTTGAGTCTAGTGGAAATGGAAGTCATGGACCCATTATGTCTATTTGCAAGCTTGACAAGTATTTTGAAGCAAAACACATTTTTGTACAATTGTGTGTTATAATCTTGTTACTTGTAGTATATCAAGAAATCAAAGAAGTGTGTTTTTTGGTGATCCATAAATCTATTAAAGTTGTAGATCTTTAAAGAAAAAGTTTCTTGACCATCAATTAAAGTTTATGTTTAGTGAAGTAAAGGAATTATTGAAGGCTATGTGTCATGATTTTATTAATTGTGTTATATTGGTATATCAAATTGGTGTACATTTGGGTGATCCATAGATCTATCGAAGCTATATATTTTGAGAGACAATGAACCTTGGCCATTGGTTAAAGATGAGTTTAAATTGGTTACTTGACAATGTAGTCTTTTCAACTGCAAAAGGGGAAAGCAAATGGTCAATAAGAAATTGAGATAGGGTGCCATTTATGTAGTGTTTGTATGAAGTTTTAGGTTGGGCTACAAAATATCAAAATAACTTATTGTGCTACTTTTAAAAATTAACTATTCGCTAGATTCAAATAGAGATTCTACAAATCAAATTGGATGCTTGCAACTATAAAATTTCAAAGACTAACAAGTATTTGAAATCCATTGAAAGGGGGAGGCTTTATCTAATCTTTTTAGGAGTCTCTAAATAGAGCAAGTTGCATCCAAATATAATTGATCAATTCGAACAAAATCTTTTCCACTAGTTTAAAGTTTTCTCTTTCGAAAAGAATCTAGAATCTTTTCTTTTGTAATAGTTTTTAGACAGTTTGTTGCAACAAACTTTGTAATAAGGAGATAACCACATTCTTGAGATGTAATGCAAGTTGGGCAAGTATCAATCATCCTATTGAGAAGAGATTTGTCCTCTTGTTATTTAAGGAGGTTTTCTCTCAAGCAAATCTTTATCTTTTATTTTGTTTTAGGTTTCTCAATGTTGTTCTATTGAGTGTCAACATATAGTATTTCTTGTTCTTGAGATTTGTTCATTGAAACTTGTAAATTCCATTTGAAAGTTAATACATGACAACTTGTTTTACATATAGTTCTCCATTATTTGATACATCTTTGAGTTCAATTTATCATTTTAGTATTGGGATTAATTGATTTTATCTCTAGATGTAAGAGATTGTTAACACAATATATGATGTTGTGGATCAATAATGGACCGTGGAAGAATCTACATGGAAATCATTAGTTATCTCATTTTGATGTCATAAGCTCTTAAGTAAAATAGTGATTTATAGTAGGCCTTCTAGGCTATAAGGATTTACATTTTCATTTTCCATTAATTGTAGAAATTCACTCTATTGCCCATGGATGAAGATATTGGTCTTAAGAAGTAACTAATCAAATATTATTTCAACAAATATTTTCTTTGTCATAATTTATAGTTTTTTAACCTGCATATTATTCTTAAGGGTTTAGAGAGTCAATATAGAAGCATTATTCTAAAATTATTTATTAAATATGTTGGGAATTATGGTGTCTCAACCTTGGTAATTCCTAGCATTAATTATTTGATTATGTATTTATTTATTTTCCTATGATGTAATTTGTGTTGCACATCCTATTTTGTCATTTAGTGTGAAGTGGCATGGTGTGTTGTCACTCCACTTGTAATGTGACTAGGATGGTCAACTCATTCTATGTGGATACAGGCGTCCCATATTGTGGTAGAGGTTTTTTGCCATGTGTTGGCATCTTGTGTAGTGTGTAAGGAGTTATGATGCGTAAGTGTTATGATGGATTCCTATGACATATTCTATGATGCGTAAGAGTTGAGAATAGAAGATTCTATGATAGATGAAGACATGTGTCGAAAAGCATCTTTGAAGAAGGCATCTTTGGGTGCCCAAGGTGCATTATGACATGTTGTAAGAGGAATATGCTATTTTTAGTCAGTTATGATAGATTCTCTTACAGCTATAAGTGATGTTAGTTATGACGGATCCTATGACAGCTATAATGTGCGCGTAAGAGCATCTGTCATAACCTATCTTGGGACTAGGAGCCCACATTGGGATGGGGTGATATGACAAGTGTAAAATCCATGTTGTAATGTTGGACAAGTGTCCTTAGGCATGGGTTTTGGGCCATGAGGCCAAGATGGATGCCCATCTCTAGAAGCTTCCTATTTTTCCTTGTAAACTCTATAAAAAAAGGTGCTTGGATGGGAGATCCATAATGTTATTGACGGGTACTGTTATGCTGCTAGAATATCTCTAGATACGAGTGTCAAAGACTCCTGGGAGACTTGCATTGCAAATGTATTGTAAACATTCTTTGTTTTGATAATACATTGTGCAAGTTTTGGAGTGTGGGGTTTTTCTCCCAAAAAGGTTTTCCCCACATTATATCTTGTCTCTCTCTCTCTCTTTTGTCTACATTCTATTTGTGTGTATATTGCTACAATATCTCTATTTTTGTGCTAACATCACTATAACTGTAAGGATTGAAAATAATTTGCATGCATCTCCCCTCATTAGATTAGTGGAGGAAGTGTGTTCCGCGTACCTTGCTTCCTTATCAATTGCTATTAGAGACCAATCACCTTTGGTCCTAGTTATTGGGTAGGGGTTTTTTGAGTTGATCTTAGATTGAGTGGGAGTCTGTGCAAAGTATTTTGTAATATTGTTGTAGGAAGGATATGGCAAGCACATCCGGAAGAGTAGAGGTGGAAAAATTTAACGGCAATAATTTTGAGTTGTGGAAACTTAAGATGGAAGACATGTTTGTTGATCAAGACCTATGGGAAACTATTTATGGTGTAAAACCAATGACAATGGCACAAGATAATTGGAATCTCAAAGATCGGAAGGCTAAGGGTCTTACAAGACTCTGTCTAGCTAACTGTATCTTGTTAAATGTCCATGAGGAGAAGACCATGAAAGAACTTTGGAAGAAGTTGGGAGATTTTATCCAGCTAAGTCCCTAGTGAACAAGCTATTCCTGAGAAAGAAACTATATTCTCTAAGGATGGAGGATGGAGGATCTATTGCAGATCACCTAAATGCTTTCAGCATGTTAGTTGCACAATTGACTTTTATTGGTGTGAAGATGGAGGAGGAGGATCATTGTATGACCTTGTTTTGTTCTTTGTCGAACTCATGGGATCATCTTGTTATGGCTATTGGGAGTACCACATCTACCTTCAAGATGGATGAAGTGGTATCTTCACTATTATTTGAAGAGGTGTAGAGAAAGTCCTCTGAATCAGCCAAAGAAGCTCTTGTAGTTCATCGAAGATCCAAGGAAAAAGGAATGAAAAAGAAGGACAAGAAAGATGACAAGGCCAAATCCAAATCCTATGGGTGACCCAAATCTCTTGGAAAGTCCAAGGCTCTCTATTGGAACTATGATAAATCTAGACATTTCTGAAAGGATTGCAAAGAAGAGAAAAAGAAAAAGAAGAATGCCTTAGATTTAGATTCTAACAAGTCACAAGATGATGGTGATGCCTTCATCACAACCTTGGCCACCCATGCATCTAATGATGTGTGGCTAATTGATTTTGTTGCCTCTTTTCACATGACCTAGCATCGGGACTAGTTTACAAAGTATGAAGAGTTCAATGGTCGAAGAGTGTACCTGGGTGACGATTCTCATCTAAAGATAGTTGGTCATGGAAGAGTCACAATCTAATTCCCTGATGGATGAGTGAAGGGGATCTCTGGGGTTATGTAGATCCTAGGCTTGACACATGACCTACTCTCGGTAAGTAAATTGAATGATGCAGGTGTGCAGGTTGTCTTCTTGATAGGAGGATGCAAGATGACCAGAGGAGCTATGGTGTTTGCGAAGGGTACTAGGAGAGGTACTTTGTTCCAGCTGGAGGTATGCACTTCACAGTACAATAGTTCTTCTGACTCAAAGAAAAGAGTTGTAGTCACTTCATCCCCACCATTGGAAATAGCAACTAAAAGATCTGTTGTATCAAATTCTGATGGTAGTGCATTTTAGGTACCTAAGGATGCCCATGCTTTAGAACTCAAACTTCCTACCAAGAAGACAATGTTATGGCATAAGAGACTTGGCCACATTGGTGAGAAGGGTCTTAGAACTCAAAAAAATAAAAACATCGTTTAGGGGTTAGATGATATTAATCTTGATTTCAACTTTTGTGAACATTGTATATATGGAAAGAAAAACTATGTTTATTTTTACTTGAGTTCTCATAAGTCTTCTTGTGTGTTGGATCTTATTCATTCTGATGTGTTTGGTCCAGTTAATGTCCCTTAGATCTCTAAATCTATATATTTTGTATCTTTCATAGATGATTACAGTAGAAGGACATGGGCTTATTTTATCAGGAGCAAATCTAAAGTCTTTAGTCAGTTCAAAGAGCTTAAAGGTTTTGTAGAGAATCAAACTGGTAGAAAGATCAAGTGTTTGAGAACTGATAATAGTGCTGAGTTTTGTTCCACAGAGTTTGAAAAGTTCTGTAAAGAACATGGGATTGAAAGACACAAGACAACTCCATACACCAGTCAGTAAAATAGAATTGCAAAGAGGATGAATAGGATGCTAATGGTGAAAGCTAGGAGTATGCTTAGTGGAGCTAGCCTCAAACAAAAGTTTTGGGCTAAAGTTGTTGCCACTACTTGCTACCTGGTAAATAGGTCTCCTACCTCATCTCTTGTTGGTAAGACACCCATGGAGGTGTGGTCTGGTAAGAAGCATTCTATTAAACATCTTCATGTTTTTGGTTGTGAGGCATATACTCACGTGCCTAAGGAGAAGAGGTCAAATGGAGAACAAGGTTGTTAAGTGTATCTTCATTGGCTATGGTCTCAGTGTGAAAGGGTACAAGCTTTGGGATCCTATGGCTGAGAAACTGTTGTATAGCAGAAGTGTTATTTTCAGAGAGCTAACACCTTCTCCTATTGTTCTACAGCCAAAAGAAATAGAAAAGAAAGAGGATGTGGTTTAGCTTCCTTCTACCCCTAAGAACGCTGAACTGATAGCCCCTGTGAGACCTAATGATGAGGAGAGCTCTAGCAGCTCTAAAATCTTAGAATAAGAAGAAGAACCTCAACCTCAACCTTTGAGGAGGTCTACATGAACAAAGAAGCAACCTGATAGGTTTGGTTATTTATTGCTTGATTCTAGTTGTGCTTTTTCCTTGATTACTAACACTGACAAGACTAAAACTATGATAGAGGCTATGGACATGAAAGATGCAGGTTCCTAGAAGGAGGCCATGGAGGATGAGATGGCTTCTTTGGAGAAAAACAAAACTTGGGACTTGTTGCTCTTGTCTGAAGGACAGAAACCTGTTGGCTGTAAATGGGTATTCAAGAAGAAATTTGGTGCATATGGCAATGTTGAGAAGTACAAGTCTAGATTTGTTGCAAAGGGTTATTCACAAGTGGAGGGAATTGATTATGGTGAAATTTTCTCTCTCATTACAAAGCTAACATCCATTCAGTTCCTATTATCTCTTGCAGTAGCTTATGACTTAGAAGTGGAGCATATGTATGTGAAGACATCATGGTGGTTTGGAGGAAGAGATTTACATGTCACAACTAGATTATTACATAGAGAAAGGTAAAGAACATTTGGTTTGCAAGTTGAAGAAGTTTTTGTATGGTTTGAAGCAATCTCCTAAGATGTGGTACATAGAATTTGATGCCTTTGTGTTGTCAATTGGATTTATGAGATCAAAATCAAATCATTGTGTGTATTAGAAATTTAACAACGATCACATTCTCATTATTGCATTGTATGTTGATGATATGTTGTTAATTAGGAATGGTCAAAATATGATTTCTAATTTGAAGTCTCAGTTATTAGCATAGTTTGAGATGAAAAACTTAAGGGTAGCCAGGTACATTCTAGGAATGAAAATCAAAAGAGACAGAGCTAACAGAAAACTTTGGTTAAGCCAGAGTAAGTATGTGAAGACCATGTTGGAGAGATTCAGCATGGCAGATTGTAGACCATTGTGTGTTCCTATTTCTATGGGGACAAAGTTATCTATTAATGATTGTCCAAAGTCTTCTTCTGAGACAAAGGACATGAGAAGATTACCTTATGCTAGTGATGTTGGTAGCTTCATGTATGCTATGGTCTTCACAAGACCAGACATTGCCCAAGTAGTGGGAGTCCTTAGTTGATTTATGGCTAATCTTGGATGGGTACAATGGGATACAGTGAAGAGAGTATTCATATATTTGTGGGGTACTTTTGAGTATTCCCTATGTTATCATGGTAATCCTATAGGACCTCTGCATTCTGTGAGTATTCAAAGATTTGTGGATTCTGATTGGGCAAGTGACATTGACAGCAAGAGATCCACTAGTGCTTATGTGTTTACTATGTTCAATGGTGCAATCAGTTGGATGAGTAAGTGACAACCTATGGTTGCTTTCTCTATTATAGAACCTGAGTATATGGTAGCTACTCATGCTTGCAAGGAAGCCATTTGTCTTAAAATATTGAGTTTAGATATTGGTGTTGATACAAGATAGATTACTATCTGTTGTGACAGTTAGAGTGTGATTTGCTTAGCAAAGAATCCAACTTTCCATGCTAGGACAAAGTATATTGATGTACAGTTTCATTTTGTTTGAGACATGGTAGAGGTTGGGAAGGTGATATTAGAGAAGATAGACACTTTGAAGAATATTTTGGATGCATTGATGAAACCAGTGGGCACTGATAAGTTCATATGGTGTTTGAAGTCTATTGGTCTCTCAGCCTATAGCAGTTAAATCCTATTATTTTTGTTGTCTCTTACAAGGTGTTCGACAAGTGGGAGAATGTTGGGAATTAAGGTATCTCAATCTTGGTAATTCCTAGCATTAATTATTTTATTATGTATTTATTTATTTGCCTATGATGTAATTTGTGTTGCACATCCTGTTTTGTCATTTAGTGTGAAGTGGCATGGTGTGTTGTCACTCCACTTGTAATGTGACTAGGATGGCCAACTCATCCCATGTGGATATATGCATCCCATATTGTGGTAGAGGTTTTATGTCATGTGTTGGCATCTTGTGTAGTGTGTAAGGAGTTGTGACGCGTAAGTTTTATGATGGATTCCTATGACAGATTCTATAATGCATAAGAGTCAAGAATAGAAGATTCTATGACAGGTGAAGACATCTATTATAGAGCATCTTTGAGGAAGGCATATTTGGGTGCCCAAGGTGGGTTATGACATGTTGTAAGAGGAATATGCTATTTTTAGACAGTTATGATAGATTCCCTTACAGTTATAAGTGCTATCAGTTATGATGGATTCTATGACAGTTGTAAGGTGCCTAAGAGCATCTGCCATAACCTATCTTGGGACTAGGTGCACACATTAGGATGGGGTGATATGACAAGTGTAAAATCCATGTTGTAATTTTGGACAAGTGTCCTTAGGCATGGGTTTTGGGTCATGAGGCCAAGATGGACATCCATCTCTAGAAGCTTCTTATTTTGCCTTGTAAACTCTATAAAAATAGGTTCTTGGATGGGAGATGCATAGTGTTATTGACAAGTACTATTATGCTACCAGAATATCTCTAGATACAAGTGTCAAAGACTCCTGGAATACTTGCATTGCAAGTATATTGTAGACATTCTCTGATTTGATAATACATTGTGCAGGTTTTGGAGTGTGGGGTTTTTCTCCTGAAAGGGTTTTCCCCACGTTCTCTCTCTCTCTCTCTCTCTCTCTCTCTCTCTCTCTCTCTCTCTCTCTCTCTCTCTCTCTCTCTCTCTCTCTCTCTCTCTCTCTCCCTCCCTCTATGTGTGTGTATATTGCTGCAATATCTCTGTTGTTTTGTTAAATTCACTATAACTATAAGGATTGGAAAGAATTTGCATACATCTCCCCTCATTAGATTAGTGTAGGACATGTGTTCTGTGTACCTTGCTTCCTTATCAAAAAACACCTATAGGTTGTAATTTAAAATGTATTTGATAGTAAGATCACAAAAAACTAGCATACAAAGAAGTTAGTGACAAATAATTAGATTTATTCTATGCAATTTAAGATTTAGTCTTTGTTTGCTATATGTTTTTGTCATTTCAATAGATTGTCTTGAAATATTTGAACAGAACACCCCCAAGCCTTGCAGAGCTTGAAGTGTAAAGGACACTATACCTACTCTTATCAATTGGCCCTAATTTGATTACAAGATCCACTTGATAATTTAGCATGAGATATTCCTTGGGGTTAAACTTTCATTATGTATCCTTTAGAATCATAATGAACAACCTATAGCACCAATAGGACTCTTTATGTTGGTCATTGGAGATAAACATAATCTCCAAGTGCTCACTTATACTCTTCAAGTTATTGTATAATTTTATAATCTTTGGATCCTCTATAAGGAGCACACCAATGAATTGAGAAATAGAGACAAACAATCTTGAATACCAACTTTGATACATGCACCTATTTACATGAAGTCTAAAGAGTTAGTTTTGAGTAATTTGTATGGATTTGTAGGGGATATCATTTGTAAATGTTATATAACTTGTACTACAAAGATATAAGCATGCCTATATTAAAAAATAAATAGGAGAATCCTTAATATCATAATCATAATACAAGTTATCCTAGCAAAGTAAAAACCTCAACTCTAATCGTGATAACATAGATCTCCCCACATTTGTTCCTCCATTGCCAATGCCTAAATCATTGTTAGGAGAGACAAGAAGAGAATTCAAGGACTATCGAAGCGTAATGGCTTCCTCCTTAGCTTTAAATTCACCAAGCCTATCTTTTCTAAATGGATATACCTTGACACCATAATCTCCAATAATATTTACACCACCAACACCAATAGTTGTGCACTTCTAGTCCAAAAGGATAAGGGTACGAATGCCTTTGACATAAAAGGCCTAATATAGTTTATCTTTGACTTGTGTATCTAACAATGGTAAGGCAAGCCATGACACGGTCTTGTGATACTCTTCAAATGATTTCTCATTTCTCGTCTTCATCTTTAGACACAAACATGATTTCAAAGTCCCCAATCTCCATTAACTTTGTATACACTTATGAAAGAAATAGGGTAAATGCTTGCATGGAGGACGTGAGTGGGAAAAAAAAAGGAATGCACTATTTTCCCTTCTAGTTTCTCTATTTTAACCTAAATAATTTCAAACAATCAACCATTTATGAATGATAAATTAGAGCAAATTTAATATAAATGAATATAATGATATACAAAGATTATTTTTTGGGAAACTATGTACTTAGTTGTTAACATTGACCTTTAAAAATACACTTTGTGATCCATCATTAAGATGAAAATAATGTTGTATACTCACTAACAAATGTAATCTAACAACAATAATGTTGTGTTACACAATAACAACTATACCCAATACTAAAATTTAATCTAAAACAACATAATAGTTTAGAGCAATACTAAAATTTAATCTAAAACAACCTAATAGTTTAAAGCAATAGAAAATTTAATCTTAAAGAACACAATACTAAATACCCATTAGCAAATTTCATGAAATGAACATGGCTTTGTACACCCAATACCAAATAGCAAATCTAATCTAAAAGAACAGAGTAGTGTCTATCCCATAGCTCTTTTAATCTTTAAGAATATAGTTTTGTATACCCAATAACCAATTTGATCCAAACAGACATAATTTTGTCTACCCACATGTACACAGGAGAAAGGTAACATATTCCAAATTCAAAAAACATAGAGAAGGGAAAAAAAAGGTATTAGGAAGCTTTGAATCAGAAGAACGGGGTGGATTAGCACATAAAAACAGTGAGCAAAGTCATGAATACTTAAACCCAAAAGGTAAAAATCACATCTGGTCTCGTTGTTTCTGATCAGGAAATCTCTTTGCTCAGTGCAGAGTAGAGACCTCAGGCTATGTTAGGTTTCAGGATCAGCCATTATATACAACTCAATACTTCCTGCTTCTCACAAAATGGCTTCGTAGGCTTCAAAACTTATGAGTCATGTTATCAACAGTACCTTATCCTCCCTTTTATAATGCAGTTGCTTCAAAGAGAAAAAGATAAATATGGTTTTTTAATTTAATCTAAAAGAACAGAATGGTGTCTACCCTATAGCTCTTTTACTCTTAGAGAATATAATTTTGTATACCCAATAAGAAATTTGATCCAAAAAATCGTAATTTTGTCTACCCACATGTACACAGGAGAGAGGTAAAATTTTCCAATTTTTTTCATAAAACATAGAATTTTCTTTTTTCTTAAAATACAAAAAACAGAACTAGAAAGCTTTGAATCAGAAGAACAGGGTGAATTAGCAAATAAAAACAGTGTGCAAAATCATCAATACTGACACCCAAATGGTAAAAATCACACCTGGTCTCCATTGTTTCTGATCAAGAAATCTCTTTCGTCAGTGCAGAGCAGAGACCTCAGGCTTTGTTGGGTTTCGGGCTCGGCCATTGTATACAACTTAATGCTTCCTGCTTCTCACAAAACAACTTCCTGTTTCTCTAAAAACTTATCGATCATGTTGTGAAGACAATCTTATCCTCTCTTTAATCATGCAGTAGCTAAGAGAGAAGAAAGATGAAGGATAGTTTTTTAATTTATTGAGAACCAAGTTCCCATCGCCTTTCTATTGTTTTCTTTTGGGCTTTCTTCGATTCTTAGTGAGGTCAATGTTTTTGTCCTGTTTGGCTTTGGAAATGTCGCAGTTTTTAAATCTGAAACACCAGCTTTCCTAAACAAAGAGCCAAATGGTGGGTTAAATCAATTTAGATGCTAATCTACATACAACATACTTTCTGAATGAATAATTTAAGTAAAACTATAGTCCTTTTCTTCAGTTTCTTTGCAGGTGCCCATTGGAAAAACAGTTTGTATGCTTCTCAAGGTGACATATGGATCGTGATTATCCTCTTTGTTTCGTTAAAAAAACTCTCAGTATCTTTGTCTAGAATAGAATAAAAGGATTTTAACTTATACGACGTCAAAGGCAGCTTATGGGACGGCAAATATATCGTTTTGCAATGATGATCTTTCGTTATGTAGTTGGATAATAATTTTTTTATTTTTCTCAACCATCCCCTGTCTAAACAAACTCTCGTCTTATTTTTCTCAACCATCTCCTTTCTCTGATCCAACTGCCTTAGACGAGCAAAAGATACATATCCTCTCGTCTTATTCTTGATTAGGTTTATTCCATCTACTTGTTTCACATCAAAGATAATGTGACATAATCCTCAATTCGACTATGGACATCTTTGTTCTCTAAATGATATTTGCCCCTATCTAGCCTTTTGTTGGTAATCATATGTAGAGTTAATTCATCAATATAATATTTCCTTTTTTTCCCCAACATTATTTTCCACATAACCATCCAAAATTTATCCATAACAAAAGCCTTTATGTCTTTGTTATTACTTGGGCATGCATTCAAGTCAATATTCTATTTACTCATCCACTTATTATTTGTTTCGTTTGAGACCTCTTTCTTTTGTTCAAGACTTAATTGGTGACAACCGTAGGCCATCTATTTATCTTCATCTATTCAATTTTTTTCAAATATCCTAGAAGTTGAACCATTGTTGTTGCCTCAATAGGGAGGGTGTCTATTTCTGCTAGAAGCACCTCATAAGGAATTGACACTTTTATTTTGAATTTCCTTCTAATAGCCACTTTTGGATCCTCTCTATTCGTCTCCATTCTATTTCTAAATTGCCCCTAGCCATAAAGCACCGCCGAAATCACTAATAAGTGAATAAACCCAAAGAATTTGACAATACCATAATTCAGCCTCTTTACTTCTATTCTACAATGCTAAAAAGGTTCTCTAACTTCCCAAAGTTCTCTTCCTTTTGCATGTTTCCTAATTAAACTTGTTGAAGTGTATCCCAAGATATTAGTACACTATTATCTCTTCCATGAGACTCCAAAATAGAAGTCGAATTGATTAATTTTTTTCTTTCAATTGGAAAAAATAATAAAAATATGAACTTTAAATGGATAAGTATAATGAGACAATCCACTAAACTATGGGAAAGGAAAATTTTATTTCTTCCTTCCTAAAATAATTTCAATTTCAAAAATGAAATCATAACAATGATATCATTAATAAAGATAACTATAAAATTCACTTTGCAAGGAAAATTTTACACGTTTTTTATGCAATTTAATAATCATAAGGACCATTGATTTAAAGAAAATTAAAAGTATCATAAATCCATTTCAATTAAGAACTAGTTATCTAAAGAAAACTTTTAAAATATCATAAATTCATTTTAATTAAGTCGTAAAGATGAGGTGTTACTATAATGAAGATTTGAGTTCAAATTACTTTGGAACCACTGGACTTGCTCCTATTGAACCAAATCCTAGGTAGCCTAAGGGACAATACTCTAGATAAAACCTAGATGTAGAAGAATACAAGAACAAGAACAAACTATTTTATTAATCTATGCAACATGTACATGGCATACTCTCAAGGAAAATGTATGGTTGTGTATTTACTCCTATCTATCTTATAGTTGTCTTTGATATAAGATTATTCTTCAAATGTACATTTTTATATTGTGTTTGTGATTATAAAGTTTATTGTGGAAGTTAAATGAATTGGGATTCCATGTGTGATGCTTCATCTCGTAATAGTTTGAATTCTAATCACACATTGTTCTTCCAAGTGGGCATATCATGAAAGTGCTCCAAAAGGTGTATAAGATTAAATTGTGGTGTTTTCCAATGTTGCATGATATCCTACACTAAATTTTGGACTACGCGCTCTTGTGAACTAACATGCATATTTGTATCTATGGTGTGGAAATTAGATAGAGTTATTTGTGGAACTATGCAACATGGTTCCAAAGGGTTGTTTATGAGTTGTACAATCTATTTAGAGTTTTTTCATGAGTTGTATGATGTATTTGGAGTTGTGTGACATGGTTCCAAGAGATGCATGAGTGGAAAATGAAGCAAGAAGCTATGTGTCGGTGTGTGACATGGTTCTTAGAGTTATGTGCATGGTGCAAGTAGCTACATGTGAGGTTGTACATTGATGAGCAAGTGACTAAGGGTGATGTGCAAACTTGCATGGTTACACAAAAATCATTTGCCCAGGTTCTTTAAAGAAAATTATCCCCATTATGTTGAAGAATACTTGTACAATTCATTATTGAGGTCACACAACATGTTTGATTTAGGGAATCGCTTCTACAATCTAGTATCTCTTACCACTCACTAATATAATGATGCTTTGAGGATTGTTTATGTACACACTTTGGTAACAATGAAAGTAAGGATGCCCAATGATTATATGATTGGAATCAACTAGTTAAATGTTACATATTAGCTCCTCACAAAAAGGATGAATAGCATATGAGAAGTAGCATTGATGCGTGACATGTATACCTTTGGTTTTGCATTAAATGATCCATCCCAAACTATAACATTGTTAATGAGGCATGGTTGGTAAATTCAAGTGTCTAATGATGGCTACAGAAATGTGGTTCTTCATGCTACCACCATCGACAAAAAATTCAATTGTTACCCTTATATCAACATTTCTGAATGGAATAGATGCTTTGGTTTAACATCTACCATGGATGTTGTGTTGAGAAATGCAACTTTGGGGTTTGTGTTCTTCAATTTTGACTTCTATGCTTTCTTGTGCACAAACACATTCTACACATGACTCTCAATGTTGGAGTGGCCACTAGATTTATGTCTATTGCACCAGTTCCCTGTCTTGGATAGTTTGGTCTTGTTCAAAGGAGGCATTTTCTTTTGTGTGGGTGATTTGTCCCATTTAACTTTTTAGTTTTGACTCCTTAATAATAGTGTAGTAATAGGTTTCTCCCATTATATTGATGCAAACACTTAAAATTTGATTCCACTTTAACCCAACATTGTCATGCTTCTATCAATTCCCATCATTAATCTTGCATCACATATTCATTAATTAAAAAAATTAAATTATTTAATTAATTAGGTCATATTTTCTCTAATGTTTAATTAAATGAATCATATTTATGTAAGGAAGCTAATGTAGCGAAACAACTTCCTACACTAATCTTGAGAGGATAGACATGGAAATATTTTCAAATCTTTTACAATAGTTATAGAAATTATATAGAAATAAACATAAATAGCAAGCATATTACAACACTGTAAAAAAATGCCCAATATATTGTAGAGAAATTTGTCATAGTCTAGTATAACCAACCAACGATCTGAAGGCAACTAAACATCTTTAAGAATCTCACACAAAACCTCCATCTCAAGCTCCATATATATAGGAGATACTATATAGAAAACTGTCAACCGTAATTACAAAAGCTTGATCCAGAACCACCCAAAAGTGGCACCCAAATTATCTCCAATCAAAGATGCCTTGTGATGTGCCAAATCACACACTAACATGTGTAACTCTCCCTTTTACAACTAGTACAGGGGCACCACAAATCATGTTGTGTGTTGTAATAAGGTCTCATTGACCACTCATGTTGTTTCATGTATTTACATGTTGTCTAGGCCTTGATCTACTTTTATTAGTCCAAGTGACTTAAGCTACATTTGTAATGAAATTCACAAAAGGCCAAATAGGGTCATTTTGGGGGCCACCAAGTGGTTGGTCTTCCAACAGTTACAACCGGTTAGCCCTCCCCAAGTCAGGGGATACAAAGAGGGGTTCAGTTCGGCTCTGGGAGAGAGTGATGGTAAAAAAATATTGAAGTTGTGAATGAAATACATTTCTGTTCTATCATTTTGATCTCTTGCTATCTAGTATTCAGAATCCATGTAGAAGTACTATTGTTTTCCTTTATAGAGTAATTATTTATGTTCTATATCATTAGACTAGGATGTCGAATTGAAGCATTCCATTGGTGGATTTCCAAAGAAATCAGTGGAATGGCTTCTAGTTGTATAGTTTTGTTTCTATTTGTTTTGTTGTTCAGTAGGATGGGGCAGAAGTTCTGAAAGATCTGGTTTTCGCAGTGAGTTGCCTAGCATCACCATGTGCTAGGTTTTGGAAAGAGGTAGTGTGACCACGAAATTGCAGAGTCACATAGAAGTTTCATCGGTAAGACAGAGACATATCAGAGGAAATATTGTTCACCAGGCTGATAAGAAGCATATGGCCGAAAGTGCAAAGGTAGAAGAAACTCATATCGGGAAGAATTGGAAATTATCTCACTAAAGTGTGTTTCCACTAATTCATCAGAGTAACGTCTCGCATGAAGATTGATGGCATTTGTGTAGTGATGGAAAGTTGAGACTCATGTCCGGAAGACATTAGTATATCAGGAAGATAAATTCTGAGGTGGCCGATGTTAGAAGTCAGGCCGAAGGCATAAAGGAAGGATTCATCACCAAGACTCCTACCAATGACAAAGGATCAAGCATATTGGGCTATCATCGGAAGAGATCGAAGGGTCCCACCGATACATGTAGGTTGGACCGATAGTGTTGAGGAAGCTCTCGCCATGTCGGCATAATTCATGAACGGGTCACGCCGATAGGATAGAGGATTGAAAAAAAAAAATCTAACAGAGCAAAGGGGTGTGTGCAAGAAGTTATGTCCACTTATTGGCCAAAAAGTGGAAGTGTTTTCCCTGATTTTCAGAATTTGTCACATTTGACCTAAAAATTTGAAGCACTTAACGGTGGAATCTTGGAAAAAGTCACAAAATATGAAATGTAGTACTCGGAATCTAGTTTCCAAATATGTAATTTTTTTCAATACCCAGATGATAGAAAGTGATTTTGAATAGGTGTTTCTAAAAACCACTGTTTAAAAGTCACTTTTTTTTTACTATACCATGTACGTGTACGTCATCCATATTTTGACCAAATAATCATATTTTTCAAAATCCTTTTGGGAAAATATTTGTAACTCACTGAAGCACGTTTTCCATATTTTTTTGTAATTTTTTATTGAATATATTTTTTTTTATTAATTTTTTATTGGCCATTTTTGGTCTTTTAAAAAATCATCGTGTACGTCACGCATAAGATGACCTAAACTTAACATTTTTTGAATTTTTTTTTTTTTAAATTGAAAAGAATTGTCTAAAGTACGTTTTCCTACAATTTTCTTTACAAAAAAATGTGTTAATAAAAAGTTATTAAAATACTAAAAAACCCTAATAATTCAAGTTTATGGACCTATTTCATCAGAAATTGATTAAAAAATAGAAAAAATAATCCAATTGTAAAAAAAATTACATATTTAGAATCTACACTGTCTCATCTATAATGGGTTTTAATTTCGTCAAAATATTCTGCAAAATAGACCTTCAGATATATGCCCAAAGTCACTATTTTGTTGTGACATTGACAGGACCTTCAAATTGCAGGTCAAACCTGGTCCAGAGGTCAGATTCGGGTCCCCAAACCATTTCCCGAACTGGGTTACAAAGCAAAACCCGAGCTTAAAATTCAAATTTTAAATAACGGGATCCCGTTTTAAAATGGGATCCCGTTTCATAAAAGGTTAATATTTTAACCTTTATGAAACGGGATCCCGTTTTGAAACGGGATCCCGTTTTATAAAGGTTAAAATATTAACCTTTTATGAAACTCAAAACGGGATCCCGTTTCTTGAAAACGGGATCCCGCTTTTGGCTCGGGATTCCAAAGCAAAACGGGATCCTGTTTTTAAAAAGCGGGATCCTGTTTTATAAAAAGCGGGATCCCGTTTTGGTTAACCCGATTTCGGATTTTTTTCTAACTCCGAAACTTCCACCTTAAGTGGACACAACTTCTTGCATTTACCCAAAGGGGAATTTGGCAGTTCCATCACGTACCTCTGCATCATTTTGGTATCAGAGCTTTGGACATTCTGTGTGTGACGTGCTCTGAAAGATCTATGTATGTCAGCAGATGAGAGCAAAGGAGAGGCCAGTGCCATGCCTCCAAAAGGAATGACCACTGAGGTGGCCAAGAAATTTTAGGAAATGGAAGAGAAAATTAAAGCTGGGGTCAGGGAAGCACTCCAGGCTGAGTTGAAGACCTTGAGAAAAGGTAGGAAATCAGACGAGGAGTCTGATGAAGAAGAAGAAGATGGGGAAGAGGAAACAACCCCAGAACAGGCAGATATATCTGCAGACGAGAAACAATTTCTAGAGGCCATAAGGACACTCAATAAGGAGTCATCTGAATAAAAAATGGAGATTCTGATGTTCAGTGGAAAGATGGATGCATATGAAGCCATCGAATGGGTCGAGGCTTTGAACAATTACTTCGTGTACAAGGAGGTACCGGAGAATAAAAGAGTCAAGTTTGCAAAGACAAAATTGAAAGGTACTGCACTCGCGTGGTGGAACTACACCTAGGGAGAAAGGGTGAAGAGTGGCAAGAGCATGATCTCATCCTGGAGTCGGATGGTAGAGAGGATCAAGGCTCAGTTCCTAGCCGCAGATTACGAAGTGCAAATATATAGGAAAATGCAGAATCTCAGACAAAAGGATATGGATGTATCCACCTATACAGAGGAATTTCACAAATTGTCTCTAAGGTGTGGACTTGTTGAGGATGAAAAGGGAAGAGTTGCCAGGTATATTAATGGCCTGAAATATAGTATTCAAGATGAAATTACCATTCTGACACCTGAAACAGTGGACAAGAGCTTCCAGGTGGCACTGAGAGTAGAAGAGAAATTGAAAAGAAAAGGAGAATAGTAGAATAGAGGTAGAGGTGGAAGGAATTTTAGAGGTAGAAATAATTTCGGTGGTAGAAATGAATTCTAAAAAAATCAAGGGGAGTCTAGTCAACAAGAACATAGTGGAGAATCTGGTTCCAGAGGGGGCTTCAGAGCAAGGAGGCCCAATGGAAGAGGCAGATTTGGTGGACCAGGTAGAGGTCTTAATGTCTTCATGGGAAGATGTTATAGTTGTAACCAAATTGGGCACATAGTAGGCAAGTGTCTGGAGAAAGCCTCAAGCTCTCATGCAGGAGAGAGAAGGAGCCAACTGATTCAGGAAGAAGATTGTCAAAGTGTGACTTCACCTATGGGAAGCACAACTCCAGTACAAGATGGAGAAAGTCTCATGATGAGAAGAACAATGTTGAAAGTGCCACAGAACAAGTAACCACCCCAGAGGAAGACACTATTCAGAACTATGTGTAAAGTTTTTGGCAAAAGTTGTAAGGTAATTGTTGATTCTAGCTCAATTGAAAATTTAGTTTCAATAGAAATGGTAGAGAAATTGAATTTGAAAAGATTGCCACATGTTAGTCCATAAAAAGTGTCCTAGCTGGACAAAGGGCAACAAGTCTTGGTTGATGAACAAGCTTGGGTAGAATTTCAGATAGGGGAATATAGGGACAAACTGCTGTGTGATATAATTCCCATGGATGCATGCCATTTACTATTAGAAAGACCTTGGTAGTATGATGTACAAGCCCAGCATGATGGTAAATCCAATTCCTTTGTTATCACCAAGAATGGTAAATAGTATAAGATGGATCCTTTACCAGAAGAGGGTGTAGACAAGAATGTAGGCTCAAGTATCATGTTAGTAAGTGGGAAAGAGTTTCTCCATACTCTAAAAGAAGAGGGAACCTAGGGGTATGCTCTAATTTTGAAACCTAAAGACAATTCTAATTTGTTTAAAAATAGCAAGGAAAAGTCCCTAAGGAAGTGCAAGAATTGTTAGAAAAGTATAAGAGTATCATGGTGGAGGATATGCCCAATACACTACCCCCTGTGAGAGACGTAAGTCATCAGATTGACTTCATCCCAGGATCCACATTGCCAAATAAACTAGCCTATAAAATGACACCTACTCAGAATGAGGAAATTGCTAAACAAGTGCAAGAACTATTGGATAAGGGCTTGGTGAAGAAAAGTCTTAGTCAATGTGTTGTAACTACAATTTTAGCTCCCAAGAAGGATGGAAAATGGAGGGTATGTACTAATTTGAGAGCCATAAATAAGATCACCATTAGATATAGGTTTCCTATGCCCCGAATAGAGGACCTAATGGATTGTTTGGGTGGAGCTCGGTACTTTTCTAAAATTGATCTCAAAAGTGGATACCATCAGATTAGGATTAGACAAGGGGATGAATGGAAGACAGCCTTTAAGACTAATAAGGGTCTTTATGAGTGGGTGGTGATGCCATTTGGACTGTCCAATGCTCCAAGCACTTTCATGCACCTAATGAATGAGGTATTGAAATATTTTATTGGCAAATTTGTTGTTGTCTATTTTGACGATATTCTGATTTTCAGTAAGACAAAGGAAGAACATTTGCAACATTTGAAATAGGTGTTGAAGAAGCTGCATGATGAGAAACTAATGATCAATATGGAGAAGAGTATCTTCATGAAGGAAAAACTCACATACCTTGGATTTGTGATATCCCAAGGAAATTTGAAAATGGATCCGGAAAAGGTAGATGCTATTCTGTCTTGGCCAACACCTAAAACTGTAAGTGATGTAAGAAGTTTTCACGGTTTGGCAACCTTTTATAGGAAATTCATAAGGGGATTTAGTCATATTTCTGCACCTATTCTGGATACCATACAAGGAGGGCAGAAATGTAAGTTTGTTTGGAATAAAGCAGCAGATGAATCTTTTGAGATTCTTAAACAGAAGGTAGCAGGGAAACCCATTTTGGTTTTGCCTGATTTTAATAAGTTGTTTACTATGGAATGTGATGCCAGTAACCTTGCCATTGGTACTGTCTTAAGTCAGGAAGGCAAACATGTTGCTTTCTTTAGTGAAAAGTTGAATGATGCTAAAAGAAAGTATTCCACGTATGATTTAGAATTGTATGTAATGGTTCAAGCATTGAAAAAATGTAGACAATATCTCTTGCCGAAAGAATTCATTGTTTATACTGACAACCATGCTCTAAGTTTTCTGAATTCACAGGAGAAGTTAAACCACTGACACATGAAGTGGGTTGAGCAACTCCAGGCATACATTTTTTCCATCAAACATAAGAAGCGACAAGCCAACAAGGTGGTAGATGCTTTGAACAGAAGGGTCTACACTATACAAGAAATCCAGTTGCAAAGTGTGGGAGTGGATTCTCTCAAAAATATGTACCAGGATGATGAGGACTTCAAAGAGATATATGTAGTTTGTTCACAATTTTTAGATTCCTATCATTCTAATTTTTCTAAATATTTGTGATAGCAAGGGCTGTTGTTCAAAGGCAGCCAACTATGTGTACCTAGGTGTTCCATGACGGAGAACATCATAAAATAGAAGCATTGTGGTAGTCTTGGAGGTCATTTTGGACTAGACAAGATGTTGGAACAAGTGAGAAGGCTTTACTTCTAGCCTAAGATGCAAACACATGTCAAGAAATTTGTAGAAACTTGTAGCATTTGTCAGAGGGCAAAAGGAACTTCATCCAATGCCGGTCTCTATCAACCACTTCCAATTCCCCAAAGGCCATGGGAGTGCATGAGTATGGATTTTGTTTTGGGTCTTCCCTGGACTCAAAGAGGTTTTGACAATGTATTTGTTGTAGTTGATAGATTCAGTAAAATGGCTCATTTTGTGCCATGCAAATGTACCAATGATGCTTCACACATTGCTGGTCTATTCTATAAGGAGATTGTTTGAATTCATGGTTTACCATTGAATATTATCATTGATAGAGATCCCAAATTTGTGGGACATTTTTGGTGCACTTTGTGGAAGAAATTGGGCACTCAATTATCTTTCACATTAGCCTATCACCCTCAGATGGATGGACAAACTGAGGTCGTGAATAGATCATTGGGTAATCTTTTGAGGTGTTTGACTAGACAGCATGGAGAAGCTTGGGATATGGTCATGCCACAAGCAGAATTTGTCTACAATGATTCTGTCAATAAAAGCACAGGAAAGAGTTCATTTGAAATAGTGTATGGAATTCATTCGAGGGGAATTCTGGAGTTTAGGGACCTTCAGAACATGGAGAAGAGAAGTGCTTAAGGAGAGGATTTTTCTATCAGCATAAAAGACATTCATGATTTAGTAAAAGAAACTCTTCAAAGGAGCATAGAGAAGTACAAAGAGAGTTGATCAGAGGAAGAGGGACGTACAATACATGGTTGGAGATTTGGTGATGGCTTATCTAAAGAAGGAAAGACTTCCTAAGGGGCAGCCAACAAAACTTCTCATTAAGAAGATAGGTCCATGCAAGATTGTACACAAATTTGGGCCTAATGCCTACGAGATTGAACTTCCTCCTGGATTAGAAATTTCACCCATCTTTAATGTGGTAGATTTGTTTCCATTCAGAGGAGCCAATGTAGCAAAGACAGGAGTAGAAGATACAGAATGGATTTCTAATCTTCCACCCAGCCAGCTAGTTCAGTTGGAGTGTATTTTGGACACTAAAGTTTAGAAGAAGACCAGGTACAAAGTATACAAATAGTATCTGGTCAAATGGTGTGGTTTACCGGAAGAAGATGCCACCTAGATGAGCGAACAAGATATCATCAAGCATGGAGTTACCATCGCAGACCTAGTTCCTCAAGGGACTTGAGTTTTGTCAACCCCATGAGTATGGTGCAGGGGCACCACAAATCATGTTGTGTGTTGTAATAAGGTCTCATTGACCACTCATGTTGTTTCATGTATTTACATGTTGTCTAGGACTAGAGCCACTTTTACTAGTCCAAGTGACTTAACCTACATTTGTAATGAAATTCACAAAAGGCCAAACAGGGTCGTTTTGGGGGGCACCAAGCGGTTGGTCTTCCAACAGTTACAACCAATTGGCCTTCCCCAAGTTAGGGGATACAAAGAAGGGTTCAGTTCGGCTCTGGGAGAGAGTGATGGTAAAAAAATATTGAAGATGTGAATGAAATACATTTCTATTCTATCATTTTGATCTCTTTCTATCTAGTATTTAGAATCCGTGTAGAAGTACTATTGTTTTCCTTCGTAGAGTAATTATTTCTATTCTATATCATTGGAGTAGGATGTCGAATTGAAGCATTCCACTAGTGGATTTCCAAAGAAATAAGTGGAATGGCTTCTAGTTGTATAGTTTTGTTTCTGTTTGTTTTGTCGTTCAATAGGATGGGGTAGAAATTCTGAAAGATCTTTTGTTCGTAGTGTGTTGCCTAGCATCACCACGTGCTAGGTTTTGGAAGGAGGTAGTGTGACCACGAAGTTGCAAAGTCACATAGAAGTTTCATCGGTGAGACAGAGACATATATGAGGAAATATTGTTTGCCAGGCTGATAAGAAGTGTCTAGCTGAAAGTGCAAAGGTAGAAGAAACTCATATCGGGAAGAATTGGAAATTATCTCACTGAAGAGTGTTTCCACTAAGTCATCAGAGTAACGTCTCGCATGAAGACCGATGGCATTTGTGTAGTGATTGAAAGTTGAGACTCATGTTAGGAAGACATTAGTATATCGGGAAGATAAATTCTAAGGTGGCTAATGTTAGAAGTCAGGCCGAAGGCATAAAGGAAGGATTCATCGCCAAGACTCCTACCGATGACAAAGGATCAAGCATATTGGGCTATCATCGGAAGAGATCGAAAGGTCCCGCTGATACATGTAGGTTGGATCGATAGTGTTAAGGAAGTTATGGTCATGTCAGCATAAGTCATGAACGGGTCACGCCAATAGGACAAAGGATTAAAAAAAAATCTGACAGAGCAAAGGGGAATTTGGCAATTCTACCATGCACCTCTGCATCAACAACTCTTGTAAGTGTCCATCACATTTTTAGATTTCCCAAAATAGGAGGCCCAACTTATGTAGGCCGTAAGTTTTGATCCTGGTGTCCAATTGATGAACCATTTGATACCTTGGAAATCTTGAGAAGAGATATATCAAGCTATAACCTACCTCATAGTTTACAACAATTTTCAAGGTATATCAAGGCCTCTAAGTGCCTCAAACCTGAGCTTGAAACTTTTTCAAAAGTTTCAAAAATAGAAACTTTAATATCTTGCAATCCAAGTATGATCTTAGGTGAAAACTCACCCAGGATGTTTATTTGGTAGTTCTTTAGCTTTTGGGAAAATTTAAGGTCCATCCAAGCTCAAATGTAGACTTACTAAAAATAGTAAGCCCTACTATTTTTAGCCCCTTTTAGAAATTTTGAAAGTTCTAAACCATTCTTCAAGATAAAGGGTATTCGAAAAGACCAAAATTGAAAAGAATAGTAACCTTTTGTAGTTGCAAGCTCGAGGCACATTTCCTAACATTCTCCAACTTATTGAGCACCTTGCAAGAGAAAAGGGAGTATCAACACCATTATTTAATTGCTAAGGGCCGAGAGGCCCGTAGACTCCAAACACCATATGAATTTCTCTATGCTCATAGGTTTAGTTAATGAATCTACAACATTCATCAAAGTATCTACCTTAACTAGCTTTACCACCATCCTCAACAATATCTCTAACAAAATGATATTGTACATCAATGTGATTGGTCCTGGTATGAAATGTCAAGTTCTTAGTTAGTTAGACTACACTATGATTGTCACAATAAACTGTCACTGTACCTTACATTTTATTATGATATCTAAACATGGTCTCTTAATCTAAATGGCTTATTTACAAGCATGAGTAGATGCCATATACTCAACTTTAGTAGTGGACAAAGCAACCACAACCTATCATTTACTCATCCAACTAATTGTACCACCAAATAAAGTAAATACATAAGCACTAGTGGATCATCCACTATCAACATCACCTACCCAGTCTGAATCCACATAACCATGAATATTAAGGGAATGTATGTCTCCTACCAATTTACCATGATAACATAAGGAATACTCTGAGGTACCCCACAAATATCTAAAGACTCTTTTAACTGTATCCTAATGAACTCTACAAGGATTAGACATCTATCTGGAAAGAACTCCCACTGCTTGGGCAATCTCTAGTCTAGTACAGACCATAACATACATCAAACTTTTGACTACACTCTAGTAAGGTACTCTACTCAGGTCTTCCATCTCCAATGGGGATGTTGAACATTGTGAAGCAAATAACTTCATTCCAATTGTAAAAGGAACACACAATGGTCTACAATCTTGCATGTTAAACCTCTATAAAATTGAATTGACATACTTACTCTGGCCAAGCCATAGCTTTCTATTCACTCTATCTCTTCTTATTTCAATCCCAAGAATGTGTTTAACTACACCAATAAATAACATATCATCAACATATAATGTAATAAATAGGAAATAATCACCATCAGATTTATAATAAACATAATAATTGGATTTAGAATGCTCAAATCACAAACTCAACACATATGTATCAAATTTTTGGTACCACATCCTAGGACTTTATTTGAGGTCATACAAAGATTTCTTCAATTTACAAACCAAATTACTTTTAACTTTCACCATGTAGTTCTCTAGTTGTGCCATATAAATATCCTCCTCCAAATCACCATGAAGGAACACCATTTTCATATCCATTTTCTGAACATCTAGATCATAAGAAACAATAATAGAAAGCAAGAATATAATGAATGTCATTTTTACAATAGGAGAAGATATCTCACTATAATCAACACCCTCAACATGAGAGTAACCTTTCACAACTAACCATGCTTTGTACTTCTCGATACCTCCATCTAAACCAATCTTTTTCTTGAACACCCATTTGCAACCAATAGGTTTTTATTCTTCAGGAAATGGTACTAGGTCCCATGTATCATTATTTTTCAAAGCTACCATTGATTCATCCATAACAATCTTCCAAGACTATGCATCATTCATATCTAATGCCTCTTGTACAGATCTAGGTTCATCTATGTTAGTATTCAAAGGAAAGATACATCTTCAATCATCAAGTGAATACCTTTCAGGTGGTTTTCTATACCTTGTTGACCTTTGAACAAGCTAAGTTGAAGGTTCTACCTATTCTAAAGATTCAAAGCTAGATGAGCTCTCCTCAACTTCTTGTCTATCTATGGGCCTCAATTCTGTTAAAGTTGATAAACCAACCTCGCAGATCCCAATAAACACCTAAAAGCAAATAACCTGTCACATAAAAGAGATCAAAAGGCACAATAATGGTGCTCTACAACTTTGAAGCAAAATATGCATTAAGAAGAATGAATAATTACAAAGAGATCAATCCTTAAGAAAGGAGATCAAAACCCTAAAGTGAACCCTAGGATTTAATAAAAGAATTACTAAATAATAAAGTGCCTAAGTTTAGCTTAAGTGAAAAATAAAGTAAAGGTGACTTAATTAATTAATCAATATGATTAAATTAATTTAGTAATTAACCTATTACTCTAACACCCCCTTAAGATGAACTTAGGGAGAAGCTAAAAAACTAAGGACAAATGCATGAAAGCAAAGATGGGTCTTGGCAACTAGGCCTGATGAGGTACCCAAGTACAACCAAATCTTTATAAAGTGGAGTAAAGGAGAAAACCCAGTGGGAAAAAACTCCTCTCCAAAAAGAGATGAAATCATGTAAAAAACATGAAGGAAGGAAGGCCTCATGAAGACCCCCCAAGGACAACTTCTTTCACCCCAAGCATAGATCGTAACTGAAGATAGTGAGGTGATGCAAAAGGTTTTGTGAAGATGTTTGCAACCTGCTCCTCTGTAGGAATGTACTCCAAGATGAGAGATCCATCCTGAATCAACTGCCTGATGAAGTGCATGTGGATCTCAATGTGCTTAGTTTGTTGATGCTCCACTAGGTTGCGTGAAATGTGAATAGCACGCTGATTGTCACACCAAAGAAGAGTGGGACTGTCAGGAGGAAAACCAAATGTAGTCATCAACTGTCAAAGCCATAAAGCCTCCTAGCTAGCTAACACTATAGCTCAGTACTCAACCTCTATAGAGGATAATGCAATAGCAGATTGCTTCTTGCAAGACCATATAATAGGACCAGAACCAAGGCAAAAAACAAAGCTAGAAGTAGACTTCTGATCATTGACATCACCAGCCCAATCTGAGTCAGTGAAGCCAACAATGTGAGGGGCCCCTGATGTGTAGTGAATGACATAATGTGCGGTGCCCTAAATGTACCTCAAAATACATTTGGCAGCTTGCCAATGGCTCTCATGTGGATCATGTGAGAACTGAGAGATAAGGCCAACTGCAAAGGAAAGATCAAGACGAGAATGTATTAGGTACAACACACTACCAACCAACTACCTATATAATGTAGAATCTACTGAAGGAGTAGAGCAAGTGGAAGACAAGATGAAACCTGACTGAAATGGTGTGGAGGCGAGCTTGCAATCAAGCATGCCAATTCTCTGGAGCATATCAAGAGCATACTTCTGTTGAAATATGGAAATCCCATCCGAAGACTGAATAACTTACAGACCAAGAAAATAGTGTAGAAGACCTAGATCTGTCATCTCAAACTGCTCCCTCAAAGCTCTCTGAACACTCTAAATCATGGAGGATGAGCTACATGTAAGAATGAGATCATCAACATATAGCACAAGGATCAAAAGATCACCCTCCTGATGTTGAATGTACACTGTGGGATCAGAATGACAGCGAGTGAAGTGAGAGGAAAGAAAAAAAGAGTCCATCTTCTCATACCAAGCCTGAGGGGCTTGTTTGAGACCATATAATGAATGCTGAAGTCCGCAAACCAAAGAAGTGTCCTGCACAAATCCCTGAGGCTGCTCCATATATATCTCCTCATGTAGGTCTCCATGCAAGAATGCACTCTTCACATCCATCTGAAAAACTATCCATCCATGTGAAGCTGCTAGAGAAAGTACAAAGTGAATAAAACTCATCTTGGCAATAGGAGCAAAGGTCTCAGAGTAATCAATACCCTCAACCTGAGAAAACCCCTTTGCAAGACATGCCTTGTAATTATCAATCAAAGCATCTGCAGCAAACTTGGTACGGTACACCCACTTGCACCGAACCAACATTCTTCAATTAAGAAGAGTAACAAGATCCCAAGTATTATTCTTCATCAAAGAAGAATACTCCTCCGAGGGCATAACTCTAATACCATGTTAAAGTTGATAAACCAACCTCATAGATCCCAATGAACACCTGCAAGCAAATAACCTGTCACATAAAGGAGATCAAAAGGCACAATAATGGTGCTCTACAACCTTGAAGCAAAATATGCATTAACAAGAATGAATAATTACAAAGAGATCAATCCTTAAGAAAGGAGATCAAAACCCTAAAGTGAACCCTAGGATTTAATAAAAGAATTATTAAATAATAAAGTGCCTAAGTTTAGCTTAAGTGAAAAATAAAGTAAAGGTGACTTAATTAATTAATCAATATGATTAAATTAATTAAGTAATTAACCTATTACTCTAACAGATTCAACTTTCTTAAATGTAGAAGAGAGTTGAATCACATCTTTATGTTCACTTTGTTTTAGCTACAATGTAACAAAAGAAGACTTAGTTTCTCTAAAAAATAACACTTCTACTATATAATACCTTATGTGCAACAGGGTCCCCAAGCTTTTATCCTTTCACACCATAACCATAGTTGATGAAGATACATTTCACATCCTTTCTCTCCAACTTTGTTCGCTTCTCATTTGGTACATGTGCATATTCCTTGCAACCAAAAAACTCTAAGATATCTCAGTGAAGGATTGTGCCCTGACCATGCCTCCATAGGCAGTTTATCAACAAGATCTCATGTAGGAGACATGTTAATCAGGTAGAAAGTAGTGGCAATAGCTTCATGCCTAAACTTTTATTCTAGACTAGCACCACTAAGCATACTCCTATCCTTCTCCATCAATGTCTTGTTCATTAATTCTACAACTCCATTCTACTGTGGAGAATACGGAGGTGTTCTTTGTCTCTGAATGCCGCTATATTTACAGAATTTATCAAAATCATTAGAGAAAAATTCACCACCATTGTTATTCCTCAAATATTTTATTTTCTTTCCAATCTGCAACTCAACCATTGCTTTAAATTCTTTAAATCAACTAAAAACTTTAGATTTACTCTTTAGAAAATATACCAATGTTCTTCTACTGTAATCATCAATAAATGAAACATAATATGTGGATTTTGTAATGGAAGGAACATCAACATGACGAAACAAATCAAAATGAATAATATCTAATACACAACAAGATTTATGAGAACTCGAGTAAAACTAAACATGGTTTTGTTTAATATAAATGCAATGCTCACAAAAATCAAAATCAAGATTACAATTAGTCAACCCTTTAACAATGTGTTTATTTTTCAAGGTCCTTAGACCCTTTTCTCCTATATCACCTAATCATTGGTGCAATAACATAGTCTTCTCTCGAGGAAATTTTTATTCAGAAGAAAGAGCACCCTTAGATACCTAAAAGCCATGACCATCCATTGAAAATGAAATGTCGTCCTTTTCCAATGAAGTGTAGTGTTGTAAATTGTCGCCACTTACAATTTCACACTAGGTTTAGCACTTCGTTTAGCATATATGTTCACCTCTGCTCAATATATGCATATTCCACTACTTTTATAAGAAATAAGACTAATTCCTTTGACATTTGTCATTTTAAGAGCCCAAATCACAAGGACACTAGCTCCTAGCACTAGAGCCCTGCCAGTCTAGCCCTGAAAGATATTATTTTAATGTTGACCTTTCACCTTAATTGATGCACCTTGTCAACCTCAACTCAATTGGGCCCTCGAAAAGTACTTGGGATTCATATACAAGCAACCCTCTCACTCATTTGAAAACACAGGATATAAATGATCTCTCTATGAACAATCTCTCTCTTTCTCTCTCTCTAAAGCTCTCCATTTCTAAAGATTACTATTGTATGCATTAACCCTTCTTGCAGGTCTTCAAGAAATCCTCTTCCTCCTTCAACTCCTTGTGGATGATTCATGTTATGACATTAATCTAACTAGGGTTTCATCTTCATGGTAACTCCATTTCATGATATTTTCTTATTGTATTCTTTATTACAAGTTTTTCCTCTTCTCAACATGAGCATGAACTCTCTATCATCATCATTACTATTTTTTGGAGGTAGGAATACCTATCTAGGGTTTGAATAAGGGAAGCCCCTATACAACACAACCATTTTTCCTCTTTTATGTGTGCAAACGGAATCGGGAGTTTTAGGCACCAATGAGTGATAAGAAGATAGAAGTAGCAAAGATCATTGCACACAAGTTTTGTTAGCACAAAAACCCTAGGACACTAGCACCTAGCACTAGGGTCCTTCCAGATCTACTCCCACTTTCAGTGACAAGTTTCATCTATCTTGTTTATCCCTGATTTTCTTCTTGTTTCTGTATATTTGATTTGTAACACCTATAGGTTATTCATTTAGTCAATTAGGCCACTTAAAACCCTAGATATTTCTATTGTCAAATCAATCTCCACTATTACAACAAAGGAACAAAGCCCAAATAGCTTGACTCTCCCTTGAGGACTTTAGCTAGGCATGAAGTCTTCGTCGGCTTGTGTTCTAAAGTTTGATAGGAAAGATTGATCTAGTTAGTCCATAATTGATTAGGCTCTCTTTTCTATCTTACATTTTGGTGAACCTAACATAGCTTACATTGGAACTTGACCTTCTTTGTCATGTCTGATTATTTGATAAACTAATTAGATACTTAGTGTAGAGAAAAAAGACCTATATTTTGAGTATATGTTTTGGTTTGTGGATAGATTCAATTTTAATTTTAGAGAATAGAGGCATCAATAAAAATAATAAAAATTCAAGGGAGTCTCAATGTATAATAATTGTGATGATTTCTTTCACATAAAATGTTTCTAGCTAAGTCAGTGAGTCTAGGGCTCTCTGTGTGTCACAGTGGCACATTTTGGAGAGGTTTCGTTTGTGTCAGGGGTTTCCTTTTGTAGCATTGGTTGAATCCTTACACATGGCATCACTACGCATCATTTTTTACTGACAGGTACTGGCAGAGTTTCTTTTTGTGCTATTCACTGCAGAGTAGAAAGTAGAATCCATGTGTCATGCTCTCACATGTTTTTAAAGAGAGCAGTTCTAACATAGCCTTTTCTTGCACCATTGGTTCAAAATGACATGCAACTTCACCATGGCTAATATTATTAGAGTTGGGAGCAACATAAATTTTTGTGGGCCCCTTTTTGAATCTGTGCCGTGTCAAGCTCCTAGAGTAATTTTTGTGGGACTAGTGGAGGAAGGAAAGAGAATGGACATGCGGCATCACCACACATCTTCAAGAGAAGTTTTTTTATAGTGTTTTCCTATTGCACCATTGGTCAAGCCTCTTTCCATGTGGTATCTATTTCCTCATGCAAATTCTCATGATTCATGTGGGTTGATGAGTCTCTAAGCTGCATTCTAAACTTTGGTTGATAATTTCTATGCTTTATTATTTTAATAGTTAGTTGTTAGTTTCCTTATTGATCTCTGCTCAAGGGGTTTTGTTTAAAAAGTGAGATCTGTAATTGTTATAGGAATGGAAAAATATTCAATACAGTAGTGACAACTAAAAGCCTTAATAGGTCTTTCAAGGAAAGGATTGAATATTGTGTATTTGTGTCATTCTTAGTCTTGTATGCTTCATTCTCCATTCAAGAATGAAGAGAAATAATGTTTTGTGCTAATTTGTGTTAGTCCTGATTTATTATATGTAGAATATTGTTGCTTATCAGATTCATTGTTGTAATAACATCTAGAATCTACTATGAAATCATGCATATATTCTCTTTGAAAAGCTATGGTCCATTCTATTATTATTAATAATTGAGGATTGTGAGTCCTTTTGTTTCTAAAATCTAAATCTATTCTAGCGCATCACCATAGTCCAGGTTTAATTTTCAATCATTAAAATTCATTATCTTTTCCCTTTTCTCATACATCAAAGATTCATTAGAAGAGCCGGCTACTATAAAGTCTAGAGGTTATCTCAATATTGAGTCCTACTTTTTGAGATTTCCCATTGTTGTTGGTTTGGTGCAAAATTTATCAACAATTTTTGGCATGCTCGATGGGACAAAGTTTAGTCACCAGATTGGAGACTTCATTGCATGTGCCAAGAACCTATCATGAGGAGTCATTTAGAAATTAACATGGGACTTCTAGTTCCATCATTAGTGATTGTCACTCATAGAAGAACCAAAGAAAGCATATCAGCAACACAAATGGCTCAACTGACACCCCCAAAAAAAATTGTTAATTGGAACTAGTACCTATTTTTTGTTTCCTAGTCAAATAGGTATTGTAGAACTCACATTTGTCATCATTTTGATGCTATTTGGTTGTAAGTTCATATTATGTTTCAAAGCAATCAAGTGACATGTTTTTTCTTCTAGGTGTTGTTAACTTTTAAGAGTTCTTTGAAGGCCTTATAGAGCCCTAGATTGTCAATGTTGTAAAAAATATGTTGGAAAGCATCACAAAAGAGAGTTTGAAATGTCTTACTCTACCTTTAAACTTATCAAACAAAATCTTTTCCACACCTCAAAGTATTTCTTTCACGTTGCATGGAGGGCAAAAAGGACTTACAAAGGTTATTGAATGTTTTTACTCATCCAAGTGGTTTCTTGTCACATTGCATGAAATTATTTATCAACCCAAAAGGATATTAGATCTATTTTTTATGTCCCACACCTCTTTTATGGTAGTCAAAGGTCAAAATTAATTGTTTTCCCACATTTCCCTTCTTTATTTCACTCAAACTTCACATTGCAATGTGCTTTTATAAGCCTTAAAATCATGAAAAATCCATTTTCACCTTTGGAGGGAAGTTTGTTTTGAACTAATGTATCCTTTATCTATTTTGCATGGGTTAAAGAACTCAAGTGAGGTCGAGTCTTGAGATGAAGTTTGGGTTAGGTTCAGTTTTGAGAGTCTTTGTGTTAGGGTTTCATCTTTTTGGGATGGGTTTCAGTGAACAACATGGAGGTAGCTATTGTTCATTTTGCATGGTATGCTCAGAGTTTAAGAAATATTTTCAGAGGTTCCTGTGTGTTGCCCTCATTTCCCATTTTCTTATAAGACTATTGAAAGTACGTGTTTTCATTGTTGTTTGTAAAATATGGTTTCATATGGATGGTTTTTCATGAGGTTTTGCAGTGATTTTGATGTGATCCACATAATAGGATCATTAAGGCATAGTCTGAAGATATTTTGTTCTCATGATAGTCATGTAGAAGAAGTGTTTGGAGATTCAAGGAAATGTAACATGTACAACCACCAAAGGCAAACTATTTCCAAGTATGAGAATATCGAGTTTTGAGTCCTTGATAACTTTTAAAGAGATGTCAAAATGTTACAGTCTCTATGTAGATATGGGAATCTTTTTAGGTTTCTTGTGTACTCCTATAAGTATAAGCCAAAGTGTATTTGTAATTTGTAACCCAAAAATCCACAAAACTATGATAAGGAGGATAAACAAAGATAAGGGTCTAAAGGAGTCTACAGAGATGTTTAGACACATGCTCATATAAATGATAAAGCCCTTGACTATGTAGGAGATCTTGTCAAACTTTCTAAGGACCCTAAGAGAGCCCATCACTGAAGAAGCAGGCAGAGAAGTAGTCAAGTCCTTCATAGAGGTACAAAGGTCTACGAGGGCTTTGAAAGAATTGTTACAAGGTCAAAAAGCTTGCATAAGTATATTGGTCTTCTAAAGCCTCATCAGAAGGCTATGTGTAGAGAGGGAGTGTGAAGTGAAGAGCCTAGCTAGCAGTCAAGATAGCACTGTGTAAGTTAATAGAAGCAAAGACTATCCCATAGCACAAGATCAATGAAGAAATAAGAGCCTCCCATAGACAACATAAGGGCATGCCAAGTTATTTGTATTTCAAACACATCAAAGAGATAACAAGTAATCCTAAATAACTGTTACAAAAGGTCAAGTAGCAGTCCTAAAAACTATGATAGGAGACTATTACAAAGGTAGTAAAAACAAGGGGGATTATGACTTCTACTACAATGTCATGGAGTCCTTATCTAAAAAGTTGTAAAGAACAGTCTTTAGAAGGTCTGAGAGAAACCAAGGTGTTTATGATCTAATAGAGAAAGAAGAGTAGACAAAGGCTTGTTAAGGTCTCTTGAAGGTCTGACAATCATCTATAGGCTTGCATATAGGAAGACAAGAGACTCTAACCCTGTTACAAGATTAGTGAAAATGCAGGTGAAGATTGATACTACAATGATAGGAGTACATCTAGGCTCGTAACATCGAAGAAAGCATTGATTGTATCTGCATGAAAATACATGTTTTGATGATACTATGAAACAGATCGAGAGCACACAAGGACTATCAGAAGGATAATAAACAAGAAAAGGGATAGAGAGTTGTGGAAAAAGGCTCATCAAGAAATAGGATAGTCAATATTACATCAATAGCAGTGATCTCTAAGGACAGTCTACCATGATAAGAACTCTTGTAGGGTTTCAATATATGTATGTTTTAAAACATTAACAAGAAGTGTGTTAGGGGACAAGAGATCACTGTTATAACAGTCATAAAATAATAGAAAAGAATACTTAGGCATGCAATTCTTATCAGGAGACAGGCCTAAACAGCAGTCATAGTAGTCACCTATGAGATAAACTAATGCAAGACAATATGACTATATAATAGAGCTTGGAATAGTCAATGAGGAGATAGGGAGGTGCATCATCAAAAGAGAAAACTCCTCTAATAACCCTAACAAATTTTCAAGTTGAACCCTACAAGAATCTTTCCAAGAGATTAGGGCCTAACTATGTGAGAAAGTGAAATTTAGGAAGAATGATACAATGTGATAGTAGATGTATATCATATGAACCATGTGAGTCCTCTCTCAGAGTCTAGAGGAAGAGATCTTGTTTTAGAGTTGTGAAGGAGTCTTTGAAAAAATTCAAACCTTGTAAAGACCTACATAATCCTATACAGAGCCATAAGGACAACCATAAAGGTTTGTATGAGGTATCAAAGGATCATTCATCTCATTGATGTGGTAGAACCCTGTCAAAAGGTCCTAAATCCTCATGATAGAATGTGGAGGGTTTAGTTAAGAAGTTGAAAGTGTTTTCATCACTATGATAAGTTTGGATAAGTCACTAATGACCTTGAATGTCATTTTAAAGAAAAACCCTAGACTGTGAGAAGAGAAATTCAATGTTGTGTGAGGATGTCATACTATGAAAAGGTAATGACATGGACAACCTAGCTAACAAAAATCAATAACAAAAAGTCATGGGACAATAAGATGAAGAGAATGTTTTGACAAGAGAAGGTGAATTCATGCAAACCCTAACAGTAGAAGATAGGTCTATGAGAATGTAAGGATATCAGTTAAAAGCATGAAGTTATCAGTACCCATATGGGGACAGTCACATCATCAAAGAGTCCTATAATCTCCAAAACCAACAATGACATCATAAATGGAAAAGGATGCAAAGGCCATAAGGTACTCAAGGGTTTGATATACAAGTTATAGTAGGGAGGAAGTCCTCAACCTGCATGTAGTCACTAAGGTAGAGATACACCAAGTAGCAAAAGATCTTATGATAGGGAATGTAGTTTTTGAAGACAATAGGATCCATGGTATGATAAAGTCCATGACAATTAAACAAGAGTAGAAGACTATGAAGGATGAAAGGACAGCTACATGGATACAAGTCAAGATCATCAAAATAGTATACAAAGGACTACCACAAAAATAAGTACTAGCATACCTAGCATACACAACACCAAGTAGATACATAGTAAGACAGTGATCTAACAATCAAAGAGTAGACTTAAGAAATGAAGACTTCCTATCAGTTTCAGGGGCTAGAAACTCAGTAAAATGACATCTATAGGTAGTTTTAACCCTCAAAATACTCTACAGGGGTCATAAATGGAGTGACAAGTGTCTTCAACCCTTTAAGATGCAGTTTGAAGACTCCAAAAATGTCATAAATCCTTCCATATGCCCAAGAGTGCTAATGGAGCTTTCACAGCATAAACACATGTCCTATTTCATTGGCAAAGTGGAAAATGAAGAAGTAATGAGCAAGCAAGGGCAGTTTGCAAGGTGTTAATGGATTCATGGAGCAATTTGAGCAGTTTGGACAACAAGGACAACTAGTAAAGACTCTTCAAGGGTAGTTACAAGAATATAGGGTGAAGTTCAGCCTCCTCCCAAGCATCTATGAGACTTTCCAATAGCTGGAGCACTCCCAGGAGTTAGAAGAAGTCATCAAACTTCAAAGAAGAAGACCAAGTCAAACTTGGGATCAGCTTGGCGTGAAAAGTAGGTTAGCACTTTCTAAGACCTTGTAACTTGGTAAATTTTAGGTCCTAGATACTCTTCTAGGTCTATGGTACCATATAGGATCCTTGGGCATCATTTTCAAGATAGTTCTTTCATGTTTTTGGGCTATAAGAGGCAAAAACTAGAGATTGTAACTCAGATTTTGCTATAGAATAGCATTCATTGTAACTTAATTTTCAAGAAAAAATACAAATTTTAGATCATGTATTATTGTAAATGCAACTTCTATCAATAAAGCAAGAATTTTGGCCTTCAAAGTTTCTATCTTGGTTGTGTGTGTGAGGTAATTGATGGTATTTTGTGATTTTTATGTGCAAATCCTTATATGAGTCTTATTTCCATCATTTTCAAGAAGAAAAGTTATATTTGTGTAGGTTATTGTTTGTGTCACAGTTTAAACAAATTTTATTCTGTGAAGAAAACATACTTTCTTCCTTTCTAAAACTACAAGAACCACAGACCTTTCAATAAAATACTTATACATAGGTATGTCAAACGTTTATGTTGTGCATAAACAATTGAAACATCAATTAGTTTTATGACAAAACAATAGTCTAGGGTCTGAAACAAACATATTTTGGTACATCACCTTAGTAGTAGGTTCATTTCAAGCAATTCTTTCTACCTTTTCCATCAAGTGAAGTAGTAAAATAAGTTAGACTAGGTGATAGAACCAAGAGAACCAGCTCACTCTAGAGGTTCTTTTCCATCATAGGTGACCCACAAACTTGGAAAACTTCCCATGTTTCACTAATACGCTGAGTTGCACAACTTGGCAAGGGTGCATTATTCAGTGATAACAATTTTTTGCACGCCCGGTGGGACTATTTGGCTTAAAATAGTCAAAAGAACATATCTTTTCATGCTGGTATTGATATGCTATCAGTATTCCAGACCTTTAAGAGGTTGAGTTTTGCATATTTGGCGACTCTACCTATGATTTTCTAGGCCAAATTAGTGTTGTAATCAACTTATGAGAAGTATACAAACTAGGAGTGTAGGTTCTTTTGAGTACTTGCAGCTATCTTCCCTAGGAGACAAGGAAGATCTCATAGAACTTGTCCTTCAACAAGGAAAGCACAGTCAACTCCACCTTCTATGAGAGTTGTAGCTCATCTTGTGAGAAATCAGACCTATATAGCTCCAATGGCAATTCCTAGGAATCAAGCTTTTGTGCCTTTTGATCAAGGTAGCCCCTTAAACTTGGCACAACATGATGACATTCCAATGTTTGCTCTTAGAGGTTTACCCTTTTTCCCAGGAGAGGACCAAACTACACCCATTGAGCACATCAAGGATATGGCAAACTTATGTGTTGTGCATCACATCACTACTGAAAATGTAGCTCTTAGATTTTTGGTAGCCTCCTTCAAAGGCAAACCAGTGTAGTGGTTTAGAGGTTTGGTAGTGAACTCAATAGATTCACGAGATCAGCTTGGTGAGATTCTTTGTAAGTAGTTCAAGGACAAACCAAACCATTTCTCTTTAGTAGAATAATTAAGCACCATCAAGAGGGCTCCTCACGAGCACATGACAGACTTTAATTTCCATTTCGAAAGGACTTGGGATAGAATCCCACAGCTGGTAAGACCCTCAACACAACATGCTTTTCTATATTTTTGAGGGATTTTAATAGTGACATTGTAGTGATTATACAATCTATGGGTGTAAACACACTCTCTGGTGCTTATGAAATAGCTATAAGGGCTGAAAAAAATCTCATACAAGTAGGGAAAATTGCCCCAATACCTCCAATGCCCATCTTCGTTGAAGTATAACCTATTACATCCATGCAAATTCCACAAATAGCCTCCTTACCAACTGTCCCAGCCCAAGAAAAAGTTGTCCTTGCCCACTCCTTTGAGCTGCAAGAGATTAAAGGTCTTCTTCAAACCTTTGGTAATGAGTTGGTAAATATCAAAAGGTAGTAAAATCAAAACAATAGGCCTTATCAAGCCCCTCACCAAGCTCCCAATTAGCCTAATTCATAAAATAGACTTCCCTATCATGCTAATAATCAAGGGCAAAGGCCAACATTTAATGCTACACCTTTCCAAGCATATAATATAAACGTTGTCAACACTTCAAAGAGCTAGTTCCCATGCAAAATAACTTGGCTCAAGAGTATGAGTGGTGCTTTCCATGTAACCAACCCCACAATTAGGCCACATGCTCAAATGGTCTCATAGACCAGGCCTTAATGGTGCAAAATGCACCTATTTTACAGCCTTCTACTTCATAAGAAGTGCCTAAACAACAACACATACAACAACAAATTGACCCCCAAAATGAGACAACCCTCATGAATTGGCAAGGGGATGAATTTTGTGGTGTAAATTAGCCTTATTTTCTCATTGCAATGAACACTAGGGGTAAGAAAAGGGTTGTTGAAGTGGGGCAAACAACTAATGGAGTAGCACAAAAGGCTCTTCAAGTGAGTCAAATAGTTGTTGGTCCATCTATGGTAGGTGGCACACCTATCCTTCAAAGAAATCAGGCTATAGCAGCTCATGAACAACCTTCAAATCAGTCACAACCAGCAGCTACAAAAGGTGATTCAGCTATCCAAAAAGGGCCAAGAAAGGTAACATCAATGCCTTTTAACATTATTGATCATATGAGGAAAGATAATGTTAATTTTTCATTGTGGGATTCATTAGAATTACCAGGACAAAAAGATCTTTTACAAGTTGCCTTGTCAAGCTTACAAGTGTCTAACGAGCCTCTAAATGAGAAACCTAGGGTAGTGTTGGCCAATACACCTCCAAAAGTTAATGACCACCAAGATAAAGAAGTGAATCCACCCCCTTTTTATGTGTCATTAATCATAGGCAAACATCTTGTTCATAATTGCATGATAGATTCAGGTGCTAGTGAATCCATATGAGGAAAGATAATGTTAATTTTTCATTGTGGGATTCATTAGAATTACTAGGACAAAAAGATCTTTTACAAGTTGCCTTGTCAAGCTTGCAAGTGTCTAATGAGCCTCTAAATGAGAAACCTAGGGTAGTGTTGGCCAATACACCTCCAAAAGTTAATGACCACCAAGATAAAGAAGTGAATCCACCCCCTTTTTATGTGTCATTAATCATAGGAAAACATCTTGTTCATAACTGCATGATAGATTCAGGTGCTAGTAGTTCAGTCATGCCTAAGAAAATTGTTGGTAATCTAGGACTTGAATATTAGCCCATATCCAAAGGTGTAGTACAACTAGATGAGATAAACATTGACACATTTGGATTTATAAAAGGTCTAAGTCTCACATTACATGCATGCCCAAACTTTTATATTATCCTAAATGTATTTGTGATTGACCTTCCCCCTCATTTTGCACTTTGTCTCTCAAGAAATTTGACTGCCAAGATAGGTGCCTATTTGTCTTCCAATTGGTCCCATATGTTTTTTAGGATAAGGTATGGTACTAAGGTAACCATAAGGTTAGAATCCATTTCTAAAGACCACATAGAACCTTATGTGCCTAGTGCCATCAATGCAAATTGTATCATTTTTGATCAAGAGGAAGGTGTAGCTATCCAAGAACCACATACACTAACTAAACTCATACCAGATATACTCTTGGATGATTGGGAAGCTGAGAATGATGTTTTTTCTTCACATGAATAGCTAGAAGAAAGAGGATTTAGTGTGTATATGATGCATGAACAAGGTATGACAATGCCAAATCTTGTGGAGGATAAAAAACAATAGTTGGAACAATAAGAAATTGAGGTATGGTAGCTGCATTTTAATGGTTCAAGGAGTAGAAATGGTGCTGGTGGTGGTTCCATGCTCACATCTCCCCAAGGTGAGAAGTACTATTCTTCTTTCAGGATTTTTTTCAGCTATTCAAATAACATAGCAGAGTATGAGGCCCTTATTCATGGGTTAGAATGGGCTAGAAAAAGAAAAATCAATTGTTTACAAGTGTTTAGGGATATTGAGTTGATTGTGAATCAAGTTAGAGGTCTTATTGTAACCAAAAATGACCTTTGAAGTCATACAAGCATAGGATTTGGGATTTAATTGATGATTTTTAGGCTTTTAATTTGCTATCTATGCCTAGAAATGAGAATAAACATGTTGATATGCTTGCTGCTATAGGTGCTCAGTATGATATACCAAATGAGATTTCAAAAGGTAAAACATAGTAGCATAATAAAGTAGTTGTTAGGCCTTCTATTCCAAACAATAACGTGCATTGGAAAGTTTTTGACAGTGACGACCAAATTCTAAACTTCTTGGTTGAACAAGATGAGTTTTCAGCCCATAACCAAGAAAAAATAAAGTGGCAATATCAAGACCAAGTCATTTAGTTGAGGTCCAACAAGCTGCCCAAAGGTTTGGTTACATTGGAGTTCATGCTCAATAATGATGACCAAGTAAGGAAAGAGAAAACTAGCATCATAGTGGCTAAGGATCACTATGAAATGGTGGAGATTTTCAAGGAGAAACTGCTGAAAATTGGTAAGTTATGTACCCAAGGTGAGAAGCAAGCTTTCATTGCACTTTGTCAAGAGTATAGTGATATTTTTGCATGGGAATATCAAGACTTGAAGGGATTTGATCTATCTTTAGCCCAGCACACTATAAAGCTTGAGCCTAATGCTAAACATGTTAGACAAAAGTAAAGACCCTTGATTCCAAAGCTAGAGGTCCTAATGAAGAAAGAGCTTAGCAAGTTGTTAGAAGGCAACATTATATTTCGAATAAAACATACTTCATGGGTGTCTAATCTTGTTCCTATTATGAAAATTAATTGTGAAATAAGGCTTTGTGTTGCCTTGAGAGACCTCAATAGAGCCTCTTTGAAGGATCACTATTCACTGTCATCTATGGAACAAATCTTGCAAATGGTTTCATGTTCGGAAAGGTCCTCTTTGCTTGATAGTTTTTTAGGTTATAATCAGGTTTTAGTGAAGGAAGAGGACCAATATAAGACAACATTCACCATAAAATAGGGCACAATGGCTTATAATAAGATGTCTTTTGGTTTGTCCAATGCTGGGGCAACTTTCCAAAGGGCCTTGGATATGGCATTCCAAGGTTTAATGCACAAGATAGTACTGGTTTATTTAGATTACATTATAGTTTTCTCAAAAAATACTAGTGAACACTTTGATCATTTGAGGCAAGTGTTTGACAGGTGTATGTAATATGGTGTGTCATTAAATCCAAAAAAGTACATATTTGTTGTCCATGAAGGCAATTTACTTGGGCATGTAGTGTCCAAACATGGTGTAAAGACTGGTCCTGAAAGGGTAAGTGCCATATTGGCCTTGCCATTACCAAGTCACAAGAAAGGTTTGCAAAGCTTTTTTGGAAGAATAAACTTTGTGAGGAGATTCATCCCTAATATTGATGATTTGTTGAAGCCACTAACATCCATGCTTAAAAAGAATGTGTCTTTCAGCTAGTCTAAAGAAGGAAAACCCAGTTTTGAAAGCATTAAGGAAGCTTTATCAACAGCACCTACACTCATAATTTTTTTTTTTTCCAAAGATTTTACTTTGTATGCCTATGCAAATATTGACATGATATCAGCTATGCTAGTGGAGAAAAGTGATGAAGGTTTGGAGTAGCTGATAGCTTCTTTCAGTCAAGGCTTGCAAGGGTATGAGAAAAGGTATACTTTTGTTGAAAAATGTGTCCTTACTGTCATTAGGAGCCTAAAAAATTTTAGATATCTAATTTCAAACAATGAGGTTTACTTGATGGTTTCTCACCCAAGTATTAAAGAGTTTTTGTTGAATAAGGACTTGAGTGAAAAGAGGGCAGCTTGGATCACTAAAGTCATGGAATATGACATTGAAATCAAGGTAACAAAGTTGTTAAGAGGGAAAGGTATGTGTGAACAGCTAGTTGGATATTCTGGGAACAACAAAGAAGAGGTTAAGGAGGTTGTTCTAGTCTCCCAAAATGACTTCCAAATAGCTGCACCTATTACTCCTTTAAGTTGGGTACAAGACATGACATTTTTTCTTCAAACAAGTGAGTGTCCACAAGGCTTGGATAGGGATAAAAGAAGGTATTTTAGGATGCAATCTATACCATATGTGCTTTTGAATGGCATACTTTTCAAGAAGGATTTCAATGGCGTGTTGTTAAGATGTATTGATGCTAACCAAGTTGAGCATGTTTTGCAAGAATTTCATGATGGTTCAGCTCGTGGACATTTTGTACCTAGAACAACAACATTGAATATAATGAAGGTAGGCTACTTTTGGCCTCGTTTATTTAAGGATGCACATACATGGGTGAGAAAATGTAAGAAATGTTCTTTCTTCATAGGTAAAGAGAGGTTGTCAACCCTTCCTTTGCAGCCTATTCAGGTTGAGTAGCCTTTCATGAAGTGGGGTATTGACTTCATTGGAGCCATTAACCCTCCTTCTAGTATAGGGCACAAGTGGGTACTCATAGCCACTAACTATTTTACTAGGTGGACTGAAGCTATAGTATTGGAAGAGGCTAATGAAAGTGTTGTCCTAAACTTCTATGAGGATTTAGTGACAAGGTTTGGTATTCCTACTTCTATCATCTCTGATAATGCTTTAGCTTTTATTAGAACTAAGATAATTTAGTGGGCTGTGAAGAATGGCATATTTTTTAGCACATCCTCTAACTATTATCCTCAAGGCAATGGACTAGATGAGTCCACAAACAAACACTTAATCACAATCATCAAAATAACTATTGAGGATAATAAGAGATCATGGCATACAAAATTGAAATCAGCTTTATGGGAAGATAGAATAACCCCTAAAAGGTCAACTAGGAACTCACCTTACTTGCTGATTTATGGTAAGGAAGCAAGGTTGCCTATTTCAGTTGATCTCCCAGCTCTTGATTTGACCAATCATCTTGAAATGTTGGAAGAAGAGCCAATGGTAGAAAGGTTGGCACAACTAGTAGAGTTGGAAGAGATAAGAGACAATACCACAGAAGACAATGGAGTTACATCAAGCACAAGTTAAGAGGTCTTTTGACAAAAAAACAACCCCTAGAAACTTCAAGGAAGGTGTTATTGTCCTCAAGTGGGATGAGCTAAAAAGAAGACCTGGGAAACACTCCAAGTTTGACTCTTTTTGGAGTGGATCTTTCATCATTTCTAAGTGCAAACAACACAATGCCTTTCAGCTGGCCAACATGGAAGGAGAAATTCTACCTATCCTAGTCAATGGGATACACCTCAATCTTTGCTTTTGAGGTATGAGGTACTGTTGTACATATTAGGTTAGTAGTTTTGGGTCAATAAGTGTTGTTGCACATGGGTTTTAGGAGTCTTTCATTTCCTCCATGTGTTGATGCATATTTACAGTCCTGTATTGAGTAGTTGTAGGTTGTTTTCAGTTTGTGTCTTGCTTTCTTGAAGATATTACAACAATTCTAAGTCTATTCTAAGCTTTTTGTCTTTTTATGACTCTTTGCCCAGTGGATGGTGCAAGACAGCTGGTCTCTCATGTTTTAGGAGGCAAAACTCAAGTAGAGGTAGACAAAATGTTAACTATTTTTTGTTTCCCAATCAAATGTGTATTGTAGAACTCAAATTTGTTGTCATTTTGATGTTATTTGGTCGTAAGTTCATCTTTTGTTTCAAAGAATTCAAGTGACATGTTTTGTCTTCTAGGTGTTGTTGAGTTTTAAGAGTTCTTTGAAGGCCTTATAGAGCCCTAGATTGTCAATGTTGTAAGAAAAATGTTGGAAAGCATCATAAAAGAGAGTTTGAAATGTTTTAATCCACCTTTAAACTTATCAAATCAAAGCTTTTCCACACCTCAAAGTATATTTTTTCACGTTGCATGGAGGGAAAAAAGGACTTACAAAGGTTATTGAATGTTTTTCCTCATCCAAGTAGTTTCTTGTCACATTGCATAAAATCATTTATCAAGCCAAAAGGGTATTAGACCTATTTTTCACGTCCCACATCTCTTTTATGGTAGTCAAAGGTCAAAATTAGTTGTTTTCCCATGTCTCCCTTCTTTATTTCACTCAAACTTCATGTTGCAATATGCTTTTATAAGCCTTAAAATCATGAAAAATCATTTTTTGCCTTTTGAGGGAAGTTTGTTTTGAACCAAGGTATCTTTTATCTATTTTGCATGGGTTAAAGAACTCAAGTGAGGTCGAGTCATAAGATGAAGTTTGGGTTAGGTTTGGTTTTGAGAGTCTTTGTGTTAGGGTTTCATTTTTTTGGGATGCCTTTTAGTGAACAACATGGAGTCATCTATTGTTTCTTTTAAATGGTATGCTCAGAGTTTAAGAAATATTTTCAGAAGTTCCTGTGTGTTTCCCTCATTTCACATTTTCTTGTAAGACTATTGAAAGTGCGTGCTTTCATTGGTGTTTGTAAAATATGGTTTCATATGGAGGGTTTTACATGAGGTTTTGTAGTGATTTTGTATTGATCTATAGAATGGGCTCATTAAGACACAATCTGAAGACATTTTGTTCTCTTGACAGTCATACAAAAGAAGTGTTGGGATATTCAAGGAAATGTAACATGTACAACCACCAAAGGCAAAGTATTTCCAAGTATGAGAATATCAAGTTTTGAGTCCTTGATCTAGCTCTTAAAGAGATTCCAAAATGTTACAGTCACTGTGTAGATATGGGAAGCTTTTTAGGTTTCTTGTGTACTCCTATAAGTCTAAGCCAAAGTCTATATGGAATTTGTAACCCAAAAATCCATAAAACTTTGATAAGGAGAATAAACAGAGATAAGGGTCTGAAGGAATCTATAGAGATGTTTAGACACATGCTCATACAAATGATAAAGCCCTTGACTATGTAGGAGATCTTGTCAAACTTACTAAGGACCCTAAGAGAGCCCATCACTGAAGAAGCAAGCAGATAAGTAGTCATGTACTTCATAGAGGTACAGAGATCTGCAAGGGTTTTGAAAGGATTGTTACAAGGTCAGAAAGCTTGCATAAGTATATTGGTCTTCTTAAGCCTCATCAATAGGTTCTGTGTAGAGAGGGAGTGTCAAGTGAAGAGCCTAGGTAGAAGTCAAGACAACACTATGTAAGTGATTAGAAGCAAAGACTATCCCATAGCACAAGATCAATGACGAAATAAGAGCCTCCCATAGACAATGTAAGGGCATGCCGAGGTATTTGTATTGCAAACACATCAAAGAGACAACAAGAAGTCCTAAATAACTATTAAAAAAGGTCAAGTAGTAGTCCTAATAACTATGATAGATGACTTTTACAAAGGCAAGAAAAATAAGAGGGGTTATGACTGCTACTACAATGTCATGGAGTCCTTATCAAAAAAGTTGTAAAGAATAGTCTTTAGTAGGTCTAAGAGCAGCCAAGGTGTTTATTATGATAGAGAAAGAAGAGTAGACAAAGGTTTGTCAAGGTCTCTTGAAGGTCTAACAGTCATCTGTAGTCTTGCATATAGGAAGACAAGAGACTCTAACCCTATTACAAGATTAGTGAAAATGCAGGTGAATATTGACACTACAATGATAGGAGCACATCTAGGCTTGTAACATCATAGAAAGCATTGACTGTATCTGCATGCAAATACATGTTTTCATGATATTGTGAAACAGAACAAGAGCACACAAGGACTATCATAAGGATAATCAACAACAAAAGGGACAAAGAGTTGTGGAAGAAGGTTTGTCAAGAAATAGGATAGTCATATTACATCAATGGCAGTGATCTCTAAGGATAGTCTACCAAGATAAGGAGAATGCTTGAAGGGTTTCAATATATGTATGTTTTAAAACCTTAACAAGAAGTGTGTTAGGGGACAATAGATCACTATTATAACAATCATAAAGTATAGAAAAAAATAGTTAGGCATGAAAGTCTTATCAAGAGATAGGCCTAAACAAAAGTCATAGCAGTTACCTATGAGAGCAAATAGTGCAAGATAAGATGACTATATCACAAAGATTGGAACAGTCAATGAGGAGATAGGGAGGTGTATCATCAAAAGAGAAAACTCCTCTAATAACCCTATTTAATTATCAAGTGGAACCCTATAAGAATTTTTCCTCATATGAACCATATGAACCATGTTAGTCATCTCTCAAAGTCTAGAGGAAGAGATCTTGTTTTAGAGTTGTGAAGGATTGTTTGAAAACTTTGAAACCTTGTAAAGACCTACATAATCCTATACAAAGAAATAAGGACAACCATAAAGGTTTGTATGAGGTACCAAAAGATCAGTCATCTCATTGATGTGGTAAAACCCTGTCAAAAGGTCCTAAATCCTCATGATGAAATGTGGAGGGTTCAGTTAAGAAGTTGAAAGTGTTTGCAACCCTGTGATAAGTTTGGATAAGTCACTAATGACCTTGAATGTCATTTTTAGAAAAAACCCTAGACTGTGAGAAGAGCATAGATCAATGTTGTGTGATGATGTCATATTGTGAAAAGGTAATGACATGGATAACCTAGCTAGCAGAAATCAATAAGAAATAGTCATGGGATAGTAAGATGAAGAGAATGTTTTGACAAGCAAAGGTGAATTCATGCAAACCCTAACAGTAGAAGATAGGTCTATGAGAATGTAAGGATATCAGTCAAAAGCATGAAATTATTAGTAGACATATGGGGGCAATCACATCATCAAAGAGTCCTATACTCTCCACAACCAACAATGACATCATAAATGGAAAGGGATGCAAAGGTCATAAGGCACTCAAGGGTTTGATATACAGGTTGCAGTAGGGAGGAAGTTATCAACTTGCATGTAGTCATTAAGGTAGAGATACACCAGGTAGCAAAAAATCTTATGATAGGGAATGTAGTTTTTGAAGATAATATGATCCATGGTATGATGAAATCCATGACAATTAAAAAGGAGTAGCAGACTATGAAGGATGAAACGAGAGATACATGGATATAGGTTAAGATCATCAAAATAGTATATAAAGGACTGTCACAAAATTAAGTACTAGCATTCCTAGCATACACAACACCAAGTAGATACATAGTAAGACAATGATCTAACAATTAGAGAGTAGAGTTAAGAAATGAAGACTTCCTATCAATTTCAGGGCCTAGAAACTCAGTAAAATGAAATCTACAGGCATTTTTAACCCTCAAATATACCCTACAGGGTTTAGAAATGGATTGACATGTGCCTTAAAGCCTTTAAGAGGCAGTTTGGGGTAGTTTAAAGACTCCAAAAAATATCATAACTCCTTCCATACACCCAAGCATTCTAATGGAGATTTCACAGCATAAACACGTCCTATTTCATTGACAAAGTGGGAAATGAAGAAGTAATGAGCAAGTAAGGGCAATTTGCAAGGTGATAATGCATTCATGGAACAATTTGAGTAGTTTGGACAACAAGGACAGCCACTAAAGACTCTTCAAGGGAAGTTACAAGAAAATAGGGTGAAGTTCAACCTCCTCCCAAGCATCTAGGAGACTTTCCAACAGCTGGAGCACTTCAAGGTGCTAGAAGAAGTCATCAAACTTCAAAGAAGAAGACCAAGTCAAACTTTGAATTAGCTAGGCCTGTAAAGTAGGTTAGTAGTTTTTAAGGCATTGTAACTTGGTCATTTCTAGGTCCTAGATACTCTCCTTGGTCTATGGTACCATATAGGATTCTTGGGCATCATTTTCAAGATAGTTCTTTCATGTTTTTGAGTTGTAAGAGGCAAAAAAATAGAGATTGTAACTTAGATTTTGTTGTAGAATAGCATTCATTGTAAATTAATTTTCAAGAGAAAATACAAATTTTAGATCATGTACTATTGTAAAATCATCTTCTATCAATAAAGCAAGCATTTTAGCCTTCAAAGTTTCTATCTTGGTTGTGTGTGTGAGGTAATTGATGGCATTTTTGTGATTTTTATGTGCAAATCCTTAAATGAGTGTCTTATTTCCATCATTTTCAAGAAGAAAAGACATATTTGTGTAGGTTATTGTTTGTGTCACAATTCAAATAGATGTTATTTTGTGAATAAAACACACTTTCTTCCTTTCTAAAACTACAAGAAACACAGACCATTCAATAAAATACTTATACAAACCACTTATGTTGTGCATAAACAACTAAAACATCGATTAGTTGTATGACAAAACAACAGTCTGATGGTGATTGATTGTCATTGATGTCAAAAAGGTGTTGAGTCTTCATATGGCAAGATGTGTACTTGTGTTCTTGTGTTTGGTCTTCATATGACAATATGTTATTTTTAGGTATTCATCATGATCTTCATATGGTTGAGGTGAATTCAGATGTGGTCTTCAATCAGGATCATTATGTTATGGATGTTATCATCATAAATAGTTCATATGCTCTTGTAAGGTTGTTTATAGTTGGTGTTACAATGTATGTTCCAATGGATCTCAGGATGTAATCATCATCATACATTATGCTTTCAAGATATGCCTTAAGACAAGGCTGTTGGTGATATATTGTTGCTGATGTGCTTTCAAGATATGCCAAGAATATGTTATAATTCATCATTATGGGCTTCATTCAAGACTTCTTCACAGGTTTTTATGATCATGATGAATTTGGTCCACAATCATCTCTTATTCAGACATGTCATCACAAGCAATTGATATCATCTTCATAGAGCAATGCAAATTTAGTTTACTGTGGTGTTCATAATTTGTGTTCTCAGATCATATCATGTTGGTGTGCTTTCAAATGTGGTGTATTTATCAGGTTGAGATCAGGTTTGGTATCTATTTAATATATGATGTTAAAGTGTCAGATTTGTCTTCATATGGTGTTAATGGCAGTACTAATCAGGATCATGCTTGTTCATGATATGGTTTCATAATATAGTGTTGGTGAGATGCTTGTCAGATTTGACCTTGGTGGTACTCACTCATCTCTTTGATAGTAAAGTGATTAAAAGAATTCTCAAAGGAATATTTGGCTCATTGTCACTATCAGGAGATCAAGAAATTTAGATGACATGTTCTCTTGGCAGATATAAGTATCATATGCTTGGCACATGCATTCTTGATCACATATTTCAAGATGGTATTCTTGGTGTTTCATGTTGGTATTCTTGTTTGGTATCTCAGTGGGCACTTGTATCATGACAGAGGTGATTATGGCAGGGAGTTGTTTTATGTCTATCATAAAATTTTAGATCATCTGCAATTTTCTATGACCTAACACCTATTCTTTTTAATTCATAAATAGTTCTCTTTTTAATCCTAATTCATACTCTTTTTTGCCCGTCTTCTTGGAATACACTTTATGAAATTTTTTTATGTTGACTTGGTATAATAGGTCACTTCACTTAAAAGTGACATGCTAAAGGGTTTTGGCACCATGGTAAACTAGCCCCTCCTTAGTTTAGCCACCTGTGAGAACAAGTCAACTAAGATAGCTTGAGTGCCAAAAGACAGATCAAAGATTGTATTCAAAAGTTCATGTGGCACATATGTGAAGATCAATGGATAGCATTTAAACCCTGATTACATTCCTCCTACTCATAATTTGATGTGCTTATAAAAGTCATCTACAAAGAGAAGTTTTAATAAAGCTATTTTTGGCAGTTTATGGAGGCCTTTTTTAGCTCGATTAGAAAGGCATTTTTTGGGGATTTTTATAGTTGCTTTTAGAAGATTTTTGTGAGATTATTAAAAGGATTCCTTTCTAATTTTCTACATGTCATGGAAGAAGAGTTATACAAGAAGCTTTTATTATTTTATGATAAGGATGATGTTTCACATTGGGTGAAATTTAAAAGGCTTCTTTTTCTATCTTCTTAAGATGAAGTGTGGGGTTCTAAGATAGAAAGTTTTTTTTAATGGGAAGAATGATTTAAGAAGTTTTTTTATTTGCAGATGGTGGAGAATTTTTTTTGAGATGTTTTTATAAAAGAGGAAAATTGTTTAAAGGAAAAGATTGAAAGAAGATTATTATTGAAGATTTGTTTTTATGTAGAAAGATGAAAGATAAACAAGACAGATTGATTTATTGATAAAGGATATCATTTTGGAGAAGATGAATATGTTTGATATCAAGGGTTATTTTTCAGGTGGAGGAGATGATTTTCTTGAAGAAGAATATGAAAGGATTTTTCCAAATGAACAGAGACATTATTTGTGCAAAAATAAAATGTCATTTTATGATTTCTAACTCTTATTTTTGCAGATTAAGGAAGATGAAATGATGTGTTTTTTTATTTTAGATGCAAGGACAAATTATCTTTCTTCAGGTGAATGCAAATTTGAAGATGTTGAAAATGCAAACAAGCTGGAAGTTCAAAGGTATTTTGAAATCTTATATATGCATGTGGTTTGATGGATTGTGGAAGTATGAGATCAATATGTAGTATTGAAGAAAATTTTATGAAGATTCAATTGAAAAGAAAATATAGATAAATAAATGAGAAAACCAATTTGCAATGAAAAAGACATTTTCTTGATCAAATGAATCAGATGATTTCAAGGATGAAGTGTCAGAGGAGTGGAATGATGGAGTATATGTTGCAGATGATTTGATTTGAATGGTGCAAATCAGATTGAATGGAAATCAAGTCTTGCACATTATGTTTTATATGTTGATCATGGTGATTGTATTTTGCTAGTGATGCCTTGTAACAGTCAGTGAGACATAATGTATGCTAGTGAGGCATCTTGTAAAGCTAGTGAAGCTTCTTTGGTCAATGAGACCTTTATGTAATCAGTGAGATTTTGATTAAGCTAGTGAGGTGGTTGTTGAGTGGTTTTTCTACCCCAGGAGGGTTTTCCACTCATGAAAAGCATGTGTCATGTTTCATGTTGTCTTCATCTATATGTGTGTATATTAGTGCCTTGCTTATTAAGTTTTGTTCACATCCTTCATTATTAGTCTTGTGCATATGAGTTCAACATATCATTAATTTTTTCCTCTCTATTTGTCTTGTAAATTAAAAGTTTTAAAAGATTTGAAAGACTAATACAACACTGATTCACCCCCCCTCATAGTGTTGTTCTAGGTTTTATTTTTGCACAAATAATGTCTATGTTCATCTGCAAAAATCCTTTCATATTCTTCTTCAAGAAAATCATCTCCTCCATCTAAAAAATAACCCTTGATATCAAACCTGTTCATCTTCTCCAAAATGATATCCTTTATCAATAAATCAATCTGCCTTGTTTATCTTTCATCTTCCTACATAAAAAAAATCTTCACTAATAATCTTCTTTCAATCTCTTCCTTTAAACAATTTTCCTCTTTTATAAAAACATCTGAAAAAAAATTCTCCACCATCTGCAAATAAAAAAAATTCTTAAATCATTCTGCCCATTAAAAAAAACTTTCTATATTAGAACACCACACTTCATCTTAAAAGGATAGAAAAAGAAGCCTTTTAAATTTCACCCAATGTGAAACATCGTCCTTATCATAAAATAATAAAAGCTTCTCCTATAACTCTTCTGCCATGACATGTAGAAAATTAGAAAGGAATCTTTTTAATAATCTCACAAAAATCTTCTAAAAGCAACTATAAAAATCCCCAAAAAATGCCTTTCTAATAAAGCTAAAAAAGGCCTCCATAAACTACCAAAAATAGCTTTATTAAAAACTTCTTTTTGCAAATGACTTTTATAAGCATGTCAAATTATGATCAGGAGGAATGTAATTGGAGTTTAAATTCTATCCATTGATCTTCACATATGCACCACATGAACGTTTGGATACAATCTTTGATTTGTCTTTTGGCTCTCAAGCTATCTTAGTTGACTTGTTCTCACCGGTGGCTAAACTAAGGAGGGACCAGTTTACCATGGTGCCAAAACCCTTCAACAAGTCACTTTTAAGTGAAGTGACCTATTATACCAAGTCAACTTCAAAACATTTCATAAAGTGTATGCCAAGAAGATGGGCAGAAAAGAGTATGAATTAGGATTAAAAAGAGAACTATTTAGGAATTAAAAAGAATAGGTGTTATGTCATAGAAAATTGTAGATGATCTAAAATTTAATGATAGACATAAAATAACTCCCTGCCACAATCACCTCTATCATGATACAAGTGGCCATTGAGATACCAAACAAGAATACCAACATTAAACACCAAGAATAACATCTTGAAATATGTGATCAAGAATGCATGTGCCAAGCATATATTACTTATATGTGCCAAGAGAACATGTCATCTAAATTTCTTGATCTCTTGATAGTGACAATGAACCAAAGATTCCTTTGAGCATTCTTTTAATCACTTTACTACCAAAGAGATGAGTGAGTACCACCAAGGTCAAATCTAACAAGCATCATGGCACCAACACTATATTTGACACTTTAACATCATATGTTAAATAGATACCAAACCTGATATCAACCTGATAAATACACCACATTTGAAAGCACACCAACATGATATGATCTTAGAACACAAATTATGAACACCACAGTAAACTAAATCTGCATTGCTCTATGAAGATGATATCAATTGCTTGTGATGACATGTATGAATAAGACATGATTGTGGACCAAATTCATCATGATTATAAACACCTATGAAGAAGTCTTGAATGAAGCCCATAATGTTGAATTATAACATCTTCCTGGCATATCTTGAAAGCACATCAGCAACAATATATCATCAATAGCCTTGTCTTGAGGCATATCTTGAAAGTATAATGTATGATGATGAGCACATCCTGAGATCCATTGGAACATACATTGTAACACCAAATATAAACAACCTTACAAGAGCATATGAACTATTTATGATGATAACATCCATAACATAATGATCATAATTGAAGACCACATATAAATTCACCTCAACCAAATGAAGATCATGATGAATACCTAAAAATAACATCATGTCATATGAAAACTAAACACAAGAACACAAGTACACATCCTGCCATGTGAAGACTCAACACCTTTTTGACATCAATGACAATCAATCACCATTAATCTCCCCCTTTGTCATTGATGGCAAAACTTCATGATTCAATTTCTCTTTCTCCTCCTTTTTGACATCTGATGACAAAGACTCAAATCTATTTACTCCACCTGTGTTGAAGTGTACTAACAAATCACTACTCATAAATATCACTGCCAATCTCTGACAAAGAAAAACATCACTATTGCACCATCTGCATAAAAGAGCACTGTCCTGCTAGAAATGAAACAAGTATGTCAATATCACATAATACCACTTATTGACATAATTATGAAGATGAAAACCTGACATATCTCTACAATCAAATACCAACTCCTTTGATGAACTTAAACTCTATGCAAGGATGTCATAAACACATCACAACACATGAAGACCACTCTTGAGAAGACCTTCCCAAAACTTTCATAATAATAACAACAAGATCACTCAATCCTGCAGAAAGGAAATAGAGAAGACACAACACCAACTAGTACTATTATCATCTGTCATTACTGATTCAAGACACACCTTTAACTACCTGTGATTGAAGAAATTGATGAAATACAAGGCTCAATATCTAGATTGTCATAGCTTGAAGCACACAAATTGTACATACCTTCCTGAAACATATAAATGATGAAGACCATCAAAGAAACATTTAAAATTATCACATCAAGAACACTTCCATATAAGCATGACTATCTATCCACCATCTTCTTTTGACACCATCTCCAATTCACCTAAAAGCTCCAATTCTTATGCAAGACACATACATGAAGATTAATATCAAGAAAATTCTTGAAGCAAGAATATAACAAGCCATGCAAACAATACTCTGAAACAACTCTTCAAACAACTTTTCAATTTTATCTAAACCACATACATTATCATGAACTTGACTCATGATGACATGATGACCATTCTAGAGATGATCTTGCCAAGACTTTCAATACGGATAATCATCCTGCAATCAATTTACTTCTGCACACACATCTTGAAACATACAAAATCACATCTGAAACATACTGCAATCTTGACTTTATCAATCAAATCAGCCCATCAAGACTATTTATCAACAAATTAATTGCACCAACGAGCTCTTTTTGCAACAACACTTTACAAAATCAAATGCAAAGACAATGGTTAAGAATTAAATTCTTTCAATTTCAACCTCCTCATCCAACATATGCAAACATCTAATGAGAGTTCCTTGAAAGCACCTTAATTGAAGCATCATGATAACTCAACCATGTAAGTATCAACATGATATGAACAATATACAAATAGGATCAAGTCACAACATCATCAAACTCTTTATGCAGAGAACTTTTGAACATCTTATCAACAACATCTATGCATACTGAACCAAAGATCACCTGTAGCACTAGCACATACTAAATATCAACATTGTTAACAACACCATCATCAACTATATGAATAACATATTAGCAACCATTATCAGGCATGATTCCAAAACCAACAAAACAAGATCATCAAATTGATAAACATCAAATGACCTCCTTCCTAAAACTTCTTAGGGATAATTGATAGGACATGAACAACTCCCCCTAACTTCATGGCATATGTTATACAACTGATGAAGTGACTTGTACAAGATGCACAAGTTTAGAATCTAACTTCTCTTTACTTTCTTTTTGCTTCCAAACTTTCACAGGTTCTTTCTTCTGTTCATGTTTCTTCATCCAAATCTTTTCAACCTTGTTCTTTTTCAAACCTATCAAACCAGATGATGCTATTCTTCCATACATTCTGTAACTATATGCTTTGTGACCAGGAGAGTGACACTTGAAACAAATAACATTAGTATTCCTTATTAAAGCAAATTGATTTCTTCTGCAATTAATTGATTTGTGTCCAAAGTGATTACAAGTGTAACAATAACCATTAAATGAATAGTTATACCTATAAATATAAGCTTGTCTTGTTGGGGTATTTCTTCTAAATTTTTTCTTTTGATTGTGCATTTTGTCTTCAGGGGCAGCATTATGATAATTTAAATCAGTCTTCTTTTTAGGAGTCTCTTGACTTTGGAACATGCTCCCTTCCCATAACCCAAGCTAGTGGTGTCCTTGTGTTGTTTTTGCTTTCCCAACATCTCATATAACTTGGTGGTATTTTCTTCAAACTCATGCTTTCCATTTGACAAAGCCTTGAGACTCTCAATAACTTTCCTCAAAGTAACAATTTCAGCTTCAAGTTTTAAGCATTCAAAAGATTTTACTTCATTTTCAGATTTAATAAAATCTATCATTCTCTTGGCCTCTTCAATCTTAGTTCTTAGGCTTATAATCAATTTGTTAGAATTATTAATATGACTCTTTAAATCTGCAATCTAATTTCTAGCCTCTTCAAGGTCAGAAGATATTCTTTCAAAATCTGAAATAACTTTGTCTTTGGATTATTTTTCTTGTTGTAACTGCAACTCTAATTTTTGGTTCTCCTTTTTGTACTTCTTGAGTTCACTCAAACCACACATGAGCTCTCATTCTATGTCAATTTCACATTCTTGTTCTTCATCACTCATAATCTGATTTTATTCTTCTAAATCTAATTGAGTCTCATCTCCTTCATGTGAAAGTTTTCCATCATTGTCACTCTTCCCAGATAATAAGTTGTCTTCTTTTTCAGGTCCATTACCTTGATAAATTTTTATCAACTTCTTCCACATATCCTGTGTTGTTTCATAGTGCATAACTTTACAAGAAACACCATTAGATATAGTAGACAATATGGCCTTCTTTGCAATATAATTACATTCAAGAGCTTCTTTTTTATTTGTAGTAACACAATACCCATTCTCAACTAACATCAAAACACCATATCCTAAAGAGGATAAATAAATCTGCATTCACATACACCAAAATAAAAAATTTGAACCATCAAAGAAAGGAGCTCCTGAAACCTTTTCTTCTCATACAATATCAGATTCAACTTGGGGAACATTTCTATCAACAGGTTCTATATCAACATTTGAATTTGATAAAGATGGAGACTGTTAACCAGCCTGAGACTTGACAATTTTCTTGCTCTTATTTCTTTTACATTTACTCATGGTACTCCACACACAGGACCTACCCAAGCTGATTAAGCTTCAAAAGAGAACCTAGGATCTGATACCACTTGTTGGAGCCTAGAACAACACTAAGACGGGGGGCAAATCAGTGTTGTATTAGGCTCCAACACAGTCAAGGTCTAAAACAAACATATTTTGGTGCATCACCTTAGTAGTAGGTTCATTTCAAGAAGTTCTTTCTACCTTTTCCATCAAGTGAAATAGTAAAATTGGTTAGACTAGGTAATAGAACCAAGAGAACCAACTCACTTTGGAGGTTCTTTTCTATCATAGGTGACCCACAAAGCTAGAAAATTTCCCATGTTTCACTAATAAGCTGAGTTGCACAACTTGGAAAGGGTGCATTATTCAATGATAATAGGAACAATGGTGGATTACCCCAACACCTCTAGATACATGGGTTCCTATCCTGGTAAATGCTCTAAAGGTACTCCCAAAATTTATAGAAGAAGATTTCAAAACTCTAGTTGAGCATTTGTAGCATGTGGTAGATGTGTGTACTGTGTATCATGTGACAAAGCAGAATGTGGATCTACAATTACTAGCAGTATCATTTAAAGGGAAGGCTTTAGATTGGTATAGGTCTCTTCAACTAAATTCTATCAATGCTTCAGATCAGCTAGGAAACTCATCTTTCAATAGATTCAATGAGAAGGGAGATAGATTGTCCTTATTACAACAATTGATTACCATTAGGAGAGCTCCTCAGGAAGCTATAACTAACTTTAATACAAGATTCTAGATGACATGGAAAAGGATTCCAATAGCATCCCGACCCTAGAAGGTATGGCAATTATTTTCTATGTAAAGGCTTTTAATTCTGACATAGCTATCATGATTCAATCTTTGGGAAGACAAACCCTTCCCACCCGGTATGAATTACTTATAAGGGTTGGCATCAATTTGATAGATGCTAGTAAACTTCCTCCAAGGCCTCCTATGCCTATGTTTTCAGAGTTGTCCATACCCACCTAGGTAGAACTGCCTAGTCCACCACAGCCTAGACCTTCCAAGTACATATACCCAATGTCTCAAGCCTCACCAATCTCAGCACCAGCACCTCAGGCATATGAAATGGAATACATGAAAAATATCCTGTAGATTTTTTCAAATGAAATAATAAACCTAAAAGGACAATAGACCACTTATTCCAAACCCCCTTACCAAGGTTTCCAAGGAACCAAGTTGCCTTACCAGTCCAATCACTATCAAGGGAACCAAAGGCTAGATCCGTCACAACCATCAAATGAAATTGTCCCAGTTCCAACACCATTACAATTTGTTGCACCTAATCCTCATCGAGAGTTGGTCATAGGCCATAATAATTTGGTGGAAGAGTCAAATGCCTAGTGTTTTCCATCCAATAACACCCATTTGCCCAAAGTTTTCCCCAGAGGAAATCTACAATAGAAGGTGGCAAAGTAGAGTAGACAAGCAATGCAAATGGAGGCTCAATCAGTACCATATAAATACCAATCGCCTATTATACAAAATGTGGTCTTGGTGGCTTAGATGTGTCTAGGGTAAAATTGGCAAGAAGGTTTGATTTGATAGTTTGTGTTGATCCTCCTTTCACCCTAAACATTCAAGGACTTGAAGTCAAGTAGGAAATCTACTGTCAGGCCTTCATTCACTTGGAACATCAAGGAAAATTGGATTTGGGTGATTTAGTTGTTCAATTAATCCCAATTATGCTCAAAACCCTAATTATGCAAATTCAGAAGCAAACATATAAATTATAGAAAATGGTCTTACAAAAAGATATCAAATAACACTCAAATGCATACCAGATTTCAAAGTTCAGAAAATGGAAAAGTCAGGGACTAAGGAGTGGGTGCCCTAGTCTAGTGCCATTGTTTTTGTTGAGATCTAGGAATCTTGTCTGCAACGTGTTCCTTTTGTTCCAGAGATTTTCTTGTTGTGGGATTCGGAGGACTAAGGAATAGGTGCATGAGTCCAGGTCCCTATTTTCTTCTCTACTCTACAACTCTAACACTCTGTAATGCTTTCCTGCAACTCCACTTTTCTTGCTTCTTCAACCTATAACCTGCAATCGCAAAAAAATGGGGAGGGGGTTGTGGTATTTAGAGGCTTGTCTCAGTCAAGCCCTAGAGAGACTTTCAAGTCTTTCAAACACCATTGTCAGATTCAAAGTGTGTATCCTTGTAGGATAGAGGCAAAATCCAAATGATAAATGATTGAAAACATAAATGATATCACCTTGTAGTGAAGATCTCATAGGAGGAAGATGTTCTTCATGCCATGAGGAGATGGATACCAAATATGCAAATACAAACATAAGAACAACACAAGTACTGCTCTAGCACACAATGGATGCCTTGAATCACTTTCATAAAATGTCAATGCTCATCTAATTCCCATCTAGTTTACAATTGAATGCCTAAACATGCTTATATATGCAACTACAAACATTCCCACTAAGAATTTTGTAATTCAAAATTACTGTGTCGGCCTACGACCCAAATAACAGTCATAAACTGACACTCCAAAATTGGACCTGACCTAAAATAGGGTAGGACTAGGGCACAGGCGCCCAAGCCCACGCCCCTATTTTAGGTAGGGTTTATCACAAAGGCACCCCCTAGGTCCCATTTTCCATGAAACTTTAGGGTTTTCTCATTGGGAAGTCAAATTATCATGCAAGATCTCCTAAATGCATACTAAGGACCTAGGAGCTAAACCTGAATAGGGAAAAGCTCCCAAGGGGACATTTTCCAAAGTTACAAAATGTAGGGAATTTCTATTGAGTAGGAGACTAAAATTGCTCTAGAGCATGCATTTTTCTCATGGGTAGTAGAAGAAGAGATAGTCTTTTCAAATGAGGCTTCTACTTCAAAGACTCCTTAGGTACAATCTGACTACAAAACCTGATCTAAAAGGAAGATTATTGAAGCCCTAGTGAGAACGTTGTACCCTAAAGTCACTTTCAGGAAGAATTCTATGATTTGGGCTACTCACCCACCAATACAAAGGAAAGAGATGGCCGCAAATGGTGTTGAATAATGGTGTTGTGAATCAACCAGTTGAGAAGGAAAAATACCCTGGTATCCTCCAAAGGTTGCAAATGCTAGACCCATTGAATGTAGTATAGAAATTAAAAAGAGTGCATACTAATGTTTCATTATGGGATGTTTTATCAATCCCAGAGCAAAAGACTACTTCAAGAGGCACTGAATGAGTAGAAAACACTAGTAGTTACATCAAGCATAGGAGGTGCTAGTAGAAATAAGGGGTTGATTGAAGAACAACCAAATTCCCCTAAGAAAGATCCAAAGGATTCCCTAGTGATTTCAAAGTTGAAAGGAGCTAAACCTAAATCTACTCCATTTTATTTGACTCTAATAATAGAAAAGAGATTATTGCACAATTCCATGATAAACTCAAGTGCAAGTGCCACTGTAATGCCCAATCACATAACATATGCTCTTAAATTAAAGTATGAACCCATTGAGAAGGGAGTGATACAATTAGATGGGAATAAAGTACAAACATTGGGATTCCTCAAATAACTTATGCTCACATTGTATGCATGCCCAAACATAAATGTGTTACAAGAGGTTGTTGGAATAGATATTCCCCTAGTCTTTGATGTTTGTTTGTCAAGAGACTAAATTATAGCCAAGATCGGAGGGTATCTCTCTTTAGATTGGTCACATCTGATTCTAAGGACCAAGTATGGTTTTAAGATGAAAGTGTTGTTAGATCCATTATATAAGGAGTATGTTCCACAAGAAGTAATGGCAAACTTCGAAGCAACACACACATTGATCACTAAAGACAAGAGGCTTGATATGGAAATGCTTGATGAGGAAGGTGTGCAAAGCAATAGAAATGAAGAAGAAGAAGTGCTTCTTTTAGAAGCCATGCAAAATGATCCTTTTGGGAATTATAATTCCACTGGTCTGGTAACATATGTGATCATTGAAGAGGATTTTGTAATCCCAGAGATCACTAAAGCATCCAAAAAAGTAAAGCAAATCATAGAAGAATATTCTACCCTATGGACACTACATTTTGATGGTGCAAAATGTAGAAATGGTTCAGGGGTCAGAGTATGTCTCATATCACCTAAAGGAGAAAAGGTTCTCAGAGCTTTCCAATTCCAATTTAATTATACAAATAGTGATTATGAATATGAATCACTAGTCAATGATTTAATCCTGGCTAAGCAACTGAGATTCAGGCAATTGAAATTATTTAGAGATCTAGAGCTGATGATCAATCAGGTCTGAGGAATAGCAACGACAAAAAATGCAAAAATGAGGTCTTATCATCACCGAGTGTGGGACTTAATTGAAGGATTTAATGCTTTTAATATTCAAGTAGTTCCAAGAGCCCAGAATACCAAAGATGACAAGATGACATAAATAGGGGTGTAGTTCGACCCAATGAAGGATCTCTGGATAAATAAAAATGCGGTAAAGATGATTATTCGGTCGGCTATCCCAGATAACGGAGACCATTGGTAGGTCTTCTATAGTGACACTTAGATTTCCTCATTTCTACAAAACTCTAGTGAGTTTGTTGACCAACTTCAACCAAAAATAGAAGAAGCTTGGAAATATGAGGATCTTTGGAGTTATGACAATGAGATAGTTCAACACACCATAGAATTGGTTGAGGGAGTGAAACTAGTCTAACAGAAGTAGAGGCTAGTAAATCTGAGAATTGAATCCCTTATGGCTTAGGAACTAAAAATTATGATTGAATCTAAAATTATCTCTCCAACCAAGAATTTGATATGGGTATCAAATTTGGTCCCAATTAGAAAGAAAAATGATGAGATCAGGCTTTGTGTTGACTTATGGGATTTAAATCATGCATCTCTTAAAGATCATTACCCCCTACCTTTAATGGAACAGATTCTCCAAATAGTAGCATGGGTAGAAAGGTTCTCCTTATTGGATGGATTCTCAGGGTATAACCAAATATGGCTGAAAGAGGAAGACCAGAACAAGACTACTTTTACCATGAAATAGGGAACTTTTCCTTATGAAAAAATGCCTTTTAGTCTCTCAAACACTTGAGCTACTTTCTAGCATGCCATGGATATCGCCTTCAGTGGGTTGATGAACAAGATTATTCTAGTTTGTTTGGATGACCTCACTATGTTCACCAAAGCTCAGGTGGATCACTTTGACCATGTTGAAAAGGTTTTTCAAAGGTGCCAAGAGTTTGTGATTTATCTAAATCCAAAGAAGTCTATTTTTGGTGTGTACCATAGGGAAATTTGATGGGGATGTTGTATCCAAGAAGGGGATCTCAATAGATCCAAAAATATTTGGAGCTATCTTAGACCTACCATTGCTGATAAATAAGAAGGTGGTGCAATCCTTCTTGGGAAAGATAAATTTCATGAGTTGTTTCATTACATATTTTGATGGATTGGTCAAGCCTATTACTATAATGCTAAAGAAGGACTTAAATTTTAAATGGACTCCAGAAGGTAGGCAAGCCTTCAAAAGGGTCAAAATTTCTATCTCCACAATCTCAATTTTGGTAAATCTAGAATGCTCCAAAGATTTAATAATGTATGCATATAGAAGAGAGCACAGTGTAGCCGTAGTGTTAACTCAAAAGGGTGATACTTAGTCTAGAGAACACCCAATTGCTTTCTTCTCAAGGACCCTACAAGGATATGAATCCAAATATAACTTTGTAGAGAAGTAGGCTTACCCAGCAGTAAAAGGTTTTAAAAAGTTCTGACACCTAATAACTGGAAATAAGGTTATAATCTTTGTAGCTCACCCAAGCATTCATGAATCCATAATGGAGGGGGATCACTGAAAAAAGAGCAAATTGGATTACCAAAATATTGGAATATAATGTGGAAATCAAACCAACCAGACTTGTTAGAGGGGGGGACTTTGTAAATACATCATTTAGAGTCTCGATTCTATAATAGAACAAGAGGAAGCTCCAAAATTATCATTGGTGAATCAAGAATTTAACTCAGACTCATGGATAGTAGATATAATATATTTCATGGAAACATGGCAATATAGAAGTTAGTTGCCTCTTCATAAGAGGAGATACTATATGTTGCAAGGGTCTAACTACTCTCTGGTTGATGGTTTTCTTTTTAGACACAACTTCAATGGCATTTTGCTCATGTGCGTGGAAAAAGGAGAGGCTGATAAGATTCTATATGAATTGCATTATGGCACATCTAGAGGGAATTTCTCAAGCAAGACCATATCATCTAAGGTACTTTGTCTAGGATATTATTGTCCTACCTTTTTCTGATTGCCATGAGATGGTTAAAAAATGTCAAGAATGTCAGTTCTATTTAGGAAAAAGAAGGAATACAGCTATGCCCCTCAGCCCAATTATGGTTAAAGAACCATTTGACTAATGGGGCCTAGATTTCATTGGAATGATTAACCTAGTATCTAGTGCAGATCAAAAGTGGATCCTCATGGCGACTGATTATTTTACCAGATGGAGTGAGGCAGTACCACTAAAAGAAACCACAAAAAATGTTATCCTAAGCTTTCTGGAAGACATTGTTACAAGGTTTGGTCCTCCAAAAAAAATCATATAAGATAATGCTAAGGCTTTCTTGGGATCAAAGATTTCATAATTTACCCTTAAAATGGTTTTTTCTTGAAGATATCTTCAAATTATTATCCTTAAGGAAATGTGCTAGTTGAATAAATGAATATGAATCTGATTCAACTTATTAAAAGGATGGGTACAAACCACCAAAAATAATGGCACAAGCATCTAAAGATAGAATTTTGGGTAGATAGAATCACTCCTAAATGGAGTATTAAGTCATCTCCGTATGATATCATAAATGGGAAAAGAGTCTCAATGCCTATATCCATCAAAATTTTAGCACTGTGACTTATCAAGCAGCTTGATATTGAGGAAAATGGAGGGATGCAGATGAGACTCATGAAATTGATGGACCTTCAAGAGAAAAGAGAATCGACCTATTGCTTCCCAAAGTGACTGCAACCTAAAACCCTAAAACATTACAGAAATCACCTAGGCTAGGGGTGTCCTCAAGGTAACTGAAAGAGGTTTATCAATAGGTTAAGGGGGGTATATTCCTCTCCTCTTCAGACTTAGCTAGAACTAGGAGGGATATTCCTAGAGGCATGAAATGAAATACAAATAAACAAACATAGGCATACCCAATGTACACTTGACCCCCAAAGTTGTCACTAGATCAAGATAAACTGGTTGCAAATTCCTCTATATTAAGAGGATTCAACTGTGCAAATGTACATGCACAGGAAATATGGTTTTTTACCCTAAACCATAGGTGAATGATTTGTTTGTTTTAAAAGAGTGATGGATCCCTCTACAATATGGAGTAGTGCCTACTCCATTGGGCATCTAAGTCATTAGCATTAAAGATGGAAGAAAGAACTAAACCAAAATCAACAGAAAACTAAAATATATTTACATACATTTCTTAGATTATAATTCAGATATTGAACATACTTAATTATCAAGAACAAAACTACAATGACCCATTTGCAACAAAGAGATGACTCAAAACAAAATATGTATTGACTTAAATGTTTTCACACATTACCAAATCTCTATTACACTCGCACCAGCAAATGTGGTGAAGGAAAAATACAAAGATGTGACTATGCATTCCCCTGAATCATTACAAATAGCCATGGAGACATACCACTACTTAAAGATGTGCATTACAACTCATTCCTATGCTATATCAACTACATTCCTCCATTTATTGCTCAGACATTATCCTCTATTTGATGCTTGAAAATCTCCCTTAGGCTTTCCTGACCAAACAATTGGTTTAGTGATCAACCCTGAGAATGTCTTTGAAACACATGTATATATTGTAAATTAGATCACACTATGCAGTTTTTGGATGTTGGAATAGTCAGTCAACAAGCAACTGCACTACACTAAATGTGGCCCATGGCCTTGTCAGAAAACATGCAGAATTCTAGGGAGCCCATGCCCTGCAAACTGATTTTGCATCCTTTAGAGGAATTGCAGAAAACATGGATACTAAAACACTGCATATTCACATTAAATTTGAGGTACTTGCACATAAACGGTAGACACTATTCTAGAAACCACCCACTTAGCATTTATGGTGATCTGATAAGTTGTCATCACATTTGGAAGAACAAGGAAGGCTAGGAAGTTGAGCTCTGACAAATTGGACTTTAGAGCTTGAGCCTTTTGCCTTGCAACTTACAACATATAGAAGAGGAAGGAGGGAAGCCTCAGCCCCACCTATGTAAAGATATGAAGGCATTAGGGATTAGGCCTCAGGCCTTCACCATTTCTCCTTATGCTTTTCGGAAGGGAGAACAAGGAACCCTGACATCTACCTTCCGCCTTGCATAGAAGGAATACATGTTGGGGTCGGTCTTTGTGCCTTCCTCCTTCCATCTCTTTATGAAGAAGGCAGAAGGAAGGAAGGATGAACTATGAACTCCAATACCCTCAGTACAAATTTTTAACATTGGGCCTGTGAGAATTCAACCTTCAGGCCCTCCACTTTGCAACACTAAATAAGACGGAAGGCCAAAACTCCAACCTCTTACACACAGTAGTACTACATCATACTTAGAATATCTTTCATTACCTTGGTAGACTTTGGCCATCAGCCCTTCCACCTTGTGAATGTCTTGAAGAAGAGGGAAAGATGAAGGTTTGATCTCTGACCTTCAACACACTTAGTAGATTTTATAATGAATAACACTTAGAGAAATTTAGCCTTGGAGGATTTCAGAGCCAAAAGGGAAAGCATGATAGAAGGAAGAAGCCTGAAACTCTGACCTTTGACAAATGTAGAAAATACAAGGGAATGTTGAAAGGCACCGAACAACTGAGAGAGGGGAGTGAATCAGTTGTCCCTAAAAATTTGAACAATTATGAACATCAACTCTTCAAACACTTATTTACTATTGTTTATATTTAACAATGAGAGCATGAAACAAGAAGTTCAACACAATAACACAATAAACACATTAGACACCATATTTTTACATGGAAAACCCTATAAGGGAAAAACCACGGTGGGTGTTAGCCCACAAGATATGTAAGTTATAGCAATACCAAAAAACAAAGGTTTGCTACTTTAGGGCTCACTGCCCAAATTGCTCACTGCAAATGTTGAGGCTCACTACCAAGAATGGCTCACTACCAAGGATGGCTCACTACCAAGAGGTGGCTCATTGCCAAAAGATGGTGAATTGATTTGGTATCATCTACTCCATGCCTAGGTTCAGTTCTATTGAAGCACAGTATAACTCTTCTGCTATGCTCTTTTACACCTTCACACTTATCTATTCATTTTCACTCAAGGACATCTTTTTTCCAACTACATTACATTCTTTTATACAATTCATCAACCTTGGAATGTACATCAAGGTCGGCATTACATTCATCAACCATTGGAACATTCTCCAAGGTCAGCATTACAATAATACAAAGAAATAGGTCTAGACCTAAACAAGATTTGCTAAGGTAAAGATGTATGTGGATCACATTATGCCTTAGCTAGGACTCAAATGCAATCTTTCACACCATGACACACTTCCACAATCTTCAATGCATCTCTGTAAGAAGTTAAAACAACCAAGTTGCCCAAGACTGGTGTTAACACTAGGTCTTCAAAGAACAGACTTCATCCATGATCCAAATTTCTCTTTGTGGACCAATCCAAAGGTAGGAACATGATTAGGAGACATCCAAAAAAACCTTGTAATCAACAGGAACAACCGCATGATCTCTAACCACTCTGTCAAGAAGATTCTTCAAACCGGAGCATAAGAACAACCAGCCACTGTCATAAGGAAAGGATAGCTTGTGGACAAGAAAATCACAAACCATTGTAGTTGAAGGAACTTATCATCATTCCAGACTTAATTGTAGAACCGTAGATCATAATACTTGAATGAGGAGTAATGTAGAGAAAAATACCTTCTCCCTGTCACCAGTAAATACTTAGAAAAAGTAGCTTTTATTCTGGTGGACATAACTCCCTCAAATCTTCATACTGGAGGCTCAAATTTGAGATATGGCATCTTCAAACATGCCTTTAAATGACTTCCAATCCATAAACATAGATATTCATTCTACAGGAAATACACAGTAGATTGTTGTATTGTTCTTCTGTAAACAAAGATACTCTACAATACACTATTTCCACTGCAACTCACTGTTTCCACCGGAGGACCTAATTTTCTCAATATCCTTAGCATTAGGATCACTTGCTCATTATCTCTAACACTTACATAGGCAAATACAAATCATCTAACTCAATACAAGCAAGCAACAAAATAAAAGCACGGTTGACACCAATGAAAATAATGATATGTTGACATCAATGACAACACCGGTTAGGCACATACTTGCAACAATCTCTCCCTTTGTCATTGATGGAAACATATGATGTGAAAAACTAAAAAAGACCATCAAGATATGATTCTCCCCCTTTCTATTTACACATCTGCCATCTTTATCCCCCTATTTTTTTCACATGATTTATCTCCCCCTTTGAAATCAATGGCAAAGGGCACATACTTACATTCTGTTTCTCTAATCCAACTGAACTTTTCTATGTTATCAACACTTTCTTTATTACAAACATCTAGCGACTCCCCCTAAGAGGTATCTCTCAAAATATCAATCTAGATGAATGACTAAGACTCTAGACACAACTAGATTGATGCATTCTTATGCATTTTAGTTTAGAGCAGGAGGGGTAATTACCTCTAAATTTTTTGAGATACTCAAAGGTATCCTTAGGTAGAGGCTTAGTGAATATGTCTGCAATCTAATCCTTTGTGGACACATATTCCATCTTTTCTTCATTCTCTGTCACCTTTTCCCTCAAAAAGTGATACCTTATTGATATATGCTTTGTTCTTGAGTGCATCACCGGATTCTTTGAAATGTTTATAGCACGTGTACTAGCACAGAAGATTGTAATTGGATCTTCATACACAACTCTTATGTCCTTCAAGGTCTATTTCATCCATAATACTTGAGTACAACAACATGTTGCTGAAATATACTCTGCTTTTGCATTTGATAAGGAAAATGAATCTTGCTTTTTGATCAATGAAGAAACCAATCTATTACCCAAGAAGAAAGCACCTCCACTTGTACTTTTCCTATCATCAACATCTCCAGCCCATTTTGCATCTGTATAGGCACTAAGAGTGAAATTGTTGTCTTTTGGATACCATAAGCCATGATTTAATATGACTTTCAAATACTTCAAGATTCTCTTAACTGCCATCACATGAGATTCTCTAGGATCTTCTTGAAATCTTGCTATGAGACAAACTGCATGCATTATATCAGGTTTGGATTGAGTTAGATAAAGCAATCCTCCAATCATGGATCTGTACCTTCTTTGATCAATCTTAGGTGATTCATCATTTTGACTGAACTTGCAACTAGTCACCATGGGAGTACATACCAGTTTAGAGTCCTCCATTCAAAACTTCTTCAACAAATCCTTCACATACTTAGACTAAGATATGAAGATTCCTTTATCTGATTGAGTAATTTGCAAATCTAAAAAGAAATTCATCTCACCAAACATAGACATCTCAAAATCTTTTTTCATTTCACCAGCAAATTTTCATGCATATACCTTCATTGCCTCCAAAGATGATATCATCAACAAATACTTCAACAATTAAAATTTGATCACCATTAATCTTGAAATAGAGATTACTATTGACAGTACCTTTATTGAACTCTAACTGCAATAAGCACTTATCCAACCTTGCATACCAGGCTCTAGGAGCTTTCTTGAGTCCATATAATGCTTTCTTCAACATGCATACCATATCACCTTGATCTTATAGTTTGAATCCTTCTGGTTGCTCAATGTAGACTTCCTCTTCCAACACACCATTTAGAAATATAGACTTCACATCCATCTAATACACTTTGAAATCTTTGTGAGCTGCAAATGCCACAAATATTCTGATTGCTTCAATCTGAGTTACTGGAGAAAAAGTCTCTTCAAAATCTATTCCTTCAATTTAAGAATATCTTTTGCACACAAGCCTTGCTTTATTCCTTACAACTTCTCCATTTTCATTTAGCTTATTCCTGAAAACCCATTTCATTCCAATAACATTTTTGTCAGTAGGTCTAGGAACTAATTCCCAAGTTTCATTCTTCTTTATCTGCATTAGTTCTTCCTTCATTGCCTTTACCCAATTTTCATCATCGCAGGCTTCATTCACAGTTTTTGGTTCAACTGTAGAAAGAAAATAGTAATTCACTTGTTCTTCTACAGCTATTTTCCTTGTCAATACTCCTTTGTTTTTGTCTCCAATAATTTGATCTTCAGAGTGATTTATTCTTACATACCTGGGGGTCTTAACAACACTTTCTGGAGCCTTTTCTTCTTCATCTTGACTTTCTTTTTGTACAACTTTTTCTTCATATGTTATAGTAGTAGGTTCATCTAATTCATAGCTACTCTGATCTGATGTTCTTCCTTTGTCTTCATCCACCTTCACATTTGCACTCTCAACAATCTTTTTCAGCCTTTTGTTGTAGCACCGGTAGGCCTTACTCTTGGTAGAGTACCCAAGGAAGATTTCTTCATCACATCTTGCATCAAACTTCCCTAGATGTTCATCTCTTCTGATATAGCATTTTCTTCCAAAGACTTTGAAATAGTTTACTGTACAAATTCTTCCATATCACAATTCATACGGAGTTTTAGTAACATTACCTTTCACTTGAACTCTGTTTTGAATGTAGATAGTAGTATGTATAGCTTCTTTCTAGAAAACTTCTGGCAAACCTCCTTCCTTCATCATTTTCCTATCAGCCTCTTGAATTGTCATGTTCTTTCTATCCACAACTCTATTTTATTGAGTCTTAGGTGCAGACAACTGTCTCTTTATTCCTTGCTCTTCACAGAAAATGTTGAATTCATTTGATATGAACTTACCTCCTCTATCAAACCTCAAGCATTTGATTTTCAGATCTGTTTCATTCTCAACCATTGCCTTGATCAGAACTCCTTTTTACAAGCTTCAATAACTGTCTTAGGTTTAGTTTTTGAAAATAAACAGAGATGTACCTATTTATCTATAATTCTTCTTCTTCTTTGTCAATGCACCTTTTCTCTTTATAGTGTGATGCCTCTGTACAAACCCTTGGGGTCTCAAAAATTCTTTCTAGAGCTTCTTCAACCTATGCTTTATTCATTTTTTTTTCTTGAAGACTTATTTGATTCATGTCCATTTACCTCCAAGTTCATCAAATAATTCCAATCATCATGAAAATTGCTTGTACTGAAGGCAACTGTGTTCAATCAACCTGAGCATCTGTGACTCATTACTCTCAAGCCAACTAACAAAATCAGAGAAACTTTTGGATGTAGATGTAGTCAATGATTAATAGCCATATGTTAGAACCATAGAGCAATATTTCAATAGCAAACCAATGTGGACCAAATTTCCAGAGCACTGTAACTTGAATTTACTAGATAGGTACTTGGCCAAAATTCATAACATGTCCTCTTTCCTAATCAATTCTTCTTGCTTAGAAAACATCTGGATTTGTACAACTCTTCCTTTATCCTTTACAATGATAGCCTCTATCCTGACTTAAATCTTTGTTGTTAATCCTTTATCTTGTCTCTTCATGTTGAGGGATCAACACCAATACTTTATTAGGGGAAAAAGATTTTCATTGAGGCTCCCCGTGAGTCAACACACCCAATTCACCTCCTAGAGGAAGAATCTACACTAGAGTCTGGTGCGGACCCATCCTTGAGTTCATTTACTTCCTTCTTGACCCAAACCTTGTTCATCCCCTTCTTTACTTTTGTCAGATCAACCTTATCCACTGGTTTCTTCAATTCTACCTGAGTATCCTTCTTCATGTTCTTACTTCTGTATAACTTAGAGGTATGACCAATACATTGCATTTGTTGCACACAACATTTCTCTGGCTAGTATTTCTTCCATTTACTCTAGATCTACATTGGTTAGCTTTATGCCCAAATTTGTTGCATGTATAACAATAGCCACTAAAGGGTTTAACTATCCAATCCCTGCCATAGTCATTTATCATTTGACTTCTACATTCATTAGCCCTATGTCGCATCTTATAGCATTTATAACACCTAACAGAATTTTGACTTACTTTACTTCTACATATAATATCTTTATGACCAACTTTATTGCATGTGAAACATTTACTGTTGAAAGTTTGATCATTCCTTCCATTGTTGAAACCTTTCCTAATCTGACTTCTACATTCATTTTCTCTATGACTAATTTTCTTGCAATTGAAACACTGAATAGAGAATGATGGAACATTTTGATTCATTCTACTCCTACACTAAGTAGCCTTATGACCAAACTTATTGCATGAATTACGATAACCATTGAAAGATGGGTACCTTTGAGCATTTGGTTGCATGACTAGTGGTCTTCTATGTCTGTTCTTTCGATTCTAAGTCTGTTTCCTTTGTTCTTCTTGATCTCAACATTCCTTGAACTTGTCCTATTTTAGAACTTTCACCTTTCTCAAATCCCAAGCCTTGTTTGTCATCAAGGCTCTTCTAACTAGTAATCATCTCATCAAGTTTTGTAGAACTGATCTTAAACTTTTCTTCAAAAAATTTTATTTTCTCCAAGTATGACTTCAGGATCCAAATTTCCTCTTTAAGCATAACACATTCTTCTGATTTGCCTTCCACCAACAAATTTAGGTCTTCTTCTACTTTTGCTCTTTGTACAACTTCCATTTTCAAATTATTGAAGGTTTCATCTACTGATATCAATTGTTCAGTAGCCTCCTTATATTTTACTTTGAGATTCTTAGCTTGCTCTATTAATTTTCTGATACATTCACTTGCTTCTTTAACATTCTCCTTTAGATCTCTAATTTCTTCTTTAGTTCTTTCTAGGTCTTCAAGATCAACCTTGATGTACACCATCCTAGATCTACCTCAAGTTGTTAAGCTTACTTCCAAGGAACCCTCACTCTAATACCAATTGTTGAAATGTACCAAACAACTGAGAGGATGGGGGGGGTGAATTAGTTGTCCCTAAAACTTTGAACAATTATGAACATCAACTCTTCAAACACTTATTTATTGTTTTTTAGATTTAATAATGAAAGCATGAAACAAGAAGCTCAACACAATAACACAATCAACACATGAGACACTAGATTTTTACGTGGAAAACCCTATAAGGGAAAAACCATGGTGGGTGTTAGCCCACAAGATATATAAGTTATAGAAATACTGAAGAATAGAGGCTCATTGCCTTAGGGCACACTTCTTGAGTTGCTCACTGCAAATGTTGAGGCTCACTGCCAAGAATGACTCACTACCAAGGACGACTCACTACCAAGAGGTGGCTCACTGCCAAAAGATGGTGAACTGATTTGGTAGCATCTACTCCATGCTTGGGTTTAGTTCCATTGAAGCACAATATAACTCTTATGCTCTACTCTTTTACACCTTCACACTTATCTCTTCATTTTCACTCAAGGACATCTTTTTCGCAACTGCATTACATGCTTTTATACAATTCATCAACCTTGGAATGTACATCAAGGTTGGCATTACATTCATCAACCATTGGAACATTCTCCAAAGTCAGCATTACAATAATACAAAGAAATAGGTATGGACCTAAACAATATTTTCTAAGGTAAAGATGTATGTGGATCACATTATGCCTTAGCTAGGACTAAAATATAATCTTTGATGCCACGATACACTTACACAATCTTCAATGCATCTCTGCAAGAAGTGAAAACAACCAAGTCAACCAAGACTGCTATTAACACTGGGTCTTCAAAGAACAGACTTCATCCACGATCCAAATTTCTCTTTGCGGACCAATCCAAAGGTAGGAACATGATTAGGAGACATCCAAAAGCATATTGTAATCAACAGGAACAACCGCACGATCTCTAACCACTCTGTCAAGAAGATTCTTCAAACTAGAGCACAAGAACAACACTGTCAGCCACTGTCATAAGGAAAGGATAGCTTGCAGACTAACAAATCATGAACCATTGTAGTTGAAGGAACTTATCATCATTCCAGACTTAACTATAGAACCATAGATCATAATACTTCAATGCAGAGGAATGCAGATCAAAATACCTTCTCCCTGTCACCAGTAAATACTTAGAAAAAGTAGCTTTTATTCTAGTGAACATAACTCACTTAGATCTTCATACCAGAGGCTCAAATTTGAGATATAGCATCTTCAGACATGCCTTAAATAACTTCCAATCCACAGACATAGATATTCATTCTACAGGAAATACAAAGCAAACTATTGTATTGTTCTTCTGTAAACAAAGATACTCTACAATACACTATTTCCACTGCAACTCACTATTTCTACCGATGGAGTTAATTTTCTCAATATCCTTAGCATCGGATCACTTTCTTATTATCTCCAACAGTTATATAGGAAAATACAAACCATCTAACTCAATACAAGAAAGTAACAAAATAAGAGTACAGTTGACACCAATGACAACAATGATATGTTGACATCAATGACAACACCGGTCAGGCACATACTTGCAACAGGGAAAGACTTAGGATGCTTTGGACTTAGTCATTTTTGGGCTTTTCTCTTATACTTTAAAAGGAAAACACATGAAATCCTATGGAAGATGTCTCTAATCAGTTATAAACTATAGGTTAAAGTGGGATTCAGATGGAAATTGGGGGTAAAATGGGGCATTTTAGGGACAAGTATTTTCAGGTGTCAACATTGGCTCTAGTTGGGGATGTGTTCCAAGCAGTGGCACAATAAGAACCAACTACCTCCAGGTAGAGCAAAAGAAAAAAATGAGCATGGGAAACACCAAAAATGTATTTATAAAACATACAGTCATAGGCATTAGGGAACAAAAGGAAAATTGATTGTAAGCAAAATTTGCAGGCACGTGTAGGTCCAACCTATACAAAACTGCTGCAAACACTTGTCTCTATCAAAGACAACCTAAATGAAGGAGATGATCTCCTTCAAACCAAAATTTCATTTTCACCCAACTGCAACAACTAGAAACTATCCCCAGCATGTGTCAATCTACAACATATGCTTGTGGAGCCAAGGTCAGCTTCATCAATTAAATCATTACCACATGGCAACCATAAAATAAAATTACTTGACCTATTCATATCCATATCATGCTTTTTCCTAGCAGCAAGGGGTGCAAAACTAAAATTTAGGTCAGCAACAAAAGAATAAATGAAGACAAATCTCCATTATCATGTGCCAAGCTATCATACCTACTGACCTTTTCATACAAATAGAGGGAAAAAGAAAACACCTACAATTCACATGGCAAAGAAAATTGTACCTAAACGCACTCTTGATCCATAAGAGAAGGCACCTCATTTTGTAGAGTAAACTTGAAAGACTCCAACTCAAGTATGCCTTCTTGTTGGGCTGCGACATGTTGAAACTTAGACATAAACATGCCTTGTTGCTCATTTACATCAATGTCCCTTACAAAGGACTCAACCTCTACTATAGGACCTACACATTCAAGAGCTAATAATTTTTCCACATCAAAGTGGAAGCATTCATATCCATTTTCATCTCCACCAAGCTCTTGAACAAAACTTTAATATGTGCTGCTACAACCTTCAAATTCTAAATCATAAACATGACTCAGGCTACAATTGAAAACATCAAGACACAAATTAGGATCATGAGACACCTCAAGTGAAGAACCAAGCTCTTCCAATTGCCTCTCTATTTCAAGTCCACTCTGGCAATCTACTATGTCATATTCACTAATGTAAATAGACTAATGACACATGTCTTCTTCCACATTCATTCTTATTTTATTTTCTTGTGGATTAGATGAAGCACACTCTACATGAAGAAGAGAACATACCTTATACCAAAGAAAAAAGTTCTCATATGCATCCACATGATCACCATCTTCAAATTCTAGGGCAATCTCTTTACACTAAAACTCCATGGTTACACAAACAATTCTCTCTAATTAGTTATCATCCTATGCAACCACCTCTACATCTACCTCATGAAGAAAGCACTAACTACTTCATCACAAATAGGAACAAAGGAGGGCATCAATACAAACAAGAAACTAGTTCCTTTCTCATCCCATGTTTTACTTACCATATAACTAACCATCTAACTATTCATCCTTGTACAGAACACCCTCATTGTTCATTGGTCCACACACCTCAACATTAGGTTGGAAGTCACCAGTGGTTTCATCATTCTCACATTCACTTGATGAGCTATCTAACCAAAGACAGGTGCATATATTGTCCTTATGATATACATCATTGTCATATGATGCATGACCTTCCAATTCTACCCTTCTACCTACACAATTATCATTTCATGTTGCATTCATCTAATTGTTTGTATCCACACTATTGTTGTTCAGATTAGCATGTTGATTACTAGCAGCACACGTACTTGTGGATAACAAACCTTGTGGATAACAAACCCTTTATGTAGTCATCTCTTATTTTCTCCATGGAGTCTAGGGATAAATCTATCTACTACATACTTCTTATTTTGAAATCTTCCCACACATAACTCAATCCAGTCTCATATGCCTCAAAAAACATATCAATGAGCAGAAATGTTAGGTTTGAAATCATTTAGAATATTGGAAAGGGCAACAACAAACTTGTGATGAAAATACTTTCTTTACTCTCCCTCTTGTCTTTTTATTTTTTCAGCTCTATGACAAGATCAGTAGTGTCAAAACCTTTAGAAAATTCATTTTCAAATGCTACCACAAGGTCATTCCATGAGGCAAAGGACTGCTAGGAAAACTTTGGATCTGTTCTCTTGCCTTTCCATGTAAGGACCTAACAAAGAACTTCATCCACATGTCTTCATCCTCAAACTAATGTCCTTCCATGAATTCTAAAAATACATCAACATGTGTGTCCTCTTCCCAAATATTGTACCCATCAAACTTAAGCAATTATTTGTAGACCTTAGTTGGCATACTCATTATTTTGTAATCAACCCATGAAAGGTCTAGCTGATCATATACAATATCTAATGGAGGAGCAAGAGATTGGGCCAACTAATTTTTTGGGGCAGCAATGAATGCATTGGACTGCATCCTAGACTCTAGCAACCTAATTTTATTTTCTGTTTCTACTTCTTGCTGCAATAATGACTCTAACAGCTTTTTGGTTTTATCAATTTCCTCTTCCTGCATTACTATGCCATTTTGATTTTGCATGGGTGCATATAGCTTTGGGTTTTTATCATATGCAGAGCCATGACTGGAATATGCATTGATAGGATGGTCATGGGAATCCATACCAATGTAGTTTCTAGGGTCTAATATATATGAAGATATTTGTGACAGAATATACCTAGCGTATCCATGTTCATACTAGTTGGCTGTGATTAAAGCATCCTATAATGTTGGAAAAAAACTTGAGGCATGGAAATTTTGTTCCTTCAACATGACAAGAACAACAAACTCCAAAAGTTAGAAAGGAGAAACCGTGTGTATATTTCTTTCACTAGCTGCTATACACTGAGATGGAGCATTCAAATCACCAATAGCAACCAATATACATCAGTAACAAACTTATGTTCTTTGACAGCGGAGTCACCACCCCTTCCAAAGAGGAATTCCTTGAAGTGTAACTAACCTTCAAGGCTACAAACTGATTCTGGGTTCAGCTCACCAGCAGAGTCTTCAATTAATTTCAACCTAGCACTATTATCCCTGGCAATGATGCCAAAATGTTGGCGCAAGTTGATGGCATGCCAACTTACCCAAACATACTAAAAAAATACAAATTGCTACAAGAGCCTTTAGAATAATTCAACCTTTTGTTTCATTCCCCGACAACAAGGCCAAAAATTTGGCGCAAGCTGATGGGCTACCAAATTACCCAAACAAACAATAAACTGCACCTGATAATGGCCTCAAACTTGGATGACTGTTATAGGGGTCTTCAAATTTCTTTGACCTTTCAGGTCCTCCCCAACAACGGTACCAAAATGTTGGTTCCAAAAAAGACTACAACCCAAAACCCTAAAACATTTCAGAAATCACCAAGGCCAGGGGTGTCGTCAAGGTGATTGAAAGAGGTTTATCAACAAGTTAAAGGGGATTTTGGCCAGTTACAGGAGTGGGTATACTCCTCTGCACTTCAGGCTTAGCTAGAACTAGGAGGGATATTTCTAGATGCATGAAATTAAATACAAATAAACAAACATAACCATACCTAATGTACACTTGACCCCCAAACCTATCACTAGATCAAGACAAACTAGCTACACAGGCCTCTATATTAAGATGATTCAACTGTGTGATTGTACATGCATAGGAAATATGGGTTTTTCCCCTAAACCATAGGTGAATGATTTGTTTGTTTTAAAAGAGTGATTGATCCCTCTCTAATATGGACCGGTGCCTATTCCATTGGGCAACTAAGTCATAAGCATTAAAGAGGGAAGAAAGAACCAAACTAGCATCAACAGAAAACTAAAATGTATTTACATATATTTATCATATTATACTTCATACATTGGACATACTTAATTATCCAGAATCAAACTACGGTGACCCATTTGCAACAAAGAGATGACTCAAAACAAAACATGTATTGACATAAAAGTTCTCACACATTATCATATCTCTATTACAATCACACCAGCAAATTGGTGAAGGAAAAATACAATGTTTCAACTATGCATTCCCATGAATCATTACAAATAGCCATGGAGACATACCATTACATAAAGATGTACATTACAATGTATTCCTACGTTGTATCAATCACATTCCTCAATTTACTACTTAGACATTATTCTCTGGTTGATGTCTGAAAGTCTCCCTTAGGCTTTTTAACCAGACAATTGGTTCAACGACCAACCCTGAGAATTTCTTTGAAACAAGTATATTTAACAAATTAGATCATATTGTGCAACTTCTAGATGTTGGAAGAATCATTCAATAAGAAATCACATTGCACTGAATGTGGCCCATGGCCCTGTCAGAAACCCAACAGAATTATTGGGAGTCCATGCCCTACAAACTATTTTTTTGTCCTTTAAAGGACCTGTAGAAAACATGGATACTAAAACACTACATCTTCACATTAAATTCGGGGTACCTATGCACATATGGTAAACATTGTTCCAGCAACCACCCATTTAGAATTTATGGCAATCTGAGAATTTGTCAACACGTTTGAAAGAACAAGGAAGGCCAGGAAGTCAAGCTCTGACAAATCAGACTTTGGAGCTTAGACCTTTTGCCTTGCAACTTACAACATTTGGAAGAAGAAGGAGGGAAGCCCCGAGCTTGCCTATGTATAGATATGAAGGCGTCATGAGTCGGGCCTTGGGCCTTCACCATTTTTCCTTATCCATTCTGGAAGGGAGAACAAGAAAGCACTGACGTCTACCTTCTCCATTTCATAGAAGAAACACTTGTCGAGGGTCAGTCATTGGGTCTTCCTCCTTCTGTCTCTTTATGAAGAAGATAGAAGGAAGGAAGGCTGAACTCTGACCTCTGACACACTTAGTGCAAATTTTCAACACTGGCCCCATCAAACTTCAACCTTTGGGCCCTCCACTTTGAAACATTGAAGAAGACAGAAGGTTAAAACTCTAACCTTCAACGCACCATAGTACTGTATCAAACCTAGAATATTTTTCATTACCTTGGTAGACTTCAGCCCTTCCAACCTCCAACACACTTAGTAGATTTTGCAATGAATAACATAGAGAAATTTAGCCTTGGAGGATTTCGGAGCCAAAAGGAAAAGCACAATGGAAGGAGGAAGCTCGAAACTCTAACCTCTGACAAATGCAGAAAATAAAAGGGAGACTTAGGATGCTTTGGACTTAGTCATTTTTTAGGCTTTTCCCTTGTACTTTAAAAGGCAAACACATGAAATCCTATGGAAGATGTCTCTGATCAGTTATAAATTATAGGTTAAACTGGGATTCAAATGGAAATTGGGGGCAAAATGGGGCATTTTGGGGACAAGTTTTTTCAGGTGTCAACATAGACTATGATGCAATGTTTGATTACCAATCGATAGTCAAATGATGATTTGATTAAGGAGCTATAGAGTCAGGTTTCAAAGTGGGAGATTTATTTTTGAATTGGGGAGAAAGGGCTACTATATCGAGCCAACATACAAAGTTTGATTCCTTGTGGAGAGGACCATTTAAGATTGTTGCTTGCAAGCCAAGTAACCCATATGACTTAGAAGATGCAAATGGAGAAATTTCAAAGTTTCCTATTAATGGGATCTTCTTGAAACATTACAATTGACTGAAGCTTTGACATGTATATATAGTTAGTTTTAGTTGCTTTGTTTCCTATGAGGTTGTTTCTTCCCGCCTCTTTTTAAATAAGTGCTAGCCGCATAATGTTTTGTTTTTCAATAAAATGGTTGGAATAGGCCACATGTCTTGTTCTCAACATGAGTTTTGGATTGCAACATGAAGAGATTGCCCATCTACAAGAAATAATTAATCATTAAATGATAAGGTCCTATTAGAGGGCATGCCACCATGAAAATCTTTGAAATCTCTAGCGACAAGAGCTTTAAGCATGTGGAATTAAGGTGGTCGTAAGGGCATGCCAATGATAGAGTCAGAATCATTAAATGTGTATGTTTGGATTGGCTATATACATAGAATATTGAAGGAAAGCGGTCATTTGTGACATAACATAGCTAGGAAAATCTTTGTAGCGCAAAAATCAAGCTTTTTGTGATTTAGTTGCATTTATGTAGGGTTTCTCCAAATAGTCTAGTTAATATAGAATCAACGACTGCTGTAGTATGGAATCACTTGATCTAGCTACCAAAGGTTAAACTCCTAGGCAAGTAAGGTCTTCTTAGACAAGGAAAATATAGGAGCTCCCTCTAAAATTGGCAAAAAACAAATCGTATGATTCTTCCCCTATGCAGCCTAAACCTAAGTTACCCAACATCAAGGAGCACAGGAACAGTAGGTGTCAAGACTCTACACTGGTTTTCAAACCTATAGACCATATTTTTTATCCTATTTTATCAAAGAATACCAAGAATCTAAGGGAAGGATATCATACATGCATGATAGAAAGGGTTAAGGCTAGGGATGTCAAAACCTTTTGTATAAGTATATGGAGTTCAAGGTTAGCCCAGTTCTTGGTTCCTCTAGTTCATCCTAGCCTGAAATTGTTCGATGCTTGCATAAGGTGTTATGACCATGACACCAAAACCATCAAGGGAAAGAATCTCAAGGTATCGATTGATGCACAAGATATGAGGGACATGTTTGGTCTCGAATATGATGTTGCAGAAGATTTCAGTAGATTCACCAAGTTGTAGAAACTATGGATCACACGGGACAACTAGTTGGGTTTCTGGAATGCAGAGCTCCCCCCAAAACCAACAAACACAGTGTTGCCACAAATACCCATTGTAATATCTAGCTTCACACGTGATGTACAAGATGCATGTTCCATGTTGGTATTTTATCTTTGGTCTTGATAATGATGTGGATGTGCATGATTTCTAGTTAGGTGCCATTTTCTGCATCAAGATGATTACCAAGAAGTAGACCTACAAAATGGACTTTTCAGAAGTCATAGCTAATATCCTATTGTATCAGTTGGTCAACTTTGGACACCAATAATTTTTAAGGCACACATACTTTCTATTACATTTGTTATTATTTCAGAACCACCAATTCTTTCAGCCTCACATGCAGTTGACAATGACTGAGGATTCAACTGAAGGTAAAAAAGGGATGCCTATATCTGTGCGGACTCATCTCCTATTAGTTACGGCTCATTATTACAAGTTTTCTAAGTGTTTCATGTCTCTAGCCCTTATAGATCTCAGCCCTAACAACATTAATTTAAGAATAAGTTATAAGCATAGGGCCATACTATCTAGTGTCTATATACCTTGTGATTGGTTCTTCAAAGCCCATTATATAATGCCTAGAGTCCATGGCTTCAATGAGGAGCCATTCAGGTTACCTAAATTTTTGACTGACAAGATTGTGGCAATTGAACTAGCTTGCCAGTTAGACATGATAGATTCCAAGTTTGGAGTGGGAAGAACGAAAAGTGCCATGTATGACATACCTTTCTCCAAAGGAGGTATAACAGTGATCAAGAGGCAATTCGAGCACCTGTTAATGTTGAATTTGGTTGACTTAGGTTTGGATCAAATTAAATATTAGTGGCAATATGACCCTAACATTGTGATAAAGAAATGGTTGTCTCAATCAAGGTCCCCAATTTATATGTAGAGTTGGACTAGATTCCAACAAAGTCTCGGCCTCTATGGCAGTCATTTTATCAGCCTCAAGGAACCTATGATTCTTCAAGACTCATGACACGTGGTCTTAATGCTTCTCTATTAAAAGATGATTGGAGTACATAGAAGATTAATGCCTACTAGAAGTATAGACAGGAGATTTTTGAATGGGAAAGGAATTTTTGTGTTGTTCTCACAAATGAGGAATGGTAAAGAATATGGGATGAGGAACATGCTGAGCTGGTTTCACCATATGATGTGAGAAACATTTTTTTGGTAGGAGGAAAAGGATACAGATTTAGACATGGAGTAAGGAGAGGGGTCTAAGCAGGAGCAACTAGTGAGGAAGAGATGAAAGTTGAAGTTGCAATAAGAGTCTAAGAAGGAAGTTTGCATTGTCTTAGCACCCATCTTAGGGGAAACATCTATTGCCACAGTAGCAGGAAGCACTCAGATAAGTATCTCTTTTCCCTCTTCTTCCTCTCCATCTTTCTTACCTACTTGGCTAAAACCCCTCACAACTCAATTCCCTCCAATATCAGCTAGTTCTCCCATGACTCCATTTCTCTCATTTTCTACACCTTCCACTTCATAGTTGTTAGCCCCACCTCTGCTTAATTTGCTACCTTTTTCCCCTTCTATTCTCATGATGCAATCCCTAGTACCCCCAAGTTTTGGTACCACCTTCATATAAAAATAGGTAACCATTCCATATGAGTTACCACAAGTCTTCCCTTTTTCTAGTGGAGTAAATCAATCCCCAACTTCCTTTCATCAACAAGTGAAAACTACCTGCAAAGCCCGAGAAGCTTGCTTGGAGAAGTAGTGGAATAAAGAAGGGAGAGCCCTCGTAGTTCCCTACATGTGCTCTCTCTATGATAATTCTTAGCAATCATTAATGATATCTCATATGACTCTGACTATTGTCAAACCACAAGAATAGATGCAGCCAGAGGACTATACAATTCATCATGTGGCTTTGAACCTGATGCAGGTTGGGCCTTAGGATAAAGTGGAGATTATGGAGGAGACACAAAAATCTATTGTGACAAATTTCATAAAAAAAGGGTAAAAAGCTAAAGAAGCAAGGACTGGAATTGGCCCGAGTCAAGGGTGTGATTGAATCTCTGAAACTATAGTAGAAACTACCTAAATATTCAATAACTTAAATGAAAATGATACAAATGCAATAAAACAAAGATATACCTTGCTGAACCGATCTATCTTATGTCTTCCATTGTTTCCTATCTCTTCCTTGATCTTGTATATGATAATGGAGCTCTTAGAAGTTGTACTTCCTTGTTGTTTCAAGATGACAAAGAGGGAATGACATTTGTGGAGGATTATTCAAAGTGAATGGTTTCTACAATGCAACACTAAGATGAATGAAGGATATGATGATATGAAGCCATGATAATGATGTGGATATGCAACTAGATGAAAGAATGATGCTAATGGATGCAATGCAAATGAGGGGAGCCAGAGGCACACTTGATAACTATGGTGGAATTTCTACAAAAAAAGATTACTAAAAGCTTGAGTGATGGAAAATGAGTGTGAGAACCTTTCTTTTATAGGCTTAGGAGAGGCCAAGTCCATGTGTCAATAGATCCATGATTGGAGGAATTATCTGTGACATGTATGGTGGAGATGGAATTAGTTGGGATGAGGGAGATAATCAGGGGGAATGTTCCTACTACATTTACAAGGTAGAGGAATATGTGGATCCATGTGCCACATGTCATTTTTCTCACATTTGACCTATGAGTTAGAAGTGGAAGACCCTGAGCTAATTTGATGCAGAGGGACCCAGTTGAACATATAATACAGGTTGAAGACTCCTTTGAAGCCCACAAAATAGCCACTTGAGAGTCCATCGGCAAGACCCAGAATTGTCTCACCGAAATATACATATTCTTGCCTATCGGCAAGAAGAAGCCTGTCGGCAACCCCCCAAACATGTTGTGCCAACGTCTTTGGTCATGCCGACGAACCTTCCATAAATAGCCTTCATCAGCCAGACCCCACAACTCTCACTCCGATGAGCATCCTATCTGTCGGGTTGAACCTCTTCATTGAACCATTGTATTGAACCCTTCACGTGAACCTTCCCCCATCGGCAAGACACCCATTATCGGTGCAACTTCCTTTCTTTCGGCCGACACAATTCTCATGCTGATGAACCTTTTCAATGAACCGTTGAACCGGTTTAATCCGGTGGTTCAACCTTCTCCTTCGGGGAGACTTCTGTCTGTCGGTGAGCTCCTTGAATCTCCTGCTGATGTCGCGGGTTACGCTGATAGGCTTACCATCAGCAAGACCCTAACGATCGGCGACCCTCATACATTTCACACCAACGGTTCTTTCACTCCGATGAGCCTAACACAAAGCTGTCAACAAGACTTGGACCATCGGCAGCACATTTTCTGCATCCCCCGACAACACATCTCTCACCGATGAGCCTTCCATCTACAAGACTTCTTGAATCTCACCCCGATCAGTGAGAGTTCCTTCCGTCAGTCCAAAGTAACTTTCTTATGCCGATGGCATTACTCACACCGACGAGCTACATACCAACTTTGTCATTGGCAGGACTTGCTTCTTCGGCCACACTTCTTTCTTGTTCTTCGATGGGCTATCTTAAGCCGATGCTTCCTTCGTCGACGACACAGATGGCACTTATGCCGATGACTTCGCACATTCAATTCTTTGACTTTCTACAGTCAGACTCTCACACTAGTGCAGGACATACATAAGATATTCACCAAGCAAATGTTGTATATACACAAAATGCACCATTCCCCCTCTATAACCATTGCAAACAACCCACGCACATAAAACCATTAATTTCAACACAGAACAGAAAATAAACGAACACACTGACACAGAACATAAAATGAATTAACAAATTGGGGGGGCCATTCCACTGATTTTAGAGAAATCCTCTAGTGGAATGACCCCAAACAAGATTCACTTGTGATTGCACCAGAACACAACAATCCTTCTATTTCTTCTATTTCGGAAGGTACATACAATTTCTTTTCACTCTGTCTCTCACTTACATCTACCTCTACCCCCCTTTCTTTTCGGTCTATCCATATTCTTTTATAGATACAGACTTTTGCTAGAGAATGACACCTATCTCAACAGTTACAATACGTGGTGGGAGGTGAACCACCAACCGACCACCGTTTATAAAACAGACAGTTCGGTTACATCACATTAATCCTTCATGACACATATCTACATGGCTCAAAAGCCTTTACAAACAGACATAACATTTCTTGAAATGTGAGGAACTTTTAGATTTACGAGGTGCCCTTGCACATGAACTTTTAGATTTTTGAGGGTGCTCCTACACCATAATTGTGGAGATTTGTTGGAATGTGAGAGATAAACTAGCATTTGAAAGACAAGTGTCTTTGACCTTGGATATGATTGAGAAATTATAGAAATCATGTGGAGAAGAAATAGGGATAATTAGAGGATAAATAGGACATGTGGGTGAGGATAATTACATAATTAAATATTAAAATATTTAATTATGTGTGCAACATGATGAGGTGTCCCATGTGACATGGAAGGATGGCATGGACTAGATGAAATGGATTTTGGATATTTGTTTAGACTTTGGAAAAAATAATTAAATAATTTAGATTATTTAATTAGATAAGACTATAGAAGAATTAGGAAATTTAATTAAATAAATTGATTTTATTTAATTATTAGAGGAATGTGAACCATTTAAATAACTTAGAATATTTATTGTATTGATAGAAGAAATAGGAATAAAATAAATATTAAAATATTTATGTGATTCAACTCAAGTCATTTTTAGGTGTATACATTTTGCCCCTCTTTGATGCAATGTATTTTATCACGTTTCAAAGAATAAAAATTTTGTCAGTATGATACACATCCTAGTTTGCCCCTGTTATAGGTTTTAAATACAATAGGATGCCCCCTCGGGAGATTGGTTGGCATGTATTTGGCCAAAGGATGACGGACGATCTCACAATATTCAATAATGAACAATGTGATAGACAGGTGAAAAGTTGGGGTGACAGAGAATGTGAAAGGTCTAAAAAACACCACACTCATGCGCAAGGTAAAACACCTCCAATTAGGGCTCACTTGGCTATAAATAGGGATGCGGGGTCACAATCCTAGTCATTTGCACACTTGTCTTTTGTGGAGAGCATATAGGAAGCCCAGTGCACAGTAGAGCAGTGCAGTGAGTGAAGATGCATCAAATTCTGATAGATATGCATATTGAAATTATGCTTCTGATAAGCAGAGCGGTGCATCTGCTAAAACATGATCAATAACTTAGCTAGATACGTTAAGTTAGCATCAAGTTCAATGTTGGCCAACTGATATGCCATCTATGAGATTGATAGAATCTTAGAATAGATGATAGGATAGGATCCTGATAGTTTGGCTAAGAAACTAGTTTGATAGATAGGATAGATTTGTAACTAAGCTTGTTGATTAATGCACTTGTGTTAATGCTTGCAGGAGGAGTTGAATGGCGTCCTGATGTCATAGGAGAGATTCCCAGTTAAGCAACTTTTGAGACCTTATTTGACTAATACAGATCACTTAGTTCTCGGCTCAGTTGGGTTATGTTTTTTCTACTTTATGCCTGAGGTGTGGGAGAATATAGGACTACTTACTGCACTTGGTGAGAGATTTCACAGTGAGACTGGCACTTTCCACTTACTAACAAGAGGGATGGTGGTGACTCTTGAGGATGTGCATCGGATTCTTCATATTCTGATACAGGGTGAGCTTGTAGAGTATGAGTCACACTCTGGATCAGGTTTGGTAGAGTACAGATGGATATTCGATAATCCCAAGCTTGAGGGATCAAAAATTAGCTAAGCAGACATGCTGGAGTATTACGAGCCCTTACCAATGATACTGGTAGGATTAGTTGGAGGTGTGGTCTTCCCTGACCAGAGATCACATGGGTTCCTAGTTGGATGAGGTAGGACACTTGAGAGGATGATTTTAGAGGGGACACGATTTTCCTGGGGTCCATGCATTCTCTCTCACTTGTACTATGATTTGCATTAGTTTGTATATGATGGAGCAGCTAGCTTGTCTGCAGGTGTTTCTTTATTATAGAAATGGGCATGGATGCATATAGCAGTTACACGGCCGATTGGACTAGGTGTGAGAGGTTATGACCATCCTTACTCATACATGGCTCAGTAGACCCTGTCCCAGCCCAAGCTGGGGAAGCTAGAGTACTGGAGGCACACATTGGATAATGTGGATACAGTAGAGTGGCATCCATACTTAGACTGTGAGGTATCGCCAGAGGATGCAGCTAAGTTGCCTTATTGCTTTCAAACTTGATGGTTTATAGGGAGGAATCCCTATATATTGGAGTGTCATATAGTTACTCATGTGCTTTGATAGTTTGGCCGAGTCCAGGGAATGCCCTAGGGGAGAACCAAATTTTCTTAGTCTCACAAGGAACATCCTCATTGGGGTCCAGTGGCATCTTATGAGATAGCTACAACAGATTTCCTGTAGATTCCTTATCAGGCATGGGATCTACATGGCCATATTGTGGATGCTGGGATGACAATAGATTATTTAGCATACTTTACAGAGCATCCTATGCCTACATGTTTGGGACCTGGAGAGTGAGCTCTCTACTTGGAGGATGATGACGATGAGTATGATGCTCCACAATAGCATAGGAGGTGACCACTACAAAGCGGGAGGGGTGGCCAAGGTGGTAGAGGAGGAAGAGATGATGGAGGCACAAGTGGGGGTGGTGCATGTGGTGGATATGACAAAGATGATGGAGATGACAGAGGTGATGGAGGTCGAAGGAGAGTAGAGGGGCACCCTCGAGATAGGTGCAACCAACTATACAACTATAGGTATAGCCATAAGTACAAGATAGAAAGGATGATTGGGAACTGGCATCCCTACGAGCCCAGGTGGCTCAGTTACAGATACAGGTAACACAGTTGCAGGGGGATGTTCGTTCTATGATATTAGAAAAGGCTACTATTGTTTAGAGATATACTAGAGCAGAGACCTTACTGCAACAGGTGCAGTAGTCTATAGTACAGGGGCCACATGCATACATTGTCACAAATATGGTCAGAGTTGGACATGAGATCTTTTACTGGAAGTCACTATATGAGTAGGTAGTGCCTCCTGAGCAGAAGGTTATGAGGTTCCATCTGAGCTCCTGTAACAGGACTAGGTAGATAGAGTCAGCTAGTGTGGGGATTGGTAGACCTCCTCGAGGACCACCTAGTATAGGGTCATCTGGTTCCCAGCTACCTCCACAGCTACCAGCTTCTAGAGAGAGTTATTCTTACCTTATTTATGGAACATATAGCATTTTGACTTTGTTATGTATACATCATTATGGACAACTCTTGAGACTTTGTTTTTATGATATCATTGGAAACTTATTATTTTTTTGATGATGATTTATACATGAGTTTGATGGACTACCTATGCATGCATTTTTGGATGGATGTTTTCTATATGATGATTTATTATGGTTATGGTTATATGTGATGTTCCTAATCATGTTTATGTGACTCTATGATGCACTTGATATCTATGTGGCATGATGTTTTATGCACTACATGATGGACATGATGACTTATATGCATGCTTATGATCCTATATGCTTATAGTTTACAATGACCTAATACATATTGTGGTGATATTTTAAATGCAACACATGATGGTTTAATTGCCTTATGTATGGATGATGATCTAATATGCAAACCCTATGATATCTATGTTTTTTTAGATTTTCATATGAAAATGTTATGTACAATTTATGCATCTAAATGACAACACAATATGAAATACATTATCTAAATGCTTATGCAATTAATGCACTTAATGTGATGACACTAAATGATGACACACCTATTTATGATATGCAAATGTTTATGATTTTTTTTGCTGTCCCAAGTATACTCAACCATAATTAAAAGAACCTTTTTTAGAAGAATTCGACTTAATAACTTGGATAAATGGAATGACTTAGAAAAATAACTTGGATAACTGGACACAATGGAATTGGATCTTATGACATTTAGATAAATGGTATGTATGGAATACTTATAAATGACATGAAATGCAAACTTAATATGTATGAGAGAGTCTTTGTCATCTTGTATGCAAGTATTTGAAGTACTTTTTCATCATTGAGCTTTTAAAATGTTGTAAAAAAGTACAAGCATCTAGGTATAATTAAACCATGATGACCTGAGTATCTCTTACATGAATTTTAATTTAGCATGTTAATACAAGCATCTAGTCAAAATTGAACCTAGATGACCTGAGTATTTCTTGCATGTATCAACAGACAAGGATTGCCCCCTTTCATGCTAAGACTCATAACGTCCTCTATGATCTTTTGTTGATCATGTCATTAGACAAAAGTCATCACATTACTAAACATTGATCAACAAACAACAAACAAAGGAAAACAATCATGCCCCCATCATAGCTTCTCTAGGTTTTAGACATCCTCGAGTATCATAGGAAACATGATAACAAAATCCAAGACTCTGAGACTTAAATGTATAACAAGCATCAAATCTTCTTGCCATAGATATGTTTTCTTACAACAAAAATAGATATAATCATCATGATAGTTTAGGCACATTGTTGTCTGTAATAGGTTAATGTCTTGTGCCAAGTTTTGCTGAAAAGCTGCATTTGTAATGCTATATTTTGTCTAGAGATAGTATCGCAATCCAATTTGGTATCCTCCAATTTGTGACATTCAAGAATTCAATTCTCAATAAGGTTAGGGATGTTGCCCCCAGTCAAAGAAAGCATCAATTTATTATGGATGAACATGTGGATTGAACGGTTGGCTGACTCGATGTAACGAACCCTAAGGGACTGACCTAGTTCCTTGGGGGTACATCGATGATGACCTTGCCGATGTGACAACATAGAGACAACGTAGTTTAGGATGTGGACTATGTGGACCTAAGACCTGGATGGTGGGAATTAGGTGAAATTGGATGGATAAAAGGACGGGTGATAAGAGATGGAATGGATAGGAAGCCTCGAGGGCTCATCAATGATGGTCTTGCCTACATCATAGCTCAGAGGCGACAAAGTTTGACAATGATGCTAATGATAAGAGAGTTGTGATGGACGACATGATGGAAGAAGGCTTAGATTGACAGCCTGATGGGACAAGGTGATAAGGGCAAGAAAACAACAAGCCATGATAGGTATTCTGATGTGATTTTTTGGATGGGGAAGAAAAGATGGATGAAAGGAATGAAATCTTAGAATATGGAGGAAGCAGTTTATCACAAATAGTGCATGTTTCCAGGTTTTCACTACTTTTATTTTACTATTTACGAATCCCTTGCATTGGGGTTTAGGTGTAGAACTTACGAAGATGCATATCGTTGATGGGATCATCAAACAATTCCCCTTCTAATGTGGCTAATTGATAAGCTCCTGATCCATAGGTGGCAATGATTACATAGGGACTCAGCCAGTTGGGTTCAAATTTTCCTTTCTTCTCTCTGTCCTGTTGATTTCTAGGATTCTCTTTGAGGAGTAGGTCACCAACTTGAAAGACCTGGGGTTTGACTCTGTGGTTGTAACTTCTTGACATCCTTTGTTGGCAGGCTTTCAGATGACTAAAGGCATGTTGTCTTCTTTCCTCTAGTAGCTCTAACTCATGAAGTCTGGAAACCTTGTATTCTTTGACAGATATTAGGCCTTTTAACGATACTCACAAGGATGGTAACTCAACTTCAATGGGCAAGATGGATTCAGAGCCATAGACTAGGGAATATGGTGTTGCACCTATAAGTGTGCGAATACTTGTACAGTAGGCCCACAAAGCGAGATTTAGTTGGATATGCCAATCACGGCCAGTGTTGTTGACAGTCTTCTTTAGGATTTTCAAGAAGGTTTTATTAGATGCCTCCACCTGGCCGTTTCCTTGGGGCTAATACAGGGTGGAAAAATGGTGTTGGATGTGGAATTTGTCACATAGTTCTTTGACATCCTGATTTTTAAAGGGTCTTCCATTATTAGTGATAATGGATAGGGGAATGCCATAGAGGAAAATGATGTAATTCAGGATGAAAGAGGTGATTTGTTTACCTGTGACATTGGCTAGGGGTAAGACTTTGATCCAGTTTGTAAAGTACTCGGTAGTAGTGATTATGAATTTATGGCCATTGGATGATGTGGGGTGTATCTTGCCCACTAAGTTGAGTCCCCATTGACAGAAAGGCCAAGGAGTTATTAATGACTACAACTCTTGTACCAGTACATGTATCAGGTTCCCATGAATTTGGCATTTCTTGCACCTTTTCACAAAATGATAGGAATCCTTTTCCATAGTTGGCCAATAGTATCTCGTATGTATGAGTTTCTTAGCCAAAGTAGGACCACTAGAGTGGGTTCTGCATATACCTTTGTGAACATTGCCTAGGGCGGTTTGATATTCTGCATTGTTGAGACACCTAAGGAGAGTTCCATCTAGTCCTTGTCGATATAGGGTGTTAGCAATTATGGTATAGTGGGACGCTTGGCAGATGAAGGTTCTTTTTTGGTTATTAGATAGATCAGGTGGTAGGGTGTTCTCTATTAGATAGGTATATACTGTTCCGTACAAGGGCAAATCAGATCCTACAATATGGCATATGATGTTGGTTTCAGGGGTGTCGTATGCAAGATGGGATACTGGCTCTACCAAGAACTCTTAGTGTGATTGGTTATCAGGTATAACAGGGATAGACACAATGGTTTCCATGGCGTCTGCTTCTTTGTTCTCCAATCTGGGTATTTGCTCAAAAGAAATCACAACAAAGTATTCTTTGAAGTTGTCTACCATATGCTTGTATGGTATTAACTTCTTGTCCTTGGTTTAGTAGTTGTCATTCACCTAGTTGATGAGAAGTTGTGAGTCTCCATACACATGAAGTTCTTTGACTTTCCATTCTACTTCTAGTTTGATGCCAATGACCAGTGCTTTGTATTCTGGCACATTATTGGTACATGGAAAAAGTAGTCAGTATCACTTTGGAATTGTGTCTCCATTAGGTGTGACCAACAAGATACCTGCTCTAGACTCATGCTACATATATGATCCATCAAAATAAAGTTTCCATGCTTGGGTTGTGATGTTAAAAATGTATTCATCTAAAAACTCAAAGGTTAATGGACTCTCATATATCAATGGTGCATCTGCCAACTGATCTGCAATTATCTAACCTTTAGTAGCTTGTCTGTCTACATACTTGATGTCAAACTCACTGAGTATCATCACCCACTTTGATAGCCTACCTATTAGAGTGCCCTTGTTGAGTAAGTACTTCATGGATCTATCTTGGCTACTAATTTGATAGAATGAGTGAGCATATAGTGCCTTAGCTTCTGTGATGCAAAAACTACTGCAAGACATGCTTGTTCTATGGGTGTGTATTACAACTCATAACCAACCAATGTCTGGCTGATGTAGTAAATAGATTTCTCCTTTCCTTCATGGTTTTGTTGTAATAGTAAAGCTCCTAGAGAAATTGGCGTAGTGGAAATATAAAGTAGAAGTGGTTTTCCCTGGATTAGCGGCATCAAAATTGGTGGATTCGTTAGATACTCTTTGAAATGCTGAAAGGCTTGTTCACACGAGTCATCCCATTTGAAAGGAATGTTCTTGTGTATGAGATTTGTGTATGGATGACATTTATCAGCCAGTTGAGAGATAAACTATCTGATGGATTGTAGCTTGCCCTATAATGACCTTAGCTAACTAAGATTCTTGGGTGGTGGCATGCCCATGATTACTTTTACTTTGGTCAGGTCCACCTCAATTCCATTAGCTGACTGTATATCCTAGAAATTTTCCAGATGTGACTCTGAAAACATATTTTTTTGGATTTAAGCGTACATTAAACTGCCCCAATCATTGAAATATCTTATCTAATATTGCTAGGTGTCCTTCCCTTGTGATTGATTTGGCTATAATATCATCTACATAATCTTCCATGATGGTGTGCATCATGTCATGTAATATTATAGTCATGGCCCTTTGATATGTTTCCCCTACATTTTTAAGTCCAAATGGCATGACACACCAACAATAGGTACCCCACGAACATGTTAACGTAGTCTTATGTTGATCTTCCAGTGCTATTTCAATTTGATTATAGCCAGAAAATCTGTCCATTAGTGACAACATAGTGTGCCATGATGTTAGATATACAATGATGTCAATGTTGGGCAGAGGAAAGTCATCCTTGGGACAAGATTTATTCAAATCTCTGAAGTCATTACACAGTCTAACCCTTCCATCTAGTTTTGAGATAGGTGCTATATTTGAAATCCACTCTGGATAATCAATTTGTCTGATGAAACCAACATCTAGCAGCTTCTTCAATTCTTCATTTACTAAGAGTACGATATCTGGATGCATCTTCCTTAGTTTTTTTTTTACTAGCTTAGCTCATGGAGCTAGTGAAAAGTGATGCATTATAAGGTTTGGATTCAACCCCAACATATCCGCATATTGCCAAGAAAAGTTAATCTGTCTCTTCTTGAAGAAGTTGATGAATTCTAGTTTTTCATGTTCAGGTAAAGATTGTGCCATATGGATTATCCTTGAAATATCTTCGGTACCAATGCTAACAGGTTGTGCTGGTTGAATCAAAATTGAGGACCTCTCCTAATGTGTGAGATTGGGGAGAGTGTCAATCCTTTCATCCTCTGATGCCTCGGAGAGGTTTTCACCATCAGATACATCTTTTATTTTTTTACTATTTTCATGATCTAACACTACTACAGAGTGGTTTTCACCATTAGATCTATCTTTTAATTTTACATTTTACAACTGAAAGGCTTGGCACTCTCTCCAAAATATGCCTTGTCATTGAGTTCTATAGCATAGCCAATTTTGTGATCCCTTGTAGGTAGATGGTCTCTGAATTGTAGATAATATATGATAGCATCATCATTTTGGAAAGTATCTAGCTCAGAGGCAGCATCTTGTAAATCCTAGTCTATGAGTCCGGGATGCACTAAGGGCAATGGGTCATCGAGTTGGTTTGGTTCAAAGCTAGTGATGGTTAAGATGGAAGAGTTGTATAAGTTTGTGGAAGTATTGATAAAGTCTATCATGGTACTCTCCTCAAGTTGATCTGTCAAGTGTGACATCATACGTTCCTCGCGAAACTCACTTTCAATATTTTGTGGATCAAACTCCAGAGGTCTAGACCTAGAGCTTCATCCCTCGTGAGTTGGATGGGTAGAGCTATATTTTTGAACCACATCAATACCTTTGTCTTCACAAGATAGTTTAGAAAGACTATCCCATTCATATTCATCTGATTCTATCTCACTCCATTCTTGTAGTCGATGAATCTGCTCTACTAAGTTAGTAGTAGTTGTTTCTCTTTCTTTTCCTTTATGCTTTTATTTTCCTTTGATCTTTTCTTTGCCTTTGTAACCTAGCCCTATAGTGTCTTGCACTATTGAAGAAGAAGGTTGGATAGGTTTGATGATACTTTCTTTCCTTAATACTATGGGACTATGACCATCATATCCCATTCTTTGTGAGATAGAGAACCCTTGGCCATATTGTTTGGTTTACAATTGGGATTGAGGGTATTGTGGTTTGGATTCACTATCTTCATCTTTATATAGACATTTTAGAATATTCTTCTCATCACTCTCATCTGATAGGCTTCCCCTTTTAACAAAATGACCTTTACGAGTCTCTAACGACTTGGGTTTGTTCATGAATGGTTTTCCATAGGACTTGGGAGATATAGGTAGCTATTCTAGGAAGAAGGTTTATGCGATGGTATACTCTCCTACACCCTTGTCTTTGAGCTTGACTTTGAGTTTGGATGTCTTGGATGTAGAAGGTAGCGAGGCTGGGTCAACACGAAATGAAGATGAGGAAGATGCACAGTTGGTGGGGATTATAACTTTGAGCTTGGATTGGATGGAATTGTAATATTGGAATGGATCAGGATCACCCTGGATAGTGACTTCTTGGCCATTATGAGGAAACTTGAAACACTGATGGTAGGTAGATGGCATGGCTTTCATCACGTATATCCAAGGTCGACCAAGAAGAATATTGTATGCTAGTTCCATGTCAAGCACTTGGCACACCACATCTTTCACTACCGGTCTCCCTCTTATTGACAAAATAACAGTTCCTTTTGATGTCCTCTCTTCTTCATCATATGCCTTGATTCTAATTTTCTTCTTAGGATCAATGGCATTCTCTGAAAACCCCAATGCAAGGATTAATTTTAATGTGCAGATATTTAAACCAGTGCCTCCATCTATTAGGGCCCATTTTATTTTATGTTTATGGATGAAGGTTTCAATATGAAGGGACACATTGTGCAGCTGGGTGATAGACATATCATCTTTTTCTATGAAAGATAAGAAATGGGGTGTAGTTAGATGACCTACCATGGCTTAAAATTGCTCTTCGGCTAGATTGGTTGGGATGGTAGTTTTGAAGAGAGATTTTTTGAGGATGGCTTTGTGAGATGGAGATAGACACAAAATCTCCAAAATGGATATATGTCCAGGTGTTTTATGGAGTTGGTCAAGGATGTTGTATTGATTAGATATGGAGGATCATTTGGATGGAGCCCCTTGGAGAGTAATCTTTCCACCATGAGTGGTTACATTACAATCAAGCTTTTTATTAATAGTGATCACATTTACATGTGAGTCACTTTTGGAGACATGGCTAAAAACATAATCATATGACACATTTGTGTAGCTGGCATTGTTTTCACCATTATTGTGTTTCTTAGAAGGACCTCCCTTCTCATAGTTGGGGAGCAGATTCTTGAATACCAAATGGTCATGAATGGATACGTGTCCATCAAATGATATTACTTTTTGATCAATTGAGTCTTGGATGGTATTCTTTAGTCTCTGGAAATCATTGGTTTTGTGTCCCTTGCTTCTATGATATTCACAAAAGTCTGAGTCTTTCCACCAAGAAGGTTTAAAATTAGGTTCATAATCTCGCACTGTTGTAAGCATTATGAGATTGTTTGATATGAGCTTCCTCAAGGTAGATTCAATTGATTCCCCTAACGGTGTAAACTTTCGACGAGGAGCAAAGTTTGTGGATTGTGGTTCATTGTTTTGAGGTTTGTTTGGTGGTGTGTTATTTTGTAGATTTGATAGATTAAAGATTGGCTATTTTGGTATCACATGTTTAACATCAACAACACCATTGTTTACAATGTTTTTGTTTTTGGTCTAAAACCTTGGCTTGTCCATGTTATTACTTGAACTAGGGATGTCTTTGTAGAGTTTGATTTGTCCCTTATCTATCAAGGCTTTCTCAATGAGTAACCCCATTTCAGTGACTTTACTAAAGGAAGTAGGACATTGTATTTGTATTTGATAGGTCAAGTCAATGTTTAAGTTGTGGACAAACATCTCAATCATTTGTTTCTTTAGGATATGGTATGGACACTTGCTAGCAAGTTGTCTCCATCTTTGTAAAAAGGAGGCAAAAGATTCTCCACCTTTTTGTTTATTGTTACAAAGGTCCAACATTGAAATTTCATGTTCAATGTTGTAGGAGAAATGGGTCACAAATTTTTCCATTAGTTCATTAAAGGTTTGAATACCAGGAGGTAATCAGGAGAACCACTCCATTGCTTGTCCTCCTAGACTACGTGGAAATAGTCACATAAGGTATGTTTCATTGTGAATGACTTCTAAGCAAATAGCACTAAATTCTCTTATATGGTCACATGGGTCACCTTTTCCTCTATATTTATCAAATTTTGGAACCTCAAATCTTGAGGGAAAAGGTATCATGACCAAAATTTTGTCAAAAGGATATGGTGAGATATCCTCTAGTGAGTAGTGCTTTGTGGAAGTTCTAGTTTGGATGTCCGCAAGTTGTTTTTGCAAGATGGATTTGTTGCATTAGTGTGTCCAAAGGGTTTGCTCTATCCTTAGTCTTGTCATTTTTGGGAGCATTGGTGTCATTAGGTGGGGTTTCTTCTCTCAATTTTGAGACATCAAAATCAAGGGGTAATTTAACTCCTTGTTGTACTAAAATGAGAAAATATTTTTGGGGGTCCATGGTCATGACTTTGTCCATCATTTTTTGGAATTTGGGATCTTGCAAAGCACTAACAACTTCCTCCTATGGGATTTCTTTCTCATCATCGCTAGATGTAGGGGAGTGAACATTATGGTTTGAGGTATCCATTTCTTTGTTTTTGTTGGTTTGGGATCTAGTTTGAACCATAAGATTTTTTTGGATATGGGTGAAGTTGGAATGAGAGACTTATGAAAGTAAATGAAATGTTTTTTTGGTAAGATGGGATTGGTTAAGGGTAAGGTTTTCTTAAGGTTTTTTGTTTTGATCTTTTGTTTTAAACAAGTAGTCTTGAGCTACAATGGTATAGTTATCAAAGTGTTGATACAAGGTAAGCCTAATAGGGATTATTGTAATCTCTATTGATATAGACTATCTTTGTCTAGACTATAGTATAGTTTCTAGATAAATAGGGAAACCAAATAGTTTGCTTATGAATAAAGATCTCAATGGTTGCTTAAGAAAAACTTGGTATTGGTTTCTTTTTGGAATGGCTAAGTATGGGATGAAAGAGAGATGTTTGAAAATAGGCACGGGATGAATTCTTATGGTTTAACTAAGTTTACAAATTGAATCTAAGCAATAATGGGTACCTGAAAATGATTTTGTTTTTCTCTCAAAACATCAGGAACAAGCCACTATCATAGTTTTATAGGTTTAATTGTGCTAAAACAGAGTGTAAATGCATGCTTATGTGGATTATATGCATGAATCTGGATGCGTGGTTCTTCTATTTGAATGCGTAGGTTTATGTATGCGCTAAAAGAATGCTTAAATGCACATAAAAAAGGTTTAAATATGTGGAAGAAATTAGATGCACTGAAAGATCTGTCAAATGTGTAGGAAAAGGTCTCAAATGTGTAGTTCTATTCTTTTGTAGAGTTTGATCAATTTTTCTTGTTTTCAATGATGTTTTTCCAAGCAACTTAAGTGTTTTTTCTGATGATTTTGTTTCAGTTTGTTGCAAGAAAACATAGTAGACAAGAAGGTCTCATGGTGTTATACAAATTTTTGATAAACATTTTTGCAAACAAGTACAATTCCTATGGTTGGTAAGGACAATATTTATTGAGTCCCAACTTGGATTTCTCCAGCCACTTAAATCAAGGCAGACAATTAGCAACTTGGTAGCACTAGCTCCCCCTTGCATGACACTCACTTCTCCAGCATACCAAGTTACAATTCCTCTGAAGAGTTGAATTTTTTGTCTCTACACATGATTATTGAATACATTGGGCAGCTTCAGAGGTCTGACCTCCTGCATCAACAAATAGAAGGATTTGGTCTTCTAAATATAGTGGTTCTTAGTAAGGGCATTTGTTTAGGTGATTATACATGCGGTGATTCACTTCATTTAGGAGGCTTCCCAATCTGTAGAGGTTAGGCTCTATAGGTTTAAACACACCACAAGGGTACTCTAGGAAACATTCGATAGTATAACACAACACCTGTTGTTTATGACTTTCATCACAAACACATTTATTTATAGTGGCTTGAAAGAGGCTTGGCTTTATCCCATTACCACTCAAGGTCATCCCACTTGGAAGAAACACAATCCCAAGGGCAAGCCTCTTCTAAAGGTTAAACAAATGAAATGATGGGTTTGGCATTTTGGTCACCCAAGATGGGGAGAGCATAGGCCTACCACCATTTTACAAGCACATTAGACACTAGTTCATTAACCTTCTAGAGTTAATCTAAATGTGATTTAATCTACCAAGCAGAAGATTGACATGATAGCATAAACATGAAAAGATTGTTGATTTTTATCCTCCTAAACAAACTATGTGAAGATTATTGTTGAAGATTTGATCAAGTTACTTCCCCCTACTTATGCTATATGTGGATTTGTAAATGCAAGATTTGCTTGAAAGATTTGTTCAATTTTAACCTCCTAGTTTGGGACTATGTGAAATTTGTATGCAATTTGTATGAGCAATGATGCAATTTACTCCTCCTAATTAAAGCTAGATGAAGATTTGTATGCAAGTTGCATGAACAATGATTTAGTCCTCCTAATTAAGGATAGATGAAGATTTGTATGCAAGGTGCAACTAAGAATGCATAAACCCACTCTAAAACCTGCAAGAACATTTTGTCAATAGCCTCCATTGATGACTGATAATACCTACAACCAAGGTAGTATCAAAATTTTTACAAAAATCAATACAAATCTCTAACAAGAATCAGATGCGCTGAAACAGACAATAGATGCGCTGGAAGACAGGTTAAATTCACCAAAAGACAAATGTGTAGAAAGAACTTGTAAATGTGTAGAAAGAAGTCTTAAATGCACAAAAAGGATGATCAGATGCACATAAATAAGTTTCATATGCCCCGGACTTCTCTTTTCATCATGGGTGCACAAGACTAGAAATTTGAATGCACAAGAACTGTCACGACTAGAACTTCACCAAAAACTCAAATGGAGGTTCAAAATGGGGTAGTGGCCCCATGGTGGGTGCCAAAATGTGATTGAATCTCTAAAACTATAGTAGAAACTACCTAAATGTTTAATAACTTCAATGAAAATGAGACAAATGGAATAAAACAAAGATATACCTTGTTGAACCGGTCTACCTCGTGTCTTCCATTGTTGCCTATCTCTTCCTTGATCTTGTATCTGATAATGGAGCTCTCAGAAGTTGTACTTCCTTGTTGTTTCAAGATGACAAAGAGGGAATGACATTTGTGGAGGATTATGCAAAGTGAATGGTGTCTACAATGCAACACTAAGATGAATGAAGGATATGATGATATGAAACCATGGTAATGATGTTGATATGCAACTAGATGAAAGAATGATGCTAATGGATGTAATGCAAATGAGGGGAGCCAAAGGCATGCTTGATAACTATGGTGGAATTTCTGCAGAATAAGATTACTAAAATTTTGAGTGATGGAAAATGAGTGTGAGAACCTTGCTTTTATAGGCTTAGGAGAGGCCAAGTCCATGCATCAATAGATCCACAATTGAAGGAATTATCTGACATGTACGGTGGAAGTAGAATTAGTTGGGATGAGGGAGATAATCAAGGGAAATGTTCCTACTACGTTTACAAGTTAGAGGAATATGTGGATCCATGAGCCACATGCCATTGTGCTCACATTTGACCTATGAGTTAGAAGTGGAAGACCTTGAGCTAATTATGGAGATTTGTTGGAATGTGAGAGATAAACTAGGCTTTGAAAGACAAGTGTCTTTGACCTTGGATATGATTGAGAAATCATAGGAATCGTGTGGAGAAGAAATAGGGATGATTAGAAGATAAATAGGACATGTGGGTGAGGATAATTACATAATTAAATATTAAAATATTCGATTATGTGTGCAACATGGTGAGGTGTCCTATGTGACATGGAAGGATGACATGGATTAGATGAAATGGATTTAGGATATTTGTTTAGACATTGGAAAAAATAATTAAATAATTTAGATTATTTAATTAGATAAGACTATAGGAAAATTAGATAATTTAATTAAATAAATTGGTTTTATTTAATTATTAGAGGAATGTGAACCATTTAAATAAATTAGGATATTTATTTAATTGATAGAAGAAATAGGAATAAAATAAATATTAAAATATTTATTTGATTGGACTTGAGTCATTTTTAGGTGTATACAAAGGGCACTATGGATAGACTCATGCATAATCAGAGGCCAAGGATACAGAGTTTTCTAGACTCACTCTTAATTTGCAAAATATGTTTTCCAAGAAAACATTACTTGCAGAGCAAGCTAAGAGTGTTAGACTGAAAGCAAAGATGGATGTGGTACAAGTTTTGAATGAGACCTTGTAGCAAGAGAAGAGTTCAGCTAAGAAGACTCTTAGTGATGTTCGAAGTGAAATGACATAGTTACATAAGAGTCTTGCAAAGAAAAGGGATGAAAATAAACAATTGCAGGAGGACTTACAAAATAAAGAGGAACAAATTCTTCATCTCAAGCAGGAGATCATACAACTACCTCTGACAATGGGTGTTTTTATCATGATTCAAGAGTTATATGGGTCATATTAGGGGGGCATCTGTAAGGAGAATTCTAATCTCAAGAATGCACTTAATTTTATATCACATGCCTAGAGTCTTGGTGTGGAGGTTGGAGTGGTTGTCAAACAGACTTTTTGTTCTGTGTCTCCCAAGGTAGTTGAATCACAACTATTGGTGCAAAAATTGTATAATGCTTCAGAGGAGATCCTCCAAGCAACTAGAGTTGATAACAAAAGGGATGATGCAGTAAAGGTGAATGAGTTTCTGATTCAAAATAAGGTGGCTCTTAAATGCAAGTCTCATTTGGACGCCTTAAAATAGGTTGTGAAAGAAATGAAGGGACACATTGAAAACTTGATCCAGTTAGGACTCCCCTCTCCATTTCTTAATGATTCTATAGTATTGACTGAGGAACAAATCAAAGTCCTATTAATTAACAAGAAAAATTATCAAGCAACATTTGTGAATTCGAGCCAAACACCTAGTGTTGTAGAGGTAGAAATAGTTTTACATCCTCTTGCACAATTGGAATTTTAGATCAATGATGTTGTTTAGAGCCTCCAAAGCTTTTCTTATAAGGAGATTCTTGATTTGGACCAGGTGTTTGAGGCTTTGAAGAAGAAGGTTCATCCTTTTGATAGTGATTGGGTCACCCTATATCTCATGCTCCAAAAGATGTGAATCATTTGTTGCTATGTTTCTACATTTTGATGTTTTTCCCTTTTGCTATCAGAGTTTTGAGTTCTTCTACATAGGCGTAGATCCCCTGGTGAGTCGCAAATAATTGTAGAGAAAAAATCCCTACATTTTGAGTATATGTTTTGGTTTGTGGATAGATTTAGTTTTGATTTAGGAGAATAGAGGCATCAATAGAAATAATAAATAAAGTCAAGGGAGTCTTAGCATATAAAAATTGTGATATTTTTTTTCCCATCACATGTTTCTAGCTAAATCAATGAGTCTAGGGCAATCCACGTGTCATAGTGGCGCATTTTAGAGAGATTTTGTTTGTGTCAGGGTTTTCCTTTTGTGGAATTCACTGAAGCCTTACACATGCCATCATTGCACATCATTTTTGACTGACAAGTGTTGGCAAAGTTTCTTTTTGTGCTATTCATTGTGGATCAGAAAGTGGAATCCAATGTCATGCTCCCACATGTTTTTCAAGCTAGCAGTTCTGACACAACCTTTTGTTGTACCATTGGTTTAGAATGACACATGGCTTCACCACGTGTAATATTATATTGGAGTTGGGAGCATCGTACATTTTGGTGGGCCCCTTTTTGAATCTATGACATTTTTATCTCCTAGATTCATTTTTGTGGGACTAGTGGAGGAAGGAAAAAGAATGGACATGTGACATCACCACGCATCTTCAGGGGAGAAGTTTTCTGGTAGTGTTTTCCTATTGCACCATTGGTTGACCCTCTTTTCGTGTAGTAGTTGTTTCTTCATACTGATTCTCATGATTCATGTGGGTTGATGATTCTCTAAGCTGTAGTATGAACAGTAGTTGATAGTTTCTATGCTTCATTATTTTAGTTAGCTATTAGTTTCCTTAGTGATCTTTGCTTAGGAAGTTTTGTTTAAAAAGTGGATGGAAATATATTCAATACAGTAGTGAAGACTAAAAGCCTTAACGAGTGTTTCCCAGAAAGGATCGAATATTTTGTATCTATATCATTTCTATCCTTGTATGCTTTGTTCTCCATTCAACAATGAAGAGAAATAACATTTTGTGCTAATATGTGTTGGTCTTGATCTATTATATGTGGAATATTGTGGCTTATCTAATTCATTGTTGGTAATAACATATAGAATCTATTATGAAATCATGCATATATGCTCTTTGAAAAGCTACGGTTCGTTCTGTTATTGTTAATAATTGAGGATTGTGAGTCCTTTTCTTTCTAAAATATGAATCAATTATGGTGCATCGCCATAGTCTAGGTTTAATTTTTAGTCATGAAAATTCATTGTCTTTTCCCTTTTCTCATACATCAAAGATTCATAAGAAGAGTTAACGTGTATAAAGTCTAGAGGTTATCTCAAAATTGAATCCCATGTTTCGATATTTCCCATTATTGTTTGCTTGGTACAAACTTTATCATCAACTCTTATATTGTAGATATTACTTTTTGTGTAATATTTTATCTTATGTGTTTAGAAAATAAAACTCTTAAACATGTCAAACAAAAACCAAAGAAACCAAAAATTAAATAAAACCTTTCCTTCTTCTAACATATCATCGGCATATTTGTCTTGTCATCAATTTCTTCATTGGTTGTGGATCATCATGCTTTAGTACGCTTACCTCATTATATGCAATTACTTTCTAAACATGTTCTCTTCTTTTCTTTCATCACTATCTACTTTTGCTTAAAGATCTATTGATAGTAGTGTTCCATCCTAGGCATGTGATCGTGACATAGTTCTTCATATGTCATTGTATTATTGTGAGACCTATCCCAAAATCATTCCTACTTGTGATGATATTTTGGTGCAAGGGGATATAATCATCAATATTTTGTGTGCTCTTCATTTCAATGACCTTCCTTCTGGCAACATGGCATTGATGGATGAAGAATCAAAACTCACATTGGATCCCCTAGAGATAGATGTTGAGCATATTTCTACCATATTTTACATAGTCCATGATGAATTCAAGAATTATCCTATTGATCTTCCTCCTTTGGTTCCATTTTCAAGCCCCTTCAACATCACTAAGGATGAGGAGACCTCTTTATCTTTTCTTCCTCCTTTGGTTGAATGTTCAAGCCCCTTGGGCATCACTAAGGGTACAATCATCAATAATTTTATTAACATAACTTTGCCTTCTCTTCATTCCAATGTGCTTCCTTCTGGCAATGTGGCATTGGTGAATGAAGAATCAAAACTCACATCAGATCCCACTCAAATAGATGTTTATCAAAACCAAGTCAACACAATTTGCATTCCCAGTTCCCAAAAGGAACCTGTGAAACAAAAAATTGTTGTGCACCTTCGTTCTAATGTTCCACAACCACAATCTAATCCTATTTTAACTATTCAAGGTGTTCCAAACCCACCTTGACCTCTTGGTTACATTCTCAACTTTGCAAAACAACTTACTCAAAATAAGCAACTTGTTCAAAATTTGTCATAACAACCTAGTTACCACACGGTTACTCACACATAGAACACTCACAACAACAAATAAAGAAAAAAACAACATTTATTCCAACTTCTCTTTCATCATCTCAACCTTTTCTTCCTCCAGCACCCTATTTTCCTCAACATACTAGCATAGAATATGATCTTGTTGACCAACTTCACGCTAATCTAGCTAAGATCTCACTTTGGGACCTTATAAAAACTTCTCCTACATATGACAAAATGCTCCAGGAGGCTCTACAAAAGATAGTTGTTCCACCTTCTATCAGATTGAATAATGTAGCTACCCTATTAGATTGTGTGCATGTGATGAATTTAGATATTGTCTTTAAGAAAAATGAGTTACCTTCTCTCAAAATTCAACAACAATAGAACTAGAATAAAGCATACTATGATCGATAATGGATTAGGTCTTAATGTTTGTGGCATTGACCTATTATGTAAGCATGGCATAGATACCTCTCTTATCAAGCTTGATACTCTTAATATCCGTGGCTTCGATAATATTGGTAGACAATCACTAGGTACAATCGCACTACCTATTGAGGTAGGACCTATGACTTTACCTATGCTTATCCATGTCATGCCTAATTTTCTCTCATATAATCTTCTTCTTAGTAGACCATAGATTCATGCCATGGGGATAGTCCCATCTTCTCTTCATTGTACAATGAAGTTAGTTTATAACAAAAAACTTTATACAGTCTTGGGTGATCCAAATCTAGAAAGTTACTTACAAACATAAGTTGGATATCAACCTCCTATTTCAAAATATCTTGGTAATTTGCTTCCTTCTTGAAGAAAAGATGACCCACTAATCTCCACTACTAATAATAGTGATGATCAAAATAGTGCTTTGCCTTCAAATATATATTTTGGTGATGATTGGGGTTCACTAGATTTTACACCCTCCTTTATTGGAGAATACAAAATCCCACAATCTAAGCTTGAGATCCCGAAGGTGGCTTCGATTTACTCTACATAATATATTCCTTCTTCTAAGAAACCTAAACTCACAATTCAAACTTCTAGTTTAATAAATTCTCAAACACCATCGGCATTACCTTCTAATCATGATAATGTACTTCTAATACATGCATTGGTGATGATTGGGACTCTTTATATTTCAACCCACATGGACCTATTGAATCTAAGATTAACCCTTCTCACCCTAACATCTCAACACTCAATAAGGATCCACGTCCTTGCACAAAAGGATTGATCTTTCTACTCATGACAATTCTGCTACAACTTCTTCAACATGTGATTACACTTTTTATTTCAACAAGATTAGTAACACATCCTCTCCTCCTCTATCTCATTTGAAGACACATTATGGACTCAGATCCAAAATTTGTCTAAAAATGAATACAATGGAAATGGTTTAGGGTGTATGGAACAAGGAGTTAAGGTTCCTGTGAAACTAACACCGCAATTTTATAAAGAAGGTCTAGGCTTGTGAGATTCTCCTCTATCTACATCCCCTCTGTCATTATCTAACATCTTTATGGCTCTTTTTTAGAAATCATATATCTCTCCACAATAGAAAGGGTTGATTCCTACCCCACCTACTTCTCTTCTATCTCAACAAGACTGCATTTTCCTAAGTCTACTCAAGGACCACTTGATCACTCTCCCTCCTCTAACATGTAAAATGTTCTCACATAACAAAAAATCAAGACTCTCTTTCTATGCACATCATCAAGTTCTTTTCCATTCCACTAATGAATGTCAATCCTTGCATGATAAAATTCAACACCTTCATGACACATGTGTTTACACTTTCTCTTCTAATGTAGTAGCTTCCGCTTTCTTAAAATAATAAGTGATGGTGAGAATCACCCTCATCCATTTTGTACAATAATCATTCTTTTCACCATGATTGAGCCTCCTTTTTTATGGCATCGTACACCTCTATCATCACATTGAGACAAATTCTAGCATTTTATGGAACCATAATGATCGTTGTACTCACTCCTATTTTGGGGGGAAATGACAACTAGTTCCTTCCTATGAAAACTTTTCTTTCTCTAACCCCTCTCACTTACCTTAAAATTAATTGCATACATTTTTTTATGCAATTATTTTAAGGGGGGCATATATGTTTCTCACATGTGAATCTGATGCAGAGCATCTAAGACAGCAGTCTCATAGTTCATAACCTTCACATGCAATAGCTCACAAAGTTCACTGTTTTCCTTTGACAGGGCTCAACCTTCACATGAGGCAAGGCTTTCAAAACACTTTGCATGTTCATAATATGAAGGGAGCAGACTTCCAAACACCTATCTCAGGGTGTCTAACACCAATCAAGACTCATCCAACCCAATGTGTAGGGTCTGCAGGATAGCAGTCTCATTGACTGTCATAACATTGCTCCATTGACAAGATAGTCACACAAACCTCTTTGGTATGATCTCTACCAACACAAACTCAACTTCATTGTAGCATGCCAAACCTATCTCATGCCTAACATGCCTACTGTCTTCATTGACAAAGTAAACAAACTCACCAAACTTACCTAGTTGCTGCTGTCCTCCTTCAATCTTCCAACATAAGACATCTGCAGAGCCATTTACTTGGAAAACTCACCCTCAACCATCGTCCTGCCTCCACATTCCTCACAATACATTTCCCTCACTAACATACAACCCATTCCATTGAGTAGGGCAAACAAAGATCAATGGAATGGGGAATAATCCATCGGACTATCAAAAGAAGCCCTAAACTAGGTTTTCAAACCCTCTTTCAGATCAAGGAGGAATACAGAGGTCTGGATGATGTCAAGAGCCCAAATAGCTTACAAATGCAAGGTAACTCACTACACTAACCAACCATCACAAGCCCCGGTCACCACTCAGCCGTACAGGTACGGTGCATGGAAGAAAATAATGATTTTCTGATTGTAACAGCAGGTTTAAGATAGTCTGCAGCCAAACATGGATTTCTCACACCAAACTTTATATCAAAACTCCAAATAAGACTCAAATCAAAGGTAATCCAATCCTCTAACAATCAAATCTGCTCATGTGCCTTGACAAATCCATACAGGTGCGGGTACGGCAGGAAAACAGCATAGAAAAAATTAGAAAAATAGAGAAAAGTAGAAAAATAGTGTTTCTTTGTTAATTCTTTTCAATCTATTGAATCCCTCTTCCCTATGAATCATTCCTTGGATTAAAACAAGCCTTAACATTTGCATGGAATGGCTGGGGTCGATCAAAATTGCCAAACCTTCGAGCTGCTTTCTTGATTTGTAACTACAGTCTTTGAAAAGTGTTTTTAGAAACTTGTCTTCTACCGACTGTTTTATGATTAGAATTCTTTTTAACACTTGACTAACCTTTGGACAAGGTTTTAACACATCAACACACATTTGACATGCCTTTAAAGGCTTACAAACACTAAAATTTAATTGACTCCTCTTACAAACATTAAAACATAAATGACTTCCTATGACTGCCTACTTGACACAAGACTGTCCTCTTGAGGACTACAACATGGAAAAGATTCATTTCGACATTTGGACATAGTCCAACCACAAGCATGGATTTCAAGCCTTATACAACATGTAAATGGTCTCAAAGACCTTATTTAAACAAAACAACCTCCTTGAAAATCAAGTAAAATCTTGACATCTTGGTGCTCCTGCACCAGAATCCATACATGCACCTTTCTTTATTCACATACCCTAAGGTGTAGCTCATTAATTCACCCCTTGAGGCTTTGTTTATTTTTACACTTCCTGAAGCATTCACCCCCTACGGCATTGATATTTGATGCACTCCCTAAGGAATTAACAACAAATGGTCACCTAGCATAATGTAACTTACTATCCTATGATCCTTGTAGTATATGAAGCATCCAAAATAATATAACTTGCAGGCCTATGCACTTCATACGACCTTGTTACACTCATAGTCACCTAGAATAACACAACTTGCTAGCCCATGATCCATGAGCATGTTTTGATCTACATCACCCCTAGAAATAGAGCAAGCTAGAGCCTAAGTCATGTACTCTTCCTCATTCATATTGACTACTCCCCTATCTATTTGTATGCATTATCTCCTTGAAGTGATCAATCGACTCATTATATTCTTCTCTCCTTTTTAGAATTCCTCTATTTTTGGTTTTCTTTTATATTTTGGGGATGACGCATGGTATTGAGACAACCTTTCATACTAAGATCTCTTTACCTTGCTGACTCAAAAAATTTCTTTTGTTTTCATGTGTATATTGGATCATATGATTTACTAACTTTGTTATTATATGCTTCAAATTTTCCCTGTATGCTTCATTTTTTTCCATGTATACTTCATGTCTTCCATGTATGCTTCGTGTCTTTCATGTATGCTTTGTGTATGCTCTATGTATCCTTTGTATGTATATGTATGGTCTATGCTATGTATCTTGTGCATGTGTGACCTCTTTATCTAAGAATTGTACACTCATAGAATCCTAAACTTGGCCCGAGCTAGTGCATCTCTCAACTTAGAAACATTCTGTGTATCCAACATTTTGGTGAAGAGATTTGACATCTCCATACTTTAGTGTGCATATGAATGTAATTTCATACCTTCACTAAAGTGGGGGCTAAATGTAGTGTCATAAATTGTCACCACTTACAATTTCACACTAGGTTTAACACTGTGTTTAGCATGTATGTTTACCTCTGCTCAATATATGCATATTCCACTACTTTTCTAAGAAACAAGACTAAGTCCTTTGACATCTTGCATTTCAAGAGCCCAAATCACTAGGACACTAGCACCTAGTGCTAGATTCCTCCCAGTCTAGCCCTAAAAGATATTATTTAAATGTCGGCCATTTTCCTTAAGTGATGCACCTTATTTATTTCAACTCAATTGGGCCCTCAAAAAGTACTTTGGATTCATATATAAACAACCCTCTCTAACTCATTTGAAGACACAGGGTATACACGATCTCTCTATGAACAATATCTCTCTTTCTCTCTGTACAAGATCTCTATTTCTGAATATTATTGTTTATGCACTAACTCTTCTTGCAAGTCTTCACTTAATCCTAGTCCTCCTTCAACTCCTTGTGCATGATTCATATTACGACATCAACCCAATTAGGGTTTCATCTTCATGGTAATTCTATTTCATGATATATTTCTTGCTATAGTCTTTATTACTGGCTTTACCTCTGCTCATCACAAGCATGCACTCTCTATCATCATCTTTACTGCTATTGTGGGGGTGGGAACACCTACCTAGGGTTTGACTGAGGCAAGCCCCTATATAGCACAACCATTTTCCCTCTTTTATGTGCGCAAATTTAAATTAGGAGTTTTAGGCACCGATGAGCAATAGGAAGATGGAAGCAGTAGAGATCATTGCACATAGGTTTTGTTAGTACAAAAATCCTATGAGATTAGCACCTAGCAGTGGGGTCCTTCCAAATCCACCCCACTTCCAGTGATAGGTTCCATCTATCCTATTTATCCCTGATCTACTTCCTCTTTCTATATATTTGATCTGTGACACCTGTAGGTTGTTCATTTAGTCAATTAGGTCACTAAAAACCCTAGATATTTATATTGTTAAATCAATCTCCACTATTATGTAACAAAGGAATAGAGTTTAGTCAGCTTGGCTCTCCCTTGAGGACTGTAGCCAAGCATAAATTCTTCATCAGCTTGTGTTCTAATGTTTGATAGGAAAGATTGATCTAGTTAGTCCATAATTGATTAGGCTCTCTTTTCCATCTTACATGAAGTAGTCACAAACTTTCTTTTCACAAAAGTAGTATTACACTTAACAATGCATGCATCAAGCTTATACAATGTGCCAAATATGACACCTCTAGCGATAACCATAACACCTCTAACCATCTTGTATCTTGTATTAGAAAAGACTACATGCAAGCCCGCATCTATTAGTTTTCTCATAGATAATAAACTTCATTATAATCCAGGGATATGAAACACACCATTAATTCTTTTTACTCTACCATCAAGAAAACTAATTTAAACTTTACCACGACCAACAATATTTAAATGAGAATCATCACCCAAGTACATCTTACCTCTATCAAATTCTTTATATTTCAAAAACTAAATTATATTAGGGGCCATATGGAAATATGTACCTGAGTGAATTAACCATGCATCCTTACCTACACAAGTGGCCAAAGCTACAATGAATGCATCACCCTCTTCCTTCTCAAACTCTAAATCAAATTTCTTCTTTTTCTTTTTCTTTTCTTCTTTGCACTCCTTCTGGAAGTGTCCAAGCTTACCACTATTCCAACAAATAACTTTGGACTTTATAGGAGATTTGGATCTCCCCTTGGACTTGGATTTATCATGCTTCTCACTCTTCTTTCCTTTTTATTTATTTCTTCCATGAATATTTAGGGCTTCTTTGGCACTAATGGATGCCTTCCTCCTCATCCATTTTTACACTAATTGATGCCATTTGAGCTACCAAGATATTGAATTCTTCCATGTGGTCTCAATTCGTCCACCCTCTTCCATTCTCAAGGAATACAATTTCTTCCTCAAGAAAGTCTTGTTTACTAAATATTTGGCTTGATATATCTCACTTAGTTTCTTCCAAAGTTTCTTTGCAGAGGATTCTTCATAGATATTGATTAAAATAGAGTTTGATAGGCACAATCTGATTAGACCCTTGGCTTTATGGTCTATAAAATTAGTTTGAGAAGCCAAAATAGCATCTATAGGACTTGAAACATTCTCATCAATAGCATCCAACAAATCACAATCAATTAACAGATCCTCCATCTTCAACTTCTACATCTCAAAATTATTACTAGAAATTTTTTCTACCTCTATTCTCCCTAATGTGCTCGCCATATAAAAATTCAAGCAACAAGATCACAAAGTATCTTCTACAAAATCTCCAACTCAAAATTGGATTAGTTCAAAAAACCCAACAACCCACAACTAAAACCAAAGGTAATCAAGATTTGATACCACTTGTAAGGAAGCTAAGGTAGCAAAACAACTTTCTACACTAATGTTAAGATGAGGGATATGCAAATATTTGTATATCTTTTACAGCAATTAAATAAATTATATAGAAATAAACATAAATAGAAATCATATCACAACATAGTAATTATGTGGGGAAACCCTTTCGGGAGAAAAACCCCACACTCCAAAAGACATCCAATGTATTACTCAAAACTCATCAAGATTACAATATACTTGCAGAGAAAGCTTTCAAAAGAGTATAACCAACCAGAGATCTGGAGGTAACTCAACATCTATAATACTCTCACAAATAACCTCCATCTCAAGCTCCTGATATATAGGAGATACAATATAGAAAATTGTCAGTAGTAATTACAAAACCATGAGCCAAAACCACCCAAAAGTGGAGCCCAAATTATCTCCAAAAAAATATTCCTTGTGATGTGTCAAATCACACACCAACACATGTCACTCTCCCCTTTATCACTCTTTTAAGTTTACAACACATTTTCACATTTCCCAAAATGGGAGGGCCAACTTTCAGAGGCCATAACTTTTGATCTGGATGTCCGATTGATGAATTGTTTGATGCGTTGGAAAGCTCATGAAGATATAGATCAAGATATAACCTACTTCATCAGTTATGACAATTTTTGAGGGAAAAATGAGGTCTCTAAGTGCTTGAAACCTAAGTTCAAAACTTTTCTAGAAGTTTCAAAAATGAAAACTTTAATATCTTGCAATCCAAGTATGATCTTAGGTCAAAACTCACCTAGGATGTTTATTTCGAAGTTCCATAGTTTTTGGAAATTTTTCAAGTCCATTCGAGCTTAAATGTAGACTTAATAAAAATAGTAAGCCCTTCCATTTTTTCCCCTTTTGGAAACTTTTAAAGTTCTAAACCATTCTTCAAGATAAAGGGTATTCAAAAAGACCAAAATTGAAAAGAATCGTAACCTTTTGCAGTTGAAATGTTGAGACACCTTTCCTAACAATGCATTAACTAATCAAACTAACCCCCTTAATCAATTATTCAAATCATAACATTCCTCCAACCAATTAATTAGATAACACATATTTATCTAGATAATTAGTTTAATTAATTAACCTCTCCCATTTCCTCAAATTAAAAATTCAACCTTCTCCACTAAAATCAAAAGGAATTTGTCCTTTAATCTCTACCATTAATTTCAAATCCTAGGAGCAATATGAGCCCTCCACCTTCACACATGCCTTCTCAAGACACTTGTCCCCACTTCTTACTCACACATGTGAGCATGCAACATGGAACAATCATGACCCTCCTTTGGAAAATTCAATCTCCTCCATCCACTTGCATTGTCTATCTCTTCCCACTTTATTGCATCTCATTTCAACTTACATTTTAAGGAAATCTCATACCTCCATCAAGCATTTTGCACCTCCTCTTCCCACTTGTCAAGAGACTGGCTTGAAAACCCATGTAAGGCAATCCTAGCCTTTGATTTTATCTTTAAATTTCAACCATCCATGTCCAAGTTAGAAATTCTATTTAAACAACTTTACCCAAAGGACATTCATTGTCTTCATCCATAGTAAGTACATGCTACCTAATTTGCTAATCATCAAGCAATTGAGTAACCATATTTTATCATAACACATTCACAAGCTTGATTTATATTTGCATTGTGTTTAGCTTCCATTTCTGCCCTAACTAAAGGTGAAAGTTACTTTTTAATTATGGGTTGTTTGTTGTGTTTATGCATCTAACTCCACTTGTTTTGGTCAAATTTTGATGTCCACATTTCAAGAACACCTAGTGAGAGCCTTGTCCTAGTACTAATCTTGATCCTTTGAGTGTTTTTTGTGACTTTTTGTAGGTTTTTTACATTCTCAAATGTGTTTCTAGGTTTGAGGCATTTCCTCCCTATGTACTAGTGTCTATGCACACCTTCCAATATATGTGTAGCTCCTTGAAGCATATGTGTCTAGTGTTTTTAGGGCATCTACATAAATGCCTCACACTAAGGCATATATGTCATTGTTGATGCATTTGTGCCATTATTGAGGTGTCTACACCATTATCAAGATGTCTATGTCATTTCTTCCATTTGTAGAACCCTAACTCTATCTTTTGTAGGTCCCCACCTTTTGAGTGCTTTATTTATTGTTGATTCTAACCCTAACTCTCTATTTTCTGGGCCTTTGCATTCAGTAAGACCCAAATTGCTTGATCATTATCATTTCCAGTATAAGCCTCTACCTTTGAGTTTTGGGCTTGAAATCATTAACTTTTTTCTTAATCATTGTAGTTTTTGGCCTATTTGGACTAACTTGGTTGTAGGAGACCATGTTCCCTAGTTAATCTTGCTAAATTTGTAGAAAAATTTTCATTTTGTGTTGCTTATTTCCATGATAACCTTGTTTTTTAGGTTTTCCCTAGGATTGAGGCATCCCTACCCCATCTTGAGGCATATCTATAGTCATACAGGAATCTATGCATAATTCAAGGTGTTTGCACTATTGTCAAGGCATCTGCACATACCGTGAAACATCTATGTATAGTGTATCTATTTTTGTACTTCTCTTTCTAGGTTTGGTGTTTTTGAATTTTGTGAAGTGTATGTGCCCTATGTGTCAATGTTTGTGTAGCATCATAGCTTTTCCATCATTATTTTTAATTATTTTCACTAACCCTTGTTGAATTGTGGACTTAATTATCTTATGGATTTGTCACTAACCACTTGTAGGTTTGATTGTAGAAGCCATAAACCTTTGAGACTACTAACAAGTGGATTGTAGGTTTTTTGAAGAAGACTCATTATCAAACTTCTAATTGCATGTTTTTTATCATTTCATTAAATGCCAAAATCAACATTATTTGGTGGATTTGGTGTGTCTAAGGGCATTTGTTTTCTCTTCTCTCACACTAAAAGGTGACCTTGGAAATCAAAAATTGTGCACACATTAATTTTCACACTTCACACTTGGTTTTATAAGGTTAGATGAACATGTTTGTTTTGTTTGGATGAACAAATGTATGTATATTCTCTTCCCTCACACCAAAAGGTGATCTTGGGAATCTAAGACACCTCTTGGGTCACTTTTATCCATCCTAAAAGGGGCATTTGTGTATGTTGTCTCTTTTAAGGTCACCCATGGCCCTCATAGAATCAATCAACATGACTACAACACTAGTAACTCTCAAAGTAGAACCATGATATCTAATGAAGAAGATAGAACTAACTATGTAACTATGCAAAGCTCCCACAAAACCATGAAGTAGAGCCTCTCATGCCACCATAATTAATAGCTATAGGTCTCAATATACAATTCTTCTAGGAAATAAAAACACCATCTCTCTACCTCATAGAAACAAAAATACCAATGCACCAAGGTGACCAAGAAAGGATAGCCCAATAGAATCCACATGAAGTAACCCAAAAGATCTACACACGTGTGACATATTGAAGGTGACAAAAAAGCATGGCCAATGTTCCAACGAAAACTAACAAAACCACAAAACACATAGAACTCAAACAATGTAATAAATAGATTCACCACCATATTGGTAACATCAAAATAGAGAAAATAACATTTAGATTGTCCATAAATCAAACACAAAATCAACTCTAGATCCAATTTACTACAAACCCATAACAAAGTAATCATAATTTAGGAATCCAATAGGCAATTCTATAGAAATGTTAAGTGATGAAGCACATACCAACACTTCCACACTTAATAAGGCTAGACAACTAAGCTCCTCAAACCATGCATTAAACATGCATGCAAACTTGTAAATGTCTCCTAGAAAATCTTGGATCAACAATCCCTTCATAGATCTATAAAATCATGGATTTTAGTTAACATGTAAAACCTACAAAACCATCCATGCAAATTTGAATCCATTTAAACATCTAGAAACCCACAAATCCAATAAGTGCCAATAATGAAATGTAACAAATAAGCATAATCGTAGAACTACCAAACCCATAGATCCAAAATAAGATGAATCTACAATATGGAAGTACAAATATCCAAAAGGATTAGATCATTGTCTAGGAGATCCAAGCCACCAAAAGACCAATTCCATAACCATCACTAATACATGCAAATAGAGGAACCAAGTTGTCAAAGAGCTTCTAAGTCACCAAAGCACCAAATCCACAACCCACATGCAACCAAGGGCTAATCATCTAGTTCTTTAATGAAATTAGGGGCTGAAACCATGAACCCAACTTAAGAACTCAATATGGTAGTCAATACAACTAGTTCCTTCCCATGTGACTAGGAGGCAAAAAATAGGCACCCAACATGAACACTCTTCAACTAAAAATGACCATAGGATAAAGGAACACAACACCCATGTTAGAGGGTAATCACATACTATCAAACATAATCTCTAAGTAACAATCATTTAACACACAAACACATGATCAACTCCATTATTTACCTCTCTACCATTCCACTAGTGCTTGCCAAACTATTTATTAAAATAAAAAAACAAATCCACTGACAATCCCATTCATATAACGATCAATAGCCACTTAATTCCTTCCAACAAATTCCCACATGATTTCCAAGATCAATAAATCAAAGTGTAGGAATACCCAAAACTTAGAAAACAAAACTAAGGAATACCTAGAACTCTAAAATCAAAACAAAGGATTATCTAGAACCAAATCACCATGGATCCATCACATGAAATGAAATGTAATCACATGTAACCATAGAACCACCTTCACTCTAATACTAAATGTTAGGAAAAGTACCCACAAAAGCCTTATTAATTAAACCATATTAAATATAATTATTAAGAATTTCCACATTAACCCTTCGAGAAGATTAACACATTAATAAGATCTATAGAAATTTGAGTAGTATTCTAATATGTAAACAATACTTAGAAAAGAATGACAAAAATAAAAGGAAAATCAACAACAAGAGATAGAATGAAAAAAGATATACCCTAGGAAAAACCTTTCAAGAGAAAACCTAGCCTCCAAAGCACCAAACCAATATTTAACAACAATGAACTTGTTACAATATAATATTAGACTCTCACCTCCATAGAGATCAACATCATCTTCCCCTTGTAAAAATCCATCAACATAAAGCTACAAAAACCATTTCTCTTCTCCTCCTCGTTACCATTATCCTAAGGCCTCAATATATAGCAAAGACAATACAAGATACCATAAATGGTATCATAAACCAAGTGCTAATACCATAGCCCAAGTAGTCAATATGCAAGGGAGACCTTGTTGGTTCCCCAAATTGTACCCACTAATTCCTAAATGGTAGCAAACCTTTAAGATTAAAACTAAGTGAAGCTCAGCTAATGAATAGGAGATAGATTCACATGTATTCTCCTCTGTACTTTAGGTTCTGCAAGACATAGGAGGTTACTATTATCACATAGAATTGCACCTAGCTTGGAGAGAGTCCAAGCATTCTAATGACAAATGGGAATGATCTCAAGGTGTGGGACCTTGCAATATGAGATCAGACCTCCAGAGAAGTTGCGTTCCTCAATCTAAGCCTAAAGCTTAGAGAAATTAACTAAATCTAGTGCTTATCCTTACAAGGGAAAAGACATAGAAGGAAGCAGAAGGAGAAAAGGTTATGTACTACAATTATCTCAACTCTATAGAACTCACACAGACTTGCAATCCTGACAAAGGTTTTGGAGTAGAAAACCCTAACCTACAAAGGGGCTATTTTACTCACAAGATAGATTATAGCTTTAGATAAAACACATAGACATAATACAAGAGTGGAAAAATATCAGAAGTATATTGATCATGAAGGTCAAATAACCATTACGAAGTAGACCAAATTGTAGTAGAATTAGACACAAAATAATCAATCAAATTCATTGTTGAATCAAACTAGAAGACATCAAAAGCCCACATTCAGAAACAATGCATCCGATTCTAGGGATTCCTACAATTGCATTACAATATTTGATTACAAAAAATTCTATAGCATAACAGCCCAGAACAACTCCTCCTTTAAGATTAGAAATTTTTTAGAATTTATACTAATCTTCCTCCTGCAATGAACATTGAAGCTAGTTATAGGGACTAAGGACAACCCATACCACATTCAATTCACTCGTTAGAAACCACCTGCACTAGAAAAGAGCCCACACCTCTGGCAAACTTGTAACCTCTGCAAATGAATGCTTGCATGCATAATTGGCCAGAGCATTCAAGAAGGAATGCCTAAAAAATCCTACCAGCTACCAAGAATTTGAATTGTAGTTGAGACTGACCCTTAGCATTGAAGAAATGTAATATTCCATCTATTTCCACTCAAACCTGACTATACAATTGAATGTTGAGTACACCTACCCAATTGGCAACTCCTCCTGCCTTTAGAATCATCATATACCTATGTTTGAATCTGGACCATTGGATGGAGCTATTAGAAGTGAAATCGACAGCCATCATGTATCACAAACAACACTAAGGCATAGAGGAACATAATCATGATGCAAAGGATGATTGCAATGAGTTGTGGAGGTGCAACATGGTAGGAAGAGAGAAGTCATAGAAGACCTCTGTGTTGGAAACCTATCGCATATTGCCCAATAGCCAGAGGCAATCCATTTAGAAATTGTGATGTGGAGGGACATCGCGATGAGCCAAGAGGATGCCACATGGCCATCACCCACATCCCCACAAGGAATTGGCATCTTAGAAAGATTATGTGTGGGCTAGCAAGGAATGACTAGGACAAGGACCTAGATGACATCACTACATATTGAAACATCCAGCCATTTAGAAAAAATCTAGATGGATGGCATGGAAGGAACCACGTGGTCATCGCTCGCATCCTTGCAAGGAATTGACATCTTAGAAAGATTTTGCACAGGCTGGTAGGGAATGACTAGGATTTAGGACACAGCACATAGCATGCATTTGATTCATTATTCCTTGATGCAATCTAAGATATATTGAAAGGCTGCGATGGTCAAGGATGGTGACACTTGGCAGTAATCTAGACCATGGAGTTGTTAATCAATTTGTGATGGCTTAATGATACCCATATAAATTGTTTAGGGTAAAAATGGTCAAAGGGTTTGATTTTGATGGTTTGTTTCATTGTCCTTTCATCACTAAACATTCAAGGACTTTCAGCTAAGTAGGAAGTCTACTATTAGGCCTTTAGTCACTTAGAACATCAAGGAAAATTGGAATTGTTTGATTTTGTTGTTTAATTAAGCCCAATTATGCTCAAAACCCTAATTATGCAAATTCATCAACAAATAGACAAATTATGAAAAATGATCACACACAAAGATATCAAATAACAATCAAATGCATACCATATTTCAAATTTTGAAAAATAGAAAAGTCAGGGAGTAATGAGCAGGTGCCCTAGTCCAGTGCCACAGTTTTTGTCAAGATCTAGGAATCTTGTCTGCAACCTATTCCTAATGTTCCAGAGATTTTCCTATTGCGGGATCCAAAGGACTAATGAGTGGGCACCTGAGTCTAGCTCCCTATTTTCTTCTCTGATTTGCAATTCTGACAGTCTACATTGTTCTCCTGCAACTCCACTTTTTTTACTTCTGCAACCTATAACCTGCAATCATAGAAAAGTGGGGAAGGGGTTGTGGTGTTTAGAGGCTTACCTCAGTCAAGCCCCAGAGAGATATTCATGTCTTCTAAACACCGTTGTTAGATAAAGAGTGTGTATCCTTATGGGATAGAGGCAAAATCAAAATGATAAATGATTGAAAACACAATTGATAGCACCTTGTAGTGAAGATCTCATGGAAGGAAGATGCTCTTCATTGCATGAGGAGATATATGCCAAATCTACAAATACAAACACAAGAACAACACAAGTACTACTCTACAACACAATGAATTCCTTGAATCACTTTTACATTTAAGCCACAAGTTCACAATATCCCTCTAGTTTTTGAAATGATAACCTAATCATGCTTATGTATGCAACTACAAACATTCCTGCTACGAATTTCATAATTCAAAATTACTGTGTTGGCATAGGACCTAAATAACGGTCATAAACCAACACTTTGAAATTGGTCCTGACCTAAAATAGGGTAAGACTAGGGCGCGGGCACCCAAGTTCTACCCCCTATTTCAGGTAGGATTTATGTTAAGTGCATCCCCTGAGTCCTATTTGTCATGAAACTTTAGGGTTTTCTCATTGGGAGTCATTAAAATCATTCATGATGCTCTAAATGCATTCTAAAGGACCCATGAGCTAAACCTTAATAGGAAAATGCCCCCAAGGTTACTTTTTCTGACATTACATTTAGCCCCCACTTTAATGTATGTATAAATGCAAGGCCAATACATGCATTAACGTATGGTCAACAAACACAGAAAACATGCCAAGCATGAAGAAAACACACCAATCACAGAGAAGGACAGTAACAGGCATACAAAACATGGAGAAGACAGTTACAGTCACGCAAAACACAGAGAATACAGTATTGAAGACATGCAAAACATAGTGAATAAAGTGAATGCAGTGAAGATAGTGATGATTTTATTTTTTCTTTTAATCATATATATGAAATGCAGATGCAAGTATAAGGAAAGTAAACACACCACCCATAATGCAGGAGGGACTCATCGCCACCAGTCTTTAAGATTGTATATAGGGCAACAGACACACCAAACAAATCAAGCATGCCATACAAATCTCAAAGCATAGGAGGGACTCATCACCACCGGTCTTTAAGACTTCTTAGGAACAAACACACAATACACACACACTTGGAAGACATGGAGAAAACACTACAGACAAGCAATGGAGTGTTCCTATTTCTAGGTTCATCACCATCTCAGGGACATTACAAGCACACACCGATGATTGTGCTTTGCCACAACAATCACCAAAGACATGCTTAAGGGTTGAGTTAGGCTCCTTGCCTCCGTAGAGGACTTTTGAAAATGATAGGATGTGCACTCTCCACAAGAAATACACCATCCCCACCTCCGTAGAGGGCTTAAGATAAAAAGGATACGATATACTACCTCTGTAGAGGGCTTAAATGATTGCAAGTTGATTTCAAAAAAACTCAAAGCACAAGAGGGCTCATCACCACCAGTCTTTAAGACTGCACCTAAGAACAAGCACATTGGTAACATCTAAAATAGATAGCTTACCTTATATATGCCCCCACCTTAAGGTGGTTGATATCATGTGACAATATCAAGCACATTAAGGTAGGAAGAAAACACACAAGGGAACATAGACTCTCACATGCTAGAGGTGACATGTACTTTACGATCGCAAAATGTTCCCACAAACACATCCTTGCAAGAAAAGTGTTAGTGTCCATATATTCATGATAAACAACAATGCATAGAAAACTTAGGAATGTAAGATTCAAGATAGACAAAGTGCACGGAGCAGCAATATTGTTATGTTTTGTAAGTGTGATAAGAAAGCATCAAGATCACATAGAGTGATTCTACTAGCCAAGCTTCGGATATTATATACCAACCCCATCATCATATAGGAACTAAGTCCAATTTTTTATTTCTCTCTAAAGGGACACTAGGTCCACATTCATATAAAAAAAATTTTGTCATCCACCTACTAGATCGAAGCACTAAAGGAAGGGAAACAATGAAGCAATAGATTAGAAACAAGTGTCTTAGGGACAGTCACATAGGAGGGTGCCCCCAAGTCACCAACTGCAATGTTATGTCCATAAGACACAACACACAACAATGAAAATAGAGGAGAGGAAATATAGAAGAATGATGATACAAATAGAAGAAGGGTCACAACAGAGGTGGTCTCCCAGTATCCTTGACCTTACAGGAGTATCAAGGGTCATCCCAAGAGGCCTGAACAACAGATAACACATCACGAGGAAACACATCACGGGAGATAAAGGGTTAGAAATAGTAGGCATGAGTTTTCCATAGTCCATGACAATAATAAATCAGTGCTTCTGGATACAATTGTGTATGTTTTTTAGTCAATGTTTCGGATCATGCTCAATGATCCATCATCAGGAAGAGGAGAGTGTGAGATAGGATAGTAGACTTGAGCTTTTAAAGGAGCTAGAAGGGAGAAAAGCAGGGAGCAGAAGCCAAGGGGCCAAAGTGGATGAAGGAAAATAAGATATGAAAAAAGGAAGGACATGATTATGCAAGAAAAAAGGTTAGAAAGAAGAAATTTGGGGAAACAAAACCAAAACATTCATGCAGCCAAACAAAACAACACACTAAACCTAGACAAAAGTAAAAGAATAAAAATACAAAGAAATAAAATTCAGATATAAGAGTAAATATAAGAGATAAAACCCTATATATAAATTAGAAATAAGAATATATATAAAATAGGGGAAACGAATCATAAATATAACACTAGATGTACTAAAAAATATAACATATAAATATATGCATAAGGTAACAATATAATAATTAACAAGTGTAACTATACTAACTACACTTATTATTATACATTGCATATGAATTAGTGTAGTTAGTGTTAATTATTATATTGTTACCTTATGCATATATTTATATGTTATATTTTTTAGTACATCTAGTGTTATATTTATGACTCTTTTTCCCTATTTTATATATTCATAATTCTAATTTATATATAGGGTTTTATCTCTTATATTTACTCTTATATCTAAATTTTATTTCTTTGTATTTTTATTCTTTTACTGTTGTCTAGCTTCAATGCATTGTTTTGTTTGGCTGCATGAATGTTTTAGAATATTATTTGTTCAAGGAAGCTCCTCATTCGCTATTGCTTCACCTTGGCTAGGGACAGCAGTGGACTAGGAAAATAGTGGTGGATCTTCATTTGGTAATGCTTCTTCTTGGCCAGAGAAAGCATTAGAATGAAGAGTTGGTGGTATAATGTTAAGAGATGTGTCAATGAAATCATCCTCTTGCATCGAAGTGTCCTCATAAGGAGGAACAACTTTCAGAGAAGGATCATAAGGTAAACCTAAGGTATCATCACATGTATCAACAATAGGAGGCATAGTGGACTATTCAATAGAGAGCAAGTCATCTAAGGCTTTGTCTAACATATTGAAGTCATCACTACTAAATAATGCAATATACTTATTATTATTTATGAATTTAGTGAGATCATCTAATATAGGAGTATATATTCCCATGAGATTTGTGAAGCTATCAAAATCAGATATATAGTAGAGGATTTCATATGTGGAACACAAAAATATCAACATCATATATGCATGCTATTTGATTCAAAACTTGAGGATATTCATGAGTAAAGTTCAAAAAATTATCAATGTCTATGATGTATGCAAACAAATCATCCAAAGATGAATAACAAGAAATATCCATGATGCTAACTTAAAAGAGCTCAATGGTATCTTAGATGTTGGATTAGTTCAACTTTTAAACACTTGTTTGAGGGATAAAGGAGGTTTTAAAGGACACACAAGATCCAGAACAAACCAAAGTGTAAAAAGTGAAGTAATACAATCACAACAAGGTAAATTTGATCAGGGGAAGAAAGTAATATGTTCGATATTAGCTACTAAAGCAATAATATCCTTCACAACACACTTTTGATGCAACCTTAGAGTGATGACAAGTCTAAACCTAGTGAAATTACACTAAAATATGCAATTTTTTCACAAATTTTTAATGCAAAGACCCAATAAAAAGGGTGTTGTAAAGAATTTTAGGAGGTGTAGTAGATTATAACAGTAATATCAGTCAGCTAAAGCCATAAAATACATCACAACATGCTTGGAGTCCAAATCTAAGTCAAACTCTAGTGAAAATATAGCCAAAATATGCAAATTTTCACCAAATCTAGATGCAAAGGCCAAATAAAAAGGGTGTTGTAAAGAATTTGATGAGGGGCAAAAGATAATAACCCTAATAATAGCCAATTAGTGCAAAAAAAATCATTTACAACAAGCCGATGGTGGAAATAGATAGAGAGTCGATAAGGCCAAATCTAGTGAAAAATCAAGGTTTTCAAACCCTAGGCATGAAATTTTGCAATCAAACCAAGTGCTACGATACAACACTACAATTAGAGATCAGTCCTAATGAGTGTTTTAAAAGGGTAGTAAAATTTGAAACAAGATTTTGACTTCAAACCCTAGCTAATGCAAAACTAGGTTATATAGAAAAATGCAATTTCAAGCATTTTTTTATCAATTTTAAGCATGAAAATGCAATCTAAATGAATGATGAATGATGAATTTTTATATTTTAAATCAGATTTAATGATAAGGATAGAAATTTATTGAAATTCAATACCAATTAATTCAAATTATATGAAAATGCAAGCTAAAAATGCTAATTTTTTTTCAAATTTTTCAATTTTTTTGTAATTTTTCAAATGCAATAAAATGAGAAATGAAATGAATGAATGAAATAAATTTAAATCTGAAGTACAACTCTCAAAAAGGTACCAAAAAGTTAGAAACATGGGTTCACCAAAATGTTTAGGGGCAAAATGGTAAGAGGGTTTGATTTTGATGGTTTGTTTGATCCTCCTTTCACCACTAAACATTCAAGGACTTTCAGCTGAGTGGGAAGTCTACTAACAGGCATTCAGTCATTTAGAACATCAAGAAAAATTGGAATTGTTAGATTTTGTTGTTCAATTAAGCTCAATTATGCTCAAAACCCTAATTATGCAAATTCATGAACAAGCAGAAAAATTACAGAAAATGATCGCACACAGAGATATCAAATAATAATCAAATGCACACCAAATTTTGAAGTTCAGAAAATGAAAAAGTTAGGGACTAATAAGTGGGTGCCCTAGTCTCATGCCACAGTTTCTGTCAAGATCTGGGAATCTTGTCTGCAACTTGTTCCTGTTGTTCCAGAGATTTTCCTATTGTGGGATCCAGAGGACTAATAAGCAGGTGCCCGAGTCCAAGTCCCTATTTTCTTCTCTGATCTGCAATTCTGACAGTCTACATTACTCTCCTGCAAATCCACTTTTTCTACTTTCACGACCTTTAACTTGCAATCAAGCAAAAGTGGGGAGGGGGTTGTGTTGTTTAGAGGCTTGCCTCAGTCAAGCCCTGGAGAGACATTCAAGTCTTCCAAACACCATTGTCAGATAAAGAGTGTGTATCCATGTGGGATAGAGGCAATATCCAAATGATAAATGATTGAAAACATAATTGATATCACCTTGTAGTGAAGATCTCATTGAAGGAAGATGCTCTTCATGCCATGAGAAGATAGATGTCAAATCTGCAAATACAAACACAAGAACAACACATGTACTGCTCTACAACATAATGAATGCCTTGAATCTCTTTCACATAAGCCATAAGTTCACAATATCCTTCTAGTTTTTAAATGATAACCTAATCATTCTTATATATGCAACTACAAACATTCCCGCTAAGAATTTCATAATTCAAACTTACCATGTCGGCATAGGACCTAAATAACGGTCATAAACCAACACTTTGAAATTGGTCCTGACCTAAAATAGGACAGGACTAGGGCGCAGGTGCCCAAGTCCTACCCCCTATTTCAAGAAGGATTTATGTTAAGTGCATCCCCTAAGTCCTATTTGTCATGAAACTTCAGGGTTTTCTCATTGGGAGTCATCAAAATCAGGCAAAATGCTCTAAATGCATTCTAAAGGAGCCGAGAGCTAAACCTTAATAGGAAAAGGCCTCCAAGGTTACTTTTTCTAACATAACATAAGTAACCTTATGTTGCTCATGCATTAACATATGAGCAAAGGATGCAAATGAAGGCATAGTGAAAGCATATCCCATAGTTAACCTATGAGTGTGAAAGCTAGAAACAAAAGTTGCATATTCAAGACTGAGTTTGTTTAACACATTGCAGATCAACTAGATGTCACTTTTCTCAATACCACATGCTTTACATTGTGCTCTTAGATCATTAACCTTAGTTATGTAATCTGGGATGTTGCTAAAGTTCTTAGGATCAAGGCTCATCATTCATTATCAATTTAATAGCCTTTAACTTCATATGTTGTACCAGACAATGTTTTCAATTTATCCCAAGCATCATGTGAATTTGTACATGCCTCAATCTGAAACAAGAGATCTAGGGAAATGAAACTGCAAAGACATCCAAAAGCTTTAGTATGCTTTATCATCCATTTTATCTTTTCCTTATCATCTATTGGTTCAAGTATCTTGTTTTCAACATATAAAGAATATCCAAGATCTATTAGGGCATTCCATGCATGTTGACTCCAAGTTGCATAATTATAAGGTGTTAACAATGGAACCATTGATTTATCCATGATGAAGATGAAAAGAAGAGCACAAGTAGCTATATCAAAGCACAAACTCAATCAACACTGTAATTGAAACCCCCCCCCCAAACGAAAACAACCACCAATTTCAACTCTTTTCCAATCAGTGAGTGATAAGTACCCAAAGTGCTCTAAACTAAAAGTCTATTATCTAAAGAAAAATCTAGAAAAATGGCATGGACAAAACTGTAGAGCATAGAATTTTCTTTCCAATGCCTATAAGAAGTTGAAATTTTGATGAAGTGGGCGAAAGTTATGAGCTCGGGAGTGAAACATGCAAGATCTAACTTCAAACAGCTGTATCCAACACCTTTTGCAAAATCTCAGAAAATAACCTATGCCACTATGAAGTTCTTTGAATGAGCTTTCCAATGATATCTCATTTTCTAATTTTCAACACCATGGCGAAAAGTTATGGCTCCCAGAAAAATCACCCTATTAGGGCTAAAAGGGGGCCAAGGGGGTCCTCGCTAATGTCACTACTGACATAGTGCTGATGTCAGCAATACCCTATCACTGGAATATGTTCCCTTGATGGAATATTCTCTGTTGGGAAATGAAAACAACCAGTTTGATAAAAAACCACCATGTTTGTACAAAAACCCCCCTTCTGAAAAAACCACTGGTTTGAGTGAAAAGATGCCTGGTCTAAGTAAAACCACCCTGTAGAAGATCAAAACTACCCTTCTGTGGTGCAAAACCGTCATTGAAAGATGAAACCACAAGGATTCTAGCTTAAAACCACAAGATTTGATTTAGTCCATCGCAGAATATTTTAATCCACTGCTGGTTTTGATTTTGAATGTGGGGTTTAGAAACATCTTGTAGAATGTTTTGGAACCCCCTAATTTTTTTGAAACCTGCAAATTTTTCTTTAAAAAAAAAAAGATAAGGCCAAAGCCTTGTATCCATGAAGTCCACCGGTCGGGGGACTTTTCCGACTAATAAGGGATTTCCCTGGGACCGGAGATGATGGAATTTAGGGGCCCGCAGGGACACGTGGAGCCTTCGCAGGCCTGTGGTACTTGTGGGTACCCTATGCAATGGGTACAACCCCTGCAACACAAATAAATTTCTGCAAAAGAAAAATGCAGACAAAAAACAATTAACTTTCGAACAATAATTTTAGCAGGTGGACAAAGCATAGGTAATATCCGATGACATAGGTGCAGGAATATTCTGCAATAATGCGCCTATGGAATATTTCGTACTGCTGAATTGTAAAAAAAATTGCCTCTCGTTCCAACTTCATCCGATTTGGGTGATTTGATAGCCGATCTATAGGTTTTGGGGCCTCCTAAGCATGATGGCAGGGTCTGATTTTGCCCAAACTACTGAGAAATTGCAGCTACCTCCCGGATGAGGTATCCATTCCCTGAATTGAAAACCTCATAGATTTGGTCTCCAATGTCTGATTTGGATGAAAAAAAAGTGATCTTGACTATCTCAGACCTCTTGAACTCAATGGTACACTCAAATTTGCAATAACATGCTCCAAAATGAACCTACAATACAAGGCTACAAGAGGAAACCCTCACAAATCTGGGTTTTCCTTCAAGTCTTTCTGATTCTCCAGGTCATCATTCGATTCAAGAGAAGAGAATAATCAACTATCAAGATCCACCATGAATTTGCATTCCATCTCTCAACAATTTGGCTAACAAGAAGATATTCCACCTAGAGAGCTCTAATACCATGTAAGAGTTGGCTAGATAGGAGCCACCCATGATGAGAGAATATGAAAGAATATGAAAGAATAATAATCTATTCTATCAATGAATGCAAAATTGTGTATGTTACAATGCTTGTTATAAGAGAGCCTTGCTTATAAAGGTAAGGATGAGAGCCAAGATGTTTAGCCATGTGACAAGTGTCTTAATCCTATGGCATGTGACAACTATAGAACATGTGGAGGATAAGACAACTATGAGACAACTATCAACAACTAGCTACAACTAGACACAACTAGAAACATCTAGAAGACTCACTAAGTCAACTTAACATGTGAATTATGTGAGAGGATATTATTTAACTAATAAATAGATAAATAATATGAATTATCCTCACACAATGGAAACTAGATAGAAAATATCCCTATTCACACTAACAGACACATATCGCCCTTCCTGCAAGACCAAACCGCGATACAAAGAGTCTGCATGATGCAATGGGAACCTGCCACCTATCTCAAAAGAGACTCCATCGTACATCACTTTTCTGAGTGAAGTGCTAATTGAACAAATGCAATGCAAAGGAGAGTTGCAATGGAGGACTTAAGTGGGATAATTTTGCACATGTGCAAAAGATTGTTTAAAAAAGGGGGCAAATGTAAGGAAAAGAACATGGGGGGCCCGATAAAATAAAACGTTAGACCCAGACTTAGGATAAAACATAAGTTTTTGGGTCTAAACATTTGACATAAGTTACAAAGCTCGAGCTAGAAGGCCAATATAAAATTATAAAAGAATGGACCTTGGCACCAAAGACCCTAGGGTTTGAATTCAAATTCCTTAAGAACACAATTTTCAAATATTGTAAAACCCTAGACCTGGAACACCAAAGACTAAAGATTTTCTTACTCACATATGTTTGGGGAATTCAACAAATCTAAAGGTGAAACATTTGACTCAGGCAAAGTAAAATGGGTCAACAGTTACCATTAATTACACTGAAACATGAATATCAATCATAGTTATATCATGGTGCCTAGCAGATATTGAACTTCATATAAATGGACAAGGATTTTCATAACTACACCCATAACTATTTCATTCCTTGTCTCCATTATAACCCTAGTATCAATTCAGAAAATAATTACAAAAACACACAGAAATGGCTTAACATTTATCATTTTGAAATTGTAATTCTGGAAATGAGGATTGCAAAGTTTGACCGGTGCTAATCATGGGCTACAGATTCATATGTCATACATATTATATAATAATGCCTAAACATATCTTAATGGTTATCTGATGTACTACCACCTTGTGATAGCATAACCTCTAGAAGCCTGCAATGCAATTATACTTAATAATCCATTTGAAAATATAACATTCTCATCATTCTTGTGAAAATATCTACTCTATTCATTGAATAGAAAACAATAAAAAACAACTCATTGCATCAAATGTGCAAGAATAAATCCATAATCCTTGATTATTTCATTAAAAGAGCATTACATTTCAGATCTAGAGACAACTACAATGCAATATGTATTAATATATGCTCAAATTCAAGGCACAATAGCATTATTATGTGATGATTTATAGACACAGATCTTCACCTATAATAGACTTCCCCTTTACAGAGCTTTTTCCTCCTCTAGAACCTCCTTTTTTTGTAAATGATACAAACGTTACATTTTAAGAAAGAGAGAAGAAGATGAAAACCCCTAGATTCAACCAAGAAATTACATCTAACACATTTGAGCCCCTTGATTCTACAACAAATGGCATGAGCAATATGCCATTGGATCTTTGAACCTCTTCCACTTTGCCCTCTACAAACTATATTTTTATTTTGCACTTCTCATGCATAATTTTATATGTGTGTAAAATTAGAATTACTGGTCATATTTTACCTTGCAAATAAAGAAATTTTAACCTAAGCAGTTTCCCCTCTTTACTGGCAATGAAAAACATTCTTTTACCAAGAATTTTACAACCCAAAATTTCCAGTGAAAAATGAAAGGCATTTTTCACTTTGCAAGGGCATTTTAACCATTGTTGGCAATCAAAAAACAATTGAAACACCATTATGCCTGGGCATTTTTTGATAATGAAGTGGTTTTTTTCTACATACCATGGCATTTCTAGAAGAGTTGAAGACATGAGAAGCAATGGAGGGTGATTTTGTTGCTGTTGGGCCATTTTTTACAATGTTGGGTAAATAAAAATACTTAGAACATCCCTGAAAATGTCCTCTAGGCATGAGAAATGACCCAGGCATTGTTCTAGACATGAGAGCAGCAATTCACCATAGTTAAATAGCAAACAAATTCTCCCCAAAGCTTCTCCATGTGGTAAACCTTCATCGCATCACCCAAGATAGAGATCATCACAATTTTGAAGGAGGAAAGACTACATGAAATTGTAGTGTGTGATGGAAGAAGTACTAAACTTTGCACGTGAAAACATACAATGTGGCATCAAGATCTACAAATAAATGGCCAATGGGAAGCATACAACACAACTTGAAGACATTGCACTTTTGAGAGAGTATAGATTTGCCCATATGTGATCATTCGATGGGAGCTTTGTCATTTAAAAATGACATTTCACCTTTAATAAAAACTTAATAAACCCTTGCCCAAAATTCCATTTTACATGACTTCTCTTTGAAGATTAAATAAAACATTTTAATCCCAATATTTATGGTCCCATATTATATTTAAAACATTAGAAAATGTTTTAAATATTTTCTAATTTAAAATATTGAGAAACTAGCCATTTAAGTGTTTGGAAGGCAAGATGATGAGATCGACGCCACGGCACACACACATCAAGGGGCTACAGAAATTTACAAAGGGCCTTTATATTTGATGCAGATTCTTGTTCCATCATTGAAAATTAAATAGCAAATTGAATTTCAGGAGCTCCTTTGTAACCAGAGCTAGTCAGCAGGTCATTTTAAATATTTTTTTATTTTTTAGCCACAACAACAAAACTCACTTGGCAGATTTGAAACTAAAATTAGAGCATCCTAGGTAAGTGTACAAAGATGGGGGACCAAAAGGGGGTCTTAAGATGCCAACATTTTTCTAAAATCAGGAAAGACTAATGTTGGGTGAGAAATTGAAGATAGTTACACTCAAAATTTGGAGATGCAACAAAAAGACGAGTCATATTTCTACAAATCTAGTTTCTAAATGACTATTTTTTTTCAAAAATGGTTGAGATTAAGGGGTTCAAAAGGGGGGCTACACAAATTGGTCATTTAAAAACAAAAACATAACATAGTGTCTAGTGTGGCCCCCCTAAAATGTTAACTTCTTTTTAGTATTTAAAAAATTGCTTTGGTGATAAATTAGCTCACACCATGTAGTTTATCCCCGATTTTTTTGATAATTTTTTCATGAATAATTGATTTTTTACTAATTTTTAAGTGGACACATCCTAAACAATAGAAAATTGAGCATGCCCCCCCTTAAATTTTTTGAAAAGTAATCGAAAATCTAATTTTTTTCAATATGTGTAGAATGGAGTCTAGTTTCTAAAAATGTAACTTATTTGAAATTTCAATAAATGGTTAAAAAAAAGTTAAAAATACCACACTGGTTTTTGACAGAAAATGAATATACTAACAAAATAAATTAAAGATGAAAACCTTAACATACTCAAAATGTGGAAAAACTATATGGTTATAAAGCTAAGAGAGAATTTAAGATTATTGTGGTATTTTTTTGACTTGTCATTGAAATAAGTGCAAACCTGATGGGGAGCATATTCCAGATTATGTAATTTTTGTTACAATATGCAAAAACATGTCTTTAGATGTCCAAAACATAGTCCAAGCCTTTGGGTTGGAAGCCCAATGTAAATCTAAGCCAAAGGCTTGGAAAATACCAAATAAAAGCATAACGTGAGTACGTTATAACATGCTTACGTTATGTGCATTCACATAACGCGAGCATGTTATAACACACTCGCATTATGGTGAAATAAAATCATCTCACCTTCTCTCCATCCCTCCTTACCCCTCTCTATATTATTCTCTCTCTCTCACCTCTCTACCTCCCCCTCCCTCCCCTCTTTACCTCCTATCATCTTCCTCTCTCACCTATCTACCTCCTAGTTTTCCTTTTCCTAGCTTTCATAATTTTCCTTTTTTGTTCCAATTTCCCTTTAGATCCCACCAAAATTTACCTATTTTACTATTTTCCACCTCTCCTCTCATCATTATTCCCATCCAATGAAGATTTATTTTATCTTGTTTCCATCTCATCCTCCTAATTTATATCCTCATCCCTCTTTGCATGTCCTAGTTTAATTGTTTCCATTTGCTTTGTCGATAAGGGAGAGAGAGAGGGAGGAAGATGAAGAGAGGGGGTATATGGAGGGGAGAGAGAGAGGGGAGAGATAGGGAGATAGGGAGAGATAGAGAGAGATAGAAAGAGAGTCCTAGTTTTCTTGTTTACATTTCCTTCATCAATAAGGGAGAGGGAGAGATAGACGGGGGAGATAGGGAGATAGAGGAAGGATAGGGGAGAGAAATGAAAGAGATAGGAAGATAGGGAGAGATATATAGGTAGAGAGAGAGAGAGAGAGAAAAGATAGATAGGGAGTGATAGAGGAGATAAAGAGGAGAGATAGGGAGATAAAGAGTGAGCAAGATGTCCAGAGAGATATGGAGAGAGATTGAGAGGTAGAGGGATGCTAGAGATAGAGAGATAAGGGAGAGATAAGGGAGATATAATTTTAGGGTTGCTTGAGTTTAGGGGTTAGGGGTTAGAGTTTAGGGGTATTATTTAGGGTTTAGGGTTTAGGGGTTTAAGGTTTAGGGGTTTAGGGTTTAGAGAGAGATGGAGAGAGGAGGCTGATAGAGATTGGGAGAGATAGACAAGACAAAGGGGAGAGATAGGAAGATAGAGAGTGAGGGACATGTCTAGAGACATAGGGAGATAGATTGAGAGGTAGAGGGATGATAGAGATAGGGAGATAGGGGAGATATAAGGAGATAGGGAGATAGAGGTTTAGGGTTTAGGGGTTTGGGGTTTAGGGTTTAGTGGTTTAGGGGTTAGGGGTTATGGTTTAGGGGCATTATTTAGGGTTTATAGTTTATGGTTTAGGGGTTAGGGGTTAAGGTTTAGAGGTTTAGGGTTTAGGGTTTAGAGAGAGAGAGAGAGGACTGGTATAGAGATATAAAGGAGACCAAGGGGAGAGATACATAGATAGAGAGTGAGGGACATGGCCAAAGACATATGGAGAGAGATTGAGAGGTAGAGGGATGATAGAGATAGGGAGATAGAGGAGAGATAGGGAGATAGAAGTTTAGGGTTGCTTGGTTTTAGGTTTTAGGGTTTAAGGGTTTGGTGTTTAGGGTTTCTCAGGTTTACGGTTTAGGGCTTAGGGGTTAAGGTTTAGGGGCATTATTTAGGGTTTAGGTCTTATGGTTTAGGGGTTAGGGTTTAAGGTTTAGAGGTATAGGGTTTAGCGTTTAGAGAGAGAGAGGACCAATAGGGAGATATAGAGGAGAGCAAGGGAAAAGATAGGGAGATAGAGAGTGAGGCACATGGCTAGAGACATAGGGAGAGATATTAATAGGTAGAGGGATGATAGAGATAGAGGGATGATAATAGGTTTAGGGGAATTATTTAGGGTTTAGAGGTTTAAGGTTGCTCAAGTTTAGGGTTTAGGGGCATTGTTTAGGGTTTAGGGTTGCTCAAGTTTAGTGTTTAGGGTTGTATGTTAAAAGAAGCCTCTCTATATTTATCTCTCCCTCCCCTCTTTACCTCCTATCCTCTCTCTCTCTCTAATTCCCCTAAACCCTACACTCGAGTAACCCTAAACCTCTATCTCCCTATCTCTATCATCCCTCTACCTCTCAAGATCTCTCTCCCTATCTCACTCTCTATCTCCCTATCTCTCCTCTCTATCTCCTCTATCTCTCCCTATTTGTCTCCTCTCTCTACCTATCTATCTCTCCCTATCTTCTTATCTCTTGCCTCTCTTCCCCTATCATTCCTCTATCTCCCTATCTCTTCCATTTATCTCCTCCTCTCCCTTATCGAAGAAGGAAATGGAAACATGAAAACTAGGACTCTCTCTCTCCCCCCTCTCTCTCCCCTTTGTCTCCCTCCTCTCTCCCTCTTCCTCCCTCTCCATCTCCCTTATTAACAAAGCAAATGGAACAATAAAACTAGGACATGCAAAGAGGGATGAGGATATAAATTGGGAGGATGAAATGGAAACAAGATAAAATGAAAGTTAATTGGATGGGAAGAATGATGAGAGGGGAGGTAGAAAATAGTAAAATAGGGAAAAATTGGTGGGATCTAAAGGGAAATTGGAAAGGAAAAGGAAAACTAGGAAAGCTAGGAAAAGGAAAACTAGGAGGTAGATAGATGAGAGAGGGAGAGGGTAGCAAGTAAAGAGGGGAGGGAGAGGGAGGTAGAGTGGTGAGAGAGAGAGATGGTAGGAGTTAGAGAGAGAGAGAGTCCTAGTTTTCTTGTTTCCATTTCCTTGGTCCCTCATCTTTTTGCATATACCCTACTAAAGAAATATTGGTAATTGTGCAATTAAAAAATTTGGATAATCATGTCATCTTAACTTTGTTCAACAAACTCACTCGTAAATGCTAAAATATTAAAATTGGGCTCAAAACTCATCCACTCAACACAAAATCAATATTGAAGGTATCTTATGCACATTCAAGACCTTATACCAAATAATTTTTGAACATGAGATCTGGATTGAGAGATTTTAATTTCAGTAGTTTCAGGCCAGCTTGCCTCTACGGGGTCTAAAAATTAGGTCTCTTTGTCAATCTAAAGGTCATTCTATAGAAAATAGGGCACAAAAACAAGTGCCAATAGTGGCTCTTGTTTGGGATGCATGCCCCTTGGGGGCATAGCGAGATTCAAGAAAATCATCGAGGTTCAGACCAAGTGCCTTCAATTTTAATGCTCTGTAACTGCTCAACTATAATGCACTAATTTCCACAATTTTCAAACATTATTTGGTGGCCCCGGTCCCCTAAGAATGAAGAGACAAAACCTTCCTATATCAAATACCTTGTTCTTAGATAACTTAACCAAATTAAATCTTAAAATACTACGACAAAATGCCTGTTCACTGTCATTACCATTGACAATTTTCACAAAACTTCTAAATCTACCACTGTCAAGGTCTTTTGTACTCATTTGAACCTTACAATCAAGTTCCAACTAGGGTATTCACTGAGTATAACACATATGTCATACCTATCAAATATATCACATTCACAATCACTGTGATGTTTCACATCAACAAGACCACTGTCATGCACCATGACATGTCTACCAAGATAAACTATGAACTGAAAAGATTCATAATCCATTGGGAAAAATACATCATTAACATTCACTTCATCCTTTATTTCCACATTAAATTTGAAACATTCATAAGAAGTGTCCTCTTGGAATACCTTAACATGTATTTTCTATGACATATTTAAGTCATAATTCAGCTCCAATTTTGATAAATCATACTAATTAAAGGAAAAAGACTGAGATACACCAACTGAGTGCATCTGAATTCTATCCTAAATATGATAAGTAATAATTTTGTGTGATAAGAAAATATTGTTCATACATAGGCATCCCTTCAATCTAAGTTGAATCATACTTGTACTCACTCATGTTTTGTAGCTTACTAATTCTATCATGTACTCTAGTGTTTTGTAGAGAAGATTCAGTTCTAAATACAACTAGATTCCTATCAAAGCTTAAGTCATGATCTTCAAAAGATTGGACAACTCTACTATCAATTGTATACACATCAAACTCTTGAGCACAGGGCACTTGATCAACCCTCATCAACTCAGCAATAGGTCTACCTAGAAGTGTATTAGCTTCATCAGATACAAAAGGATTTATATAGCCTAAATTCTGCATTACACATAGATGCAATCCCCTTGGTTAAGACTTTCTTCATAATTTGAATGGTCTATTTGTACCTTGGGCTGATCTTCCTTAGGTTCATCACATTCTTTACACTTTTCATCATCTACAAAGATAGGATTATCTCTACACCAATAAGGATTATCATTTCTCATATCTATTGGAGCAAGTGGCTCATCATAAAGGACATTTTGCCTCACATTCATTCTTGACATAAATGCCTCTATCTTCTCAAAATGAAAATCTAAATCATCCTCAACATCATTGTATTCAAAATCATTACAGTCATTAGAAGAGCATATAGATAGATTTTCAACATGATTTGCACCATCAATAGTTAGCATCATTGACCCATGTTCTGAAAACTCATTAACGAAGGAATCTTGTTCATCCATAGGTAAACATGTGTCCTTATAATTATAGTCAACAAAGAAAGGAATCTCATCACATATAAAGTTATGTTCAAACCCTTCAAGAAACATGTTTGCATATCCTTCTTCAACATCACCAATCACCTAGGTTGATTCACCATATTGAATATTTGGGCATATAATTATTCCTTGATTAATAGAGTTGCAACAAGGTATAACCTCAAATATCTCATTTTCCTCATCATACCTTATATTTGGATCATCATGGTCATATTCTTCATCAACATACATTCCATCCATGGACTGGTCACAAACTCTACTTTTGCCATTGTAATATGTATCTTCAAATTTTTCCTTACTCTCTCCATCCTCATGTGACATGTCATTATTTGGCTTACATGAGGAAAATGGACCAATATCCTTACTAATTGAAGACATGATAGTTTTTACATGATCACCTCTAATCTTCTCAAGAATAAAAATCCATTCACATATCTGGTCAACATTAAGAGGCTTTGGGAAACCTTTCTGGCACAATATTCAAACCTGACCCATAGGCTTCACAAAACAAATTAATACACATATAATTTTTAGGTCAAACATTTGGGAATTGACCACAAAGCATCCATAAACCTTGCATGGAAATCATATGGGGACTCTCCTTTATGCCTTTTTGTATTAAACAATACTCGGATAAGAGACATATGATCAACATCGCATGCATACTTCTCACACTGTGCATGGAACTCACTAGTATTTGAATGATGAGTTAATTCTAATAGTAGAATTGTTGCTACCTTAAAAGTCATTTCTATTTTCTAATCTACACGTTTCATCTATATCAATTGTTTTAACATAATCAATACTTGCAGACATATGGCCTTTCATCATGGCATACTTCAAATTATTCTCAATACCCATAGCTATAGAATATGTTTGATGAACTATTATAGGATTTTTATCTCTTAGTAAAAAGCTTGCATCTTCATCAAATGCACTTAGGTATATAATCAAACACATTGCATCATTTGGCATGACATTCTTTGGAATATCTCTTATTGTCTTTACAAACCTCAAATTGAAAGCTGGAACCAGCTCCTCTTCATCCTTCTGAATGTGAACAAGTTTATTGATCAATGAACTTACATCAACCCTTTCACCAAATTGATCAGAAAATGCTATTCTATTTATTCTTTCCATGAATAAATATAGTGCATGGGCAAGTCTATAAACCAATCTCTTATATCTCCTTTCAGAGATTGAACAACTAATTTCATTACAACATTGTCATCCTCAATCTCATAGTCTCTCATTAAATCACTAAATGCCTATAGGTGTTTACTTGCTAATTTAGAACCTTTCCCACTAAACTTGGGCAAACAGTCTCTGAATTCACTAGGAATAGGTTTAGGACAGCCTTGAATAACGTTGAAATCAAGTGGCATGTATCTTCTAATAGAGAAAGGTTTTCTTTGTGGGCATATATTATGCATTATAACATTTGAATGTGAAAGGGGAAAGTTAAAATGTTAATCCATTTTCACATATATCTTAACGAGGTTCAACTCTCTTGGTCACTAATTGTTCACAAATTCTTTTATCTTAATAGGATCTCATGAATACATAGCCAAACTCCTTATATCTCTTATTTGAGTCATTCCTTGTCTATTGCATTTCAATACATGAGAGATTTACATACACTGTCTTTTGATACACAAGATTTGTAGGCATACAAAGACCTTCAATACTTTCACAAAACATGCATCTATATGTATGAAGAACCTTGTATCTTTTCATCTATAGTGCATATTTTACTAACACATACATATTACAATCATACTATTGAAATATGTAGGTGTATTGTGCTTGTTTTAATTCCCTTATTTACAACATAGATTCATATTTAGCTAGGGAATAACACTTCTTCTCAAAGAATTCCATAAATTAACTCCATACACAAAGTTTTCCTCCTTTGAAGATAAAACCAGAAGGAAAGATAAAATACCTGAAGAAATATTGTGGACTTCACATAAATTCTTTGTTTGACTAAATCCCTTGTAGATCTAAGCAATGCAATTGCACAAATAGAAACAATTCTTTAGCAATTGATCAGGGTCATTCACAAAGTTGCCACCTCTTCAAAGAGGACAAAATATTCAACCAACTAAAAGATTTTAAAAGATCAAATACTTTTCTGAGTCCATTCCACCAAGAGATCACCATTATTTCACAAAATATCTAGATGTGCTGCAATAATTTCTTCAGAAATTGGGTTTTGAAGTGTTCAAATTATTTGACTCTTCCCAAATAGATATGCATCTGACTACTCCTGAGTAGAGTCTCCAATCTATTGGTTCCCCAAACTATACTCACCAATTCCTAAAAGGTAGCAAACCTTTATGATTGAAACTAAATGAATCTTGGCCAATGAATAGGAGATAGATTCACATTTATTCTCCTCTGCATTTTAGGATCTGCAAGACCTAGGGGGTTACCATTAATGACACTAAAACATGAATATCAATCACAGTTATATCATAGTGCCTAGCAGATATTGAACTTCATACAAGTGGACAAGGATTTGCATAACTACACCCATAACTATTCCATTCCCTATCTCCATTATAACCTTTGTATGAAGTCTAAAAATAATTACAAATAACTTACAGAAATGTCTTAAGATTTATCATTTTGAGATTGTGATTCTGGTAATGGGAACTGCAAAATATACTGGTGCCAATCATGGGTGACAAAATCATATGCCATACATCTTATATAACAATTCCTAAACATATCTTAATGGTTATCTGATGTACTACTAGCTTGTGATAGTATAACCTCTAGAAGCCCATAATGCAATCATACTTAATAATTCATCCAAAAATATAGCATTTCTGTCATTCTTGTGAAAGTATCTACTCTATTCTTTGAATAGAAAACAATCACAAAAAATAACTCACTACAGTAAATGTGCAAGAATAAATCCATAATCCTTGATTATTTTATTAAAAGAGCATTACATTTCAGATCTGGAAACAACTACAATACATTATGTATTCATATATGCTCAAATTCATGACACTGTAGCATTATTATGTGATTATTTATAGACACAGATCTTCACCTATAACTAACTTCCATTTTACAGAGCTTTTTCCTCCTCTAGAACCTCTTTTTTTTGCAAATGATACAAAAGTTACATTTTAAGAAAGAGAGAAGAAGATGAAAAACCCTAGATTCAAATGAGGCATTACAATTGGGAGATTTTGCCCCTTGATTTTGCAATAGAATGACATGAGGACTATGCCATTAGATCTTTGAACCCCAGCTTCCACTCTGCCCTCTGCAAACTGCATTTTGATTTTGCACTTCTCGTGCATAATTTTACTTGTTTGTAAAATTAAAATTACCAATCATATTTTACCTTGTAGATAAAGAAATTTTAACCTAAGTAGTTTCCTCTCTTTATTGGCAGTTAAAAACATTCTTTTACCAAGCATTTTACCCTGCAAAATTTCCAGTGAAAAATGTAAGGTGTTTTTCACTTTGCTAGGGTGTTTTAAGTATTGCCAGTAATGGCATTTCTTGAGGTGTTGAAGATATGAGAAGCAGTGGAGGGTGATTTTGTTGCTGCTGGGCCATTTTTATAATGCTGGGTATATAAAAATACTCAGAACATCCCTAAAAATGTCCTTTGGGCATGAGAAATGCCACAGGCATTATTCTAGATGTGAGAGCAGCAATTTACCATTGTTAAATGACCCCCAAAGCTTCTCCACATGGAAGACCTTCATCACATTGCCCAAGACATAAATCATCACAATTTAGGAGGAAATACTACAAGAAATTATTTTGTGGGATGGAAGAAGATGTACTGAACTTTGCATGTGAAAACATACAATGTAGCATCTAGCTCCACAAAGAAATGGCCAATGGGAAGCATATCACACATCTTGAAGGCATCAAAATTTTGAGAGTAGAGACTTGCCCATATACGATAATGTGATGGGAGCTTTGTCATTTAAAAAATGACATTTATCCCTCAATAAAAACTTAATAAACCCTAGCCCAAAATGCCAGTTTACATGACTTATATTTGAAGATTAAATAAAACATTTTAATCCCAATATTTATGCCCCCATAGTATATTTAAAACATTAGAAAATGTTTTTAATATTTTCTAATTTGAAACATTGAGAAACTAGCCATTTAAGTGCTTGACAGGCAAGATGACAGGATCAACACCATGGACACACATGACATCTAGGGGCTGCAAAAAATTTTGAGTGTCCTTTATATTTGATGTAGATTATTGTTCCATTGCCAAAAAATGTACAACAAATTGACTTTTGGGAGCTCCTTTGTAACCGGGGCCAGTCGGCAAGACATTTTAAATTATTTTTTTTGTTTTTCACCACAGCCACAAAACTCGCTCAAAAGAGTCAAAACCAAAACTGGAGCATACTAAATAAATATAATAAATTGTGTAATTGAAAAAAAAAGAATAATCATGATGTCTTAACTTTGTTCAACCAACCTACCCGTAAATGTTGTTCAATATTAAAATCAAGCGCAAAACTCATTCGCTCTACACGAAATCAGGATTGAGGGTAGCTTATGGACATTTAAGACCTCCTACCAAATGGTTTTTGAAGAGGATCTCTAGATTGAGATATTTTAATGCCAATAGTTTCAGGCTAGCTTGTTGCTTCAAGGGTTGAAAATTAGGTCTCTCTATCAATCTGAAGGTCATTTTGCTCAGGAAATGGGGCACAAAATCAAGTGCCAATAGAACTCATGACATGTGTCTAAGAGTTACAACCATCTTTCTAGAATCTTCAAGACCTTTCTCATGAACTTAGGAATCCAACTTCATTGGGGGAGAAAAAATAACCCTCTAGAGGACAAAATAACAGCTCCCCAATTCCAAAAAGAACAACCCACTTTTTACACATCATCAAAGATGTTATCTTACACCTCTTACAATGTCATGGATGCTTCTTACACATCACAGTGATGGTCAATATTCCTAGTCTACTTTATAAATCCCTATATTAATTCTCATATGTGTGTCATAACCATTATCATTGTCATATGTGCTCTTACACATCATTCATGACAATATTCTTTTACAAATATATTTATACACATAAATGCCAATAATTACACATGGCATAGTGCCCAAGGCATAGAGTGTGCCATCCCATTTCATGAGGACAAATAAAATAATAAATAATTAAATAATACAAACATTAGGACTTACAAGTTGTATGACACACCTAATCCCAAAACATATGACACTAACTACAAGAGTGCATAGTACTATCATATCTACCCTATCTTATATTATAGTCTCTAGTTGCTTGCTTGGTTATTTTATGACTTTCAGAATATCACTCAACATCATTATATGTGGCATTCAATTCCTAGACTCTAACTATACCATAGTGCCCCAAAAGAATGATGAATTTAGAAAGAACAGAAAGAATGTGTATAAAAGATATAATAGCTTAGTATAAGCCTTGACCATTCCACAAATTATTCATCTCTAGGCCAATCTACTTCTAGGATCATTTTCCTTTTATTCATGTTGGTAATATACCTAGCATCTAAATCAACTGTAGCCTCTCTAATGAAGTCATCCATTTTTGTTTCAAGGGGAAGGGCCTCATCAATTTGATAACAACACTGCTGACATTTTTTGCCCAATAAGGCTCAAATAGTCACCAAACATTTCTATGAGGTGTTATGGAGTAGTGCAGGAGCACCTAGAAAATCATGTTTTGTTTTGTAATAAGGTCTATTTGACCAATGCATGTCATTTTAGTTTGTATCTAGGTTCTTCAAGACCTAGAAACAATTTTGTAAGTCCCAAGTGACTTAGGACACATTTGTCATATTATAATCACATAGTGCCAAAATAGGGTAGTAGGATAGTTTGAAGCCGTTTTGGATTGGTTGGTCTCCCAACTGTTTGTATCGGTTGGTTTTCCAACTGCTGGCAGGTTGAGTTGATAACAACCAGAAGAAGGAACTATCGAAGAAGAGGAAGGAGAAGTGTGTGAATGTGAGTGTGTATTGTTCCAAGGAGAAATAAAACTATTATGTTTCGTCAATTTGATTTCCATTCCCTGTAACTGCAATTTGTATAACTGTAGATTTCTATTATTTTTGTGCTTTCCATTGTTGCAGTATGTCATCATGAAGCATTCCACTGGTACGATTTTTGTTGAAATCGGTGGAATGGCTTCATTGTACAAGTATTTGTTTTTGTTTTCTGTTTTGTTTTTGTGTTCAATGGTGTAGAGGATCCAGACAGAATGTTTTGCATAGTAGGGTGACCTAGCATCTCCATGTGCTAGGGTTCAGTTGAAGTGGGAGAAAGAAAACTGTGCATCAGTGTATTGTTGGGACTCAGAATTGAGTTTCCATCGAAGTCAAATGGAGTCAAGAGTATCAGTGCATCGGCCAGAGTTTGTAAGCACTCGCCGACGAGAAGAGCCTCACCGAAGACAAAAGTCATCGGTGAAGCAAATTCTAACATGGCCGATAGTAATTGTCTTGCCGACAAGTGAAAGTCAAAGGTGACATTGGAGTGATCGGTGTGTTGGCGAAATAGAATTTAAAGTAGCCGATAGCACTTTTCTTGCCGATAGGCAAGAAGCGTAGAGTCACCCATCGGGAAGAGTTGTGATATTGGGAGACAAGTTCAAAGTTCCGCTGATAGAAGTGAGTCATACTGACACAGTCATGGTTAGGACAAAAAGGGATGTCAGTTAAGGCATTAGGGCATCGGCTAAAGGATAGAAGACTTTGCCGATAGAAGTAAGTCTTGGTGAAGGAAGTTTCGTGGTCACATCGGCATAAGTTTGATCACGAAGAGACTTAAGAAAGTCATTCCGACCGATGGTTATCTAACCGATCAAGGTGTATCAGTGGCCAGTAAGTGGAGTCTTGCTGATAGAAAACAAAATTTGATTTTGCCTACATTACCACTGCATGCTCCTCATCATATTGGTATCAGAGCCATAAAAGGTTTTGTTGTTGATCTGGTATATGTTAGCAAAGGAGAACAAAGGAGAGGCTAGCAATATGCCTCCAAAGGGGATGACCACTGAAGTGGTCAAGAAATTTAAAGAGATGGAAGAGAAGATCAAAACTAGAGTCAGGGAAGCACTCCAAGTAGAATTGAAGGCACTGAACATAGGAAAAAGGATAGAGGAAGGTTTAGATGAAGAGGAAGAGAACGAGGAACAAGAAGAGGAACAAGAAGGGGCAGAGATACTGACTGATCAAAAGCATTTTCTGCAAGCCATTAAGGCTATTGGCAAGGACTCTTCGGAGGTTCGGATAGATATCCCCATGTTTAGTGGAAAGATGAATGCTGACGAAGTCATGGAATGGATTGAGGCTCTAAACAACTACTTTGAATACAAGGAAGTTCCTAAGAATAAGAGAGTTAAATTTGCAAAAACCAAACTAAAAGGTGCTGCCCAAATTACACCCAAGGAGAAAGGGTAAAGAATGGGAAGACTATGATCTCTTCATGGAGAAGAATGCTAGAGAAGATCAAGTCCCAGTTCCTTCCATCTGACTACATGGTACAGATTTATAGGAAAATGTAGAACCTCAAGCAAAAAGATATGGATGTAGCTACTTACACTGAGGAGTTTCACAAATACACTCTTCGTTGTGGGTACATGGAGGAGGAAAAAGCTAAGGTGGCCAGGTATCTAAATGGTCTGAGTTTCAATATTCAAGATGAGATAAGTTTATTGATGCCTGAAACCATGGAAAAATGCTTTCAAGTAGCATTAAGAGCTGAAGAGAAGCTGAAGAGGAAAGATGAGCAGCAAGGTAGAGCAAGAGGTAGCAAAAATTTTAGAGGTAGAGGCAATTTTTGAGGAAGAAGTCCTAACCAGAGGCTTAATGGTGAGTCTAGCCAAGGAGAGCAAGTTGGGGGCTCAAGTAGCTGCGGAGGCTACTGAGGAAGAAGGCCTAATGGAAGAGGTGGGACAAATGGATCAGGTAGAGGATACAAGTTCTCCAATATGAGATGTTATAACTGTAATCAGATAGGGCACCTAGCCTACAAGTATCCAAAGAAGGCCTCAACTTCTCATGGTAATGAGAGAAGAACCACATTGACTCAAGAGGATGTAGGGAGTGTGACATCTCCTGAAGTGAATTTGACATCAAAGATGGGAGAAAATCTGATGATCAAGAGGACGCTGCTCAAAAAACCAATGCAGACTGAACCATCTCATAGAAGGGATTTGTTTAGAGTCAACTGCAAGATCCAAGGTAAGGTTTGTAAAGTTATTATTGACTCTAGTTCTACTGACAATATTATATCTTTGGAAGTAGTAGATAAATTGAAATTAGAAAAGATACCCCATAGCTGTCCATATAGGGTCAGTTGGTTAAACAAGGGACAACATATAGTCATCAATGAACAAGCATGGGTAGAATTCAGTATTGGGGGGTATAGAGACAAGATTTTGTGTGACATCCTTCCAATGGATGCTTGCCATCTTCTGCTGGGCAGACCATGGCAGTTTGACAGAAAGGCTCGTCATGATGGGGAAAAGAATGCTTACTCATTCCAAAAGGATGGTGTAACTTATAGGATACAGTCATTGGTAGAAGGGGATCCACAGCCTGTAGGATCTAGTGTAATGCTGGTAGGAGAAAAAGAATTCATGGATACACTAAAGGAAGGTGGTGGAGTAGGTTTTGCTTTGATTGTGAAGCCTAAGGGGGAAAAGAAGGAAAATGTGGGAGAAGTAGGGCCTAAGGAGGTCAGAGATTTGCTTGAGAGTTACAAAGGAGTGATTGCAAAAGATATACCTGATTCCCTACCACATGTTAGAGACTTTAACCATCAGATAGACCTCATACTCGAAGCAGTACTCCCTAATAAGGAAGCATATAAAATGACCCCTCGGCAGAATGAAGAGATAGCAAATCAAGTTCAAGAACTCCTAAACAAAGGACTGATAAGAAAGAGCCTTAGCTCATGTGCAGTCCCTACTATTTTAGCCCCAAAGAAGGATGGGAAATGGAATCTTTGCACCAATTCTAGGGCCATCAATAGGATAACCATCAAGTATAGGTTTCCTATTCCTAGAATAGAAGATCTAATGGATTATTTGGGAGGGGCCACTTATTTCACCAAGATAGACTTAAAGAGTGGGTATCACCAGATAAGGATAAGAGAGGGGGATGAGTGGAAGACGACATTTAAAACCAATGAAGGGTTGTATGAGTGGCTTGTGATGCCATTTGGTCTTTCAAATGCCTCGAGCACCTTTATGAGGCTAATGAATGAGGTGTTGCAAGAGTTCATAGGGAAATTTGTGGTAGTCTACCTTGATGATATCTTGGTGTTTAGTAAGAGCAGGGAAGAACACTTGAAACATTTGGAGATAGTCTTGAAGAGGCTGCAAGATCAGAAGTTACTGATAAACTTGGAAAAGTGTGACTTCATGAAACAAGAATTGGTTTACCTAGGCTTTGTCATCTCAAAGGGTGATTTGAAACTGGATTCTTCCAAGGTAGAGGCTATTTTGAATTGGCCTACACCTAGGACAGTAGGAGAGGTTAGAAGTTTTCATGGCTTGGCCACATTTTACAGAAAATTTATTAAGAACTACAGTGATATTTGTGCACCTATGTTGGAGACCATCAAGGTGTTGATAACTGAGAGGGGGGAGGTGAATCAGTTATCCTAATTGTTTCTTCTTTTGAACTTTCTTATTAATCAAAGCAACATTGAATTAAACAAACAAACATTATCATGAAATGAGAAACACATGACACAGTATTTTTGACGTGGAAACCCGGTTAAGGGAGAAAACCACGGGGTGATTAACCCAAAGATTATTCTCTGTTAGAAGAATAAGGAGTTACAAAAATGGCACTTGCCAATTAGGGCTCACTGCCCGAGCACACTACTCACAAAGAGGCCCACTGCCTACAAGGAGACACACTGTCTACAAAGAATGTTATATAATACTTGAACTGATTGGAAGCACCTACATATGCTGGGGTTCAGTTCCGGTTAGGCTTAGTACACTGATCTGCTGCACTTCATCTTTCCTCTGTTCTTTATTCTGCTATCTTTTCACATACCGGGTCTTTCTTACTACTTCTGCTCTGCTCTGTACTTATTCGCATACACCATCACATCATCACACCAACACACTTTTCACAACTAAATTCATCCTCTATATATATCCGCACAAGTAATTTCATCACCTTTCTAGTCGACATTCGGAACAGTCTAGTTTCTTACAAACTCTGTTCTGTCGGCTGAATCCTTGCTCACCAAGCAATGCGGATCAAGCATATACTTGTAGATATCATTAATCATGTTGTCCAAACATGATTCATGCCTTCACAACCTTTACCATCAACAGTAACATATCCAAAAAATATTCTGATGCTCTGTCAGTCAGTTCTTCCTTCTGTTCTCATTGTCTTTCAGGAATCCGGTACTCAGCTATTCATATCTTTTTCTTTGTCCATCACCGGAGGCTAAATCCTTGGAATATACTACTCAAGGTAGTCCTCTTGACTTCCCCAAATCCGCACTGCACCAAGACACTTCCTCTGAGAGGTCCAGACCAATCTGTCGGACCTTGCCACATGCTCTGTTCTTGTTCACCGGACCACAACAGTTCTTCATCCTGACTTCCAGTAGAGGCACACCATGACTTGCGAATATGTGGGATGACCTTTGTTGCCATCAATGACAACAACCATGAATCCATATAGTGTCTCTTGCCAACAATCTCCCCCTTTGGCATTGATTGCAATACTTAGTGAAAAATGACTAAGTGTTTACATTATGCTCCCCCTTTGCTGATGCTCTATCTTTATATACAATTTCCAGAACTCCCCATTAGTTGGATTCCTCATTTTTCACTGCTCCTCACTCCCCCTTTGACATCAATGGCAAAGGGTAGGGTCCGCACACCAAAATTTTCAAAAATTTTCTATACATAGCCGCATATTTACATACTCACATAAACTGAAGAATGTCTGCAAAAGATGTCTTCAGTTGGATCAGTTCTATAGCCCAACTTTGCTTCATTCTATCCAAAATTGAAATGTGACCACTCAACAGAAATGCAAAAGCTTCTGCCCTCTTAAGATCTGTCGGATCATTTGTTTGGGCGGTAGTCTGAGCATCACTGATGGCCTCATGCATAGTTTCTAACTTAGGGATTATAATCCTTCTAAGTTCTCCCATCCGGTTAGTGATATTCTTCCTTTCCTTCTCAAGGTTCTTTATTGCATTTGTGATTGCAATAGTTTGACATTCTTGATTTACTATGGATGAGGAGAGAGGATCAAAACTTCGAGACAAACTTTGTAGTTTGTCCTGTTCCGCTTTTATTTTCTTATCAATTTCTACTGTTGCCTTTGACCAGGAGATACAAAATTTGTAAATATCACCGCCATCCTTAAGAGCATTTTCTAATCTCTTTATTCCAATACTCATATTTCTCCTATCATTAGAGATTAATCCTAATACTTCTAAAAATATTTTATCCAAAAATTCCTTCCGGACCTTTTCTTCAGCTGATTTTTCTAGAGAATCAAAATGTGTATCAACACTGCTGATTAAGGTTTTGAGATTACCGGAAGAGGAGGCTGTCGGATCTATCTGGATTGATGGCATAATCTTTTCAAGCACTCCGAAAGCAGCCTCTATCAACTCACAGTCTTCCATATGAGACTTTAGGAGTTTTTCATTTGCCTTAGCATTTGCAAATGAAGCTATCTTCATTGTCTGTACCGGAGAGAGAGAGTCAAAGTCGAATGGGCCTTTTAGAAGCTCCGGTTCATCAATCTCTAAAGTTTCTTGGCTTAGAAACTTTTGAACAGTTTGTGCAGTGTCTCTTGCCGGAGACAGATGTTTCTTTTCTTCTGCAGTTTTGTCCTTAGGAGTCTTATCTCCTTCCACATTCTTACCACTTACAGTTGTGGTTTTCTCTGTTGGATTTTTCTCTTTCTCTGCATCCTTGGTGCTGTCAGCCTCTTTTTCTTTTTCTGCTGCTTCTTTCTCCTGTAATTTCTCTTCTTCTTGGGATCCGGAGACTGTAGGAGAAGCCAGAGAAGAGATGTTAGTCTGTTCTAGTGGCACTTCTTCCGGAGCAGATGATTTCAAGTCCGCAGCTATTTCTGCACCTAAGTCCTCTGTAATAGGAATATTGAACCTTTTGTATGTATTCCAGAGGATCTCTTCAGTGTCCTTGGCTACTTTGTCGGTCTCACCAAGCATAAGCTGATTCATCCTTGCTTTGCTTCTGAATTCATCCTTGCAGTCCTTGAATATCATGTTCATGGTTTTGTGATCAATTGAGGGATATAGCTGAATAGCTATCTGTTCCCTAATCTCAATGTCTTTTGCCATGGCATTGTTTTTTCTTATTTCTAGTTCCATCTCTAGACTCTTTGGAATTTCAGAGATAATCTCAATAAAAGCTTTATTGTAGATGTTCAAGTACCTAATTATAGCTTCCTGCAGGATCTTTTGATCTGCCTCATTGTAGTCATCATAGAACTCAGCCACCGGTTGAAGGTTCCCATCCACAGTGACTGATTTGACTACACTGTCTAGAGACAGGGTGGGATTTTCAGCAAATTCTTCTGTCATTTCTTCCTTGTCTCAGCCTAAAGAGGGTTTACTGGATCCTTTCTTCTTCTATTTCTTTATTTCTTTCACTCCCTCATCTGACTCAGTTTCTTCTTCATCCTTTTGGCTTTGATAAGCTCTTGAGCCTTTTGTCTTAGATCTCTTACCGGATCCCTGGACTTCTGGTTTTGAGCTTTTGGTTTTGATAGGTGTAGATCCTTTTGATGATCTGGTCCGGGTTGAGGATTCCACCGGAGCACTTTTCTTGCTTTTCTTTTCTGCCTCTTTCTTTTCTTCCTCAGATTTTCTTCTCTTTTCCCGGTTGGCATCAAGTGCCTCTTTTAGGATGCCTAGGCCTTGAGCAATATGCTCTACTTCTTTTCTCACCTTCCTCTTTATCTTAGGTTCCCTGAGTTCTACATGGATCTTTACACTCAGCTCCTCAAAGGTTCCAAACCTTTCTGCCTTTAGATCTTTGGGCTGACTTAGCATGTGTTGAACATGCAGCTCCACTATCTGTTCATCCACTTCATACCCCATGGGCATGATCCAGACAGTCCTTGGCTCCACTGCCTCCATTAGGCACTGATCAGTGTCCACCATAAAGCACACTGAGTCTTTGTATTTTTCAACAAGAGACTGGGGAATTCTTTCTCTTGCTTGCATCGTGCTTTGGAAGTTTTTGAAGTATCCCCATAGGGCTGTATTTCTTGCTTTGGCATCCCCAAGCCCATGTAAATAGTCTCTTATCTGGACTGCAATAGGTTTGTCATTCTGCCATGCCCATCCACTTGATCCGGGCAGCTCATTCATGAAGTAGAAAAATAGACATAATATAAGAGTACCATACTTAAAGGAATTCTTTTTGTCCTTGATTTTCTATATATTTTCCATTAATTGGCTTAAGAGTAGTTCGCAGAGATCATATTCTGCATTCTTCCTTAGCATTTCATAGGCAGTATACACTGCAGTTCCAGATATAGAATTCTCCCTGCTGGAGTGATAGATCTTGTATCCTATTATCATGGATGCATACTTGATATTCGGATCCGAAATATCTTCAATGGTCATTGCCCTCTTATCAAATTTTGATCCGGTGGCCTCAATTACAATGTTGTTCTTGACAGATTTGAGGATAGGTATCCCTTCGGAAGAGTATAGACCAGTTACTGCCCTAATTGCCTCTTTTGTGATCTTGCAAGGTCTATCCAGCCATAGGAAGTTGTCATGCATTCTGCTCAATACATATCGGACCCATTCTTCTTCTTCAAAGCAGGGGAAATGAATGAATTGATCAAACTGTTTCTTCTGGATACCCTTGTACTCTGGTTTAAGCTCAAAAGCATTGTCTATCAGTTGTTTGTGATAGAGATCTCTCAATTTGAATTCCCTGAATTCCTCAATGGTTGCATGTATGTAAACCCTAATGTCTTCTGTGTGTAAGACTCCATGAGGAACACTGGAAAATGCTCCTAAGGGATCTACCTCCAATGACTTGTATGGATGTTTCTTAAATTCAGGTCGGGGCCTATCTGAGATTTTTACTATATTTGGAGTAGCCATTTCTTCAAAAGATTTGAAGCAAGATATCGAAAGTGGAAAATACCTTTTGTGTCTTCGGTTACACGGAGTGGCTGGATTGATTTCTGTATGTAATGACTTCGGCAGGAGATCTTCGGTGAACTTGATGAATTTTGTTGCAGAGCTCCGCTTTTCGCTTCTTCTTGGATGTGGAATGATCAAGTGATTGTTGAGAAATCCCTTATATCATTTCGCAAACCCTAATATCTGTTTGCAATAAATGCTCCACCTACATTATTCCGGTTTGCCTTATCCGGATAGCTTGGAGTATCCCGGATCAGTCCTGATCTATGAACATCATGCGGATCTTTCAATCATGAATAAATTGAGATGACACATTACAAGAGCATCCCAAACATTCTGTCCAGTCCGCAGAGTAAAATAATGTACTTCCGGATCTCTCCGGACCCTTTTGTAGTCCTCTGTCATTTCAGAGCATCTCCCGGAATAGGTCTTACTTGATCGATCACAACTTCTTTACATCTTCATGCGGACCTCTAAAATCTTGTCTGGATCATCTCAAGACTTATATCTTCAAACCCTTTACTCCGCATCTTGTGTCACATCCAGCACCACTTGATTGGCTGGGGGAACAGGATTTTCTTTGAGTCTCCCCCTGAGCCAGAGCTCACTTTTTAATTTCTGGAAGGAATATCAGCACCAGAATCTGGTGCGGATCCAGTTTCTGTATTCTCTAAACTTTTCTTTACCCAAATCTTGCTCATCTGATTCCTAACTTCATCCGCATTCATCTTTTGTTTACCCTTGTCTTGATTCTGATTATACACCGGACCTCTTTTGTCCTGATTCTTGCTTCTGCAGACTTTAGCATTATGACCGGACCTATTACAGATTTGGCAAATAACATTTCTTTGCATATTTGACTGATAACCTCTTGATCTGCATTGATTAGCCATATGACCTACTCTATTGCATGTAAAGCATCTACCATTGAATGATTTGTTTACTTGCATATTTCTACATTCATGAGACTTGTGTCCATACCTTTTGCAGTTAAAGCACTGTCCGGAGAAGGATGGATTAGTTTGATTCATTCTTTTTCTGCACTGATTAGCTTTGTGACCAAAGTGATTGCAGCTGTGGCAGTATCCATTGAAAGATGGATATCTTTGAGCATTGGGCTATCTTACCGGAGGTCTTCTAGGCCTATTCCTTGGATTTTCTGATCCAAAATTCTTTTGACCGGATCCGGAGCTTTCTCCTTTCTCATATCCCAAACCGTACTTGTCATCTGTCTTCTTTTGACTTCAAGAAGTACTTCAAGTTGGGCAGAACTTATCTTGAATTTTTCATTATATTCATTTGCTATTTGAAGATCTCTTTTGAGAGAGACAATTTGATCCTCAAGTTTTTCTTCATTATTTTTGGCATCTTCAAGATCAGATTCAAGATGTCTGATAATCCTGTCCATCTGGTGGCATTCTTCTGATTTCTCTTTAAGAGATTGTCTTAGATTGTCTTCAGCTTTTCTTTTTTCTTCAATCTCTTGAGTAAACTTTATAGTTCCTGATTCCATTTCATGTCTTAACATAATGACTTCTTTTGATAACTTTTCACATAACTTGGTTTTCTCAATCAATTCTTCATTTGTATTGCTTTCTTCAGTTTGGCTTGCCAATTGTTGGAGCAGCTCCTTTCTCTTTTTCATAGGGAGACTTAATTTGTCTTTTAGTTCTCTCATGAATTCATCAGCCTGTTTGAGTCTTTCCTTTAATTCATTGACTTCAGAATTTGACTGTTCAAGATCCTCAAGGGCAGTCTTGAGTTGCTCCCTTAAACCATATGCATCCATTTGAACTCCCAGATCTTCCTCAAGCTGTTAGGCTCTATTAGGAGGAACCTTGCTCTGATACCAATTGTTGATAACTGAGAGGGGGGGGGTGAATCAGTTATCCTAATTGTTTCTTCTTTTGAACTTTCTTATTAATCAAAGCAGCATTGAATTAAACAAACAAACATTATCATGAAATGAGAAACACATGACACAGTATTTTTGACGTGGAAACCCGGTTAAGGGAGAAAACCACGGGGTGATTAACCCAAAGATTATTCTCTGTTAGAAGAATAAGGAGTTACAAAAATGGCACTTGCCAATTAGGCTCACTGCCCGAGCACACTGCTCACAAAGAGGCCCACTGCCTACAAGGAGACACACTGTCTACAAAGAATGTTATATAATACTTGAACTGATTGGAAGCACCTACATATGCTGGGGTTCAGTTCCGATTAGGCTCAGTACACTGATCTGCTGCACTTCATCTTTCCTCTATTCTTTATTCTGCTATCTTTTCACATACCGAATCTTTCTTACTACTTCTACTCTGCTCTGTACTTATTCGCATACACCATCACATCATCACACCAACACACTTTTCACAACTAAATTCATCCTCTATATATATCTGCACAAGTAATTTCATCACCTTTCTAGTCGGCATCCGGAACAGTCTAGTTTCTTACAAACTCTGTTCTGTCGGCTGAATCCTTGCTCACCAAGCAATGCGGATCAAGCATATACTTGTAGATATCATTAATCATGTTGGCCAAACATGATTCATGCCTTCACAACCTTTACCATCAACAGTAACATATCCAGAAAATATTCTGATGCTCTGTCAGTCAGTTCTTCCTTCTGTTCTCATTGTCTTTCAGGAATCCGGTACTCAGCTATTCATATCTTTTTCTTTGTCCATCACTGGAGGCTAAATCCTTGGAATATACTACTCAAGGTAGTCCTCTTGACTTCCCCAAATCCGTACTGCACCAAGACACTTCCTCTGAGAGGTCTGGACCAATCTGTCGGACCTTGCCACATGCTCTGTTCTTGTTCACCGGACCACAATAGTTCTTCATCCTGACTTCCGGTAGAGGCACACCATGACTTGCGGATATGTGGGATGACCTTTGTTGCCATCAATGACAACAACCATGAATCCATATAGTGTCTCTTGCCAACACAAGGGTGATGGTAAGGTGAAGTTTGTGTGGACAAAAGAGGTAGACCAGAGTTTTGAAAGTCTAAAGTAGAAAGTTGCCAAGTATTTTGTCTTAGTACTTCCTGATTTCAATAAGGTTTTTACCATTGAATGTGATGCAAGTGGGCTGGCCATAGGAGCAGTGTTGACCCAAGAAGGCAGACCAGTAGCCTTTTTCAATGAGAAATTGAATGAAGCTAAGAGGAAGTACTCCTCTTATGATTTAGAATTGTATGCCTTGGTACAAGCTTTGAAAAAGTCGGTGCAGGGGCACCTAACACAAGTCATTTAAGTTCATGTTTTGTTTTAAATCATGTTGTAATAAGGTCTGTTGACATTCTTTGAATCAGCATTAGGATTTGCCACTTCTAATGCACAGGCAGATTCAGCCAACTGAATACAGGAGGTTGCGTGAGCTCCTCCCCTTCACTTCTGGTTCTGCCGCACCAAGGGGGGTATCCCTATAACTCAAGATGTAACCTTGACTAGCTCAAAGATAGAAAGATCTAACTTGACAACAACAGGCAGAATACTCTCATGTATGGACCAAGATCTGCATGATAGATCACAAGGCTGGCAACATTCTTGGACATGATGTCTGGTTGGGTATGAGAGCATGCAGGGGGTTCCTAATCCTACTCCTACAACTAACAGGTGGAAGTATGAAATGTTTTGATATGAATTTGGATGCAAATCTGGACATGGTGTATAACACAAGAACACAGCATGATTGGTGCCTATCCAGGGCTTGGAGTCGGTAGACATACACCTGTGAATGATCAGCATAAATAGCTAAAACTGGATTTCAGGGGGATACACATGATATCTGCCTTACAGATATCTCCCAATACAGAGTGTTAAGTTATCTCTACTTATGGCATCCCTACTGCAGTATACCCTTCCCAATGTTCAACCTGAAAACAGTTTAATCTACTCCTTGAGCAGAAGTTAAAAGATCAGACATTCAACATAGGAATTCTATGCTCTAGAATCTAAACATTACCCAAATATCCAGATTCAGAAGAAGAATACATGCAATACTGGAGACAGAATTAACACAACACATGCTAAGATAGCATTACTCATATAAGATCAACCATGAAATCAGTGGATTCATGCCAAATCGTACAACAGGAGATACATAAACTCACAAGTTAGACTGTACAGAGCAACCAGATCAGCTGGTTTTGGATTACAGAGCCAAAAATCCTCAACTTTCAACAACCTTGAATGAATAACACCGTCTGCATTATATAGCAGGAGGGTGTATTCAGCATTAACTACCAGGTTGACCAAAAATCCCGCCAGATACACAGTATCATAAAAATGGCGCTCAAACACATTACCAGATTGGCGCCCAAACATGAATGCAGCAGGTAGGAGAGGAGACAGGAAGACATCTCGAGCCCTGCGCCACTGTCCGCTGATGTACACCTTCAATCAGGTACCAGATCCGCCCACGCCATCGCCCATACCTCTGCAACCTTCGCCATTAATGGCGCACCAACCCGCGGCCTCGGGAAGAACATCAATTCTGCATCGCAACCATTTCCCGCCGAGATTCATCATCATGATATTTGAAAATGCAGGATATCAATTATCCCACATGCACCCCGCGGCGACTTCTTTAACACTTTATATACTAGGTCATGAGCATATATGATGTCGGTGCTTTTGCTCCTGACGACACTAGTATAAGACTTCATCATCATCATCCTCCAGCAGCATGATATCCTGTTGCTTGAAATATCACCCTGACGCCATCATCATATCGCAATATAGCCTGCATGATAATCGCCTTCATCGGCACAACCTGATCCATCGGAGGAACATCCTCCTGCTGAGCCTATACCAAAAGTCTGGCCGATGAACATACTGATGACGTCATCATCATATCCTGCTGACGTCATCATCATATCCGCCTGCTGCGCACCTCCTCATATCCGGATGACGTCATCATCATGTATGCAAATATCAGGGAATCTCCATAAGATGATCAGTGTTCGAAATATGACCCCCCCCGGACCTTGATGACGTCATCATCATATCGACATCAGGATGATATTCGGAAGATAACCGGATATTTGGAAATATCATCCTGATGCACTAATATCATGCTGCACTGTAGCTCCGCTATAAGATCAGGGCGAAATATGAATATGATGATGCTTGAAAAGATCACCCCCCACTAGATAATGCATGAAGCCAGCAGGCGGATATCTCCTTGATATCAGCATCATCATGACGCTGGAACAAACGCACACCCGGGCTCCTTCGGAAATATCATGATGCAGATAGGCAGAGAAATAGATATCATCCTGACATAAGAATGACGTCAGCATCATCAGGATGAAGAAACAACGAACAAGAAGTGATACAACATCATCAGGATTATATTGACTAAGATCATCCTGACGTTCAAATATGATGACCCCGGTGAATATCGGGTCACACTTAGAACTCTTCAGCAACATCATCAGGATGATCATAACCAAGACCACCCGATGATAAAAATATCACCCTGGCGAAATATCATGAAGGCAGAAAAATATGATGACCCTCGCAAGCAACACGGTGATAACTGGAAATATGATGATGATGACTACGACCCTTAAGAAAAAACAAGTAAGGTCGAACAACTTAGAGAATAACCCCTTCAGAATATCGGGGCAACATCATCATCATGTCTGGGCAAGGTGATAAGTGCAAGATCACCGGAGACTTTGAAAAATCACCCTCGCAAGCAGATCGGGGCGCACTGTAGCTCATCAGCAGGATCAGGATAATAACCAAACATCACCCGATATTGAAATATGATGATGACGAAGAGAAGCCGGTCGACGGAGGACATGATGACGCTGACCACCATCGAAGAAAATATGATGATGATGACCTCCTCCTCAAAGAAAAAATGATGCTGTAGCTGAGAGATACTGAGGACGTCCAACACTTAGAACATTTTTTGGATTCTTAGGGAAAGTGCCTGCATGAAAATTGCTCAAAAATTGTCAGTCAATTCAGGCACTAACAGTGGCTCTGTCTGGGGACGTGCAGGTGCAAGACTGCAGCGAGAACCCCAGATCTCTGGGATGCAGACCAGTCCCTTATCCATTGGGCACAGAGTCATGATGTTATATTGATCTGCATCACCAAACTCATTATTTTTAAACATCATTTTGGCGGCCCCGGGCAACCAAAAAGGAAGAACCATAATTTTTTCTTGTCAAATGCCTGATTCCAAACTGGAAGATCCCAATCCCAACTGAAAAGATTGGCATAATCTGCCCATAATGTCATCTGCTTAAAAAGATATTCCACCAGTTTTGAAAGCTTGCCACCATCATTTTCAGCTCTGTCATTTTGGATTTTAGAATTAGACATATAACCATACACATAATATTCTTCAACATTAGGCAACACATGTATGTTATGTCCCTCAGACAGTACATCATACTGCTCTTGGCATTCTTTATCATTTATCTGGCTGCTGCACATTATCAGGCACTCATCCAGCTGATCCAAAAATTCAAAATACTCAGAAAATATGAGACCCCTAATATCTACTGATATTGAAAACAAATCCTGATCCACACACCCAATGTTGCACATGTCTGAATCAGGTGATGATGAACATTCATTATTTACAGTTTGCAAATCAGTATCATCATCTTCAAACAAAGGGTTAATCCTGCACCAATGAAGGTCATGACTCACAACATCATATGCATCAGCAGGCTCATCATAAAGGGGATTAACATTCACTGCAAAGGCCTCTGCTTCTTCTTCATGACACTCCAATTCTTCTTCATTATCATCAGATCCAGAGTCATAAGAAGAACAAACCTGATCCATGAATTGGTCATGGATATCATTTTTATCATCTAATTGCCCCGCATACAAGATTTTTGCTGTCTCAATGTACTCTGAAGTTGAACAATCTGCATCATTTTCCAGCCCTCCAATACTTCCTGATGAAACTGATATTGATTCTTGATCCATATGATCACAACTCTGCACAACTGCTGGGCAAAAAAGGACATCCTCCTCTATGATAGAAACATCATCTACTTGGAATGATGCAAAAACTGGGACAACAGGGGTGTGAGTGCTATGACATTCATTGTCAATACCTGAACTAAATCCTTCATTAACACTGGGGGCTGCAGGACAACAAAAATTTTCAGAGAAATAACCCTTTTGTATTCCATATCTCCAATTGTTTTCAATATCAGTTGCAAACTGATGTGCCTGATGCAATGTGGTGGGCTCCTTGTCTCTTAATCTGTAACTCATTTTCTTATCAAAGGCTCCCAAATAGATAACTAAGCACAGTGCATCATTAGGTCTCATGCATTCTGGAATTCTATTCAATGCCCTCATAAATCTGAGGTTAAAGGCTGGGATCAACTCATCTTCTTTAATATGGATGTACATGAAGTCACTAATAGCTGCATATTCAGAAACTCTTTCACCATACTGTACTAGAAATGCTGATTTAAAACCATGCCAAGAGTTGACAGAGTGAGCTGGAAGGTAGGAAAACCAGTCCCTTGCATCTTCATCTAGAGATTGAACAAATAATCTCATAACCACATCCTCATGGTCAATCTCAAAGTCATCTATCACATTCATGAACTGCTGCAAGTGTCTCTCAGCTGATTCATCCTTTATACCCTTGAATTTAGGCAAAAAATTTCTGATTTTAGGTGGAAAAGCATTTGGATAGCCACAAATGCCACTAAAATTTATGGGCTTATATCTATCTATGTTGAAACTTCTTTTATTACATGGTTGGGATTGACTGTTATACATTTTTGCATTTGACACTTCACAAGGGTGCATAGGCAGATAATACATCCTTTATGTTTTTGCAACCCTCCTCTCTACTCAGATTTTATACTAACAATGACTTTAGGCACTCAAAATTCAAACTGTTTTTTCAAACTTCCCTAAAGTCCTTTAAATGAGTCTTTTGAACAACATTGCATGCCCTTTGAAATACAGGGTAGGTTCTAATAAAAGCATGCAAGCTCTGTTTTCACCAATGTTCCCTTTTAACCAGTGCTTTCTCACCAAATAGGGAATCTGTCAAATAATATGAAATACCTGGATATGTTGCAGAAGCTGCAAATTCTTCTCTGACTGATTTTGTTCTTTTATCAGGTTCTTTGATGCAGAGTCGCCACCTCCTTGAAGAGGAATGAGCTTCTAACAAGCTGAAGCTGCAAATTGATTTCTTTCTTTCTGGGTCATCCACTAGCAGAGTCACATATACAACCTTTTTTCTCTGCTGCAACAAACAGTTTCCAGGTCTAATTTTTTAATCTTGTAGACTCAAACTTTCATGGATATGACATTGATCTCCCCAGCAGATTCGCCATTCTGTTGACATTCTTTGAATCAGCATTAGGATTTGCCACTTCTAATGCACAGGCAGATTCAACCAACTGAATACAGGAGGTTGCGTGAGCTCCTCCCCTTCACTTCTGGTTCTACCGCACCAAGGGGGGTATCCCTATAACTCAAGATGTAACCTTGACTAGCTCAAAGATAGAAAGATCTAACTTGACAACAACAGGCAGAATACTCTCATGTATGGACCAAGATCTGCATGATAGATCACAAGGCTGGCAACATTCTTGGACATGATGTCTGGTTGGGTATGAGAGCATGCAGGGGGTTCCTAATCCTACTCCTACAACTAACAGGTGGAAGTATGAAATGTTTTGATATGAATTTGGATGCAAAGCTGGACATGGTGTATAACACAAGAACACAGCATGATTGGTGCCTATCCAGGGCTTGGAGTCGGTAGACATACACCTGTGAATGATCAGCATAAATAGATTAAACTGTTTTCAGGTTGAACATTGGGAAGGGTATACTGCAGTAGGGATGCCATAAGTAGAGATAACTTAACACTCTGTATTGGGAGATATCTGTAAGGCAGATATCATGTGTATCCCCCTGAAATCCAGTTTTAGTTATTTATGCTGATCATTCACAGGTGTATGTCTACCGACTCCAAGCCCTGGATAGGCACCAATCATGTTGTGTTCTTGTGTTATACACCATGTCCAGCTTTGCATCCAAATTCATATCAAAACATTTCATACTTCCACCTGTTAGTTGTAGGAGTAGGATTAGGAACCCCCTGCATGCTCTCATACCCAACCAGACATCATGTCCAAGAATGTTGCCAGCCTTGTGATCTATCATGCAGATCTTGGTCCATACATGAGAGTATTCTGCCTGTTGTTGTCAAGTTAGATCTTTCTATCTTTGAGCTAGTCAAGGTTACATCTTGAGTTATAGGGATACCCCCCTTGGTGCGGCAGAACCAGAAGTGAAGGGGAGGAGCTCACGCAACCTCCTGTATTCAGTTGGCTGAATCTGCCTGTGCATTAGAAGTGGCAAATCCTAATGCTGATTCAAAGAATGTCAACAAGGTCTATTCGACCAATGCATGTAATTTCAATTTGTAGGCCCCAAGTGTGACTTCATGAAATAAGAATTGGTTTACCTAGGCTTTGTCATCTCAAAGGGTGATTTGAAAATGGATTCTTCCAAGGTAGAGGCTATTTTGAATTGGCCTACACCTAGGACAGCAGGAGAGGTCAGAAGTTTTCATGGCTTGGCCACATTTTACAGAAAATTTATTAAGAACTACAGTGATATTTGTGCACCTATGTTAGAGACCATCAAGGGTGGCGGTAAGGTGAAGTTTGTGTGGACAAAAGTGGCAGACCAGAGTTTTGAAAGTCTGAAGTAGAAAGTTGCCAAGTATCCTGTCTTAGTACTTCCTGATTTCAATAAGGTTTTTACCATTGAATGTGATGCAAGTGGGCTGGCCATAGGAGTAGTGTTGACCCAAGAAGGCAGACCAGTAGCCTTTTTCAATGAGAAATTGAATGAAGCTAAGAGGAAGTACTCCTCTTATGATTTAGAATTGTATGCCTTGGTACAAGCTCTGAAAAAGTTGGTGCAGGGGCACCTAACACAAGTAATTTAAGTTCATGTTTTGTTTTAAATCATGTTGTAATAAGGTCTATTCGACCAATGGATGTAATTTTGATTTGTAGGCCCCAAGTGTGACTTCATGAAACAAGAATTGGTTTACCTAGGCTTTGTCATCTCAAAGGGTGATTTGAAAATGGATTCTTCCAAGGTAGAGGCTATTTTGAATTGGCCTACACCTAGGATAGCAGGAGAGGTTAGACGTTTTCATGGCTTGGCCACATTTTACAGAAAATTTATTAAGAACTACAGTGATATTTGTGCACCTATGTTGGAGACCATCAAGGGTTGCGGTAAGGTGAAGTTTGTGTGGACAAAAGAGGTAGACCAGAGTTTTGAAAGTCTGAAGTAGAAAGTTGCCAAGTATCATGTCTTAGTACTTCCTAATTTCAATAAGGTTTTAACCATTGAATGTGATGCAAGTGGGCTGGCCATAGGAGCAGTGTTGACCCAAGAAGGCAGACCAGTAGCCTTCTTCAATGAGAAATTGAATGAAGCTAAGAGGAAGTACTCCTCTTATGATTTAGAATTGTATGCCTTGGTACAAGCTTTGAAAAAGTTGGTGTAGGGGCACCTAACACAATTCATTTAAGTTCATGTTTTATTTTAAATCATGTTGTAATAAGGTCTATTCGACCAATGCATGTAATTTTGATTTGTAGGCCCCAAGTACATAGGTTGTAACTATCAAATTAAAATAAGACTGTGGGTTTTCTCCCAGACACTTAGAGATAGTTTTGCTCCCAGCCACTTGGAATCACTCTCCCAGCCGCTGGGAATAGGGTTGTAGTTCTTCTAGGTGAATCTATAAAACCCAGAGAAAGGAATAGGATCATGCATGATGATCAATATTGTAGTCAGATCGATTGAATGTAATCAAGCATTGTTAAGGAGAATCAAACTATTTATGTGTTGTCAATTCTATTTTCCATCCTCTGTAAATACGAATTGCATAATCATAGCTTTCCTTTCCTTTATGTTTTCCCATTGTTGCAGTATGTCGATTTGAAGCATTCCACTGATAAGATTTCTATCGAAATCAGTGGAATGGCTTCGTTGTAAATATATTTGTTTTTGTTTCTTGTTTGTTTCATTATTTCGGCGGTGCAGATGTTCTCGTTCGCGAGTTGCGCACAGTAGTTCGCCTAGCATTTTGTATGTGCTAGGGTTCGAAGAAGGCAGATTGTGCATAGGAGAATCAGCATAGCAAACGCTAGGCAGTTGATGGTAAATGCCTCGTCAATGAATGAAGAACAACGGAGGTTCATTGGAAGGAATGCAAATTCGTTGAAAGGTGGAAGTCAAGACTAGTGGTGAGAGGTCGCAAGAGTCTGCCAAAAGTTGAAGTCACAATTGGGTCAATGTATATCGGCATATTGGAAGGATGAACAAAGAGTTCACCATTGATACAAGTAGTGACTAAGTGTAATGGTGAATCGGTGCATGTAAACCGGCGATAACAAGTCAAGCGATCTGTATGAGTTGATCTATTGACCTGTTTGTCCACTTCTGTTGTGTGCTCTACATCATTTTGGTATTAGAGCCAACGAAAGGTCTGCAAAAGGGTTGGTGTTGTCTGTGAATGTTTATGTCAGACAGAGAAAGTGAAGGAGGGGCTAGCGATATGCCTCCAAAAGGGATGATCGCCGAAGTGGTCAAGAAAATCAAGGAGATGGAGGATATGATCAAGACTAGAGTCAAGGAAGCACTCCAGGATGAGTTGAAGACCTTAGGAAAAGGCAAGAAACTAGACGAGGAGTCTAATGGAGAAGAAGAAGATGGGGAAGAGCAAACAACCCCAGGACAGACAGATATATCTGCAGATCAAAAACAATTTTTGGAGGCCATAAAATCACTTGTTAAGGAATCGTCTAAATCAAGAATGGAGATTCTAATGTTCAGCGAAAAGATGGATGCAGAAGAAGTCATCGAATGGATCAAGGCTTTGAACAACTACTTCGAGTATAAGGAGGTATCGAAGAATAGAAGAGTCAAGTTTGCAAAGACAAAATTGAAAGGCGTTGCACTCACGTGGTGGAACTACACCTAGGGAGAAAGGGTGAAGAGTGGCAAGAGCATGATCTCATCCTAGAGTCGGATGGTAGAGAGGATCAAGGCTCAGTTCCTACTAGCAGATTATGAAGTGTAGATATACAAGAAAATGCAGAACCTCATGCAGAAGGATATGGATGTATCCACCTATAGAGAGGAATTTCATAAATTGTCCCTAAGGTGCAGACATGCTAAAGATGAGAAAGGAAGAGTTACCAGGTATATTAATGGCCTGAAGTATAGTATACAAGATGAGATTACCATCTTGACACCAGACACTATGGACAAGTGTTTCCAGGTGGCACTGAGGGTAGAAGAGAAATTGAAAAGAAAGGGAGAATAACAGAACAAAGGCAGAGGTGGAAAGAATTTTAGAGGCAAAAACAACTTTGGTGGCAAAAATCAGTTCCAAAAGAATCAAGGGGAGTCCAGTCAACAAGAACCCAATGGAGAATCTAGTTCCAGAGAGGGTTTCAGAGGAAGGAGACCCAATAGGAGAGGCAAATTTAGGGGACCAGGTAGAGGTCCTAACATCTTCACAGGAAGATGTTATAATTGTAACCAAATTGGGCACACAACAGGCAAGTGTCCAAAGAAAGCCTCAAGCTCTCATGGAGGAGAGAGAAGGAGCTAGCTGATTCAAGAAGAAGATTGTCAGTGTGAACTCACCTATGGGAAGTGCAGCTCCAGTACAAGATGGAGAAAGTCTCATGATGAGAAGAACGATGTTGAAGGTACCACAAAACAAAGAACCACCGCAAAGGAAAACACTATTTAGAACTCTGTGTAAATTTTCCGACAAGAGGTGTAAGGTAATTGTTGATTCTGGCTCCACTAAAAATTTAGTTTCAGTAGAAATGGTAGAGAAACTAAATTTGAGAAGATTACCACATGTGAGTCCATGCAAAGTATCATGGCTAAACAAAGGGCAGCAAGTCTTGATTGATGAACAAGCTTGGGTAGAATTTTAGATAGGGGAATATGAGGCTAAACTTTTGTGTGATATAATTCCCATGGATGCATGCCATTTACTGTTATGTAGACCTTGGCAATATGATGTACAAGCCCAACATGATGGTAAATCCAATTCCTTTGTGATCACTAAGAATGGTAGACAGTATAAGATGGATCCTTTACCAGAAGAAGGTGTAGACAAGAATGTAGGCTCAAGCATCATGTTAATGAGTGGGAAAGAGTTTCTCCATACTCTAAAAGAAGAGGGAACCCAGGGATATGCTCTGATTTTGAAACCTAAAGACAGTTCTGATTCATCTAAAAACAACAAGGAAAAGGTCCCTAAGGAAGTGCAGGAATTGTTAGACAAGTATAAGGGTATCATGGTGGAGGATATGCCCAATGTACTACCCCCTGTGAGAGACATAAGCCATCAGATTGACTTCATTCCAGGATCCACATTGCCAAATAAACTAGCTTATAAAATGACACCTAATCAGAATGAGGAGATTACTAAACAAGTACAAGAATTGTTGGATAAAGGCCTGGTGAGGAAAAGTCTTAGTCCATGTGTTGTACCCATAGTTTTAGCTCCCAAGAAAGATGGCAAATGGAGGTTATGTACTTATTCCAAAGCCATAAATAATATCACCATTAGGTATAGGTTTCCTATGCCCAGAATAAAGGACCTTATGGATTGTTTGGGTGGAGCTTGGTATTTTTCTAAAATTGATCTCAAGAGTGGATACAATCAGATCAGGATTAGAGAAGGGGATGAATGGAAGACAACCTTTAAGACTAATGAAGGTCTTTATGAGTGGCTAGTGATGCCATTTGGTCTATCCAATGCTCCAAGTACTTTCATGTGCCTAATGAATGAGGTATTGAAGGATTTTATTGGCAAATTTGTTGTTGTCTATCTTGACAATATTCTGGTTTTCAGCAGGACGAAAGAAGAACATTTGCAGCATTTGGAACAGGTATTGAAGAAGATGCATGAGGAGAAATTGATGATTAATATGGAGAAGAGTATCTTCATGAAGGAAGAAATCACATACCTTGGATTTGTTATATCCTAGGGCAGTTGGAAAATGGATCTAGAGAAGGTAAATGCTATTCTATCTTGGCCAGCACCTACAACAATAAGTGATGTGAGAAGTTTTCATGGGTTAGCAACATTTTATAGGAAATTCATAAGAGTCAGTCCTGTTTGTGCACCCATTTTGGATACCATAAAAGGAGGACAGAAATGTAAGTTTGTTTGGAATAGAGCAGCAGATGACTCTTTTGAGATTCTCAAACAGAAAATAGCAAAGAAACCCATTTTGGTTTTGCCTGATTTTAATAAGTTGTTTACTGTGGAATGTGATGCCAGTAACCTTGCCATTGGTGTTGTCTTGAGTCAGGAAGGCAGACCTGTTGCTTTCTTTAGTGAAAAGATAAATGATGCTAAAAGGAAGTATTCCACATATGATCTAGAATTGTATGCAATGGTTCAAGCATTGAAAAAATGGAGACATTATCTCTTGCGCAAGGAATTCATTGTTTATACTGACAACCATGCTTTGAGTTTTCTGAATTTGTAGGAGAAGCTAAATCACAGGCATATGAAGTGGGTTGAACAACTTCACGTGTATACTTTTTCCATTAAACATAAGAAGGGACAAGCCAACAAAGTGGCAGATGCTTTGAATAGACGAGTGTGCACTATACAGGAAATCTAGTTGCAAAGTGTGGGAGTGGATTCTCTCAAGAATATGTACCAAGATGATGAGGACTTCAAGGAGATATATGCAGTTTGTTCACAATTTTCAAATTCCTATCATTCTAATTTTTCAAAATATTTGTTACAGCAAGGGCTACTGTTCAAAGGCAGCCAGTTGTGTGTGCCTAGGTGTTCCATGAGGGAGAACATCATAAAAGAGAAACATAACGGTAGTCTTGGAGGTCATTTTGGATTGGACAAGACATTGGAACAAGTGAGAAGGATTTACTTTTGGCCTAGGATGCAAACTGATGTTAGAAAATTTGTGGAAACTTGTAGCATTTGTCAGAGGGAAAAAGGAACTTCATCTAATGCGGGCCTCTATCAACCACTTCCAATTCTGCAAAGGCCATGGCAGTGCATCAGTATGGATTTTGTTTTGGGTCTTCCATAGACTCAAAGAGGATTTGACAGTGTGTTTGTGGTTGTTGACAGGTTTAGTAAAATGGCTCACTCTGTGCCATGTAAATGTACTAATGATGCTTCACATATTGTTGGACTGTTCTTCAAAGAAATAGTTTGAATTCATGGTTTGCCACTGAATATTGCCAATGACAAAGATCCCAAGTTTGTGGGACATTTTTGGCACACGTTATGGAAGAAATTGGGCACCCAATTATCTTTCACGTCAGCATATCACCCTCAGACAGATGGACAAACTGAGGTGGTGAACATATCATTGGGTAATCTTTTGAGATGTTTGACTAAATAGTATGGAGAAGCATAGGATATGATCATCCCACAAGAAGAATTTGCATATAATGATTCTGTCAATAGGAGTACAGGAAAGAGCCCTTTTGAAGTTGTATATGGGATTCATCCAAGCGGAATCTTGGAGCTCAGGGATCTCTAGAACATGGAGAAAAGGAGTGCACAAGGAGAAGATTTTGTAGTTAGCATGAAGGATATCCACGATGCTGTAAGGGACACTATCCAGAAGAACACAGGGAAATACAAAGAGAGAGCTGATCAGAGGAAGAGGGACGTACAGTACAAGGTCAGAGATTTGGTGATGGCTTATCTAAAGAAGGAAAGACTTCCTAAGGGGCAACCAACGAAGCTTCTTATGAAGAAGATATGTCCATGCAAGGTTGTACACAAATTTTGGCCTAATGCATATGAAATTGAACTTCCTCCAGGTTTAGCAATATCACCCATTTTCAATGTGGCAGATTTGTTTCCATTCAACGGAGCCAATATAGTAGAGACAGGAGCAGAAGATGCAAAATAGATTTCTAATCTTCCACCGAGTCAGTCAGTTTAGTTGGACTATATTCTGGACACAAAGGTTCAGAAGACGACTAGACACAAAACCTACAAGTAGTATCTGGTCAAGTGGCATGGTTTACCTGATGAGGATGCAACCTGGATGAGTGAGGAAGACATCATCAAGCATGGGGTTAATATTTCAGACTTGGTTTCTCAAGGGATTTGAGTTCTTTTAAACCCTGGGAGTATGGTGCAGGGGCACCTAACACAAGTCATTTAAGTTCATGTTTTGTTTTAAATCATGTTGTAATAAGGTCTATTCAATCAATGCATGTAATTTCAATTTGTAGGCCCCAAGTACTTAGGTTGTAATTGTCAAATTAAAATAAGATAGTGGGTTTTCTCCCAGCCGCTTGGAGATAGTTAGTTTTGCTCCCAGCCGCTTGGAATCGCTCTCCCAGCCGCTGGGAATAGGGTTGTAGTTCTTTTGGGCGAATCTATAAAACCCAGAGAAAGGAACAGGATCATGCATGATGATCAATATTGTAGTCAGATCGATTGAATGTAATCAAGCATTGTTAAGGAGAATCAAACTATTTCTATGTTGTCAATTCTATTTTCCATCCTCTATAAATACGAATTGCATAATCATAGCTTTCCTTTCCTTTATGTTTTCCCATTTTTGCAGTATGTCGATTTGAAACATTCCACTGATAAGATTTTTGTCGAAATCAGTGGAATGGCTTCGCTATATATATATTTGTTTTTGTTTCCTGTTTGTTTTATTGTTTCGATAGCGCAGATGTTCTAATTCGCGGGTCACGCACAGTAGTTCGCCTAGCATTTTATATGTGCTAGGGTTCAAAGAAGGTAGACTGTGCATAGGAGAATCGGTGTAGCAAACCCTAGGCGGTTGATGGTAAATGCCTCGTTAGTGAACGAAGAACAACGGAGGTTCATTGGAAGGAATGCAAGTTCGCCAAAAGGTGGAAGTCAAGATTGGTGGTGAGAGGTCGCAGGAGTCCGCCAAAAGTTGAAGTCACAATGGGGTCAATGTATATCGGCATATTGGAAGGATGAACAAAGAATTCACTGTTGATACAAACAATGACCGAGTGTAAAGGTGAATCGGTGCATGTAAACTGGTGATAACAAGTCAAGCAATGTGTATGAGTTGATCTGTTGACCTGTTTGTCTACTTCTGCTATGCGCTCTGCATCAAAAGTGGAGGCATTATTTGCTTCCCAAAGAATTCATTGTGTACACTGACAATCATGCTCTCAGTTTTTTGAATGGATAGGAAAAGCTCAGCCATAGACACGTGAAGTGGGTGGAAAGTCTTCAAGTATACACCTTCACCATTAAGCATAAGAAAGGGATAACCAACAAGGTTGTGGATGCTCTAAGTAGGAGGGTGTTCATAGTGCAAGAAGTGCAGTTGCAAAGCATGGGTGTTGAAGCACTCAAAGGATTGCATGAAGAGGACCAAGATTTCAAGGAGATTTACAATGTATGCAGTGAGTTTGCCAATGCTTTCCATAGTGAATTTTCAGATTATACATTGCAGGATGGACTTTTGTTTCAAGGGATTCAACTATGTGTCCCTAAGTGTTCAATGAGGGATAATATAGTGAAGGAAAAATACATTGGTGGTTTAGGAGGACATTTTGGACTCAATAAGACTTTAGATCTGGTAAGAAGATTTTACTTTTGGCCAAAGATGCAATCTGATATCAGAAGGTTTGTTGAGAGTTGCATGGTATGTAAGAGAGCAAAGGGGGTCTCAACCAATGCAGGACTGTACCAACCTTTGCCCATACCAAACAGACCTTGGGAAAGTTTGAGTATGGATTTTGTGATGGGATTGCCCAAGACAAGGACATGTTTTGGCAGTGTGTTTGTTGTGGTAGATAGATTCAACAAAATGGCACACTTTATTCCTTGTAAAACCACCAATGATGCTAGCTACATTGAAGGTTTGTTCTTTAAAGACATTGTCAGGATTCATGGATTGTCTTTGAGCATTGTGTCTGATAGGGACAACAAATTTGTGGGACATTTTTGGAGAACCTTGTGGAAAAGTTTGGGTACAAACTTGTCTTTTAGCTCAGCCTACCATCCTTAGACTGATGGCCAAACTAAGGTTGTGAATAGGTCATTAGGCAATCTGCTGAGATGTTTGACAAGAGAACATGGCAGTAGTTGGGATGTGGTACTCCCACAAGCAGAGTATGCCTATAATAATTCTACAAACAGAAGCATGGGTTTAAGTCCTTTTGAAATTGTATATGGTAGTCATCCTTGGGGAGTTTTTGAATTGAGAGATGTTCAGGGTTTGGAGAAGAGGAGTGGACATGCTGATACATTTGCAGAGGCTATGAAGGAGATTCATCAACAAGTCAGGGATACTCTACACAAGACTAGTCAGAAAATCAAGGCTCGAGTGGATCAAAGGAGGAGGGATGTGTAGTACCAAATAGGAGATATGGTCATGGTTCATCTCAACAAGAGCAAACTGCCCAGGGGAAGCCACAACAAGTTGATGATGAGGAAAATTGGACCTTGTAAGATTTTAGAGAAATATGGTCCTAATGCTTACAAAATTGAACTCCCTGATGATATTGTTATTTCACCTATATTCAATGTTGCTGATCTAACATTATATAGGAGTCCTGATATAGGAGAAGGTATAGCAAATTCTATCCAAGACAATGCAGAGTGGGTGTAGCATTTACCACCTAAGGAACCACCTAAGATGTGTTGATGTTTGTTTTTGGACAAGTCAACATTTAGAGTGAAATACAAAGTATCTGACTCCCTCTTGAGCAAAGCCTCTCGAATGCTAAACAAAGTGATCAAACAAGATGACTCCAAGGTTCCTTTTTTATGATTTTGTAAGAGATAGCTCAGTGACTAAGTATGATTATGCTGGTAAACACAAAGGGACTTACATTAGATCCTTCTTCTTTCATTCAGCTTATCTGTCCTTCAGTGTGGATGACATGTATACAATGTCTCAATGATAAAAAGAAAAAAAAAATAAAGGTTTAGAGACTAATCTATCTAAGGTCAATGAAGTAATGATGATATATTGAACAGACAAACTCCTCGATAACCTAACTTCACTTTGCCAAGGATGCCTACAACTACATGAAGTTGGTGCAATCTCCTAAGGTTACGCGAAAGGTTTTCAAATCATGAAGGTTCATATGAACACCCATTAGATGGCGCAGCTCAAACAGGCATCCACAATCGAACTTAAACAGATAAGGCTCAGACTAGCTTTACACAACATTTCACCAGCGATGAATGTTAAAAGCATGAGCTAGGAGTTGATCAAGTATCCAACACAAACATGCATTACAACAAAGAGCTGCTAATCTACTTTATTTTCTAATTTGAAACATCTCTCCATTTCATCAAAGTACAAGAAACCATGAGATTCCACAAGACAACACTCGAACACCAAATAACTTCCAATGTCTTTTTGCATTAACCTTGAGAAATATTTACAACAATCTCTAGTCCTCTCAGAAAGTTTCAAGAGTTTCTCCTATTCTACTCCTACTAGCCTACAAACTGAACTACTCAATTACAAATGAGGCAACAAGGCCTTTATATAGTGCTCCAAAATACATTGAATGGCTAAGATCAATTTGATAGCCAAGGGTCTAGATCATGCCACCTCAGAGGTAGTTACAACAATTTGCTATTTTTAGCACAAAAGAGAGAGGCAGTGAAGGCACATTTTCCAATGTGATAAGGTAAGGCGAAAGCATTTAAAACATCTTTCACATAGGTATCCCTTTGACTTCTTTTATTAAATGATACATTTAATGCATTAAAAATGATACGGCTAATCAAAATTGAATGATGTGTACTTGCCAACTAGATGCCACTTCAGCATACTTTGAAAATTGTATCAACTTGTAATGATATATTCAATGCGATTGCTTGAACTTGTATGTTTAGGAATACATCTTGTAGATCTTGCCTTGTTTTTTCTTCATATAGACTGGATGTATGATACTTGTTGCTTCACTTGATTAACACTATGATTCCTTCTTCTCTGCAGGTAAGTTGATCATCTTCTAGTAGGATACATGATGATCTTGTCTAAATGATCCTTCTTGAAGAATGATGTAGTAGATGCTTCCTGTCCTCTTCATATGTAGAGTAGATGATGAAGCTTGCTTCATGAATCAGAGTATGAGATCTCTCTTGGACTTGAAAGTTATAAAGACTTGAAGCTTAGATGAGTGAATGACTTGTCTTTGAACATGATGCCACTTGATGAAATGCTTAAGTAGATTGATGAAGAAACCAGCTGATACTTGAAGTGATGTAGATCTCTTGAAATGATGCTTCCTAGAAGATGATCTTGAATGAAGTAGAATATATGAAATGCTCCAACTTGATAACACCTTCCTTATGGTGGAGCAACGACAATTGGTTGACTTCACTCCTAGCATGAAGGTGCTTCCAACACTTTAGCTTCTCTACTCATCATTCACACTTCTACAACATAGAGGAAGAAACAACATCAATCCTTCAGCTTTATAACATAAATACATAAGAATCATTTGCTTAAGCTCTAAAGAAAATCAAAACGTGAAAGCAAAATAGAACGTAGAACATTGAATGGAGTCTTTAAATCTAGCTTCAAACCCTTAAACTCCTCCTTCTTGATACAGCAGATATGGATATCTTGAAGCAGCAGATTGAAGTTTGAATTTCTTCTTGAAATCCTCACAAAAACTTACTTTAAGTCAACTTCTTCCAACTTGGATATGCTGAAAAGGTGTATGAGATCAGGAATTCATCTTTTCCTTGAAAAACTAAACTTTTCCTTTACTTTTGGCGCATTAGATTACAATTTTGAATACCCCTCAATCAAGTCTTCATGCTCTTCATCACCCTTGATGCATTGGATCATGTTTTTGATATCTCCTTGAAATGCTTTCAACAACCTTAAATCTGACTTCATCCAAAAGGCCTATCAGTCCTTTTGATCTAGGCGCAGCAGATGGATAGTTTTAGATCTTCTTACTGTTTCATGAAATTTGAACCTTGATACTTGTATTCTACCTCTCCCATCTTTAAGGAATTGAGTTCTCCTTGAAAGTCTCTTGAATTTACCTTTAAAACTAACTCTTTCTCTTTTGGCGTAGCAGTTTGAAGGTTTAAAGTCTTCTTCTCATCACTTACAAACTTGAATTCTTCTCCTCCTTCAGGCGTATTGGATCGAGATTTCAAGTTCTTCTTGAAATACATGCCTTGGATCAAACTTTTATATCCTCTAAGGGCTGGCGCATCAGTTGAGGGTTATGAATTCTTCTTATTTGGCATCAAAAATTGTAAACTAGACCACCTTCCACTAGTGGCGCATTAGTTCAAAGGTTTGATTTCCTCTAGATGTTTGCTTTAAAGCTTGTCAAAACTCCAACATAGCCTGTTCAGTTTGGTGTAGCAGATAGAGGGTTTGTGATCTTCTTCTTGTTGCAAGTATGAGGTGAGCCAGTGTTGTCATTGATGTCAACATACTCATATTGCATTGACAAGAAGGATTTGATGAGCTGTGTGCTGAGGATATTGAGAAAATTAGCCTCAGTCAGGAACAGTGAAGAACAGTGATGAGAAGAAGGCAAATGTACTGTATAGGATGAGAACCGGAGGATGCGGATTAAAGGGTTAGTAGATATGAGTCTTGAGATGCTTCAGTTAAGATTTCAGAGGTCCGCATGAAGATCTGAAGGAGTTGTGGCTGTCGATATAGAACCGGTTCCGGCAAGTATCCAGAGGTGACAGAGGATCACAAAAAGGTCCGGTGAGGTCCGGAATTGTATTATCCTAATCTGCGGATTGGACAGAGTGTTTGGGATGTCCTTGTGATGTGTCATCCTGATTTGTGTATGATTTGGAGGTCCGGAAGTACCTCTTGCATTATGACAGTGGCGACAGACTGTGTTCTTGAAGTTCCGGATGAGGAAGACAAGAGATCCCAGTAAGTAGAGGAAGTGCGGATGTATCCGGACATTCAGACAGGCTTGTGAAGGTTCTTGGATCATGTTTAGGTTGTGTTGTTGGTCCGCATTGATGGTAGAGCCCGGAAGTGAAGTTATTCTTCCGGATGAAGTTCTTGCTCTGTTTAGCCGACCGGATGAGTTGTTCATCCTGCGAATGTTCTTGTGATGGCCGACCGGATGTGTTATTCATCTTGCGGATACTCTTATGGTTGTTTGCCGACTTAGATGCTTGTTCCTAAGTCGATGTCTTGTATAAATAACGGTTTGTGAGTTCATTTCAAAGCGTGGTGTGTGGATGAGTGTGGCATAGCGAAGAAACGTGCGAAAGGCAGAGCAGAGATTTTTGGGCTAAATTGGAACTGATCCGGACATGGTAGAGATGTCATTCTCCAGTTCAAGACTGTGATTTTTATCACTTTGTAGACAGTGTGTCTCCTTGTAGGCAGTGGGCCTCTTTGTGAGCAGTGTGCTCGGGCAGTGAGCCCTTATTGGCATGTGCCATTCATTTTTCTTTATTCTTCTAACAGAGAATAATTCTTGGGTTAATCACCCCGTGGTTTTTCCCTTAACCGGGTTTTCCACGTCAAAATCTTGGTGTTCAATGTGTTGATGCTTATCTGCTCTTGTGTTTATGTATTATGCTTCCATGGATGATTATTTGATATGCTGCTAACTAACAACAAAGAATCAAGTGTTTGAAAGAACAAGAAGTTTTATACAACTGATTCACCCCCCCCTCTCAGTTGTATGCCCTAGATCCAACAATTGGTATCAGAGCCAAGTTCCTCTGATAGGAGCTTAACCGCTTGAGGAGATCCAGGATGTCGTCATACAAGAAGGATAGTCCGAAGTTCGATGGAACCAACTTCACTCTCTGGAAAGGTCGCATGTCACTTGGAATGTATGGGAAAAGCATACTTGGCTATGGTTTCAAAACCATATGTACCTCCACAAGGTGGTCCGACAACTCTGAATGAAATCACAGAAGCTGAAAACAATCTGCGGACCAAGGAAGCTCTTCTAAGCGCATTGAATGACTCAGATCTCTCGAATGTTATTGACCTACCAACTGCATATGAGATCCTGACTAAACTGGAACTTCTGTATGAAGGGGATGAGTTTGTCAAAAGTGCAAGGTTACAAAGCCTGAAAGGGAAATTTGAAAGATTGAAAATGAGAGATGATGAAAACATCACTACCTTCATGCCAAGAGTAAATGAGCTGGTATGTGGAATCAGAAATGCTGGTGGAACTTTAGATGAAAATGAGATTGTCTACAAAATCCTAAGATCCCTTCCTGCTGCCTACAAAATCAAAGTTGCTGCCATTGATGAATTCAGAGCCCACACAACTGTCACAAGAGAACAACTGGCTGGCAAACTAGCTGCATTTGAAATGACTGAGTTTGGAGATGATCCTCCCAAGACTGAATCTGCTTTCAAAGCCAGTGCCTATGTGAAAGGCAAACAGAGATTTGATCCGGGTGAAAACTCATCAAGGAAAATGTCATGGTATGATCAAGCAAGAAGAGACATGGAAGAAGAAGAAGCAGAAACAGCTCAACTTGAAGCCCTCATTGCAAAGAGACTGCCAAGAGGATCCGGTAAGTATGAAGGAAAACTACCCTTTAAGTGTTTCAACTGCAATAAGATTCGTCATTTTGCCTCAAGATGTCCGGAGAGATCTGCAAGATCTAATACTCACAGACAAAGGTTTCAAAAGAATTGCTATTATGTTCATGAAGAAGATGACAATGAAGGAGTAACAGATGATGAATCAGAACTAGGAAGCAAATCCGGAAATGAGTGGGTGTTTATAGCCATCAAGGAAGAAGATTCAATACTCTCTGAATCTGTCAATCACAAAGTTGTTGAAAAAGCCTTGGCTGCTCAAGTGGAAGAAAAGGATGATTGGGTTATTGACAGTGGATGTTCTCACCATATGACTGGTGACAAGAATAAGTTCTTAGATTTGGAAAGATATGAAGGAGGAATGGTAAAGTTTGGTGACAATTCTGCTGGCAGAATCAGAGGTAGGGGAACTATTTCCTTTGATGGTAAGAGCAAAACAGGAAATGTACTGTATGTTGAAGGATTGAAGCACAATCTTCTCAGTGTTGGTCAGTTAGTGGACAAAGGCTATGATCTCCGGTTCAAGAATGGAAAATGCAGAATCTTTACAAGCTCCGGAACTGAAATTGCATCCGGTACTCAGACAAAAGGTAATATCTTTCATCTGGTTGGTTCAAATAAAAGTTGTTTGTTTGTCCAAATTGATCAGAGTTGGTTATGGCATAGAAGAATGTGTCATGTAAATTTTGATAACATCATCAAGATAAGCAATACTCAGGCTGTGAGAGATCTTCCAAAATTGATGAAACCTACAAATAGTGTGTGTAAAGAATGTCAGTTAGGTAAACAAAGCAGAGTCTCTTTCAAAAGCAAAGATCAGTCTTCTACCGGATTGTTGGAATTAGTACATACTGATCTATGTGGTCCGACAAGAATCAAGAGTCTGCAGGGTGATAGATATTTCATGTTGTTAATTGATGATCATTCCCGGATGATGTGGGTTACCTTTCTAAAAGAAAAATCAGAAGCTTTTGAGAAGTTCAAAATCTTCAAAGCTATGGTGGAGAATCAAACCAGATTGAAACTAAAGTGTCTAAGGTCTGATAGAGGTGGTGAATTTACATCTGGTGAATTCATTGACTTTTGTAAGAAACAGGGTATAAGGAGACAGTTGTCTGCTCCTAAGACTCCACAGCAGAATGGAGTAGTTGAGAGAAAGAACCGGACCATCCAGGAAGCTGCTAGGACAATGATGTTGGAAGCAAATGTTCCTCAAATGTTTTGGAAAGAAGCTATCAGCACCGCAGTCTACACTCTAAATCAAGTTCAAATCAGAAACAACATCGGTAAGACCCCCTATGAACTTTGGTTTGGCATCACTCCTACTGTGAAATATTTCAGAGTATTTGGTAGCAAGTGTTATATTAAAAGAGATGAAGATCTAGGAAAGTTTGATGCTAGAAGTGATGAGGGAATTTTCTTGGGCTACTCCACTCAAAGCAAAGCATACCGGTGCTACAATAAGAGATTGAGGAAGATGATAGAAAGCACCAATGTGAAAGTTGATGAAGGAATTGAGAAACCTTCAAGATTTTATGAGCTTGATGAAGATGACCAAGACAGTGTTCAAGGAACTCAATCCTCTCCGGTGAGACAGAGTCAGCCTGATCCGGTAAATCAGGAAGAAGAGATAGGTTTGAATGAGCCTGATCAAGAAACAGCAGTGCTGGATACTCCCAAAATTCCAAGGTATGTAAGACTGAACCACTCTGAAGATCAGATCATAGGTGACAGAAGCAAAGGTGTACAAACTAGAAGGAATATTGCTCAAAATCAGGATGAATGCTGTCTGATTTCAAAAATTGAACCTAAAACAATAAATGAAGCCTGCAATGATGAAAACTGGACCAAAGCAATGGAAGATGAATTGATGCAAATTGAGAAAAATCATACTTGGGATCTTGTTCCCAGACCTAGAGACAGGAATGTAATTGGAACCAAGTGGGTCTTCTAGAACAAACTAAATGAAGCTGGTGAAGTAATCAGAAACAAAGCTAGATTGGTCTGCAAAGGCTACTCTCAAATAGAAGGAATTGACTTTGAAGAGACTTTTGCTCCGGTGGCAAGAATTGAAGCAGTCAGATTACTTCTTGCATTTGCTGCCTTCAAAGACTTCAAGGTATATCAGATGGATGTCAAGTCTGCCTTCCTAAATGGTGATCTAGAAGAAGAAGTCTACATTGAACAACCGGATGGATTTCAATTGTCTGATAATAATGATATGGTCTGCAAGTTGAAGAAAGCTTTGTATGGATTGAAGCAAGCCCCAAGAGCATGGTATGAAAGGTTGGATAAGCATCTTGTACAGATTGGATTCAACAAAGGTACTGCTGACAGTAACTTATATTTCAAAATTGATCATGAAAACATTCTGATTGTTGAAGTGTTTGTGGATGATATCATTTTTGGAGGAAGAGATAGTATGTGCAAAACTTTTGCAAATCAGATGAAAAGTGAGTTTGAAATGTCTATGCTTGGTGAAATGAATTTCTTCTTGGGTCTGCAAATTACTCAAACAAAAGAAGGGATCTTCATTTCTCAGACCAAATATGTGAAAGAATTGTTAAGGAAATTTGGTATGGAAGACTCAAAGCCAATGAACACTCCTATGGCAACCGGATGTAAGTTAAGCAAAGATGATGATTCTCCAAAGGCAGATCAGACAAAGTATAGATCAATGATTGGTGGATTGTTGTATCTCACTCAAACTAGACCAGATATAATGCAGGCTGTTGGTCTTGTGGCAAGATTCCAGGCTGATCCTAGAGAATCTCATGTTATGGCAATCAAAAGAATTTTTAGGTACTTGAAAGGAACAGTTGAGTATGGTCTATGGTACCCTAGAGATCCAGATTTCTCTCTTCATGCTTACACAGATGCAGATTGGGCAGGAGATGTGGATGACCGGAAAAGCACTAGTGGTGGAGCATTCTTTTTGGGGAAGAGATTGGTTTCTTGGCTAAGCAAGAAACAAGATGCAATATCTCTATCTACAACTGAAGCAGAATACATTGCAGCAGCAGGTAGTTGCACTCAAATCTTATGGATGAAGCAGATGCTAAGAGACATCAAAGTTGAATATGAGGAGCCTATCACAATTTTCTGTGATAATTCAAGTGCAATTAATATTTCCAAGAATCCGGTATTGCATTCTAAGACTAAGCACATATCTATCAAATTTCACTTTTTGAGAGAACAAGTAAACAAGGAAGAAGTCAGATTGGAGTATGTTCCCTCCAAGGATCAGATTGCAGATATCTTTACAAAACCTCTTCCCAAGGACTCTTTTGAATATCTCCGGGAGAAGTTAGGGGTCATGGCCCCTCCGGTGATGAACTAAGATGCACTGATGTGCATCAGTCCGGTGGCTATCACAGTCATATCTTGTGATTCGGACTAATGGGGAGCTGCAACTAAGGGGGAGCAGCTGGTATGATTCTGATATATGAGAATTGCAAGTATGAGCCCTTTGCCATTGATGTCAAAGGGGGAGAGAAGACATGTGAAAAACAAGTGGTTGATGATCAAAGGGGGAGCAGTAAAGGAAGAGAAGACATATGAAAAGTTGAAGTTCTTGTCTTAATGGTTTTTCACATCATATGTTGCCATCAATGACAAAGGGGGAGATTGTTGCAAGTATGAGGTGAGCCAGTGTTGTCATTGATGTCAACATACTCATATTGCATTGACAAGAAGGATTTGATGAGCTGTGTGCTGAGGATATTGAGAAAATTAGCCTCAGTCAGGAACAGTGAAGAACAGTGATGAGAAGAAGGCAAATGTACTGTATAGGATGAGAACCGGAGGATGCGGATTAAAGGGTTAGTAGATATGAGTCTTGAGATGCTTCAGTTAAGATTTCAGAGGTCCGCATGAAGATCTGAAGGAGTTGTGGCTGTCAGTATAGAACCGGTTCCGGCAAGTATCCAGAGGTGACAGAGGATCACAAAAAGGTCCGGTGAGGTCCGAAATTGTATTATCCTAATCTGCGGATTGGACGGAGTGTTTGGGATGTCCTTGTGATGTGTCATCCTGATTTGTGTATGATTTGGAGGTCCGGAAGTACCTCTTGCATTATGACAGTGGCGACAGACTGTGTTCTTGAAGTTCCGGATGAGGAAGACAAGAGATCCCAGTAAGTAGAGGAAGTGCGGATGTATCCGGACATTCAGACAGGCTTGTGAAGGTTCTTGGATCATGTTTAGGTTGTGTTGTTGGTCCGCATTGATGGTAGAGCCCGGAAGTGAAGTTATTCTTCCGGATGAAGTTCTTGCTCTGTTTAGCCGACCGGATGAGTTGTTCATCCTGTGAATGTTCTTGTGATGGCCGACCGGATGTGTTATTCATCTTGCGGATACTCTTATGGTTGTTTGCCGACTTAGATGCTTGTTTCTAAGTCGATGTCTTGTATAAATAACGGTTTGTGAGTTCATTTCAAAGCGTGGTGTGTGGATGAGTGTGGCATAGCGAAGAAACGTGCGAAAGGCAGAGCAGAGATTTTTGGGCTTAATTGGAACTGATCCGGACATGGTAGAGATGTCATTCTCCAGTTCAAGACTGTAATTTTTATCACTTTGTAGACAGTGTGTCTCCTTGTAGGCAGTGGGCCTCTTTGTGAGCAGTGTGCTCGGGCAGTGAGCCCTTATTGGCATGTGCCATTCATTTTTCTTTATTCTTCTAACAGAGAATAATTCTTGGGTTAATCACCCCGTGGTTTTTCCCTTAACCGGGTTTTCCACGTCAAAATCTTGGTGTTCAATGTGTTGATGCTTATCTGCTCTTGTGTTTATGTATTATGCTTCCATGGATGATTATTTGATATGCTGCTAACTAACAACAAAGAATCAAGTGTTTGAAAGAACAAGAAGTTTTATACAACTGATTCACCCCCCCCCCCCCCTCTCAGTTGTATGCCCTAGATCCAACACTTCTTGGACTAGCGCATTAGATTAGGATCAAGAGATCTTCCTTCTACATGTGGTGGATTAGATAAGGATTTTGAAATCCTCCTTCATCTCCCCTTTTGGCGCATTGGTTGAGCTTCTTAAGATCCTCTAAAAAACCTTAATGTAAAAAACTCCTCCTCCACCTTAGGTTGCATTGGTTGAAGAATTAAAAATCCTCTTGATTTTCGCATTAGATAAGGATTTGAAATCCTCTGGAAACATCAAAAACTTACACCTTGACACTTAGAATTTTTCCTTTCCCCTTGGTGCATTAGATAGGTGTTTGGAGATCCTCTTAGAAGTGGCGCTTTAGACAGCTCTTTCAAAATCTTTTAGAACTTGCGGAATGGATCAAGGTTTTAAAATCTCCTAGCATTGGCGCACTTGATCTATTTTTTGGAATCCCCACCTTCTCCCTTCATTAGCGCATTGGTTGAAGAGTTGACAATCTTCTAGATATTGGCGCATTTGATCAAGGTTGTGAATTCTTCTTGAAATTTGTGCATTAGATAGGCCTTTCAAAATCCTCTACAATATGGCGCAATGGATGGAGGTTTCGAAATCCTCTTGTATTGAGTGCATTGGTTGGAGGGTTCGGAATCCTCTTCTATTCTCTATCCTTGGGCGCATTTGTTCAAGCGCAAGGGATAATCAACTTGAAATCCTCTTGAAAGCAGCGTGATTTATGAAGATTTTGCGCCAAAATTTTGCGCCACCTTAATATGCCGTCGCACTGGATCAACTTTTTGAATCCTCTGGAGTAGTTGGTCATTTTCAGGGTTCGTGAGTATAAAGGTATATTGAAAAATATATTGAAAAATATATTGAATTTCTTATACTTTAAATATTTTTCAATATACCTTTCAGGATGTTTGAGATAGGTCTTGAATCCACCGGATTTAACATGCAGATTATAGAATTTGGAGGATTCACCAGATTTCAGACTTAGTGAATTTTTCAGGATTTCAGGGTTTCAGGCTATCAGACTTATAGTTTTCAGGATCTCAAACATACATCAGGATTGGTCTCAATATTCATTACTTGAATGGAATTTGATCAAGAGTCTTCATCACTGCAAGTTCATCCTCCAGATAAGACCTCCAGTTATAAAGTAAAATCTTCTAGGAGAAAGACTTCTAGTTGGATTGGTAGAAGAAATGGACCTTAGACATCATCTAGAACGTCATGCAAAGCATCGGAGCTCAAAAAAAAAGGGGGTCCCCATTTGCAATGGGGCGATGTGTGATTTGGTCACAACAAGATGGAGTGCATCTTGGATAGCAGGATAGCCAAGAAGATAAGAAATCAGACCTATTTTGAGCACTTGGTTAAATGGCAAGGACTTCTTGATTCAGAAGCCACATGGATGTTGGAAGAAGACATCAAAAAGCGGGGTGATGATTTGCAGCAGTTAGTCTCTAAGAGGACTTGAGACAAATTTCACCCAAGGAGTATGGTGTAGGAGCACCTAGAAAATCATATTTTGTGTTGTAATAAGGTCTATTTGACCAATGCATGTCATTTTAGTTTGTATCTAGGTTCTTCAAGACCTAGAACCAATTTTGTAAGTCCCAAGTGACTTAGGACACATTTGTCATATTGTAATCACATAGTGCCAAATAGGGCAGTAGGACAGTTTGAAGCCATTTTGGATTGGTTGGTCTCTCAACTGTTTGCATCGGTTGGTTTTCCAACTACTGGCAGGTTGAGTTAATAACAACTAGAAGGAACTATCGAAGGAGAGGAAGGAGAAGTGTGTGAATGTGAGTGTGTATTGTTCCAAGGAGAAATAAAACTATTCTGTTCCGTCAATTTGATTTCCGTTCCCTGTAACTGCAATTTGTATAACTGTAGATTCCTATCCTTTCTGTGCTTTCCATTGTTGTAGTATGTCGTTGTGAAGTATTCCACTGGTACGATTTCTGTTGAAATCAGTGGAATGGCTTCATTGTAAAAGTATTTGTTTTTGTTTTTTGTTTTGTTTTTGTGTTCAACGGTGCAGAGGATCCAGATAGAATGTTTTGCATAGTAGGGTGACCTAGCATCTCCATGTGCTAGGGTTCGATTGAAGTGGGAGAAAGCAAACTGTGCATCGGCATATCGCTGGGACTCAAAACCGAGTTTCCGCTGAAGTCAAATGGAATCAAGAGTATCGGCGCATCGGCCAGAGTTTGTAAGCGCTTACCGATGAGAAGAGTCTCACCGAAGACAAAAGTCATCGGCGTATTGGTGAAGCAAATTCTAACGTGGCCGATAGTAATTGTCTTGCCGACAAGTGAAAGTCAAAGGTGACATTGGAGTGATCGATGTGTCGGCGAAATAGAATCTAAAGTAGCCGATAGCACTTTTCTTGCCGATAGGCAAGAAGCATAGAGTCACCCATTGGGAAGAGTTGCAATATCAGGAGACAAGTTCAAAGTTCCGTCGATAGAAGTGAGTCATACCGACATAGTCACGGTTAAGACAAAAAGGGATATCGGTTAAGACATCGGGGCATCGGCTGAAGGATAGAAGATTTCGCTGATAGAAGTAAGTCTCGGTGAAGGAAGTTTCGTGGTCAGATCGGCGTAAGTTTGATCATGGAGAGACTTAAGAAAGTCATTCCGACGGTTATCTGACCGATCGAGGTGTATCGTTGGCTAGTAAGTGGAGTCTTGCTGACAGAAAACAAAATTTGATTTTGTCTACGTTACCACTGCGCGCTCCTCATCATGGAGTTTTAAGTTTGAGTTTATAGGTGGGTTAGTCCTTTGAAGTTTTTGTTTAGAGCAATTTAAGTTTTGAAAAGTCAAAAAGAGACATAACAAACTTTAAAATACTCCAAAAGCTACCTTAAGATCTCCAAATTTCATGTTGTATGCAATCATTGCATGTGAGAAGTCAAGGGTTAATAAATGTATTTTCACATCCAAACATACCTTATTATCTTCAAAAACCTCATGCATGTCTTGGGGGGAGTTTTCTAGCTTAAACTAACCATGTGTTGGTGTTGGAAATAAGCCACACCCGAACCGACGATGGACTGGTCCAAGAGGGGCCAGTAGCTCAATGGTAGAGCACTCTAGCAGCGTATGGAAGGTCCTAGGTTCGAGTCCTTCAAGCTAGGAGCCCCAAGCACACGAAAGGTGTGGCTTAAGGGGGGGTGTTGGTGTTGGAAATAAGCCACACCCGGACCGACGATGGACTGGTCCAAGGAGGGGCCAGTAGCTCAGTGGTAGAGCACTCCAGCAGCGAATGGAAGGTCCTAGGTTCGAGTCCTAGCTGGTCCATGTCTCAACACCATGATCAATGGTCTTCCAAAGTTTGAGTTTTGAGTTGCGTCGGGTTAGGTTTTGCTTTGGTTTTCTGCCTCTGAGTCCTTGTGCTTTTCTTTGTTTCCCTACGTAGAGTTCAGGGTTTTTTGCTGAGGGTTGTTGTAGGCTCTGTCAATGGTGGAGGTTTTGCTTCAAAGAATGACTTCAAGCTGATCTAAGCACGTGTGGTACCTACCATAAGCAAAATCTCCAAGAATTTTCTTTACTTTCATGCATAATATTCTTGTTGAAATGCTGCACCTGAGGTTTTGTGGAGGCAAATCTTAGTCTATAACAATAGTCTTAGAAGAATATAGAGATACCTGAAACAGAGATATGATATTTGAGAGCATGCATCAATCCATATGTGAGAAGAGGTCTGAAATGTTTGGAGCAGCCTACAGAGATCTTTCACGGTATACAAAAGGGGTATTAAAAAATAAAGAGATTCTCCAGCTCATAGAGGAAGATTGACAGGCATTTTGGAGTCTTGGAGAGCTCACAAGCTTACAAAAATATGCATAAGCAATGAAGGAAATGTTGTTATATTGAGGACCTCGCAAGATCATCCACACCAACTGTCTAGAGTCTGATGCAAGGTCTATGTTCTACTACAAAGGCCCATTATATTCTTGGTGACATCATCAATAAGTCTAAATCCTCACAGAAGGTTGCAGCCTCAGCAAATGCTCATATTCAACTTGGTTCCTTGCTTTCATTATGCATGGCTACTAATGTAGTTGTTGAAGCATGGTCATGAAATGCTGGTCCTCAAGAATCCTAAAAGACTGAAGGATCTAGCTGCTCTAACAGTTGTTATGACAGTGTTTGGTGATTGGAGCCATTAAGAGGTTTCTTATCAAGAAAAATGGTGTTTTGGAATGAGCCCAAAGGTCCAATATGCTTTGTCTCCAATAGCATGCAGAAGGAAGCATGCAGATCAACTGATATAAAAGCCAAAGGGTTGAGGATCAGCAAAAATCACGCAGGGAGCAGCAACAATGAAATAAACTCTGTGATAAAAGGGACAGCAGTCAAGATGACTGCATAGTCAGAGTTAACAGCCAAACATAGGATGAAAGACAATAAAACATGAAGCAGCCTGTGAAACAAAGGAGCAGCAACACATAGTAAATATGAAGAAACAGTCATCTCAGAGGACTGCGTATCTTGAGAGATCCCAGGAGTAAGAGACAATGATCACAGTTTAACATGGTAAAAGCATAGTAAGGTTTGCACAAGATTAGCAGTTCTGCATCATAGTTTTTATCCCGGTCAAAAGAAGTTTGTGTAATTTGTTTTATAGCTTAGTCAACTCTCCACAAGACTTGTATAGTCTCTTCAGGGTTAGTATGACACAACAGTGACAAAATATATAGAGGCACAAAGATATTTATAACTGTGCATAGGGTTTGTGAACCATTTCAAGTTTTGAAATGTCGTCATACATATTTTGTGATCAAAGAGACCTTATAAAAAAAACCTAAAGGTTTGCTCTATCATCAAAGGTTTTAAAGATTTGTTCTAGGTTAGGAATGATAAACTACATACAGTCTATAAGGTTGACAGGGGAAGCCATCAAGGTTTTGAGCTCATAAACAGAGTATATATGAAGACAAACAATGAAGAAACCATGCTAGCGTTAAGGAAAAAACTGTCCAACAAAGTCTGCACTACATTTGGCAGAGAAACCACGTGCAAACAAGAGGCAAACTGTATAACAGCAGTCCATCAGCACTGTTATAAAGGGACAGCAGCAAAAAATCATGATGACAGCAGCAAAAATCATGATGAGAGCAGCAAAATAGAAACAATGTTGGAACAGCAAAAACAGTCATAAAGGGACAGTCACAACAGCAGCAAAATAGAATGCATAACAGCAGCAAAAATCATGATGAGAGCAGCAAAACAGTGATAAGGAACAGAAAAAAAAATAAAAAATAGTAAAAAGGAGCAGCAGTAACATGGTGATAGAAAGAGGCAGCAAATAGTCATCTCCCTTGAAAGTGCAGCAACAGTCAACAACAATTAAGAACAGTCATCAGTATGGGACAGCATTCATGGTGACAGTGAACAATCAAGTTATGCAATGAAGACCTTGACAGTGAACAGTGTATGGGCATGAAAGACAGTCCTAAAAGTTGAAGAACAGAAGTATAGAAGTCATCCAAACCCTAGTAGGGATTTTGACAAGTCTTTATGAGGTTGTGACAAGTAAGAAAGTCCTATCAAATATCCTGTGAGGAGCCATTTAAATGCATGTATGAGAAAATAGCATGCATGAAGAGTACAAAATATCATTTCTTGTTAAGAGTATTTTGTGAAGAAAGGCATGGATCAAGCATGAGTAAACCAAATATGTTTGAAACCTTTGTATGGGCAGTTGAGAGCCTTATACTCTACATTGAAAACTTGTCAAATATAAGGGGGCATTGTTAGAGGAAGAATTTCATCAGATCTCAAGTCAACATTTTGCAAGGACAAACCAAAGTGTAAGTGTGACAGTGACAAATGGGAATGAAGGAATTTGCTACAGTGAGGAGGACAATTAGATAGGTTCAGAAAACCCTATAATACATTGATATAAGGAGACAGTATGATGTGAATCAAGCCACCTGCTAAGCATAAGGGACAGTATGATGGCAAGATTAGAGGTCAGAAACAATAAACAGTGAACAGTCCTAAAGACCCCTGTGCATGCCTTAAGAGTCCTGTCAGGCCATGGTGAGGTTGCTCATACAAAGAGAGGACGGGTGTTTATCATTGTCAAAAGAGAGTGTTGCAAGGTTATTGAATGGTCTAAGTGTGACAAAAGGAGCATGAATACATGGAGGTGAATACATGCTGTCCTTACAAATCACTGTCATTGAGACTGTCAGACAAACAGAGAGACAGTGAACCTTTTACCTCTGTGTTTTTTTTTTAAGGGAGCAGTCATCTCTAAAAGGAAAAAGTCATAAAGAATATTGAGAAACCCTGACATAACAGTGATGGAAAATCAGAGTATGGGCAATGTATAAGAATAAGAAAAAAATACAGAGGACTGTCCAGAGATGAGAGGAGTGATGATAGCACTCAGCATATGAAGGAAATAGGTAGCTAAATGACAGTTCAAGTGTCTTTTAGAATTCCTAAGGAATGTAAGCCTCTTTCCACATCCTCAATGAGTCCTGACCAGCCCAAACTCATGAGAAACACATGCCCTATTATCATGCAAGTGAGGTTATGAGACAGTTTGGGCAGTTTGAACAACATGCAAGCATCTAGGAGGACATGGACAGCTGTTGGAGCACTTCTAGGAGTAGTTCCACTTTTCAGGGATGCACATCCCAACCACCTCCACTTTTCATGCCACATTGGAGTATTCCAAGGAGATAATTCAGCTTCATGTTCCTACAGCAGCTACAAAGAGTTTTTGACTAGGTCTTTTCAGTTCCAAGTGTCCTTTTCTCATTCAAAACATGTGCTACTTCTTCTCAGCTGGTTGGAGTTGAAAAGGCATGAGTAAGTTGTTTTAGAGTTAGTTGTTCCTAATTTTAGAGTTTCTTACTAGTTGTCTTAGAGGACTCTTCTCAGTTTGAAGCTAGTATTGTAACTTTGGAGTTCTTTCTAGTGGAAAAACTATGTATTGTGACTCAATACAGCTATGTAATCTCTGATTTTTATAGAAGAACACTGTACTTTCAGATTTATATCAGTTGTATGCTACCTTTTGGTCAATAAAATAGTCATTTTTACCTTCTCAAAGCTGCATTGTGTAAAATATGGAAGTGATTGATCTGATTATGTGGTGAAGTTGTTTCCCCTTGATTTGTAGTCTCATTTTCAGTACCTTATACAGATTTAAAACATGGAATATGCAGGTTATAGATTGTGTTGAGAGTTTATACATGTTTTAGTTGTGAAAACCATTAAACCTTTCCTTCTAAAAGCTGTTCAAAACTCATTTTTCCTATCTATGAAATATTTATGCATCAGAACATGTCAAAGTCTGAGTTGTGCATGACATGGTTAGTCCATTGGTCACATTGTGTGATAAAACAACAATATAGTTCCTGTAACATTTGGTGCATCACCTTACCCTAGGAGTTAGACTTCTATAAGGCCATTTTCTGCCCTTTTCCTCTGTGAACAGCAATTAGTTAGAGTAGTTTAGGTGAGCAATCCAAGGGAACCAGCTCTTTCTGGAGGTTCTTTTCCATCATAGGTGACCCACAAACCTAGAAAAGTTCCCATGTTTCACTAGTAAGCTGAGTTGCACAACTTGGCAAGGGTGCATTATTTAGTGATAACAAACACAACACGGGGTCCACCTTTTCTTCTTTTAGCAAAGGGCTAAGAAAAACAAATATTAAGCCATAAAATTCATCCTTCCAACTTCACATTATTTTTTATCCCCATTTGATGCTTCCATGGTAGGGATGCTAGAGGGAATAAGACATTGGAGCTCCTCTAATTTTTCTTTTAGTATAGTCTTTATCTTGTTTACAAGTGCATTATATCATATAATAATCCATATACTTCATACGTCTCTAATTTTGTGGGAGCTCCTAATTTTTACGTTAATATAAATGGTCATCATTGGAATGACTCTACGAAACCACTTCATTTTTATTTCAACTAACTTTAGGCTCATATTCTAAATCTATCTATGGCCTTTGAATGTTTATATTGTATTTCCAAAATTCATCTACAATCCTAGTAAGATCTAATACTTTAGCCTTAAACACACTTCCTATTATCTCCTCAACCTCCTACTTTGCTGTAGATGTTTAAGACTTTCAATTGATCTTTAAATTTATTTGTCTCCTCTTGAGAGGTACCATCACCATGGGATGTCCTGGAAGGAGGCATGATTGATCTTAATCTTAGTGATTGGAGTTTAGTCCAATATCCTTCACATTTTTCCCTTTCTTCACCAAGCTTTATGTTCAATTTACGATATCCTACAACAGTTAGTTATAGTCATTTGCAACTTTTTGGTAGGTGTCTCACTAAACTATGTTGTTTGTACCACCAAAGAAGTTGCCTCTAGTGTAGGAGTATCACCCACACTCTTGACTATCAATTTTGCTATCAACTCTTATGGATCATCATCTATTAAGGGCCTGTTATGATTAGGTACAATTAAACTTTGTGGCTTGCTCAGTACTCTAGTACTCATCAATTGCTTCACTTTTTCTTCTCAATATGTTAAAAGTGATAGCAAAGGAAATATCCCCGCCTAGGAGAAGTAGGCAACCACTCTCACTTACCAATCTACTAACTTGTTCTGGGGTTATGTTATTAATAATTACTTCAAAGATTGAAGCACTCTCTATTGTATCTAGATCATTCCCATTAATCTTGCAATTTCTCTTCTTACTATTTATATTCCTTTTAGCTTATGTTTTTCACTTGAAAACAAACATTCTGAATTCTTCAATTTTGAAAAAATTATCAACTGACATGACTTCCTCACAAGCTTTGTTCCTAGCATCATTAACAATATCATCACCCCCAAAGAAAAAAAAAATAAATTAAAATTATTATTTTCAAGCTGCCTCGTTTAAGTCATGCATCAATAATCATCAACTAACAAAACAGTTTTTAAAAATGTTGAAACCAGCATACTGTCATAAACTACACTAGACCAAATGCAAAATATATAGATCTGCTTGACAGAAACTCTTTCCCTAGATTCTAGACATGTTAAGCCTCTCGTCCCTGATTTTAAGGGTTCGTATTCTTACGAAAATTCCCAAGCTGGTAAATTATTTGAATGTTAAAACTACAAATAATGCTTAAGACTGCAAAGATTAGACATGGAACCCACAGAATAAACATCCCAAAAGCAGTTTAAATATATTAGTGGCCAAAGACATTGTTCCATATGATAGGTTCAGAATTCAGATCATAAAAATACTAAATAAGCTTTAGGTCATAAAAGCTTGTGTGCACAAGCAGAGAGAGACAGTAAATAAACTTTAGGTCATAAAAGCTTGTGCTCAACCAGAGTGAGAGAGAGATATTATTGTTCAAACTGCTTATATAATGCTCCATGTACCATATTGTGATGCTTATTTAAAAAAGCCCTCTGAAAGCCTTACTTTCTTGAATGCTTAAACTCTTCGACAAACATCTCCTTCACAAATGACTTCTGCTGCCTTGTCCTCATTTTCAAAATCCTTCAAAGCACAATCTGGATGAAGATCAAAATTACATTTTTTGCAGCAGAAAGACCAAGGACCCCCTTCTTCGCGACACCCATCACAGCCGTAGCCCTTCCTCTGAGTCAAATGCAGAGAATGTTCATGCAGGTCATGCTTTATTTCCTTTGGATATTTCTCTGCTACTTCATCTATATATTTTTGCAGCTCTGCAACGCGAGCATCAGTAAAGGGATAAGCCTTGGCCCCATGGATAGAAACATTGCTTCTGCCATCGCTTGTCACAGTTTTTCCATCAGGGCCAACTATGATCAAAGATGGAATTCCTCTAATGTGGAAGTACTTGCTTAGATCCGTCTTGACTTTGTCTCCAAGTGGAAGAGCTAACCACGGCATGCTTGCATAATATTCTCCAAAAGCTTCTTGGTTTCTGTCACTAGAGAGGAAAACAATCTCAAAGGCTTCTCCATTTTGCTTGAGCTCATTGTATACTTGTACAAGCTTTGGGGTGAATTTTCGGCATGGTGGGCACCAATGAGCAGAAAAATATAAACCAACCGTCTTGCCTGTGAGCTCAGAAACTGGCACCTGCAGCAGAATTATGGTCAAGAGTGATCATCTCATTTATGGTTCTACTAACACACAGATCAGTGGCTTGCACCCATTATACAATGCAAAGGGTTGTTAAAAAAAACTAAAAATTAACTCCAGAAGGGCATCGCAACACCCTTAATCCAACAGTTACAACATTAAATGAATTAGTTCTTTTGTAATCTACTGTGGATGGAGGTGAAGCTGCTTGATCACAGAGATGACAAATTGCAGCACCTTACAATAAATATAAAAGTTAATGATTTGAGATTTCCATGTGCAAACATTTCAATAGTGTATCTGGATACATCTGTGCTAAACTTTTTCCTTCCAATGTTCCAGGTTCCCCACTTAAGACCAGTTCAAAGGAAAAAAACAGATTCTCAAAGGAGATTAGAAATGTTGGGACGGAAAATTGGAGTATGGAAGTACACTCAAAATGTTGGAAAGAAAAAGTAGAGCCTAGAAGGAGACTTGAAACATTGGAAGTAAAAAAATGAAGTCTAGAAGAAGACACAAATGTTGGAAGGAAAAAGTTTAAGACAGTTGTATCCAAATATATTCTGGATAAAAATAGAATTGGTGCCTTTCAGGCCCTAACCATAATATTATAATGTTATTTGTGGTATGTTCCCTAATTTTAGTACAATGTATTGAGGTTATGGAGAACCATGCTGGGAATAACATGGGTGGCTAGTTCATCAGGGTGTAAGTCAGGGCAAACTTAATAAGCCCTGGGCTATGTGTAGACTAATGTTAAAGCTACAACTATTTATGTTTCTTGTATTGCATTTGTCATTGAAGAATTATAAGGATAGTTATATGCTGAAACCCTGCATTGCCACCTTCTATATGATGCATATATCAATTTTTGAGTTTTGTTCATTGAAAGTTGTAAATTCTTTTTCAAAGTCAATACATGACATCTTGTTTTACATATACTTCCTCATTATTGGCATAATATTTTTAGGAGATTTGATACATCTTTGAGTTCACATATGTTGTTCTAGTGTTGTGATTAATTAGTCTAATGTTGCAACATATAATTTTTTTTTAACATTATATATGAGATGTTGTAAATCAATAATGGATTGTTAAAGAATCTATATGGAAACCACTAATTGTTTCATTTTGAGTTCATAAACTCTTTAAGTAAAATATGATTTGCATTAGGCCATCTAAGGTATAAGGATTTACAATTTCATTTTGTATTAACTCTAAAAATTGACTATATCATCCATGGATGAACACAATAGCCTTAAGAAGTAATTGATCAAAGATTATTTCATGGAATATGTTCTTCGTTGTAATTTATAGTTTCCTTTAACCTACATGTATTTCTTGATCCAATATAGAGAATCAATATAGAAACATCACTCTAAAAAAAATTATTGGAAACACTTTTAACTTGTAATTTAAAATATGTTTAAAGGGTCTTTAGCAATGAAATTACAAAGACTAGAGTAGAAGGAAGTTAGTGACAGTCTATGTCATTTGAGGTTTACTCTTTGTTTGTTTAGTGTTTTTCTTAGTTTAGCAAATTGTCTTGACTAATTTGTAGGCTTGTAGCCCTTGAAGTGTAGAATAGATTGTACCCATTGTTGGTTCCCCGAACTACACTTCAATAAAATCTAAAGACAAGCCAAATCCTATGCTCAAAGATATTGAAATATTGGGCTAACAAATGGGAGATAGATCTCACACCTTTCTCCCTTGTACTTCAGGCTCTACAAGACCTAGGTGACTTCCCCTTTATGACACTAGATGCAATTTAACATCAGAATTGAAATACAGTGCCTAACAGATGAAAGGATTCATATATATTGACAAAGATTTATATAGTTTAACGCAAGGATAGCTCATTCCTTGTAATCCCTCAAGGTTCTAGTATGAAGCTTGGAAATAATTATAAATAAATTACAAGTAGCTTATGATTTGTCATTTTAAGATTGTGATTTTTGAAATGGAGACTACAAAAGATTGATTGGTGCCTATCATTGGCTATAGAGTCATAATGTCATGCATTTTACATCACAACATTTAAAGATACCCTCATGGGTAGTTGAAGTATTATCACCTCATGATAATAAGACGTTCTAAAGCCTACAATGCAACCATACTTAGTAATCCATTTGCAACTATAATACTCCCATTATTCTCAAGCAAGCATTTACACTATCCCTTGAATAGAAAGCAAACTATTAGAAAAACTCAATACAACAAATGTGCTTGAAAAAATCCATAATCCATAATTATTGCATTACATTTCAAAGATGGAGACAATTACATAGCAGTATGTAAATTTATATATGCACAATTCAGGGTACAACAATACTATCATGAATGACTTACAGACATGGACTCCACTCTATAACAGACTTGACATGATCTCCCCTTTACAAAGCCTTTTCAATCCTCGAGAATCCCCACAAATGATATAGAAATTACATCAAATGAGAGAGTAGAAAACCTAGATTGACCACCTAGTTGACACCTGGTGTGATTAGTGCCCTTGATTCTACAACTAAATTAGGCATAAAGAATATATCAGGGCATCTTTCAACCCCTTCTTCCATTTTTTCTTCATTTAGCAACTGAAAATTACTTGCATTTCCCATGCAACATTTTACCCTTGTGGTAAAAGTATATTCTAAACTATAATTTCACTTGGCAGGTAAAATTTTAACCCCTGACATTTACACATTTTACTAGTAGTAAAATCATGCTTTTACATCAAGCATATTATCCTCCAGAACACTGAAATTCTTCCTGCAATCATTTTGGCATTTTCTCAAACAATTTCTATGCATCCATCTTCCTTCAGTATAGGGCATTCTAAACATCATTAGTGTGTTTTACAATTTCACAAGGTGTTTTTAACAATGTCGTGGCATTTTGATTGTTGTGAGACGTTCTTCTCTACCCTCCAATATTTAAAAAACTTGCAATCTCACTTTTGAAGATGTCTAGGCATTTTTGAGTTTGCTCGGGTGTTTTTGGTATTGTTGGCAATAACAAATTATTCAAAACATGTTTTGACAAATGCCTGGTAATTTTTCATCTTGGTAGGTGATTTTTATGTAAGCCATGGCATTTTAAATGATGTCTCAGACATTTAAAACATAGTGGAAGCATCTAAAATGTTGCAAGGGCGTTTAGAGACATAGCTAGGCATTTTTGGAAGTGAAAATAACAAGTTGTTGCACACTACAATGTGAAAACGGTGCCAGGGACTGAGCTCCATGTGGCAGGATTTGATTGCATCACACACTATTTCTCTCATCGCAACTTTGACGAGAATGAATTTTAGGGAGGCAGGACAATGCGATCGGAAAGAATTTGATTATTTTCTTGACTTCACATATTTCTTGGAAACAGATTTTTACCTCCAATTTAATACTTAGGACTTTATTAAGTGCAAAAGAAAACAAGTGCCACGTAGTGGCCAGTACCTGCCTTGTAGTGTTGTTATTATAGTATTTGTTTAGTTGTAATTTTTTTTTGTTGATTAGCTATTGGTTGTATATAGTATTTGTTTAGTTGTAATTTTTTTGTTGATTAGGTATTGGTTGTATAGACAAATTGCATTCCAATAATTGAAAATTTAATTTTTGAAGAGTGTTGAAATGTCTTAAGTAAATAAAATTGAAATCTCAAAAACAATCTAATTTGGTAAAAATAAAATAGGACTAAAATATTTCCTGACTATAAAACTAAACTTTTACAAAGTCTATTAAATAACACAAATATTTCCTTAAAATGTAATAATACTAATACTTTTATAATTTAAAATGCATTAAAATATTGTAAATTTGAAGAATAAAACAAACAAGCGCTGCAAAGCAGCCAAGTTTCTGCCAAAATGTTCATGAATAGTCTTGTTTTGTTTTAATTTGTTGTATTTGTTTAGTGTTAGCAACAATGTTGATAATATAATAACTTTATAATAATCTTGAAATTTGTGAATTTTTTGGTTTACGTTAGAGTTGACAGTTTTGTAATATTTACAATGAATGTTGAAAATTGAAGAACTTTGAGATTCTACATTTAATAATTAGATTGCGTAAAATGGAAGTTGCAAAGTAAGTGATTTTTTATTATACCTAAAGATTTATGATTATACTTCAAGATGGTGAACTTAACAAAATGGATTATTTGATTGATACAGCCTCCTAAAGCTAGAAATGGGCACCCTGGCAATTAAAACTTGGTTCTAGAAATGGGCACCCTGGCAATTAAAACTTGGTTCTTGACAGTCTGACAAGAGGCAAATATAGAAGGTGATAAATGCACTAGCCTTCAACAATTTGCACTTAAGCTGCAATACAAAGAGTTGTTAGTGCTATAAAAATCACTTAACATCATAATTTTAAAGATTTGAAGTTATAGCTTATAGTGAGGGACAAGTGAAACCCTAAAATTAGTTCTACCATATAACTAACACTTGCACCAATAAGAGGATCATGGAATACCTTGTTTGGAATAGCAAATGAGTTTAGAAGATCTTCGAGCGTGAATGTTGTTTACAACATGAAATTTAGGGAACCAAACAGTTTAGAAAATTTCCCACACGTTCCAAGACAATGCACAGTCATGTCATTCACATATTAAATGATGAGACTACAAAATACAAATAGTTTTCTACAACTCAAAATATGAAGATGACTTTGCAAAGAAGATATTAGAATGTGATAGTTGATAGCACGCGGCAAAAGCAATATCTTCCCTGAGTTTCAGATCAAATAATGAAAGAAACTGTTAAGCCAATGACATAAATAACAACTACTACAAGAACCCAAATTAATTGAAGCCTGTGAACTAAAAAACAATTTAAATTTTTTCAGTGTTGCAATACCTTGAAACTGAAATATCTTCAAATGTTGCATAACTCGGCAGATTGTCCTATCATAAATTTGATTTAGGAAATGTAGGCTATTTATAAAATTTTGGCATAAAAATGGTTTAGGTAGTTGAACTGTAATAGTTAGGTGAACTGACGGGTTTTTAATATTTTCAATTTGTTACGAATAGGTTTTGATTTAGGTTTTTTGGTTTGCAAATAATAAATTAAATTCCTTAATTTTTATTTTTATTTATAGAGGAAAGATTTAATTAATTAATTAAAATTAATTAAATCTTATGATTAAAGGTAGATTAGAGATTAAGGGAAATTTAATTAATTAATTAAAATTAATTAAATTTCATGTGAAGGGAGGACTTATGGAATTGATCACTGGTCAATTTTTCTTATCTATGCATTAATATATATTTTAAAATTTTGATGTATTAGTATATTATTATCATAGATTAAGGATATTATCTATGTAAATGATATATTATTATTATTATTATTATTATTATTATTATTATTATTATTATTATTATTAAGTATTAAAGACATATATATAAATTTGGGATAAACTTATAAATTATATTTGTATTTAAATTCCTATTAGTATTAAAATTGATTAGTAATAGGAATCTTATATAACTATACAATTTTTATTGTCTAATAATATTATCAATATTAATATTAATAGGAATTTAAATACATGTTTCTTAATATTTTTATTTTTATTTTAGTTATAATATATTTAAATCGGTTAATAAGTGAGATGCTAAAAAAATTTACTGCCTAATATTTTACCCATAAAGTCTCAAACTAGAAACTTAATTGTTTTAAGTATTAGTATATTAGTATCATAGATTAAGGATATTATCTATCACAAAACTTTATAATATAAACCTTGATGATCCACAATAATTGCCCTTATCGAGTGAAAATTTTCTGCCAATTAGATTGAAGAAAAATTATTTTTCAAATATGTTTTGTTAAAATATTTACATCTATACAATAGCAATAGCTAAATATTTTTTAAATAGAAAAACTATTTCAGTTCTCATTGGTTGCAAAAAGAATTATTAATAACTAGTTAACAACTCGCTTATAGTTTTCTTGGCAGAAACTAAAAATGTAATAACATGGTGAAATATTTTTTGTGATAATGTAGATTTTTAACTTTTGACTAAATAAAATTGAAATCCTAGATTTTTAACTCTTGACTAAATGAAATTGAAATCCCAAAAATAATCTAATTTCATAAAATAAAATGTGTAGAACCCTAACCTTAAGGGTGTGGATAGATTTGAAATATCTGCCTAAAATATTAAAATGTAATAATATTGAATACCATTACAATTTAAAATGCATTAAAATATTGTATGTTTGAAGAATAATTACATAATATAATAACAATGTGGTATTAAAATGTAATAATATTGAATACTATTACAATTTAAAATGCATTAAAATATTGTAAGTTTGAAGAATAATTACATAATATAATAACAAAAACATATTCATATTTACATCACTACAGTATTTTATCTTAGTCACTTAATTTTTTATTTAAGTAATAATACTAAATACTTTTAGACAACATGATTTTAATTATTTTAATTAATGTAATATTGTGGTTTAGTAATAGTTTAGCTCCATTTAATTAGACATCAATGGTTAAGATCAAATGAATAGTTAAGGTTTCTTTTCTACACTCCGGGCACATTGTTTGTAAGGAAGGCTTGCTAGTTAATCTGGCTAAGATCTCGGTAATCGTAAATCTGTCGGCACTGGACACAGTATCAGCGCTACAGTCCACTTTGGGTCATACGTCCACTTTGGGTCATAAAGGTTACTACCGTTCATCGGAGGATATGCAGAGCTCACGGTGCTAATAGAGCACTTGCTATGAAAAGGGGTCCCCTTCGTTTGGCCTGCCGACTGTGACATAGGATTCACAGAGTTGAAACAGCGCATGGTCTCGGTGCCCATCCTCATGTTCCCTGATTGGGGAAAGACAACTATATTACATATGTCAAAGCTAGAAATGAATGGAGTGGTTAATGAATGGAGTGGTTTTCCAGTCATATGACCCAGCCGCCCATATTTATGTGTAGAACCCTAAAGTATAGTAATAATACTAATACTTTTCTAATTTAAAATGCATTAAAATATTGTAAGTTTGAAGAATAAAATAAAAAATATAATTAAATTCATGATACTATAGATTTTAAAGTTTTGACTAAATAAAATAAATAATCTAATTACATAAAATAAAAAATGTAGAATACTAAAAACTAAATTAAAATTATATTACTTTTAGCTAATGAAGCAAAAAATTAATCACCATCCATTTAGGCATGACTTAACTAGTGGGAGACAAAATTTGTGTTCATAATTTGTTTACTTGCCATGTACTCCCTTCAAATCAAAATTCTCTCTGCATTTATAGTGTTTTGTTGCACTCTCCTGACAAACTGACAAACCGACAATCCGCAGAGAAGAGGTCATTTTTTTTCAGCCAATGACAATATAGATAAATCATTTCTAAATAATTTTTTGTTAAAAATTTATCATGTTCACATAGGAAAAGTACAAATTTAAATAAATTTGTCCGACAAGAAAAATAATCCTATCTTTTGATTGGTTTGCAATCAATAGATTAATAACTAGATAAGTTGAACTCATTGCAATAGTACCAGCCGAAGGCAGGTACTAATAAAATTTCCATTGCATACGGAGGAGACCATTGCGCCTTTGAAATTGAAGATTATTGTCTAGGCTGCGATGTGTGATGTCTGTTAAAAAAAATTTCCTATTCTACTTTTACCTCCTTTTACTTTTAAAAATACTTCATGCCCTCTGGACTTCAAATGTTTAAAAGCCAAAATAATAGAAGGCAGCACATCCATTTACCTCCATCACAGCTTAGTATATACAAAGTATTGTTCAAGCTGTGATGAGCGCTAGGAAGTCTCCCAAGTCTCTTTAAAATACTTTTTAAAAATTGCTCATGCTTTTTTAACTATTTGCCTTATCAATACTTTTGATTTATAAAAGTATATTTCCCTAAGACTCTCACTTGACAATAGAAAATATTGTTATATCAAAAATATATTTAACCCTCTTTCCACATTAAAACAATAAAAATTTGTTTTAATTTAAAATTTTTACTTTCATTTTAAAATGTCCGCAATTAACTCACTAGCTACCAAAGTAACAAAAATTGTGCCATGAGCTGAGACTAGATGCAAAAGCCATGAAAACTTGTAGGGGTACTAATATGCCAAGAATCATTGTGTAACCATCAGAATTAATTAATCGCAAGATTTCTGAGAACTTCCTTTGCAACAGGACCAATCCACATGCAAATGAAAGAAAATATAGCCATGACCACAAAATTCGTTTGACAAACTTGAAACCAGAACTCAAGTGCCCCTAGCTACGAACCATTGAAATTCATCAATCCCTATAATTGAATAATAATGTTCATTGTTTTGACCCTGTTCAATACACCCACTATCAAATGCAAAAATACTAAATTCATGCTCAAAACGTGTCTGATCACCATGAAATCAGAGATGGATGGATTTTATGCATAACCATGACCCTTTGCCAAACATATTTTAAAAATGAGCTTTGGATTGAGATATTTTAATGCTAGAAGTTTTAGGATAGCTTGTCAATCTGTAGCCTAAAAATAAAGTTTTTTCACCAAACTGAAAGTAATTCTACTTGAAAGCCAAGGCACAAAAACAAGTTCCAAAATTGCATCTTGTTCGGGGATGTACATGTCCTTTGCAGGAATAGAGAGACTCTAGAAGATCTCTGGGGTACAGACCATGTGCCAATAGTCTGAATGCTCTGAAACTATTCAGTCTACAATGCTCTAAATTCATAATTTTCAACTATTCATTAGTTGACTTGGGCCCCCAAAGATGAAGAACCAAAATCTTCCTCTATCAAATACCTTGTTCTCATATTACTGACCCAAACCTAATTTTAAAGCACTACCACAACTTGTCTACTCACTAACATTGCCATTGACACTTCTCACAAAACTTTTGAATCTGCCTTTGTCAAAAAAATTATGCTCATCTAAACCTTGCAATCATGTACCAACTGGAATACATCTCCATATGGCATGAAAACAACACATTTGTCAACCATGTCATGCCAACCCTTGTAATGCTTCATATCAACAAGGTCATTATCGTACACCATCGAATCTCTATCAAGATAAACTAAGAATTGAAAATGTTCATAATCTATTGGGTAATGGGCATCACAAACATTAACCCCATCTTTTACTATCATATCAACCTCGAAGCATTCATAGGCATTATGTTCAAGAAATACTTCAACATGCATTTGTTTCAGCGTGCTCTTTGAACCATTAACATGGCCAATTGAGAAAGATTCAGAACCACTAGGTACAAAAGGATATACATAATCTGAATTTCCTTTCATACAACAAATTCCATCACCAAGTATATTGAACTGAAAGTATTCATATTCAAATATCCATTCAATCTAATTTGCATAACAATGACACTTACCTTCATCTGAATACTATAATACAATCACATTATTATGGGCTTCAATATTTAGCAAAGAGGGCTTTATTAACATGGAAGTATCCTTATCAACACTTAAATCATGAGTGTCACAAATAATATCAGCTTCTCAGCATCCCATATGTCAACAAACTTCTCAAGTTCAAGTTCATGAACAAAATTCAACCCATCTTGTGAATCATCATGCAATTCAATATGGAATACTTTAAGGGTGGTGCAGGAGCACCATTTGTCAAAAATGGACAATTATTAAAATCTAGGCTTTAGTGTTGCATTTTGCATAAAATAAGGTCTTAAAAGACCATTTATTATTGTAATAAAGCCTATTTGAGGCATTTTTGTAGTGGGGGTAATTATAGGACTAGGTTCTTTAAGTTTTTGCTTAAGTTTAGTATTTTATATTTTGGTAGCCTTAGTGGTTTTTTAGCCTTTCTTTTTGAGTTTTCTAGATGGAGTGGAATGAAGTTATATATTGTAAAACATTCTTTTTATATGGTATATAGGTTGTGGAAGAAGGATATGAAGCTTTTGGAATGAAGGAAATAAGATAAAATAATTTTTTTTGTTCTAGCTCTATTTTTCATAGTTTTTTCTACATTTTTTGCTGTTCTTTGCACTTGTACGACATGTTACGGACCTGTAGCACCCTAAAACATACATGGTTGGATGGGGTATTGTATTATCTTTCTTTTGCATATAATTTTATGGTCTGATCTCATGTTTTGTGGATTTTATGCTTATTTTACTAAAAACAGTCCAATAACCTAGATTTTGACAGTCCTAGAGAGAAATTTTATGTTTTTGAGTGCCACAACCATAGGAAAATAGAACAAAATGGTGAAATGAAATATTTTTAAGTCCTTCAAAATATTTATTCACTTTTGGAGGAAAAAAATGAGTTTTCTTGGTGTTTTTTGAAAAGTTCTTATTGCTGTAATTTCCTATTTTTTAGGAAGAATGAAGGTTTCTAGTTTGCATGTTTGAATTTGATGAGATAAGTGAGGGTCCTGATCAAACAAATGGTGGATTTCTCTATTTTAATACATAACTAAAGACTGTCCATTGATTTTTGGTAAAAATTTGGTGATTTGGAGGCACTTCCTTTGTAAAAGTGACCTAATTAGGCCTATTCCCAGAATTACCAGTCATTTTTAAGGCCTTATGTTACAAAACAATCATACCTGCATGAAATATATGTTATGTAAGGGGATAATGGGTACTCAAAACAGGTTTTAGTTCATGGGTTTGAGTCATTTTATGAAAGTTATGCCAAAAATACTTCATTTGATGTCCTAATTAGGCCTAGGAACAATAGGTACAGTCCATTTTTGAGGCTTTTGGTCCAAAGCAACCTACCCTGTATGTTAGGTATGTTGTGGATGGGCTTAATGGGTATTCAAAAAGGTAATTTCTTCATGGTTTTGCCATAGATTCTGCAAGTTATGACCCAAAAATGCTATTTCAAGGGCTACAAGCAAAGTTGACCTAGTTGTGAAGGGACAATAAGAACAACAGGTTACTAAGTTGTTTTATGAGTTTGGTGAGTATACCCTAGTCATTTTTGTGTGGTCCAAGGTGGTTGGGAGGTTTGGTGGGTAGCTTATGCATTCAAACCATGAAATGACATCTTTTCCTAGTCTTAAAACATTGCATTCTAAGAGGACAGTCAAGACAATGTGTGAACAGTCAAATGGTAAATGAAACCTTGCATTTGTGTGCTGCCCCTACCTCTACATAAAAGGGAAGGGAAAAATGGTTCAAAATATAGTCCTACATCAAACTCTTCACAACTAGTTGTCATGCAATAACTGGAAGAAAACTCACAATCAATTCTACCATCCCATTTCTCAACATAGAGGTCTGAATCCCTTTCAGAATCAAAATTTTTCAAAATTGACATGGTAAATTAAGAAACATGTAGATAAACCCTCATATATGCTATCAACAAACAACACTTTTGCCCCATTCTCCAGAGAATCATTGTAGCATAAAGTTTGTTCACTTCTAAATGAACATGTGTCTTCATCAACATTCACATCAATGCATTCTTTATCTAAGGCAAAGAATTCCATTCCCACTTTATGAGAATAATCATAATCAATAGAGAAATTATCACACTCACTATCATCATAGTTAACATAGCAAATGCTAAAACTATGTTCAGGCTCCTTAAACTTAATGCATAAACTTTTGTCTTCAAGAGCATCATCACTGAGTTGCAAATTTATGTATGTGATATTTTCATTATCAAAATAATCATTGAATTTGCAAGTTGATTCACTATATTGAATACTTGGGCACATTTATATTCCTTGATTGATAGAGCTACTACAAGCTATAACTTCATATGTCTCTTTCTCCTCATCATACCTTATATTTGTAGCATCATGGTTGTAATCTTCATTAGCATACATTCCATCCATGGGCTGATCACAAACTCTACTTTCATCATTGCCATATGCATCTTCAAGTTTTGCCTTACTCTCTTCATCTTCATGTGACATGTCCTTATTTTTCTCACACAAGGTAGGTGGACCACTATCATCACTTATTGAAGACATGATGGTTTTTGCATAATCATGTTTCATCTTCTCAAAAAGAACAATCCATTCATATATCTGATCAACATTAAAAGGTTTCAACCTTTCTAGCACAGTACTCAACATTGAATCATTGGCCTCAGAAAACACATCAATGCATATAGAGTCTTCAAGTCTGCAACATTGAGGGATTGCCAACAAAACATCCACAAACCTTGCTTAAATATCATATGATTATTCTCCTTCATGTCTTTTTATATCAAACAATGATTGGATAAGAATATATATGATCCAAATCACATACATACTTCTCATATTCTACTTGGAGTTTACCATGATTTGGATGATGCAATGATGATTTAACTATAACAAAAGAAATGTTGTTATCTTGAAAATCATTTCTATTATCTGATCCACACTTTTCATTTCCATGAAATGCAGACATAATACCCTTGAATATTGAAAATTTTATGTTATTCTCAATGTCTCTAGCTATAACAAATGCTTGATGGAGTGTTACATAGGACCTTTATCTCTCCGTAGGAAACTCATTTCTTCATCAAATGTGCCTAAATAAAAAACTAGGCACATTGCATCATTAGCTCTAACATTCTTTGGATTGTCTCTCACAATCTTTGCAAACATCAAATTGAAAACTAGAACCAACTCCTCCTCATTTTTATGAATGTGAGTGAGTTTGTTGATCAACGATTTCATATCAATTCTTTCACCAAACTAATCTACAAATGCTACTTTGAATTTTTGCCATTAAGAAATGCAATGCATAGGAAAATCTACAAACCAATCCCTTGCATTATCTTTTAGGGACTATACAAATAATTTCATTGCAATATCTTCTGTGTCAATCTCATAATCTCCCATCAAATCATTGAAAGATTGCAAATGCTTATTTGTTGATTCAGAACCTTGTCCACTGAACTTGAGAAAATGGTCTCTGATTGCATTAGGAATGGGATTAGGATAGCCTTCAATACCATTGAAATCAAGTGGCATGTATCTTGCAATAGAGAAAGGTTTTCTTTGTGGGCAAATCTTATTTTGTTTTGTATCAAACTCCTAATCTCTTCTATATCTAGACTATTTTTTATTTGCAAATTTTAACATGAAATGATCATACCCTTTTGTTGGGTGCACAAGATTCATAGGTCTATAAAGACCACTTACACATTTACAACATGTGCAACTACATGAATCAATAACCCTCTATGTCTTTATTTATCATGCATTTTCTACCAATACATACATATCATAACAAAATATGTAGGCTTATGGTATTAATCTTAGTTCCATCTCTTCCAATCAAAATTTACATTCAATATAGAAAAACACTCCTTCACATAAAACTTTTACAAATGACCCTCATATAATGCTTTCTTGAATGGAAGCAAGGTACATGGAACACACTTCCTACACCAATCTAATGAGGGGAATGGTGTGCAAATTCATTTAAATCCTTACAATTGTAGCAACATTAAACTAATAACATAAAGATTACAGTAGCAACACAACACAGAAAGAAGGTGACACAAGATATACCGTGGGAAAACCTTTTCAGGTAAAAAACCCCACACTCTAAACCTACACAATGTATTATCAAAACAAAAATAGTTTACTATACACTTGCAATGCAAGTCTTCCAAGAGTCTATGAATGTCGATTCTGGAGTTAATCCGGCAGCATAACAGTACCTATAAAAACACCATACAACTACAACTCCAAACTATGTATTTTATAGAGATTATAAGGCATATCTTGAGAGCATCTTGGGATAGGCATCCACCTTGGCCACATGGCCATTTTCAGCATCAAAGGTCACTTGTCCTTGCTTCCCATACATCCCTTACATCTATCATACATGGCAGATTTGAATTTCACAATGTAGAGCACTCCAAGCTAAAAATAGACTATGACAGATGCTCTTATGCATCTTACAACTGTTATAAAATCTGCCCACAATAACAATCTTAAATGTTGTAAGAGAATCCATCATACAATGCTAAATATAGCATATTCCACTTACAACATATCATAGCCCAACTTGGGCACCCAAAGATTCCTTTCCCTCATGTAAACATGCCAACTGACACTTGTCATCACTTGTCATAGGAATCTTCAAACTTGGCCCTTACGCATCATAGATTCTGTCATATGGAATATTGCCTTCCATATACCAAAGATGCCGACACATGGCAAATTAATGCCACCTTAATATGGGACACCCAAATCCATGTATGATTGACTTGACTATCCAAGTCACATTCCAAGCAAGTTGACATGTCACCATGCCACCTCAACTATGTGACCAAACTGAATGTGCAAGTAATTACAATATTAGGCAATAATTAAATATATAATTGAATTACCAATGCTAAGAAATTGCAAAGGTTGAGACACCTTAATTCCCAACATTCTCCCACTTGTCGAACACCTTACAAGAGCCAAATAAAATGACAAGATTTTAGCTGCTAGGGTCCAAGAGGCCCATAGACTATGAACACCATATGAACTTATCTGTGCCCATAGGTTTAGTCAATGCATCTGCAACATTTTTCAAAGTGTCCACCTTTACCAACAACACCTTCCCATCTTCTACCATATCTCAAACAAAATGAAACTAAACATCAATGTGCTTTGTTCTGGCATGGAATGTAGGATTCTTTGATAAGCAAATCACACTCTGACTGTCACAATGGATAGTAATATGTCCTACATCAAAACCAATATATGAACACAACCTCTTAAGCCAAATTGTTTCCTTACAAGCATGAGTTACTGTCATATACTCAGCTTTTGTCATTGACAAAGCAACCACAGGTTGTCGCTTACTCATCTAACTAATAGCACCACCAAACATGGTAAACACATATGCACTGGTGGATCTCTTGCTATCAATGTCACTTGCCCAATCAAAATCCACAAATCCAAGAATACCCACAGAATGCTAAGGTCTAGTAGGATAGCCATGATAACATAAGGAGTACTCGGAAGTACCCCTCAAATATCTGAACACTCTCTTAATTGCATCCCAATGTATCCATCTAGGATTAGCCATAAAATGACTAAGGACTCCAACTACTTGGGCAATGTCTGGTCTTGTGTAGACCATAGCATACATCAAGCTACCAATAGCACTAGCATAAGGTACTCTGCTCATGTCCTCCACCTCACTAGGAGATTTTGGACAATCATTAATAGACAACTTTTTCTCCAAAGTAACAGGTACACACAATGGTCTACAATCTGCCATGCTGAACCTATCCAACATAGTTTTCACATACTTACTTTGGCTTAACCAAAGTTTTCTGTTAGATCTGTCTCTTCTAATTTCCATTCCTAGAATGTACTTGGATGCCTCTAGATTTTTCATCTCAAACTGTGCTGACAACTAAGACTTCAAATCAGAAATCATATTCTTACCATTCCCAATTAACAACATCTCATCAACATACAATACAATAATGAGAATGCGATCATTGTCAAACTTGTAATACACATAATGATCTGATTCAATCTTAGATATCCAATCGACAACACAAAGGCATCAAACTTCAAGCACCACATCCTAGGAGACTGCTTCAAACCATACAAAGACTTTTTCAACTTGCAAAGCAAATTTTCTTTACCTTTCTCTATGTAATGTTTTGGATGTGACATGTAAATCTCTTTCTCCAAGTCACCATGAAGGAAAGTTGTCTGCACATCCATCTGCTCCACCTCTAAGTCATAAGCTTCTACAAGAGATAAGAGGAATCGAATAGATGTCAACTTTGCCACAAGAGAGAAAATCTCACCATAATCAATTCCTTCCACTTGTGAATACCCCTTTGCCACTAGTCTAGCCTTGTACTTTTCAACACTGCCATCTACACCAAATTTCTTCTTGAACACCCATTTGCATCCAACAGGTTCCGTCCATCAGGCAAAGGCACCAAGTCCCAAGTTTTTTTCTTTTCCAAAGAAGCCATCTCATCCTCCATGGCCTCCTTCTAGGAACCTTCATCTTTCATTTCCACAGCCTCTGACACAGTTCTAGGCTCATCAGTGTTAGTAAGCAAAGCAAAAGCACAACTAGAATCAAGCAATGAATAACCAAACCTATCAGGTTGCTTCCTTGTTCGTGTAGATCTCCTCACAGGCTAAGGTTAAGGTTCTACTTCTTCTGAACTTTTAGAGTTGCTAGAGCTCTCCTCATCATCAGGTCTCATAGGGTCTATCAGTTTAGTCTTCTCAGGGGTAGAAGGAAACTGAACCACATCCTCTTTCTTTTCTGTTTCTTCAGGCTATAATACAATGAGAGAAGGTATTAGCTCTTTGAAGATAACACTTCTTCTATACAACACTTTTTGAACCACAGGATCCCAAAGCTTGTATCCTTTCACACCAACACCATAGCCAATGGAAATACACTTAACAACCTTGTTCTCTAATTTAGTCTGTTTCTCCCTAGGCACATGTGCATATGCCTTACAACTAAAAACATGAAGATGTCTAACTGAAAACTTCTTACCAGACCACACCTCCATAGGTGTCTTACCAACAAGAGCTAATGTAGGAGATCTGTTTACCAGATAGCAAGCCGTGGCTACAACTTCAGCCCAAAACTTTTGTTTGAGGCTTGCTCTACTAAGCATACTCCTAGCCCTCTCCATTAGTGTCCTATTCATCCTTTCTGTAACTCCATTTTGCTGCAGGGTGTATGGAGTTGTCTTATGCCTTTCAATCCCTTGCTCTTTACAGAACTTATTGAACTCTGCTGAACAAAACTCACCACCATTATCAGTTCTCAAACACTTAATCTTTTTTCTAGTCTAATTTTCAGCAAAAGCTTTAAACTTTTTAAACTGACTAAAGACTTCATATTTGCTTTTGAGAAAATAAATCCATGTCCTTCTATTGTAATCATCTATGAAAGATACAAAATATACAGATTTGGAAATTGAAGGAACACTAACATGACCAAACACATCAAAATGAACAAGGTCCAATACACCAGAAGACTTGTGAGAACTAGAGTAAAACTGAACATGGTTTTGCTTTCCATATATACAATGTTCGCAAAAATCAAACTTGAGATTACAATCTTTTAACCCCTCAAGAGGTTTTTATTTTTCAGGATTCTAAGACCCTTCTCACCAATGTGGCCAAATCTCATATGCCATAACATAGTCTTTTTAGCAAGAAGCTTAACTTCCAAAGCATGTGCACTACCATCAGATGGTGGGGATGAAGTGACTGCAACTCTTTTCTTCGAGTCAGAAGAACTATTGCACTGTGAAGTGCATGCCTCTAGCTAAAAATAGAGTACCTCTCTGAGTACCCTTTGCAAGCACCATAGATCCTCTAGTCATCTTGCATCCATCCTTTGAAAAGACAACTTACACACCTGCATCATTCAACATACTTACAGAAAGCAGGTTCTATGCCAAGCCTCAGATGTACATAACCCTAGTGATCCCCTTCACTCATCCATTAGGGAATTAGATTGAGACTCTTCCATGACCAACAATCTTCAGATGAGAATCGTCACCTAGGTACACTCTTCCACCATCGAACTCTTCATACTTTGTGAACTAGCTTCGATGAAAGGTCATTTGGAATGATGCACCAGAATCTATCAACCACACACTATTAGATGCATGGGTGGCCAGGGCTGTGATGAAGGCATCACCATCATCTTGTGACTTGTCAGAATATAAATCTGGGGCATTCTTCTTCTTCTTTTCCTCTTTGCATTCCTTTAGGAAATGCCTAGATTTACCATAGTTCCAACAGAGGGCCTTGGACTTTCTAGGAGATTTGGATCTCCCATGGGATTTAGATCTACCCTTCTTAGCTTTCTTCTCCTTCTTCTTCCCTTTCTCCTTAGGTCTTCCATGAACTGTAAGAGCCTCTTTGGCTGCCTCAGAAGACTTTCTCTACATCTCTTCAGATAACAATGAAGATACAACTTCATCCATTTTGAAAGTGGATTTGGTGCTCCCAACAACCATAACAAGATGATCGCATGAATTCCGCAAAGAACAAAGCAAGGTCATACACTGATCTTCCTCCTCCATCTTCACACCAATGGATGTTAATTGTGCAACCAACATGTTGAAAGCATTCAGGTGATCTACAATAGATCCTCCATCCTCCATCCTTAGAGAATACAACTTCTTTCAGAAAAAATGTTTCTTCACCAGGGATTTGGCCTGATAAACATCACCCAACTTCTTCCACATATCGTTTACAATCTTCTCCTCATGGACATTTCATAGGACATAATCAGCACGACTAAGTCTTATGAGACCCTTAGCCTTTCAATCTTTGAGATCTTAATCAGCTTGTGCCATTGCAGTTGGTTTTGTGCCATCAATGGTTTCCCATAAATATCTATCAACAAGCATGTCTTCGATCTTGAGTTTCCACAACTCGAAATTGACGCCATTGAACTTCTCCACCTCTATTCTTCTGGATGTGCTTGCCATCTTCTATCTACAACAAGAATACAGAATACTCTGCACAAACTCCCACTCCATTCAAGATTAGCTCAAAAAACCCCTACCCAACAACTAGGATCATAGGTGATCAAGCTCTAATACCAATTGAAAGGAAGCAAGGTACACGGAACACACTTCCTACATCAATCTAATGAGGGGAATGGAGTACAAATTCATTTAAATCCTTACAATTGCAACAACATTAAACCAATAACATAAAGATTACAACAACAACACAACACAGAGAGAAGGTGACACAAGATATACTGCGGGGAAAACATTTTCATATAAAAAACCCCACACTTTAAACCTGCACAATGTATTATCAAAACAACAATAGTTTACAATACACTTGCAATGCAAGTCTTCCAAGAGTCTACGAATGTCGATTCTAGAGCTAATCTGGTAGCATAATAATACCTATAAAAACACTATACAACTACAACTCCAAACTATACATTTTATAGAGACTACAAGGCATATTTTTGAGAGCAGCTTGGGATAGGTGTCCACCTTGGCCACATGGCCATTTTCAGCATCAAAGAACACTTGTCAATGCTGCTCATACATCCCTTACATATATCATACATGGAAGAATTGAATTTCCCAATGTAGAGCACTCTAGGCTAAAAATAGACTATGACAAATGCTCTTACGCATCTTACAACTGTCATAAAATCTGCCCAAAATAACAATCTTAAATGTTGTAAGAAAATCCATCATACAATGCTAAATATAGCATATTCCACTTACAATATGTCATAGCCCAACTTGGGTGCCCAAAGATGCCTTTCCCTTATGCAAAGATGCCAACCGACACTTGTTATCACTTGTCATAGGAATCTTCAAACTTGGCCCTTACGCGTCTTAGATTCTGTCATATGGAATATTGCCTTCCACATACCAAAGATGCTGACCCATGGAAAATTAATGCCACCTCAATATAGGGTACCCAAATCCTTGTAGGATTGACTCGACCATCCAAGTCACATTCCAAGTAAGTTGACATGTCACCATGCCACCTCAACTATGTGACCAAACTGAATGTACAAGTAATTACAATATTAGGCAATAATTAAAAATACAATTAAATTACCAATGCTAGGAAATTGCAAAGGTTGAGACACCTTAATTCCCAACATTTCTTTCTTTTGAAGATAAGACAGAGAAAAATCAAATACCTAGAAAATTATTGCAGCCTTCAGATATTTCATTCCTCTAACTAGAAATTTTGTAGATCTATGCAATACACTTGCATACACAAAAATAATTCTTCAACAATTTATCAAGATCATTCACAGAGTCGCCACCTCATCATAGAGGACAAAACCTTCAAAGAACCGGAAGCTCTTCAAAGAGCCAATACTACATGAGTTCATTATACTAGTAGAGCACCATTAATTCACAAAATCGTTAGATGTGCTACAAGAATGTCTTTGTCAACATACAAGGGTCCTAAATATTTAAAACAAATTTTTAAATCTTCAAAATAAGTAATTATTTCCAAAATAGAAACATGCTTCTAAATTTCCCTAGAAAAGTCGCCAATCTATTGGTTCCCCAAACTACACTTTAGTAAAATCTAAAGACAAGCCAAATCTTATGCTCAAAGATACTGAAAGATTGGGTGAATGAATGGGAGATAGATTTCACACCTTCCTCCCCTACACTTTAGGCTTTGCAAGACCTAGGTGGGTTCCCCTTTATGACACCAGATGCAATTTAACACCAGAATTGAAACACAGTGCCTAGCAGATGAAAGGCTTCATACAAATTGACAAAGATTTATATAGTTGAACACATGGATAACTCATTCCTTGTAATCCCTCAAGGTTCCTGTATGAAGCATGGAAATAGTTATAAATAATTTACAACTAGCTTAAGATTTGTCATTTTAAGATTGTGATTCTAGAAATAGAGACTGCAAAAGATTGATCAGTGCCTATCATGAGCTACAAAGTCATAATGTCATACATTTTACATCACAACATTTGAACATACCCTGATGGTTAGTTGAAGTATTATCATCTCATGATAATAAGACCTCCTAAAGCCTGCAATGCAACCATACTTAGTAATCCATTTGAAATTATAATACTCCCATTATTATTAGGCAAGCATTTACACTATCCCTTGAATAGAAAGAAAACCATAAGAAAAACTCAATACAACAAATGTGCTTGAAGGATTCCATAATCCTTAATTATTTCATTCAAAGAGCATTACATTTCAACTCTGAAGACAATTACATAGCAGTATGTATTCTTATATGCATAATTCAAGATACAACAGTACTATCATGAATGACTTATAGATATGGACTTTGCCCTATAATAAACTTCACATGATCACCTCTTCTTTCATTTTGTCTTTATCTAGCAAATGAAAATTACTTGCATTTCCTGTGCAACATTTTACCCCTATAGTAAAAGTATCTTCTCACCTCCAATTTCACTTGGCAAGTAAAATTTTAATCCCTAACATTTAGCCATTTTACTAGTAGTAAAATCATGCTTTTACATCAAGTATTTTACCCTCAAAAACTCCCAAATTCTTCTTGCAATCATTTTAGCATTTTGTCAAATACTTTATATGAATTTGTCTTCCTTCATTGCAGGGCATTCTAAACATCATTAGTGCATTTTACAATTCAACATGGTATTTTTAACAATACCGTGGCATTTTGATTTTTGCAAGACATTTTTCTCCACCCTCCAGTATTTAAAAAACTTGCAAGGTTGCTTTTGAAGATGCCTGGGTATTTTTGAGTTTGCTCAAGCATTTTCCTATTGTTGGCAATCATAAATTATTTAAACACTGTTAAAATGATGCTTGAGCATTCAAAACTGATGTGGGGGTGTTTTGACAAATGCATGCTGATTTTTCCTCTTTGCAAGTCATTTTATGCAAGCCATGGCATTTTAAATGATGTTTGGGACATTTAAAACATAGTGGAGGCATCTAAAATGTTGTAGGGGTATTTGGAGACATAGCTGGGCATTTTTGAAAGTGAAAATAACAATTTTCTACACCCTATAATGTAAAAAATGTGCCAGGGACTAACCTCCATGTGGTAGGATTTGATTTCATTGCACACTATTTTCCTCATTGCAGCTTTAGCGAGAATGAAGTTTCTAGGGAGCCTATGCGATGTGATGGGAAAGAGTTTGATTATTTTCTTGACTTCATATATTTTTGGGAAACAGATTTTGACCTCCAGTTCAATACTTAAGACTTTATGAAGTGCAAAAGCAAATAATAATTCCATCGCATATGGAGGAGACCATCACGCCTTTGCAATTGAAGATTATTGTTGAGGCTATGATGTGCAATGCCCATTAAAAAAGTTATTTTCCCATTCTACTTTTACCTTCTTTACTTTAAAAAATATTTCATGCCCTCCAGACTTCAAATATTTAAAAGCCAAAATAAAAGAAGGCAGTGCATCCATTTACCTCCATCGTAGCTTAGTATACACAAAGGATTGTTGAGGTTGTGGTGAGCATTGGGAAATCTCCCATGTCTCTTTAAAATATTTTTTAAAAACTGCTCGTGCTTTATAACTGTTTGCCTTATCAATACTTTTGATTTATAAAAGTATCTTTCCTTCAAAATTTAACTTGACAATAGAAAATATTTTTATATGAACAATATATATTTAACTCTCTTTGCCCATATTAAAACAATAAAAAATTGTTTTAATTTTAATTTTTTACCTTCACTTCAAAATGTCAGGAATTAAATCACTAGCTATCGAAGTGAAAGAAATTGTGCCACGAGATGAAATTGGATCTAAAATCCATGAAAACTTGTCAGGGGTAATAACATACGCCAAGAATCATTGTGCAACCACTAGAATCGATTAATTGCAAAATTTTTGGAAAGTTCCTTTGCAATATGACCAATTCAAATGCAGTTTAAAGGAAATTAATCTATAGCCACAAAACTCACTTGACAAACTCGAAACCAGAATTGGAGTGTCCCTATGAACTATTGAAACTGGTCAATTCTCCAAAATTTAATAATAACATCATTTTGACCTTGTTCAACATAGCCAAAATAGGGTTCTACATAAGGAATTGAAAGGAATCACTCCCCTTGAAGCCTAGTGTGGTAGGAAACCTATTGTGTGGCAATTCAGAGTTTTTGTCTCCCCAACATGGGCACAAATTCCTTCCAAGAAGCACAAGGCCTTAGAACCTCAGAGTGAGCCCTACATCTTTGTTGGTGATGCACTACAAAGTGGCAGCCATTTAGGTTTATGCAAAGATTGGAAGACTTGATTTTGACAGACTGCCCAAAACATTCATGAAAGCTCTTCAATGAGACTAGCTTCCAATGGCTCCAACTCACACAAACAATTCCAAACCTTTACATGAACTCAATGAGGCATCTAAAAAGATTAAAATGATGAAGTAAACATGATTTGACTACTCTTTGACTTGCAACAGTGTTTAAGGGTGACTTCCCTTATACAAGCACTCAAACCTAGTAGGTCTCCCAATAGAACTATCATTGCATATCTCCAGATTTAGAACTCAACTCTAGACTATAAAAGGCTTTTTAGATACCCATTTAAGATTTATATAACATATCCAAAAACTAGTATAGGTTGTTTTGGACCGAACCCTCCAAAATAGGACTGTCTCGTTTTAGCAATATGGCCAATTAGGTCTCCTTTCCCAAGGAACCTTGTCAAATTTATTTATCCAAACACCAAAACCAATTTCTAAAGTCTCCTTAGGTCTCAAATGGACCAAATCCACCATTAATACCCTTAGGTACCTTCCCGATTGCACCCAATTCCAAAAAAACTCAATTTTTTCTTTCTAGGCCTTCTCCCAAAGAGGGTTTATTGAAACTTGCACTTCCCAACCCTCTCTCACCAAACCAACACTTTAAACACTCTCCAATAGATCTGTATATGCTTTAGGATTCATCATATGGTCAGTCTCAATAAGATTTTATCAAACCCTAGCCTCTAGCCTTCAATTTATACTTGGAACATGCAAATTTTTCACCTACGACATCATCTGAAAGATAGCAAATGTCCTCCCCTGCTCCTAGAATCAAGACCACATGAAGAATAGAACTAATTGAACCATTTCACCAGGTTATAGCAAATTACAATGGGTGAAATGGCTTAAATCTTCATTTTATGCTCTCAAACCCTTGAAATGGAGTATTTAAACAGGCAATTTTAGTAAATTTCTTATAAAATGCACTAAACTTAATGGATTTTGTTCAAACCACTTGCATTTGGAAGAAGACTCAAAGCACTATCTAACACAATCAATTTCAGATCCCAATGATTCTGTATAGATGTAAGAAACAGGGCAGAAATGTTGAAATCTCAAAAAATAGGGTTTCTTATTGCCATGTTTTGATTCAAAATGTCTTCAACAACCACTTCTCAAGATATGTGAAGGTGTTTATACATGTTTTCAATAGTTACAAATGAATTTAAACCTATGAGGTCATTGGACAACTTCTTATTACATTATTTATGAAGTTGGCTAAGCAACTTTTCACTATTACTTGCATTTATTAGACCTTGTTTGACAACAACATACAACATGACTCCAAATACAAACGGCATTGGTAATTTTGACCTGATTACATGAAAATGGTCTTAATAGACCTTATCTAATGTAAATATATCACATCTAATGCCTCAAGACCTTAACACCTGGACTTGACCTGTTGACCCTCATGAGTCATCTTCATGTTCTTGGGTGCACCTGCACCATACACCCCCACAGAAAAAGAACTCGTGTCACAAGAGTTGTGCCTTGCACCAGCACTTCCAAGCTTCTCCCATTCATTCTGATCTACAAATACCTTGCTTTGATTCATACAATGAGACCTTTAAACATACCCTGCATCCGTGCATTTGTTTGCACATGTATATGACTGAACCTTTGAAATCAGACCTACAAGAGGTCTCCTAACTGTCCTCTACCCAAAATAGGACAATTTTCCTATTCTCATGTCTTCAAACCAATCTCTATTACAAATTTTCTGATCTACCTTATTCTTTATGGCATCCTCAGGTTTGCATTTGTCTCTAATATCTTGCCTAGTTTGTCTTGTCATCCTTGTCAGCAAATTCACTGTCTTGTCAGCAGTACTGTCATGCTTGAAATCCATTATACCTGCAGGTCCAATTTGTTCTATGACCTTACTTTCCACTAAGGGACACACTATTGTTCCCACCATGACATTAGTATGCCAATCAATTGTTAAATCATTCCTTATACTTGATTCATTCTCAACACCTGCTGCTGAAGTACTCTTGTTCTCCCTCTCATCCATTACAAGTTCTTTCTTTCCAAATATAACAATCTTGGTTTTACCTTTCCCTTTCTTATCCTCCTACAAAGGTGTTAACTTAAATGTTTTTCCATCTTTCTTGATAAGATAGGTGTTCTCCCAACCATCATGCAATGTCTTCCTATCAAATTGCCATGGTCTCCCCAATAGAAAATAACAACAATCCATAGGTAAGACATCACATAGGACCCTATCTTTGTATTCACCAATCTGAAAATCCACATATACTTGTTCATTTACTAAAAGAGATGGACTATCATTTACCCAAGAGGCTTTATATGGTGTTACATGAGGCACTATATCTAGTTTCAACTTTTCTACCATCTCCCTAGATACCATATTATCTTGTGAACCTGAATCAATAACAACTTTGCATACTTTACCTATACATTTGCATGTGGTCTTGAACAAGTTCCTCCTTTGGCTCATGTCTTATTTCTTAGGTGTTTGTAATAATGTTCTTCTGATCATCAAACTTTCTTCTACCTCTGAAGTAACATTCACCATGGGTGAGGTCACACTCTTCTCATTCTCTTGCACAAGTTGAATTCTCTTTTCACTTCTTCTCTCACCCCCACTTGAAGTAGCACCAAAATTTTAAGGGCACTTCAAGGATGGATGACCAAACTCACCACAAGTGTAACACTTTCCTAAAAACATATTAGAACCTCTTCCACCTCCAAATCTGCCCCTTGTACCTCTACCTTTGAAATCTGATTGCTCTTGTCCTTTATAGGCCTCTTCTTGATTCTCATTGGCTTGTATTGTTGTAGAGGCTAATCCTCTCCCTCTTATATTGCTGCCTCTTCCTCTCATGGACTTCTCTTGTCTCCTTTTCATTTTCTCCTCAACCCTAACTACCATTTGATAACATTCTTCCACACTTCTAGGGTTAGCCAAAACTAATTCATCTTGTATATTCAATCTCAAACTAGCCAAATATCTAGCAACCTTTTTAGTTTCATTCTCATGATGACCAAACCTCATGCTTAATTTATAAAATTCCGCAATATATGATTTCACATCCATTTCCTTTTGTCTTAAAAATTGAATCTTTTTTAACATTTGAACTTCATAGTCCTTGGGTAAGAATTTACGTTTGATTTTTTCTACCATCTTGTCCCATGAAGAAATCCTTGACTTTCCTTGCTTTCTCCTCTCTGATTGTAGGTAATCCCACCATACTAAGGCATGACCTTCCAATTTGGTCTTTGTAATCTTTACTTTTTGCTCCTGAGGAACTTCATCACATTCAAAATGATTATCTAATGCAGCAATCCAATCAAGTAACTCTTCCTCATTCAGAGTCCCACCATACTTTGGAACATCAATCTTTACCTTAGGTTTGTCATTCTTGACTTCCCTTAATAGCTTTGGCATTCTCTGATCTTCAGGATCAAGGTCTTCATCTACATCTTCAAATTCTTTGCCATCCTCTTCTTTATCTGATTCACTCTCTTCCACTTATCTTCTTTTTTTGTCTCTAAGGCTTCAAGCCTAGCTTGAAGGGCCTCCATAAGCTCTTTCATCTCCCTTATCTCTCTAGCATGCTTCTCCTTCAGCTCTTACAACTCTCTTACAGTACCAACACTCTTTCGAGGCATCTTGATAACTTGTCTCTTCAACTTCTTCCTTGTTCTTCACAAACCTGCAAAACCAATCACAAGATCTATTCCTTGAGGCTCTGATACCACTTTGATGCACTACAAGGTGGCAGCCAATTAGGTTTATGTAAAGATTGGAAGACTTGATTTTGACATACTGCCCAAAACATTCACGAAAGCTCTTCAATGAGACTAGATTCCAATGGCTCCAACTCACACAAACAACTCCAAACATTTACATGAACTCAATGAGGATCTAACAAGATTAAAATGATGATGTAAACATGATTTGACCACTCTTTAACTTGCAACAGTGTTTAAGGGTGACTTCCCTTATACAAGCACTCAAACCTAGTAGGTCTCCCAATAGGACTATCATTTAATATCTCCAAATTTAGAGCTCAACTCCAAACTATAAAAGGATTTTTAGATACCCATTTAAGAGTTCTATAACATATCCAAAAAATAGTAGAGGTTGTTTTGGACCAAACCTTCCAAAATAGGACTGTCCCGTTTTAGCAATATGGCCAATTAGGTCTCCTTTACAAGGGAACCTTGTCAAATTTCTTTAGCCAAACACCAAAAACAATTTATGAAGTCACCATAGTTCTCAAATGGACCAAATCCACCATTAATACCCTTAGGCACCTTCCCGATTGCACCTAATTCCAAAAAAACTCATTTTTTGCTTTCTAGGCCTTCTCCCAAAGAGGATTTATTGAAACTTGCACTTCCCAACCCTCTCTCACCAAACCAACACTTTAAACATTCTCCAATAGGTCTGTACATGCTTTAGGATTCATCATATGGTCAGTCTCAATAAAATTTTATCAAACCCTAGCCTCTAGCCTTCAATTTATACTTGGAACATGCAAATTTTTCACCTAGGGCATCATTTGAAAGATAGAAAATGTCCGCCCCTGCTCCTGGAATCAAGACCACATGAAGACTAGACCTAATTGAGCCATTCCACTGAGTTACAACAAATTATAGTGGGTGAAATGGCTTAAATCTTCATTTTATACTCTCAAACCCTTGAAATTGAGTATTTAAACAGGCAGTTTTAGTAAATTTCTTATAAAATGCACTAAAATTAATGGATTTTTCTCAAACCACTTGCATTTAGAAGAAGAATCAAATCACTATCTAACACAATTAATTTTAGAGCCCAATGATTCCGTACAATTCTGTACAAATGTAAGAAACAGGTCAAAAATGATGAATTTTGGAAAAAGAGGGTTTCTTATTGCCAAGTTTTGATTCAAAATGTCTTCAAGAACCACTTCTTGACCTGTGTGAAAGTGTTTATACATGTTTTCAATAGTTAGAACTGAATTTCAACCTATGGGGTGATCCTAGTGACAATTTGTGGAAATTCAGTTGTAACTATTGAAAACATGTATAAACCTATCTCTTCATTGAGTGAAGTGTGGAATTTGAGGAAATCTCTCCTAGCTCATCCTTGCATCTTCATTCCTACACAATGGATATAGATGATAGTGACTAGGAGGATTTTCCTCCATCTTCTTCTACTCACAAAGTTATTCATTGTGGCTTCATCCTCCTCTTTGTAGAGTTTAGATTCTGAGACTGAGGATTCTCCTCCTCCATCCCCTACCATGCTTCAATGGGCTCATCAAACACTTGAGTTTGTAGGCACTCTTGTTGGGGATCTTTGAGATACTTAGAGGACTTAGCCATAACACTAGGATATTTCACATTTCTACATTACCATAGCTTTAGAATTAGTCCTTTCATGAAGCATCAGGTATTGCTGAGTGGGATTCAGCAATGGAGGAAGAGTATTTAACTCTTTGATTCAAAACAAAACATGGGATCTTGTTCCACTTCCTAAGGAAAGAAAGTTGGTTCAATGTAAGTGGACCTATCAAACCAAATTTGCAATGGATGGATTAGTTGACAAGTTCAAAGCATGGCTTGTAGCCAAAGGTTTCTCGCAGGTTCTTGGTGTTGACTACACTGAGACCTTTGCCCTTGTCGCCAAGATGAAATCCACTCACATGATACTTTCTATTTCTGTAACTCATGGTTGGGTTGACCATTAGATGGATGTCAAGAGTACATTTTTTCATGGGGATCTATAGGAGGAGATTTACATGGAGCAACCATAAGGATTTGTTCAGGATTCTTCATTAGTTTGTAGATTGCAAAAGTCTCTTTATTTCCTCAAAGAGGCCCCATGGGCTTGGTATGCCAAGATGGACTCCTTTCTTCTCTCACTTGGATTCTCTAGATGCCACTCAAATCTGAATGTCTACATCTTGAGACAGAAGGATGCTCTTGTTTTCTTGGCTCTCTATGTTGATGACTTGATTGTCACTAGGAGCACCTCATCCATCATTGCGAGTTACAAGATTGCTTTACATGATAGGTTTACCATTACTAACTTGGGTCTTTTGCACTATTTTCTTGAGATTGAGATTACTCAAACCTCTTCTGGGATCTCTCTTGCACAACCCAATGATGCTCTTGGTATTTTGGCTCATTTTCGCATGGTTGATTGTAAGCTTGCACCAACTCCCTTTATGTCTAGAGTCAATCTTGAGGCAAAGTGTTCCACACCACTAGTTGATGCCACTTTGTATTATCATCTTGTTAGTAGCCCCATCTACCTGACTCATACTCACCTCAATATTTCCTTTGCAGTTGGCATTATTCCATGCTTCATGATGGAGCCACATGAGCTTCATTGGATGAATACCAAACAAATCTTACACTACATACTCAACACTCACATGTACAAGATTCACTATGTAGCCAACACAAGCTCAAATTTGATTGGATACACATATTCTAATTGGGATAGTGATCTTGATGATCACAAGCCCACAACTAGCTACAATTTTCACCTTAGTTTCAATCTCATTTGTTGGCAAAGCAAGAAGCAACATGCCATTATTTTTTCTTCAACTAAGGCTAAGTATCAGAGGGTTGTTAATTCCACCACTGAGGCTATTTGGATTTAAATATCCTCATTGACCTTGGCATCACTTTTCAGAATCCATCAATCATCTACTGTGACAACCATAGCGACATCCAAATCTTGAAGAACTTAGTTCATCATCAGTAGACCAAACACATCAAGATTTACATGCATTTTCTTAGGGAATTGATTCAAGAGTAGGTCATCAATTTGCGGTATTGTCCTATAGTAGAGTAGGTTGTAGATATATTCACCAAACCCTTCACTGAGAGCAAGTATGTCCATCTTCAGGCTCTCTTGGGTGTGCAGGATGTTTCTTTTGGGGGGTCACTTAGCCTTTCTGGCTTCATCGTCACATGGAGGATTTTTTCCTGCTAGATTTTCTCCTTTTTGTTTTAAGGGGATCTTTTGTACATGGGTACCTCATTAGGCCTCATTATCGAGACCCATCTTTGCATCTTTGTTTATATTTCTCCCTAAGTTGTACTTAACGAGGGTGTTAGTGTGAAAAGGGTTCTTTAGCTAACTAGTTATTTCCTAGCTAGTTCTTCGCTTTAACTATTTTCATACTAGCTTAAGTTTACTTAGGGACTTTTTCACTTTATCCCACATTGGTAGTGTTTTTAGTCTCTTGGGTTGTAAATCCTATATATACTCACCCATCACTATCATATCTCATCTCATTTTCATTGAATGCTTTACAATCTCATTGAGTAGAATATAGTTTATTCTTGCTCATTTCCAATTTTTGGCTTTGCTTTCCTTCATTCATTTGCATTCTTGGGTGGCTTTCAACCAAAATGCATTCAAGCAACAATGCCATGTTGAAGCAATTGGGATTGTTTGCAAAATGAAAGGCCTATTTGGCTAAATCAATCAATGAAATTACTAGGAATTTAGACTCGAGCAATTTTCACATTTCGCCAACACATTATAGCATGTGAATGTTCAGGTGACATGATGGACAATTGCTGTTGGAAGCTAGCAAATCAGTTGGATTTTGTGCTTGGGATTTTTTTTTTGCTGTGATTTCACAATTCTAGGTTATAGTTTGAGAGTGTTTCTATGTTGATGTATAAGAGGTCCATTTCATAGATGTTGAAACTATGTAACTCTCACTTTTTCGGTCCTGGGTTATAGCTTGAGAGTGTTGCCATGTTGTTGTATGAGAGGTTCATTTCATAGATATTGAAACTATGTAACTCTCACTTTTTTGGTCTTTTAGATTGTGGGGAGCATTGTATTGTGACCTAAATTTGTTTTATTAGCGCTCTCTCTTGAAAATGAGACAGATTGTTGTAAATCTATCATTATTTTTAATTTTTAATTTTATATTTATTTTTGATCAGTAAGGAGGGATTATTTAGGCTAGCCTCACACTAGTGGAGATCACAAGGGGGACCTCCACCCCATCCACATATTCAACTTAGATCACTTATTCAACATAGAAGCTACAATGGAAGTCCAAAAGCCACAACTTGGAATTCCAACTATAGATGTCACTTAGGCGATTCAAACATGAATCTCTATCTTGAGAACCTTATGGCCTTGCCATTTAAGTACAACCCCTTTGACCTATCATTATTTTTATTAATAAAACTTTCTGTCAATTAAAAAAAATTGCCACATTTTTAAGTCATGCATCAATAATCAACTTAAAAAAGACATTTAAAAAAATTGCTAAAATCATATTATTGGCATAAACTGCACTACACCAAATGCAAATTTTATAGATTTGTTTGACAAAACTACTCTCTTCCTAAATTCTAGACATGATAAGCCTATTGTGCCTGATTTAAGGGTTCATATTCTTACCGAAATTCCCAAGCTGTAAAGTATTTGCATGTTAAAACTACAAATAATGCATCCAACTGCAAAGATTAGACATGGGAACCATAGAATAAACATCCAAAAGTAGTTGAAATATATTTACTAGCTAAAGACCCTATTTTATTTGATAAGTTCATATCATAAAAATGCTAAATAAGCTTTAGGGTTTTAAATCTTATGCACAACCATTTAGAGAGAGAGATAGTATGTTCAAACTGCTTATATGGTATAGAACCCTCCATATCCTATATTGGGAAGTGTATAAAAGGGCCCTTTGAAGGCCTTTCTTGCATGCTTAAACCCTTTGACAAACATCTCCTTCACAAATAGCATCTGTTGGCTTGTCCTCATTTTCAAAATCATTGCCTTGCGTCTATTAGAAATAAAGTGTTTTAAAAAAAAAGACAAAAAAAAAGTGTCTCAACCTTGAATGGAAATAAAAATAAAGCAAGGCAACAAAAGAAGATTCTGTGATAGGTGAAAAGTGGCTATTTTGAGAAGTATCTTTTAAATGGAGATAGAGATAAGTTGGCTATGAGATTTTATTAGATATTTGTAAAATGAAATGCTTTATCTCTAGAAGGTTCTCATATGCAATGTAATATTATATATTGGTACTTTGAGAGTCATTTTAGTGAGAGTTATTTTGTGAGTCTATATGTTGCCGGAATGCTACAAAAATTCCTCTAGATTGAGTTGAGGTGAAAACTCCTGTAAGAACTTGCATTTCAAGTGTGTTGTAATCTATTTCAAGATTTGATAATACATTGTGTAGGTTTTGGAGTGTGGAATTTTTCTCCCGAAAGGGTTTTCCCCACGTAAATCATTGAGTTATGGTTTTATTGTTATTGTGTGTATGGTATAATGTGTTTCTTGAAATCTCTGTAATATTTTATTTGAAATTTTTATAACACTCCTCTCAAGGTTAGGACAGGAAGCATTACTGCACACCTTTGCTTCCTTACAAGTGGTATGAGAGCCTGGCTAGTTTTGGTCCTATTTGTTGGGTACAAGGTTTTTTGAGCTAATCAAGATTGAGTGGGAGCTTGTACAGTATTTCATATTTTATATTGTAGGATAATAGAGATAGGGAAGCACATCTAGAAGAGTTGAGGTAGAGAAGTTTTCTAGCATGAATTTTGAAATGTGAAAGCTGAAGATGGAAAATCTATTGATTGATCGAGATCTATGGGATGTTGTGGATGATAATGTACAGAGGCCTACAGATCCAACTTTGGCTACAAGATATGATGTAATGGATAGAAAAGATAAAGGTCTCATAAGACTATGCCTTGCAGACTCAATTATGATAAATGTTCACAAAGAACCCATTTCAAAGAAGCTATAAAAGAAGCTAGATGAAATATATCAAGCCAAATCTCTAGTAAATAAGATTTTCTTGAGGAATAAGTTGTATTCCTTGAGAATGGAAGAAGATGGGCATATATCTGAGCATCTAAAAACTTTCAATATGTTGGTGACTCAGTTGACCTCAGTTTGAGTTAAGATGGATGAAGAAGAAAGGTGCCAAACTTTGCTATGTTTGCTGCTAGACTCATGGGACAGCCTAGTCATGGTCATTGGGAGCACTTCAGTCACTTTGAAGATGGAGGATGTTGTTGGTTCTCTACTCTCCAAAGAGGTGAGAAGGAAGGTCTCTCTGAATGCCAAAGAGGCTTTGAGTGTTCAAGGAAGACCAAAAGAACGATGCAAAGATGAGAAGTAGGATGCCTGTTTGAAGTCCAAGAATAAGGGGAGAACAAAATCTTCTAGTAAGTCCAAGGTGATATGCTGGAACTATGGCAAAAATGGACAATTCTTAAAGGATTGTAAAGAAGAGAAGAAAAAGAAGAAAAAGAAGCAAGATTCTAATTCTAAGTCCAAGAAGGAAGATGGAGATGCTTTTATTGCAGCCTTGGCTACTCATGCAGGTGATAATACATGGTTGATTAACTCAGGTGCATCTTTTCACATGACTCCTAACTAAAACTAGTTTAGTAAGTATGAAAACTATGATGGTGGTAAGGTGTATTTGGGTGATAATTCTTTCCTTGACATTGTTGGTCATGGTAGTATTCATGTGAAGTTTTTTGATGGTAGAGTTAGACAATTTGATGGTGTCTTGCATATCACAGGACTAGCAAGAAATTTATTATCTGTTAGCAAGCTAATAGATGCATATGTGGATGTACAGTTTTTTGAAGGAGGTGTGAAAATGGTGAGAGCTACTATGGTGATAGCAAGAGGAAGCAGATTGGATACATTGTACCAAATTGATGCAAGCACAGTTGAGTGCAATAGTACTTCTGATAAAATTAAACCAGAAACTACTTTGCTAAAAAAAGAGATGGTTTTTGCTTCTGCCGATGGTCATGGCTTATGGGTACTCAAGGGTGCTCTATCTACTAAATCAAAGTTTCCTACAAAGAAGACCATGTTATGGCACCAAAGGCTTGGCCACATTGGATAGAAGGGTTTGAAAGCCTTGAAAAATAAGAACCCGGTTGAGGGGTTAAATGATTGCAATCTAGAGTTTGATTTCTGTGAACATTGTATTTATGGAAAATAGAACCATGTTCAGTTTTACTCGTCTTCTCATAAGTCTTCATGTATCTAAGATCTAATCCATCTGGATGTATTTGGTCCCATTGATGTTGTTTCTATTGGTAAATCAATTTATTATGTTACTTTCATTGATGATTTCAATAGGAGAACATTGGTATATTTTTTAAGAGTAAATCAAAAAAAATTGTCATTTTAAAGAGTTTAGGGCTATGGTAGAAACTCAGACTAGAAAGAAAATTAAATGTTTGAAGACTAACAATGGAGATGAGTACTATTCTACAAATTTTGATAGATTATGTACAGATTGTGGGATTAAAAGACAAAAGACAACTCTGTATTCTTCACAGTAGAATGGAGTTGTAGAAAGAATGAATAGAACATTGATGGAGAAGGCTAGGAGCATGTTGAGTGGTGCTGGTCTAAAACAAAAGTTTTGGGCTAAGGTTGTTTGCTAGTGCTTGTTATTTGATCAATAGATCTACTACATCAGTGCTTGTTGATAAAATGCCAATGGAGGAATGGTCAAGGAAAAAGCCTTCACTTAGACATCTAAGAGTTTTTGGTTGTGAGGCATATGCACATGTGTGCCTAAGGAGAAGAGAACAAAGTTGGATTCAAAGGTTGTCAAATGTATCTTAATCAGCTACAACTATGGTGTGAAATGATACAAGATGTGGGACCCTGATGCACAAAAGGTAATTTATCCCAGAAGTGTTATTTTTAGAGAGACTAAATCTTCTTCTATTACTTTTCAGCCAGAATAGCATAAATAAATTGAATAGAAAAAAGATGTGATTCAACTTCCTTCTATGCTTGAGAAAGTTGAATCAAGGCCCCAAGATAGACCAAAAGTTTCTAGAAGAGGAAGAAGAGGATAAAGAAGTGGAAGAACCTACACCTCAGCTTGTTTGAAGGTCTACAAAGCATAGGCAACCACCTAAAAGGTATGGGTATTCACCTGATGATTGGAAGTGTATATTTGCTTTGAGTACTAATATTAATGAACTAAGATCTGTGCAAGAGGCTTTGGGTATGAATGATGCAGAGTCCTAGAAAATAGTCATGGATGAAGAGATGACAACCCTTGAAAGAAATGATACATGGGACTTAGTACCATTGCCTGAAGAACGGAAACCTATTGGATGTAAATGGGCGTTTAAGAAAAAGATTGGTTCAGATGGAAATATTGAAAAGTATAAGGCATGGTTGGTTGTGAAAGGATACTCTCAGGTTGAGGGTATTGATTACAGTGATATATTTTCTCCTATTTCTAAAATGACGTCCATTCAATTTTTATTATCTATTACAGTAGCTTATGACCTAGAGGTCAAACAAATAGATGTGAAAACTACTTTCCTTCAAGGTGATTTGGAGGAAGAAATCTATATGACATAGCCAGAGCACTACGTAGTGAAAGGTAAAAGCAACTTTCTTTGCAAGTTAAAGAAATCTTTGTATGACCTTAAACAAAGTCCTAGGATGTGATATCAGAAGTTTGATACATATGTGTTGAGTTTCAGATTTGTGCAGTCTAAATCTGATCACTGTGTATATTTTAAATCTGATGGTCATTGTTTCTTGGTAATTGCTTTATATGTTGATGACATGTTTATTGGGAAAGGTAAAGGTTTGATTGCAGAATTGAAATCTTAGCTCTCTGCAAAATTTGAAATGAAAGATCTTGGTACAAGAAAACACATACTTGGGATAGAGATTGGAAGAGATTGTGAGAACAAAAAGCTATGGCTTGGCTAGAGTATGTATGTTTGTTTAGTTTTACAAAGGTTTAACATGCAAGATTGTAAACCACTTTATGTACCTGTTACATTGGAAATGAAGCTCTCTATTTCACAATGTTCTACTCCCCGTTGGAGATGGAAGACATGAGCAGAGTGCCTTACCAAAGTGCAGTTGGAAGCTTAATGTATGCTATGGTTTGTACAAAACCAGACATTGCCAAAGTAGTGGGAGTTTTTTCTCATTTTATGTCTAATCCTAGAAGAGTGCTTTGGGATGTAGTTGAGAGGGTCTTCAGATATTTGCAGGGTATAACAGAGTACTCTATATGTTTTCATGGTATAGGAGATCAGCGTTCCTTGAGTATTCGTGGTTTTGTGGATTCAGACTGGGCTAGTGATGTCGATAGCAGAAGGTCCAACAATGCATATGTATTTACTCTTAATGGTGATGCAATCAGTTGGATGAGCAAGCAACAAGTTGTGGTTGTTTTTTCCACTATAGAGGCAGAGTATATGGAAGCTACTCATGCCTATAAAGAAGCCATTTGGCTGAAACGTTTGTGTTTAGATATTAGATTGAAACACGGTGCAGTTACAGTTTATTGTGACAGTCAGAGTGCAATCTGCCTTGCAAATAACCAAACATTTCATGTAAGGACCAAACACATTGATGTTCAGTATCATTTCGTGAGAGATATGGTCGAGGATGGTAGGGTAAAGTTGGAAAAGGTAGAGATTGTGGTGAATGTTGCAGATGCATTAACAAAGCCCGTGAGCATAGAGAAGTTTAGTTGGTGTTCCAAATTAATGGCCTTTTGGCCTCCAACAATTAACCGACTATTTTCTATAGGCTCATGCAAAGTGTTCGACAAGTGGGAGAATGTTAGAAATAAAGCATTTAAAAAAAGACAAAAAAAAAAGTGTCTCAACCTTGCATGGAAATAAAAATAAAGCGAGTGAAGAAAAGAAGATTTTGTGATAGGTAAAAAGCAGCTATTTTGAGAAGTATCCTTTAAATAGAGATAGAGATAAGTTGGCTATGAGATTTTATTAGATATTTTTAAAATGAAATGCTTTATATCTAGAAAGTTCTCATATATAATGTACTATTATATATTGGTACTTTCAGATAGTCATTTTAGTGAGAGTTTGTTTGCAAGTCTGTATGCTACTGGAATGCTGCCGAAATTCCTCTAGATTGACTTGAGGTGAAGACTCTTGTAAGAACTTGCATTGCAAGTGTGTTGTAATTTGTTTCAAGATTTGCTAATACATTGTGCTGGTTTTGGAGTGTAGGGTTTTTCTCCCGAAAGTGTTTTCCCCACGTAAATCACTGAGTTATGGTTTTATTGTTAATTGTGTTTATTGTATAATGTGTTTCTTGAAATCTCTGTAATATTTTAATTAAAATTTGCATAACACTCCTCTCAAGGTTAGCGTAGGAAGCGTTTCTGCACACCTTTGCTTCCTTACAGTGTCTGCTGTTTCTCATTTTCATCAGAGTGATTATTCTTCAAAGCACAATCTGGATGTAGATCAAAATCACATTCTTTGCAGTAGAAAGACCAAGCACTCCCTTCTTGCTCACACCCATCACAGATGTAGGGCTTCCTCTGAGTCAAATTCAGAGAATGTTCACGCAGGTCGTGCTTTATTTCCTTTGGATATTTCTCTGCTGCTACTTCTATTTCTTTCTGCAGCTCTACGAGGGGAGCATCAGTAAAGGGATAAGCCTTGGTCCCATGGAAAGAAACAATGTTTCTGGTATCTGTTGTCACAGTTTTTCTATCAGGGCCAACTATGACTAGAGATGGAATTCCTTAAATGTGGAAGTAACGGCTTAGATCCTTCTTCACTTTGTATCCAAATGGAAGAGCTAACCATGGCATGCTTGCATAGTGTTCTTCAAAGGCTTCTTGGTCTCTGTCACTAGAGAGGAAAACAATCTCAAAGGCTTCTCCATTTTGCTTGAGCTTGTTGTATAAGCTTTGGTGTGAATCCTCGGCAAGGCTGGCACCAATGAACAGAAAAATATAAACCAACCGTCTTTGCCTGTGAGCTCAGAAACTGGCACCTGCAGTAGAATCATGGTAAAAAATGATCATCTCATTTATGGCTCTACTAACACACATATCAGTGGCTTGTGTGAAAAATCTATTGCAGCTACTGATTATTAATTTCCTATCTTATAAGATTATTTGGCTGCCGAAAAATTAAATAATTTACAGCAAATATTAAATAATAACACAGCTGCAACTTCACGGAAATAGAAAAATAAAATCCACACAATGTTTTGGACAAATTGTCCCTGGAAAAACCCCGAAGGGAAAACCAGTCAGCAGATATGAATTTTATTCAACTGCAGAAAATCAAGAGATACAAAATTGCTTGCCTCTTACTGGCAGAGCTCTGGAAATTTCTTTCCTGTAAATTCCCTTCCCTCAATTGTTCCTGCTGAAATTGCTCCGGCAATATTTTCCTTCTCCGGCAATTCCACTGCTCTCCAACGCTATCACTGCGCCCTTTGCTTTCACTGCAAATCAATTTGCTATCACCGCAAATTTATTTATTTGCTATCGCTGCAAATACTTCTCGGATCTGTGTTTTCCAAATGCCTATTGATCCTCTTTTATAATCCCCTCATTGGAAACCAATGGCCATGATTTAATTTTAATCAATGGCTAGGATTAATTAGACTCTAAACCCTAATATCTAGAAGTCTCTCGAGAAATCAATTATCTAGGTATGGAGATAATTATTCCAGCTGTGTTTCCAGCCTCGTAATCTCCACCCGAGACTAGAACACCTGTCCAAGCTACAAAAATTAACACTCCCTCTTAGCGAGGAAGGTGTTCTGCATAACACCCAACTTACCTCTGAAGAAGATGAATTTTGCCTTCCCCAATGCCTTTGTCAAAATGTCTGCTACCTGCTGATCTGTAGGTATATACTGTAGCTGAACAACCCTCCGCTGTACACAATCCCTGATGAAATGATATCTGATGTCTATATGTTTAGACCTATCATGAAACACTGGATTCTCAGATAATCTGATGCAACTCTGATTATCACAGTGTATCACTGTAGTCTCAACCCTCTGACCAAACAAGGCTACTAGCAACTTCCGAAGCCATATAGCCTCACACGTTGCCATGCTAGCTGCTATGTATTCTGCTTCTGCAGAACTCAGAGCCACGGACTTTTGCTTCCTGCTGTACCAAGAGACAACTCCTGATCCCAAACTAAAGCAGCACCCTGAAGTGCTTTTCCTGTCCACCGCACTACCTGCCCAATCTGCATCAGTATAGCCTATCAACTTGATACCATCACCTCGAGCATATATGATCCCATACTCGATTGTACCACGCAAATACCGCAACACATGCTTTGCTGCTATCCAATGCACTCTCTTCGGCTCAACCATGAACTGACTAAGAGAGTTTACTGCAAAGGATATATCTGGCCTAGTGTTGACTAAATACATGAGAGATCCAATCAACATCCTGTATAAGGTGGGGTCTACATCCTTTTCCTTGGATGTGTCTACCTTCTTCCAATTCGTGATCATAGGTGTAGACATGGCTCTGCAATCTTGCATCTCAAACCTCTTCAAGATTTCAATGCAGTATTTCCCTTGTCCAAGGAAAATCTCTCCATCTGTCTGCCACACTTCCATGCCTAGAAAGTAGTGCATAAGCCCCAAATCCTTCATCTCGAACTCTGCTGCAAGGTCCCTCTTGCACTCCTCTATAAGCCCTAGTGAACCTGTTAAAAACAAGTCGTCCACATATAGAACAAGAATAAGAATTTCACCCCCAACCACCAAGTAGTAGAGGTTAGCATCCGCCTCACTCTTCACAAAGCCTATTCCCTGCAAGTATCTATCAATGCGCTCATACCACGCCCTGGGAGCCTGCTTGAGTCCATACAAAGCTTTCTTCAATCTGCACACGTGGGTTTCGCTGCTGTGTGCTACAAAGCCCTCTGGTTGTTCTATGTATACCTCTTCTAACAATTCACCATTAAGAAATGCCGTCTTGACATCCATTTGATGGATCTGCCATCCCATATGCGCTGCAAGTGAGATTACGGCTCGTATAGAAGTATACCTGGCCACTGGAGCGAATGTCTCCTCATAGTCTATTCCCTCCTTTTGAGAGAACCCCTTGGCCACGAACCTTGCCTTGTATTTTTCGATGCTACCATCTGCACCATGCTTAATCTTATAGATCCAACGTGATCCAACCACTGCCCTATCTATCGGTCTAGGCACAACCTCCCACACATCATTCTGCATTATTGAGGTATATTCCTCAACCATCGCATCTTGCCACACCTGTTGCTGTGCAGCCTCTTGATAGCTAGAAGGCTCACTATCTACCAACTGACTAACCAATGCCACATAGTCATTATACCTAGCTGGTTGTTTTCGCTGTCTATTACTCGTCCTAGGAGCTCCCACAAACTCCTGAGTATCCTTATGTGTCTGTTGAACCTCACGGTTCCTCCTGTCAACTATAGAGGATGAAATATCAAACTCCATATCTTCTTGATGCATCTCTTGGATTTGCTGTATCTGTTGCTCCATACTCTGCGAACTCTCAGCACCTGAGCCTGTGCTTGTACTAGTAACTGTACTCGTGCTTCGCTGCCCCTGTTCTGGTTGAACAATCCTTAGAGCTTCTGTTGGCTGCTCATTCTGATCATCTGCTGGCAAATCTCTGGACCTCCTATATGCCTTGTCCTCCATGAATTTGACATCACGCCTGACTATAATCCTCTTGGTCCCTGGAATAAATATCCAATATGCCTTTGAGGTCTCACTGTACCCCACAAAGTACCCTCTCTCTGCAGTCTGATCTAACTTGGAACGTGTAGCCCCTGGAATGTGACAAAATGCCAAACTCCCAAATATCCTAAAGTGACTAACATCTGGCTTCTTCCCTGAGAATGCCTCCTCTGGTGTCATCTTGCCCAATACCTTATGTGGAACCCTGTTCTGTATGTATACTGCTGTACTACATGCCTCTGCCCATAAGTATCGTGGCATATCTTGGTCATACAACATAGCCCTTGCTGCCTCCGATATAGAACGATTCTTCCTCTCAGCAACCCCATTCTGCTGCGGGTTGTAAGGAACGGTCCACTCTCTCTTGATTCCTTCCCTGGTACAGAACTCCTGGAACTCTTTCCCTTTGTACTCGCCTCCATTGTCTGACCGAAGAACCTTTACCTTCCTGCCTGTCGAATTCTCCACAAGAGCTTTGAACTCCTGGAAGTGACTGAAGACCTCATCCTTGGTCTTCAAGAAGTATATCCAGGTCTTCCTGGAGAAATCATCAATAAAAGTAACAAAGTACTCATATCCTCTGAGAGACTTCGTTGACATTGGTCCACATATATCTGAATGTACTAGATCAAGAACCCCCTTGGATCTGGTGTCACTCCTTGGAAAAGCTGCTTTCACAAACTTCCCCAATACACATCCCTTACATACATCATCATGCTCTGTGCTCACGTCTGGAACACCTGTCACTGTCTCACGAAGCAATTTAAGTGCTCCATGATGTATATGGCCCATTCTTCTATGCCATAGCTCTCCTTGATCTCTAGGACTACTGCTGCTCACTAGTGCCTTAGGAGTATCAAACTGCAACCTATAAAGTCGGCCGCTCCTAACTCCAATAGCTATGGGTGATTTCCAATCCTTATGCTTGATTAAAACATGCGCCCCTCTAAAGAGTACATTGTAGCCTTTATCCTGAAGGACAGATACAGAAATTAGATTCATGCCCAAGCCTGGCACATACAACACATCATGAATGGAAATAGGCTTGCCATTCTCCCTCTGAAATAGAACAGTCCCTCTCCCAACTGGATTGCACTTGGACTTGTTCCCCATCTGAATCTGGAATCTGATGTCCTCCTCCTTGTATCTGGAGAAGTACTCCCTAACTCCTGTCATATGAAATGACGCCCCACTGTCTATATACCAAACACCCTGTGAGGTTGAGCTAGTCAGGCAAGCTATGAGTGCAAACTCATCCTCCATTCTACTAGAAAGCTCATCTACACTTGCTGAAGCTGCCGTCTGCTTCTTGCCCTTCTTTTCATTTTTCTTCCTTTGTGGGCAATCGCTGACATAGTGGCCGAACTCGTGACAGCCATAGCATTTGATCTTAGATAAGTCCTTCTTCTTCTCACTTTTTGAATTTGATCCTTTGCCAGACCCCTTCTTCGCTTTCCCTTTTCCTGCTAGGGCAACGTTTTCCTGTTCCACCTCACTTTTCTGACTATTACTGTTGGTTCCATTGACAAGACTTAGTCTAAGCTCCTCTTGAGTGAAGTCACTCCATAGTCGATCCCAACTCGGTAAGGTGTCTCGTCCATTAATAACTTGAACAAAGACATCCCACTGCTTAGTAAACCCATTCAGGGCTATTCGTACTAGCTCATCATCTTTTGGTTTGTCTCCAACAGCTGCCAATTCATCCTTGACAAGTCTAAGTCTGGTGAGGTAACTTGTGACGTCTTCTCCCTTATTCATTCGGGTATTCCTTAACTTTTCTCTGAGAATCAGCTTTCGGTTAAGGGTAGCATTCTGGTACAGATTCATAATGGCATCCCACATCGTCTTTGCTGTATCTAACTCTGCAATATGCGGAACAATATGATCCTTAACACCGTCAAGAATCAGCCTCCTTGCCTTGGCATCTTCCTTCTTATATGCTACGAGCTGTGTTGCGTCTGTAGGTACAGGTACAACAGTGGTCACATAATCCTTGATACCATTCTCTTCCAGCAATAAAGAAATTCTGGCTTTCCAGACACCAAAATTTGAGGCTCCATCCAATCTGTCCTGATCTCTTAAACCTGCTGAGGCCATCTCAAAAGAAATAATAATTTGAAGAGGTCAAACTGGGTTTTATAAACCCTAGATTTATTTTTCCTTTCTCCCTGTGCCTGTTCTGCCCTCAGATCTGCTCTGATACCATGTGAAAAATCTATTGCAGCTACTGATTATTAATTTCCTATCTTATAAGATTATTTGGCTGCCGAAAAATTAAATAATTTACAGCAAATATTAAATAATAACACAGCTGCAACTTCACGGAAATAGAAAAATAAAATCCACACAATGTTTTGGACAAATTGTCCCTGGAAAAACCCCGAAGGGAAAACCAGTCAGCAGATATGAATTTTATTCAACTGCAGAAAATCAAGAGATACAAAATTGCTTGCCTCTTATTGGCAGAGCTCTGGAAATTTCTTTCCTGTAAATTCCCTTCCCTCAATTGTTCCTGCTGAAATTGCTCCGGCAATATTTTCCTTCTCCGGCAATTCCACTGCTCTCCAACGCTATCACTGCGCCCTTTGCTTTCACTGCAAATCAATTTGCTATCACCGCAAATTTATTTATTTGCTATCGCTGCAAATACTTCTCGGATCTGTGTTTTCCAAATGCCTATTGATCCTCTTTTATAATCCCCTCATTGAAAACCAATGGCCATGATTTAATTTTAATCAATGGCTAGGATTAATTAGACTCTAAACCCTAATATCTAGAAGTCTCTCGAGAAATCAATTATCTAGGTATGGAGATAATTATTCCAGCTGTGTTTCCAGCCTCGTAATCTCCACCCGAGACTAGAACACCTGTCCAAGCTACAAAAATTAACAGCTTGCACCCATTGTACAATGAAAAGCTTTATTTAATGGCATTGAAACACCCTTAATCCAACAACTAAGGGTGAAGCTACAGCTTCAGATGGGCATTGAAACACCCTTGATCCAACAACTACAGCATTAAATGAATTGGTTCTTTTGCAAATCTACTGTTGATGGAGGTGAAGCTGGTTGATCACAAACATGACAACTTTAGTATCTTAAAATAAATATAAAAGTTAATAATTTGAGATTTTCACGGGTAAGCATTTCAAGGATGCATTTGGATACAACTGTGTTAAACATTTTCCCTCCAAAGTTTCAAGTCCCTTCAGACCTGTTAGAAGTAAAAAGCAGATTCTCAAAGGGGACTCAAAAGTTAATATTGGAAGGGAAAAGTGGAGTATCGAAGTAGACTTGAAATGTCGGAAGGAAAAAGTGGAGCCTGGAAGGAAACTTGAAACATTGAAAGCAAAAAAACAGAGTCTGGAAGGAGACTCAAAATGTTGGAAGGAAAAAGTTAGACAGTTGTATCCAGGATTCCAGATACATTCAGCCCCTACACCCATAATATTATAATGTTATCTGTGGTGTGTACCCTTAGTTTAGTAAAATGTATTGAGGTTCTGGAGAACCCTGCATGTGATGGGAATAACTTAATAAGCTATGGGCTACGTCTAGCCTAATGTTCAAGCTACGGCTATTTATGTTTCTTGTATTCTATTTGACATTGAAGAATCTTATGGAGTTCAAGCATAGTTGTATGGTGAAGCCCTGCATCGATACCTGTCTATATGATGCATCTTTTCAGTTCATGGCATCTCGGTGTTCTGGTTTCTTTACACTGATATAGCTGTTAAGGACACATGCAGGTGAAATTACAGAAAAGAAAAAATCTAAACCAAAACTGGTGATTAAGGGTTGAATGGTTCAGGCACTTACCTTTCCATCACTGTTTGTGATAACAAAATTGCGCTCATCAGAGACTAACAAAGATTCCAAGGTCTGTGCAGCGCGTATAGCTTCCTCTTGGGCTTTGACTTCATGCAATTTCTCCTCTGTAAATGGATAAACTTCAACACCATGATCCATAACCAGTTCCACAGCTTGTGTTTGTAATGTTTTCCCATCTGGGCCAAGCACAATCAAGGTTGGGATGCCTTGAATTTCAATGTATCGCCTGTTGGTCACCGTAAGGCAGAGCAAGCCATGGCATACTTTCAAAATATTCTTGGAAGGACTCTTTATCTCGGTCACTGGAGATAAACACAATCTCCAAGTCCTCACCTCTACTCTTCAGATCATTGTAGAATTTTATAAGCATTGGAGTGAACCCTCTACAAGGAGGGCACCAATGAGCTGAGAAATAGAGGCAAACAGTCTTGCCTACCAGCTCCGATATAGGCACCTATTTATGAAGAAAGATACAATTTTTAGTAATTTGCATGCATTTGTAGGGGATATCATTCGTAAATTTTATGCTACTTGTACTGCAAAGATATGGCATGTTTATACAATTAAAAAGTTAAAAAAATTATATAAAAAAATAAAAATAAGAATAAAAAACCGGGGAAACCTTAACATCATAATAATATCCTGCTGATCCATGGTGTTGTGTGCATCTTTGATATTTCTTGTCTTTTCATTGTAATGGGGTGGGGCCCTTTCAAAACCCCTTGTTCGGGTTCATAGAGTTTACCCTTTATCAAAAACATTATAATAATATCATGATCATAATACAAAGTTATCCTAAGATGAAAAAGTCTCAACTCAGATCATGATATCATAAATCTCACTCACATTTCTTCCTCCATTGTCAATGACAAAATCTATCTCAAGAGTGACAAGAAGAGAACACATGGACTATGAAAGCCTCATGGCCTCCTCCTCAGCGTTAAGTTCACCAAGCCTCTCTTTATTAAATGGATATGCCTCGACACCATAATCTCCAATGATACTTACACCGTCATTACTAATAGTTTTGCATTTCTAGTCCAAAAGGATAAGGGTGGGGATGCCTTTGACATCGAATTCCTGAACAAGTTTCTGTTTGGCATGTGTATCTGACAATGGCAAGGCAAGCCATGGCATGGTCTTTTGATACTCTTCAAATGATTTCTCATCTTCATCTTCAGAGACAAAGATGATCTCAAAATCCCCATTCTCCTTCTAAGTTCATATACACTTTTGAAAGAATAGGGGTGAATGCCCAACATGGAGGACACCAATGGGCAGAAAAATACAAACCCACTATTTTCCCTTCCAGTTTCTCTATTTTAACCTGAAATTTTTAAAACACCTAGCTATTTCTGAATGATAAATCATAGCAAATTTACTGTAAATGAAAATAATGTTGATATGCAAAGATTTTTTTTTAGAAAACTGTGTACTTAGTTGTTAATGTTGACCATTAGGATCACACTTAGTGATCTATCATTAGAGTGAAAAAAATGTTGTCTATTGTCACATCCCCATGGAGATGAAGCATAGGCATCTGTCAAAACATAAGGTCATAGTGAAAGGTAGGTCAAATGACCAAAATGCCATATTAAAGATAGGAAAGTGGAAGATGCATGATAGAGCACTTTACAGTAGATATGGGAAGAAAGGTTTCAACGCTTACATCATAAATACCCTCAACATCATGCAAAGAACTTAAGTGCTAATTCCAACACCCACCTTAGGAATATCTTCGACATCGTCTCTAGAGATGAGTACAACCTTTCTCATAGCTTCTTTAAAATATTGTTTATTTCTAAATTATCCACTTATGGAGTTGGAAATGATTAATCAAGAATGACCTTTGTTTATGAGTATTGCTATTAAGAGGTCAAAGATATTGATGAAAGAATCTTATGGCCATAGCAAGCAACAGTTATAATAAGATATTTTTGTAATTAAAAGAAAGACCTTGATAAAATATTGATTGACACTTTGTATGTTGATATGGATCATATTGCATTATTTTATAAATTTCAATTAATTATTATGCTTAACAACAACGTTTAAAGTCATTGTTTATTAGGTTTTGATATCACGATATCATGGTTAACAACATTTGATACTGATAGGATCACAAAGTTATGCACACATATGCATGGGTTGATTGAGAGTGTTAGTAATATTCTTGTTGAGTTTGTTTTATGAAATATTATTGTGACCTTAGAATCAAAAAGTAACTCATATCTGTCATTTCTAACTATGAGTTAAGTTGTTAGGAGGGAGATGTGTTGTGGACTTGGCCCTAGAAAGGCATCTAGAAAATGAGGTTTATGTTAAGTCTACAGCCATAGAGATCTTATATTATGAACTAAGGATGAGATTTACTTAATATGAGCTTTGGCTTATGGTCACATAATAATGTAAGTGATATGATGATTTCATTTGGTGGAATTAGAACTATGTTGTATTGAACATATCTCTAATGTTGCATGTTAATACTTTTGGGTGACTTGTTTTAGTTTTGGGGCTAAAATCTTTATTTGAAGGCATGATGCTTATTTAAGTCTTATGTATAAGGACCTTGATACTAGAACTATTACGTGAACTAGGGATAAGGTACTATAGTTGTAACGAACTGTTGTATGACTATGTACTAACTAGAAGGCAATTTGTCATTTAAATTCAATGATGTTGTTGAGATTGAGTTAAGAGATAAAAAAACTATAGTCATATTGTACAACATCTCCTAATTTCTCATCACCAATTATTAAGATCATATTCATTTTAAGTGGCAAGTGTGAATATCATCTAGTCCATGAATTGGACTATTATAAGAATAAGGGGTTGTACCATAGGGTAAATGAAAACAAAAGATTTAGAATATGATTATTGATAGCATGATGATCTATTGGAAATGAAACTTTCTAGAAATAGTTATAGAACAATTACATATGATACGAAGTTCAATTTTGTAAGTCAAAGCATAAGAATAAGATCAATAAATGTGTTCTCGTACATGAGACCCCTCTATTGGTAATTGTATATTAATGAACCATGTGTGATATGGAGCTAATATTTTGACATGATGTGTTCCAATTACAAAGGATGCCATACTATAATATTATTATAACATTTGATATCCTTGAACCATAATATAGTAGGACATCATATGGAACCGCATTAACTCTTTGCATATATGTTGCACTATAAAGATATTAAGTCCATCGAAGTCATGAACTCTATCATGATGGGATTTATTTTACATTGATAATGTTGTTATGCATATTTCTATGTATGGATATGATTATGGGAATGTTAGAAATGTTGTGGATGTATGTGCATGTCAAACATAAATTCTAATAAATAAAATGGCATACGATTATGTAGCTCTCTCTGGTGATATTGGTGAGGTCACTCAAAATAAAATGAGATGATACAAATATCGACTAGCTTATAGTCAACACTATATTTTGAGTACCTAATCACAAGGTATTGTCTTATTGATCTATAAGGAAGATGAGATATATGTAGGGTGCAATCATTAGGGTATAGAATGTGGAAGGATACCTCAGATATATAGTTGATATGGAATGATTGTTTTGGGTATGAATTGAGTATTGTCCCTGTTAAAACAAGTTTTCTAAACTAAGAGTTCAAGGTTGGGTTTCCCTACATACTATTTAGTACTACTTGATTGTTGGGGAATCATTTAGAGGGACCTTGTTCAGATATGGAATAGTAATCCAATAATTGGGAGCTTCATTATTAATCATTGAACTTGGTGAGTCATGGTTTGTGTGGAATGGGTAGTGATAACTAGTGATGTGATGTACTATTCCATTTTAAACCCTTATATGGTTATCCTCCATTAGTATTCCTTCCACCTTATTTCTAGGAGCAAAGCTACTTTAGTGGTAGTTAAAACCTTGAGGATATGAACCTATGTGATTAACTCTTGAGAGATTAAAGTGAGGAGATCTACATGTGACTTCGATCCTATTTGGAAGCTGGTATATAGGAAGTTCTTGGGTGAAGGATGCCCCTGGACCTCAAGTCCATAGGGGAGGGGTTTAGGGAATGACTCCAAGGTATGGGGTCTTCCTAAACTTGATCAACCTTCCCTCTTCAGTATGTTTGAGGTTGCAACTGAAACTACATTAGATGGCTACGATCTCACCTTCTGTTTAGTAAGTCACATTATATAGGCTTGATCCAGTATATGGAATTCTATCAGTACTAAGCTCACCTACTTAGAGGTTGTTGGGTTGGGCTCTCTAAATCTGCTCCAATCTTGGATGAATGTTTAGAATCATCATCTTCATAGTTTGTCTCTAATGTGAGGTATGAAGATGCCTTTGGACTTCTTTGGACTTAAATAATCAATATTTTACATGTTGAATGCCATGGGATGATTGCTGGTGGGGAATTACCATCTATGTATGGTATTTATCCTTTACATCTAGATGATGGATAAAAGTATACTGAGATTGTGTTTATTAATATGCAAATGTTATGCACATAGAAATAGAACAATGTTTAAAATTACTATTGTGGGTTTGACTTTTGTATGATGTGTCTATGTTTCTAAGTGAAGTAAATGTATGGAATGACCAAGGATATTACATTATGAGTTTATATTTGTTTATGCATATGTGACCAAATAGAGTCCAACTCATGAGGGTTTAATATATTAATTGCGTGTTGACCTATAATTTAGACCCCTAGACATAAAAGACCATATGCATTGGTTTATGAAACTGTACGTGGAATGTAACCCAAGTCAACCTTGTTAGTGTTGATGAATCCTTGTGACATTCTGATTGTGTTTCCCTTGGCTATAACATGACCCACATGTTAGGACTACGTTTGATACAGGTGTGGATAGCTGGCTGTCACCATTACCATGCGGGTGATGGATGGTAGGTGCTATTCGCCATATCTTAGGATGAGCCAGTTGTCACCAGTAACATAGAGGTGACAGATACAAGTGTGGTTTAGTTGGTTGTCACTAGTACTGTGGAGGTGACAGATACTAGGTACTATCTACTATATCTTAGGGTTAATCAGTTGTCACCAATACCACGGAGGTGATGGATTCCAGGAGATACCCTTTGGTATGATAGGGCTTAGCTGGCTTTCACAAGTACCATGCAAGTGATAGATGCTAGGAGCTACCACATACTAGGTCAGACAGACTTTCGCCAGTGGCATGGAGGTGATAGATGTCAGGATCCACCGACTCGATGGTTTAACAGGCTATGGAAATATTCTTAATAGCTACATGTGATGTATGTTGTTACACCTACTCCTTAGCCAGTGATGACAACAAGTAGTATGGGATGCTTTCTTGTCATCACAGTTGGTTGTGAATGTGTATGTTGCTACACCTAGTCCTTATCAAGTGTTGACAACAAGTAGTATGGGATGCTTGATTTCCATCATGTTGGCTATGAACTAGGAAAAGGATGGGAGCTTATGTGTTAGTGAACCAGGTAATGGGAAGGTGCATGTAGTAGGTTACATCCACTTTCTATTACTAGTTGGTCACTATGTATGTGTGAGTCAATCATTGTGTGCATCTATATTAGAGACCTTATGTGTTATGTGTTATTGTACTTGAGCCCTTGCTAGCAATGACCGAAAGTAGTATGGGATGCTTGCTTGTCATCATAGTTGGTTGCAAATCAGGAAAAATGATGGAACTCATGGTGTGCCATTAGATATACTAACATTCCTTCTTCAAGTTGGGATATCTATATTTGAGGACTTATGGGCTAGTGAATCAGGAAAATGGGAAGATGCTTGCAATATGGTTGCAACCATTCCTTTTTGCTACCTGGTCACGATGTAAACCTATGATGTGCATATGATGCCTACACAAGCTATTCACATTATGTATGTGACTTAGTCGCCTTGTGTATATGTGTTGCTAACATGAGTTATTCACATTGTGTATCTATGATATAGGTGTGAACTATTCACCTTGTGTATAAGTCATGTATGCATGAGCTAGTCACTTTGTGTGTATGTGACACATGCATGAATTATTCTCCATGTGTATGTGTTGTATGCATGAGGCAGTCACTCTTGGTGTGCATGATGCATGCATTAGTTATTTGCTCTATGTATATGTGATATGCAAGAGCTAGTTACATTGTATATATGTGACACATCTATATGAGTTATTCACTTTGTGTATATGGGTTGTACCCATGAGCTAGTCACACATACTCATGTGAGAGATAGTCACATTGTGCAATATGGTTGCAACCATTCCTTTTTGCTACCTGGTCACAATGTAAACCTATGATGTGCATATGATGCCTGCACAAGCTATTCACATTGTGTATGTGAATTAGTCACCTTGTGTATATGTGTTGCTAGCATGAGTTATTCACATTGTGTATCTATGATATAGGTGTGAACTATTCACCTTGTGTATAAGTGATGTATGCATGAGCTAGTCACTTTGTGTATATGTGACGCATGCATGAATTATTCTCCATGTGTATGTGTTGTATGCATGAGGTAGTCACTCTAGGTGTGCATGACACATGCATTAGTTATTCACTCTATGTATATGTCATATGCAAGAGCTAGTTACATTGTATATATGTGACACATCTATATGAGTTATTCACTTTGTGTATATGGGTTGTACCCATGAGCTAGTCACACTTGTATGTGTGCCTCATGTGAGAGATAGTCACATTGTGTACAATGAATGTGTGCTTGAGCTAGTCACTTTGTGTGAATAAGTATTGTTTATATGAGCTGGTCACTGTGTGATTTTGTGTGTTTCCATACATTGATGTTGGTAGTGAACTAACATTTGATTGGATTGCATTTTTTATCATACTATTGCATATGATTTGATTTGGAATCATAAGATTCACTTAAAGACAATGATCTAAATGTGAGATTAAAGATCTCATATCAAATGAGAGGATGAAACCTCTCTATTATTGTTGAACGAACAATGAAGCCACTGATTCCCTTGAAGGGATACATAGGCAGGGCCATTATGAATGAACCCTCGAGGTTTAGGTCTGGGTCTAGGGAAGACCTTGACCTTGGGAGCTTACCATACTCTAGGGTGAGTATATGCGTTGTGGCATAGAGTTGTTGCCATGACTATGTATGGTAAGTCTTTGAAGTTGGCATTTCTAAATTAGATAAAAGATGTTTGAACATTTAAGTTAGTTCTTAATGAGTAAAAAAATAATTATTTTTAACCAGGGTGGTTATTACACACCTACAGATCAAATTGCATGCTTGTAACTATCAAATTCTAAAGACTAACAAGTTTTTGAAATCCATTGAAAAGGGGCATTCTTTGGTTAATCTTTTCAAGGGTGTCTAAATAGAGCAAGTGGCATCCAAGTATAATTGATCAATTTGCACAAAAAATTTGTTGCCGGTTTAAAGTTTTCTCTTTGAAAAAGGACTTGGGATCTTTTCTATTTGTAACAATTTTGGAGAATTTGTTGCAATCAATTTTGTAACAAGGAGTTAACCACATTCTAAACATATAGTGCAAGTTGAGCAAGTTAATTATCCCATTGAGATGAACTTTGCCTTATTATTATTTAAGGAGGTTGTCTCTCTTGTAAATCTTTACCTTTTGTTATCTTAAGTTTCTTGTGTTATGTCCAAAACATATTCTAGGGTGTCAACCTAGTATATTTTATTCTTGATTTTTGTTCATTGAATGTTGTAAATTCCTTTTCAAAGTCAATACATGACATCTTGGTTTACATATACTTCTCTATTATTGGCATAATATTTTTGGGAGATTTGGTACATCTTTGAGTTCACATGTGTTGTTCTAGTGTTGTGATTAATTAGTCTTATGTTGCAACATATAAAAGTTTTTTAACATAATATATGAGATGTTGTGGATCAATAATGGATTGAACTAAAGAATCTATATGGAAAGCATTAGTTGTCTGATTTTGAGGTCATAAACTCTTAAGTAAAATATGATTTACATTTGGCCATCTAGGGTATAAGGATTTACAATTTCATTTTGTATTAACTCTATAAATTGACTCTATCATCAATGGATGAACACAATAGTCTTAAGAAGTAATTGATTAAAGATATTTCATGGCATATCTTCTTCATTGTAATTTATAGTTTCCCAACCTACGTGTTTTTCTTAATCCAGTATAGGGAATCAATATAGAAGTATCACTCTAAAATTCTTTATTGAAAACACTTGTAGCTAGTAATTTAAAATATGTTTAAAGGTTCTTTAGCAGTAAAATTACAAAGACTATAGTAGAAGGAAGTTAGTGACAATCCATGTCATCTAAGGTTTAGTCTTTGTTTGTTGTGTGTTTTTATCATTTTAACAAATTGTCTTGAAAGATTTGAAGGCTTGTAGCACTTGAAGTGTAGAAATCTAGGTCTACTTGGAATAGATCTATAAATCTAGATTTCTGATTAAGGTGGTGTGAAGTCTATTTGAGTGTCTCTTGTATCCTACAAAGATTATATTGAAAATATCTTCAGGTAGTGAAGAGTTGTGACTCTATTATGTTAAAGACCCAATGTAAAGAAACCCTATAATTAAGACTTGAAGACGGATGGTAGAATATCTATACTCAAGAGTGATCCTAACATAAAGTTGGCTCCTAAAATGGAAAATCCAAATATTCTTATGAAAAAACCACCAACTACATGGAAAACTAAGAACATGGGTAAGTCAAACACTTCTTACTCCCCTAAAAATTTTGTTGGTGCCTCTAGACAATGGGGATCATGTTGTAGATATAAAAAAATAGATATTCTTCTAGTGATTTAGCTAGTAAAATCATTAAGTTAGGAAATAGAGTGCAACAAGTCCCTTATAACTTTGATAGTTCAATAGCTAGAAGAAATAGTCATAGAGGTCAAATTATTCCAAGTAATTCCCAAAATTTATCCCATTTAAACCCTCTTAAAATAACATTGTAAGACCTCTCCACCTAAACATGCCTATTCTACCACATCACAAACTAAAGTAGGTAGTGCATGTCCAAAACACTTTTAAAGTTCTTGAACCACCTCCTAATCATGGTCAAGACTGTGAACCTACCCCACCAAACATGGAAGACCCTGAGGAAACTACTCATCACATTGAACACCAATTACATTTGTTGGACAAATTAAGAGCTCAATATGCCCATTGCAAAGCCTTGGATGCTCCTTAACAAGTTGCTAACTAGGATTCCACTACCTTGAACTAGTTTATCAGGAATCCCACCCTCAAAATAGTAGATTGCATCCACCTAGAGATAACATCTATCAAGAATGGTACCAATCTCAAAAACCACTCGTAGGAACTGAAAAATACAATTAGTTGGACATAACTAGTATTCCAAATTATCGAAATCCAATACCTCATGAGATCATGGGTAAATTGCTAAAATTTTAAGGAAACAATGCAATATCTAGGGAAGACCATTTAAGAATCTTCACTAATATTATTGATGATTATGAGATAAAAGATGAAGATGTTAAAATGAAACTATTTTTTAATCTCCCAAAGATAGTGCAAGGGAATGGTACAAAAGCTTGTTTAAGATCAAAGGGTAACCACATGGAATGGTTTTAGAAGAGTCTTTAAGATGCAGTATGGAGATGGGGTGGATCCTAGATTAACTATTAATGAGTTAAAAAATATAACAAAGGGATTTAATGAATCTATTTCCAAATTCAGCAATAGATTCATGAGAGTAATGATGTGGGTTCCTCAAAAATTGAGGGCCAATGAATTCATGTATTTAGTACTATATTGTGGTATATTGGTATATCAAAATGGTGTACATTTTTTAATCCAATTAATTGTAGTAATTTATAGTTTCCTAACCTACATGTTTTTCTTAATCTAATATAGAGAATCAATATAGAAGCATCACTCTAAAATTCATTATTAAAAACACTTGTATCCTGTAATTTAAAATTTATTTAAAGGATCTTTAGCAATGAAATCACAAAAACTAGACTAGAAGGAAGTTATTGACAATCTATGCCTTTTAAGGCTTAGTCTTTGTTTGTTGTGTGTTTTTGTCGTTTTAATAAATTGTCTTGAAATATTTGAAGGCTTGCAGTACTTGAAGTGTAGAAAAGATTGTACCTACTCCTACCAATTAGCCCAAATTACTTACGATTTGATTATGAGGCCCATCTAATCATCATTTAGATCTATTTTTTATTTTTCTCACTTATAGCAAGAAAACCATTAAGAATTTGAAGATGATGTAAACTAGTGTTTTTGAGATTTGGTGTATAGATTTTATATATTTTTAAATAATTTTAAAATAATGTCTCATTTTTAAATATTTGTTAATATATTGTTTCTTATATACTTTATATGTTGCAAGTATGTGCCTAATTGGTGTTGACATTGATTTCAACATATTCTTGTTGTCATTGGTGTCAACTCTATCTTATTCTATTACTTGTTTAGAAGACTTGTATGTTGAGGATATTCAGAAAATTAGCGTCTCCAGAAGAAACAAGTGAGTTACAGAGAAGTGCAGTACAGACAGTGAGTTGTATGCTGATAAACAATTTGGTAAACTGCTCTACATTTATTTATGCTTGAAGATTGGGGTCTACGGATTGGAAGTAAGTTAGCGGTATGTCTGAGGATGCTACATTCTGGGTTTGAACCATTCACATGAAATCTGAGTGAGTTGTGTTCACCAGAGTGAAACTTGCCTTTTCCTGTAAGTTCAGCTAGGATAGGAAGATAGTATTTGGCTCTGCATTCCTCCGTAATAAAGTATTTTTCTCTATGGTTCTAAAGGGAAGTTTGGGCTAATGATAAGTGCCTACAGTTGCAATGGTTCATGGTTTGGTGGTACACAAGCTATCTTTCTTTTACGACAGTTGAAGATAGTGAAGTTCATGTGTTCTGGTGAGAAGATTCCTATGGATTAAGTGGTTTAGGTTCGTGTGATTTCTCCTGATGATTATAAAGTGCTTGTGGATGTCTCCTAATAATGTTCCTATTTAGACTTTGGTCTACGTTAAGAAATTGAGATGGTGTGTGAAGATTGTTCCCAGATAATGTAGTTTGTAACTAGTCTTGGCCAATTTGGTTGATCCCAGTGATTACAGAAATCTCTGGAAGATTGTGGAAGCATGTTGTGTCATGGAAGATCATGTTTGAGTCCCAGCTAAGGCATGATGTGATCCACATTTCATTCCCTTTGCATATGTTGCAATAGGTCAAGACCTATTTTGTAATACTGGCCTTAGAGATTGTTCCAATGGTTGATGATTGTGATGCTGACCTTGATGATCATTCCAAGATTGATGTAGTGTATAAATATTTGTAGTTGAGTCATGGAAAAAGTGTCCTTGAGTGAAAATGAAAATATACAAGAAAGGTCCAGAGGCAAATCAGAGAAGAGGCAGAAGAAAGAAGAGGAAGAGAAGAGTAGAAGAATTGTTATTCACAATACAGAAAGGAGTTGATAGTAGCAGTGAGTTTGGCAATATGCTGCTAGTAGGGTTTAACAGCCCTTATTGTAATCTTTCAAGGTTTAGGGTTAAGGCAGTGAGCCTACTAGACCTAGTTGTTTTACATGGCAGTAAGCCAGTATGTTTAGGCATATGGAGTGACCAAGCCTGAACATCATTATTTCAAGATTGCAATTTATATTGAGAGCTAATGCTCTTTGTGGTTTTTCCCCACCTTGGGGTTTTCCATGCAAATCAGGTGTCTCTTGTGTTTGATGTTGGATCTGTAGTTAAGTTTCTAGTTTCATGCACTCATTATTAAACTATAATAATTGCGGATAAGTGATGACTATTTTAATTGTAAAAAGTGTTTAAGTTTTTGTTACAACTAATTCACCCCCCCTCTCAATTGTCTGGTGCATATCAACAATTGGTATTAGAGCCAAGTTCCTCTGATGAAAGTTTAATAGCTTGAGGAAGATCCAAAATGTCTTACAAGAAGGAAGAACCACATTTTGATGGAACTAATTATGTTCTCTGGAAGGCTCGATGAAAAGCCATCTTCTTTCTCTTGGTTACAAAGTTTGGAAAGCTACAGAAATAGAATACACCATACCTCCAAATGGTCTGACGACTGAAGATGAAATCAAAGAATATGAGATAGATATCAAGGCAAAGGATGCTCTACTAAGCTCATTAACTGACTCAATATTGATGAAAGTGGTGGATCTTGAAACTACAAAGTTAAAAAATCTATATGAAGGAGATGATTCCGTGAAGGAAACCAAGTTACAAAGTCTAAAAGTGAAATATGAAAGCTTGAAGATGAATAATGATGAAAACATATCATCTTTTAAGCAAAGAGTTGATGAACTTGTTACAGGGATAAAAGCCATAGGCAGAACTCTTGAGGAAAAGGACACTGTTATGAAAATTCTCAGATCTCTGCCCAAGTCCTATTGTCACAAGGTAGCCACAATTAAAGAATTCATGCAAGTAAAAATCATTAACAGGGATTCGTTACTTGGTAAGCTTATTGCTTTTGAAATGAGGGAGTTAGATGATGCTCTGCCAAAAGTTGAGATGACTTTCAAAGCCAGTGCTCCTGGAAGTACTTCCAGACTAGAAAAGTATAATGTAGAATCCAATAATGAGTTAGATGAAGCTGAATCCAATTTTGTGGATAGACTGCAAAGAGGATCTGGTAAGTACAAAGGCAAACTTCCCTTCAAATGTTTTTCTTGTGGTAAAGTAGGTCATTTTGCTTCCATATGTCCTAAAAGAATTGAAAGAAATAGAAGAAGATATGAGAATAGGCCTAGGACCCAAAAGAAGTGTTATTATGTTGAATAATTTGATGATGATGGAGTATCAGATAATCGTGAACCAGATAATGCTAGCTCCTATGTAAATGAATGCTTGTTCATTGTTATTAAGGAAGATCTTGTGTCTACTAATTCTTCTAGTTGTGTGAAGGAAGAAAAACCAGTGGAAAGCACTTTGGCTGCTTAGGTCATTAAGGACAAGGATGAATGGGTTATTGATAGTGGTTGCTCTCACCACATGACTGGTGACAAAAGTAAGTTTGTAAGTTTGGAAAGATATGATGGTGGATTGGTTAGGTTTGGAGATGATACAATTGGTAGGATTTGTGAAAAATGATCTATTTCTTTTGATTGCAAACATAATACTAAAGATGTCTTGTATGTGAAAGGATTAAAGCACAATCTTCTAAGTGTGGGTCAAATGTGTGACAAGCACTATGACTTAAGCTTCAAGGGCAATGGATACAAAATTAGAGAAAGCTCTGGAACAGTCATTGCAACTGGTAACAAGACCATAGGTAATTTCTATCACTTGAAAGGAACTGGGAACTATTGCTTGTTGACACAGATTGATGAGAGTTGGTTATGGCATAGAAGGTTGTGTCACTTAAATTTTGATAATATTATGAAGATAAGTACTGCATAGATTGTTAGAGATTTACCTAAGCTTGTGAAGCTTGCTAATCCAACTTGCAAGGAGTGTCAATTTGGGAAACAGACAAAAACAAGTTTCAAAAGCAAGGACCAATTAGTTGGAGGACTACTTGAGCTAGTGCATACAAATTTGTGTGGACCTACTAGAGTAAGAAGTTTACAAGGAGACATGTATTTCATGCTGCTCATTGACAATTATTCTAGAATGACTTGGGTCACCTTTTTGAAAGAGAAAGATAAAGCTCTAGATAAATTCAAGGCATTTAAGGCATTGATTGAAAATGAGATGGATTTAAAAATCAAATGCTTGACGTCTGATAGAGGAGGAGAGTTCACATCAAATGAATTCAATTTATTTTGTGAAGAACATGGAATAAATATATATCTATCTATGCCCAAAACTCCACAACAAAATGGAGTTGTTGAAAGGAAAAATAGAATACTTCAAGAAGTTGCTAGAACCATGATGAAGGAAGCTCATCTTCTAGAAGCATATTGGAGAGAGGCAATTCACACCACAATATATACCCTAAATAGAGTTCAAGTAAAAGGTAATAATTCAAAAACTCCCTATGAATTGTGGCATGGTAGAGTTCCTACTGTGAAATATTTCAAAGTTTTTAGTAGAAGATGTTATATCAAAAGAGAAGAAGATTTAGGCAAGTTTGATGCTAGATGTGATGAAGGAATCTTCCTTGGTTACTCCACCAAGAGTAAGACCTACCAGTGCTATAATAAGAGGCTGAATAAGATCATTGAAAGTGCAAATGTTTAAGTTGATGAACATAAGGAAAGGTCTTTAGAATCAAGTGGATATGAGTCAAATGATCTAGATGTTTCATAAGTGGTGTAGCATGAAGACAATACAGATGAAGAAGAACAAGCTCTGGTAAGTGCTACCAAAACTCCAAGATATGTAAGAATCAATCATTCTAAAAATCAAATCATAGGAGATAAGAGCTAAGGGATCTTAACTAGAAGAAAAGATGCAGAAGAACAAGTAAATTTCTATCTGATTTCTAAGATTGAACCTAAACTGTGGATGAGGCTTGGAAAGATGAGAATTGGATAAAGGCTATAGAAGAGGAATTGATGCAGATAGAGAAGAATCAAACTTGGGATCTTGTTCCCAGACTAGCAGGCAAGAATGTAATTGGTATAGAGTGGATCTTTAGAAACAAAATGAATGAGAATGGTGAAGTGGTAAAAAACAAAGCAAGGTTGGTAAGCAAAGGATACACTCAGGTTGAAGGAATAGACTTTGAAGAAACTTTTTCTCTAGTAGCAAGGATTGAAGCAATAAGGATATTTTTGACTTTTGCAGCATACAAAGATTTCAAGGTTTATCAAATGGATGTGAAGTCTGCCTTCTTAAATGGAGAACTGGAAGAGGAAGTCTATATTGAACAACCAGAAGGATTTCATTCATCAGAACAAGGGGACATGGTATGCAGATTGAAGAAAGTATTGTATGGATTAAAACAAGCTCCCAGGGCATGGTATGCACGGTTGGACAGATACCTGATATAGATAGGGTTTAGTAAAGGTAATACAGATAGTAATCTCTACTTCAAGATCAATGATGAACAAACCCTAATTGTTGCAGTTTTTGTTGATGATATTATTTTTTGAGGCAATGAAGGTATGTGCTTAGTTTTTGCTAGAGAAATGCAAAGTGAATTTCAAATGTCTATGTTTGAAGAGATGAACTTTTTAGGTCTGTAAACAAGCCAATCAGATAAGGGTATCTTCATTTCTTAGTCCAAGTATGTGAAAGAGTTGTTAAATAAATTTGGGATGGAAGACTCTAAACTAGTATGCACACCTATGATAGTTGGTTGTAAGTTAAGCAAAGATGATAACTCACTCATGGTAGACTAGAAAATGTATAGATCTATGATTGGAGGATTACTTTATCTAACTCAAACTAGACCTGACATAATTCATGCAGTGTGTCTTGTGGCAATATTTTAGGAAGAACCCAAGGAATCACATGTGATGGTAGTCAAAGGAATTTTGAGATATTTAAAAGGCACAATAGATTATGGTTTGTGGTACCCTAAGGACTGTGACTTTACTCTCGGTGCATATACTGATGTAGATTGGGTTGGAGATGTCGATGATAGAAAAAGTACAAGTGGAGGTGCATTCTTCTTGGGAAAAAGATTAGTATATTGGCTAAGCAAGAAACATGATTCAATATCCCTATCTACTGCAGAGGTAGAATACATTGCAGCAGCATAAAGTTCCCTTCAAGTGTTATGGATGAAGCAAACTTTGAAGGACATCAAAGTTTTGTATGAAGAACCAATTGCAATCTTTTGTGACAACACAATTGCCATAAACATATCAAAGAACCTAGTGATGCATTCAACGACCAAGTACATATCCATTCGGTATCATTTTCTGAGAGAAAAAGTGATAGAGAATGAAGTCAAGTTGGAGTATGTTTCTACCAAGGATCAGATTATAGACATTTTTACCAGGCCTTTGTCTAAGGATACTTTTGAGTATCTCAGAGAAAAGTTAGGGGTCATCAGCCCTCCTACTCTAAACTAAGATGCACAATAGTGCATCAGTTCAGAGGTGTTCAGAGGTCCAGATTGATGCTTTTTAGTGCTACTTCTAAGGGGGAGTAGTCAGAGAGTTCAGAAAAGAGATTAGATCAGAGCAGAAGAGTGCAAGTATGTTCCCTTTGCCATTGATGTCAAAGGGGGAGATAAGTCATGTGAAAAAATTAGAATGCAGATGTGTAAAATTAAGGGGGAGAATTTTGGAGAAAGAAAGAGTGCAGGTGTGTAAAGAGAAAGGGGGAGAATCTTGTCTTGATGGCTGTTGCAGTTTTTCACATCATATGTTGCCATCAATGACAAAGGGGGAGATTGTTGCAAGTACGTGCCTAATCAGTGTTGTCATTGATGTCAACATATTCTTGTTGTCATTGGTGTCAACTATATATTATTCTATTACTTGTTTAGAAGACTTGTATGTTGAGGATATTGAGAAAATTAGCCTCTCCGGAAAAAACAAATGAGTTACAGAGAAGTGCAGTACAGACAAGGAGTTGTTTGCTGAAGAACAGTCTGGTAAACTTCTCTGCATTTATTTTTTCTTGAAGATTATGGTCTATGGATTGGAAGTAAGTTAGAGGTATGTCTGAGGATGCTACATTCTGGATTTGAGCCATTTGCATGAAGATCTGAGTGAGTTGTGTTCACCAGAGTGAAACCTGCCTTTTCCTATAAGTTCAGCTGGGACAAGAAGATAGTATTTGGCTCCGCATTCCTCTGCAATAAAGTATTTTGCTCTATAGTTCTAGAGGGAAGTCTGGGATGATGATAAGTGCCTACAGTTGCAATGGTTCATGGTTTGGTGGTCCGCGTTAAGAAATTGAGATGCTATGTGAAGATTGTTCCTAGATAATGTAGCGTGTAACCAATCTTGGCTGACATGGTTGATCCCAGTGATTGTGGAGATCTCTGGAAGATTCAAGAAGCATGTTGTGGCATGGAAGATCATGTTTGAGTCCAAGCTAAGGCATGATGTGATCCGTATTTCATTCCCTTTGCATGATGTTGCAATATGTCAAGACCCATTTTGTAATACCAACCTTGGAGATTGTTCCAAAGGTTGATGATTGTGATGCTAACCTTGATGATCTTTCCGAGGTTGATGTAGTGTATAAATACTTGTAGTTGAGTCATGGAAAAGGTGTCCTTGAGAGAAAATGAAAATATACAAGAAAGGTCTAGAGGTAGACCAAAGAAGAGGTAGAAGAAAGAAAAGGAAGAGTAGAGCAGAGGAAGAGTAGAGCAGAGGAATTGTTATTCACAATATAGAAAGGAGTTGATTGTGGCAGTGAGTTTGGCAATAAGCTGCCAATAGGGTTTAACAGCCCTCTGGGTTTAATAACCCTTATTGTAATCTTGCTAGGTTTAGGGTTGAGGCAGTGAGCCTGCTAGACCTAGTTGTTCTTCATGGCAGTAAGCCAGTATGTTTAAGCCCGTGGAATGACCAAGCCTGAACATCATTATTTCAAGATTGCAATATATATTGAGAGCTAATCCTCTCCATGGTTTTTCCCCACCTTGTGATTTTTCACATAAATATGGTGTCTCTTGTGTTTGATGTTGTATCTATAGTTAAGTTTCTGATTTCAAGCACTCATTATTAAACTATAATAATTGTAGATAAGTGATGAATGTTTTAATTGCAGAAAGTGTTTAAGTTTTTTTTACAACTGATTCACCCCCCCCTCTCAGTTTCCCGGTGCATATCAACATTATAGTATCTTTAATGAGTAATATTTTCTCATATCACATAACTTGGTCTATAAATAAGATCAATTCATAATTTCTTAAACATGGATCATTAACACTAATATTTAGGGTATGCATATTTTTTGTAAGTTTTGTTACATATTTTATTTATTATTATATTTTTAATTTAAACTAAGGTTATATTAACACTTAATTTCTTAAAATGCCCTTACTATTTCTTCAATCCACAATACTTAACCCCCAAAAGTATCAAAGGAAAGAAAAAAGTACAACTAAAAAGATTTCACAAATTCTTTAGACACATGGCTCCTTTTCCTTTTTTGATGTATTCCATTATCATCTAGAGAGAGGTGGGTAGGAGATGGGGTATATTTTGCCCCCTCCCCTTTCACCACTTGGCCAATTCAAATCATCACATTCATAATCCTAAGAGTCCCAACTAGGCTAGGTACCTAATCTAGGGGCTCTTTTTGTCCATGTTACAAAAATGCATTTTATCACTTTTAATTATACCTAATATAGTAAATCCAAGTTGTATCATTATTTGAGATAATTCCTTATAATATTTTGTTAGGACACCATCCTATATAACCATTATAATAATATTTATGTTCAAGGTTCAAGTATAAATTAAGCTTGGGGTACATGAATTGAATCTCCCTCTTGGGTATGACTAAGGAGAAACTGGTAAACACAAATCAACACTCATTACCTTACCTAGTGAAGTGGGGTGATGTGGTCAGGGTGATGGGGAAGAGGTTTCCTAGTGTGGTCTCTTGTCTCCTAATACCAACTTGTATCTCATCTACACACAACATTACATTTGAAATATATAGCTAAAGCATAGTAAGAACATCAACAAGTTCATCCATAATCATAAAATTTGCCATTCACTAACATAATATTAACATATATACTTCAAACTAACAATATTATAAAACTAGCACATCAATTATGAAATCCCATGTAGAGCATAATTTCATGATTTGCAATTATATTTTCTTACGTAAGAAACAAAATCACAAAGTAGATTTAGTTTCCATGCATACTCATATGACTAAAAATCCACATAATAATTTAGATATGATTTCTTGAATTAACCATTCATTAGATATCATCAATTGATCATACATATGTGATAATGCAACCAATGAGTAATAATAGAACTATTATATTATTTTTTATTTAAGAAAACTATTATATCATTGAGAAAACACATGAAATCATAATATTCTACAAAATCATGATAGCCATATGCAAGTCTACAACATCCATTCAAAATAGTAATAATGGGACATAATAGGGTAAGTCTCAGGATTAGAATCAATATAAAATCAAAATGGAAGGTCTGCAATATATGTCACGAGTAACATCTATGGTATAGAAAACAATGGCCTTACATTGTTAATATTTGTATATCGATGGATCAAAGAGTATGCATTTTAAATCATTCACAGATATGTTTAGGATGTTGACTCAATGGTAGTAAATCTAAACTATCAGCTTTAATTAAGCATTAAGTGGTTACACGATGCAACCAAGTGCTTATGGTAATAGGTTCATAGAATGTTTTTGTTAATTTTTGAGGAATCAAAAATTTATTCTATTTATAGATTTGGATCATGGGAGTAATGCTACATGATGTAATCTAATGAATATTTGTAGATTGACAAATTAATGCGGTGAGAACTTTGACAATGTGGAGATCTACAAAAGATATTAGTTTTGGGGGTGAAAGCATCTCATTTTTTGATCCAAGTCAGTATTTAAATGATTAAAATGGTGGCCCAAAACAATCAATGAGCAAGAAGTGAAGGACATTTGGAATATTTTGGTTGGTTCCTATGGATTGAAGGGCAACTATGTGGAACCTCTACATGGGTTTATTTCTACAACATCAAATGAGATGAATCATGTTGAGTCTAGTGGCAATGGAAGTCATGGGCCCGTTATATCTATTTGCAATCTTGATAAGTATTTTGAAGTGGACCACATTTTTTTACAATTGTGTGTCATAATCTTGTTACTTGTAGTATATCAGGAAATCAAAGAAGTGTGTTTTTTGGTGATCCATAAATCTATTAAAGTTGTAGATCTTTAAAGCAAAAGTTTCTTCACCATCAATTATAGTTTAGGTTTAGTGAAGTAAAGGAATTATTGAAGGCTATGTGTCATGATTTGATTAATTGTGGTATATTGGTATATGAAAATGGTGTACATTTGGGTGATCCATAGATCTACCGAAGCTATAGATGTTGAGAGACAATGAACCTTGGCCATTGGTCAAAGATGAGTTTGAATTGGTTACTTGACAATGTAGTCTTTTCAATTGCAAGAGCGAAAGCAAATGGTCATTAGGAAATTGAGATAGGGTGTCATTTATGTAGAGTTTGTATGAAGTTTTTTGGGCTCCAAAATATCAAAATAAATTATTGTGTTACTCTTAGAAGTGAACCATTCCCTAGATTCCAATGGACCTTCTACACATCAAATTGCATGCTTGCAACAATCAAATTTCAAGGAATCACAAGTATTTGAAATCCATTGAAAGGGGGAGGCTTTAGCTAATCCTTTTAGGGGTATCTAAATAGAGAAAGTGGCATCCAAATATAATTGATCAATTTGAAGAAAAAATTTGCCACTAGTTTAAAGTTTTCTCTTTCAAAAAGAATCTAGAATTTTATCTTTTGTAATGGTTTCTAGAGAGATTGTTGCAACAAACTTTGTAATAAGGAGATAACCACATTCTTGAGATGTAGTACAAGTCGGGCAAGTATCATTCATCCTATTGAGATGAGCTTTGTCCTTTTGTTATTTAAGGAGGTTTTCTCTCAAGTAAATCTTTATCTTTTATTCTTTTTAGGTTTCTCAATGTTGTTCTATTGAGTGTCAACATAGTGTGCCTTGTTCTCAAGTTTTGTTCATTGAAAGTTGTAAATTCCTTTTGAAAGTTAATACATGACAACTTGTTTTACATATATAGTTCTCCATTATTTGACATAGATTTGAGTTTAATTTATTATTTTGGTATTGGGATTAATTGATTTTATCTCTAGATGTAAGAGATTTTTAACACAATATATGATGTTCTGGATAAATAATGGACTGTGGAAGAATTTACATGGAAAGCATTAGTTGCCTCATTTTGCGGTCATAAGCTCTTAAGTAAAATAGTGATTTACATTAGGCCTTCTAGGCTATAAGGATTTACATTTTCATTTTCTATTAACTGTAGAAATTGACTCTATTGCCCATGGATGAACATATTGTGGTCTTAGAAGTAACTAATTAAAGATTATTTTAGTGAATATTTTCTTTTTCATAATTTATAGTTTTTAAACCTGCATATTATTCTTAAGGGTTTAGAGAATCAATATACAAACATCATTCTAAAATTCTTTACTAAATACACCTATAGGTTGTAATTTAAAATCTATTTGAAATGTATTTGATAATAAGATCACAAAAAACTAGCATAGAAGGAAGTTAGTGACAAATAATTGGATTTATTCTATGCAATTTAAGATTTAGTCTTTGTTTGCTATATGTTTTTGTCATTTCAATAGATTGCCTTGAAATATTTGAACTGAACACCCCCCAAGCCTTGTAGAGCTTGAAGTGTAAAGGACATTGTACCTACTCTTATCAATTGGCCCTAATTTGACTACAAGATCCACTTGATCATTTAGCATGAGATATTCCTTGGGGTTAAACTTTCATTGTGTATCCTTTAGAATCATAATGAACAACCTAGAGCACCAATAGGACTCTTTATGTTGGTCATTGGAGATAAATATAATCTCCAAGTCCTTGCTTATACTCTTCAAATCATTATATAATTTTATAATCTTTGGATCCTCTATAAGGAGCACACCAATGAGTCAGGAAATAGAGACAAAACAATCTTGAATACCATCTTTGATACATGCACCTATTTACATGAAGTCTAAAGAGTTAATTTTGAGTAATTTGCATGGATTCATAGGGGATATCATTCATAAATGTTATACAACTTATACTACAAAGATATAGCATGCCTATATTAAAAAATATATAGGAGAATCCTTAATATCATAATCATAATACAATTTATCCTAACAAAGTAGAAACCTCAACTCTAATCGTGATAATATAAATCTCCCCACATTTGTCCCTCCATTGCCAATCCCTAAAGCTTTGTTAGGAGAGATAGGAAGAGAATTCAAGGACTATGAAAGTGTAATGGCTTCCTCCTTAGATCTAAGTTCACCAAGCCTCTCTTTCCTAAATGGATATGCCTTGACACCAGAATCTCCAATAATATTTACACCACCAACACCAATAGTTGTGCACTTTTGGTCCACAAGGATAAGGGTGGGAATGCCTTTGACATCAAAGGCCTAATATAGTTTATCTTTGACTTGTGTATCTAACAATGGTAAGGCAAGCCATGGCATGGTCTTGTGATACTCTTCAAATGATTTCTCATTTCTCGTCTTCTTCTTTAGACACAAACATGATTTCAAAGTTCCCAATCTCCACTAACTTTGTATACACTTATGAAAGAAATAGGGTAAATTCCTTGCATGGAGGACATGAGTGGGAAAAAAATATGAAGGTGCTATTTTCCCTTCTAGTTTCTCTATTTTAACCTAAATAATTTCAAACAATCAACCATTTATGAATGATAAATTATAGCAAATTTAATATAAATGAATATAATGATATACAAAGATTACTTTTTTGGAAACTGCATACTTAGTTGTTAACATTGACCTTTAAAAACACATTTTGTGATCCATCATTAAGATGAAAATAATGTTGTATACTCACTAACAAATGTAATCTAACTTAACAATAATGTTGTATTGCACAATAATAACTATACCCAATACTAAAATTTAATTTAAAACAACATAATTGTTTAAAGCAATAGAAAATTTAATCTTAGAAAACACAATGCTAAATACCCATTAACAAATTTCATGAAATAAACATGGCTTTGTACACCCAATACCAAATAGCAAATCTAATCTAAAAGAACAGAATAGTGTCTATCCCATAGCTCTTTTAATCTTTAAGAATATAGTTTTGTATACCCAATAACAAATTTGATCCAAACAGACATAATTTTGTCTACCCACATGTACACAGGAGAAAGGTAACATATTCCAAATTCAAAAAAAACATAGAGAAGGAAAAAAGAAATATCAGGAAGCTTTGAATCAGAAGAACGGGGTGGATTAGCACATAAAAACAGTGTGCAAAATCATCAATACTTAAACCCAAAAGGTAAAAATCACAACTGGTCTCGTTGTTTCTGATCAAGAAATCTCTTTCCTCAGTGCAGAGTAGAGACCTCAGGCTGTGTTGGGTCAGCCATTATACACAACTCAATACTTCCTGCTTCTCACAAAATGGCTTCGTAGGCTTCAAAACTTATGAGTCATGTTATCGACACTACCTTATCCTCCCTTTTATAATGCAGTTGCTTCAAAGAGAAAAAGATAAATATGGTTTTTTAATTTAATCTAAAAGAACAGAATGGTGTCTACCTTATAGCTCTTTTACTCTTAGAGAATATAATTTTGTATACCCAATAAGAAATTTGATCCAAAAGATCGTAATTTTGTCTACCCACATGTACACAGGAGAGAGGTAAAATTTTCCAATTTTTTTCATAAAACATAGAATTTTCTTTTTTCTTAAAATACAAAAAACAGAACTAGAAAGCTTTGAATCAGAAGAACAGGGTGAATTAGCAAATAAAAACAGTGTGCAAAATCATCAATACTGACACCCAAATGGTAAAAATCACACCTGGTCTCCATTGTTTCTGATCAAGAAATCTCTTTCGTCAGTGCAGAGCAGAGACCTCAGGCTTTGTTGGGTTTCGGTCTCGGCCATTGTATACAACTTAATGCTTCCTGCTTCTCACAAAACAACTTCCTGTTTCTCTAAAAACTTATCGATCATGTTGTGAAGACAATCTTATCCTCCCTTTAATCATGCAGTAGCTAAGAGAGAAGAAAGATGAAGGATAGTTTTTTAATTTATTGAGAACCAAGTTCCCATCGCCTTTCTATTGTTTTCTTTTGGACTTTCTTCGATTCTTAGTGAGGTCAATGTTTTTGTCCTGTTTGGCTTTGGAAATGTCGCAGTTTTTAAATCTGAAACAGCAGCTTTCCGAAACAAAGAGCCAAATGGTAGGTTAAATCAATTTAGATGCTAATCTACATACAACATACTTTCTGAATGAATAATTTAAGTAAAGCTATAGTCCTTTTCTTCAGTTTCTTTGCAGGTGCCCATTGGAAAAACAGTTTGTATGCTTCTCAAGGTGACATATGGATCGTGATTATCCTCTTTGTTTCGTTAAAAAAACTCAGTATCTTTGTCTAGAATAGAATAAAAGGATTTTAACTTATACGACGTCAAAGGCAGCTTATGGGACGGCAAATATATCGTTTTGCAATGATGATCTTTCGTTATGTAGTTGGAAAATAATTTTTTTATTTTTCTCGACCATCTCCTTTCTAAACAAACTCTCGTTTTATTCTTGGTTAAGTTGCTTCCATCGTCTTATTTTTCTCCACCATCTCCTTTCTCTGATCCAACTGTCTTAGATGAGCAAAAGATACACATCCTCTCGTCTTATTCTTGGTTAGGTTTATTCCATCTACTTGTTTCACATCAAAGATAATGTGACATAATCCTCAATTCGGCTATGGACATTTTTGTTCTCCAAATGATATTTGCCCCTATCTAGCCTTTTGTTGGTAATCATATGTAGAGTTAATTCATCAATATAATATTTCCTTTTTTTCCCCAACATCATTTTCCACATAACCATCCAAAATTTATCCATAACAAAATCCTTTATGTCTTTGTTATTACTTGGGCATGCATTCAAGTCGATATTCTATTTACTCATCCACTTATTAGTTTGTTTCATTTGAGACCTCTTTCTTTTGTTCAAGACTTAATTGGTGACAACCGTAGGCTATCTATTTATCTCCATCTATTCAATTTTTTTCAAATATCCTAGAAGGTGAACCATTGTTGTTGCCTCAATAGGGAGGGTGTCTATTTCTGCTAGAAGCAACTCATAAGGAATTGACACTTTTATTTTGAATTTCCTTCTAATAGCCACTTTTGGATCCTCTCTATTTGTCTCCATTCTATTTCTAAATTGCCCCTAGCCATAAAGCACCACTAAAATCAATAATAAGTGAATAATCCTAAAGAATTTGACAATCCCATAATTCAGCCTCTTTACTTCTATTCTACAATGCTAAAAAGGCTCTCTAACTTCCCAAAGTTCTCTTCCTTTTGCATTTTTCCCAATTAAACTTCTTGTTGAACTGTATCCCAAGATATTAGTACACTATTATCTCTTCCATGAAACTCCAAAATAGAAGTTGAATTGATTAATTTTTTTTCTTTCAATTGGAAAAAAAAATAAAGATATGAACTTTAAATTGATAAGTATAATGAGACAATCCACTAAATTATGGGAAAGGAAATTTTTATTTCTTCCTTCCTAAAATAATTTCAATTTCAAAAATGAAATCATAACAATGATATCATTAAGAAAGATAGCTATAAAATTCACTTTGCAAGGAAAATTTTACACATAATTTTATGTAATTTAATAATCATAAGGACTGTTGATTTAAAGAAAATTAAAAAGTATCATAAATCCATTTCAATTAAGAACTAGTTATCTAAAGAAAAATTTTAAATTATCATAAATTCATTTTAATTAAGTGGTAAAGATGAGATGTTATTATAATGAAGATTTGATTACTTTAGAATGACTAGGCTTGCTCCTATTGATCCAAATCTTAGGTAGCCTAAGGGACAATGCTCTAGATAAAAACCTAGATGTAGAAGAATACAAGAACAAGAACAAACTATTTTATTAATCTATGCAACATGTACATGGCATACTCTCAAGGAAAATGTATGGGTGCGTATTTACTCCTATCTATCTTATAGTTGTCTTTGATATAAGATTATTCTACAAATGTACATTTTTATATTGTCTTTGTGATTACAAAGTTTATTGTGGAAGTTAAATGAATTGGGATTCCATGTGTGATGCTTCATCTCCTAATAGTTTGAATTCTAATCACACATTGTTCTGCCAAGTGGGCATATCATGAAAGTGCTCCAAAATGTATATAAGATTAAAGTGTGGTGTTTTGCAATGTTGCATGATATCCTACACTAAATTTTGGACTACACCTCTTGTGAACTAACATGCATATTTATATCTATGGTCTATAAATTAGACAGAGTTATTTGTGGAACTATGCGACATGGTTCCAAAGGGTTGTTTATGAGTTGTACAATGTATTTAGAGTTTTTTCATGAGTTCTATGATGTCTTTGGAGTTGTGTGACATGGTTCCAAGAGATGCATGAGTGGCAAATGAAGCAAGGAGCTGTGTGTGGGTGTGTGACATGGTTCTTAGAGTTGTGTGCATGGTGCAAGGAGCTACATGTGAGGTTGTACATTGATGAGCAAGTGACTAAGGGTGATGTACAAACTTGCATGGTTACACAAAAATCATTTTCCCCTTCTTTAAAGAAAATTATCCCCATTATGTTGAAGAATACTTGTACAATTCATTATTGAGGTTACACAACATGTTTGATTTAGGGAATCGCTTCTACAATCTAGTATGTATTACCACTCGCTAATATAATGATGCTTTGAGGATTGTTTATGTACACACTTTGGTAACAAGGCAAGTAAGGATGCCCAAGGATTATATGATTGGAATCAACTAGTTAAATACAACATATTGGCTCCTAACAAAAAGGATGAATAGTATATGAGAAGTAGCATTGATGTGTGAAATGTATACCTTTGGTGTTGCATTAACTGATCCATCCCAAACTATAACATTGCAAATGAAGCATGGTTGGTAAATTCAAGTGTGTATTGATGGCTACTAAAATGTGGTTCTTCATGCTACCACCATGACAAAAAATTCAATCGTTACCCTTATATCAACATTTCTAAATGGAATAGGTGCTCTGGTTTAACATCTACCATGGATGTTGTTGCAAGTATGGGCCTAACCAGTGTTGTCATTGATGTCAAGGATTGGATGAGTTGTGTGCTAAGGATATTGAGAAAATTAGTCCTATCAGAAACAGAGAAGAATAGTGAAGACAATAAATCTTTATGAAGTGAAGATCCCAGCTAGATGAAGTTTAGAGAATGCACATCAAAGGGTTTTTAGATATGTGTTTGAAGATGTTCTAGTCAAGATTTGAGAGGTCCGCATGAAATATGGAGTTATGGCCATGAGAGTAAAACCAGTTCTGGCAACTATTCAAAGGTGACAGAGTGACACAAATAGGTCATATGAGATCCAAAAATACAATATCATGTTCTACAGATTTGGTAGCATGATTGGGAGGCTAATGTGAATTGACAAATCAATTGGTTCATGGTTTGGAGGTCCACAAGCAATCCTTCTAGTGTGTCAAAGATGGGCAACTCTGTTTTGAGCTTCTAGATGAAGATATGAATGATTACAGTAAGTAGAAGTGGTGTGGATGTTCTTTGTGATTCAAGCAAGCTTGTGAGGGTCTATAGATTGTGTATAGTTCATGTTGGCAGTCCACATTGAAGATTAATCTTGTGATTGAAGATTTACCTTCGGGTGATAATGTTCTTCCTAGTCTTGGCTGACGAATGATTTACGCATGTTGCAGATGAAATTGAAGATGTTTTGTGAAGCATGGCATGTTCCTCGAAGAAGATTGAAGTCATAGCTATGTGTGGCTAACAGTGTAGTGATGCGCATGAAATTTTTGTAATAAGTTATGTTGTATTTTCGTGATTACTTTGTAATAAAATAAGTGTATGTTGTGCCAACTTTGATGATCATTCCAAAGTTGATGTCATGTATAAATAAGAGTTGTGAAGTCATGCAAATGTATCCTTGAGGTGATGAAGAGAAGGTGGTAGTGAAGAGGGGCCAAAAGCATAGCAAAGCTGTTGAGCTTAAAAGGAACTAACTCAAGCATAATGAAGATGCTAATCTCCAGTTCAATTATGTGATACTTTTATTTTTCTGTAGATAGTGTGTCTCCTGTAGGTAGTGGGCCTCTTGTGAGCAGTGTGCTCGGGTAGTGAGCCCTAACTGGCAAGTGCCATTTCATTCATCTTATTCTTTTAACAGAGAATACTTTCTTGGATTAGTCACCCAATGGCTTTTCCCTTAACCAGGTTTTCCACATTAAAATCTTGGTGTTAGATGTGTTGAATTTGTTTCTGCTCTTGAATTATTGTATTATGCTTTCATGATTGAATATTGATATGATGTTGAAAGATAAAAGGGTTTAAAATGAATAAGGAACAGGATCTTGGTGACAACTGATTCACCGCCCCTCTTAGTTGTCTGTCCTAAATCCAAAAATTGGTATTAGAGCCAAGTTCCTCTAGAAGAAGCTTAACTGCTTGAGGAGATCCAGGATGTCGACCTACAAGAAGGATAGTCTAAGGTTTGATGGAAGAAACTTCACTGCCTGGAAGAGCCACATGGAATGTCACTTACAATGCATGGGAGATCAGTATTGGAACATAACCACAACTAAATATGTTCCCCCAAAGAATGGTCCAACAACTATAGATGAAGTCAGAGATGCAGGAAATAATCTTTGAGCTAAAAAATCCCTACTGAGTGTCTTGTCTAATTCAGAGTTGAGAAATGTTATGGGATTGAAGACTTCTTATGAAATTTGGACAAAGCTTGAAAATCTTTATGAAGGAGACAAATATGTTAAGTGTGCTAAGATGCAAAGTCTGAAAGGAAAGTTTGAAAACTTAAAGATGAGTGAAGATGAGAATAACACTTTATATATGTCAAAAGTAAATGAGCTTGTATGTGGCATTAGCTGTGCTGGTGGAATATTGGATGAAGATGAGATTGTTGCCAAAGTTCTCAGATCTTTGCCTCCTGCTTACAAACACAAAGTTACTACTATTGAGGAAATCAGATCTTTAACAACTATTACAAGGGATCAATTAGTTGGTAAGATATCTATATTTGAGTTGGTTGAGTTTGGTGATGCACTTCCCAAGACTAAATCTACATTCAAAGCTAGTGCCTTTACAAAAGGCAAATAGAGATATGATCCAAGAGAAAGTTCCTCAAGGAAATCAACCTGGTATGATAAAGCAAGGAAAGATCTGGAAGAGGATGAATTAGAAGCTGAACAACTTGAAGCCCTCATTGTAAAGAGACTGCGAAGAGGATTCGGTAAGTATGAAGGAAAATTACCTTTCAAATGCTTTTCTTGCAATAAGATTGGTCATTTTGCCTCAAGATGTCTGAAAAGGTTTGTAAAGCCAAATCCTAATAGATCAAGGTTTCAGAAGAAGTGTTACTATGTTCAAGAAGATGATGATGAAGGAGTAATAGATGATGAATCTGAGATAGGAAACAAACCTGAAAGTGACTGGGTGTTTATTGCCATCAAAGAAGATCCAATGCCTATTGAATCTACCAATCATAAGATGATAGAAAGTGATTTGGCTACTCAGGTTGAAGAAAAGGATGAATGGGTTATTGATAGTGGATTCTCTCACCATATGACTGGTGACAAGAGTAAGTTCTTAAGCTTGGAAAGATATGAAGGTGGAGTTGTAAAGTTTGGAGATAATTCTGCTGACAGAATTAGAGGTAGAGGAACCATTTCTTTTGATGGAAAGAACAAAACTAGTGATGTTTTGTATGTTGAATGTCTAAAGCATAATCTTCTCAATGTTGGACAGTTGGTGGACAAAGGCTATGATCTCTGATTCAAAAATGGAAAATGCAAAATTTTTGAAGGCTCTGGATCTAAGATTACATCTAGTACATTAACAAAAGGTAACATCTTCCAATTAGTTGGTACTAGAAAAAGTTGCTTATTTGTTCAAACTAATCAGAGTGGGTTGTGGCATAGGAGAATGTGTTATGTGAATTTTGACAATATCATCAAGATAAGCAACACTCAGGTTGTAAGAGATTTTCCAAGACTGGTGAAACCTACTAATAGTTTGTGCAAAGAATGTCAGTTGGGTAAGCAGAATAGAGTCACATTCAAAAGTAAGGAACAATCTTCAACCGGATTGTTAGACTTGGTGCACACTGATCTCTATGGTACTACAAGAATCAGGAGTCTGCAAGGAGATAGGTATTTCATGTTGCTAATTGATGACCACTCCCGGATGATGTGGGTGACTTTTTTAAAAGAGAATCTGAAGCACTTGAGAAATTCAAAATATTAAAGGCTATGGAAGAAAATGAAACTAGCGTAAACATAAAATGCCTCAGGTCTGATAGAGGTGAAGAATTCACATCCGATGAGTTCATATCATTCTATGAGAAACATGGGATAAAGAGACAGTTATCTACTCCAAGGACTCCACAACAAAATGGAGTAGTGGAGAGAAATAACTAGACCATCTAGGAAACATCTAGGACCATGATGATGGAAGCAAATGTTCCTCAGATCTATTGGAGAGAAGATTTAAGAACAATTGTCTATACTCTTAATCAGGTACAAATCAGAGGCAATACTAGTAAGACCCCTTATGAACTTTGGTTTGGCATCACTCCTACTATGAAGTATTTCAGTCTTTGGTAGTAAATGCTATATCAAAAGAGATGAAGACCTTGGTAAGTTTGATGCTAGAAGTGATGAAGGAATATTCTTAGGATATTCTACTCAAAGCAAAGCATACCGGTGTTATAACAAGAGATTGAGAAAGATTGTACAAAGTACAAATGTGAAGGTTGATGAAGGAATGGAAAGTCCCTCAAGGTATTATGAGTATGAAGCAGATAATCAGAATGATGTCTTAGACAAAGGAGAACAAGTCCCAACTCTAGTTTAGATTCAAACTGATCCAGAGAATCCTGAAATACAAGAAGAAGCGACAAGTGTGCATGAACCTGTCCAAGAATTAGAAGTATAAGAGAATCCCAAAAATCCGAGGTATGTAAGATTGAATCATTCTAAAGATTAGATCATAGGAGATAGAAGCAAAGATGTTCAAACAAGAAGAAAAATTGCTCAAGATTTAGTGAAGTATTGTTTGATTCCAAAGATTGAACCAAAAATAGTAAGTGAAGCATGTAATGATGAAAGATGGGTTATAGCAATGGAGGAAGAATTGATGCAAATTGAAAAGAATTACACTTGGAATCTTGTTCCTAGACCTAAGGACAAAAATGTGATTGGAACTAAGTGGGTCTTCTGGAATATACTAAATGAAGATGGTGAAGTAGTAAGAAGCAAAGCCATATTGGTCTATAAGGGTTATTCTCAAGTAGAAGGAGTTGACTTTGAAGAAACATTTGCTTTGGTGGCAAGAATTGAAGTAGTCAGATTATTTCTTGCTTTTGCTACCTTTAGAGATTTCAGGGTGTATCAGATGGATATCAAGTCTGCTTTTCTAAATGGTGATTTGGAATAAGAGGTATACATTAAACAACCGGATGGATTTCAATTATCTGATCATGGAGATATGGTCTACAAGCTAAAGAAGGCATTGTATGGACTCAAACAAGTCCCAAGAGCCTGGTATGAAAGATTGGACAAACATCTTTTGAAGATTGGTTTCAACAAAGGTATTGTTGACAGTAATCTGTATTTTAAGATTGATCATGAAAATATCTTGATTGTTGAGGTATTTGTTGATGATATCATTTTTGGAGGGAAAGATAGTATGTGCAAAACTTTTATAAATCAAATGCAAAGTGAATTTGAGATGTCTATGTTTGGAGAAATAAATTTATTCTTGGGTCTGCAAATCACTCAGACAAAGAAAGGAATCTTCATATCACAGACCAAGTATGTGAAAGAATTGTTGAAGAAATTTGGGATGGAAGATTCAAAGGCAATGAAGAACTCCCATGGCAACTGGATGTAAGCTGAGTAAAGATGATGAATCCCCTAAGGCTGATCAGAAAAAGTTTAGGTCAATGATTGGAGAAATGCTCTACCTTACTCAAACTAGACCTGATATTATGAATGTTGTTGGTCTTGTTGCCAGATTCCAAGCTGATCCTAGTGAGTCTTATGTTATGGCAATCAAGAGAATTCTCAAATATATGAAGGGAATAGTTGAGTATGGATTATGGTATCCTAAGGATCATGATTTCTCTCTTCATGCATATACATATGTTGATTAGGCAGGAGATGTGGATGACCGGAAGAGTCCTAGTGGTGGTGCATTCTTTTTGGGAAAAAGATTGGTTTCTTGGCTAAGCAAGAAACAAGAAGCAATATCTCTGTCTACTTTAGAAGTAGAGTATATTGTAGCAGTAGGCAGTTGCACTCAAGTATTGTGGATGAAGCAAATGCTAAGAGATATCATAGTAGAGTATGATGAACTTATCACAATCTTCTGTGATAATTCAAGTGCAATAAACATATCAAAAAATCTGGTGTTGCATTCAAAGACAAAACATATATCCATCAAGTTCCACTTTTTGAGAGAGTAGGTGAACAAGAATGAAGTTAGATTGGAGTTTTTGCCCTCAAAGGATCAGATTACAGACATCTTTACTAAACCTCTACCTAAGGACTCTTTTGAATATCTTAGGGAGAAGTTAGGGATTATTACCCCTCTCGTTCTGAATTAAGGTGCACTAATGTGCATTAGTCTGGTGGATACAACAGTTATATCTTGTGATCTAGATTGATGTTAGGAGGCTACTACTTAGGGGGACTAGTCAGTATGATTTTGAAGTATGAGAAGTGGTTGCAAGTATGTGCCTTTTGCCATTGATGTCAAAGGGCGAGAGAAGACATGTGAAAAGAAAAGTGGTTGTTGATCAAGGGGGAGTTGTAAAGAAAAAGAAGACATGTGAATGGTTGCTATTGATAAGGGGAGCTATGTCAGTCATTGAGGAAAAGTTCTTGTCTTGATGGTTAAAACAATTTTTCACATTATATGTTGCCATCAATGACAAAGGGGGAGATTGTTGCAAGTATGGGCCTAACCGGTGTTGTCCTTGATGTCAACATATTCCTGTTGCATTGATGTCAAGGATTGGATGAGTTGTGTGCTGAGGCTATTGAGAAAATTAGTCCTATTAGAAACAGAGAAGAATAGTGAAGACAGTAAAGCTCTATGAAGTGAAGATCCCAGCTAGATGAAGTTTAGAGAATGCACATAAAAGGGTTTTTAGATATGTGTTTGAAGATGTTCCAATCAATATTTGAGAGATCCACATGAAAATATGAAGGAGTTATGGCCATGAGAGTAAACCAGTTCTAGCAACTGTTCAGAGGTAACAAAGTGACACAAGCAGGTCAGGTGAGATCCAGAAATACAATATCATGTTTTGCGGATCTAGTAGCATGATTGGGAGGCTAATCTAAATTGACAACTCAATTGGTTCATGGTTTGGAGGTCCACAAGCAATCCTTCTACTGTGTCAGAGATGGGCAACTGTGGTCTTGAGGTTTCAGATGAAGATATGAATGATTACAGTAAGCAAAAGTGGTGCAGATGTTCTTTGTAATTCATGCAAGCTTGTGAGGGTCTCTAGATTGTTTCCAGTTCGTGTTGGTGGTTCACATTGAAGATTGAGCTCGTGATTGAAGATTTACCTTTGGGTGATAGTGTTCTTCCTAGTCTTGGCCGATAGATGATTTACTCATGTTGCAGATGAAATTGAAGATGTTTTGCGAAGCATGGCATGTTCCTTAAAGAAGATTGAAGTCCCAACTATGTGTGGCTGATAGTGTAGTGATGTGCATGAAGTTTTTGTAATAAGTTAAGTTGTATTTTTGTGATTACTATGTAATAAAATAATTGTATGTTGTGCTGACTTTGATGATCATTCCAAAGTTGATGTCATGTATAAATAAGAGTTACAAAATCAATCAAATGTATCCTTGAGGTGATGAAGAGAAGGAGCTAGTGAAGAGGAGCCAAAAAGTAGACAGAGGTGTTGAGCTTAAATGGAACTAACTCAAGCATAATGAAGATGCTAATCTACAATTCATATATGTGATAATTTTATTCTTCTGTAGATAGTGTGTCTCCTGTAGGTAGTGGGCCTCTTGTGAGGAGTGTGCTCAGGCAGTGAGCCCTAACTAGCAAGTACCATTTCATTCATCTTATTCTTTTAATAGAGAATACATTCTTGGGTTAGTCACCCTGTGGTTTTTCCCTTAACTGGGTTTTCCATGTTAAAATCTTGGTGTTAGATGTGTTGAATTTGTTTCTGCTCTTGAATTATTGCATTATGCTTTCATGATTGAATATTTGATATGCTGTTGAAATATAAAAGGGTTTAAAATGAATAAAGAATAGGATCTTGGTGACAACTAATTCACCCCCCCTCTTAGTGGTCTATCCTAAATCCAACAGCATGGTTGGTAAATTCAAGTGTGTAATGATGGCTATAGAAATGTGGTTCTTCATGCTACCACCATTGACAAAAAATTCAATCATTACCCTTATATCAACATTTTTGAATGGAATAGGGGCTTTGGTTTAACATCTACCATGGATCTTGTGTTGAGAAATGCAACTTTGGGGTTTGTGTTCTCCACTTTTGGCTTCTATGCTTTTGTGTGCACAAACATGTTCTACACATGACTCTCAATGTTGGAGTGGCCACTAGATTTGTGTCTATTGCACCAGTTACCTATCTTGGATAGTTTGGTCTTGTTCAAAGGAGGTATTTTCTTTTGTGTGGGTGATTTGTCCCATTTAACTTTTTAGTTTTGACTCCTCCTTAATAATAGTGAAGTAGTAATAGGTTTCTCCCATTATATTGATGTAGACACTTAAAATTTGATTTGACACTTTAACCCAACATTGTCATGCTTCTATCAATTCCCATCATTAATCTTGCATCACATATTCATTAATTAAAAAAATAAAATTATTTACTTAATTAGGCCATATTTTCTCTAATGATTAATTAAATGAATCATATTTATAGAAGGAAGCTAATGTAGCAAAACAACTTCCTACACTAATCTTGAGAGGATGGATATGCAAATATTTTCAAATATTATACAATAGTTATAGAAATTATATAGAAATAAACATAAATAGAAATCTTGTTACAACACAGTAATTATGTGGGGAAGCCCTTTCAAAAGAAAAACCCCACACTCCAAAAAATGCCCAATATATTGTTCAGAAATCATCAACATTACAATATACTTGCAAGAAATTTGACATAGTCCAGTATAACCAACTAGTGATTTGAAGGCAACTAAACATCTTTAAGAATCTCACACACAACCTCCATCTCGAGTTCCTTATATATAGGAGATACTATATAGAAAATTGTCAACCGTAATTACAAAAGCATGATCCAGAACCACCCAAAACTGGTACCCAAATTATCTCCAATCAAAGATGCTTTGTGATGTGCCAAATCACACACCAACATGTGTAACTCTCCCTTTTACATCTCTTTTAAGTGTCCATCACATTTACATATTTCCCAAAACAGGAGGCCTAACATATATAGGTTGTAAGTTTTGATCCTGGTGTCTAATTAATGAACCATTTGATACATTGGAAAGCTCAAGAAGAGATATATCAAGTTATAACCTACCTCATATGTTACAACAATTTTCAGGCTAAATCAATGCCTCTAAGTGCCTCAAACTTGAGTTTGAAACTTTTTCAAAAGTTTCAAAAATGGAAACTTTAATATCTTGCAATCCAGGTATGATCTTAGGTGAAAACTCACCCAGGATGTTTATTTGGCAATTCTTTAGCTTTAGGGAAAATTTAAGGTCCATCCAATCTCAAATGTAAACTTAATAAAAATAGTAAGCCCCACTTTTTTAGGCCTCTTTTGGAAATTTTGAAACTTCTAAAGCATTCTTCAAGATAAAGGGTATTTGAAAAGACCAAAATTGAAAAGAATAGTAACCTTTTGTAGTTGCAAGCTTGAGACACATTTCCTAACATTCTCCCACTTATTGAGCACCTTGTAAGAGCAAAGGGAGTATCAACACCATTATTTAATTGCTAAGGGCTGAGAGGCCCGTAGACTCCAAACACCATATGAATTTCTCTGTGCTCATAGGTTTAGTTAATGAATCTACGACATTAATCAAAACTAGCTTTACTCCACCATCCTCAACAATATCTCTGACAAAATGATATTATACATCAATGTGCTTGGTCTTGGCATGAAATGTCAAGTTCCTAGCTAGTCAAACTACACTGTGATTGTCACAATAAATTGTCATTGTACCTTGTTTTATTCTGATATCTAAACACGGTCTCTTAGTCCAAATGGCTTATTTACAAGCATGAGTAGCTTCCATATACTCAACTTTGGTAGTGGACAAAGCAACCACAACCTATCACTTACTCATCCAACTAATTGTACCACCAAATAAAGTAAATACATAAGCACTGGTAGATCATCCACTATCAACATCACCTACCCAGTCTAAATCCACATAACCATGAATATCAAGGGAATATATGTCTCCTACCAAATTACCATGATAACATAAGGAATACTCTAATGTACCCCACAAATATCTGAAGACTCTTTTAACTTCATCCTAATGAACTCTACAAGGATTAGACATATATCTGGAAAGAACTCCCACTGCGTGGGCAATCTCTAGTCTAGTACAGACCATAACATACATCAAACTTTTGACTGCACTTTGGTAAAGTACTTTGCTCATGTCTTCCATCTCCAATGGGGATGTTAAACATTGCGAAGTAGATAACTTCATTCCAATTGTAAAAGGAACACACAATGGTCTACAATCCTGCATGTTAAACGTCTATAAAATTGAATTGACATACTTATTCTAGCTAAGCCATAGCTTTCTATTCACTCTATCTCTTCTTATTTCAATCCCAAGAATGTGTTTAACTACACCAAGATCTTTTATATCAAATTTAGCTACAAGTTGAGACTTTACTTCTGAAATCATTCCTTTCCCTTTACCAATAAATAACATCATCAACATATAATGCAATAAATAGGAAATAATCACCATAAGATTTATAATAAACATAATGATTGGATTTAGAAAGCTCAAATCACAAACTCAACACATATGTATCAAATTTTTGGTACCACATCCTAGGAATTTATTTGATGTCATACAAAGATTTCTTCAATTTACAAACCAAATTACTTTTAACTTTCGCCATGTAGTTCTCTAGCTATGCCATATAAATATCCTCCTCCAAATCACCATGAAGGAACACCATTTTCATATCCATTTTCTCAACATCTAGATCACAAGAAACAATAATATAAAGAAAGAATATAATGGATGTCATTTTTGCAATAGGAGTAAATATCTCACTATAATCAATACCCTCAACATGAGAGTAACCTTTAACAACTAACCATGCTTTGTACTTTTCAATACCTCCATATAAACCAATCTTTTTCTTGAACACCCATTTGCAACCAATAGGTTTTTGTTCTTCAGGAAATGGTACTAGGTGCCATGTATCATTATTTTTCAAAGCTACCATTGCTTCATCCATAACAATCTTCCAAGATTATGCATCATTCATATCTAATGCCTCTTGTATAGATCTAGGTTCATCTATGTTAGCATTCAAAGCAAAGATACATCTCCAATCATCAGGTGAATACCTTTCAGGTAGTTTCCTATACCTTGTTGACCTTCAAACAAGCTAAGTTGGAGTTTCTTCCTCCTCTTCTAAAGATTCAAAGCTAGATGAGCTCTCCTCAACTTCTTGTCTATCTATGGGCCTCGATTCAACTTTCTTAGATGTAGAAGAGACTTGAATCACATCTTTATGTTCACTTTGTTTTGGCTGCAATGTAACAAAAGAAGAATTAGTTTCTCTAAAAAATAACATTTCTACTATATAATACCTTATGTGCAACAGGGTCCCAAAGCTTTTATCCTTTCACACCATACCTGTTTAGGTAGTAAGTAGTGGCAATAGCTTCATGCCTAAACATTTATTCTAGACCAGCATCACTGAGCATACTTGGTGCAGGGCACCTAGGAGCAGCTTGATCCCTACAAGCATTTTGATAGCATCTTTTGATAAGTTGAGTTTTTGTTTGATCTGTTTTGTAATAAGGCTTTTCATAGCCATGTTGGAAGATCTATTCTTGTGTGGTCAAGAGATCTGGGGTAACTTTATAAACCTCATATCCTCCTTAGTCCACTTGGACCTAGTTGTGCCACTTAGGCCTAGAAGGTCTAATATTGGCTTTTTGAGTTTGTTTGAGTTGTCTTAGTGTTTTGGCATGGTCTAAGGAGTATGATGGTGGTTTGATTCAATTAGACAAACAAAACAAATCACCATCCCTTTGAAAATGAAAAAAACTCCATAGTGTAAAAGGATGCCAATAGTGTCAATGACACATTGGCCAGTTGAAACTTAGTTTGGGTAGTTGAATATGACTTTGGAAGTTAGATACTAACTTGAATGGTTGTAAAAGCATGGTATTTCACTCCTGTATGGCGGAGGACATATGGTACGGAGTTTTGGGGCATTGAAACTACAGAAAACAACAAATTTTCCTATTTTTCTCGTTGTGTACAGACTGTACGGATTTTTCACATGTGTAAATGTCATTTTTATGAAAGTACTTGGAGTCAGGGTTCCAATGAAACTAGTTTGAGGTCTTGAAGTGGTTGGGATCAAAAGTTATTGATTTTTCTTTCAAAACAAGTCTAGAAACCCTGTTTTCTAGGGCAGCCATAGAAATCCGGCCCTAGAATGCATTCCCACTGTGAAAATTCACAAAAACTGGTGAAATGCAGGCTAGAGATGTGTATTATAAGATTCCAAAAGCATTTTACTGGGAGATGCTGTTTTCAATTTTTAAGGTGATGCCCTAGGTCAAGTATTCCTATGTATTTGGCCAGAATTGTGCAATTTATTGATGTAGATGACAAAGTCTGATAGGTGGGTGTATGAAAGTTGGTTTGTGAGTTGTTTGTAGGTCATAGAAAAAATCCAAGTTCCTACCCCAAGTTTATGACCCCAATTTTGAGCACTTGCTTTGTAACCTAGCCCTAAATTGATCAATTAGGCCTAGAGACCTAATGAGTGTTCTGGATTGCTGGAGTGGAGTTGGAACAAGAGACTTGGGAGTTTGATAGGGTTCCATAGAGGGTATCTAAAACCATCATTTGTTTTCCTAGTCCTTTGGGATTTTGTCATATTGTGTAAAGAAAACTAGTTTAGGAGGGCTAGTAGCCTCACTAGGCCTAGTCAAGGTTGGAAAGTTTTGGGAAGTTGGGGACCAAACCAACTATTGGAAAGGTGTTTGCAGACCTTCCATAAGGTGTAGAAATAGTCTCAGGGGTTATACAATAGCCTAGACCACAAATCCATAATTTGCATTTGGTGATTGGCTTTGCTTGGTTGAAGGCTAGGTGAGTGGGTGAGTGGGTAGTAAACCATTGTGTTGTTGCTTCCCTTGTGCCACTCTGCATCAGGTGGTATCAGAGCCATCAAAGAGATGGGAGATAGAGAAGAAGAGGAGGAAGTCCCTTCAAGAGTGACCAATGCCGAATTGGCAAAGATAGTGAGAGATCAAGCAACCAAGAACAGAAGGATGGAGGCTGCGATAGAAAAGTTGAAGAAAGACAAAGACAACAAGAAGAAATCAGAGATCATCTTGGATTCAGATGAAGAGGATGAAGATGAAGAAAAAGAAGTGCCAATGGAAGAGCCACAAGAAGGCATGTCAGAGAGACAATTCCTAGATGCACTTGGAAAGTTGAGTAGGAAGGACACCAAGGCAGACTTACCTATGTTTCCTGGTACGATGAATCTAGAGGAGTGCCTTGATTAGATTGAGGCAATGGAGAACTATTTTGAATGTGAAGTGGTAGAGAATCAGAAAGTGGGATTGCCAAATCAAGAATGAAAGGGCCAGCCTTGAGTTGGTGGAATTTTATTCAAAATGAGAGGATAGAAGATGATAGGAATCCTATCTCTACATGGAGGAAGATGGTACTTGAGATCAAGAAGCAATTTGTTCCTGAAGATTATGAAGTCAACTTGAACAAGAAGTTGTACAACTTGAGATAGAAGGACATGGACGTGAGCACCTACATAGAGGAGTTTCACAAGATGACATTGAAAGCCAAGATGCCTGAGAATGAAAAACAGAAGTTTGCAAGGTATCTCAATGGCCTCAAGTTCTCCATTCAAGATGAATTAACTCTCTTTAACCTAGAGACAGTCCATAAGTGCTTTCAAATGGCACTAAGGATTGAGGATAAGCATAGAAGAAAAGGGGATTTTAACAGCAGCAGTAGAGGCAGAGGAAATCAAAACTTTAGGGGCAGGGGCAGATTTCAAAACAGAGATAATTTCTCTAGATTACAAGGTGGCGGATCACAAGAAGGTAGCCAAAGGCAGGCTGATAAAAATAGTGCTGATAAGGGTCAGTTTAGAGGGAGAGGTAATGGCAGAGGAAGAAGTCAGGGCAGAGGTCCAAATGTGTTCACTGGAAGGTGTTTCTCTTGCAATCAGATTGGACATCAGTCCTTTAGATGCCTGGAGAAGATGGGAAACACTGCTATAAATCAGAAAGAAAGAAGAGTACAACTCCTTCAAGAAGAGGACTGTCAAAGCACCACAAGTTATCAAACAACCTCTTCCAATTCTGCAACACCTGAGAGTGGAGAATGCATCATGTTTAATAGATCCCTCATCATGTCAGCCACTAAGGAGCAGCCCCAAAGAAACAACTTGTTCAGAACCACTTGCAAGGTGAAAGGAAAAGTTTGCAAGGTAATAGTAGATTGAGGTTCCTCTAAAAATTTGGCTTCTAATGAAATGGTGACTAAGTTAGGATTGGAAAGAATGCCTCATCCTAACCCCTATAGAGTCTTTTGGCTAACCAAGGAACAACAAATTGTGGTGAAAGAGCAATGTTGGGTTGAATTCAAGATAGGTGAATATCATGATAAGGTTCTTTGTGAGATAGTGGATATGGATGCATGCCACCTTCTTGGAAGGCCTTGGCAACATGACAAAAGTCCCCAACATGATGGTAAGAACAATGTAATTCATTTGTCCAAGAATGGTGAAAAGTTTACAATGACTCCTTTGATTGATGATTGCAAAGACAAAGTCATTTCTAGTTCAGTTATGTTGGTAGGTGAAAAAGAGTTTTTGGCTAACCTCAAGGAAGAGAAAGTGCCATGTTCTGCAATAGTCATCAAGCCCAAGGATGTGAATCCCAAGAAGGTCAAAGTGCAGCAACCTCTTAAGAGGATTGGACCAAAAGAAGTGGAAGAACTATTGGAGAGATTTCATGATGTGATAGCCGATGAGAGTAAGGATGCTCTTCCACCAAAGAGGGAGATTAGTCATTGCATTGATCTCATCCCTAGATCCACCCTACCAAACCAAGCAGCATACAAGTTGACTCCAGAGCAAAATGCTGAAGTGGCAAGACAAATCCAAGACTTGTTGGATAGAGGGCTTATCAGGAGGAGTATTAGCCCATGTGCAGTACCTGCAGTACTTGCACCCAAGAAGGAAGGAACATGGAGAATATGTACTGATTCCAGGACCATCAACAAGATTACTATTAGGTATAGATTTCCAATGCCTAGAATAGAAGATTTAATGGATTGCTTGGGTAGGGCTAAGTATTTTACCAAGATGGATCTAAAAAGTGGTTACCACCAAATCAGGATAAGGGAGGGAGATGAGTGGAAAACTACCTTCAAAACCAATGAAGGACTATTTGAATGGGTTGTCATGCCTTTTGGCTTGTCAAATGCACCAAGCACCTTCATGAGATTGATGAATGAAGTGCTAAAACCTTTCCTTAACAAGTTTATTGTTGTGTATTTGGATGATATACTTATTTTTAGTGACAACAAGGAATATCACATAAGGCATATCCATCAAGTGCTCAGGAGGCTTCAAAAGGAGAAGTTGAGAATCAACCTTGACAAATGTGTCTTCCTACAAGAAGAGTTGATATTTTTGGGGTTTGTCATCTCCAAGGGTAGCCTAAAAATGGATCCAAGTAAGGTTGAAGCCATTCTTAATTGGCCAACACCTACAACAGCCTCGGAGGTAAGGAGTTTCCATGGTTTGTGTAGCTTTTATAGAAAGTTCATTAGAGGATTTAGTGGTATTTGTGCTCCACTTGTTGACACCATAAAAGGAGGCAGGAAATGTGTATTTGTGTGGACAAATGAGACCAATCAAGCCTTTGAACTGTTAAAGAAAAAAATATCAGAAAAACCAGTCCTAGTGCTACCTAATTTTGACAAGGTCTTTGTGGTAGAATGTGATGCAAGTAAGAGGGTTGTTGGGGGAGTCCTAAGTCAAGATGGGAGGCCTGTAGCATTCTTTAGTGAGAAGTTAAATGAGGCAAAACAAAACTACTCCACCTATGATCTAGAGTTATATGCCATGGTTCAGTCATTGAGGAAATGGAGACACTACTTATTGCCAAAGGAATTTATAGTTTTTATTGATAACCATGCATTAAGTTTCTTGAACAGGCAGGAGAAGTTGAATCACAGACATGCCAAGTGGATGGAGTACATCCAAGCATACACCTTCTCCATAAAACATAAGAAAGGAGTGGCCAATAAGGTAGCCGATGCCTTAAGTAGGAGGAATCTTGTTGTGCAGACCATACAGTTGGAAATTATAGGTATTCATGCCATCAAAGATTAGTATGCAGTAGATGAAGACTTCAAAGAGCCATACCTATCTTGCAAGGCCATGACAGGCAGGTATAACATTGATTTTTTTTATTTTTTGTTGCAAGATGGATATCTTTTCAAGGGTAGCATGTTGTGTATCCGAAGAGGGTCTGTTAGAGAGAATATAATCAGGGAAAAGCACTGTGGCAGCATGTCAGGTCACTTTGGTATTGATAAGACCCTAGAATTGGTTAGGAGGTACTATTTTTGGCCAAAATTGCCAACCGATGTAAGTAAGTTTGTTGAAACTTGTCAAATTTGCCAAAGAGAAAAGGGGCATACATCAAATGCAGGTTTATACACTCCTCTACCTATTCCTTCAAAGCCTTGGGATTCCATAAGCATGGACTTTGTACTTGGTTTGCCTAGGACAAAGAATGGGTATGATAGCATTTTTGTGGTTGTAGATAGGTTCTCAACAATGTCTCACTTCATCCCTTGTAGAACCACACATGATGCCTCACACATAGAAGGTCTTTTCTTCAAATAAATAGTCAGGTTACATGGTTTACCTTTGTCAGTCATCTCAGACAGAGACCCCAAGTTCATAGGACACTTCTAGAGGACACTGTGGAAGAGACTAGGTACAAACTTGTCATTATCATCTACCTATCACCCTCAATCTAATAGACAAATAGAGGTGATTAATAGGTCACTTGGCAACCTCCTAAGATACCTAACAAAGGAGCAAGGTGTTAGTTGGGATTCAATTTTGGCTCAGGTAGAGTTCTCATACAATGACACTGTCAATAGAAGCACCAGCCTGTCTCCTTTCCAAGTTGTTTATGGCACTCACCCAAGGGGTATTTTGGAATGAAGGGAGGTTAAAGGACTAGAAAATAGTAGTGCCTTGGCTAAAGACTTCATTCAAGTCATGAAGGACGTCCATGAACAAGTACAACAGAAATTGCTGTCCACTTCACAGAAGTACAAACAGTTTGCTGACAGGAAAAGAAGGGATTTGTAGTTCAAGGAAGGTGATTTGGCAATGGTCCATCTAAATAAGGAGAGGCTCCCTATAGGTAAACATACCAAGCTACTCATGAAGAAGATTGGGCCTTGTGAAGTGCTCAAGAAATGTGGAGAAAATGCTTATAAAATCAGACTTCCAGATGGCATTGCTTTGTCTCTAATTTTAAATGTTTCAGACCTTTATCCCTATAAAGGATCTAATCCTTAGACCGCTGTTGAAGAAGATCAAACTGATCAGACACTCTAGGAACTCATTCCTTCCTCTCCAAATCAGATTGAGTGCATCTTGGACAAGAGGATTGCAAAATAAACTAGAAGGCACACCTATCATGACTATTTGGTGAAGTGGCTAAACAAACCTCAGGAGGATGCCACTTGGATGAGTAGAGCAGACATTGAGAAGGCAGGATTCACATTTGACACCATTCCAACTCAAGAGACTTGAGTTCTGTTTGACAGTTGGTGTATGGTGCAGGGCACCTAGGATCATCTTGATCCCTACAAGCATTTTGATAGCATCTTTTGATAAGTTGAGTTTTTGTTTGATGTGTTTTGTAATAAGGCTTTTCATAGCCATGTTGGAAGGTCTATTCTTGTGTGGTCAAGAGGTCTAGGGTAACTTTATAAACCTCATATCCTCCTTAGTCCACTTGGACCTAGTTGTGCTACTTAGGCCTAGAAGGTCTAATATTGGCTTTTTGAGTTTGTTTGAGTTGTCTTAGTGTTTTGGCATGGTCTAAGGAGTATGATGGTGGTTTGATTCAATTAGACAAGCAAAACAAATCACCATCCCTTTGAAAATGAAAAAAACTCCATAGTGTAAAAGGCTGCCAATAGTGTCAATAACACATTGGCAAGTTGAAACTTAGTTTGGGCGGTTGAATCTAACTTTGGAAGTTAGATACTAACTTGAATGGTTGTAAAAACATGGTATTCCACTCCTGTACAGTGGAGGACATTTGGTACGGAGTTTTGGGGCATTGAAACTACAGAAAACAACAAATTTTCCTGCTTTTCTCAATATGTATGGGCTGTATGGACTTTTCACATGTGCAAATGTCATTTTTCTGAAAGTTCTTGGAGTTAGGGTTCCAATGAAACTAGTTTAAGGTCTTGAAGTGGTTGGGATCAAAAGTTATTGATTTTTCTTTCAAAATAGGTCTAGAAACCCTGTTTTCTAGGGTAGCCATAGAAATCCGGCCCTAGAATGCATTCCCACTGGTGAAAATTCACAAAAACTGGTGAAATGCAGGCTAGGGATGTGTATTATAAGATTCCAAAAGCATTTTGCTGGGAGATGCTGTTTTCAATTTTTAAGGTGATGCCCTAGGTCAAGTATTCCTATGTATTTGGCCAGAATTGTGCAATTTATTGATGTAGATGACAAAGTTTGATATGTGGGCGAATGAAAGTTGGTTTGTGAGTTGTTTGTAGGTCATAGAAGAGATCCAAGTTCCTGCTCTAGGTTTATGACCCCAATTTTGAGCAGTTGCTTTGTAACCTAGCCCTAAATTGATCCATTAGGCCTAGAGACCTAATGAGTGTTCTAGATTGCTGGAGTGGAGTTGGAATAGGAGACTTGGAAGTTTGATAGGGTTCCATAGAGGGTATCTAAAACCATCATTTTTTTGCCTAGTCCTTTGGGATTTTGTCATATTGTGTACATAAAATTAGTTTAGGAGGGCTAGTAGCCTCACTAGGCCTAGTTAAGGTTGGAAAGTTTTGGGAAGTTGGGAACCAAACCAACTATTGGAAAGGTGTTTGCATACCTTCCATAAGGTGTAGAAATAGTCTCAGGGGTTAGACAATAGCCTAGACCACAAATCAATAATTTACATTTGGTGAGTGGCTTTGCTTGGTTGAAGGCTAGGTGAGTGGGTGAGTGGGTAGTAAACCATTGTGTTGTTGCTTCCCTTGTGCCACTCTGCATCAATACTCCTAGCCTTCTCCATCAATATCTTGTTCATTCTTTCTACAACTCCATTCTACTGTGGAGAATACAGAGGTGTCATTTTACTCTGAATGCCATTATATTTCCACAATCTATCAAAATCATTAGAGCAATATTCACCACCATTATTATTCCTCAAACATTTTATTTTCTTTTCAGTCTGCAACTCAACCATTGCTTTAAATTCTTTAAATCAACTAAAAACTTCAGATTTACTCTTTAGAAAATATACCCATGTTCTTCTACTATAATCATCAATAAATGAAACATAATATGTGGATTTTGCAATGGAAGGAACATCAACAAGATAAACAAATCAAAATAAATAAGATCCAATACATAACAAGATTTATGAGAACTTAAGTAAAACTAAACATCATTTTGTTTAATATAAATGCAATTCTCACAAAAATCAAAATCAAGATTACAATTAGTCAACCCTTTAACAAGGTTTTTATTTTTCAAGGTCCTTAGACCCTTTTCTCCTATGTGGCGTAATCACTGGTGCCATAACATAGTCTTCTCTCGAGGAAATTTTTATTCAGAAGAAAGAGCACCTTTAGGTACCTAGAAGCCATGACCATCCATTGAAATATGAAATGTCGTCCTTTTCTGATGAAGTGTAGTGTCATAAATTATTGCCACTTAGAATTTCACACTAGGTTTAGCACTTCATTTAGCATGTATGTTCACCTCTACTCAATATATGCATATTCCACTACTTTTCTAAGAAACAAGACTAATTCCTTTGACATTTGTCATTTTAAGAGCCCAAATCACAAGGACACTAGCTCCTAGCGATAGAGCCTTGCCACTCTTGCCCTGAAAGATATTATTTTAATGTCATCCTTTTACCTTAAATGATGCACCTTGTTAACCTCAACTCAATTGGGCCCTTGAAAAGTACTTGGAATTCATATATATGCAACCCTCTCACTCATTTGAAGATAGAGGATATAAATGATCTCTCTATGAACAATCTCTCTCTTTCTTTGTCTCTACAAGCTCTCTATTTCTAAAGATTACTATTGTATGCATTAACCCTTCTTGCAGGTCTTCAAGAAATCCTCTTCCTCCTTCAACTCCTTGTGGATTATTCATGTTACGACATCAATCTAACTAGGGTTTCATCTTCATGGTAACTCTATTTCATGATATTTTCTTATTGTATTCTTTATTATAGGTTTTTCCTCTTCTCATCACGAGAATGAACTCTGTATCATCATCATTTCTGTTATTTTGGAGGTAGGAATACCTACCTAGAGTTTGATTAAGGGAAACCCCTATATAACACAACCATTTTCCCTCTTTTATGTGTGCAGATCTGAATCAGGAGTTTCAGGCACCAATGAGTGATAGGAAGATAGAAGTAGCAAAGATCATTGCACATAGGTTTTGTTAGCACAAAAACCCTAGGACACTAGCACCTAGCACTAGGGTCCTTCCAGATTTGCCCTACTTTCAGTGACAAGTTTCATCTATCCTATTTATCCTTGATTTGCTTCTTATTTCTGTATATTTGATTTGTAACACCTATAGGTTATTCATTTAGTCAATTAGGTAACTTAAAACCCTAGATCTTTCTATTGTCAAATCAATCTCCACTATTACAACAAAGGAACAGAACCCAGATAGCTTGGCTCTCCCTTGAGGACTTTAGTCAGGTGTGAAGTCTTCATTGGCTTGTGTTCTAATGTTTGATAGGAAAGATTGATCTAGTTAGTCCATAATTGATTAGGCTCTCTTTTCTATCTTATATTTTGGTGAACCTAACATATATTATATCGGAACTTGACCTTCTTTGTTGTGTCTAATTATTTGATAAATTGATTAGATACTTAGTGTAGAGAAAAAAGACCTGTATTTTGAGTATATGTTTTGGTTTGTGGATAGATTCAATTTTGATTTTAGAGAACAGAGGCATCAATAGAAATAATTAAAATTCAAGTAAGGGAGTCTCAACGTATAATAATTGTGATGATTTCTTTCACAAAAAATGTTTCTAGCTAAGTTAGTGAGTCTAGGGCTCTCCATGTGTCACAGTGGCACATTTTGGAGAGGTTTTGTTTGTGTTAGGGCTTTCCTTTTGTAGCATTGGTTGAATCCTTACACATGGCATCACTACACATCATTTTTGACTGACAGACACTGGTAGAGTTTCTTTTTGTGCTATTCACTATGAAGTAGAAAGTGGAATCCATGTGTCATGCTCCTGCATGTTTTTAAAGCAAGTTCTAACATAGCATTTTATTGTGCCATTGGTTCAAAATGACATGCAACTTCACCATGTGTAATATTATTAGAGTTGGGAGAAACATAAATTTTTGTGGACCCCTTTTTGAATCTGTAATGTGTCGAGCTCCTAGAGTCATTTTTGTGGGACTAGTGGAGGAAGGAAAGAGGATGGACATGTGACATCACCACACATCTTCAGGAGAGAAGTTTTTTGAGAGTGTTTTTCTATTGCACCATTGGTCGAGCCTCTTTCCATGTGGTATCTATTTCTTCATGTAGATTCTCATGATTCATGCGGGTTGATGAGTCGCTAAGCTACATTCTAAACTTTAGTTGATAATTTCTATGCTTTATTATTTTAATAGTTAGTTGTTAGTTTCCTTATTGATATCTGCTCAAGGGGTTTTGTTTAAAAAGTGAGATCTATAATTGTTATAGGAATGGAAAAATATCCAATATAGTAGTGATGACTAAAAACCTTAACAGGTGTTTCAAGGAAAGGATTGATATTATGTATTTGTGTCATTTCTAGTCTTGTATGCTTCATTCTCCATTCAACAATAAAGAGAAATAATGTTCTATCCTAATCTGTGTTAGTCCTGATCTATTGTATGTAGAATATTGTGGCTAGAATCTACTATGGAATCGTGCATATATGCTCTTTGAAAAGCTATGGTCCATTCTATTATTATTAATAATTGAGGATTGTGAGTCCTTTTGTTTCTAAAATCTAAATCCATTCTAGTGCATTGCCATAGTCTAGGTTTAATCTTTAGTCATTAAAATTCATTATCTTTTCCCTTTTCTCATACATCAAAGAATCATTAGAAGAGCCAGCTTCTATTAAGTCTAGAGGTTATCTCAATATTGAGTCCCACTTTTTGAGATTTCCCATTGTTGTTGGTTTGGTGCAAAATTTATCACCAACAATTTTTGGCACTCTCGATGGGACAAATTTTAGTCACCAAATTGGAGACTTGATTGCATGTGCCAAGAACCTATCATGAGGAGTCATTAGCAAATAACATGTGACTTCTAGTTCCTTCATTAGTGACTGTCACTAATAGAAGAACCGAAGCAAGCATATCAATACCACAAATGACTCAATTGACACCCCCAAGAAAATTTGTTACTTGGAACTAGTACCTATTTTTCATTTCCCAGTCAAATAGGTATTGTAGAACTCAAATTTGTCATCATTTTGATGTTATTTGGCATAAGTTCATCTTATGTTTCAAAGAATTCAAGTGACATGTTTTTTCTTCTAGGTGTTATTAAGTTTTAAGAGTTCTTTGAAGGCCTTATAGAGCACTAGATTGTCAATTTTGTAACAAAAATGTTGGAAATCATCATAAAAGAGAGTTTGAAATGTCTTACTCCACCTTTAAACTTATCAAATCAAATATTTTCCACACCTCAAAGTATATTTTTCCATGTTGCATGGAGGGAAAAAAGGACTTACAAAGGTTATTGAATGTTTTTCCTCATCCAAGTGGTTTCTTGTCACATTGCATGAAATTATTTATCAAGCCAAAAGGCTATTAGATCTATTTTTCAAGTCCCACATCTCTTTTATGGTAGTGAAAGGTCAAAATTAGTTGTTTTTCCACATTTCCCTTCTTTATTTCAATCAAACTTCATGTTGCAATGTGCTTTTATAAGCCTTAAAATCATGAAAAATCTATTTTTGCCTTTGGAGGGAAGTTTGTTTTGAACCAAGGTATCCTATATCTATCTTGCATGGGATAAAAAAATCGAGTGAGGTCGAGTCATGAGATGAAGTTTGGGTTAGGTTTGGTTTTGAGAGTCTTTGTGTTAGGGTTTCATCTTTTTGGGATGGTTTTCGGTGAACAACATGGAGGCAACTATTGTCTATTTTGCATGGTATGCTCAAAGTTTAAGAACTGTTTTTAAATGTTCTTATGTGTTGCCCTCATTTTCCATTTTCTTGTAAGACTATTGAAAGTACATGTTTTCATTGGTGTTTGTAAAATATTGTTTCATATGGAGGGTTTTGCATGAGGTTTTGCAGTGATCCACATAATAGGCTCATTAAGACACTGTCTAAAGACATTGTGTTCTCATGATAGTCATGCAGAAGAAGTGTTTGGAGATTCAAGGAAATGTAACATGTACAACCACCAAAGGCAAAGTATTTCCAAGTATGAGAATATCAAGTTTTGAGTCCTTGATAGCTTTTAAAGAGATGTCAAAATATTACAGTCTCTGTGTAGATATGGGAAGCTTTTTAGGTTTCTTGTGTACTCCTATATGTCTAAGCCAAAGTGTATTTGGAATTTTTAACCCAAAAATCCACAAAACTATGATAAGGAGGATAAACAAAGATAAGGATATGAAGGAGTCTACAGAGATGTTTAGAGACATGTTCATACAATGATAAAGCCCTTGACTATGTAGGAGATCTCGTTAAAATTACTAAGGACCTTGAGAGAGCACATCACTGAAGAAGCAAGTAGAGAAGTAATCAAGTCCTTCATAGAGGTACAAAGGTCTATGAGGGTCTTGAAAGGATTGTTACAAGGTCAAAAATCTTGCATAAGTATATTGGTCTTCTTAAGCCTCATCAATCGGCTATATGTGGAGAGGGAGTGTGAAGTGAAGAGCCTAGGTAGCAGTCAAGACAACACTGTGTAAGTGAATAGAAACAAAGACTTCCCCATAGCACAAGATCAATGAAGAAATAAGAGCCTCCCATAGACAACATAAGGGCATGCAGAGGTATTTGTATTTCAAACACATCAAAGAGAGAACAAGCCATCCTAAATAACTGTTAGAAAAGGTCAAGTAGTAGTCCTACAAATTGTGACAGAAGATTGTTACAAAGGTTAAAAAATAAGGGGGGTTATGACTTCTAGTACAATGCCATGAAGTCCTTATCAAAAAAGTTGTAAAGAACAGTCTTTAGAAAGTCTGAGAGCAACCGAGGTGTTTATGATCTAATAGAGAAAGAAGAGTAAACAAAGGCTTGTTAAGGTCTCTTGAAGGTCTTACAGTCATCTGTAGGCCTACATATAGGAAGACAAGAGACTCTAACCCTATTACTAGATTAGTGAAAATACATGTGAAGATTGACACTACAATGATAGGAATACATCTAGGCTTGTAACATCATAGAAAGCATTGACTGTATCTGCATGCAAATACATGTTTTGATGATACTATGAAATAGACCGAGAGCACACAAGGACTATCATAACAATAATCAACAATGAACGAGATAGAGAGTTGTGGAAAAAGGTTCATCAAGAAATAGGATAGTCAATATTACATCAATGTAAGTGATCTCTAAGGACAGTCTACCAAGATAAGGAGAATGCTTGTAGGGTTTCAATATATGTATGTTTTAAAACCTTAACAAGAAGTGTGTTAGGGGACAATAGATCACTATTATAACAGTCATAAAGGATAGCAAAGAATAGTTAGGCATGGAATTCTTATCAGGAGACAAGCCTAAATAGTAGTCATAGTAGTCACCTATGAGAGAAAACAATGCAAGACAATATGACTATATAAGAGAGCTTGGAATAGTCAATGAGGAGATAGGGATGTGCATCATCAAAAGAGAAAACTCCTCTAACAACCCTACTAAATTATCAAGTGGAACCCTATAAGAATCTTTCCAAGAGATTAGGGCCTAATAGTGTGAGAAAGTGAAATTTAGGAAGAATGAAACAATGTGACAGTGGATGTATATCATATGAACCATGTGAGTCCTCTCTCAAAGTCTGGAGGAAGAGATCTTGTTTTAGAGTTGTGAAGGAGTGTTTGAAAACTTTGAAACCTTGTAAAGACCTACATAATCCTATACAGAGCCATAAGGACAGCCATAAAGGTTGGTATGAGGTACTAAAAGATCATTCATCTCATTGGTGTGGTAGAACCCTATCAAAAAGGTCCTAAATCCTCATGATGAAATATGGAGGGTTCAGTTAAGAAGTTGAAAGTGTTTGCAGCCCTGGGATAAGTTTGGATAAGTCACTGTTAACCTTGAATGTCATTTTTTAAAAAAACCCTAGATGGTGAGAAGAGCATATCAATATTGTGTGAGGAGGTCATACTCTGAAAAGGTAATGACATGGACAACCTAGCTAGCAAAAATAAATAACAAACAAGCATGGGATAGTAAGATGAATAGAATATTTTGACAAGAAAAGGTGAATGCATGCAAACCTTGATAAAAGTAGATAGGTCTGTGAGAATGTAAGGATATCAGTCAAAAGCATGAAGTTGTCAGTAGCCATATGCGGACAATCACATCATCAAATAGTCCTATACTCACCAAAACCAACAATGACATCATAAATGGCAAAGGATGAAAAGGCCATAAGGCACTCAAGGGTTTGATATACAGGTTATAGTAGGGAGGAAGTTCTCAACCTACATGTAGTCATTAACGCAGAGATACACCAGGTAACAAAAGATCTTATGATGAGGAATGTAATTTTTTAAGACAATAGGATCCATGTTATGATAAAGTCTATGACAATTAAATAGGAGTAGCAGACTATGAAGGATGAAAGGAGAGCTACATGGATACAGGTCAAGATCATCAAAATAGTATACAAAGGACTGTCACAAAAGTAAGTACTAGCATACCTAGCATATACAACACCAAGTAGATACATAGTAAGATAGTGATTTAACAATCAGAGAGTAGACTTAAGAAATGAAGAAGTCCTATTAGTTTCAAGGGATAGAAACTCAGTAAAATGACATCTACAAGTAGTTTTAACCTTCAAAATACCCTACAGGCATCATAAATGGAGTGACAAGTGTCTTCAAGCCTTTAAGAGGTAGTTTGGGGCTGTTTGAAGACTCCAAAAATGTCATAACTCCTTCCATATTCCCAAGAGTTCTAATGAAGCTTTCATAGCATAAACACATGTCCTATTTCATTGGAAAAGTGGAAAATGAGGAAGTAATGAGCAAGCAAGGGTAGTTTGTAAGGTGTTAATGAAATCATGGAGTAGTTTGAGTAGTTTGGACAACAAGGACAACTAGTAAAGACTTTTCAAGGGAAGTTAAAAGAATATAGGGTGAAGTTTAACCTCCTGCCAAGCATCTATGAGACTTTCCAATAGCTGGAGCACTTCTAGGAGCTAGAAGAAGTCATCAAACTTCAAAGAAGAAGACCAAGGTAAACTTGGGATCTGTTGGGCATGCAAAGTAGGTTAGCACTTTCTAACACCTTCTAACTTGGTCAATTGTAGGTCCTAGATACTCTCCTAGGTCTATGGTACCATCTAAGATCCTTGGGTATCATTTTCAAGATAACTCTTTCATGTTTTTGGGCTATAAGAGGCAAAAAACCAGAGATTGTAACTCAGATTTTGTTGTAGAATAGCATTCATTGTAACTCAATTTTCAAGAAAAAATACAGATTTTAGATCATGTACTATTGTAAACACATCTTCTATCAATAAAGCAAGCATTTTGGCCTTCAAAGTTTCTATCCTGGTTGTGTGTGTGTGGTAACTGATGGCATTTTGTGATTTTTATGTGCAAATACTTAAATGTGTGTCTTATTTCCATCATTTTCAAGCAAAAAAGTTATATTTGTGTACATTATTGTTTGTGTCACACTTTAAATAGATTTTAGTTTGTGAAGAAGACATACTTTCTTCCTTTCTAAAACTGTAAGAATCACAGAACTTTAAATAAAATACTTATACATAGGTATGTCAAACACTTATGTTGTGTATAAACAACTAAAACATCAATTAGTTATATGACAAAACAACAGTTGAGGGTTTGAAACAAACATATTATGGTGCATCACCTTAGTAGTAGGTTCATTTCAAGCAATTCTTTCTACCTTTTCCATCAAGTGAAGTAGTTAAATAGGTAAGACTACATGATAGAACCAAGAGAACCAGCTCACTCTGGAGGTTCTTTTCCATCATAGGTGACCCACAAACTTGGAAAAGTTCCCATTGTTGCAAGTATGGGCCTAACCGGTGTTGTTATTGATGTCAACATACTCCTATTGCATTGATGATAAAGATTGGATGAGCTGAATGCTGAGGATATTGAGAAAATTAGTCCTATCAAGAATAGAGAAGAATAGTGAAGTCAGTGAGGTAAAGATGCCATCTAAGATGAAGATTAGAAGATACGCATCAAAGGGTTTGTAGATATGTGTCTTAGGATGATCCAGTAAAGATTTTAGAGGTCTACCTGAAGATCTGAAGAAGTTATGGCCACTTAACTAAAATCAGTTCTAGCAGATGTTCAGAGGTCACAGAGTGATACAGATAGGTCCAGTGAGATCTAGAAATACAATATCTTGTTCTATGGATTTGGTGGAGTGTTTAGGAAGTCAATGTGAATTGACAACTCAATTGGTTCATGGTTTGGAGTTCTGTAAGCATCTATTCCAATATAACAGTGCTGACAGACTATGTTCTTGAGGTTCCAGATGAAGAAGAGGATGATTTTAGTAACCATAAGTAGTGTGGATGCTCTTGGTGATTCAGGCAAGTTTTTGGAGGTCTTTAGATTGTGTCCAGTTTGTGTTGGTGGTTTGCATTGAAGATTGAGCTCGTAATTAAAGAATTACTTCCGGATGATGGTGTTCTTCCTAAGTCTAGCCGATCGAATGAGTTACACATCCTGCAGATGATCTTGAAGATGTTCTATGAAGAATGGTGTGTTCCTAAAGGAAGATTGAAGTCTTAGATCTGTATGGCCAACAATGTGTTGATCCACGCGAAGTCTTTTTCTAATTAGTCATGTTGTATTTATGTATTTGCTCTGTAATGTATGCTGACTTGGATGATTATCCCTAAGTCGATGTCTTGTATAAATAAGGATTTGTAAAGTCATTTCAAAGGTATCTTACAGAGATGAGAGTGTGGTAGAAAGGAGGAAAGTGAAAGGTAGAGCAAAAGTATTGGTCTTAAATGGAACTAACTCAAACATGATGAAGATGCTATTCTTTAGTTCAAGTATGTAATACTTATTATTCTGTAGACAGTGTGTCTCTTGTAGACAGTGGGCCTCTTGTGAGCAGTGTGCTCAGGCAATGAGCCCTAACTGGCATGTGTCATTTGTTCTAACTATTCTTTTAACAGAGAATACAAACTTGGGTTTGTCACCCCACGGTTTTTCCCTTAACCAGGTTTTCCATGTTAAAATTCTTGGTGTCATATGTGTTAATGTGTTTCTGGTCTTGAATTGCTACATTATGTTTCCATGATTGATTTATTATTATGCTGACGAATTAAAGAAAAGGATTTAAGTGATTAATTGCCAGAAAGTTTTGGACAACTGATTCACCCCCCAGTTGTCTATCCTAAATCTAATAATTAGTATCAGAGCTAAGTTCCTCTAAAAGAGCTTAACCGCTTGAGGAGATCCAGGATGTTGTCCTACAAGAAGGATAGTCTGAGGTTTGATGGAACCAACTTCACTCTTTGGAAAAGTCGCATGGAATGCCACTTGCAATGTATGGGAATGCAATATTGGATCATGGCTTCAAAGAAGTATGATCCTCAACAGAATGATCTACGTACTATAGATGAAATCAGAGATACTGAAAACAATTTGCAGGCTAAAGAAGCTCTTCTAAGTGCCTTATCTGATTCAGAGCTGACAAATGTTATTGACCTAAAAAATGCTCATGAGATTTGGGAAAAATTGGAACTTCTACATGAAGGAGATAAGTATGTTAAATATGCCAAGCTACAGAGTTTGAAAGGAAAATTTGAAAACCTGAAGATGAGAGAAGATGAAAATATCACTACATTTATACCAAGAGTAAATGAGCTTGTTTGTGGCATTAGATGTGCTGGTGGAATCTTGGATGAAGATGAAATTGTTGGCAAAGTTCTTAGATCGCTTCCTGATTCTTACAAATATAAGGTTGTTTCTATTGAAGAATTCAAATCCTTTTTAGGTATCACAAGAGATCAGTTGGTTGGTAAACTAGCTGCATTTGAATTGACCGAGTTTGGAGATGCCCCCCCAAGACTGAATCTACATTCAAAGCTAGTGCCTCTGTAAAAGGAAAACAAAAGTTTAATCCAGGAGAGAACTCTTCAAAGAAACTATCATGGTATGAAAAAGAAAGAAAATACCTCGAAGAAGATGAAGTAGAAGTTGCTCAACTTGAAGCCCTTATTGCAAAAAGACTGCCAAGAGGATCTGGTAAGTATCAGGGGAAATTACCTTTTAAATGTTTTAACTGCAATAAGATTGGTCATTTTGCCTCAAGGTGTCTGGAAAGATTTTCAAGGCCAAATCCTAATAGATCAAGGTTCCAAAAGAAATGTTACTATGCTCATGAAGATGATGATGATGATGGAGTAACAGATGATGAATCAGCTACAGGAAACAAATCCAGAAGTGATTGGGTGTTTATTTCCATCAAGGAAGAAGATCCAATGAACTCTGAATCTATCAATCATAAAATTGTAGAAAGAGCTCTGGCTGCCCAAGTTGAAGAAAAGGATGATTGGGTCATTGACAGTGGATGCTCCCACCATATGACATGTGACAAAAATAAGTTCATATATTTGGAAAGGTATGAAGGAGGAGTGGTAAAATTTGGTGATAATTCTGTTAGCAGAATCAGAGGTAGAGGAACTATTACTTTTGATGGAAAGAACAAAACTGGTAATGTACTATATGTTCAAGGATTGAAGCACAATCTTCTCAGTGTTGGACAATTGGTGGATAAAGGCTATGATCTCTGATTCAAAAATAGAAAATGCAAGATCTTTGAAAGTTCCAGAATAAAGATTGCATGCAGTACTCAAACTAAAGGTAATATATTCCACTTGGTTGGTACTGGTAAAAGTTGCTTATTTGTTCAAATTGATCAGAGTTGGTTGTGGCATAGAAGAATGTGTCATGTGAATTTTGATAATATCATCAAAATAAGCAACACTCAGGCTGTGAGAGATCTTCCAAGACTGGTGAAACCTACTAATAGTTTGTGCAAAGAATGTTAGTTGGGAAAGCAAAGTAGAATCACATTCAAAAGTAAGGAATAGTCTTCTACCAGATTATTGGACTTAGTTCATACTGACCTATGTGGTCTAGCACGAATCAGGAGTGTGCAAGGTGATAGATACTTCATGCTATTAATTGATGACTACTCCGGGATCATGTGGGTGACTTTTCTGAAAGAGAAATCAGAGGCTTTTGAGAAATTCAAAATATTCAAGGCTATGGTAGAGAATGAAACTGGATTGATCATAAAATGTCTAAGGTCTGATAGAGGTGGAGAATTCACATCCAGTGAGTTCATAGAATTCTGTGAGAAACATGGAATAAAAATACAGTTGTCTGCTCCAAGAACACCACAGCAGAATGGAGTAGTGGAAAGAAAGAAGCGGACCATCCAGGAAGCATCTAGAACCATGATGATGGAAACAAATATTCCTCAGATCTATTGGAGAGAAACTATAAGCACTGCATTCTATACTCTTAATCGAGTACAAATCAGAAGCAATATTGGTAAGACTCCCTATGAACTCTGGTTTGGCATCACTCCCACTGTAAAGTATTTCAGAGTTTTTGGTAGCAAATGTTACATTAAAAGAGATGAAGACTTAGGAAAATTTGATGATAGAAGTGATGAAGGAATATTCTTGGGTTATTCTACTCAAAGCAAAGCATACCGGTGTTATAACAAGAGATTGAGAAAGATTGTAGAAAGTACAAATGTGAAGGTTGATGAAGGTATTGAAAAACCCTTAAGGTTTTATGAATATGATGAAGATGATCAGAATGATGTTTTGATCCAAGGAGTCCAAGAGCCTTCTAAGATTTAGATTCAGACTGATCTAGTGAACCCGGAAGAAGAGATGAGTTTGAATGAACATGTTCAAGAAATAGAAGTGCAAGAAAGTCCCAAAATTCTGGGGTATGTAAGACTGAATCACTCTGAAGATCAGATCATAGGTGATAAAAGCAAAGGTGTTCAAACAAGAAGAAAGATTGGTCAAGAGTTAGAAGAGTATTGTTTGATTTCAAAGATTAAACCAAAGACAGTGAATGAAGCATGCAATGATGAAAGTTGGACCAAAGCAATGGAAGAATAATTGATGCAAATTGAGAAAAACCACACTTGGGATCTTGTTCCCAGACCTAGAAACAAGAATGTGATTGGAACCAAATGGGCCTTCCGGAACAAATTGAATGAAGTTGGTGAAGTAGTTAGAAACAAAGCCAGATTGGTCTGCAAGGGTTACTCTCAAGTAGGAGTTGATTTTGAAGAAACTTTTGCTCTGGTGGCAAGAATTGAAGGAGTTAGGTTATTTCTTGCCTTTGCTGCCTTCAAAGACTTCAAAGTATATCAGATGGATGTCAAGTCTGCCTTCTTGAATGCTAACTTGGAAGAAGAAGTATATATTGAGCAAATGGATGGATTTCAATTGTCTGATCATGGTGATATGGTCTGCAAGTTGAAGAAAGTACTGCATGGACTTAAGCAAGCCCCAAGAGCTTGGTATGAAAGATTGGATAAGCATCTTTTGAATATTAGTTTCAAGAAAGGTACTATTGACGGTAATTTGTACTTCAAAATTGATCATGAAAATATCTTAATTATTGAAGTGTTTGTTGATGATATCATTTTTTGAGGAAGAGATAGTATGTGCAGAACTTTTGCAAATCAAATGAAAAGTGAATTTGAGATGTCCATGTTTGGGGAAATGAATTTCTTCTTGGGTTTGCAAATCACTCAAACAAAGAAATGAATCTTCATTTCTCAGACCAAATATGTGAAAGAATTGTTGAAGAAATTTGGGATGGAAGACTTAAAACCAATGAGTACTCCCATGGCAACCAGATGTAAATTGAGAAAAGATGATGTCTCTCCTAAGGCTGATCAGAAAAAGTATAGGTCAATGATTGGAGGATTATTGTATCTCACTCAAACTAGACCTGACATTATGATTGTTGTTGGTCTTGTTGCTAGATTCCAAGATAATCCTAGAGAATCTCATGTCATGGCAATCAAAAGGATTTTTAGATATCTAAAAGGGATAGTTGAGTATGATTTGTGGTATCCTAGAGATCATGATTTCTCTCTTCATGCAAATACATATGCAGATTGGATAGGAGATGTGGATGATTGGAAGAGTACCAGTGGTAGAGCATTCTTTTTGGGGAAGAGATTGGTTTCTTGCCTAAGCAAGAAACAAGAGGTAATATCTCTGTCCACTACAAAAGTAGAATATATTGCAGTAGCAAGAAGTTGCACTCAAGTATTGTGGATGAAGCAAATGCTGAGAGACATCAGAGTAGAGTATGAGGAACCTATCACAATCTTCTATGATAATTCAAGTGTAATAAATATATCAAAGAATCTGGTGTTGCATTCAAAGACTAAACATATATCCATCAAGTTTCATTTTTTGAGAGAGCAAATGAACAAGAATGAAGTTAGATTGGAGTTTGTGCCTTCCAAGGATCAGATTGTAGATATTTTTACTAAACCTCTACCCAAGGACTCTTTTGAGTATCTTAGGAAGAAGTTAGGGGTTATTACCCCTCCAGTTCTGAATTAAGGTGCATTGATGTGCATCAGTCCAGTGGATCTCATAGTCATATCTTATGGTCCAGATTGATGATGAGAAGATGCTACTCAGGGGGAGCAGCTGGTATGATTCTGAAGTGATGCAAGTATGTGCCCTTTTCCATTTATGTCAAAGGGGGAGAGAAGACATGTGAAAAATGAGTGGTTGTTGATCAAAGGGGGAGCAGTAAAGGAAGAGAAGACATGTGAATGGTTGTTACTGATAGGGGGAGTTGTGTCAGTGAGGAGAAGTTCTTGTCTTGATGGTTAAAATAGTTTTTCACATCATATGTTGCCATCAATGACAAAGGCAGAGATTGTTGTAAGTATGGGCCTAACCAGTGTTGTCATTGATGTCAACATACTCCTATTGCATTGATGATAAGGATTGGATGAGCTGAATGCTAAGGATATTGAGAAAATTAGTCCTATCAGGAACAGAGAAGAACAATGAAGTCAATGAGGTAAACATATCAGCTAAGATGAAGATCAGAGGATGCACATCAAAGGGTTTGTAGATATGTGTCTTAGGATGATCTAGTAAAGATTTCAGAGGTCTGCATGAAGATCTAAAGAATTTATGGCCACTTAAGTAAAACTGGTTCTAGCAGATGTTCAGAGGTGATAGAGTGATACAGATAGGTCCAGTGAGATCCAAAAATGCAATATCTTGTTCTACAGATTTGGTGGAGTATTTAGAAAGTCAATGTGAATTGACAACTCAATTGGTTCATGGTCTAGAGGTCCACAAGTATCTATTCCAATATAACAGTGATGATAGACTGTGCTCTTGAGGTTCCAGATGAAGAAGAAGATGATTTCAGTAAGAAGAAGTAGTGTGGATGCTCTTGGTGATTTAGGCAAGCTTGTGGAGATCTTTGGATTGTGTCTAGTTCATGTTGGTGGTCTGCATTGAAGATTGAGCTCGTAATTGAAAAATTACTTCCGAATGATGGTGTTCTTCCTAAGTCTGGCTGACTGGATGAGTTACACATCATGTAGATGATCTTGAAGATGTTCTATGAAGAATGGCATGTTCCTAAAGGAAGATTGAAGTCTCAGATCTGTGTGGCCAACAGTGTGTTGATCCACATGAAGTCTTTTTGTAATTAGTCATGTTGTATTTATGTATTTGCTCTATAATGTATGTCAACTTGGATGATTATCCCTAAGTTGATGTCTTGTATAAATAAGGATTTGTAACTTCATTTCAAATGTATCTTGCAGAGATGAGAGTGTGGTAGAAAGAAGGAAAGAAAAAGGCAGAGTAGAAGTATTGGGCTTAAATGGAACTAACTCAAGCATGATGAAGATGCTATTCTTCAGTTCAAGTATGTAATATACTTATTATTCTGTAGACAGTGTGTCTCTTGTAGGCAGTGGGCCTCTTATGAGCAGTGTGCTTGGGTAGTGAGCCCTAATTAGCATGTGCCATTTATTCTTACTATTCTTTTAATAGAGAATACAATCTTGGGTTAGTTACCCCATGGTTTTTCCCTTAACTAGGTTTTCCACATTAAAATTCTTGGTGTCATATGTGTTAATGTGTTTCTGCTCTTGAATTGTTGCGTTATGTTTCTATGATTGATTTATTATTATGCTGATGAATTAAAGAAAAGGATTTAAGTGATTAATTGCAAGAAAGTTTTGGACAACTGATTCACCCCCCCTCTTAGTTGTCTATCCTAAATCTAACACCCATGTTTCACTAATAAGCTAAGTTGCACAACTTGGCTAGGGTGCATTATTCAGTGATAACAATTTTTGGCATGCCCAGTGGGACTATTTGGCTTAAAACAGTCAAAAGAACATATGTTTTATTATTGGTATTGATATGCTATCGGCATTCTAGACTTTTAAGAGGTTAAGTTTGGCATATCTGGTGAATCTACATGTGATTTTCTAGGCCAAATTAGTGATGTAATTGTTGGATCTAGGGCATACAACTGAGAGGGGGGGGGAATTAGTTGTATAAAACTTCTTCTTATTCAAACACTTAATTCTCTGTTGTTAGTTAGCAGCATATCAAATAATCATCCGTGGAAGCATAATACATAAACACAAGAGCAGATAAGCATCAACACATTGAACACCAAGATTTTGACGTGGAAAACCCGGTTAAGGGAAAAACCACGGGGTGATTAACCCAACAATTATTCTCTGTTAGAAGAATAAAGAAAAATGAATGGCACATGCCAATAAGGGCTCACTGCCCGAGCACACTGCTCACAAAGAGGCCCACTGCCTACAAGGAGACACACTGTCTACAAAGTGATAAAAATCACAGTCTTGAACTGGAGAATGACATCTCTATCATGTCCGGATTAGTTCCAATTAAGCCCAACAATCTCTGCTCTGCCTTTCGCACGTTTCTTCGCTATACCATACTCATCCTCTCACCGCACACTGAAATGAACTTACAAACCGTTATTTATACAAGACATCGACTCAGGAACAAACGTCTAAGTCAGAAAACAACCATAGGAGTATCCGCAAGATGAATAACACATCCGGTCGGCCATCACAAGAACATTCGCAGGATGAACAACTCATCCGGTCGGCTACACAGAGCAAGAACTTCATCCGGAAGAATAACTTCAATTCCGGGCTCTACCATCAATGCGGACCAACAACACAACCTAAACATGATCCAAGAACCTTCACAAGCCTGTCTGAATGTCCGGATACATCCACACTTCCTCTGCTTACTGGGATCTCTTGTCTTCCTCATCCGGAACTTCAAGAACACAGTCTGTCGCCACTGTCATAATGCAAGAGGTACTTCCGGACCTCCAAATCATACACAAATCAGGATGACACATCACAAGGACATCCCAAACACTCCGTCCAATCCGCAGATTAGGATAATACAATTCCGGACCTCACCGGACCTTTTTGTGATCCTCTGTCACCTCCGGATACTTGCCGGACCCGGTTCTATACCGGCAACCACAACTCCTTCAGATCTTCATGCGGACCTCTGAAGTCTTAACTGTAGCATCTCAAGACTCATATCTACTAACCCTTTAATCCGTATCCTCCGGTTCTCATCCTATACAGTACATTTACCTTCTTCTCATCACTGTTCTTCACTGTTCCTGACTGAGGCTAATTTTCTCAATATCCTCAGCACACAGCTCATCAAATCCTTCTTGTCAATGCAATATGAGTATGTTGACATCAATGACAACACTGGCTCACCTTATACTTGCAACAATCTCCCCCTTTGTCATTGATGGCAACATATGATGTGAAAAACCATTAAGACAAGAACTTCAACTTTTCATATGTCTTCTCTTCCTTTACTGCTCCCCCTTTGATCATCAACCACTTGTTTTTCACATGTCTTCTCTCCCCCTTTGACATCAATGGCAAAGGGCTCATACTTGCAATTCTCATGCATCAGAATCATACCAGCTGCTCCCCCTTAGTTGCAGCTCCCCATTAGTCCGGATCACAAGATATGACTGTGATAGCCACCGGACTGATGCACATCAGTGCATCTTAGTTCATCACCGGAGGGGCCATGACCCCTAACTTCTCCCGGAGATATTCAAAAGAGTCCTTGGGAAGAGGTTTTGTAAAGATATCTGCAATCTGATCCTTGGAGGGAACATACTCCAATCTGACTTCTTCCTTGTTTACTTGTTCTCTCAAAAAGTGAAATTTGATAGATATGTGCTTAGTCTTAGAATGCAATACCGGATTCTTGGAAATATTAATTGCACTTGAATTATCATAGAAAATTGTGATAGGCTCCTCATATTCAACTTTGATGTCTCTTAGCATCTGCTTCATCCATAAGATTTGAGTGCAACTACCTGCTGCTGCAATGTATTCTGCTTCAGTTGTAGACAGAGATATTGCATCTTGTTTCTTGCTTAGCCAAGAAACCAATCTCTTCCCCAAAAAGAATGCTCCACCACTAGTGCTCTTCCGGTCATCCACATCTCCTGCCCAATCTGCATCTGTGTAAGCATGAAGAGAGAAGTCCGGATCTCTAGGGTACCATAGACCATACTCAACTGCTCCTTTCAAGTATCTAAAAATTCTTTTGATTGCCATAACATGAGATTCTCTAGGATCAGCCTGGAATCTTGCCACAAGACCAACAGCCTGCATTATATCTGGTCTAGTTTGAATGAGATACAACAATCCACCAATCATTGATCTATACTTTGTCTGATCTGCTTTTGGAGAATCATCATCTTTGCTTAGCTTACATCCGGTTGCCATAGGAGTGTTCATAGGCTTTGAGTCTTCCATACCAAATTTCTTTAACAATTCTTTCACATATTTGGTCTGAGAAATGAAGATCCCTTCTTTTGTTTGAGTAATTTGCAGTCCCAAGAAGAAATTCATTTCACCAAGCATAGACATTTCAAACTCACTTTTCATCTGATTGGCAAAAGTTTTGCACATACTATCTCTTCCTCCAAAAATGATATCATCCACAAACACTTCAACAATCAGAATGTTTTCATGATCAATTTTGAAATATAAGTTACTGTCAGCAGTACCTTTGTTGAATCCAATCTGCACGAGATGCTTATCCAACCTTTCATACCATGCTCTTGGGGCTTGCTTCAATCCATACAAAGCTTTCTTCAACTTGCAGACCATATCATTATTATCAGACAATTGAAATCCATCCGGTTGTTCAATGTAGACTTCTTCTTCCAGATCACCATTTAGGAAGGCAGACTTGACATCCATCTGATATACCTTGAAGTCTTTGAAGGCAGCAAATGCAAGAAGTAATCTGACTGCTTCAATTCTTGCCACCGGAGCAAAAGTCTCTTCAAAGTCAATTCCTTCTATTTGAGAGTAGCCTTTGCAGACCAATCTAGCTTTGTTTTTGATTACTTCACCGGCTTCATTTAGTTTGTTCCGGAAGACCCACTTGGTTCCAATTACATTCCTGTCTCTAGGTCTGGGAACAAGATCCCAAGTATGATTTTTCTCAATTTGCATCAATTCATCTTCCATTGCTTTGGTCCAGTTTTCATCATTGCAGGCTTCATCTATTGTTTTAGGTTCAATCTTTGAAATCAGACAACATTCATTCTGATTTTGAGCAATATTCCTTCTAGTTTGTACACCTTTGCTTCTGTCACCTATGATCTGATCTTCAGAGTGATTCAGTCTTACATACCTTAGAATTTTGGGAGTATCCAGCACTACTGTTTCTTGATCAGCCTCATTCAAACCTAACTCTTCTTCCTGATTTACCGGATCAGGCTGACTCTGTCTCACCGGAGAGGATTGAGGTCCTTGAACACTGTCTTGGTCATCTTCATCAAACTCATAAAATCTTGAAGGCTTCTCAATACCTTCATCAACCTTTACATTGGTGCTTTCTATCATCTTCCTCAATCTCTTATTGTAACACCGGTATGCTTTGCTTTGAGTGGAGTAGCCCAAGAAAATTCCTTCATCACTTCTAGCATCAAACTTTCCTAGATCTTCATCTCTTTTAATATAACACTTGCTACCAAATACTCTGAAATATTTCACAGTAGGAGTGATGCCAAACCAGAGTTCATAGGGGGTCTTACCGGTGTTGTTTCTGATTTGAACTCGATTGAGAGTGTAGACTGCAGTGCTGATAGCTTCTTTCCAAAACATTTGAGGAACATTTGCTTCCAACATCATTGTCCTAGCAGCTTCCTGGATGGTCCGATTCTTTCTCTCAACTACTCCATTCTGCTGTGGAGTCTTAGGAGCAGACAACTGTCTCCTTATACCCTGTTTCTCACAAAAGTCAATGAACTCACCAGATGTAAATTCACCACCTCTATCAGACCTTAGACACTTTAGTTTCAATCCGGTTTGATTCTCCACCATAGCTTTGAAGATTTTGAACTTCTCAAAAGCTTCTGATTTTTCTTTTAGAAAGGTAACCCACATCATCCGGGAATGATCATCAATTAACAACATGAAATATCTATCACCCTGCAGACTCTTGATTCTTGTCGGACCACATAGATCAGTATGTACTAATTCCAACAATCCGGTAGAAGACTGATCTTTGCTTTTGAAAGAGACTCTGCTTTGTTTACCTAACTGACATTCTTTACACACACTATTTGTAGGTTTCATCAACTTTGGAAGATCTCTCACAGCCTGAGTATTGCTTATCTTGATGATGTTATCAAAATTTACATGACACATTCTTCTATGCCATAACCAACTCTGATCAATTTGAACAAACAAACAACTTTTATTTGAACCAACCAGATGAAAGATGTTACCTCTTGTCTGAGTACCGGATGCAATTTCAGTTCCGGAGCTTGTAAAGATTCTGCATTTTCCATTCTTGAACCGGAGATCATAGCCTTTGTCCACTAACTGACCAACACTGAGAAGATTGTGCTTCAATCCTTCAACATACAGTACATTTCCTGTTTTGCTCTTACCATCAAAGGAAATAGTTCCCCTACCTCTGATTCTGCCAGCAGAATTGTCACCAAACTTTACCATTCCTCCTTCATATCTTTCCAAGTCTAAGAACTTATTCTTGTCACCAGTCATATGGTGAGAACATCCACTGTCAATAACCCAATCATCCTTTTCTTCCACTTGAGCAGCCAAGGCTTTTTCAACAACTTTGTGATTGACAGATTCAGAGAGCATGGAATCTTCTTCCTTGATGGCTATAAACACCCACTCATTTCTGGATTTGCTTCCTAGTTCTGATTCATCATCTGTTACTCCTTCATTGTCATCTTCTTCATGAACATAATAGCAATTCTTTTGAAACCTTTGTCTGTGAGTATTAGATCTTGCAGATCTCTCCGGACATCTTGAGGCAAAATGACCAATCTTATTGCAGTTGAAACACTTAAAGGGTAGTTTTCCTTCATACTTACCGGATCCTCTTGGCAGTCTTTTTGCAATGAGGGCTTCAAGTTGAGCTGTTTCTGCTTCTTCTTCTTCCATGTCTCTTCTTGCTTGATCATACCATGACATTTTCCTTGATGAGTTTTCACCCGGATCAAATCTCTGTTTGCCTTTCACATAGGCACTGGCTTTGAAAGCAGATTCAGTCTTGGGCGGATCATCTCCAAACTCGGTCATTTCAAATGCAGCTAGTTTGCCAGCCAGTTGTTCTCTTGTGACAGTTGTGTGGGCTCTGAATTCATCAATGGCAGCAACTTTGATTTTGTAGGCAGCAGGAAGGGATCTTAGGATTTTGCAGACAATCTCATTTTCATCTAAAGTTCCACCAGCATTTCTGATTCCACATACCAGCTCATTTACTCTTGGCATAAAGGTAGTGATGTTTTCATCATCTCTCATTTTCAATCTTTCAAATTTTCCTTTCAGACTTTGCAACCTTACACTTTTGACAAACTCATCTCCTTCATACAGAAGTTCCAGTTTAGTTAGGATCTCATATGCAGTTGGTAGGTCAATGACATTCGAGAGATCTGAGTCATTCAATGCGCTTAGAAGAGCTTCCTTGGTCCGCAGATTGTTTTCAGCTTCTGTGATTTCATTCAGAGTTGTCGGACCACCTTGTGGGGGTATATATGGTTTAGAAATCATAGCCAAGTATGCTTTTCCCATACATTCCAAATGACACTTCATGCGACCTTTCCAGAGAGTAAAGTTGGTTCCATCGAACTTCGGACTATCCTTCTTGTATGACGACATCCTGGATCTCCTCAAGCGGTTAAGCTCCTATCAGAGGAACTTGGCTCTGATACCAATTGTTGGATCTAGGGCATACAACTGAGAGGGGGGGGTGAATTAGTTGTATAAAACTTCTTCTTATTCAAACACTTAATTCTCTGTTGTTAGTTAGCAGCATATCAAATAATCATCCGTGGAAGCATAATACATAAACACAAGAGCAGATAAGCATCAACACATTGAACACCAAGATTTTGACATGGAAAACCCAGTTAAGGGAAAAACCACGGGGTGATTAACCCAAGAATTATTCTCTGTTAGAAGAATAAAGAAAAATGAATGGCACATGCCAATAAGGGCTCACTGCCCGAGCACACTGCTCACAAAGAGGCCCACTGCCTACAAGGAGACACACTGTCTACAAAGTGATAAAAATCACAGTCTTGAACTGGAGAATGACATCTCTATCATGTCCGGATTAGTTCCAATTAAGCCCAACAATCTCTGCTCTGCCTTTCGCACGTTTCTTCGCTATACCATACTCATCCTCTCACCGCACACTGAAATGAACTTACAAACTGTTATTTATACAAGACATTGACTCAGGAACAAACGTCTAAGTCGGCAAACAACCATAGGAGTATCCGCAAGATGAATAACACATCCGGTCGGCCATCACAAGAACATTCGCAGGATGAACAACTCATCCGGTCGGCTACACAGAGCAAGAACTTCATCCGGAAGAATAACTTCAATTCCGGGCTCTACCATCAATGCGGACCAACAACACAACCTAAACATGATCCAAGAACCTTCACAAGCCTGTCTGAATGTCTGGATACATCCGCACTTCCTCTGCTTACTGGGATCTCTTGTCTTCCTCATCCGGAACTTCAAGAACACAGTCTGTCGCCACTGTCATAATGCAAGAGGTACTTCCGGACCTCCAAATCATACACAAATCAGGATGACACATCACAAGGACATCCCAAACACTCCGTCCAATCTGCAGATTAGGATAATACAATTCCGGACCTCACCGGACCTTTTTGTGATCCTCTGTCACCTCCGGATACTTGCCGGACCCGGTTCTATACCGGCAGCCACAACTCCTTCAGATCTTCATGCGGACCTCTGAAGTCTTAACTGTAGCATCTCAAGACTCATATCTACTAACCCTTTAATCCGCATCCTCCGGTTCTCATCCTATACAGTACATTTACCTTCTTCTCATCACTGTTCTTCACTGTTCCTGACTGAGGCTAATTTTCTCAATATCCTCAGCACACAGCTCATCAAATCCTTCTTGTCAATGCAATATGAGTATGTTGACATCAATGACAACACTGGCTCACCTTATACTTGCAACAGTAATTAGCTTATGAGAAGTATACAAACTAGGAGTATAGATTCTTTTGAGTACTTGCAGCTATCTCCCCCTAGGAGATAAGGAAGATCTAGTAGAAGAACTAATCCTTCAACAAGGAAAACACAGTCAACTCCACCTTTTATGAGAGTTGTAGCTCATCTTGTGAGAAATCAAACCTATATAGCTCCAATGGCAATTCCTAGAAATCAAGTTTTTGTGCCTTTTGATCAAGGCAGACCCTTAAATTTGGCACAACATGATGACATTCCAATGTTTTCTCTTAGAGGTTTACCTATTTTCTCAGGGGAGGACCAAACTACACCCATTGAGCACATTAAGGATGTGGCAAACTTATGTACTATGCATCACATCACTACTAAAAATGTAGCTCTCAAATTGTTGGCAACCTCCTTCAAAGGCAAAGCATTGCAATGGTTTAGAGGTTTGGTAGTGAACTCAATAGGTTCAAGAGATCAGCTTGGTGAGCTTCTTTGCAAGTAGTTCAAGGACAATTTAGACCATTTGTCTTTGGTAGAACAATTGAGCTGTTGCAAGTATGGGCCTAACCAATGTTGTCATTGATGTTAACATACTCCTGTTGCATTGATGTCAAAGATTGGATGAGTTGTATGCTGAGGATATTGAGAAAATTAGTCCTATTAGAAGCAGAGAAGAACAGTGAAGATAGTGAAGCTCTATGAAGTGAAGATCCTAGCTAGATGAAGATCAAAGAATGTGCATCAAAGGGTTTGTAGATATGTGTCTAAAGATGATCTAGTCAAGATTTGAGAGGTCCGCATGAAGATTTGGAGAAGTTACGGCCATATGAGTAAAACTAGTTTTGGCAAATATTCAGAGGTGATAGAATGACACAAATAGGTCCAGCGAGATCTGGAAATGTAATATCTTGTTCTATGGATTTGGTGGAATGTTTAGGAAGCCAATGTGAACTGACAACTCAATTGGTTCGTAGTCTAGAGGTCCGCAAGCATTTATTCTAATGTGATAGTGATGGCAAACTGTGCTTTTGAGGTTCTGGAAGAAGATGCAAATTATTTCATTAATAAGAAGTGGTGTGGATGTTCCTGGTGATTCATGCAAGCTTGTGGGGGTCTCTATACTGTATCAAGTTCGTGTTGGCAGTCCGCATTAAGGATTGAGCTTGTAATTGAAGATTTACTCTTGAATGATGGTGTTCTTCCTAATCATGGCTGACCAGATGATTTACAAATCTTGCAGATGATCTTGAAGATGTTCTGTGAAGCATGGCGTGTTCCTCAAAGAAGTTTGAAGTCCCAGATATGTGTGGCCAATAGTGTGGTGATACGCATGAAGTTCTTGGAACAAATCAAGTTGTATCTTTGTAATTGTTCTGTAATACAATATGTTGTTTTGACTTTGATGACCATTCCAAAGTTGATGTCTTGTATAAATAAGAGTTGTGAAGTCATTTCAAAGCATTTAGGTGAAGATGAGAAAGTGGTAGAGACGAGAAGAGTGAAAAGCAGAGTAGAAGTGTTGAGCTTAAATGGAACTGACTCAAGCATGATGAAGATGCTAATCTCCAATTCAAGTATGTAATATTTATTATTCTATAGACAGTGTGTCTCCTATAGGCAATGGGCCTCTTGTGAGTAGTGTGCTCGGGCAGTGAGCCCTAATTGGCATGTGCCATTCTATTCTTCTTATTCTTTTAACAGAGAATACAATCTTGGGTTACCGTGGTTTTTCCCTTAACCAAGTTTTCCACGTTAAAATATTGGTGTCATATGTGTTAATGTGTTTTTGCTCTTGAGTTATTACATTATGCTTCCTTGATTGAATCATTATTATGCTATTGAAATATAAAAGGCTTTAAGTGTTTAAAGTAAAGAAAGTTTAGTGACAACTGATTCACCCCATCCTCTTAGTTGTCTGTCCTAAAACCAACAATTGGTATTAGAGTTAAGTTCCTCAAAAAAAGCTTAATCGCTTGAGGAGATCTACGATGTCTTCCTACATGAAGGATAGTCTAAGGTTTGATGGAACTAATTACACTCTTTGGAAAAGCTACATGGAATGTCACTTGCAATGTATGGGAATGCAATATTGGACCATTACTTGAAAGAAGTATGTTCCTCCAAAGAATGGTCTGACAACTATAGATGAAATTAGAGATGCTAAAGATAATCTTTGAGCTAAAGAAGCCTTACTAAGTGCCTTATCTAATTCAGAGCTGACAAATGTTATAGATTTAAAAATTGCATATGAGATTTGGAAAAAACTAGAACTTCTACTTGAAGGAGACAAATATGTTAAATGTGCCAAGCTACAGAGTCTAAAATAAAAATTTGAAAACTTGAAGATGAGAATATCACTACATTTATGCAAAAAGTAAATGAGCTTGTTTGTGGCATTAGATGTGCTGGTGGAACCTTGGATGAAGATGAGATTGTTGCCAAAGTTCTCAGATCCCTACCTTCTACTTACAAACACAAGGTCGTTGCTATTGAAGAATTCAGATCTTTGTCAAATATCACAAGAGATCAATTGGTTGGAAAATTAGCTGCATTTGAATTGGCTAAGTTTGGAGATGCGCCCCCAAGACTGAATCTACATTCAAAGCTAGTGCCTCTGTAAAAGGCAAACAAAGGTATGATCTAGGAGATAACTCCTCAAAGAAACTATCATGGTATGAAGAAGGAAGAAAAGATATGGAAGAAGACACAGCAGAAGCTGCTCAACCTGAAGCCCTTATTACAAAAAGACTACCAAGAGGATCTGGTAAGTATGAAGGAAAATTGCCCTTCAAATGTTTCAACTGCAACAAGATTGATCATTTTTGCCTCAAGGTGTTTGGAAAGATTTTCAAGGACAAATCGAAATAGATCAAGATTCTAAAAGAAATGTTACTATGTTCATGAAGATGATGATGATGAAGGAGTAACAGATGATGAATCAGAGACAGGAAACAAATCCGGAAGTGACTGGGTGTTTATTGCCATCAAGGAAGAAGATGCAATTCCCACTAAATCTGTCAATCATAAAATGATAAAAAGAGCTTTGGTTGCCCAAGTTGAAGAAAAGGGTACTTGGGTCATTGACAGTGGATGCTTCCACCATATGATTGGTGACAAAAATAAATTCATAGATCTGTAAAGATATGAAGGCAGAGTTGTAAAATTTGGTGATAATTTTGCTGCTAGAATCAGAGGCAGAGGAACTATTTCTTTTGATGGAAAGGACAAAACCAATGATGTACTGTGTGTTGAAGGTCTGAAGCACAATCTTATCAATGTCAGGTAGTTGGTGGACAAAGGCTATGATCTCTGATTCAAAAATGAAAAATGTAAGATCTTTGAAAGTTCTAGAATAGAGGTTGCATCTGGTACTCAAACAAAAGGTAACATCTTCCACTTGGTTGGTACTGGCAAAAGTAGTTTATTTGTTGAAATTAATTAGAGTTGGTTGTGGCATAGGAGAATGTGTCATGTAAATTTTGATAATATCATCAAGATAAGAAACACTCAGGATGTAAGAGATCTTCCAAGACTGGTGAAACCTACTAACAGTTTGTGCAAAGAATGTCAGTTGGGTAAGCAGAGCAGAGTCACATTCAAAAGTAAGGAACAATCTTCTATTGGATTGTTGGAATTAGTACATACTTATATATGTGGACCAACAAGAATCAGGAGTTCGCAAGGTGATAGGTATTTCATGTTACTAATTGATGACCATTCCTAGATGATGTGGGTGACTTTCCTGAAAGAGAAATCTGAGGCTCTAGAGAAATTCAAAATATTCAAGGCTATGGTAGAGAATGAACCTAGGTCAAACATAAAATGTCTTAGGTCTAATAGAGGTGGCGAATTCAAATCCAGAGAGTTCAAAGAATTTTGTGAGAAACATGGGATAAAAAGATAGTTATCTACTCCAAGGACTCCACAACAGAATGGAGTAGTAGAAAGAAAGACCTGGACCATCCAAGAAGCATCTAGAACCATGATAATGGAAGTAAATGTTCCTCAGATCTACTAGAGAGAAGTTGTAAGCACTGCCGTCTATACTCTTAATCAAGTACAAATCAGAATCAATACTAGTAAGACCCCTTACGAACTTTGATTTGACATCACTCCTACTGTGAAGTATTTTAGAGTCTTTGGTAGTAAATGTTACATTAAAAGAGATGAATACCTTGGCAAATTTGATGCTAGAAGTGATGAAGGAATATTCTTGGCTTATTCTACTCAAAGCAAAGCTTACTAGTGTTATAACAAGAGATTGATAATGATTGTAGAAAGTACAAATGTGAAGGCTGATGAATGCATTGAAAAACCCTCAAGGTTTTATGAATATGAAGAAGATGATCAGAATGATGTTTTGGTCAAACAAGTTCAAGCCCCCTCTAAAATTCATAACTAGACTGATCCAGAGAATCTTGAAATATATGAAGAAGAAATAAGTTTGAATGAACCTGTCCAAGAAACAGAAGTGTAAGAAATTCCCAAAACTCCCAGGTATGTAAAACTCAATCATTTTGAAGACCAGATCATAGGTGATAAAAGAAAAGGTGTTCAAACAAGAAGAAAGATTACTCAAGACTCAGAAAAGTATTCTTTGATTTCAAAGATTGAACCAAAAATAGTAAGTGAAGCATGCAATGATAAAAGCTGGACTAAAGCAATGGAGGAAGAGTTGACACAGATTGAGAAAAATCACACTTGGGATCTTGTTCCCAGACCTAGAAACAAAAATGTGATTGGGACCAAATGGATCTTCCGGAATAAACTAAATGAAGATGATGAAGTAGTTAGAAACAAAGCCAGACTAGTTTGCAAGGGTTATTCTCAAGTAGAAGGAGTTGATTTTGAAGACACTTTTGCTCCAATGGCAAGAATTGAAGTAGTCAGATTATTTCTTACTTTTGTTGCCTTTAAGGATTTCAAGGTATATCAAATGGATGTCAATTCTGCCATCCTGAATGGTGACTTGGAAGAAGAAGTATACATTGAGCAACTGGATGGATTTCAATTGTTTGATCATGGTGATATGGTCTGCAAGTTGAAGAAAGCACTGTATGGACTCAAACAAGCCCCAAGAGCCTGGTATGAAAGACTAGATAAACATCTTTTGAAGATTGGTTTCAACAAAGGTACTGCTGATAGTAACTTGTAATTCAAGATCAATCATGAAAATATCTTGATTGTTGAAGTATTTTGTGATGATATCATTTTTGGAGGAAGAAATAGTATGTGCAAGACTTTTGCAAATCAAATGAAAAGTGAATTTGAGATGTCTATGTTTGGGGAAATGAATTTCTTCTTGGGTCTGCAAATCACTCAAACAAAGAAAGGAATCGTCATATCACAGACCAAATATGTGAAAGAATTATTGAAGAAATTTGGAATGGAAGATTCAAAACTAATGAATACTCCCATGGCAACTGGATGTAAAATAAGCAAAGATGATGAATCCCCTAAGGCTGATCAGAAAAAGTACAGGTCAATGATTGGAGGACTACTGTATCTTACTCAAACTAGACCTGACATTATGAATGTGGCTGGTCTTGTTGCCAGATTTCAAGCTAATCCCAGAGAATCTCACATCATGGCAATCAAGAGAATTTCAAGATATCTAAAGGGAATAGTTAAGTATGGTTTATGGTATCCTAGGGATCATGATTTCTCTCTTCATGCATATACAGATGTGGATGACCAGAAAAGTATCAGTGGTAGTGCATTATTTTTAGGGAAAAGATTAGTTTCTTGGCTGAGCAAGAAAAAAGAGCTGATATCTCTTTCCACTGCAGAAGCAGAATATATTACAGCAGCAGGTAGTTGTACTCAGGTATTGTGGATGAAGCAAATGCTAAGAAACATCAGAGTAGAGTATGAGGAACCTATCACAATCTTCTATTATAACTCAAGTGTAATAAATATATCAAAAAATCTGGTATTGCATTTAAAGACAACATATATCCATCAAGTTTCACTTTTTCAGAGAGTAGATGAACAAGAATGAAGTCAAATTGGAATTTTTACCCTCTAAGGATAAGATTGCAGTTATTTTTACTAAACCTCTTCCTAAGGACCCTTTTGAGTATCTCAGGGAGAAGTTAGGGGTTATTACCCCTCCGATTCTAAATTAAGGTGCACTGATGTGCATCAGTCTGGTGGATCTCACAGTCATATCTTGTGGTCCAGATTGATGATAGGAAGTTGCTACTCAAGGGGAGCAGTCTATATGATTCTGATTGATGCAAGTATATGCCCTTTTCCATTGATGTCAAAGGGGGAGAGAAGACATGTGAAAAACAAAAGTGGTTACTGATCAAAGGGGGAGCAGTAAAGAAATAGAAGACATATGAATGATTACTATTGATAGGGGGACCTATGTCAGTTATTGAGGAGAAGTTCCTATCTTAATGGTTAAAACAATTTTTCACATCATATGTTACCATCAGTGACAAAGGGGGACATTGTTGCAAGTATGGGCCTAACCGGTGTTGTCATTGATGTCAACATACTCCTGTTGCATTGATGTCAAGGATTGGATGAGTTGTGTGTTGAGGATATCAAGAAAATTAGTCCTATCAGAAGTAGAGAAGAATAGTGAAGACAATGAAGCTCTATGAAGTGAAGATCCTAGCTAGATGAAGATAAGAGAATGCACATCAAAGGGTTTGTAGATGTGTCTAAAGATGATCCAGTCAAGTTTTGAGAGGTCCGCATGAAGATTTGGAGAAGTTATGGCCATATGAGTAAAATTGATTCTGGTAGATGTTCAGAGGTGACAGAGTGACACAAATAGGTCCAGTGAGATCCAGAAATGCAATATCTTGTTCTACAGATTTGGTGGAATGTTTAGGAAGCTAATGTGAATGATAACTCAATTGGTTCATGGTCTGGAGGTCCACAAGCATTTATTCTAATGTGATAGTGATGATAGACTATGTTCTTGAGGTTCTGGATGAAGATGTGAATGATTTCAATAAGAAGAAGTGGTCTGGATGTTCATGGTGATTCAGACAAGCTTGTGGGGGTCTCTATATTGTGTCTAGTTTGTGTTGGCAAACCACATTGAAGATTGAGCTCGTAATTGAAGATTTAATCTTAAATGATGGTGTTCTTCCTAATCATGGCTGACCATATGATTTACGCATCATGCAGATTATCTTGAAGATGTTCTGCGAAGCATGGTGTGTTCCTCAAAGAAGTTTGAAGTCCCAGATATGTGTGGCCGATAGTGTGGTGATACACATGAAGTTATTGTAACAAATCAAGTTGTATCTTTGTAATTGCTCTGTAATAGAATATGTTGTGCTGACTTTGATGACCATTCCGAAGTTGATGTCTTGTATAAATAAGAGTTGTGAAGTCATTTCAAAGTATTCAGGTGAAGATGAGAAAGTGGTAGAGAGCAGAAGAGAAAAAAGTAGAGCAGAAGTGTTGGCCTTAAATGGAACTGACTCAAGCATTATGAAGATGCTAATCTCCAGTTCAAGTATGTAATATTTATTATTTTGTAGATAGTATGTCTCTTGTAGGTAGTGGGCCTCTTGTGAGCAGTGTGCTTGGGTAGTGAGCCCTAATTGGCATGTACCATTTTGTTCTTCTTATTATTTTAATAGAGAATACAATCTTGGGTTAATCACCCTGAGGTTTTTCCCTTAACCAGGTTTTCCATGTTAAAATATTGGTGTCATATGTGTTAATGTGTTTCTGCTCTTGAGTTATTACATTATGCTTCCATGATTGAATCATTATTATGCTATTGAAATATAAAAGGCTTTAAATGTTTAAAGTAAAGAAAGTTTTGTGACAACTGATTCACCCCCCCTCTCAGTTGTATGTCCTAAAACCAACATGAGCACCATCAAGAGAGCTCCTCACAAGCACATGACAAAATTTAACTTTTGTTTTGAAAGGACTTAAGATAGAATCCCATAGCTGGTAAGACCCTCAACACAACATGCTTTTCTATATTTTTTGAGGGCTTTTAACAGTGACATTGCAGTGATGATACAATCTATGGGTGCAAACACACTCTTTGGTGCTTATGAAATAGATATAAGAGCTGAAAACAATCTCATACAAGTAAGGAAAATTGGCCCAAGACCTCCAATCCACATCTTTGGTGAAGTATAGCCTATTACATCCATGTAAATGCCACAAATAGCCCTTTTAGCAGCTGTCCGAGCCCAAGAAAAAGTTGTCCCTACCCACTCCTTTGAGCTGCAAGAGATTAAAGGTCTTCTTCAAACCTTTGGTAATGAGTTGGTAAATATCAAAAGGTAACAAAATCAAAACAACAGGCCTTATCAAGCCCCTTACCAAGCTCCTAATTAGCCTAATCCATAAAATAGACTTCCCTATCATGCTAATAACCAAGGGAAAAGGCCAACATTTAATGCTAGACCTTTCCAAGCATATAATCCAAATGTTGTTAGCACTTCAAAAGAGCTATTTCCTGTGGAAAATAACTTGGCTCAAGAGTATGAGTGGTGCTTTCCATGTAACCAACCCCACAATTAGGCCACATGCTCAAATGGTCTCATAAACCAGGCCTTAATGGTGCAAAATGCACCTATTTTGCAGCCTTCTACTTCACAAGAAGTGCCTGAAAAACAACATATACAACAACAAATTGACCCCCAAAATGAGACAACCCTTATATATTAGCAAGGTAGTGAATTTTGTGGTGTAAATTAGCCTTATGTTCCCATTGCAATGAACACTAGAGGTAAGAAAAGGGTTGTTGAAGTAGGGCAAAAAACTAATGGAGTGGCACAAAAGGCTCCTCAAGTGAGTCAAATAGTTGTTGGTCCATCTATGGTAGGTTGTACACTTTTCCTTCAAAGAAATCAGGCTATAGTAGCTCACAAACAACCTTCAAATCAGTCACAACCAACAGCTACAGAAGGTGATTTAGCTGTCAAAAAAGGGCCAAGCAAGGTAACATCAATGCCTTTTAACATTATTGATAATATGAGAAAAGCTAATGTTAACGTTTCATTGTGAGATTCATTAGGATTACTAGGACAAAAAGATCTTTTACAAGCTGCCCTGTCAAACTTGCAAGTGTCTAATGAGCCTCTAAATGAGCAACCTAGGGTCGTGTTGGACAATACACCTCCAAAAGTTAATGACCACCAAGCTAAAGAAGTGAAACCACCCCCTTTTTATGTGTCATTAATCATAGGCAAACATCTTGTTCATAATTGCATGATAGATTCAGGTGCTAGTAGTTTAGTCATGCCTAAGCAAATTGTTGGTAATCTAGGACTTGAATATTAGCCCATATCCAAAGGTGTAGTACAACTAGATGGGACAACCATTGACACATTTGGAGTTATAAAAGGTCTAAGTCACACATTACATACATGCCCAAACTTTTATATTATCCTAGATGTATTTGTGATTGATGTTCCCCCTCATTTTGTACTTTGTCTCTCAACAGATTTCACTACCAAGATAGGTGGCTATTTCTCTTCCGATTGGTCCCATATGTTTTTTAGGACAAGATATGGTACTAAGGTAACCGTAAGGTCAGAATCCATTGCTAAAGACCACATAGAACCTTATGTACCTAGTGCCATCAATGCAAATTGTACCATTTTTGACCAAGAGGAAGGTGTAGCTATCCAAGAACCACATACACTAACTTAACTCATATAGGATATACTCTTGGATGATTGGGAAGCTAAGAATGATGTTTTTTCTTCACATGAATAGCTAGAAGAAAGAGGATTTAGTGTGTATATGATGCATGAACAAGGTATGACAATGCCAAATCTTGTGAAGGATCAAAAACAACAGCTGGAACAACAAGAAAATGAGGTATGGCATTTGTATTTTGATGGTTCAAGGAGTAGAAATGGTGCTGGTGGTGGTCCCATGCTCACATCTCCGCAAGGTGAGAAGTACTATTCTTCTTTTAGGATTTGTTTCAGTTGTTCAAATAACACAGCAGAGTATGAGGCCCTTATTCATGGGTTGGAATGGGCTAGAAAAAGAAAAATCAGTTGTTTACAAGTGTTTGGGGATAGTGAGTTGATTGTGAATCAAGTTAGAGGTCTTATTGTAACCAAAAATGATCTTTTGAAGTCATACAAGCATAGGATTTGGGATTTAATTGAAGATTTTAAGGTTTTAATTTGCTATCCATGCCTAGAAATGAGAATAAACATGTTGATAGGATTGTTGTGATAAGTATTTAGTATGATATACCAAATGAGATTTCAAAAGGTAAAACACAACAGCACAATAAAGTAGTTGTTAGGCCTTCTATTCTTGACAATAAAGTGCATTGGCAAGCTTTTGACAGTGACGAGTAAATTCTAAACTTCTTGGTTGAAGAAGCTGAGTTTTCAACCCATAACCAAGAAAAAATACAGTGGCAATATCAAGACCAAGTCATTTAGTTGAGGTACAACAAGCTGCCCAAAGGTTTGGTTACATTGGAGTCCATTTTCAATAATGATGACCAAGCAAGGAAAGAGAAAACCAACATCATAGTGGCTGAAGATCACTATGAAATGGTGGAGATTTTCAAGGAGAAACTGCTGAAAATTGGTAAGTTATGTACCCAAGGTGAGAAGCAAGCTTTCATTGCACTTTGTCAAGAGTATAGTGATATTTTTGCATGGGAATATAAAGACTTGAAGGTATTTGATCTAGCTTTAGCCTAGCACACTATAGAGCTTGAGCCTAATGCTAAACCTATTAGACAAAAGCAAAGACCCTTGATTCCAAAGCTAGAGGTCCTAATGAAGAAAGAGCATAGGAAGTTATTAGAAGGCAACATTATCTTTACAATAAAACATACTTCATGGGTGTCTAATCTTGTTCCTGTTAGGAAAATGAATTGTGAAATAAGGCTTTCTATTGACTTTAGAGACCTCAATAGAGCCTCTTTGAAAGATCACTATCTGCTGCCATCTATGGAACAAATCTTGCAAATGGTTTCAAGTTTAGAAAGGTCCTCTTTCCTTGATAGTTTTTCAGGTTATAATTAGGTTTTAGTGAAGGAAGAGGACCAATATAAGACAACATTCACCACAAAATAGGGCACAATGTCTTATAAGAAGATGCCTTTTGGTTTGTCCAATGCTGGAGCAACTTTCCAAAGGGCCATGGATATGGCATTCCAAGATTTGATGCATAAGATAGTGCTGGTTTATTTAGATTACATTGCATTTTTCTCAAAAAATGCCAATGGACACTTTGATCATTTGAGGCAAGTGTTTGACAGATGTAGGGAATATGGTGTGTCATTAAATCCAAAAAAGTGCATATTCTCTATCCATGAAGGCAAGTTACTCAAGGGCATGTAGTGTCTAAACATGGTGTAAAGATTGATCCTGAAAAGGTAAGTGCCATATTGGCCTTGCCATTACCTAGACACAAGAAAGATTTGCAAAGCTTTTTTGGAAGAATAAACTTTATGAGGAGATTCATCCCTGATATTGCTGATTTGTTGAAGGCAGTAACATCCATGCTTAAAAAGAATGTGTCTTTCAGGTGGTCTAAACAAGGAAAAGCTAGTTTTGAAAGCATTAAGGAAACTTTATTAGCAGTACCTACACCCATAAATCTTATTTTTCCAAAGATTTTACTTTGTATGCATATGGAAATATTGACACTATATCAGCTATGCTAGAGAAAAATGATGAAGGTTTGGAGTAGCCGATAGTTTTTTCAGTCAAGTCTTGCAAGGGTATGAGAAAAGGTATACTTTTGTTGAAAAACATGTCCTTGGTGTCATTAGGAGCCTAAAAAATTTTAGACATCTAATTTCAAACAATAAGGTTTGCTTGATGGTTGCTCACCCAAGCATTAAAGAGTTTTTGTTGAATAAGGACTTGAGTGAAAAGAGGGCAGGTTGGATCACTAAAGTCATGGAATATGACATTGAAATCAAGGTAACAAAGCTAGTAAGAGGGAAAGGTATGTGTGAACAACAAGCTGGACATTCTAGGAACAACAAAGAAGAGGTTAAGGAGGCTGTTCTAGTCTCCCAAAATGACTTCCAAATAGCTGCACCTATTACTCCTTCAAGCTAGATACAAGACATGACATTTTTTCTTCAAACAATTGAGTGTCCACAAGGCTTGGACAGGGCTAAAAGAATGTATTTTAGGATGCAATCTATACCATATGTGCTTTTGAATGGTATACTTTTCAAGAAGGATTTCAATGGTGTGTTGTTAAGATGTATTGATGCTAACCAAGTTGAGCAAGTTTTGCAAGAATTTCATGATGGTTCAGTTGGTGGACATTTTGCACCTAGAACAACAACATTGAAGATAATGAAGGTAGGCTATTTTTGGCCTAGTTTATTTAAAGACACACATAAATGGGTGGGAAAATGTAAGAAATATTCTTTCTTCATAGGTAAAGAGGGGTTGGCAACCCTTCCTTTGAAGCCTATTCAAGTTACGCAACTTTTCATGAAGTGGGGTATTGACTTCATTAGAGCCATTAACTCTCCTTCTAGTATAGGGCACAAGTGGGTACTCATAGCCACTGACTATTTTACTAGATGGACTGAAGCTATAGCATTGGCAGAGGCTAATGAAAGTTTTGTCCTAAACTTGTATGAGGATTTAGTGACAAGGTTTGGTATTCATGATTCTATCATCTCTGATAATGCTTTAGCTTTTATTAGAACTAAGATAAGTTAGTGGGCTATTGAGAATGGCATATTTTTGAGCACATCCTCTATCTATTATCCTCAGGGCAATGGACTAGTTGAGTCCACAAACAAAAAACTTAATTAGAATCATCAAAAGAACTATTGAAGATAATAAGAGATCGTGGCATACAAAATTGAAATCAGCTTTATGGGCAGATAGAATAACCCCTAAAAGGTCAATTGGGAACTCACCTTACTTGCCAGTTTATGGTAAGGAATCAAGGTTGCCTATTTTAGTTGAGCTCCTAGCTCTTGAATTGACCAATCATCTTGAAATGTTTGAAGAAGAGCCAATGATAGCAAGGTTGGCACAACTAGTAGAGTTGGAAGAGATAAGAGACAATGCCATGAAGACAATGGAGTTGCATCAAGCACAAGTTAAGAGTTCTTTACACAAAAAAACAACCCCTAGAATCTTCAAGGAAGGTGATATTGTCCTCAAGTGGGATGAGCTAAGGAGCAGGCCTGGGAAACACTCCAAGTTTGACTCTTTTTGGAGTGGACCTTTCATCATTTCTAAGTGCAAACAACACAATACCTTTTAGCTGGCCAACATGGAAGGAGAAGTTCTACCTATCCCAGTCAATGGGATACACCTCAATCTTTGCTTTTGAGGTATGAGGTACTATTGTGCATATTAGCTTAGTAGTTTTGGGTCAATAAGTGTTGTTGCACATGGGTTTTAGGGGTCTTTCATTTCCTCCATGTGTTAATGCATATTTACAGTCCTGTGTTGAGTAGTTTTAGGTGTTGTTCAGTTTGTGTCTTGCTTTCTTGAAAATGTTACAACAGTTCTAAGTCTGATTCAAGTTTTTTCAAGTCTTTTTATGACTCTTTGCCCAATGGATGGTGTAAGATAGCTAGTCTCTCATGTTTTAGGAGGCAAAACTCAAGTAGAGGTAGCCAAAATGTTACCTATTTTTCATTTCCCAATCAAATATGTATTGTAGAACTCAAATTTGTTGTCATTTTGATATTATTTAGTTGTAAGTTTGTCTTATGTCTCAAAGCATTCAAGTGACATGTTTTGTCTTCTAGGTGTTGTTGAGTTTTAAGAGTTCTCTGAAGGCCATATAGAGCCCTAGATTGTCAATGTTGTAAAAAAAATGTTGGAAAGCATCATAAAAGAGATTTTGAAATGTCTTAATCCACCTTTAAACTTATCAAATCAAAGCTTAACACACCTCAAAGTATATTTTTCCATGTTGCATGGAGGGAAAAAAGGAATTACAAAGATGATTGAATGTTTTTCCTCATCCAAGTGGTTTCTTGTCACATTTCATGAAATTATTTATCAAGCCAAAAGGGTATTAGACCTATTTTCACATCCCACATCTCTTTTATGGTAGTCAATGGTCAAAATTAGTTGTTTTCCCACATCTCCCTTCTTTATTTCACTCTAACTTCATGTTGCAATACACTTTTATAAGCCTTAAAATCATGAAAAATCCTTTTTCACCTTTGGAGGGAAGTTTGTTTTAAACCAAGGTATCCTTTATCTATTTTGCATAGGTTAAAGAATTCAAGTGAGGTTGAGTCATGAGATGAAGTTTGGGTTAGGTTTGGTTTTGAGAGTCTTTGTGTTAGGGTTTCATCTTTTTGGGATGCTTTTTAGTGAACAACATGGAGTCAACTATTGTTTCTTTTGCATGGTATGCTCAGAGTTAAAGAAATGTTTTTAGAGGTTCCTGTGTGTTTCCCTCATTTCACATTTTCTTGTAAGACTATTGAAAGTACATGCTTTCATTGGTGTCTGTAAAATATGGGTTCATGTGGAGGGTTTTGCATGAGGTTTTGTAGTGATTTTGTAGTGATCCAGAGAATAGGCTCATTAAGAAACAGTTTGAAGACATTTTGTTCTCTTGACAGTCATGCAGAAGAAGTGTTGGGAGATTCAAGGAAATGTAACATGAACAACCACCAAAGGCAAAGTATTTCTAGGTTTGAGAATATCAAGTTTTGAGTCCTTGATAGCTCTTAAAGAGATGTCAAAATGTTACGGTCTATGTGTAGATATGGGAAGCTTTTAAGGTTTCTTGTGTACTCTTATAAGTCTAAGACAAAGTGTATTTGGAATTTGTAACCCAAAAATCCACAAAACTTTGATAAGGAGAATAAACAAAGATAAGGGTCTAAAGGAGTCTGCAAAGATGTTTAGACACATGCTCATACAAATGATAAAGCCCTTGACTATGTAGGAGATCTTGTCAAACTTACTAAGGACCCTGAGAGAGCCCACCACTGAAGAAGCAAGTAGAGAAGTAGTCAAGTCCTTCATAGAAGTTCAGAGATCTGCGAGGGTTTTGAAAGGATTGTTACAAGGTCAAAAAGCTTGCATAAGTATATTGGTCTTCTTAAGCCTCATCAATAGGTTGTGTATAGAGAGGGAGTGTCAAGTGAAGAGCCTAGGTAGTAGTCAAGACAACATTGTGTAAGTGAATAGAAGCAACTTGACTGTTCCATAGCACAAGATCAATGAAGAAATAAGATCCTCCCATAGACAACATAAGGGCATGCCGATGTGTTTGTATTGCAAACACATCAAAGAAACAACAAGAAGTCCTAAATAACTATAAAAAAAGGTCAAGTAGAAGTCCTAATAACTATGATAGAAGACTTTTACAAAGGCAGCGAAAACAAGAGGGGTTATGACTGCTACGACAATGTCATGGAGTCCTTATGAAAAAAGTTGTAAAGAATAGTCTTTAGTAAGTCCGAGAGTAGCCAAGGTGTTTATGATGATAGAGAAAGAAGAGTAGACAAAGGTTTGTCAAGGTCTCTTGAAGGTTTGATAGTCATCTGTAGGCCTGCATGTAGGAAGACAAGAGACTCTAACCCTGTTACAAGATTAGTGAAAATGTAGGTGAAGATTGACACTACAATGATAGTAACACATCTAGGCTTGTAACATCATAGAAAGCAATGAATATATCTTCATGCAAATACATGTTTTCATGATACTGTGAAACAAAATGAGAGCACACAAGGACTACCATAAAGATAATCAACAACAAAAAGGACAAAGAGTTGTGGAAAAAGGTTCATCAAGAAATAGGATAGTCATATTACATCAATGGCAGTGATCTCTAAGGACAGTCTACCAAGATAAGGAGAATGCTTGAAGGGTTTCAATATATGTATGTTTTAAAACCTTAACAAGAAGTGTATTAGGGGAGAATAGATCACTGTTATAACAATCATAAAGTATAGAAAAGAATAGTTAGGCATGAAAGTCTTATCAGGAGACAGGCCTAAACAGTAGTCATAGGAGTCACCTATGAGAGAAAATAGTGCCAGACAAGATGACTATATAACAGAGCTTGGAATAGTCAACGGGGAGATAGGGAGGTGCATCATCAAAAGAGAAAACTCCTCTAATAACCCTATTGAATTATCAAGTGGAACCCTATAAGAATCTTTCCAAGAGATTAGGGCCTAACAATGTGAGAAAGTGAAATTTAGGAAGAATGAAACAATGTGATAGTGGATGTATATCATATGAACCATGCCAGTCCTCTCTCAGAGTCTAGAGGAAGAGATCTTGTTTTAGAGTTGTGAAGGAGTGTTTGAAAACTTTGAAACCTTGTAAAGACATACATAATCCTATACAAAACCATAAGGACAACCATAAAGGTTTGTATAAGGTACCAAAAGATCAGTCATCTCATTGATGTGGTAGAACCCTGTCAAAAGGTCCTAAATCCTCATGATGAAATATGGAGGGTTTAGTTAAGAAGTTGAAAGTGTTTGTATCCCTGTGATAAGTTTAGATAAGTCACTAATGACCTTGAATGTCATTTTTTATAAAAAAAACTAGACTATGAGAAGAGCATAGCAATGTTGTGTGAGGAGGTCAAACTGTGAAAAGGTGATGACATGGACAACCTAGCTAGAAAAAATCAATAACAAACAGTCATGGGACAATAAGATGAAGAGAATGTTTTGACAAGCAAAGGTGAATGCATGCAAACCCTAACAGTAGCAGATAGGTAGGTGAGAATGTAAGGATATCAGTCAAAAGCATGAAGTTATCAGTAGCCATATGGGGACAGTCACATCATCAAATCATCCTATACTCTCCAAAACCAACAATGACATCATAAATGGAAAAGGATGGAAAGGCCATAAGGAACTCAAGGGTTTGATATATAGGCTGCAATAGGGAGGAAGTTCTCAACCTGCATGTAGTCATTAATGCAGAGATACATGAGGTAGTAGAGGATCCTATGATAGGGAATGTAGTTTTTGAAGACAATAGGATCCATGGTATGATGAAGTCCATGACAGTTAAACAGAAGCAGTAGACTATGAAGCATGAAAGTCAAGATCATCAAAATAGTATACAAAGGACTGTCACAAAGGTAAGTACTAGCATACCTAGCATACACAACACCAAGTAGATACATAGTAAGATAGTGATCTAACAATTAGATAGCAGATTTAAGAAATGAAGACTTCATATCAATTTTAGGGGCTAGAAAATTGGTAAAATGAAATCTACAAGTAGTTTTAACCCTCAAAAATACCCTACAGGGATCAGAAATAGAGTGACAGGTGGCTTCAAGCCTTTAAGAGGTAGTTTGAGGCAATTTAAAGACTCCAAAAATGTCATAACTCCTTCCATATGCCCAAGCATTCTAATGGAGCTTTCACAGCATAAACACATGTCCTATTTCATTGACAAAGTGGAAAATGAAGAAGTAATAAGCAAGTAAGGGCAATTTGCAAGGTGATAATGCATTCATGGAATAGTTTGAGCAGTTTGGACAACAAGGACAACTAGTAACGACTCTTCAAGGGTAGTTACAAGAAATAGGGTGAAGTTCAACTTCCTCCCAAGCATCTAGGAGACTTTCCAATAGTTGGAGCACTTCAAGGTGCTAGAAGAAGTCATCAAACTTGAAAGAAGAAGACCAAGTCAATCTTGGAATCAACTAGGCCTATAAAGTAGGTTAGCACTTTTTAAGGCATTGTAACTTGGTCAATTTTAGGTCCTAGATGCTCTCCTAGGTCTATGGTACCATATAGGATTCTTGGGCATCATTTTCAAGATAGTTCTTTCAAGTTTTTGAGCTGTAAGAGGCAAAAATGAGAGATTGTAACTCAGATTTTCTTGTAGAACAACATTCATTGTAACTCAATTTTCAAGAGAAAATACAAATTTTAGATCATGTGCTATTGTAAACACATCTTCTATCAATAAAGAAAGCATTTTGGCCTTCAAAGTTTCTATCCTAGTTGTGTATGTGAGGTAATTGATGGCATTTTTATGATTTTTATGTGTAAATCCTTAAATGAGTGTCTTATTTCCATCATTTTCAAGGAGAAAAGATATATTTGTGTAGGTTATTGTTTGTGTCACAGTTCAAGTAGATGTTAGTTTGTGAAGAAAAAAAACTTTCTTCCTTTCTAAAAATTTAAGAAACATAGACCATTCAATAAAATACTTATACATAGGTATGTCAACCACTTATGTTGTGCATAAATAACTAAACCATTGATTAGTTGTATGACAAAACAATAGTCATGGTCTGAAACAAACATATTTTGGTGCATCACCTTAGTAGTAGGTTCATTTCAAGGAATTATTTCTACCTTTTCCATCAAGTGAAGTAGTAAAATAGGTTAGACTAGGTAATAGAACCAAGAGAACTAACTCACTTTGGAGGTTCTTTTCTATCATAGGTGACCCACAAACCTGGAAAAGTTCCCATGTTTCACTAATAAGCTGAGTTGCACAACTTGGCAAGGGTGCATTATTCAGTGATAATAGGAACAATGGTGGATTCCCCCAATGCCTCCAGATACATGGGTTCCTATCCTGGTAAATGCTTTAAAGGTGCTCCCAAAATTTATAGAAAAAGATTTCAAAACTCTAGTTGAGCATTTGCAGCATGTGGTAGATGTGTGTATTGTGCATCATGTGATAGAGTAGAATGTGGTTCTACATTTACTAGTAGTATCATTTAAAGGGAAGGCTTTAGATTGGTATAGATCTCTTTGACTGAATTCTATCAATTATTGGGATTATCTAGGAAACTCATTTTTCAACATATTCAATGAGAAGGGAGATAGATTGTCCTTATTACAACAATTGATTACCATTAGGAGAGCTCCTTAGAAAGCTATAAATAACTTTAATACAAGATTATAGATGACGTGGAAAAGGATTCCAATAGCATCCCGACCCTAGAAGGTATGGCAATTATTTTCTATCTATTTAGGCTTTTAATTCTGACATAGCAGTCATGATTCAATCATTGGAAAGGTAGACCCTTCCTGCCCCATATGACTTACCTATAAGGGTTGGGATCAATTTCAAAGATGCTGGGAAACTTCATCCAAGACGTCCTATGCCTATGTTTTCAGAGCTATCCATACCCACCTAGGTAGAACTGACTAGTCCACCATAGCCTAGCCCTTCCATGTACATATACCCAATGTCTCAAGCCTCACCAATCTCAACATCAGCACCTCAGGCATTTGAAATGGAATACATGAAAAACATCCTGTAGATTTTTTCAAATGAAATAATAAACCTAAAAAGACAATAGACCAATTATTCCAGACCCCCTTACCAAGGTTTCCAAGGAACCAAGCTACCTAATCAGTCCAATCACTATCAAGGGAACCAAACGCCAAGTCTGTCACAACCATCAAATAAAATTGTCCTAGTTCAAACACCATTGCAATTTCTTGCACCTAATCCTCATCAAGAGTTGGTCATAGGCCATAACAATTTGGCGGAAGAGTCAAATGCCTAGTGTTTTCCCTCCAATAACATCCATATGCCCAAAGCTTTCCCCAGAGGAAATCTATAGTAGAAGGTAGCAGAGCATAGTAGACAAGAAATGCAAATGGAGGCTCAACCAACACCATATAAATACCAATCGCCTGTTATGCAAAATGCGGTCTTGGTGGTTAGATGTGTTTAGGGTAAAATTGGCAAGAGGGTTTGATTTGATAGTTTGTGTTGATCCTCCTTTCACCCTAAACAATCAAGGACTTGAAGCTGAGTAGGAAATCTACTATAGGCATTCGGTCACTTGGAACATTGGGGAAAATTGGATTTATGTGATTTAGTTGTTCAATTAAGCCCAATTATGCTCAAAACCCTAATCATGCAAATCCAAAAGCAAATGGATAAATTACAGAAAATGCTCTTATAGAAAGATACCAAATAATAATCAAATGCATACCAGATTTTAATGTTTGGAAAATGGAAAAGTCAGGGACTTAGGAGCAGGTGCCCTAGTCTAGTGCCATAGTTTTTGTCAAGATCTAGGAATATTGTTTGCAACTTGTTCCTATTGTTCTAGAGATTTTCCTATTGTGGGATCCAAAGGACTAAGGAGCAGGCACCTGAGTCAAAGTCCCTATTTTCTTCTTTGCTCTATAATTCCAACACTCTGTAATGCTTCCCTACAACTCCACTTTTCCTGCTTCTTCAACCTGTAACCTCCAATCATGAAAAAATAGGGAGGGGGTTGTGGTGTTTAGAGGCTTGTCTCAGTCAAACCCCAAAGAGACATTCAAGTCTTTTGAACAACATTGTCAGATAAAGAGTGCCTATCCCTGTGGAATAGAGGCAAAATCCAAATGATAAATGATTGAAAACGCAAATGATATCACCTTGTAGTGAAGATCTCATGGGAGGAAGATGCTCTTCATGCCATGAGGAGATGCATACCAAATCTGCAAATGCAAACATAAGAACAAGACAAGTATTGCTCTGCCACATAATGAATGCCTTGAATAACTTTCATAAAATGTCAATGCTCATCTAATTCCCATCTAGTTTACAATTGAATGCCTAAACATGCTTATATATACAACTCTTAATATTCTTGCTAAGAATTTTGTAATTCAAAATTACTGTGTTAGCCTAGGACCCAAATAACAGTCATAAACCGACACTCCAAAATTGGACCTAACCTAAAATAGGGAAGAACTAGGGCATGGGCGCCCAAGTCACCCCCCTATTTTAGGCAGGGTTTATTACAAAGGCACCACCTAGGTCCCATTTTCCATTAAACTTTGGGGTTTTCTCATCGGGAAGTCAAATTATCATGCAAGATCTCCTAAACGCATACTAAGGACTTGGGAGCTAAACCTTAATAGGGAAAAGCCCCCAAGCGGACATTTTTTGAAGTTACAAGATGTAGGGAATTTCTATTGAGTGGGAGATTGAAATTACTCTAGAGCATGCATTTTTCTCATGGGTAGTAGAAGAAGAGGCAGTCTTTGCAAATGAGGCTTCTACTTCTAAGACTCCTTAGGTACAATCTGACTACTACACCTGATCTAAAAGGAAGATTATTGAAGCCCCAGTGAGAATGCCGCACCCTAAAGTCACTTTGAGGAAGAATCCTATGATTCAGGCTACTCACCCACTAATACAGAGGAAAGAAATGGCTGCAAATGGTGTCAAATAATGGTGTTGTGAATCAACCAGTTGAGAAGGAAAATACCTTGGTATTCTCTAAAGGTTGCAAATGCCATGCCTGTTGAATGCAGTAGAGAAATTAAAAAGAGCGCTTGCTAATGTTTCATTATGGGATGTTTTATCAATCCCAGAGCAAAAGACTCTGCTTTAAGAGGCACTGAATGAGCAGAAAACACTAGTAGTTACACCAAGCATAAGAGGTGCTAGTAGAAATAAGGGGGTGATCAAAGAACAACCAAAGGCCCCTAAGTAAGATTCAAAGGCTTCCCTAGTGATTTCAAAGGTGAAAGGAGGTAAAGCTAAATCTACTCCATTTTATTTGACTCTAATAGTAGTGTACACACCCAAATTTATCCCAACTTTGTTCATGTCTTGCAACACCTAGTCAAAAACATCACTTAGACATCATGTAGCATTTTGTCCTAAATCCCACTCTTAATCCCATTTATCCATTAGCTAATTAATTAAATAAATTTTATTTATTTAACTAAAATCCCATCTTAATCCCATCCTTATCCCACTTAGCCAATTAATTAAATAAATTTTATTTATTTAATTAATTTCACATACATAATCCCACTTAGCCAATTAATTAAATAAATTGTATTTATTTAATTAATTTCCCAATCATATCCTAATCCCACTATCCAATTAATTAAATAAATTTTATTTATTTAATTAATATCCAACTCATATCCCAACTAATTCAAATATTTTATTTGAATTAAGTTCTCATCATAAGCCGACTTTCCAATTAATTAAATAAATTTTATTTATTTAATTAATTTATCTTATCATTTAGCCGACATGTGTGCCTCTTTCATTTAAAAAGATAAGTGGTACTACAGCCTTTTATTTAATATCTTTTATATGTAGTACTTTTTATGTACACAAGCACACATGAGCCCTATTCTCCTTGACACTTGTCAAATAACTACAACTCCCTTGAAGAGTGGGATAATCGAATCAATCCTAGCCATCCACATCAATCAATTAGCTTTTTAATCTCAACCATCCATTTGAATTAAGCCTTTTCTATAAATCAACCCCCTCATAAGCCATTAGCATGCATTGAGCTTCAAGTACCATTATTCTGTCAAATTTTCTAAAGATGCATTGAGCTTCAAGTAACATTATTCTGCCAAATTATCATCAGCATGCATTGATCCTCAAGTATCCACATGCTGTTGAAATATCATTAGAGCCTTTGCATCCTTCATCTATCATTCATTCTAGCATCTTCATCTTAATGTTATGCTGCAGAAATGAGCACCCAACATTCCTTCAACAATAATCCTTCAAAATCTTGCATGCTCATGCGAGGTGGAGAAGAGCAATGGAGATAAATCGAGCATAGCGTGGAGATCGGTTTGTATTTACATTTGTTATTTTGATTTTCATGTTGTCTTGTGCTTCATTGTGCATTGCTAGGGTTTTTATCATTGCTGTTTATTCATTTGCCCTGATTTGCAATTTTACCCTAACTACATTTGGCACGCCCAGTGGGACCCACTTCGCTTGATCTTTTTTGCAGGTTTTTGTAGTAAAAATTTGCATTCATATAACCCCCATTGTTGAGTTTTGCAGGTTTAATTAACTTTTTGTTGCAGATCCGCTGTTTTTTCGACAAAACCCTAGGTTTTAAAGATTTCATCATATCTTCCAAACGGCTATGAATTTTTCTACAAGATTTTAGAAAAAGTTTGTCCATGATATAAGGAAGCTACAGCAGAAACATTTTGGGTTTATCGCGATTTTTGCGGGATTTATCATGTTTTTATGTTTTTTTATAAAATCGCAATTCTGGGCGCAAATCAATGACATTTTTAAAAATTTTTACATTTCTGGAAAGCTCTTGAAATTCTAATGGGGGTCTGTGTTTTGCAGATTTAATTTGGAGGTCATTTACAATGCGAAAAAATTAGATCTTTGCTGACTATACCATTTCCATAAATCCACGTTTCTGGGCGCAAATCAGGGAATTTTTCTGATTTCTTTACATTTTCGAAAAGCTCTCTAAAAATTAATGGGGGTCTCTTCTTTGGTTTTTTAATTTTTGTACCAAAAATGTATCAAAATAATCAAATATAATTCAGCTATGCATCTAAAATTACAATTTTCCTTCCCTGATGAGCCTATTTTTTATGCCTGCATTATAATATCATTTTTTTTTGTAGGTGATCATAAGGAGCTGGAGCAACATTGACATCAACATCTACAGCAATTTGGATAGTGAATTAACCAGGTGCAATCATTTCATTTCTCATCTTCTAATCATTGTTTGCAAACACATTTAGATTTTGGGCATAAAATGAACAATTGTTTGCAAATTCACATCAAAAAATTGGGATAAAATGAACAAGTGTCTTTCATCACATTTAGATTTGGATCTAAAACGAACAAGTGCTTGAACTATTTGATCACACATTGAATTTCTAAGGTTAGTGAACCCCATGCGAGTGTGACCAAGTAAATGTGTATGCTCTCTCCTCACGTCCCAACACGAACTTGGAGATCAAAAACATTTACTTGTGTTGCTTTTGTTTAGTCTTAGAGAGGCCTGCCTTGGTATCCACCCCAAGGGAACGACCTCAAGCGGTACTTTCATCCGGTCCGCTATAAAAATTAGAGGATAAGGCGAAAGCCAAGTCTAACCGGTATTAGCGCTCACCATACAGTGCTAACTTGAAAGGAGGTGTACCTTTGTGTATATTAAAACTCCTAGTAGGGTTAGTTAAAGTCTTAAGTGGCTTGCTGGATGCTCGTGGGGTGCCGGTCCCCTAGATTTTCACTAGAACCTCCTTGTGATAGTGGCCTTGCCTTGACTAGGACTTGTTGAAGTGTTTTCACGTGCTTGCTTAACCATCATCACATTCTTCCAAACTAAAACTTGCTTATGTGTCTTGTGTGAGTGATTCATGTGTGTATATGCATAATCATTTTTTTGAATATTGCCACATCAAGCTCTAAACACCCAAACACATAAAGACAAGTCATCCTACATATTCTTCCAATAACATTCAAACCCAATCACTTTCATCCCAAACATAGCCAAGTCATCCAAATAATCCACATCATCATCCAAATCCCTAAACAAGCACTTGTTAAAAAGGACTTAAGACAAACACTGGGTGACAACATGTCTACACTAGAGGACCTAGAAATCAAATTCCAAAGATTCCTCCAAAATCTTTATCAAGGATCACAACCCCTAAACCAAGACACCATTGAAATATTACAATTCTTCATCCAAAAAGCTCAACCCCATTCAAGCCAATCACCTCAACTACAACACTCCATAGCCCAAGTCCAACACCTTTTAGCTACTAGTCAAGCTCGACAAGTACAACAATCCTTAGCCATTCCATACCAACCCAATCCACCTCATAGCCATATGTCATATCCATCCACTTCCTATCAACCTAATCTACCTATCCACCAAGTCAATGCCACATCAACCTATGAACATCCACCTCAAGCTTATCCAATCCCTCATGCCACCGTTCCAATGCACTATCAAGCCCATCCACAAGGCAACCAAGTGTCCTCACAAGAACAACATCCAAGTCCAAATGGCTCTTTGTACATAAATGAAGTAAGTCCAAGTACACCTTTTCAACAAGACCACCAAGCACCATTGATAGACCTAAGTCCACCTTTCCAACAAGAATCATATCCAAATCCAAGTGGTCCCTTGTACATAAATCAAACAAGCCCAAGTTATCCTATGCAAGATCTAATAACCTTTGACAAGGGAGATACCAATCTAGAGTGGCCACCACCATCCAATCCCATGCCAACACATGAGCCAACTAATCCTATCCCAACACCACCATGTGATCCCATTCCTAGTCCATTAATCCCTCTACCTTCCAAACCACGAAGCCCTCCATTACCTTCATCACCATGTCATTCTAATCCTTCACCAAAGGATATGGCTGAGAGAGTTTTACAAATGATGCTTGAAGCAAAACTCATTGAACTTCCCGAAGTCAACCCATGTGAAGAAAGTCCATATGATGAACATGATTATTATGCATACCATAGGACCAATGGCCATAATACAAATCAATGCCCAATATTTGTCTCAATTGTTTACAAAGTGTACCTACCTACAATAAGAAATCATGTCACATCATCCCAATCCCATGTGTCACACCTATCTAGTCCACATCCTAATCCATCAAACTCCATTATCCTTCCATCCAATCAAAATCCTAGTCCTACGCTTACAACATCATCCTCTATTATTGCTCATCCATTATATTGCCCATCTACACATACCCTTGCGAAGGATGTGATCCATTGGCTACTGGCAAGGAATAAACTACCTCCATGTCAAACACCCATTCATGAGCCTACCAAAGAACTTCCAAAGGTCATGTCCAATCATATAATCCCATCATGTGGGCCACCTATCCTTAAGCCTATCCAAGAGCCCTCAATTAAGATTCTTAGCCCTTCAAGCCCATCATGTGACCTACAAGCCATCAAGCCTATTCAAGAGTCTCCTATTATGAATCCAAGTCAAGAGTCATTATGTTCTCATGTTGTTGACCAAGAGCCTATCCAAGAGCCTTCCAATTCCATTCAAGCAACCCAAAAGGTATGTCAAAGGTTTAATCCTAAGCATGTGGAAACATTAAGTCCTAGTCCAACTCAAGATCAAAACACTTTCATGCAACCCATCCATAACATTTACCTTCTTTATGATCAAGATGATACCTATGAAGAAGCTATCCATGAGCACCTTGATCCTATCCATCATCCTATATCTATCCATGAGCAAGATATCCAAATTGCTCCTAGTCATCTGCCATCTAGCCCTATCCATAATGAGAAAACATCCACTTATCATAATGAGACACTTGCCCCCCAAGTAAGCATAAAAGTTCAAACAAATAACTTGGATCTCAGTGAACATAATGCTAATCAAGCTCCTAATGATCCTCCTTCCACATCCACCATCGATCCCATTTCAAATCCATCATGTCCTATTGGTCTATCCACCCTTATACATGAGTGTTCTTCCTTAGGACAACAACGACCTTTATCCACTTCATCTTCTCCATCCAATAAAGAGCTCAAGTCTAGTGTTCAAACCACACCAAGCCCTATAGTCAATCGCATCCTCCAAAACATGAACTACCAAGGCAAAGGCCTAGGCCTTTATGAACAAGGTATTTTGGAGCCAAACCATGTCAAAGTTCCTCCATGCTCATATGGCCTTGGATACACACCCCAAGGTAAACAAGGCCAAGATGTTGGTAATCCCTCCATCCATCCTAAGTCCAGTTTCCATCACAAACCACATCATGTTCCCAAAACATATCTTGTCATTCCAACTCCATCATCCTATAAATGTCAAAAGCATGTGACCATACACCTTCTGCCATCCACCTTGCCTCCACTTTTACCAACTCCAAATATCCCTCCATCCACCATGCCACCATTGCTTTCAACACCTAACATACATATCATTCATAAGTATCCTTACATCCCTAATCATGGCCAACAAAAGCACACATCGTTTAAGCATAAAGCTTCCAATCATTCCATCCACTCCACCCATCCCATGGGATTCAAAAGCAAAAATTTTCATGCCTCTACTTATAAAGCCAAAAATCCAACTCAAACTCCTAAGGACCCTCATGCCTTAGGGCATCAATGTGAAAAGTCTCTAAATCATCCATATTCTAAGCAACGTACATTCACAAAGCTATCCAAGCCCATACCTCCAAAACCAAAGCCTAAAAGCAAAATGGTTTGGGTTCCTAAGCAAAAAGCTAGCAAAGCGAATGAGGCATCCTCATCCACATCTCAAGAATCCCAATCACCTATCTCCATCCAAAAGCCTACTTCCATACAAAACTTCCATTCCCTTCAAAAATCCCATAAGCGAAGCAAAAGCACTAAAAATACTAAATCTATGTGGGTTCCTAAGTCATGCCATCAACCATCTCCTAAGCAAACATCTCCATTGATTCCTACACCACCATCTCACCAAAAGCTTCAATGTTTATCATGGTGTGTGCAACCATTGGTCATGGTTCCCTTCCACTCTGCAGCACCCCCACATAACTACATCTCCCCATCTTCCATCCATTATCCTACATATCTTCCACATGCTATCCCTATGGTCCATGCTTTTGTATAAGCCTTTCATCCTAAGACCAACATAATCCACATCATAATCCACTATCCCCATCCATCCATCCTTGCATGAACCTTTCATAATCCATTTCATCATCCACTATCTTCCTAATCCATCTCCCATCCACGCAATCCCTTATCAACATTGATGAGCATAATGACATGGTCCATGCGAAGACATCATCCATCTCTAAAGGGACACTATCAACCTTCATAGCACTAAACACTTGAGTCCCTTCTATCCATTACCATGGTGAAAACCTAGAAAATAGGTGCCATGTGTAATTGTCATCCCATAAAAAAAAAGAAAAAAAAGTCAAAATAGTAAAGAGAAATATTTTCGTCCAAAGGTGAAAACCTGGTAAACAGGCGCCTTGGATAAGTACCATGATGAAGACCTAGCAAACAGGTGTCATGTGTAGGTTGATCTTCTATGTCACTTACACTTGGGGGCACATTGTCTCATCCAACCTATCCATTTCCAAACTATCCATCCCATTATATCATTTTCCAAACTATCCTATCCTACCATTGCCATATTCTATCCTACCATCATTAGCCATTACCTCCATATACCTATCTTATTGAACCCATTTATCCATCATCCTCCTCCTTTTGATCTTGATGAAAACATAGGGGCAAAATGTTGAAACATGTTTGGATATTTCTTGACATATCTTCTTTCCAAACTAAGTCCTATCCATTAACCATTTATCCATCCCATTCAAACCAATCGATCATGTCATCCCTTGGTCATGAACTTTTTCATGTAAAAAATCTTAAGCATTACCACCTAGAATGGGGCAAGTTATTCTTCCTATGCAACATAGCCTTTGGAGATCACATCCTAGCTCCCTTATTATCCATCCACTATGGCATATCCTTTTCACGAGCTTTCCATCTTATAGCTTATCCCCATCTATTTATCATGAGCTTTCCACTATAGCCTACCTATCCATTTATCATGAGGCATGTATACATACCTTATACGGCCTATCCTCTTATCTATCCATCTATCATGAGCCTTTCATCCCATTTACTATGAGCCCATCCTTTTATCCATCCCTTGCCCCTAGACTTGGTTTCCCTTGTCATTGGTATCAAGCACAAAGGCTACCCAAATTATAAATCCATTGACGTTCCAAAACATTCAAAAAAACAACAAAATCAAAACATCCCAAAAACACAAAAAAAAACAAAATATCTCAAAAATCCCAAAAAATCAAATATTCAAAAAATCCAAAAAATTAAACATCCAATGAAAAATCCAAGCAATAAAACCAATCACATCATCCAAAACAATCCAATCCATCAACATTCAATCAAAATCAAAATCATCATCATCAATTCTTCCTATCAATAACATTCATTCATCCATTTCAACCAATCACTTCTTCCAATCATATCAATCAAATCAATCTAAGCAATGATCTTAAATCCAAGTCACATTAATCCATATCAAGCAAGCTAATCAATCAAGGAACATTATCCAATCAAATCAACAAGTTTTGATCCTAATCTTGTCATGAGCCCAATCAATCATCATCAATCATCATCAATGGGATATAGCATTCCCACATCCTTGTGTTGATCTAGGCATATAGCTTTCCCCACAATGACAACACTACTATCATTATCGATGAAACAATCAATCATTGGTTTATGACTTGACAAGGGCAATACCTTGTTTGTTTTACATCCTTTGAGCATACTAAGAACGCTTGCTTATGCTTAGATTGAGTCGACACTCTAATCATCACAGCATCACTATCATCATTCAAAACAATCCAATCATCAAAACAAATCAACCTAGCAATAGCAAACATCAAAACCAAAACACATCAAGCCAAACATCAAGACAAATCCTATCAATCATTAGCATCAACACCAAAGCAAATCAACTCAATCACATCAACTCCAATCGGAACAAATCCAATCACTTCAGCACATCAAAAGTAGCTCAATCCACCACAAATCATCCATCCTTCATCAAATCAATCTTCATCCTTTAATCATCTTCCAACCATTCCAAACAATGATCCAAGTGTAAGCCCATCCTTAATCCATACCAAGAAAGTTAATCAATCAAGCCAAGTTATTCAAACGTAATCAATGGTCTTGATCCTAGCCTTGTTGTAAGCCAAATCAATCAATCAATCAACCAATTAGCCAACCAACTCAGCAAACAACCTTGTGTTGATCTAGGGATATATCTTTCCCCGCAATGACAACACTATCAACTATCATCATCAAAACAATCAATTAATCATTGGTTTACATCTTGACAGGGGCAATACCTTGTTTGTTTTTTAATCATTTGTGCATGCTTGCTTGCTTGCTTGTGTGTGTTATCTTTTTATCTTGCATTTGCATCACATCCGTATCATTTCCAGCTAATATTCATATCTTGTGTATGTTGGAATAGCTTTTTGCACTATCTTTTGCATCTAAGGTCATGTCATACCTTTTGTGCATTAGGACTTCAATGCTCTAAGTTTTCTTCCTCATACGTTAGACAAGGTTGTATTACGCTGGGGCACAAGACACATCGTCACCTTGGATCCTTATACCTTGGTGCATAACGTCTAGTGCTATATCAAACATCATGGTTGCTCACTTTCATTGCAGCATAACGCATCTTCATTTCTTATATCTATCCCCTTAACTTTCATAGTCTAAGCCATTTCTTTTCGAGAGCATACCTGTGTTTGTCCAACCCACTTATCCTCTCGAGGGGGCATCATCATCATATCTTTCCATCATCATTATCCATATCGATTATCCATACCTTAACTTCTTTGAAATGATGTTACTCGACATAAAGCTTATCATCTCGAACATCATCTCAAAGAGGGGCAAAATGTAGACACCCAAATTTGTCCCAACTTTGTTCATGTCTTGCAACACCTAGTCAAAAATATCACTTAGACATCATGTAGCATTTTGTCCTAAATCCCACCCTTAATCCCATTTATCCATTAGCTAATTAATTAAATAAATTTTATTTATTTAACTAAAATCCCATCTTAATCCCATCCTTATCCCACTTAGCCAATTAATTAAATAAATTTTATTTATTTAATTAATTTCACATACATAATCCCACTTTCCAATTAATTAAATAAATTGTATTTATTTAATTAATTTCCCAATCATATCCTAATCCCACTATCCAATTAATTAAATAAATTTTATTTATTTAATTAATATCCAACTCATATCCCAACTAATTCAAATATTTTATTTGAATTAAGTTCTCATCATAAGCCGACTTTCCAATTAATTAAATAAATTTTATTTATTTAATTAATTTATCTTATCATTTAGCCGACATGTGTGCCTCTTTCATTTAAAAAGATAAGTGGTACTACAGCCTTTTATTTAATATCTTTTATATGTAGTTCTTTTGTACACAAGCACACATGAGCCCTATTCTCCTTGACACTTGTCAAATAACTACAACTCCCTGGATAACCGAATCAATCCTAGCCGTCCACATCAATCAATTAGCTTTTTAATCTCAACCATCCATTTGAATTAAGCCTTTTCTATAAATCAACCCCCTCATAAGCCATTAGCATGCATTGAGCTTCAAGTACCATTATTCTGTCAAATTTTCTAAAGATGCATTGAGCTTCAAGTAACATTATTTTGCCAAATTATCATCAGCATGCATTGATCCTCAAGTATCCACATGCTGTTGAAATATCATTAGAGCCTTTGCATCCTTCATCTATCATTCATTTTAGCATCTTCATCTTAATGTTATGCTGCAGAAATGAGCACCCAACATTCCTTCAACAATAATCCTTCAAAATTATGCATGCTCATGCGAGGTGGAGAAGAGCAATGGAGATAAATCAAGCATAGTGTGGAGATCAGTTTGCATTTACATTTGTTATTTTGATTTTCATGTTGTCTTGTGCTTCATTGTGCATTGCTAGGGTTTTTATCATTGTTGTTTATTCATTTGCCCTGATTTGCAATTTTACCCTAACTACAAGTAGAAAAGAGATTATTGCACAATTCCATGATAGACTCAAGCACAAGCACCATTGTAATGCCCAATCAAATAGAAGACACTTTTAAATTAAAGTATGAACCCATTGAGAAGGGAGTGATACAATTAGATGGGAATAAAGTACAAATGGTGGGATTCCTCAAACAACTTATAGTCACATTATATGCATGCCAGAACATAACTGTGTTGCAAGAGGTTTTTGGAATAAATATTCCCCTAGTCTTTGACATTTGTTTGTCAATAGATTAAATTATAGCCAATATCAGAGGGTATCTTTCTTTAGATTGGTCACATCTGATTCTAAGGACCAAGTATGGTTCTAAGATGAAAGTGTTGTCAGAGCCATTATATAAGGAGTATGTTATAGAAGAAGTAATGGCAAACTTTGAAGCAACACATATTATGATCACTAAAGACAAGAGGTTTGATATGCAAATGCTTGACGAGGAAGGTGTGCTAAGCAATAGAAATGAAGAAGAAGAAGTGCTTCTTCTAGAAGCCATGCAGAATGATCATTTTGGGAATTATGATTCCACTAGTCTGGGAACATATGTGATCATTGAAGAGGATTTTGTAATCCCAGAGATCACTAAAGCATCTGGAAAAGTAAAGAAAACCATAGAAGAAGATTCTACCCTATGGACACTACATTTTGATGGTACAAAATGTAGAAATGGTTCAGGAGTCAGAGTATGTCTCGTATCACCAGAAGGGGAAAAGGTTCTCAGAGCTTTCCAATTCCAATTTAATTGTACAAACAATGATGATGAATATGAAGCACTAGTCCATGATTTAATCCTAGCTAAGAAACTAAGATTCAGGCAATTGAAAGTATTTGGAGATTCAGAACTAGTGATCAATCAAGTTTGAGGAATAGTGGCGACAAAAAATATAAGAATAAGGTATTATCATCATCGAGTGTGGGACTTAATTGAAGGATTTAATGCTTTTAATATTCAAGTAGTTCCTATGAAGGGTGAAATGTGGATTTAATCAAAATGAATAACAAACCCAAACACCAATAGAATGTGAAGGAAAAGGAGATTTACAAACAACAAACTGTGATACTTACAACCCTTTACCTTTCGTCTTCCATTGTTCACCTATCTGTTCTTGATCTTGATAATGATGAATCCCTCAGAGGCATTTGCTCCCTTGCTTGTTGAAGATGATAAGAATAGAATGGCTATGATACTTTGTGTGACTGAAGATGAGCTTCAACACACTATTGATAGATGATAAGTGATATGGAAATGGTTGTGCCAAAGGCGTGCTTGTGTTTTTGTAGCATAAGTTTGCTCAAATGATGGATATATCAAATGAAGAGATAGAGGGTTGTCTTTATAGAGTTGGGTGAGAGAAGATCAATGGTTGAGAAGAAATAAGAAGATCAATAGAGGAGAATGTTCGAGAGAACATGCGCGAATAGAAGAAGGATGTATGTGTCATTCAAAAAGAAGCTTTGTTGAGTTAAATGCTTTCTTGATGAGGATGAGTTTTCATTTTCTTTTAAATTAGAATATATTTTTCTAATTTAAGAGCAAAGTTGCTTTAACTCAGCTTGTGCTTTTGCATGACAAGATGAATTTATTTTTAGAAGATTTTGGAAGATAAGAAAGCAAATTAAATAAATAAATTTATTTAATTTATTTTTAGAAGATTTGGAAGATAAGAAAAAAATTAAATAAATAAATTTATTTAATTTATTTTTAGAAGATTTGGAATATAAGAAAGCAAATTAAATAAATAAATTTATTTAATTTATTTTTAGAAGATTTGGAAGATAATAAAGCAAATTAAATAAATAAATTTATTTAATTTACTTGGACATGATTTTGGAAGAATAAATAAAATATTTAATTATATTTTATTTTTGGAGAGTGAGAGGATTTAAATAAATTTAATTTATTTATTTAAATTTGGAGGAATGAACAACTTAATTAAATAATTAGAAATTATTTAATTGTTTAGAAGAAATAAATTAAATAAAAGATTTTATTTAATTTTGACTTTGGAAGATGTAATTAAATATTTTGATATTTAATTAACTTAGAGGAAATATGAATCGAATAAATAAATTTATTTATTTATTTATTGATAGAGGAATTTAGATGGAATAAATATTAAGAATATTTATTTAGACAAAGTCGTGTCATTTTTAGGTGTATACATTTTTCCCCTCTTTGATGCAATGTGTTTTATCACGTTGTTACAAAGAATAAGATTGTCTAAAAATGATACATGCCCCAGTTTGTTCCTGGTATAAGTTTAACGATAGGATGGCCCTGGTGCAGGAGCACCTTGCTCATTAGGTTCATTTAATTGGCAAATGCTCATCTAATTGGCAAATTTGTAAAATTGAACCTTCAAGTGTAAGAGAAGGAAGTTGAAAATGTAAAAGCTACTAAATTTGTTGTAAAAGTGTATAAAAATGCAAAGAAGATGCCATAAGAGGGAATACCAAAGGTCATGGTTTGTAGGAAACTGAAAAGTCATGTCTCATGCCTTTAAAAGGCCTTGTAACATCCAAGAAATTCGGAGGTGATTGAAGCATGAGAATGGAATGTGAAAAGGCATTGTTTTTTCTGTATTTTCTTCAGAAAATCACTGTATTCCTGCTGTGTACGGCCCTGTACGGACATGCATGGGTGTCTAATTGTTTGTAAGTGTTATATCCCTCAATCACCTTCCATTTGCTTTTTGTCCCATGCATTTTGGTTTCGTTTTGTGAAAGATATGAGTGTTTTAGTGACTGCAATTTCCAGAATTCGCCTATAACAGTCCTGTTGCAGCGTTTGGTACGGTTCTGTACGGATATATATAAAGGGGTAATCCATATATGGTTGGAAAGAGGAATGTCTTACCTTTCAAATGCATCTAGTTTGAGGTCTTAACTCGATTCCTAGAGGAAGATATCACGTTTTTTCTAAAACTGCTCTGTTAACTAGGTTAACTAGGGTTTTGGTAGAAAAAATGTCATAAAAACTCATTCCACCGTGGGAATCCTCTAAAACCCAGTGGAATGGAAGTAGATGGAGTGATTGACATGTTGACCAAGGATCAAGACTGAAAAAGTTGTTTTGGTGTGTTTAAATTGATGCCCTAGGTGACTGTAGCAGCATTTTTCCTTGTTATTTTTGCATTTCGGTTATTGGTTAGGGCAAACTTTTCAAAACAACCTAAACCCATTCTGGAGTATGTTGTGGGGAGGCATAATGGGTATCTATTTCATGTCTAAGAGTTGCATTTGGATGTCTTTATAAAAAGATATTGGGACTGTTCTCTGTTTGTAGGGCTACTTGCCTTTCTTGAGATTTGTGAAGGAACTACTAATTCGAAGTTCGATGCACCTTTGCCAATGGATGGGATGGCTTCTAATACATGTCTAAACACCATTTCCAAGAAGAATTCAAGAACTTTAACTGCTGTTCCCACTTTTCCATGAAGATCCTTGTTTTTGGGCTCATTGGTGTAGTTGAACTCTACCTAGTATGAAGTTGATCTTTTCCTCTGCATCAATTTGGTATCAGAGCTAGCAAAAGCTCTGGGAGGAGATGTTGTATCTATTCCTGTCACTGAGAAGGCAGGTAAAGTGGAAGAGTTTGTTGGTGACCGTTATTGTTTTTGTTGCTGAGTTGTTTGGTTGCAGGTGCTTATCCATCTAGCTGCAGGAGGATGTTTTCTGAGGTTGTGTGTGGGCAGACAAGAGAAGGTCTGTCATGACCATTCTCCAATAGAGATTTGGCTGGAGAAGGATGCATAGAGAAACCACTGAGGAGAGAGTGGTATGTGCATCACCAGGATCTGCTGTTGGGTGAGATGGATGGTTTGGTGAGTTGGTTTGTTGTGAAGCAGTGAGAGAGATGGATACCTGAAAAAGCACTTGATGTTGCAGCCTGAAGAATACTCCAATGATGGGAGTAGAAGGAGCCTAAGGATGCTCTGTAAAGATGGTAGTTTGTTCTGTTGGTTGGTTGGTCACCTTTCTATTGATTTGAAGATTTGAAGTTTGTAGCTGAGAAGATTGAAGATTGAAGTCAGAGGAGATGCAGAAAAGACTTTGTTGCTGATACATTTCCAAGGGACTTGGAAATTTTGTTGGTTGGTTGTATGGTGCAGGAGCACCTTGCTCATTAGGTTCATTTAATTGGCAAATGCTCATCTAATTGGCAAATTTGTAAAATTGAACCTTCAAGTGTAAGAGAAGGAAGTTGAAAATGTAAAAGCTACTAAATTTGTTGTAAAAGTGTATAAAAATGCAAAGAAGATGCCATAAGAGGGAATACCAAAGGTCATGGTTTGTAGGAAACTGAAAAGTCATGTCTCATGCCTTTAAAAGGCCTTGTAACATCCAAGAAATTCGGAGGTGATTGAAGCATGAGAATGGAATGTGAAAAGGCATTGTTTTTTCTGTATTTTCTTCAGAAAATCACTGTATTCCTGCTGTGTACGGCCCTGTACGGACATGCATGGGTGTCTAATTGTTTTTAAGTGTTATATCCCTCAATCACCTTCCATTTGCTTTTTGTCCCATGCATTTTGGTTTCATTTTGTGAAAGATATGAGTGTTTTAGTGACTGCAATTTCCAGAATTCGCCTATAACAGTCCTGTTGCAGCGTTTGGTACGGTTCTGTACGGATATATAAAGGGGTAATCCATATATGGTTGGAATGAGGAATGTCTTACCTTTCAAATGCATCTAGTTTGAGGTCTTAACTCGATTCCTAGAGGAAGATATCACGTTTTTTCTAAAACTGCTCTGTTAACTAGGTTAACTAGGGTTTTGGTAGAAAAAATGTCATAAAAACTCATTCCACCGTGGGAATCCTCTAAAACCCAGTGGAATGGAAGTAGATGGAGTGATTGACATGTTGACCAAGGATCAAGACTGAAAAAGTTGTTTTGGTGTGTTTAAATTGATGCCCTAGGTGACTGTAGCAGCATTTTTCCTTGTTATTTTTGCATTTCGGTTATTGGTTAGGGCAAACTTTTCAAAACAACCTAAACCCATTCTGGAGTATGTTGTGGGGAGGCATAATGGGTATCTATTTCATGTCTAAGAGTTGCATTTGGATGTCTTTATAAAAAGATATTGGGACTGTTCTCTGTTTGTAGGGCTACTTGCCTTTCTTGAGGTTTGTGAAGGAACTACTAATTCGAAGTTCGATGCACCTTTGCCAATGGATGGGATGGCTTCTAATACATGTCTAAACACCATTTCCAAGAAGAATTCAAGAACTTTAACTGCTGTTCCCACTTTTCCATGAAGATCCTTGTTTTTGGGCTCATTGGTGTAGTTGAACTCTACCTAGTATGAAGTTGATCTTTTCCTCTGCATCAATTCCTTGGGAGATTGGACGGGAAGAAGGCAGAAGGTGTGAGATGGACAATCTCACGAAGAAGATAGGTTGATAGGAGAAGAAATGTTAGATGGAGAAGAAAGAGGTGAATGATATGCGATGCAAGATAAAATGATAACACACACACAAGAAAGTAAGCAAATATGTACAAATGATACAAGAACAAACAAGGTATTGCCCCTATCGAGCGGTAAACCAAGGATATAGATCGATGATGTCTGGTTTCAGGAATGAAACATGTCGTATAAGACTCCGGGTCTGGTTTCGACAATGCAACATCCTGTCTAAGACATTTGATATGATAACAATATACAACAGTGTTGTCATGGTGGGGAATGATATATCTCTAGAGCAACACGAAGGATAGTTATGACTGATTGATATGGTTTACAACAAGATTATGATCAAGACCGCTGATTGTGATTAGATAATTTGACAAGATTGGCTTGACTTGATTAGTATGGATTAAGAATAAACTTGCATTTTGATCACTGCTTGGATTGACATCTAGAACTGTTGATGAGAGACATGAAGACAAATAGAAATTTGATCGATAGAAGAATGACTTGATAGAAGAAATTACAAGCTTTTGTAAACATTGTTTCACTACATTTTAGATCTTTAGTGGATGGGATATGGATAAATGCAATTGGATATGGATACGGATATGAGACGCAATTGGATACGTTATGGATATGGATATGAATATGAACTGCAATTGGATACAGTATGGATATGGATATGGATATGGATATTTGTCATCTTGATATAGCAAGTATTTTGAAGTGCTTATTTCATCATTGGACTTTATTATGTTGTAAGAAAATACAAGCATCTAGGTATAATTAAACCGAGATGACCTGAGTATTACTTACATGGATTTTTATATAGCAAGTTAATACAAGCATCTAGTCAAACTTGAATCTAGATGACTTGCGTACTTCTTACGTTTCAATAGACAAGGATTGCCCCTTTTCATGTTCAGACCTCTGAAGTCCTCGATGATCTTTTGCTAATCATGTCGTTAGACAGAAGTCGTCACATTACTACAGTTTGATCCACAAACAACAGAAAAAGAAAAAGATTATGCCCCCATCATAGCATCTCTAGCTTTTGGCATCCTTGAGTAGCATAGGAAGACATAATGAAAAAAATCTCAGACTTTGTAAGTTAACCTGTTCACAAAACATTCTTTCCTTAGATGTGTCTTTTTTCCATAATTTATATAGAATTATCCTGAGTGTTTCGGTATGGTGCGCTACTTTGTTTAGGACAGGTTGATGTTCTATGCCAAGATTTTTGTTGTTTTGGGTGGCTTGCTTTGCTGCGTGCGCTTGTCTAGAGAAAGGTGCAGACACAGACAGGTAGAGGGACGGATGACAAGACATGGGATAGATGGGAAGTGGAGCCTCAGGGGCGCATTGATAATGGCCTTGCCTATGTGACGACACAGAGGCAACATAGTTTGAGACTTGGATCATGGACCTAAGATATGGATCGGATGAGACATGATAGGGAACAGATATGAATCAGATATGGAACATATATGGATCTAGATAAGATGTGATATGGAATAGATAATACTGATGACAGAGGCTATGCTAGCCTGACACTATGGACAGGATACTAGATAAGAATTTTGGATAGCCTTAATGCTAGATACCGATGACAAGGGAAACATCATGGATAGGGAGATGGATGGGTGATAGGGGATCATTGGCAGGGTAGGTAGAAGGAAACAAGGATGTGATCTCCAAGGACTATGTTGCATAAGAAAAATGTGCGCCATTGTAGGTAGAATACTTAGGATTTTTCATGACAATGCTTAAGACAAAGGAGGATGAGAGGATAATGAAGGATTTGTGTGGTTTGGAGGGATAAGGTATGTCAAGAGACATTGAAAACATTTGTCAACATTGTGACCCCAATCTTAATCAAGATCAAAGAAATAGAGGAATGGAGGATCAGGATGGATAGACACGACAGGATAGGTATGTAATGGATAGAAGGATATGCTAGGAAATGGTATGAAAGGAAACTAGTAGGAGAAGAGTGATATGCTAATGAGACAAGCTGCCCCCAAGTGTAGGTGACATAGAAGATCAACTTACGCATGATGCCTGTTTGCCAGGTTTTCATCATGGTACTTATCCAAGGCACCTGTTTACTAGATTTTCACCATTGGACAAAGGGATTTTTCTTTACTTTTTTTTTTAATAGTTGGATGGGAGAAGGTGGATACGGAAGGGAGAGACTCAAGTATCTAGTTCCCTGAGAGGTGATAGTCTCGTTAGATGGATGCTGTTACAAATGGGACATATCAAGTGTTCTCATAGATGTTGGTAGGAAATTGCATGACAGTGAGATGGAGAAGGTAGATAGCGGATTATGAAAGGTGCAATAGTGGATGATGATGCAAAATATGAAGGGAAGGCTTATGTAGAAGCATGGACCATAGGAATAGGATGAGGAAGATATGTAGGATAATAGTGGAAGGAAGGGGAGATGGAGTGATGTAGAAATGTTTGTGGGATGGAAGGGAATCATGACCAATGGTTGCACATACCATGATAAACATTGAAGCTGGTGATGGGAAAGTAGTATAGGAAGCAACTAAGACTTTTACTTGTGGATGAATGACTTAGGCATGTAGGGATCCACATAGATTGAGTATTTTTCTAATTTTTGCTTGCCATATGGGATGGAAGAATTTGAGACTTTTGGATGGAATGGGAGAAAGTGGATGGTTGGGATTCTTGAGAGGTAGATGACTCATGTAACTTGAGGGATTTTTGCCTAGGTACCCAAACTATTTTTTTTTTTAGATAGTACCTGTGAAGGTATGGGTTTGGGTGTATGTAGCTTTTGTGTAGCTTTTGGAGTAATCATTTGTTGGATGCGAACCCACACTTTTTTTAGTTTGGCATATATGTGTGTAGGTGTATGTAGTTCTTGAGAAGGATGCTTCTTTGATTCTTGGCTTTTGTATCCTAAGTCATGATGACTCTTAGGATTTTTGACTTCATAGGTAGAGGCATCCAGATTTTTACTATGAAATTTCGTTGGGATAGTGGAAGTGAGGTTTGTGGAAGCCCTTTGTTTAGACAACATGTGCATTGGTTAGTCATGATTGGGATTGTTAGAAGATTTATAGATGAACGAATAAGGTGCTGGAAGAAGTGGTGGTAAAATGTATGGAGGGATATTAGGAGTTGGAAGTAGCGGAGGTAGATTGGATGGTGGAAGGTGTATAGTCACATGCTTTTGACAATTGTAGGAAGGTGGAGGTGGAATGACGACATATGTTTTGGGGATATGATAGGGTTTGTGATGGAAAGTCATGGATTTAGGAGGAGTGCAGGAAGTACCAACATCTTGAGATTGCTCACCTTGGGTTGTGTATCCAAGGCCATATGAAGGAGGAGAAATATTGACATGGACAGGCACCAAAATACCTTGTTCGTGAAGGCCTAAGCCTTTACCTTGATAGTTCATATGTTGGAGTATGCGGTGGACAGTAGGATTATGTGTAGGTGGAACACTAGACACAAGTTCTTTATTGGATGGAGAAGATGAGATAGAAGATAATCGTGGCTGGTGTTCTAAGGATGAACACTCATGAATGAAGGTTGTAAGACCAAGGATATATGGTGGGGGATTTGCAACATGGTCGATAATGGATGGTGGAGGAGTATTACTGGTCTGATCTTCTACGCTTGCTTGGGAGGCAAGTGTCTCATCAAGGGAAGTGGAAGTTCCTAGATCTTGGATAGGATAGATGGGGTTATAGGCTTAGGACTATGGAACGTATAAAGTGGGCTCAGATGATCATCATGGTCTGCTTGATCATAGATAGGCTCTTCATCATAGATGGGATCTTGATCATAGATAGGATTTAGCGTGATGGGATTAATGTTCTCTTGTATAGGTTCTTCGTCAACGATAATATCTTGATCATAGAAAAGATATAGGTTATGGAGGGGCTGAAATTGGATCTCTAACTCAAGTATAGGATCAAGTTCCTCATGGATAGCTTCTTCATCAAAGGTAGTATCTTGATCATGGAAAAGATATAGGTTATGCATGGTTGGAAATTGGAAGGGAGTTCTTTGATCTTGATTTAAACAAGGGGTTGATGTTTCCACATGCTCTAAAGTGTGCTCTTGACATAACGCTTGAGGTGCTTAAATAGAAGTGGATAGCTCTTGAATAGGCTTGACATGTTCTTGATGGTTATCGACATGAAGGTACAATATCTCTTGACTTGGGTTCATGGTAGGAGACTCTTTGATGAGCTCAAGGAATTGAGGATCACATGAAGGGGTTGTAGGATTTGACATGTTATTGGAAGCATCTCTTGTAAGGTTGAGGACCAGAATTTGAAGACATTGTCGATTCTCTTCTAATAGTCTTTGGATCACATCCTTTGTAGGTGTAGGAGTACATGGATGAGGTGATATGAGGGAATTTAGCTTTCTCCCTAGCCTTTCTCTGGTTGTATAAATTTGGAAAAACTCTTTTCCATAAATCATCTGAGGATTCCTTGGGTGTTAGTTTAGAGCTTGGGGAACTCAATGGCGGTGTTGGCATAGGATTGGTATGTTTTGGAATATGTGTCTTAGAAGATGGTGAAGAAGGACTGGTAGACAGAGTGGTGTACGATTTTCAACTTGGCATGGTGCTTGCCTTGTCATGAGTATGGGAAAAGGATATACAATTTTGGGGCAAGGCGTAGCTGGTATTGGTATGTTCATCTTGTAAGATTGCCATTTCTTGTTGTAAGACTTGGATTTGTTGAGAAATTGCTACACAATCTTGGGGTGAGGGACCTAAGTTTATTTGCAATTGCATATATTGGAGTTTTTGAGCAATATATTCTAATTGGTTTGCCATTGACACAAGACCAAAAAATCTTACTAGTTTAGATGCACAACAATAAATGCACGGAAACAGAGTGTAAATGCACCATAGGTCAAAGCAAATGCGCTAGTTTGGTAATTTTCAAATGCATAGCAACATGGTTTAAATGCACTGAAAGTCAGATCAAATGTGCTACAGGTCATGACAAAAGTGCCATTCTGGTTTTTGTCTTGGTTTTATAGAAATTTGGAACTATTTTTTGAGTTTTTTTCTATTTTTGGTTTGGAAACTTAGTGTTGTTGAGAATTGAATTTCAATTATGGCAAAGAGACAGCAAACACATAGAAGTTTTCATGATTTTTATCTTTTGTTATTTTTTTGTATTTTTGGACTATTTTGACTCAAAAACAAGTACACCCTAGGCTAGATAGGACAATATTTATTGAATCCTCTAGCTGTGCATACTTAAAGCATGTAACTCCAGGATCTGGTAGCACTGTCTACCCTCCTTGGCACTCACTTCTCACGCATACCAAATCTAGGTTTCCTTAGGCTCGTACCCCCACTAAACCTTAGGATTGTCCCTGCTACCTCTACTAAGAGTCACATGAATCAAGGCTGCTTCAAAGGCTCTACCCTTTGCATCAACAAATAGGGGTTTTTGGTATACTACACAATTGGTTCATAGTCAAGGCAACTGTTTGAGTGGTTACACATGCAGCGACACTACTCTCCATTATGGAGTCTCCCAGCCTCAAAGGGTTATGCTTTAGAAGGTCTTGGGGGAGGTTAGCCATCAGTATAACACAGTAGCACTTGTTGTAGGAGGTTTTCACCTCAAGCATAGTTTATTTTAAGTGGCTTGGTAGGGCTTGGCTTTAGCCTATTACCACTCAGGGTTGTTCCCACTTGGACAGGTGTACATCCAAGGGCAGGCCCCTCTAAAGGTTAAACAAATGGAATGACAAGTCTGGCATTCTGGTCACCCAGCTAAGGGGAGAGCATAAGCCTATTATCATTCATAGTGACAGAATACACTGATTAATCCAAACCTAGTTAAAAGTAGAAAAACTAAATGGGCTATTCTACTTGTGCACTCACACAGTTGTTAACTTTGAAATGTTTAAGACATAGCAATGTTCATTCCCATTTGTTGAGATAGCAATGATCTAATCTAGGAAAGAAATCAACAGTGCAAAGATAGCAGTGGTTCAATTACTTTCCATCCTAGTTAGAGACTATGTGGAATTTGCATGCATACATTTTTTTTTACTTTTTCCCCTAATTAGTCTAAATGAACTAATCAATGCAGCTAAAATGATCTAATCCAACCTCTCATCCTACAAAACAAATGTTAGCTCAAACATAAAAATTAGATGAAACCCTAAAATAATAGTGCAGAATAGAAGCACCACTATGCAGTCTGAATGTGCAGAAATAGAACTTGCATGCACCATTGTACAAAAGCACTAAGATAGGTGTCAAAAGTGTTGTAATGAGGTGCAAATGCATTAAACTACCAAATGCCTCGTTACACAGTGTAAAAGCATCGTAATGGAAAGTATATGTGCCATAGTTACACAGGTGCTAGAACAGGGATCGGATGCACCGTCACAGAGCATGAATGTGCCATAGTGTTGTAAGCACTGAAACATAAGGTAGATGCGTTGTCTTGGAGGTTGGATGCACTAGAGTACTGTGTGTGCTGCGATCGAAGGTAGAAGCACCGTTTGAAAGGATAAATGTGCCAAATGCACCTATCAAAAACCTATATGACACTTGTACGGAACCTGTCACTAAGAAAAACTCATATTTTGATTAGATAAAGGGGCAAGGGCCCCACGGTGGGTGCCAAAATGTGAAGGGTGAAATGTGGATTTAATCAAAATGAATAACAAACCCAAACACCAATAGAATGTGAAGGAAAAGAAGATTTAAAAACAACAAAGTGTGATACTTACAACACTTTACCTTTTGTCTTCCATTGTTCACCTATATGTTCTTGATCTTGATAATGATGAAGCCCTCAGAAGCGTATGCTCCCTTGCTTGTTGAAGATGACAAGAATAGAATGGCTATGATACTTTGTGTGATTGAAGATGAGCTTCAACACACTATTGATGGATGATAAGTGATATGAAAATGGTTGTACCAAAGGCGCGCTTGTGTTTTTGCAACATAAGTTTGCTCAAATGATGGATATATCAAAAGAAGAGATAGAGGGTTGTATTTATAGAGTTGTGTGAGAGAAGATCAATGGTTGAGAAGAAATAAGAAGATCAACAGAGGAGAATGTTCAAGAGAACGTACACAAATAGAAGAAGGATGTATGTGTCATTCAAAAAGAAGCTTTGTTGAGTTAAATGGTTTCTTGATGAGGATGAGTTTTCATTTTCTTTTAAATTAGAATATATTTTTCTAATTTAAGAGAAAAGTTGCTTTAACTCAGCTTTTGCTTTTGCATGACAAGAGGATTTTATTTTTAGAAGATTTTGGAAGATAAGAAAGCAAATTAAATAAATAAATTTATTTAATTTATTTTTAGAAGATTTAGAAGATAAGAAAGAAAATTAAATAAATAAATTTATTTAATTTATTTTTAGAAGATTTGGAAGATAAGAAAGCAAATTGAATAAATAAATTTATTTAATTTATTTTTAGAAGATTTGGAAGATAAGAAAACAAATTAAATAAATAAATTTATTTAATTTACTTGCACATGATTTTGGAAGAATAAATAAAATATTTAATTATATTTTATTTTTGGAGAGTGAGGATTTAAATAAATTTAATTTATTTATTTAAATTTGGAGGAATGAACAACTTAATTAAATAATTAGAAATTATTTAATTGTTTGGAAGAAATAAATTAAATAAAATATTTTATTTAATTTTGACTTTGGAAGATGTAATTAAATATTTTGATATTTAATTAACTTAGAGGAAATATGAATCGAATAAATAAATAAATTTATTTATTTATTTATTGATAGAGGAATTTAGATGGAATAAATATTAGGAATATTTATTTTGACAAAGTTGTGTCATTTTTAGGTGTATACAATTTCAAGAGCCCAAAATAATGAAGCTGACAAGATGACACAAATAGGAGTGTAGTTCAACCCAACAAAGGATCTCTAGATAAATAAAAATGCAGTAAAGATGATTATTTGGTTGGCTGTCCTAGATAACGGAGACCATTGGTAGGTCTTTGATAGTGACACTCAGATTGCCTTATTCCTACAACAACCTAGTGAGTTTGTTGAGCAATTTCAACCAAAAATAGAAGAAGCTTGGAAATATGAGGATCTTTGGAGTTATGACAAGGGGATAGTTCAACACAACATAGAATTGGTTGAGGGACTGAAACCAGTCTGACAAAAGTAGAGGCTGGTAAATTTGAGAATTTAAACCCTTATGGCTTAGGAACTAAAAATGATGATTGAATCCAAAATTATCTTTCCAACCATGAATTTGATATGGGTATCAAATTTGGTCCCAATTAGAAAGAAAAATGATGAGATCAGGCTTTGTGTTGACTTCTGGGATTTAAATCGTGCATCTCTCAAGGATCATTACCCCCTGCCTTCAATGGAACAGATTCTCCAAACAGTAGCATGGGTAGAAAGGTTCTCCTTATTTTATGGATTCTTAGGGTATAACCAAATATGGTTGAAAGAGGAAGACTAGGACAAGACTACTTTTCCCACAAAATAGGGAACTTTTCCTTATGCAAAAATGCCTTTTGGTCTCTCAAACACTGGAGCTACTTTCCAACATGCCATGGATATCGCCTTTAGTGGGTTGATGAACAAGATTATTCTAGTTTATTTGGATGACCTCACTATGTTCACCAGAGCTCAGGAGGATCATTTTGACAATGTTGAAAAGGTTTTTCAAAGGTGCCAAGTGTTTGTGATTTCTCTAAATCCAAAGAAGTGTGTTTTTTGTGTACCATAGGGAAATTTGATGGGGAATGTTGTATCCAAGGAGGGGATCTCAATAGATCCAAAAAGATTCGGAGCTATCATAGACCTACCATTGCTGATAAACAAGAAGGTGGTGTAGTCCTTCTTGGGAAATATCAATTTTATCAGTTGTTTCATTACATATTTTGATGGATTGGTCAAGCCCATTACTACAATGCTAAAGGACTTGAATTTTACATGGACTCTAGAAGGTAGGCAAACCTTCAAAAGGGTCAAAATTTCTATCTCCACAACCCTAATTTTGGTAAATCTAGAATTCTCCAAAGATTTCATAATGTATGCATATGGAAGAGAGCACAATGTAGCCATGGTGTTAACTCAAAAGGGTGATACTCAGTCTAGAGAACACCCAATTAGTTTCTTCTCAAGAGCCCTACAAGGATATGAATCCAAATATAACTTTGTAGAGAAGTAGGCTTACACAACGGTAAAAGGTTTGAAAAAGTTTTGACACCTGATAAATAGAAATAATGTTATAATCTTTGTAGCTCACCCAAGCATTTATGAATACATAATGGAGGGGGAATCACTGAAAAATGAGCAAATTGGATTACCAAAATATTGGAATATAATGTGGAAATCAAACCAACTAGATTTGTTAGAGGGAGGGGACTCTACGAATACATCACTCAAAGTCTCGATTCTATAATAGAACAAGAGGAAGCTCCAACAATATCATTGGTGAATCAAGAATTTAACTCAAACTCATGGATAGTAGATAGAATATGTTTCATGGAAATAGGGAAATATCCAAGTTATTTGCCTCTTCATAAGAGGATATTCTATATGTTACAAGGGTCTAACTACTCTGGTTGATGGTTTTCTTTTCAGACGCAACTTCAATGGTATTTTGCTCAGGTGCGTGGAAAAAGGAGAGGATGATAAGATTCTATATGAATCGTAGTATGGCACATCTAAAGGGAATTTCTCAGTGAAGACCATAGCATCTAAGGTAATTTGCATAGGATATTATTATCCTACCCTTTTTTTGATTGCCATGAGATGGTTAAAAAATGTCAACAATGTCAATTCTATTTAGAAAAAGAAAGGAATACAGCTAGGCCCCTCAACCCAATTATTGTTGAAGAACCATTTGACTAATGGGGCCTAGATTTCAATGGAATGATTAACCTAGTATCTAGTGTAGGTCACAAGTGGATCCTCACATCAACCGATTATTTTACCAAATGGAGTGAGGTTGTGCCACTGAAAGAAACCACAAAAAATGTTATCCTAAGCTTTCTGGAAGACATTGTTACAAGGTTTGGTCCTCCAAACACAATCATATAAGATAATGCTAAGGCTTTCTTGGGATCAAAGATTTCATAATTCACCCTTAAAAATGGTATTTTCTTGAATATATCTTCAAATTATTATTCTCAAGGAAATGACTTAGATGAATCAACAAATACGAATCTGATTCAACTTATTAAAAGGATGGGTACAGACCACCAAAAATAATGGCACAAGCATCTAAAGATAGCATTTTGGGTTGATAGAATCACTCCTAAATGGAGTATTAAGTCATCTCCATATGAGCTCATAAATGGGAAAAGAGTCTGAATGTATATCTATCAAAATTCTAGCACTGTGACTTATCAAGCAACTCAATATTGAGGAAAATGGAGGGATGTAGGTGAGACTCATGGAATTGATGAACCTTCAAGAGAAGAGAGAATCATCATGTTGGTTCCCAAAGTGACAGTAACCCAAAACCCTAAAACATTACAGAAATCACCTAGGCTAGGGGTGTCTTCAAGGTGACTAAAAGAGGTTTATCAATAGGTTAAGGGGAATTTTGGCCAAGTACAAGAGTGGGTATACTCCTCTCCTCTTCAGACTTAGCTAGAACTAGGAGGGTTATTTCTAGAGGCATGAAAGAAATACAAATAAACAAACATAGGCATACCCAATGTACACTTGACCCCCAAAGCTATCACTAGATCAAGACAAATTGGCTACACATGCCTCTATATTAAGCCGATTCAACTATGCAAATGTACATGCACAAGAAATATAGTTTTTTACCCTACACCATAGGTGAATGATTTGTTTGTTTTAAAAGAGTGATTAATCCCTCTCCAATATGGACTGGTGCCTCCTCTATTGGGCATTTGAGTCATTATGATTAAAGATGGAAGAAAGAACTAAACCAGAATCAACAGAAAACTAAAATATATTTACATACATTTCTTAGATTATAATTCAAACATTGAACATACTTAATTATCAAGAACAAAACTACAATGACCCATTTGCAACAAAGAGATGACTCAAAACAAAACATGTATTGACTTAAATGCTGTCAGACATTATCAAATCTCTATTACACTCACACTAGCAAATGTCGTGAAGGAAAAATACAAAGATGTGACTATGCATTTCCCTGAATCATTACCAATAGCCATGGAGACATACCGCTACTTAAAGATGTGCATTACAACTCATTCCTACACTATGTCAATCACATTCCTCCATTTATTGCTCAGACATTATCCTCTATTTGATGCTTGAAAATCTCCCTTGGGCTTTCCTGACTAGATAATTGGTTCAGCGATCAACCTTGAGAATGTCTTTGAAACACATGTATATATTATAAATTAGATCACACTATGCAGTTTTTGGATGTTGGAACAGTTAGTCAACAAGCAACTGTGTTACACTAAATGTGGCCCATGGCCTTGTTAGAAAAATAGTAGAATTCTAGGGAGCCCATGCCCTGTAAACTAATTTTGCATCCTTTAGAGGACTTGCAGAAAACATGGATACTAAAATACTACATCTTCACATTAAATTTGAGGTACCTACACACAGACCGTAGACACTATTCTAACAACCACACACTTAGCATTTATGGTGATCTGATAAGTTGTCATCACATTTGGAAGAACAAGGAAGGCTAGGAAGTCGAGCTCCAACAAATCAGACTTTAGATCTCGGGCCTTTTGCCTTACAACTTACAACATCTAAAAGAGGAAGGAGGGAAGCCTTGACCCCACCTATGTATAGATATGAAGGTGTCAAGTGTTAGGCCTCGAGCCTTCACCATTTCTACTTATGCTTTCTGGAAGGGAGAACAAGAAACCCTGACATCCACCTTCCACCTTGCATAGAAGGAACACATGTCGGGGGTTGGTTTTTGTGCCTTCCTCCTTCCATCTCTTTATGAAGAAGGGAGAAGGAAGGAAGGATGAACTTAGAACTCCAACACCCTTAGTGCAAATTTTCAACATTGGGCCCATCATAATTTAGCCTTCGGATCCTCCACTCTGCAACACTAAATAAGATGGAAGGCCAAAACTCCAACCTCCGACACACAGTAGTACTACATCATACTTAGAATATCATTCATTACCTTCAAAGACTTTGGCCCTCAGCCCTTCCACCTTGTGCATGTCTTAAAGAAGAGAGAAAGCTGAAGGTCTGACCTCTGACCCTTGACACACTTAGTAGATTTTGTAATGAATAACACTTAGAATAATTTAGCCTTGGAGGATTTTGGAGCCAAAAGGGAAAGCACAATGGAAGGAGAAATACCGAAACTCTGACCTTCGACAAATGTAGAAAAAACAACGGAATGTTGAAATGCACCGAACAACTAAGAGTGGGGGGGGCGAATCAATTGTCCCTAAAACTTTGAATAATTATGAACATCAACTCTTTAGACACTTATTTACTATTGTTTAGATTTAACAATGAAAGCATGAAACAAGAAGCTCAACAGAATAACCCAATCAACACATGAGACGCCGAATTTTTACGTGGAAAACCCTATAAGGGAAAAACCACGGTGGGTGTTATCCCACAAGATTGTAAGTTATAGAAATACTTAAAAATAGAGGCTCACTACCCAAATTGTTCACTGCAAATGTTGAGGCTCGCTTCCAAGAATGACTCAATACCAAGGATGGCTCACTGCCAAGAGGTGGCTCACTGTCAAAAGATGGTGAACTGATTTGGTATCATCTACTCCATGCCTGGGTTTAGTTCCATTGAAGCATAGTATAACTCTTTTGCTCTACTCTTTTACACCTTCACACTTATCTCTTCATTTTCACTTAAGGACATCTTTTTTGCAACTACATTACATGCTTTTATACAATTCATCAACCTTGGAATGTACATCAAGGTTGGCATTACATTCATCAACCATTGGAACATTCTCCAAGGTCAGCATTACAATAATACAAAGAAATAGTTCTAGACCTAAACAAGATTTGCTAAGGTAAAGATGTATGTGGATCATATTATGCCTTAGCTAGGACTCAAATGCAATCTATGACACCATGACATGCTTCCACAATCTTCAATGCATCTCCGCGAGAAATGAAAATAACCAAGTTGGCCAAGATTGGTGTTAACACTAGGTCTTCAAAGGATAGACTTCATCCATGATCCAAATTTCTCTTTGTGGACCAATCCAATGGTAGGAACATGATCAGGAGACATCCACAAGCACATTGTAATCAATAAGAACAACTGCACGATCTCTAACCACTCTGTCAAGAAGATTCTTCAAACCAGAGCACAAGAACAACATTGTCAACCATTGTCATAAGGAAAGGATAGCTTGCAGACCATCAAAGCATGAACCATTGTAGTTGAAGGCACTTATCATCATTCCAGACTTAATTGTAGAACCACAGATCATAATACTTGAATGCGGAGGAATGTAAAGTAAAATACTTTCTCCCTGTCACCAATAAATACTCAGAAAAAGTAGCTTTTATTCTGGTGGACATAACTCCCTCAAATCTTCATACTAGAGGCTAAAATTTGAGATATAGCATCTTCAAACATGCCTTTAAATAACTTCCAATCCATAGACATAGATATTCATTCTACAAGAAATACAAAGTAGACTATTGTATTGTTCTTCTATAAACAAAGATACTCTGCAATACCTTGTTTCCACTGAAGGAGCTAATTTTCTCAATATCCTCAGCATCAGGCTCAATTGCTCATTATCTCCAACACTTACATAGGCAAATACAAAGCATTTAATGCAATACAAGCAAGAAACAAAATAAGAGCACAATTGACACCAATCTCTATAATGATATGTTGACATCAATGACAACACCGGTTAGGCACATACTTGCAACAATCTCCCCCTTTGTCCTTGATGGCAACATATGATGTGAAAAATTGAAAAGACCATCAAGACATGATTCTCCCCCTTTCTCTTTACACATCTACACTCTTTATCCCCCTAAGTTTTTCACATGATTTCTCTCCCCCTTTGACATCAATGGCAAAGGGTACATACTTACATTTTGTTTCTCTGATCCAACTAAAGTTTTCTCTGTTATCAACACTTTCTTTATTAGGAACATCTAGCTACTTGCCTTGAGAGGTATCTCTCAAAATATCAATCCAGATCAATGACTGAGACTCTAGACACCACTTGATTGATGCATTCTTATGCATCTTAGTTTAGAGCAGGAGAGGTAATAACCCCTAACTTTTCTCTGAGATACTCAAAGGTATCCTTAGGCAGAGGCTTAGTGAATATGTCTACAATCTAATCCTTTGTGGACACATATTCCATCTCTACTTCATTCTTTGTCACCTTTTCTCTCAAAAAGTGATAACTTAGTGATATATGTTTTGTTCTTGAGTGCATCATCAGATTCTTCGAAATGTTTATAGTACTTGTATTGTCATAGAAGATTGCAACTAGATCTTCATACACAACTCTTATGTCCTTCAAGGTCTGTTTCATCCATAATACTTGATTACAACAACATGTTTTTGTAATATACTCTACTTTTGTAGTTGATAAGGAAATTGAATCTTGGTTTTTGCTCAATGAAGAAACTAATCTATTACCCAAGAAGAAAGCACCTGCACTTGTAATTTTCTTGTCATCAACATCTCCGGCCCAATATGCATCTGTATATGCACTGAGAGTGAAATCATTGTCTTTTAGATACCATAAGTCATGATTTAATGTGACTTTCAACTACTTCAAGACTCTCTTAACTGAAATCACATGAGACTCTCTAGGATCTTCTTGAAATCTTGCTGCAAGACAAACTGCATGCATTATATCAATTTTGGTTTGGGTTAGATAAAGTAATCCTCCAATCATGGATCTATACCTTCTCTGATCAGTTTTAGGTGATTCATCATTTTGACTCAACTTGCAACTAGTCACCATGGGAGTACATACCGGTTTAAAGTCCTCCATTCCAAACTTCTTCAATAACTCATTCACATAATTAGACTCAGATATGAAGATTCCTTTATCTGATTGAGTAATTTGTAGATCTAAAAAATAATCATCTCACCAAACATAGACATCTCAAACTCTTTTTGTATTTCACCAGTAAATTTTCATACACATACCTTCATTGCCTCCAAAGATGATATCATCAAAAAATACTTCAACAATCAAAATTTGATCGAAATTAATCTTAAAATAGAGATTACTATTACCAGTACCTTTATTGAACCCTAACTACAATAAGCACTTATCCAACCTTGCATACTAGGCTCTAGGAGCTTTCTTGAGTCCATATAATTCTTTCTTCAACATGCATACCATATCACCTTGGTTTGATAGTTTGAATCCTTCTAGTTGCTCAATGTAGACTTCCTCTTCCAACACACCATTCAGAAATGTAGACTTCACATCCATCTGATACACTTTGAAATCTTTGTGAGCTATAGATGCCACAAATATTCTGATTGCTTCAATCTGAGCTACTGGAGAAAAAGTCTCTTCAAAATCCATTCCTTCAATTTGAGAATATCCTTTGCACACAATCCTTGCTTTATTCCTTACAAATTCTCCATTTTCATTTAGCTTATTTCTAAAAACCCATTTCGTTCCAATAACATTTTTGTCAACAAGTCCAGGAACTAATTCCCAAGTTCCATTCTTCTCTATCTGCATTAGTTCTTCCTTCATTGCCTTTACCCAATTTTCATCATTGCAGTCTTCATTCACAATGTTTGGTTCAACTATAGAAAGAAAATAGTAATTCACTTGTTCTTCTACAACTATTTTCCTTGTCAATACTCCTTTGTTTTTGTCTCTAATAATTTGAACTTTAGAGTGATTTATTATTAAATACCTGGGGATCTTAACAACACTAATTGGATCCTTTTCTTCTTCATCTTGACTATCTTGTTGTTCAAATTTTTCATCATATGTTATAGCAGTAGGTTCATCTAATTCATAGCCACTCTGATCTAATGTTCTTCCTTTGTCTTCATCCACCTTCACATTTGCACTCTCAAAAATCTTTTTTAGCCTTTTGTTGTAGCACCAGTAGGTCTTACTCTTGGTAGAGTATCCAAGGAAGATTCCTTCATCACATCTTGCATCAAACTTCCCTAGATCTTCATCTCTTTTGATATAGCATTTTCTTCCAAAGACTTTGAAACATTCTATTGTAGGAATTCTTCCATACCACAACTCATAGGGAGTTTTAGTAACATTACCTTTCACTTGAACTCTATTTTGAATGTAGATAGCAGTATGTATAGCTTCTTTCTAGAAAACTTTTGGTAGACCTCCTTCCTTAATAATTGTCCTAATAGCCTCTTAAACTGTCCTATTCTTTCTTTCCACAACTCCATTTTGTTGAGGAGTCCTAGGTGTAGACAACTCCCTTTATTCCTTGCTCTTCATAGAAAATGTTGAATTCATTTTATGTGAACTCACCTCCTCTATCAAACCTCAAGCATTTGATTTTCAGCTCTATTTCATTCTCAACCATTGCCTTGATCAAAACTCCTCTTTACAAGCTTCAATAACTATCTTAGGTTCAGTTTTTGAAAATAAATAGAGATGTACCTATTTATCTATAATTCTTCTTCTTCTTTGTCAATGCACCTTCACTCTTTATAGTGTGATGTCTCTACACAAACCCTTGGGGTCTCAAAAATTCTTTCCAGAGCTTCTTCAACCTGTGCTTTATTCATTTTTTTACTTGAACACTTATTTAATTCATGTCCATTTACCTCTGAGTTCATCAAATACTTCCAATCATCATGAAAACTACTTGTACTAAAGGCAACTATGTTCAGTCAACTTGAACATCTGTGACTCATTACTCTCAAGATAATTAACAAAATTAGACAAACTTTTGGATGTAGATGTAGTCAATGATTAATAGCCATATGTTAGAACCACAAAGCAATATCTTCAATAGCAGTCCAATCTAGACCAAATTGCCAAAGCACTATAACTTGACTTTACCAGATAGGTAACATGTCTTCTTTCCTGATAAATTCTTCTTGCATAGTAGACATCTAGATCTGCACAACTCTTCCTTTATCCTTTATAATCATAGCCTCTATCTTGACTTAAATCTTTGTTGCTAATCCTTTACCTTGTCTCTTCATGTTGAGGGATCAACACCAATCCTTTGTCAGAGGAAAAGATTTTTAGTGAAACTCCCCCTAAGTCAACATGCCCAATTCACTTCCCAGAGGAAGAATCCACACCATTCGTTGACTTCATTTACTTCCTTCCTGACTTCTGCTGGATCAACCTTATCCACTGGTTTCTTTAATTCTACCTGAGTATCCTTCTTCATGTTCTTACTTCTACATAAATTAGAGGTATGAACAAATACATTACAGTTGTAGCACACAACATTTCTCTGGCTAGTATTTCTTCCATTTACTCTAGATCTACATTGGTTAGCTTTATGTCCAAATTTGTTGCATGTATAACAATAGCCACTAAAGGGTTTAACTATCCTATCCTTGCCATAGCAATTTCTCATTTGACTTCTGCATTCATTAGCCCTATGTCCCATCTTATAGCATTCATAACACCTAATCAAATTTTGACTCACTTTACTTCTGCATATAATAGCTTTATGACCAACTTTATTGCATGTGAAACATTTACTTTTGAAATTTTGATCATTCCTTCCATTGTTGAAACCTTTCCTAATTTGACTTCTACATTCATTTGCTCTATGACCAATTCTCTTGCAATTGAAACACTGAGTAGAGAATGATGGAACATTTTGATTCATTTTGCTCCTACACTTAGTAGCCTTATGACCAAACTTATTGCATGAATTACAATAACCATTGAAAGATGGGTACCTTTGAGCATTTGGTTGCATGACTAGTGGTCTTCTAGGTTTGTTCCTTCAATTCTGAGTCTACTTTCCTTTGTTCTTCTTGATCTCAGCATTCCTTTCTTGTCCTATTTTAGAACTTTCACCTTTCTCAAATTGCAAGCCTTCTTTGTCATCAGGGCTCTTCTGACTAGCAATCATCTCATCAAGTTTTGTAGAACTAATCTTAAACTTTTCTTCAAAAAAATTTGTTTTCTCCAAGTATGACTTCAGGATCCAAATTTCCTCTTCAAGCTTAACATATTCTTTTGATTTGCCTTCCACCAATAGATTTAGGTCTTCTTCTACTTTTTCTCTTTGTACAACTTCCATTTTCAAATCATTCAAGGTTTCATTTGATGATATCAGTTGTTCAGTAGCCTCCTTATAGTTTTCTTTGAGCTTCTTGACTTGCTCTCTTAATTTTTTGATACATTCATATGCTTCTTTAACATTCTCCTTTAGATCTCTGATTTCTTTTTTAGTTCTTTCTAGGTCTTCAAGAGAAACCTTGATGTGCGCCATCCCAGATCTACCTCAAGCTATTAAGCTTACTTCCAAGGAACCCTCACTCTAATACCAATTGTTGAAATGCACCGGACAACTAAGAGAGGGGGTGGATTAGTTGTCCCTAAAACTTTGACCAATTATGAACATCAACTCTTCAAACACTTATTTACTATTGTTCATATTTAATAATGAAAGAATGAAACAAGAAGCTCAACACATGAGACACCAAATTTTTATGTGGAAAACCCTATAAGGAAAAAAACATGGCGGGTGTTAGCCCACAAGTTATATAAGTTAGAGCAATACTGAAAAATAGAGGCTCATTGCCTTAGGGCTCACTACAAATGTTGAGGCTCATTACCAAGAATGACTCACTACTAAGGATGACTCACTGCCAAGAGGTGGCTTATTGCCAAAAGGTGATGAATTGATTTGGTAGCATCTACTCCATGCTTGGGTTCAGTTCCATTGAAGCGTAGTATAACTCTTCTTCTTTGCTCTTTTAAACCTTCACACTTATCTCTTCACTTTCACTCAAGGACATCTTTTTCAAAACTGCATTACATGCTTTTATACAATTCATCAACCTTGGAATGTACATCAAGGTTGGCATTACATTCATCAACCATTGGAACATTCTCCAAGGTCAGCATTACAATAATACAAAGAAATAGGTCTAGACCTAAACAAGATTTGCTAAGGTAAAGATGTATGCATATCATGTTATGCCTTAGCTAGGACTAAAATGCACTCTTTCACACCACGATACACTTCCACAATCTTCAATGCATCTCTGCAAGAGGTGAAAACAACCAAGTTAGCCAAGACTGGTGTTAATACTAGGTATTCAAAGAACAAACTTCATCCATGATCCAAATTTCTCTTTGCAGACCAATCCAAAGGTAGGAACACAATTAGGAGACATCCACAAGTACATTGTAATCACTAAGAACAACCACACAATCTCTAACCACTCTGTCAAGAAGATTCTTCAAATTGAAGCACAAGAACAACACTATCAGCCACTATCATAAGGAAAGGATAGCTTGCAGACCAACAAATCATGAACCATTGTAGTTGAAGACACTTATCATCATTCTAGACTTAACTATAGAACTGCACATCATAATACTTCAATGCAAAGGAATGCAGAGAAAAATACCTTCTCCCTGTCACCAGTAAATACTCAGAAAAAGTAGCTTTTATTCTGGTGAGCATAACTCCCTTAGATCTTCATACCGGAGGCTCAAATTTGAGATATAGCATCTTCAAACATGCCTTTAAATAACTTCCAATCCATAGACATAGATATTCATTCTACAAGAAATACAGAGCAGATTGTTGTACTATTCTTTTGTAAACAAAGATACTCTACAATACATTGTTTCCACTGCAATTCACTGTTTCCATCGAAGGAGCTACTTTTCTCAATATCCTTAGCATTAAGATCACTTGCTCATTATCTCCAACACTTACATAGGTAAATAAAAAGCATCTAAGTCAGTACAAGAAAGAAAAAAAATAAGAGTACAGTTGACACCAATGACAACAATGATATGTTGACATCAATGACAACACCGGTTAGGAACATACTTGCAACACGGAAAGACTTAGGATGCTTTGGACTTAGTCATTTTTGGGCTTTTCTCTTATACTTTAGAAGGCAAACACATGAAATCCTATGGAAGATGTCTCTAATCGGTTATAAATTATAGGTTAAAGTGGGATTCAGATGGAAATTGGGTGTAAAATGGGGCATTTTGGGGACAAGTATTTTCAGGTATCAACATTGGCTCTGGTTGGGGATGTGTACCAAGTAGTGGCACAACAAGAACCAATTATCTTTGGGTAGACCAAAAGAAAAAATGAGCAGGGGAACACCAAAAATGTATTTACAAACCATATAGTCATAGGCATTAGGGAACAAAAGGAAAGTTGACTCTAAGCAAAATTTGCGGGCACGTGTAGGTCCAACCTACACAAAATTGCTACAACCACTTGCCTCTATCAAAGACAACCTGAATGAAGGAGTTGATCTCCTTCAAACTAAAATTTTATTTTCAACCAACTGCAACAACTAAAAATTATCCCTAGCATGTGTCAATCTACAACATATGCTTGTGGAGCCAAGGTTAGCTTCATCAATGAAATCATTACCACATGGCAACCATAAAAGAAAAGTACTTGACCTATTCATATCCATATCATGCACTTTCCTAGCAGCAAGGGGTGTAAAACTAAAATTTAGGTCAGCAACAAAAGAAATAAATGAAGACAAATCTCCATTATCATGTGCTAGACTATCATACCTACTGACCTTTTCATGCAAATTGAGGGAAAAAGAAAACACCTCCAATTTACATGGCAAAGAAAACTGTGTCTGAGCACACTATTGATCGAGAAGAGAAGGCACCTCATTTTGTATAGTAAACTTGAAAGACTCCAACTCAAGTATGACTTCTCATTGGGTTGTGACATGTTGAAACTTAGACATAAACATGCTTTGCTGCTCATTTACATCAATGTCCCTTAGAAAGGACTCAACCTCTACTATTGAAACTACACATTCAAGAGCTAATAATTTTTCCACATCAAAGTGGAAGCATTCATATTCATTTTCATCTCCACCAAGCTCTTGAACAAAACTTTAATATGTGCTGCTACAACCTTCAAATTCTGAATCATAAACATGACTCCAACTACAATTGAAACCATCAGCACACAAATTAGGATCATGAGACACCTCAAGTGAAGAACCAATTTCTTCCAATTGTCTCTCTATTTCAAGTCCACTCTGGCAATCTACTATGTCATATTCACTAATATAAACAGACTGATGACACATATCTTCTTCCACATTCATTCTTATTTTATTTCCTTGTGTCTTAGATGAAGCACACCCTGCATGAAGAAGAGAACATACCTTGTACCAAAGAAAAGAGTTCTCATATGTGTCCACATGATCATCATCTTCATATTCTAGGGCAAGCTCTTCACACTGAAACTCCATGGTTACACCAATAATTGTTTCTGATCAGTTATCATCCTGTGCAACTACCTCTACATCTACCTCATGAATCAAGCACTAACTACTTCATCACAAACAAGAACAAAGGAGGGCATCAAATCAAACAAGAAACTAGTTTCTTTCTCATCCCATGTTTTACTTACCATATAACTAATAATCTAACTATTCATCCCTATACACAACACCCTCATTGTTCATTGGGCCACACACCTCAACATTAGGTTGGAAGTCACCATTGGCTTCATCATTCTCACATTCACTTGATGAGCTATCTAACCAAAGGTAGGTACATATATTGTCCTCATCATATGCATCACTATCATATGATGCATGACCTTCCAATTCTACCCTTCTGACTACACAATTATCATTTCATGTTGCATTCATCTGATTGTTTGTATCCACACTACTGTTGTTTAGATTAGCATGTTGATTACTAGCAACACATGTACTTGTGGATAACAAACCCTTTATGTAGTCATCTCTTATTTTCTCCATGGAGTCTAGGGATAAATCTGTCTACTACATACTTCTTATTTTGAAATCTTCTCACACATAACTCAATCTAGTCTCATATGCCTCAAAAAACATATTAATGCAAGCAGGAATATTAGGTTTGAAATAATTTGGAATATTGGAAAGGGCAACAGCAAACCTGTGACCAAAATACTTGCTTGACTCTCCCTCTTGTCTTTTATTTTTCCAGCTATATGACAAGATCAGTAGTGTCAAAACCTTTGGAAAATTCATTTTCAAATGCTGCTGCAAGGTCATTCCATGAGGAAAAGGACAGCCTAGGAAAACTTTGGATCCATTCTCTTTCCTTTCCATGTAAGGACCTAACAAAGAACCTCATCCACATGTCTTTATCCTCAAACTAATGTTCTTCCATAAATTTAAAAATACATCAACATGTGTGTCCTCTTCCCAAATATTGTACCCATCAAACTTAAGCAACTGTTTGTAGACCTTGGATGGCATACTCATTATTTTGTAATCAACCCATGAAAGGTCCAGCTAATCATATACAAGATCTAATGGAGGAGCAAGAGATTGGGCCAACTAATTTTTTGGGGTAGCAAGGAATACATTGGACTGCATCCTAGACTCTAGTAGCCTAATCTTATTTTCTGCTTCTACTTCTTGCTGTAATAATGACTCTAATATCTTTTTGGTTTTATTAATTTCATATTCCTGCATTGCTATGTCATTTTGATTTTGCATGGGTGCATATAGATTTGGGTTTGTATAACATGCAGAGCCATGACTGGAATATGCATTACTAGGATGGTCATGGGAATCCACACTAATGTAGTTTCCAAGGTCTAATATATATGAAGATATCTATGAAGGAATTTACCTAGGGTATCCATGTTCGTACCAGTTGGTCGTGACTAAAAAATCCTATAATGTTGGGCAAAAAATTGAGGCATGGAAATTTTGTTCCTTCAACATGATAGGAAAAATAAACTCCAAAAGTTAGAAAAGAAGAAACTCTGTGTACATTTCTTTCACTAGTTGTACACTGAGATGGAGCATTCAAATCACCAATAGAAACCAATATACATTAGTAACAAACTTCTATTCTTTGACAGCAGAGTCACCACCTCTTCCAGAGAGGAATTCCTTGAAGTGTGACTAATCTTCAAGGCTACAAACTAATTTTGGGTTCAACTCACCAGCAGAGTCTTCAATTAATTTCAACTGAGCACTATCATCCCCAGCAATGGTGTCAAAATGCTAGCACAAGTTGATGGGATGCCAACTTACCCTAACATACTAAAAAAATATAAATTTCGACATGAGCCTTCAGAATAGTTTAACCTTTTTTTTCATTCCCTAGCAACAAGACCAAAAATGTTGGCATAAGTTGATGAGCTACCAACTTACCCAAACAAACAACAAACTGCACTCGGTAATGGCTTCAAACTTGGATGACTATTACTGGGGTCTTCAAATTTCTTTGACATTTGAAGTCCTCCCCAGTAATGGTGCCAAAATGTTGGTTCCAAAAATGACTGCAACCCAAAACCCTAAAACATTTTAGAAATCACCTAGGCCAAGGGTGTCATCAAGTTGACTGAAAGAGGTTTATCAACAAGTTAAGGGGGATTTTGGCCAATTACAGGAGTGGGTATACTCCTCTACACTTCAAGCTTACCTAGACCTAGGAGGGATATTTCTAGATGCATGAAATTAAATACAAATGAACAAACACAACCATACCTAATGTAAACTTGACCCCCAAACCTATCACTAGATCAAGACAAACTGGCTACATAGGCCTCTATATTAAGATGATTCAATTGTGTGAATGTACATGCATAGGAAATATAGTTTTTCCCCTAAACCATAGGTGAATGATTTGTTTATTTTAAAAGAGTGATTGATCCCTCTCCAATATGGACTAGTGCCTATTCCATTGGGCAACTTAGTCATAAGCATTAAAGAGGCAAGAAAGAACTAAACTAGCATCAATAGAAAACTAAAATATATTTACATACATTTATCATATTATACTTCATACATTGGACATACTTAATTATCCAGAACCAAATTACAGCGACCCATTTACAACAAAGAGATGACTCAAAACAAAACATGTATTGACTTAAATGTTGTCACACATTATCATATCTCTATTACAATCACACCAGCAAATTGGTGAAGGAAAAATACAATGTTGAGACTATGCATTCTCATGAATCGTTACAAATAGCCATGGAGACATACCACTTCATAAAGATGTACATTACAACTAATTCCTATGTTGTATTAACCACATTTCTCAATTTACTACTTAGACATTATTCTCTGGTTGATGTCTAAAAGTTTCCCTTAGGCTTTCTGACTAGACAATTGGTTCAACGACCAACCCTAAAAATATCTTTGAAACAAGTATATATAGCAAATTAGATCATACTATGAAACTTTTGGATGTTGGAAGAATCATTCAATAAGAGATCACACTGCACTGAATGTGGCCCATGGCTCTGTCAGAAAACCAACAAAATTCTCAGGAGCCCATGCCCTACAAACTGATTTTGTGTCCTTTAAAGGACCTGTAGAAAACATGGATATTAAAACACTACATCTTCACATTAAATTTAGGGTCCCTATGCACAGATGGTATACATTGTTCCAACAACCACCCACTTAGAATTAATGGTGATCTGAGAAGTTGTCGACATGTTTGAAAGAACAAGGAAGGCCCAGAAGTCAAGCTGTGACAAATCAGACTTTGGAGCTCAGACCTTTTGCCTTGCAACTTACAACATTTGGAAGAGGAAGGAGGGAAGCCATAACCCCACCTATGTATAGATATGAAGGTATTGGGGGTTGGGGCTCGGGCCTTCACCATTTTGCCTTATGCCTTCCGAAAGGGAGGACAAGGAAGCACTGACATCTACCTTCTGCCTTTCATAGAAGGAACACTTGTCAGGGGTCAGTCATTGGGCCTTCCTCCTTCTGTCTCTTTTTGAAGAAGACAGAAGGAAGGAAGGCTAAACTCTAACCTCTGACACACTTAGTGCAAATTTTCAATGCTAGCCCCATTAGACTTCAGCCTTTGGGCCCTCCACTTTGAAACAATGAAGAAGATGGAAGGTTAAAACTCTGACCTCCAACCCACCACAATACTACATCAGACTTAGAATATTTTTCATTACCTTGGTAGACTTCGGCCCTTGACCCTTCCAACATCTAACACACTTAGTAGATTTTGTAATGAATAACACAGATAAATTTAGCCTTAGAGGATTTTAGAGCCAAAAGGAAAAGCACGATGGAATGAGGACGCTTGAAACTCTGACCTCTGACAAATGCAGAAAATAAAAGGGAAAGACTTAGGATGCTTTGGACTTAGTTATTTTTTAGGCTTTTCCCTTGTACTTTAAAAGGCAAACACATGAAACCCTATGGAAGATGTCTCTGATTAGTTATAATTTATAGGTTAAAGTGGGATTCAGATGGAAATTGGGGACAAAATGGGGGATTTTGGGGATAATTTTTTTCAGGTGTCAACACAACCTATGATGCAATGTTTGATTACCAGTCGATAGTCAAATGATAATTTGATTAAGGAGCTATAGAGTTAGGTTTCAAAGTGGGAGATTTAGTTTTGAATTGGGAAGAAAGGGCTGCTAAATCGAGCCAACATGTAAACTTTGATTCCCTATGGAGAGGACCATTTAGGATTGTTGCTTGCAAGCCAAGTATCACATATGACTTGGAAGATGCAAATGGAGAGATTTCAAATATTCCTATTAAAGGGATTTGTTTGAAACATTACAATTGACTGAAGCTTTGACACGTATATATAGTTAGTTTTAGTTTCTTTGTTTCCTGTAAGGTTGTTTCTTCTTGCCTCTTTTTAAATAAGTGCTAGTTGTATAATGTCTTTTTTTCAATAAATTGTTGAAATAGGCCACATGTCTTGTTCTCAATGTGAATTTTGGGTTGCAACATGAAGAGATTTCCCATCTACAGGAAATGATTAATCATTAAATGATAAGGTCCTATTAAAGGGCATGCCACCATGAAAATCTTTGAAATCTCTAGCAACAAGAGCTTCAAGCATGTAGAATTAAGGCGATCATAAGGGCATGCTAATGATGGAGTTAGAATCATTAAATGTGTATGTTTGGATCAGCTATATACATATAATATTGAAGGTAAGCGGTCATTTGTGACATAACATAGCTGGGAGAATCTTTGTAGTGCAAAAATCAAGCTTTTTGTGATTCAATTACATATATATAGGGTTTCTCCAAATTGTCTAGTTAATATAGAATCAATGACTACTGCAGTATGGTATCACTTGATCCAGCTATTGGAGGTTAAACTCCTAGGAGAGTAAGGTCTTCTTAGACAAGGAAAATGTAGGAGCTCCCTCCAAAATTGGCAAAAAACAAATCGTATGATTCTGCCCCTACACAGCCTAAACCTAAGTTACCCAACATCAAGGAGCACAAGAACAGTAGGTGTCAAGAGTCTACGCTGGTTTTCAAACTTGTAGACCATATTTTTTATCCTGTTTTATCAAAGAATACCAATAATCTAAGGGAATGATCCCATACATGCATGATAGAAAGGGTTAAGGCTAGAGATCTCAAAACTTTTGGTATAAGTATATGGAGTTCAAGGTTAGCCCAGTTCTTGGTTCCTCTAATTCATCCTAGCCCAAAACTGGTCGATGATTGCATAAGGTGTTATGACCACGACACCAAAACCATCAAGGGAAAGAATCTCAAGGTGTTGATTGATGCAAAAGCTATGAGGGACATGTTGGGTCTTGAATATGATGTTGTAGGAGATTTCAGTAGCTTCACCAAGTTGTAGAAACTATGGAACACATGGGACAACTAGTTGGGCTTCTTGAATGCAGAGCTCTGCCTAGAACCAACAAATATAGTGTTGCTGCAAATACCCATTGTATTATCTAGCTTCACGCGTGATGTGAAAGATGCATGTTCCATGTTGGATTTTTATCTTTGGTCTTGATAATGATGTGGATACGCATGATTTCTAGTTAGGTGCCATTTTCTGCCTCAAGATAATTACCAAGAAGTAGACCTATAGAATGGACTTTTCAAAAGTCATAGATGATAGACTATGGTATCAGTTGGTCAAATTTGGCCACCAACAATTTTTGAGGTACACATACTTTCTATTACATTTGTTATTTTTTCAGAACCCCAAATTCTTTCAGCCTCACATGCAGTTGACAATGACTAAGGATTCAACTGAAGGGAAAAATGTGATGCCTATATTTGTGTGGACTCATCTCCTATCAGTTATGACTCATTATTACAAGTTTTCTGAGTGTTTCATGTCTCCATCCCTTATAGATCTTAGCCCTAACAACATTAATTTTAGAATAAGTTATAAGCATAGGGCCATACTATCTAGTGTCTCCATACCTTGTGATTGGTTCTTCAAAGCCAATTATATAACACCTAGAGTCCATGGCTTCAAGGAGGAGCCATTTAGGTTACCTACATTTTTGACTGACAAGATTGTGGCAATTGAACTTGTTGCAAGTATGGGTCTAACTAATGTAGTCATTGATGTCAACATACTCATGTTGCATTAATGAGAAGGACTGGAAGAGCTGTGTGCTGAGGATATTGAGAAAATTAGTCTTAATCAGGAACAGTGAAGAATAGTGATGACAATAAGGTAAAAGTCTAAGATAGGTTGAGGATCAGAGGATGCGGTTGAAAGGGTTTGTAGATATGAGTCTTGAGATTATCTAGTCAAGTTTTCAGAGGTTCGTATGAAGATCTGAAGAAGTTATGGTTGCTCAAGTAGAATTAGTTCTGGTAGGTGTTCAGAGGTGACAGAGTGTCACAGATAGGTCCGGTGAGATCCAGACGTGCATCATCTCATTCTGCAGATTGGAGGGAATGTTTAGGAAGTCCTTGAGAAGTGTTAAATAGATTTGTTCATGGTTTGGAGGTCCAGAAGTGCCTATTCCTTTGTGACAGTGATGGCAGACTGTGTTCCTGAAGTTCTAGATGAAGGAGAGAAGAATTCCAGTAAGCTGATGAAGTGCGGATGTTCTTGGTGACTCAGGAAAGGTTGTGGTGATCTTTGGATCATGTCTAGTTCATGTTGGCGGTCCACATTGAAGTTAGAGATTGGATTTGATGAATGACCACCAGATGTTGGTGTTCTTCTTGAGACTGACCGACTGGATGTATTACACATCTTCTGGATGATCTATAAGTGTTTGCCGACTTAGATGATTGTTCCTAAGTCAATGCCTTGTATAAATAAGGGATTGTGAAGTCATTCCAAAGTGTGTGGTAGTGAAGAAGAGAGCGAAAGGTAGAGCAGAAGTTTTTGGGCTTTAATGGAACTGATTCAAGCATGGTGAAGATGCTATTCTTCAGTTCATGTATGTGATACTTATTTCTTTGTAGACAGTGTGTCTCTTGTAGGCAGTGAGCCTCTTGTGAGCAGTGTGCTTGGGTAGTGAGCCCTAATTGGCATGTGCCATTTGTTCTTTCTATTCTTGTAACAGAGAATACATTCTTGGGTTAATCACTCCATGGTTTTTCCCTTAACCAGGTTTTTCCCTTAACTGGGTTTTCCATGTCAAAATCTTGGTGTCTTATGTGTTGTTGAGTTTCTGCTTTTGATTTGAATGCATTATGTTTCATGTTTAATACACTGCTAATCACCAAGAAGTTTTAAGTGTGTAAATTGGAGAAAGTTTGGCACAACTGATTCACCCCCCCTCTTAGTTTTGTGCCCTAAGTCTAACAATTGGTATCAGAGCCAAGTTCCTCTGAAAGGAGCTTAACCGCTTGAGGAGATCCAGGATGTCATCCTACAAGAAGGATAGTCTGAAGTTTGATGGAACCAACTTTGCTCTTTGGAAAGGACACATGAAATGTCACCTGTAGTGTATGGGAATGGCGTACTGGTCCATGGTTACAAAAGCATATGTACCTCCACAAGGTGGTCTGACAACCCTAAATGAACTCACAGATGCTGAAAATAATTTGCAGACCAAAGAAGCTCTTCTAAGCACATTATCTGACTCAGAACTCTCAAATGTTATTGACCTACCAACTGGTTTTGAGATTTGGAATAAACTAGAACTTTTGCATGAAGGAGACCATTATGTTAAATGTGCAAGGTTACAGAGTCTAAAAGGAAAATTTGAAAGACTGAAGATGAGAGATGATGAAAATATTACTACTTTTATGCCAAGAGTAAATGAGCTAGTTTGTGGAATCAGAAATGCTGGTGGAGTCTTGGATGAAAATGAGATTGTTGGCAAAATCCTCAGATCCCTTCTTGCCTCTTACAAAATCAAGGTTGCTGCCATTGATGAATTCAGAGCCCATACAACTGTCACAAGAGACCAATTGGCTGGAAAACTAGCTACATTTGAAATGACCGAGTTTGGAGATGACCCCCCCAAAACTGAATCTACATTCAAAGCCAGTGCCACTGTGAAAGGTAAACAAAGATTTGATCCAGGAGAGAACTCATCAAAGAAACTGTCAAGGTATGAAAAAGTAAGAAAAGACTTGGAAGAAGAAGTAGAAACTGCTCAACTTGAAGTCCTCATTGCAAAGAGACTACCAAGAGGATCTGGTAAGTATGAAGGAAAATTGCCTTTCAAGTGTTTTAACTGCAATAAGATTGGTCATTTTGCCTCAAGATGTCTGGAAAGATTTTCAAAGCCAAATCCTAACAGATCAAGGTTCCAGAAGAATTGTTACTATGTTCATGAAGAAGATGATAATGAAGGAGTAACAGATAATGAATCAGAGACAGGAAACAGATCCAGAAGTGAATGGGTGCTCATTGCCATCAAGGAAGAAGAACCAATATCCTCTGTATCTGTCAATCATAAAGTTGAAGAAAGAGCTCTGGCTGCCCAAGTTGAAGAAAAGGATGATTGGGTCATTGATAGTGGTTGCTCTCACCATATGACTGGTGACAAAAATAAGTTCATAGATTTGGAGAGGTATGAAGGAGGAGTGGTGAAGTTTTGTGATAACTCTACTGGTAGAATCAGAGGAGGAGGAACTATTTCTTTTGATGGAAGAAACAAAACTGGTAATGTTCTATATGTTGAAGGCTTGAAGAACAATCTTCTTAGTGTTGGATAGTTGGTGGACAAAGGCTATGATCTCCAGTTCAAGGATGGAAAATGCAAAATCTTTGAAAGTTTTGGAACATAGATTTCATCCGGTGCTCAAACTAAAGGTAATATCTTCCACTTGGTTGGTACCGGTAAAAGTTGCTTATTTGTTCAAGTTGATCAAAGTTGGTTATGCATAGAAGGATGTGTCATGTGAATTTTGATAATATCATCAAGATAAGCAATACTCAGGCTATAAGAGATCTTCCAAAATTGGTGAAACCTACTAACAGCTTGTGCAAGGAATGTTAGCTGGGGAAATAGAGCAAAGTCTCATTCAAAAGCAAGGATCAATCCTCTACCAGATTATTGGAATTAGTTCATACTGATCTGTGTGGTTTGACAAGAATCAAGAGTATGCAAGGTGATAGATATTTCATGTTACTGATTGATGACCATTCCTGGATGATGTGGGTTACCTTTCTGAAAGAGAAATTAGAAGCTTTTGAGAAGTTCAAAATCTTCAAGGCTATGGTAGAGAATCAAACCAGATTGAAACTGAAATGTCTGAGGTTTGATAGAGGTGGTGAATTCACATCCGGTGATTTCATAGAAGCATGGTATAAAGAGATTGTTATCTGCTCCTAGGACTCCACAGCAGAATGGAGTAGTAGAGAGAAAGAACCAGACCATCCAGGAAGCTTCCGGGACAATGATGATGGAAGCAAATGTTCCTCAAATGTTTTGGAAAGAAGCTATTAGCACTGCAATCTATACACTGAATTGAGTTCAAATTAGAAGCAATTCTGGTAAGACTCCTTATGAACTTTGGTTTGGCATCACTCCTACTGTGAGGTATTTTAGAGTGTTTGGTAGCAAATGTTACATTAAAAGAGATGAAGATCTAGGCAAGTTTGATGCTAGAAGTGATGAAGGAATTTTCTTAGGTTACTCCACTCAAAGCAAAGCATACCAGTGTTACAATAAGAGACTAAGAAAGATGATAGAAAGTACAAATGTGAAGGTTGATGAAGGAATTGAGAAACCTTCAAGATTTTATGAATATGATGAAGATGATCAGAATGGTGTTTTGATTCAAGGAGCCCAAACTCCTTTCGGTACTCAGAATCAAACAGATCCGGTAATTTAGGGAGAAGAGATGAATCATAATGAGCCTAATCAAGAATTAGAAGTGCAGGAAACTCCCAAAGTTCCCAGGTATGTAAGACTAAACCACTCTAAAGATCAAATCATAGGTCATAAAAGAAAAGGTGTGCAAACAAGAAGAAGAATTGCTCAAAACTTAGATGAGTATTGTCTTATTTCAAGGATAGAACCTAAGATAGTAAATGAAGCTTGCAATGATGAAAACTGGACTAAAGCAATGGAAGAAGAGCTAATGCAAATTGAGAAAAATCACACTTGGGATCTTGTTCCTAGACCTAGAGACAAGAATGTGATTGGAACCAAATGGGTCTTCCGAAACAAACTAAATGAAAGTGGTGAAGTAATCAGAAATAAAGCCAGATTGGTCTGCAAGGGCTACTCTCAAATAGAAGGAGTTGATTTTGAAGAAACTTTTGCTCCGGTGGTAAGAATTCAAGCAGTCAGATTATTTCTTGCCGATGCTGCTTTCAAGGATTTCAAAGTATACTAGATGGATGTCAAGTCTACCTTCCTCAATGGTGACTTGGAAGAAGAAGTATACATTGAGCAACCAGATGGATTTCAATTGTCTGATCATGGTGATATGGTCTACAAGTTGAAGAAGGCACTGTATGGATTGAAACAAGCCCCAAGAGCCTGGTATGAAAGATTGGATAAGCATCTTTTGAAGATTGGTTTCAACAAAGCTACTGCTGACAGTAACTTATATTTCAAAAATGATCATGAAAACATCTTGATTGTTGAAGTGTTTGTTGATGATATCATCTTTGGAGGAAGAGATAGTATGTGTAAAACTTTTACAAATCAAATGAAAAGTGAGTTTGAGATGTCTATGCTTGGTGAAATGAATTTCTTCTTGGGTCTGCAAATTACTCAAACAAAGAAAGGAATATTTATTTCTCTGACCAAATATGTGAAAGAATTATTGAGAAAATTTGGAATGGAAGATTCAAAGCTAATGAATACTCCCATGGCAACCAGATGTAAGTTGAGCAAAGATTATGACTCTCCTAAGGTAGACCAGACAAAGTATAGATTAATGATTGGAGGATTGTTATATCTCACTCAAACTAGACTAGATATAATGCAGGCTATTGCTCTTGTTACTAGATTCTAGGCTGATCCCAGAGAATCTCATGTCATGGCAATCAAAAGGATTTTTAGGTATCTAAAAGGAATAGTTGAGTATGGTTTGTGGTATCCTAGAGATCATGATTTCTCTCTTCATGCATATACAGATGCAGATTGGGCAGGAGATGTGGATGACCAGAAGAGTACCAGTGGTGGAGTATTCTTTTTGGGAAAGAGATTGGTTTCTTGGCTAACCAAGAAACAAGAGGCAATATCTCTATCTACAACTGAAGTAGAATACATTGCTGCAGTAGGTAGTTGCACTCAAGTTTTGTGGACAAAGCAAATGCTAAGAGACATCAAGGTAGAGTATGAGGAGCCTATCACAATCTTCTGTGATACTTCAAGTGCAATAAATATTTCTAAGAATTTGGTGTTGCATTCTAAGACTAAGCATATATCTATCAAATTTCACTTTCTAAGAGAGCAAGTGAACAAGGATGGAGTCAGATCGGAGTTTGTGCCCTCAAAGGATCAGATTGTAGATATTGTTACTAAACCTCTTCCTAAGGACTCTTTTGAGTATCTCAGGGAGAAGTTAGGGGTTATTGCCCCTCCAGTGATGAAGTAGGATGCACTGATGTGCATCAGTCTGGTGGATATCACAGTCATATCTTGTGATCTGGATTGATGGGAGCTACCACTCAGGGGGAGTAGCAGGTATGATTCTAAAGTATTAAAGTTGCATGTATGAGCCCTTTGCCATTGATGTCAAAGGGGGAGAGAAGACATGTGAAAAACAAGTGGTTGCTGATCAAAGGGGGAGTAGTAAAGGAAGAGAAGACATGTGAATGGTTGTTACTGGTAGGGGGAGTTGTGATAGTAAGGAGAAGTTCTTGTCTTGATGGTTTTTCATATCACATGTTGCCATCAATGACAAAGGGGGAGATTGTTGCAAGTATGGGTCTAAATGGTGTTTTCATTGATGTCAACATACTCATGTTGCATTAATGAGAAGGAGTGGATGAGCTGTGTGCTGAGGATATTGAGAAAATTAGTCTCAATCAGGAACAGTGAAGAACAGTGATGACAATAAGGTAAAAGTCTAAGATAGGTTAAGGATTAGAAGATGCAGTTTAAATGGTTTGTAGATATGAGTCTTGAGATGATCCAGTCAAGTTTTTAGAGGTCCGCATGAAGATCTAAAGAAGTTATGGCTGCTCAAGTAGAACCGGTTCCGACAGGTGTTCAGAGGTGACAAAGTGTCACAGATAAGTCCGGTGAGATCCGGACGTGCATCATCCCATTCTGTAGATTGGAGGGAATGTTTAGGAAGTCCTTGAGAAGTGTCAAATAGATTTGTTTGTGGTTTGGAGGTCCAGAAGTGCCTATTCCTTTGTGACAGTGATGATAGACTGTGTTCCTGAAGTTTCAAATGAAGGAGAGAAGAATTCCAGTAAGCTGATGAAGTGCGGATGTTCTTGGTGACTCACTAAAGGTTGTGGTGATCTTTGGATCATGTCTAGTTCACGTTGGTGGTCCACATTGAAGTTAGAGATTGGATTTGATGAATAACCACCGAATGTTGGTGTTCTTCCTAAGACTGGCTGACTGGATGTATTACATGTCTTCTGGATGATCTATAAGTGTTTGCTGACTTAGATGATTGTTCCTAAGTTGATGCTTTGTATAAATAAGGGATTGTGAAGTCATTCCAAAGTGTGTTGTGTGGAGATGAGTGTGTGGTAGCAAAGAAGAGAGTGAAAGGCAGAGCAGAAGTTTTTGGGCTTTAATGGAACTGGTTCAAGCATGGTGAAGATGCTATTCTCTAGTTAATGTATGTGATACTTATTTCTTTGTAGACAGTGTGTCTCTTGAAGGTAGTGAGCCTCTTGTGAGTAGTGTGCTTGGGCAGTGAGCCCTAATTGGCATGTGCCATTTGTTCTTTCTATTCTTCTAACAGAGAATACATTCTTGGATTAATCAGCCCATGGTTTTTCCCTTAACCAGGTTTTCCACATCAAAATCTTGGTGTCTTATGTATTGTTGAGTTTCTGCTATTGATTTGAATGCATTATGTTTCATGTTTAATATACTGCTAATCACCAAGAAGTTTTAAGTGTGTAAATTGGAGAAAGTTTGGCACAACTGATTCACCCCCCTCTCCGTTGTGTGCCCTAAGTCTAACAGAACTAGCTTTCCATTTAGACATGATATATTCTAAGTTTGGAGTGGGAAGAAAGAAAAGTTCCATGTATGACATACCTTTCTCCAAAGGAGGTATAATAGTGATCAAGAGGCAATTTGAGAACCTATTAATGTTGAAGCTGGTTGACTTAGGTTTGGATCAAATAAAAGATTAGTGGCAATATGACCTTAGCATTGTGATAAAGAAATGGTTGTCTCAATCAAGGTCCCCAATTGATCCCCTTTAAGTACCTAACTCACCCATTTTCTAAGGATAGGAGATTGTCAATGATTGATACTGACAATGTCTATGTAGAGTTGGACCAGATTCCAACAAAGTCTCTTCCTCTATGGCAATCCTTTTATCAGCCTCAAAGAACCTATGATCCTTTGAGACTCAGGACACATGGTCTTAATGCCACTCTATTAAAATATGATTGGAGTACATAGAAGATTAATGCCTACTAGAAGTATAGGTAGGAGATTTTTGAATGGTAAAGAATATGGGATGAGGAACATGCCAAGCCAGTTTCACAATATGATGTGAGCAACATTTTTTTGGTAGGAGGAAAAGGATACAAATTCAGATACAGAGCAAGGAGAGGGGTCTGAGCAGGAGTAACTAGTGAGGAAGAGATGAAAGTTGAAGTTGCAATAAGAGTTTGAGGAGGATGAAGTTTGCATTGTCTCAGTACCCATCTTAGGGTAAACGTCTATTGCCATAGCAGTAGGAAGCACTCAGGTAAGTATCTCTTTACCCTCTTCTTCCTATCCATCTTTCTTACCTCCTTGGCTAACACCCCTCACAACTCAATTCCCTCCAATATTAGCTAGTTCTCCCATGACTCCATTGCTCTCATTTTCTACACCTTCCACTTCACAGTTGTCAGCCCCACCTTTGCTTAATTTTCTACCTTTTTCCCCTTCTATTCTCATGATGCAATCCCTAGTACCCCCAAGTTTTAGTACCACCTCCGCACAAAAATAGGTAACCATTCCATATGAGTTACCACAAGTCTTCCCTTTTGCTGGTGGAGTAAATCAATCCCCAACTTCCTTTCATCAGCAAATGAAAACTACCTGCAAAGCTTGGAGAAGCAGTGAAAGAAAAAAGGGAGAGCCCTTGTAGTTCCCTGCATGCACTAGCTCTATGATCATTCTTAGCAATCATTAATGATTGCTCATATGACTCTAACTATTGTCAAACCACAAGAATAGATGTAGCCAAAGGACTATTCAATTCATTATGTGGGTTTGAACCTGGTGCAGGTTGGGCCTCAGGATAAATTGAAGATTATGGAGGAGACACAAAAATTTGTTGTGACAAATTTCATAGAAAAGGGAAAAAATCTAAAGTAGTAAGGATTGGAATTGGCTCAAGTCAAGGGTGTGATTGAATCTCTAAAACTATAGTAGAAACTACCTAAATATTTATAATGGAAGAGAGTGAAAGGCAGAGCAGAAGTTTTTGGGCTTTAATGGAACTGGTTCAAGCATGGTGAAGATGCTATTCTCTAGTTAATGTATGTGATACTTATTTCTTTGTAGACAGTGTGTCTCTTGAAGGTAGTGAGCCTCTTGTGAGTAGTGTGCTTGGGCAGTGAGCCCTAATTGGCATGTGCCATTTGTTCTTTCTATTCTTCTAACAGAGAATACATTCTTGGATTAATCAGCCCATGGTTTTTCCCTTAACCAGGTTTTCCACATCAAAATCTTGGTGTCTTATGTATTGTTGAGTTTCTGCTATTGATTTGAATGCATTATGTTTCATGTTTAATATACTGCTAATCACCAAGAAGTTTTAAGTGTGTAAATTGGAGAAAGTTTGGCACAACTGATTCACCCCCCTCTCCGTTGTGTGCCCTAAGTCTAACAGAACTAGCTTTCCATTTAGACATGATATATTCTAAGTTTGGAGTGGGAAGAAAGAAAAGTTCCATGTATGACATACCTTTCTCCAAAGGAGGTATAATAGTGATCAAGAGGCAATTTGAGAACCTATTAATGTTGAAGCTGGTTGACTTAGGTTTGGATCAAATAAAAGATTAGTGGCAATATGACCTTAGCATTGTGATAAAGAAATGGTTGTCTCAATCAAGGTCCCCAATTGATCCCCTTTAAGTACCTAACTCACCCATTTTCTAAGGATAGGAGATTGTCAATGATTGATACTGACAATGTCTATGTAGAGTTGGACCAGATTCCAACAAAGTCTCTTCCTCTATGGCAATCCTTTTATCAGCCTCAAAGAACCTATGATCCTTTGAGACTCAGGACACATGGTCTTAATGCCACTCTATTAAAATATGATTGGAGTACATAGAAGATTAATGCCTACTAGAAGTATAGGTAGGAGATTTTTGAATGGTAAAGAATATGGGATGAGGAACATGCCAAGCCAGTTTCACAATATGATGTGAGCAACATTTTTTTGGTAGGAGGAAAAGGATACAAATTCAGATACAGAGCAAGGAGAGGGGTCTGAGCAGGAGTAACTAGTGAGGAAGAGATGAAAGTTGAAGTTGCAATAAGAGTTTGAGGAGGATGAAGTTTGCATTGTCTCAGTACCCATCTTAGGGTAAACGTCTATTGCCATAGCAGTAGGAAGCACTCAGGTAAGTATCTCTTTACCCTCTTCTTCCTATCCATCTTTCTTACCTCCTTGGCTAACACCCCTCACAACTCAATTCCCTCCAATATTAGCTAGTTCTCCCATGACTCCATTGCTCTCATTTTCTACACCTTCCACTTCACAGTTGTCAGCCCCACCTTTGCTTAATTTTCTACCTTTTTCCCCTTCTATTCTCATGATGCAATCCCTAGTACCCCCAAGTTTTAGTACCACCTCCGCACAAAAATAGGTAACCATTCCATATGAGTTACCACAAGTCTTCCCTTTTGCTGGTGGAGTAAATCAATCCCCAACTTCCTTTCATCAGCAAATGAAAACTACCTGCAAAGCTTGGAGAAGCAGTGAAAGAAAAAAGGGAGAGCCCTTGTAGTTCCCTGCATGCACTAGCTCTATGATCATTCTTAGCAATCATTAATGATTGCTCATATGACTCTAACTATTGTCAAACCACAAGAATAGATGTAGCCAAAGGACTATTCAATTCATTATGTGGGTTTGAACCTGGTGCAGGTTGGGCCTCAGGATAAATTGAAGATTATGGAGGAGACACAAAAATTTGTTGTGACAAATTTCATAGAAAAGGGAAAAAATCTAAAGTAGTAAGGATTGGAATTGGCTCAAGTCAAGGGTGTGATTGAATCTCTAAAACTATAGTAGAAACTACCTAAATATTTAATAACTTCAATGAAAATAAGACAAATGCAATAAAAGAAAGATATACCTTGCTGAACCGATCTACCTTGTGTCTTCCATTGTTGCCTATCTCTTCCTTGATCTTGTATATGATAATGGAGCTCTCAGAAGTTCTACTTCCTTCTTGTTTCAAGATGACAAAGAGGGAATGACATTTGTGTAGGATTATGCAAAGTAAATGGTTTCTACAATGCAACACTAAGATGAATGAAGGATATGATGATATGAAGCCATGATAATGATATGGATATGTAGCTAGATGAAAGAATGATGCTAATGGATGCAATGCAGATGAGGGGAGCCAAAGGCATGCTTGATAACTATGGTGGAATTTTTGTAGAATAAGATTACTAAAAGCTTGAGTGATGGAAAATAGTGTGAGAACCTTGCTTTTATAAGCTTAGGTGAGGCCAAGTCCATGTGTCAATAGATCCACGATTGGAGGAATTATCTGTGACATGTACAGTGGAGATGGAATTAATTGGGATGAGGGAGATAATCAGGGGGAATGTTCCTACTACATTTACAAGGTAGAGTAATATGTGGATCCATGAGCCACATGTCATTGTGCTCACATTTGACCTATGAGTTAGAAGTGGAAGACCCTAAGCTAATTGTGGATATTTGTTGGAATGTGAGAGATAAACTAGGATTTGAAAGACAAGTGTCTTTGACCTTGGATATGATTGAGAACTCATAGGAATCATGTGGAGAAGAAATAGGGATGATTAGAGGATAAATAGGACATGTGGGTGAAGATAATTACATAATTAAATATTAAAATATTCAATTATGTTTGCAACATGGTGAGGCATCCCATGTGACATGGAAGGATGACATGAATTTAGGATATTTGTTTAGACTTTGGAAAAAATAATTAAATAATTTAGATTATTTAATTAGATAAGACTATAGAAGAATTAGGGAATTTAATTAAATAAATTGATTTTATTTAATTATTAGAGGAATGTGAACTATTTAAACAAATTAGGATATTTGTTTAATTGATAGAAGAAATAGGAATAAAATAAATATTAAAATATTTATTTGATTCGACTCGAGTCATTTTTAGGTGTATACATTTTTGCCCTCTTTGTTGCAATGTGTTTGATCATGTTGTTCTAAAGAATAAAAATTTTGTCAATATGATACATGCCCCAGTTTGCCCCTAGTACAAGTTTTAAATATGATAGGATGCCCCCTCAGGAGATTGGTTGGGACGGATTTGGTCAAAGGATGACAGATGATATCACAATATTCAATAATGAACAATGTGATAGATGGGTGAAAAGTTTGGGTGACAGAAAATGTGAAAGGTCCAAAAAACACCACACTCAAGTACAAGGTCAAACACCTCCAATTAGGGCTCACTTGGCTATAAATAGGGATGTGGGGTCACAATCCTAGTCATTTACACACTTATCTTTTGTGGAGAGCATATAGGAAGCCTAGTACATAGTAGAGCAAAGTAGTCAGTGAAGATGCAACAGATTTTGATAGATATACATATTAAAATTATGCTTCTCATAAGAAGATTGGCACATATGCTAAAACATGATCAATAACTTAGCTAGATATGTCAATAGACATGATATTTCCATATTCCATGATATTGTATAGAGCTTTTGGGAAAATTATGTGTAGCTTGTTTAGGATCGACATTTCAGATCATACTCCATGATCCATCATCAGGAAGAAAAGAGAGAACATTGAGTTGTAATTGCAGAGATAGTGACTTTAAAAAGAGAGGGGAGAGGGAAGGGTAGGCATGGAGTGCTAAAATATAGTTAGGATAATAGTTGGAGAGGGAGGGAAAAGAGAAAAAGTGGGAAAAATAAAAGGCAGTGGACAACATGAAGAAAGGAGTAAAATCCCTACAAACCAAAATAAATTAAGAGAAAATAAACTTATATATTGTTAAATGAAGACTAAAGAGAGCTAATAAAAAAAGGAAAGATTAGATGAGGCAAGAGGGGTGGAAAGGAATATATAGAGTAAAGGGGTAGAACTATGTAAAGGAAAAGCTTACAAAATCTCTCTTGTAGTTTGTCTTAGTCTTGTACCCCTTTTGGTTTATTTATATTGGATTATTTCTACATAGTTGTTTTGTTATTTTCCTAAGCTTTTCCTTTACATAGTTCTACCCCTTTACTCTATATATTCCTTTCCACCCCTCTTGCCTCATCTAATCTTTCCTTTGTTTATTATCTCTCTTTAGTCTTCATTTAACAATATATAGGTTTATTTTCTCTTAATTTATTTTGGTTTGTAGAGATTTTACTCCTTTCTTCCTACTGTCCACTGCCTTTGATTTTTCTCACTTTTTCTTTTTTCCCTCCCTCTCCAACTATTATCCTAACTATATTTTAGCACTCCGTGCCCACCCTTCCCTCTTCCCTCTCTTTTTAAAGTCACTATCTCTGCAATTACAACTCAATGTTCTCTCTTTTCTTCCTAATGATGGATCATGGAGTATGATCCAAAACGTCAATCCTAAACAAGCTACACATAGTTTTCCCAAAAGCTCTATACAATAGATATGTTAATGTAACTTTGAAAAATGTCCCCTTGGGGGATTTTCCCTCATAAGGTTTAGCTCCTGGGCCTTTTGCATGCATTTAGGACATCGTACTTCATAATTTGGCATCTCGATGGAATGAGCCCTAGGTAACATGACAAATGAGACCTAGGAGGACCCCTTGAACCTTACCCTACCCAAAATAGGGGGGAGGACTTGGGCACCTATGACCTAGTCCTTTCCTATTTTAGGGCAGCCCTAATTTCTGGGTGTCAGTTTATGACTGTTATTTGGGTCCTATGCTGACATGGTAAGTTTGAATTATGAAAATCTTTGCAGGAGTGTTTGTAGTTGCATATAAAAGTATGTTTAGGCATTCATTTGAAAACTAGAATTCAACTAGATGGCAATTGTGATGTTCAAGTATTCTAAAGGTGATTCAAGGCTTTCATTGTGTTGTAAGAGAAGATTTGTGTGGTTTATATGTTTGTCTTTTCATATTTGAGCATCCATTTCATCATGGAATGAAGAGCATCTTCATCCCATGATATGTTCACTATAAGGTGACATTATATTGTTTTTTCATCATCATTTCCTTTAGTTTTTTCCTTTACTTCACAAGGGCACGCACTCTTTATCTGACAACGATGTTTGGAGACTTAAGTGTCCTCGGGGGCATGACTGAGGCAAGCCTCTAAACACCACAACCCCTTCCCAAAGTTTCCATGGTTGCAGGTTAAAGGTTGCAAAGCTGGGAAAAGTGAAGTTACAAGAAGGCATTTTGAAGTGTCAAAATTGTAGAACAGAAGGAAAAACAACCACCTAGACTTGGGTGCCCACTCATTAGTCCTCCAACTTCCATGACAGGAAAATCTCCAGGATAGCAGGGAAGAGTTGCAAACTGAGTTTCCAAATCCAGACAAAAAGCAGTGTATTGGACTTGGATGCCCCCTCTTTTGTCCCTAAATTTTCTTCCTTGGAGCCTCAAAAATAAGAACTTTGTGATTTGATATTTTGCTTCTGTTTGTAAGAGCTTTTTTTGTTATTCTTCTGTTTACAGTCGTATTTGTGAAATTAGGGTTTTAATGGTCAATTAAGCATAAGATAAGGAAATTTGATAATTAAACACCCTAATCCAAGATTCCCTACATCTCACAGTAACCTAGGGCATGATAGTGAATTTCCATTCAACCCTAGATCCTTGAATGTATAGGGTGAAAGGAGGATTCAAACATCTAAACACTAAAAACTAAACAAATCCTAATTTTACCCTATACATTTTGGTGAACTCATGTTTTTAGACTTAAATTGCAATTTTCTAAGTGTTAGTCTTCAGCTTTGGATTTATTTTATTCATTCATATAGTCATTCATTTTATCTCATTGAGAAAAATTCAAAAAAATTGAAAATTTTGAAAAATTCAAAAAAATTGAAAATTTTGAAAAATTCAAAAAAATTGCATTGTTTGGCTTACTAAGTTACATCAATTCTTTCTAAATTTTCCTAATTCATGATTTTTGCATCAGATCTGATATAAACTACATAAAAACACAAAAATTTAGAAATTTGCATTGCATTTTAGTCATTAACTTGCTAGGCTTTTGTAGAAATTTTGACAATTTTCATATAACCTAGTAATTCTAAAATCTAGGGTTAGTAGGCAAAATCTTCTTTCAGATTTTTCTACTAATTTTAGAGGCTCATTAAAATTTTCATTTGACTATAGCCTTGCATTTTAGTGTAAATTTGCATTTAGATTCAAAATATTTACAATTTTTGCATAGAAAATTTCTACAAAAAACTAGCAATTTTCATACATTTTCATTAAATTTGTATTGGCATTTTGCATATAAGGGCTTGAAAATCATTTTAAGATCTGGGTACACTTCATTTTCATCATAAATCATACTTTAAAATATTCACATAGCATTTTGTGTCAAGATCTCAAACCTAGGGCTTCAAAAACAATGATTTTGACTAAAATTAGCCTTATCGACTCTATAAACTTGCACCATAAGCATGTTGTGTAGAGTATTTTCACATTAATTTTATGTTATCAGGGTAATCATTTTATTCCCCTCCTAAAAATCTTCACAACACCCTTTTAATGGACTCTTGTATTGAAAATTTGGTGAAAAACTACATATTTTGACTATTTTTGCCCTAGGGTTTGACCTAGTTTGCACTCCAAGTGTGTTGTGATCAATTTTATGGATTGAGGTGACTGATATTATTGATTTTATTTTCTTCAACTTCTAAAATTCATTACAACATCCCTTTTGCTAGGTCTTGGAATTGAAAAACCGTGAAAATAGCCTATTTTTGCTATATTTTCACTAGGGTTTTACCTTAAGTGGCACTAAAAGTGTGTTGTGTTGGATATTTATATATTAAGTGGCTGTTATTACTGATATTATTTTCTTTCCATCATCACTTTCCTCACAATGCCATTTGTTATGCTCTCTTGCATTGAGTTTTGGTGAAAAAAGTGCTTATTTTGACATATTTTCACTATATTTTGCTTGACATTATCTTAGATTTGCATCAACAGTGTGTTGGGAAGGATCTTATTGCTGTTTTGGATTGATATTAGACATATAATTTTCTTCCCCTGATCAAAATCCTTACAACACCCTTTGTTTCATTCATTTACTTTGAAAAAGTACAAAAAATCAAGCATCTAGGTCACTTTTTGCATATAGTTTTGCAATTGTCTTTTGCATACTTTTGGAAAAACTATCAAATCTCATTGCTCCTTGGAATCCCTACATGAATATATTTCAAAATTTGAAAATCTTCAAAAATTCATTAGTAAACATCCTTATGTCATGCCCTATATACAAGCCATGTATCACAAGGATATATTGGTGTCATCTTCTTTCGAGATCCTTGATTATGCATCTAATCTTAACAATTTCATATCTCTCATCAATACATACCATTTGGTAATAGAAGAATTGACAAAGTACACTTTGGATGATGAGCATGACATTTCTCATAATAGTTTAGAATTAATAGCTCAAACATATGGTGATAATATTGACAATGATCATGAGAGTGATAATGAATTCACAAGATACTCTATTGATCCTACAACTGAACATTCAAACAACTCATATGAGAAGACAAGGGTTAGCTCTAGTAATTCAAACAACCCTCCTAACCAAAATGTAGCATTAAAGGATGACATTCTAACAACACGAAACTACTTTGATTATCTTGAACTATTTGGCGTGCTTGAGGTGGATAAGGAACAATCTCAAAAACCACCTAGTTCACTAAGAAATGATATTGAAGTCTATCCTTCGATATCCCTTCATAGAGTGAAATGTGATCAAAATACATTTGATAGACAAATGGAGCAACCTGCACCTCTTTCTAGCATTCAGATTTGGGAGAATGATGACTTCCTTGATGATGAGACTTAGCATGAATGCCCTATAGGTAAGTATCTCTAACCCTTTACCTCTCTTGTGATGTGCTTCCCCTGTGATGTGTTATGTGTTGTTTAGGCCTCTTGGGATGACCCCAGATTCTCACGTAAGGCCTGGGATACCAGGAGACCACATCTGTTGTGACCTTCTTCTATTTGTATCATCATTCTTCTATATTGCCTCTCTCTGATTTCATTGTTGTGTGTTGTGTCTTATAGACATAGCATTACAGTTGGTGACACTAGGGGCACCCTTCTACATGACTATCCCTAAGACACTTGTTTCTCCTCTCTTATTTATTGTTTCCCTTCCTCTAGTGTTTCCATCTAGTGGGCAGATGATGAAAAACATTTATACTGATGCAGACCTAGTGTCCCTTTTGAGAGCAATCAAAAAATGGACTTAGTTCCTAATATGACAATAGGGTTGTATATTTTATTTGACGCTTGGCTAGTGGAAGCACTCATGCTTTCCATGTAGTGAATTTGATGATGTTCTATCTCATTTACAAACCTTAAAAAGGCTGCTGCTCTATGCACCTTTGTTTGTCTTTGAATCTAGCCTTTGTGGTACTCGATTCAGAGAGCTTTGTGATATAGCCCCATAGTTATCCTTGAACTCCAAATTCGTGGTATAACCTTGGCTCTTTGTGTGGTTAATCATATGCATTGATGTTGTTGTTTATCATGAGGTTGTAGACACTAACATGTTTCTTGCAGGGATGTGTTTGTGGGAACATTTGACGATCATGAAGTACAGGTCACCTTTGGGGGGCATGGGCTTTGCGAAAGTTAGTGTTCCTTTGTGTGTTTTATTCCTATCTTAACGTGCTTGTTATTGATAACTGATATCAACCACCTTAAGGTGGGGGCATATATAAGGTAAGTTGTTTGTTATAGATGTTAGCAATGTGTTTGTCCTCAGGTGCAAAGATCTGCACGATGAGTGCATCATGCATCCTGTGTTTGTTTGTAATCAATCAATCAATCATGTAAACCCTCTATGGAGGCAGGATATTACATATATCTTTTTTATCTTAAGCCCTCTGCAGAGGCAAGGATGGTGTATTTATCAAAGTAGATTGCATCATCCTGTCATTTTCAAAAGTCCTCTACAGAGGTGGGGAGTAGTTCTGTGACTAACTCAACCCTTAAGCATGTTTTCTCCGATTGTTGTGGCAAAGCCCAATCGTCGGTGTGTGCCTATAATGTGCCTGAGATGGTGATGAGCCTAGAAATAAGGAACACACCACTGCTTGTCTGCTATGTTTTCTTCATGTCTTCAAGTGTGTGTGTTTTTGTGTGCTTGTTTTGTGTGGCATGTTTGTTGCCCCATATGTAGTATAAAGACCAGCACCTTAGGGTTGTGCTTCCTACATTTTTGGAGGTTTTGCATGTCTTGCATGTGTGTTTCCCCATATACAAAGACCTATGCGATGAGTGCATCATGTATTATGGGAGGTTTGTTTACTTTCTAGTAGTTGCATTTGCATTTCATATATATGTATATATCCTTTTTATCTTAAGCCCTCTGCAGAGGCGAGGAGCAGTTTTGTGACTAACTCAACCCTTAAGCATGTTTTTGGCAATTGTTGTGGTGAAGCCCAATCATTGGTGTGTGCTTGTAATGTGCTTGAGATGGTGATGAGCATAGAAATAGGGAACACACCATTTCTTGTCTGCTATGTTTTCTCCGTGTCTTCAAGTGTGTGTGTTTTTGTGTGCTTATTTTGTGTGGCATGTTTGTTACCCCATATGTAGTATAAAGACCAGCACCTTAGGGTTGTGCTTCCTACATTTTAGGAGGTTTTACATGTGTTGCATGTGTGTTGCCCCATATACAAAGACCTATGCGATGAGTGCAACATGTATTATGGGAGGTTTGTTTACTTTCTAGTAGTTGCATTTGCATTTCATATATATGAGAAAAGGAAGAGAAAAGATATCATTTCTGTCTTCCATGCATTAATGTGTCTGCCATGCATTAACTATCTTCTTCATGTTTTGCATGACTATAACTGTCTTCTCTGTGTTTTGCGTACCTATTTTTGTTTTCCATGTGATTGGCATGTCTTCTCAGTGCTTGGCATGTTTTCTATGTTTGTGACCTTATTTTAATGCATGTATTGGCCTCACGTTTATACATACATTAAAGTGGGGGCTAAATGTAATGTCAAAAAATGTCCCCTTGGGGGATTTTCCCTCATAAGGTTTAGCTCCTGGGTCTTTTGAATGCATTTAGGACATCTTCATAATTTGGCATCTCGATGGAATGAGCCCTAGGTAACATGACAAATGAGACCTAGGAGTACCTCTTGAGCCTTACCCTACCCAAAATAGGGGGGACTTAGGTACACATGCCCTTGACCTACCCTACTTTGGGGCAGACCTAATTTCTAGGTGTTGGTTTATGACCATTATTTAGGTCTTATGCTGACACAGTAATTTTGAATTTTGAAAATCTTGGCAGGAGTGTTTGTAGTTGCATATAAAAGCATGTTTAGGCATTCATTTGTAAACTAGATTTCAAATAGATGCAATTGCAATGTTCAAGTATTCTAAAGGTGATTCAAGGCTTTCATTGTGTTGCAAGAGCAGATTTGTGTGGTTTATGTGTTTGTGTTTGTAGATTTGAGCATCTATTTCATCATGGAATGAAGAGCATCTTCATCCCATGATATCTTCACTATAAGGTGACATTTTATTGTGTTTTCATCATCATTTCCTTTAGTTTTTGCCTCTGCCTCACAAGGGCATGCACTCTTTATCTGACAATGGTGTTCAGAGACTTAAGTGTCCTACAGGTTGTGGAGTTGGGAAAAGTGAAGTTGCAAGAAGGCATCTTGAAGTGTCAAAATTGTAGAATAGAAGGAAAAATAGCCACCTGGACTTGGGCACCTGCTCATTAGTCCTCCAACTTCCATGACGAGAAAATCTCTAGGACAGCAGGGAAGAGTTGTAGATTGATTTTCCAGATCCAGACAAAAAGTAGGGCATTGGACTTGGGCGCCCGCTCTTTTGTCCCTGACCTTTCCACCTTGAAACCCTGAAAATAGGTACTCTATGATTTGATATTTTTCTTCCATCTACAAGAGCTTTTTTTGTTATTCTTCTATTTACAGTTATATTTGTGAAATTATAGTTTTAATGGTTAGTTAAGCATAATAGAAGGAAATTTAATGATTAAACACTCTAATCCAAGCTTCCCTACATCTGATAGCAACCTAGGGTATGATAGTGAATTGCCACTCAACCCTAAATCCTTGAATGTATAGGGTTGAAGGGGGATTCAAACATCTAAACACTAAAAACTAAACAAATTCCAATTTTACCCTAAACATTTAAGTTGGCATCGAGTTCACTATTGGCCAACTGATAGGCCATCTACAAGATTGATAGAATCTTAGGATAGATGATAGGATAGGATCCTAATAGTTTGGCTAAGAAATTGGTTTAATAGATAGGATAGATTTGTAGCTAAGCTTGTTGATTAACGTGCTTGTGATAACACTTGTAGGAGGAGTTGACTAATGTCCTGACGTTGCAGGAGAGATTCCTGGTTAAGTAACTTTTGAGACCTTATTTGACTGATATAGATCACCTAGTTCTCAGCTTGTTTGGGTTATGTTTTCTATTCTTTATGCCCAAAATGCAGGTGAATCTAGGACTACTTACTACACTTGGCGAGAGATTTCACAGTGAGACTGGTACTTTCCACTTATCGACAAGAGAGATGGCGGTGACTCTTGAGGATGTACATCAGATTCTTTGGATTCTAATACAAGGTGAGCTTGTAGAGTATGAGTCACATTCTAGAGTAGGTTTGGCAGAGTGTAGATGGATATTCGATGATCCTGAGCTTGAGGGATCAGAGATCAGCTAGGCAGACATGCTAGAGTATTATGAGCCCTTACCAAGGATACTGGTAGGATTAGTTGGAGGTGTGGTCTGCCCTAACCGAAGATCACTTGGGTTCCCAATTGGATGGGGTAGGACATTTGAGGAAATGATTTCAGAGGGGACACGGTTTGCCTAGGGTCCATGCATTCTCGCTCACTTGTACCGTGATTTGCATTAGTTTGTATATGATGGAGTAGCTAGCTTGTTTGCAAGTCTTTCTTTATTACAAATATGGGCATGGATGCATATAGCAGTTACATGGCTGATTGGACTTGGTGTGAGAGGTTATGACCATCCTTACTCATACATGGCTCAGTAGACCCTTTCTCAGCCTAAGCTGGGGAAGCTAGAGTACTGGAGGCATAGATTGGATAATGTGGATATAGTAGAGTGGCATCCATACTTGGACTATGAGGTATGGCTAGAGGATGTAGCTGAGTTGCCTTATTGCTTTCAGACTCGATGGATTATAGGGAGGACTCCCTATATATTGGAGCATCATATAGTTACTTGTGTGCTTTAACAGTTTGGCCAAGTCTAGGGAATTTAAGAAACCTCCTCATTAGGCTCCAATGGTATCTTATGAGACAACTAGAGCAGATTTTGTACAGATTCCTTATCAGGCATGAGATCTACGCAGCTAGATTATGGATGCTAGGATGACAGTAGATTATTCAATGTACTTTAAAGAGCATCTTGTGCCTAGATATTCAGGACCTGGAGAGTGAGCTCCTTGCTTGGAGGATGATGACGACGAGGATGACACTACATGACAATAGAGGAGGTGACCACAACGAGGTGGGAGGGGTGGCCAAGGTGGCAGAGGAGGAGATGATGAAGGAGTAGGTGGGGGAGGTGCAGGTGGTGGAGATGATGGAGGTGATGGAGGACAGAGAAGAGCATAGGGGGCACCCCAAAGATAGATGTAGCCACATGTACAACCATAGGTACAGGCTAGACAGGATGATTGGGAGCTGGTAGCCCTACAATCCTAGGTGGCTCAATTATAGATATAGGTGACACAGCTACAGGGGGATGTCCATACTATGATATTAGAGTGAGATACTATTGTTCAGAGATATACTAGAGCAGAGACCTTATTGTAGAAGGTGCAGCAGACTATAGCACAGGGGCCACATGCGCAGATTGTCATAGATGTGGTCAGAGCTAGACAGGAGATCTTTTACTAGTGGTCACTATATGAACAGGTAGTGCCTCTTGAGCAGAGGGTTATGAGCTTCTATCTGAGCTCCCACAACATGACTAGGTGGATAGAGTCAGCTAGTGTGGGGATTGGTAGACCTCCTCAAGGACCACTCAGTATAGGGTCGTTTGGTTCCCAGCCGCCTCTATAGCCAACAACTTCTAGAGAGAGTTATGCTTAGCTTATTTATGGGACTTATAACATTCTGACTTTGTTGTGTATAGATCAATATAGACATCTCTTGAGACTTTTTTTTTATGATATAATTGTATACTTGGACACTTATTATTTTTTTGATGATGATCTATACATGAGTTAGATGGAGTACCTATGCATGCATTTTTGGATGGATGTTTTCTATATGATAATTTATTATGATTATGGTTATATGTGATGTTTATAATCATGTTTATGTGACTCTATGGTGCATTTGATATCTATGTGACATGATGTTTTTATGTGCTACATGATGGACATGATGACTTATATGCATGCTTATGATCCTATATGTTTATAGTTTATGATGACTTGATGCATATTGTGGTGATATTTCAAATACAAAACATGATGGTTTAATTTCCTTATGTATGGATGATGATCTAATATGCAAACACTATGATATCTATGTTTTTTGAGATTTTGATATGAAAATGTTATGTATGATTTATGCATCTAAATGACAATACTATATGAAACACATGATCTAAATGCTTATGCAATTAATGCTCTTAATGTGATGACACTAATGATGACACACCTATTTATGATATGCAAATGTTTATGAATTATTCTTTGCTGTCCCAAGTATACTCAACCATAATTAAAAGAACCCTTTTTAGAAGAATTGGACTTAATAACTTGGATAAATGGATTGACTTAGAAGAATAACTTGGATAACTTGACACAATGGACTTGGATCTTATGACATTTGGATAAATGGTATGTATGGAATGTTTATAAATGACATGAAATGCAAACTTAATATGTATGAGAGAGTCTTTGTCATCTTGTATTCAAGTATTTGAAGTACTTTTTCATCATTGAGATTTTAAAATGTTGTAAGAAAGTACAAGCATCTAGGTATAATTAAACCATGATGACCTGAGTATCTCTTACATGGATTTTGATTTAGCAAGTTAATACAAGCATCTAGTCAAAATTGAACCTAGATGACCTGAATATTTCTTCCATGTATCAACAGACAAGGATTGCCCCCTTTCATGCTAAGACTCATAACATCCTCGATGATCTTTTGTTGATCATGTCGTTAGACAAAAGTTGTCACATTGCTAAAGATTGATCCAAAAACAACAAACAAAGGAAAATAATAATGCCCCCATCATAGCTACTCTAAGTTTTAGACATCCTTGAGTAGCATAGGAAACATGATAACAAAAATCAAGACTTTAAGACTTAAATGTATAACAAGCATAAAATCTTCTTGCCATAGATATGTTTTGTTGTAATGAAAATAGATATAATCATCATGATAGTTTAGGCACATTGTTGTCTGTGATAGGTTAATGTCTTGTGCCCAATTTTACTAAAAAGATGAATTTGTAATGCTGCGTGTTGTCTAGAGATAGTATCACAATCTAGTTTGGTATCCTCTGATTTGTGACATTCAAGAATATGATTCTCAACTAGATCAAGGATGTTGCCCCCAGTCAAAGAAAGGATCGATTTATTATGGATGAACATGTGGATTGAATGAATGGCTGACTCAATGTAACAAACCCTAAGGGACTGACCTAGTTCCTTGGGGGCACATCGATGATGGCCTTGCATACATAATGACATAGAGACAATGTAGTTCAGGATGTGGACTATGTGGACCTAAGACCTGGATGGTGGGAATTAGGTGAAATTGGATGGATAAAAGGACAGGTGATAAGAGATGGAATGGATAGGAAGCCTCGAGGGCTAATTAATGATGGCCTTACCTACGTGATAGCTTAGAGGCGACATAGTTCGACAATGACACTAATGATAAAGGGGTTGTGATGGACGACATGATGGATGAAGGATTGGATTGATAGCCTGATGGGACAAGGCGATAAGGGTAAATGAACAAAAATCAATGATAGGTATCCTACTATGATTTGTTGGATGTGGAAGAAAAGATGGATGAAAGAACTCAAATCTTAGAAGAAGGAGGAAGCAGTTTATCACAAATAGTGCATGTTTCTAGGTTTTCACTACTTTTTTATTTACTATTTTCAAATCCCTTGCATTGGGGTTTAGGTGTAGAACTTGCGAAGATGCATGTTGTTGATGAGATCATCAAACAATTCCCCTTCTGATGTGGCTAATTGATAAGTTCTTGATCCATAGGTGGTAATGATTACATAGAGACCAAGCCAGTTGGGTTCAAATTTGCCTTTCTTCTTTTTGTCCTACTAATTTCTGGGATTCTCTTTGAGGACTAGGTCACCAACTTGAAAGACCCAGGTTTGACTCTGTGGTTGTAACTTCTTGACATCCTTTGTTGGTAGGATTTCAAATCACTAAAGGTGTGTTGTCTTCTTTACTCCAACAGCTCTAACTCCTGAAGTTTGGAAACCCTGTATTCTTCATCAGATATTAGGCCTTTCAATGATACTCGCAAGGATGGTAACTTGACTTCAATGGGCAAGATGGATTTAGAGCCGTAGACTAGGGAATATGGTGTTGCACATGTGGGTGTGCGAATACTTGTATGGTAGGCCCACAGAATGGGATTTAGTTGGATATACCAATCACGACTGGCATCATTGATAGTCTTCTTTAGGATTTTCAAGATGGTTTGATTAGATGCCTCTACCTAGACATTTCCTCAGGGGTAATATAGGGTGGAAAAATGGTGTTGGATGTGGAATTTGTCACATAGTTCTTTGACATCCTAATTTTTAAAGGGTCTACCATTATCAATGATAAAGGATAGGGGAATTCCATAGTGGAAAATGATGTAATTCAGGATGAAAGAGGTGATTTGTTTGCCTATGACATTGGCTAGGGGTACAGCTTTGATCCACTTTGTAAAGTACTTGGTGGTGGTGATTATGAATTTATGGCTGTTGGATGATGGGGGTGTATCTTGCCCACTAAGTTGAATCCCCATTGACAGAAATGCTAAGGAGTCATTAACAGTTGTAGCTCTTGTACCGGTGCATGTATCAAGTTCCCATGAATTTGGCATTTCTTGCACCTTTTCACAAAATGATAGCAATCCTTTTCCATAGTTGGCTAGTAGTATCATGTACATATGAGTTTCTTAGCCGAAGTAGGACCACTAGAGTGGGTTTCGCATATACCTTCATGAACTTCGCTTAGGGTGGTTTGATATTCCTCACTGTCGAGACACCTAAGGAGAGTGTCATCTAGTCCTCATCGATACAAGGTGTTAGCGATTATGGTATAGTGAGAGGCTTGGTGGATGAAGGTTCTTTTTTGGTTTTTAGATAGATCAGGTGGTAGGGTGTTCTCTTTTAGATAGGTATATACTTTTTTGTACAAGGGTGAATTAGATCCTACGATATGGCATGTGATGTTGGTTTCATGGATGTCATATGCAGGATGGGATATTGGCTCTACTAAGAACTCGTAGCGTGACTAGTTTTCAGGTATATCAAGGAGAGACGCAATAGTTTCCATGGCGTCTGCTACTTTGTTCTCCAATCTAGATATTTGCTCAAAATAATTCACAACAAAGTATTCTTTGAAGTCATCTACCATACGCTTGTATGGTATTAACTTCTCATTGTTGGTTTGGTATTCATCATTCACCTAGTTGATAACAAGTTTTGAGTCTCCGTACACATGAAGTTCTTTGACTTTCCATTATACTTCCAGTTTGATTCCAATGACCAGTGCTTCATATTCTGCCACATTATGGGTACATGGAAAAAGTAGTTGGTATGACTTTGGAATTGTGTTTCCATTAGGTGTGACCAACAAGATACCTGCTCCGGACCCATACTACATATATGATCCATCAAAATAATGTTTCAATGCTTGGGTTGTGATGTTAAAGATGGATTCATCTAGAAACTTGAAGGTTAATGGACTCTCATCTGTCAATAGTGCATCTACCAACTAATCTACAATTATTTGACCTTTAGTAGCTCGTCTGTCTACATACTTAATGTCAAACTCACTGAGTATCATTACCCACTTTGATAGCCTATCTGTTAGAGTGGCCTTGCTAAGTAAGTACTTCAATGGATCTATCTTGGCTACCAATTTGATGGAATGAGTGAGCATATGGTACCTTAGCTTCTGTGATGCAAAAACTACTACAAGACATGCTCATTCTATGGGTGTGTATTGCAACTCATAACCAACCAATGTCTAGCTAATGTAGTAAATAGCTTGCTCCTTTCTTTCATGATTCTGTTGTGCCAATAAATCTCCTGTAGCAGTTGGCCTAGCTGAAATATAAAGTAGAAGTGGTTTGCCCTAGATTGGCGACATCAAGATCGGTGGATTCATTAGATACTCTTTGAGATGCTGAAAGGCTTGTTCACACGAGTCATCTAATTTGAAAGGAATGTTCTTGTGCAGGAGATATTTGCATGGATGACATTTGTTAGCTAGTTGAGAGATAAACTACCAGATGGATTGTAGCTTGCCTTGTAATGACCATAGTTGATTGAGATTCTTGGGTGGTGGGATGTCCATGATTGCTTTTACTTTGGCTGGGTCCACCTCAATTCCATTAGTTGACTATATATCTTAGAATTTTTCTAGATGTGACTCTAAAAACGCACTTTTTTGGATTTAAGTGTACATTAAACTACTCCAGTCATTGAAATATCTTATCTAATACTGCCAGGTGTCCTTCCCTTGTGATTAATTTGGCTAGAATATCATCTACATAATCTTCCATGATGGTGTGCATCATGTCATAAAAGCTTGTAGTCATGGCTCTTTGATATCTTCCCCCTGCATTTTTTCAGTCCAAATGGCATGATGCACCAACAATAGGTACCCCAAGGACATGTGAATGCGGTCTTATGTTGATCTTCCATTGCTATTTTGATTTGATTATAACCAAAAAATCTATCCATTAGTGACAACATAGTGTGCCCTTCTGTTAGATCTACAATGATGTCAATGCTGGGCAGAGGAAAGTCATCCTTGCGACAAGCTTTGTTCAGATCTCTAAAGTCATTACACAGTCTAACCCTTCCATCTAGTTTTGAGATAGGTACTATATTTGAAATCCACTTCAGATAATTAATTGGTCTGATGAAACCATCATCTAGCACCTTATTCAATTCTTCCTTTACTAAGAGTACCATATGTGGATGCTTCTTTTCCTTAGTTTTTGTTTGACTGGCTTAGCTCCTAGAGCTAGTGACAAGTAATGCATTATAAAGTTTGGATCCAGCCCCATCATATCCACGTATGACCAAGCAAGGTAAATATGTCTCTTCTTGAAGAATTTGATGAATTCTAGTTTTTCATGTTTAGACAAAGATTGTGCCATATGGATTATCCTTGAAATATCTTATGTGCCAATACTGACAGGTTCTACTAGTTCAATCAAAATTGAGGACCTCTCTTGGTGTGTGAGATTGGGGAGAGTATCAAGCCTTTCATCCTCTGGCACCTCGGAGAGGTTTTCACCATCGGATATGTCTTTTATTTTTTTACTATTTTCACAATCTAACACTACCACATAGTGGTTTTAACCATTATATCTATCTTTTTATTTTACATTTTTACAACTAAAAGGCTTGGCACTTTCTCCAAAATACACCTTGTCATTGAGTTCTATAGCATAGCCAGTTTTACGATCCCCTGCAGGTAGATGGTCTTTGAGTCCTTAGCTATATTGTTCAGTTTGCAATTGGGATTGAAGGTATTATGGTTTGGATTCACTATCTTCATCTTTATATAGCCATTTTAGAAAATCCTTCTCATCAGTCTCATATGATAGGCTTCCCCTTTTAACAAAATGACCTTTAGGAGTCTCTAACGACTTCAGTTTGTTCATGAATGGTTTTCCATAGGACATGGGAGATATAGGTAGTTGTTCAAGGTAGAAGGTTTGCACAATGGTATACTCTCCTACACCCTTGTCTTTGAGATTGAATTTGAGTTTGGATTTCTTGGATGTAGAAGGTAGAGAGGCTAGGTCAACATGGGATGAAGATGAGGAATATGCATGGTTGGTGGGGATTATAACTCTGGGCTTGGATTGGATGGAATTGCAATATTGGAATGGATCAGGATCACCTTGGATAGTGAATTCTTGACCATTATGAGGAAACTTGATACACTGATGGTAGGTGGATGGCATGGCCTTCATTGCATGTATCCAAGGTCAACCAAGAAGAATATTGTATGCTAGTTCCATGTCAAGCACTTAGCACACCACATCTTTCACTATCAGTCCCACTCTTATTAGCAAAACAATGGTTCCTTTTGATGTCCTCTCTTCTTCATCATATTCCTTGATTGTGATTTTCTTCTTAGGATCAATGACATTCTCTGAAAACCCCAATACAAGGATTAATTTTAACGTGTAGATATTTAAATCAGCCCCTCCATCTATTAGGACCCGTTTTATTTTATGTTTATGGATGAAGTTTTCAATATGGAGGGACACATTATGTAGTTAGGTGATAGACATATCATCTTTTTCTATGAAAGATAAGAAATGGGGTATAGTTATATGACCTACCATGGCCTAAAATTTCTCTTCAACTAGATTGGTTGGGATGGTAGTTTCCAAGAGAGCTTTTTTGAGGATGGCTTTGTGAGATGGAGATAGACACAAAAGCTCCAAAATGAATATATGTGCAGGTTTTTTATGGAGTTGGTCAAGGATGTTGTATTGGTTAGACATGGAGGATCATTTGGATGGAGCCCCTTGGAGATTAATATTTCCACCATGAGTGTTTTCATTACAATCAGGCTTTTTATTAATAGTGATCACATTTACATGTGAGTCACTTTTAGAGATGTGGTTAAAAACATAATCATATGCCACATTTGTGTAGTTGGTGTTGTTACCACCATTATTGTTTTGCTTAGAAGAACCTCCCTTCTCATAGTTGGGGAGTGGATTCTTGAATACCAAATGGTCATCATTGGATACATGTCCATCAAATTACATTACTTTTTGATCACTTAAGTCTTGGATGGTATTCTTTAGTCTCTGGCAATCATTAGTTTTGTGTCCCTTGCTTCTATGATATTCACAAAAGTCTGAGTCTTTCCACCAAGAAGGTTTAAATTTAGGTTCATAATCTTGCACCGTTGGAAGCATTATGAGATTGTTTGATATGAGCTTCCTTAGGGAAGATTCACTTGATTCCCCTAATGGTGTAAACTTTTGATGAGGAGGAAAGTTTGTGGATCATGGTTCAATATTTTCAGGTTTGTTTGGCGTGTGTTATTTTGTGGATTTGATAGATTAAAGATTGGCTATTTTGGCATCACATGTTTAGAATCAACAACACCATCATTTACAATGTTTTTGTTTTTGGTCCAAAACCTTGGCTTGTCCATGTTATTACTTGAACTAGGGGTGTCTTTGTAGAGTTTGATTTGTACCTTAGCTATCAAGGCTTTCTCAATGAGTAACCCCATTTCAATAACTTTACTAAAGGAAGTAGGACATTGTATTTGTATTTGATAGCTCAAGTTAGTGTTTAAGTTGTGGACAAACATCTCAATCATTTGTTTCTTTGGGATATGGTATGGACACTTGCTAGCAAGTTGTCTCCATCTTTGTAAAAAGGAAAGATTGTCCACCTTTTTGTTTGTTGTTACCAAGGTCCAACATTGAAATTTCATGTTCAATGTTGTAGGAGAAATGGGTCACAAATTTATCCACTAGTTCATTAAAGGTTCGAATGCCAGGAGCTAATCGAGAGAAGCATTCCATTGCTTGTCCTCCTAGACTATGTGGAAATAGTTGCATAAGCTACGTTTCATTATGAGTGACTTCTAAGCAAGAAGCACTAAATTCTCTTATATGGTCACACAGGTCACCTTTTCCTCTATATTTATCAAATTTTGGAACCTCAAATCTTGAGGGAAAAGGTATCATGACCAAACTTTTGTCAAAGGGATATGGTGAGATATCCTCTAGTGAGTAGTGCTTTATGGAAGTTCCAGTTTCGATGTCCGTGAGTTGTTTTTGCAAGACTTGGATTTGTTGCATTAGTGTGTCCAAAGGGTTTGATCTATCCTTAGTCTTGTCATTTTTGGGTGCATCAGTGACTTTAGATGGGGTTTCTTCTCACAATTTTGAGACATTAAAATTAGGGGGTAATTTAACTCCTTGTTGTGCTAGCATGAGAAAATAGTTTTGGGGGTCCATGTTCATGACTTTCTCCATCATTTTTTTGAAATTTGGGATCTTGCAAAGCACTAACAACTTCCTCTTGTCGGATTTCTTTCTCATCATCGCTAGATGCAGTGGAGTGAACATTATAGTTTGAGGTATCCATTTCTTTATTTTTGTCAGTTTGGGATCTAGTTTGAACCATAAGGTTTTTTTGGATATGGGTGAAGTTGGAATGAGACTTATGAAAGTAAATGAAATGTTTTTTTGGAAAGATGGGATTGGTTGAGGGTAAGGTCTTTGTTTTGATCTTTTGTTTCAAACAAGTAGTCTTGAGCCATAATGGTATAGCTATCAAAGTGTTGATACAAGGGAAGCATAATAGGGATGATTGTAATCTATATTGATATAGACTATCCTTCTCTAGAATATAGTATAGTTCCTAGATAAATAGGGAAACCAACTAGTTTGCTTATGAATAAAGATCTCAATGGTTGCTTAAGTAAAACTTGGTTTTGGTTTCTTTTTGGAATGGCTAAGTATGGGATGGAAGTAAGATGTTTGAAAATGGGCACAAGATGAATTCTTATGGTTTAACTGAGTTTACAAATTGAATCTAAGAAGTAATGGGTACCTAAAAATGATTTTGTTTTTCTCTCAAAATGTCAGGAACAAGCCACTATCACAGTTGCACAAGTTTAATTGCACTAAAACAGAGTGTAAATGCATGCTTCTGTGGATTGTATGCATGAATTTGGATGTGTGGTTCTACTTTTTGAATGCACAGGTTTATGTACGCACTGAAAGAATGCTCCAATGTGCAACAAAAAGGTTTAAATACATGGAAGAAATTAGATGCGCTGAAATATCTATCAAATGCGCAGGAAAAGGTCTCAAATGCATAGTTCTATTCTTTTGCAGAGTTTGATCAATTTTTCTTATTTTCAAGGACATTTTTTCAAGCAACTTAAGTGTTTTTGTTGATGATTTTGTTTACGTTTGTTGCAAGAAAAAATAGCAAACAAGAAGATTTCATGGTGTTATACAAATTTTTGATAAACATTTTTGCAAACAAGTACAATTCCTATGGTTGGTAAGGACAATAATTATTGAGTCCCAACTTGGATTTCTCCAGCCACTTAAATCAAGGTAGACAATTAGCAACTCGGTAGCATTGGCTCCCCCTTGCATGACACTCACTTCTTTGCATACCAAGTTACAATTCCTCTGAAGAGTTGAATTTTCTCTCTCTACACATGATTATTGAATATGTTGAGCGGCTTCAAAGGTCTGACCTCCTACATCAACAAATAGAAGGATTTGGGCTTCAAAAAATAGTTATTCTTAGTAAGGGCATTTGTTCAAGTGGTTATACATGTAGCAATTTTCTTCGTTTAGGAGGCTTCCCAATTTGTGGAGGTTAGGCTTTACAGGTTTAAACTCACCATAAGGGTACTCTAGAAAAATTCATCTATATAACACAACACCTATTGTTTATGACTTTCATCACAAACACATTTATTTATAATGGCTCAAAAGTGGCTTGGATTTATCCTATTACCACTCGAGGTCATCCCACTTGGAAGAAATGCAATCCCAAGGACATGCCTCTTCTAAATGTTAAACAAATGAAACGATGGGTTTGGCATTTTGGTCACCCAAGATTGGGAGAGCATAGGCCTACCACCATTTTACAAGCATAGTAGACACTGGTTCATTAACCTTCTAGAGTTAATCTAAATGTGATTTAATCTACCAAATAGAAGATTGACATGATATCATAAACATGAAAAGATAGTTGATTTTTAGCCTCCTAAACAAACTATGTGAAGATTGTTGTTGAAGATTTGATCAAGTTACTTCCCCCTACTTATGTTAGATGTGGATTTGTAAATATAAGATTTGCTTGAAAGATTTGTTGAATTTTAACCTCCTAGTTTGGGACTATGTGAAATTTGTATGCAATTTGTATGAGCAATGATGTGATTTACTCCTCCTAATTAAAGTTAAATGAAGATTTGTATGCAAGTTGCACGAACAATGATTTACACCTACTAATTAAAGCTAGATGAAGATTTGTATGCAAGGTGCACCTAAAAATTCCTAAACCTGCTCTTAAACCTACAAGAACATTCTGTCAATAGCCTCCATTGATGACTGATAATACCCACAACCAAGTTAGTATTGAAATTTTTACAAAAATCAATACAAATCTCTTATAGGAATCAGATGCACTGAAATAGACAATGGATGTGCTAGAAGACAGATTAAATGCACTGAAAGACAAATGTGCAGAAAGAACTTGCAAATGCCCAGAAAGAAGTATTAAATGCGTAGAAATAATGAAATCACAAAAAGAATGATCAGATGCGCAGAAATAAGTTTCATATGCGCCAGACTTCTCTTTTCATCATGGATGTATAAGACTGGAAATTTGAATGTACCAGAATGACTTGTCACGACTGCAACTTCACCAAAAACTCAAATGGAGCTTAAAAATAGGGCACTAGCCCCACGGTGGGCGCCAAAATGTGATTGAATCCCTAAAACTATAGTAGAAACTACCTAAATATTCAATAACTTTAATGAAAATGAGACAAATGCAATAAAACAAAGATATACCTTGCTAAACCAATCTACCTCATGTCTTCCATTGTTGCCTATCTCTTCCTTGATCTTGTATATGATAATGGAGCTCTCAGAAGTTGTACTTCCTTATTGTTTCAAGATGACAAAGAGGGAATGGCATTTGTGGAAGATTATGCAAAGTGAATGGTTTCTACAATGCAACACTAAGATGAATGAAGGATATGATGATATGAAGCCATGGTAATGATGTGGATATGTAGCTAGATGAAAGAATGATGCTAATGGATGCAATGGAAACGAGGGGAGCCAAAGGTATGCTTGATAACTATGGTGAACTTTTTGTAGAATAAGATTACTAAAAGCTTGAGTGATGGAAAATGAGTGTGAGAACCTTTCTTTTATAGGCCTAGGAGAGGCCAAGTCCATGTGTCAATAGATCCACTATTGGAGGAATTATCTGTGACATGTATGGTGGAGATGGAATTAGTTGGGATGAGGGAGATAATCAGGGGGAATATTCCTACTACATTTATAAGGTAGAGGAATATGTGGATCCATGAGTCACATGTCATTGTGCTCACATTTGACCTATGAGTTAGAAGTGGAAGACCCTGAGCTAATTGTGGAGATTTGTTGGAATGTGAGAGATAAACTAGGCTTTGAAAGACAAGTATCTTTGACCTTGGATATGATTGAGAAATCATAGGACTCATGTGGAGAAGAAATAGGGATGATTAGAGGATAAATAGGACATGTGGGTGAGGATAATTACATAATTAAATATTAAAATATTTAATTATGTCTGCAACATGGTGAGGTGTCCCATGTGACATGGAAGGATGACATGGATTAGATGAAATGGATTTAGGATATTTGTTTAGACTCTGGAAAAAATAATTAAAGAATTTAGATTATTTAATTAGATAAGACTATAGAAGAATTCGGGAATTTAATTAAATAAATTGATTTTATTTAATTATTAGAGGAATGCGAACCATTTATATAAATTAAGATATTTATTTAATTCATAGAAGAAATGGGAATTAAATAAATATTAAAATATTTAGTTGATTCGAATCAAGTCATTTTTAGGTGTATACAAAGGGCACTATGGATAGACTCCATGCAGAATCAATGGCCAAGGATATAGAGCTTTCCAGACTCACTCTTGATTTGTGAAATATGGTTTCCAAGAAAACATTACTTACGGAGTAGGCTAAGAGTGTTAGACTAAAAGCGAAGATGGATGTGGTAAACGTTTTGAATGAGACCCTATAGCAAGAGAAGAGTTCAGCTGAGAAGACTCTTAGTGATGGTGAAAGTGAAGTGACACAGTTACATAAGAGCCTTGCAAAGCAAAGGGATGAAAACAAACAATTGTAGGAGGACTTACAAAATAAAGAGGAACAAATTCTTCATCTCAAGCTGGAGCTCATACAACTACCTCTGACAATGGGTGTTTTTATCATGATTCAAGAGTTATATGTGTCATATTAGGGGTGCATCTCTAAGGAGAATTCCAAGCTCAAGCATGCACTCAATTTTATATCAGATGCCTAGAGTCTTGGTGTGGAGGTTGGTGTGGTTGTCAAACAAACTCTTTCTTCTGTGTCTCCCAAGGTAGTTAAATCACGGCTATTGGTGCAAGAATTGTGTAATGCTTCAAAGGAGATCCTCCAAGCAACTAGAGTTTATAATAGAAGGGCTGATGCAGTGAAGGTGAATGAGTTTCTAATTTGAAACAAGGTGGCCCTTAAATGCAAGTCTCATATGAATGCCTTAAAATAGGTTGTGAAAGAAATGAAGGGACACATTGAAAACTTGGTCCAGTTAGGACTCCCCTCTCCATTTCTTAATGATTCTACAGTATTGACTGAGGAACAAATCAAAGTCCTATTAATTAACAAGAAAAATGATCAAGCAACATTTGTGAATTTGAGCCAAATGCCTAGTGTCATAGACATAGAAATAGTTTTGCATCCTCTTGTGCAGTTGGAATTTTAGATCAAAGATGTTGTTTAGAGCCTCCAAGGATTTTCTTATAAGGAGATTCCTAATTTGGACTAGGTGTTTGAGGCTTTGAAGAAGAAGGTTTAGCCTTTTGATAGTGATTGGGTCACCGTATAGCTCGTGCTCCAGAAGTTGTGAATCATTTTTTGCTATGTTTCTACATTTTGATGTTTTTCCCTTTTTCTATTAGAGTTTTGAGTTCTTCTACACAGGTGTAGATCCCCTGGTGAGTCGCCAAGAATTGTAGAGCAAAAATCCCTACATTTTGAGTATATGTTTTGGTTCATGGATAGATTCAGTTTTGATTTAGGAGAATAGAGGCATCAATAGAAAAAATAAATAAAGTCAATTAAGGGAGTCTCAGCATATAAAAATTGTGATAGTTTCTTTCCCATCACATGTTTCTAGCTAAATTAGTGAGTCTAGGGCAATCCATGTGTCATAGTGGCACATTTTGGAGATGTTTTGTTTGTGTCAAGGTTTTACTTTTACGGTATTCACTGAAGCCTTACACATGCCATCAATGTGCATCATTTTTGACTGACAAGTGTTGGCAGAGTTTCTTTTTGTACTATTCATTGTGGATTAGAAAGTGGAATCCACATGTCATGCTCCCATATGTTTTTCAAGCTAGCAGTTCTAACATAGCCTTTTGTTGCACCATTGGTTCAAAATGGCACATGGCTTCACCACATGTAATATTATATTGGAGTTGGGAGCATCGTACATTTTGGTGGGCCCCCTTTTGAATCTGTGATGTTTTGATCTCCTAGATTCATTTTTTTTGGACTAGTGGAGGAAGGAAAGAGAATGGACATGTGACATCACCATGCATCTTTGGGGGAGAAGTTTTCTGGCAGTGTTTTCCTGTTGCACCATTGGTTGAGCCTCTTTCCATGTAGTATTTGTTTCTTCATACAGACTCTCATGATTCATGTGGGTTGATGAGTCTCTAAGTTGTAGTCTAAACTATAGTTGAGAGTTTTTTTGCTTCATTGTTTTAGTTAGCTATTAGTTTCCTTAGTGATCTGTGCTTAGGAAGTTTTGTTTAAAAATTGAGATCTATAATTGTTACATGGATGGAAATATATTCAATATAGTAGTGAATACTAAAAGCCTTAATGAGTTTTTCTCAGAATGGATCAAATACTTTGTATCTGTATCATTTCTATCCTTGTATCCTTTGTTCTCCATTCAACAATGAAGAGAAATAACATTCTGTGCTAATATGTGTTGGTCCTGATCTACTATATGTCGAATACTGTGGCTTATCTAATTCATTGTTGGTAATAACATCTAGAATCTTCTATGAAATAATGCATATATGTTCTTTGAAAATCTATGGTTCATTCTGCTATTATTAATAATTGAGGATTGTGAGTCCTTTTCTTTCTAAAATATGAATCAATTATGGTGCATCGCCATAGTCTAGGTTTAATTTTAAGTCATGAAAATTCATTATCTTTTCCATTTTCTCATACATCAAAGATTCATAAGAAGAGTTGGCATGTATAAAGTCTAGAGGTTATCTCAAAATCTAATCCCATGTTTCGATATTTTGCATTGTTGTTTGTTTGGTACAAACTGTGTCATCAACTCTTATATTGTAGATATTACTTTATCTTGTGTATTATTTTATCTTATGTGTTTAGAAAATAAAACTTTTAAACATGTCAAACAAAAACCAAAGAAATCAAAACCTAAACAAAACCATTCCTTCTTCTAACATATCATCGGCATATTTGTCTTGTCATCACTTTCTTCATTGGCTATGGATCATCATGCTTTAGTACGCTCGCCTCATTAAATGCAATTACTTTCTAAACATGTTCTCTTCTTTTCTTACATCACTATCTACTTTTTTTTAAAGACCTGTTGACAGTAGTGTTCCATCCCAGGCATGTGATCGTGACTTAGATCTTCCTATGTCATTGTATTATTGTGAGACCTATCCCAAAAGTATTCCTACTCATGATGATATTTTGGTGCAAGGGGATATAATCATCAATATTTTGTGTGCTCTTCATTTTAATGCCCTTCCTTCTAGTGACATGGCATTGATGGTTGAAGAATCAAAACTCACATTCGATCCCCTATAGATAAATGTTGAGCATATTTCTACCACATTTTACATAGTCCATGATGAATCCAAGACTCATCCTATTGATCTTCCTCCTTTGGTTCCATGTTCAAGCCCCTTCAACATCACTAAGGATGAGGATGTTGACAAGAGACACTGCTTTGCATTGATAGGTGTTGTCATTGATGGAAACTAAGATCATCCCAATCATCTGCATAACACAAATTGTTCATACCAGAAGTTAGATTCAGAATTTGTCTAAGTCTGGATAATTAGGAACAGAGCAGTAATAGGGTCTAGTATTTTGGTCTGAATCTCTCCGGTGGAAAGTCACGAATAGCTACAAATCTAGGGGAGTCATATGCATTTTCAAGACAGTCTAAATCTAAATTTTTGTCCTCCAGTGATGAAGGATTCAACAAGATATTAGCCTCTGAGTACCGGGTTCTAGTTTGTCAGAGCAGATAGAAGAAGAATAGGCTGACCTTGCAAAAGGTCTTGATTCTGGATGTATGGAAGTTGTTTGCTGGACAAATGGTGATGATCTATGATAGTGGCTGACATGAGTGATGATTTTCAAGAGCAAGTTTTGGTCCACACCTTAATTTATGCATTGATCTAGCTGACAGAGCAGAGCATTCATAAAAGTTTTAAGTGTTGTTGAAGATGACTATTATAATGATTGTAGATCATATTACAGATATATATAACCAATGAAATTGGATGATTCAGTGTGTGTGGTGTATGTGAATAAGAAAAATGTGAGAAGAGTAGAAATCCAAAGTGTGAATGAAGGTTGAACAATAAGAAGAGTAGAGCAAAGATGAAATGTGTAAGATCAATTTTTGTACTTAACCAAAACTAAAATTTTTGCATGGATAGATGCTATTAATCAATTCAAATCTCTATCATTCTCTTGTAATATTTCCATAGGTAGTGAGCCTCCATTTGAGCAATGAGCTCTAGGCAGTAAGATCGAATGCATTGCATTCCCATTTGTAAAAATACTTTTAACAGGGTATTAATTTTTGTGGGTTAACCCCCACCATGGTTTTTCCCTTAACTAGGTTTCCACATCAAAATCCTTGTGTCAAATGTGTTATTTATGTTTTGTTCATATGTTATTGATTGATGCTGAAATGTTTATATCATTAAATTGATTATAAGTGACAAAGGAAGATTAAAGGTAGAAAAGGTTGAAAATGTGTGACAACTGATTCACCCCCCCTCTTAGTTGTCTAGACCTAAACCAATAATTGGTATTAGAGCAAGGTTCCTTTGGAAAAGTTTAACAGCTTAAGGAAGATCTAGGAAGGTAGTAAAAATGGATGAATATAATCTTCAAGGGCAACTTAATCTCACCCTAGATGATCTTGAATAGTCCAAGAACTGCAATATAATCTCAAAAAGGCTGAAGACTTCATTGAGATCTTAAAAGAAAAGTTGAGCAAATCCAATGCAAAAGGAAAGGAGCAATCTCTTCAACTAGAAGACAAGGTCCTGAAAGAAAAGACAAAATAATGTGAAAAGTTAGCTAAAGAAGTTATTGTCCTAAAACATGAGATGGAAACTAGGGTGATGAGACTAACCAAGGAAATTGAAGATAGGAAGAAAATTGAAGAAGAGATGAAGTAAAATCTGAAAGAGAGAACTGAAGAATGCTACAGATTGGATGGAATAGCTAGTCTCCTAGAATCTAATCTACAAGTAAGCATAAACAATGAGAGAGAACTTGAGAGCCAAATTATCACTCTTAGACACGACCTAGAAATTGCAAATGAGTATAAGGAGAAGTTCAAAATAGTCTCAGCTAAACTCGAAGCACTAATTGAACAACAGAAAAAGGATAATGACAAGCGTAATCTTAGATATGAGAAAGGTGAAAGCTCTGGATCTAGAGAAAGAAATTTTCAACCAAGGAATAAAAAGAACAAAACTAGAAAACCTCCAGTAAGACAACCTAATGCCCAATGATATCCATCATTTAATGGAAAGTGTTTCAATTACAAAAATTTTTGTCATAGAGCTATTCAATGCAGAAGTAGAGCAAATCAAAATGGTCCATCCTTCTTTGGTCACTACTTCAACTGCAAGAGGTATGGTCACAAATCTAATGAATGTAGAAGTATGATAATGAATAACTCAAATGGAAATTCTTTCAATGGCTACTTCTTTGTTTTCAATGGATTTAGACACATGGCTAATTAGTATAGATCAAGAGGAAATCAAGTGTGCTTTAACTGCAATAAATCTGGTCATATTGTAAGATTCTATAGAAATAGGAACAATGGAAGAAGAGGTCCAGTAAATAGAAAACTGGATGAGCAGAAATAAGACAGAGGAAAAAGGAAAATTAATGTGAATGAGATACAAAGTGAAATGAACAAGATTTGGATAAAGAAAGATATAATAAACAATAATGATGGGTCTGCATTAGAATATGGTGCTGACAATTCCTCTAGGAATTAAGTCAGAAGCTCTGGCGCAGGGGGAACTGCATAGAACATCAAATTCCCCCAGTCAATAAGTGGGTGCCTAATTCTGGCACAATAAAAGAGAATATTTTAAATTGGTCTAGAACCTTTGGAAGGATTTCTAGAAGAAAAGATGTTGATATGAAATCTTGCAGAGTGATTCATGAAGAACTGTCAAAAATGACGTAATCAGATATAATTAGGGCATTGTATTTATTACAATGCCAAATTAGGTTTTGCAAAAGATAAAAGGTCACTGGGTTACTCATTTGAATCACCTTGTATTTGAAAAAAATAAGAAGAGCATTTAAGCTACAAATCCAAGGACTGAGGTAAAGATCAAACTCAACCAGAAATTGATCAACCCTAACCTTGCGAAAGAAAAAGGTACCTCTCTGTAAAGCTTTGAATCTAAAATCTATTGAGATGGCTAATCCTCATGTTGTTGACATTACTGAAAGGCCTTGACCCAACTTTAAGAAACATCCTCACAAATCAATTGAAGTCAGCCCATTAGGTGCTTTTTCAAGTGTTTTGTATGGTGTGTTGCATGTAGAAGACATTAGGGTTAATATTCGTACAAATATAGATAAGTTTAGAGATTTCAAGGTATATAGACTTGTTTGAGAGACAACTCAAGGATGAAAATCATGAACTCAAACCCAAGTATAAGGCACTACAAGATAAACACTTTATTCAGATTATGAGGTTTCCAACATTTGATGAGGATGAATGGGTCTGATATGTCTTGAGTTAGATGCATGATAAATTCATTTGGTTGTTAAAACCATTCAATATTACCAAGGATGCTATTAGAAATGTAACTGGATTAAACTCAATCAGAGGATTGCCCATGCTGAAAGCCATGAAAAACTAGACAGTGACTGATGCTACTGGTGCTAAGTTTGATAGAAGGGCAATGACCATTAATGATATTATAGAACTAGATGTCAAATTTGCCTCCATGGTGATTAGGTACAAGATTTACCATTTGAGTAGAGAAAGTTCTATTTCTAGAATAGCCATATATGCTGCATACAAGATGCTATAAGAAAATATTGATTTGACTTGTGTGAACTACTATAGAATCAACTGATTGAAAATTTAAACAAAATCAAGAAAGATAAGAGAAACAATTGCAAGTATGGTACATTGATCCTATGTCTATTCTTTTACTTTATGAATGAAGTACCTAGGGTAAAAGGTGTGCACTAGACTAAGGATGAGCTAGTTGCCATTCAGATCAGAAATCAGCTTCGCAACATTGGTGATTTCAAAGCTCAGAAAACTGCAATATGGGGTTACTTCAAGAATTTTCAGTGTCTGATGCACTCAAGGGAAAGAATCCCTAATTCAATTGTTGACAAATACAAAAATGAAATATGCTTCATGGTTGATACTAATCAGTGTTTAATGGAAGTAGTGGAACCTAGAACTATTTGGATCATGCCCATGGGGTATGAAGTAGAAGAAAGGATCTTGAATATGTATGCTCAACATCTTCTAAGCAAGGCCAAAGACACAATAATTGAAAGATTTGGAACTTATGAGGAGCTAAGATTAAAGTTGCATACTGAACTCAGAGAACCTGAAACCAATAGGAAAGTGAGAAAACAAGTTGAGTAGTTAGCTGAAAATCTGGGCCTAACTAGGGAAGCTGTGAGAAAATTCAGCAAAAGAACAAAGAAGGATGAGAAAGAGAAACATGATAAGAAACAAATAGGTGATCTAGTGGAGCTCTCTTCCACTTCAAGAACTACGCTCCTTCCAAAACTATAAAACCTGAAGCAAAATCATCCAAAAAATGAGAGAAAAGGAAGAAAACAAAAGCATCTTGGACCTATGAAAGCATAAGAGAAGAAGAAGAAGATATAGACTCTGACATTGAAATCAAGGAACTAAAGGTCACTAGAACAAAAGCTACAAAATTAACCAAAGAAAAATCTTCAGAAAGCAAAAGGACTAGCAAAAAGCAAAAGATAGAAGATTATGAGGAATATGTTGAGAAGCCTACACTCTCCCTAGAAGATGTGATAAAATCAGTCACTGTGGATGGTAATCTAAAACCCATGATTGAATTCTATGATGAATACAATGATATGGATAAAAGGGTGTTGGAGGAAGCAATAGTCAGATATCTCAAAATCTACAAAAAGGCACTAATGGAGATAACTTCTGAGTTACCACAAAGTCTGACAAATATCTTGGAGTTGAGAAAAGAAAATGCCAAGTGCAAGGACATGGAGATTAGGGAACATGAGCTAATAAATTTGTGTCCTCAAATTTCTCCTGATCAAATAGATATGATATTCAAGGATGTTAAAGATGACTTTAGAAGCAAAGGCAAAATGAACAAACTCATTCTTGGAGAAACAAGTGAAATTGTTGAAGAAACTCAAGAGATTCTTTTGAAAGCATTGAGAAAGCACAATTTTCCCATAGTCACAAAAGAAGTTCCAGATGGTGAAGAAGAGAACATTATTGAGTAGAAATCTAAGTTGGGTGAAGCCTCTATTCCGGAAGTAGAACAAGTAAATCAGGAGGATACATAAATGTTGGATAAAGTAGTTGGTGCAGGAGATACTCCTAATCCACCCGATATGTCAAGAAAAGAGGGTAATATTACTACATCACAGAGCCCTCTAGATTAGGTAGTAAGTGGTGAGAAAATAGGAAAGAGTTCCTCTAGAGAAAACATAGAGAAGAGTAAAATAGAGAAAGAGGAAGAAAAGGAAAGAAGGATAAGGCATAAGAAGATGGTGTAAATGTTGAAGCACCTAAAGTAGATACTGAGAAATCGGGAGAATAAAAGGATGGTTTTGAAATGGTTGCAAGAGACATTGCAAATGCAGTAAAAAGTTTTCTTGAAAAAGAAATGATTGAACTTGATGAGCCTAAGCTACTCCAAGGCCTATCCAATCTAGATGCTCTATCTCCAATTCAATTGATGAAAATAGCATCATTCACCCAAGTAAAGGCTAGAGAAAAGATGTTAAAGTCCCACATGGAGGGCAATGAGCTACTGGGGCTCGCAACTGGAATTTTGGAGAAAATAATGCCAACCTATCAGAAGAATCAAAATGATTCCCCCTCCAGACATTTGAAAAATCTTGTAAGTTCTATGAATACTCATTTTGAGTCCTTTAAGAAGTCTGCGGAGGAAAAAGTTTAGAAAGAATTCCTGGATAAGAAATTTTGTGAAATAAAAAATTTGATAGGAAATGATAGAAGAATACTTCGTATTAGCATAAAAAGTATTTAGAGTTATCTAAATGATGGAAGTGATATGTACAAATTATGTCTATCATGGCCCAAAGTTAACGAGGATATTGAGAAAAAGATAAAGGAGCAAGAACAAAAATTGTCAGATCTCTCTCAAACTTTTGATCCTCTAATAGTTTCACCTATAAGTCAAAAATGTCAAGTAATCAGCCTAATAGATGAGATAAAGAGGCTTCTTAAAGAAAAGGGTAACATTATGAAGAGAATGTGTGAGCTCCAGGGATTAATTGCTCCTAAGTTAGAGATAATGTATAATGCCCTATCTGAAGCTCAGAGTGCAGCTCAGACTAGTGATCTAGCAGATCTATCAAAGGCAGAAGCATATGCATTTTTGTTGAGTGGGTACATCTCAATTTTGGATGGAATGAAGAGTACTTGGGCCTCCAAACTTGTGCAAATAAAAACCAACTTTATAAACATTCTCAAGTTCATGTAAATAAGACTTAATGATTATTTGTACATATGCGGCAGTATATACAGAAATTTTGGAGAGTTTTGGCTTGCGGACCCCAACCTTTGCCATTGATGTCATAGGGGGAGTGAAGGGTAGTGAAAAATGAGGTATTTAGCAAAGGGGGAGCATCGGAATAAGTGAAGTATACGAGTGTACAGACAAAGGGGGAGTTGCACTAGATACTTAGTCATTTTTCACTAAGTGTTGCCATCAATGCGAAAGGGGGAGATTGTTGGAAAGAGACACTACTTTGTATTGATAGGTGTTGTCAGTGATGGTAACTAAGATCATCCCAATCATCTGCATAACACAAATTGTTCATACCAGAAGTCAGATTCAAAATTTGTCTAAGTCTGGGCAGTTACGAATAGAGCAGTAACTGTTGGCAAGAGACACTATATGGATTCATGAATGTTGTCATTGATGGCAACAAAGCTTAGCCCACACATCCACAGGACATAATGAGTCTTTACTAGAAGACAGATTGCAAAGTGTTGAGGTTTGGTAAGCAGGAACATAGCAGTCAACGAGGTTCGACAGACAGGTCTGGATCTCTCAGGGGAAGTATCTTGGTGAAGTGTGGACTTGGGAAAGTCAAGAGGAGTATCTTGACTGATAGATTCCAAGGTTTAAGCCTCTGGTGTGGAAAGGATAAAGAGATATGAATGCTTGAGTGTCAGGTTCCCAAGTGACAGTGTGAACAGAGGAAGAACTGTCTGGCAAAACATCATACTTTATTCTGGATGAGTTACTGATGATAGAAAAGGTTCTTAAGGCATAATTTATGTTTGACTGACATGATTGATGACTTCTACAAGTATATGTTTGATCTACATTACTTGATGTGCAAGGATTCAGCCGACAGATCAAAGTTTGTGAAAAGATTGACTATTCCGGATGCCGACAAGAAAGGTGATGAAATCACTTGTGCGGATATATATACAAGATGGATTTAGTTGTGAGATGCATTGTTGTTGTAAGTGATGTGTGAATAAAAGCAAAAGAGCAGAGCTGAAGCAGTAAGAAAGGTCCGGTATGTGAAAGGAAAGCAACATAAGAGAAGAGGAAAGATGAAGTGCAGCAGATCAGTGTACTGAGCCTAACCAGAACTAAACTCCAGCATATGTAGATGCTTCCAATTAGTTCAAGTATTGTATAACATTCTTTTTGTAGACAGTGTGTCTCTTTGTAGGTAGTGTGCCTCTTGTGAGCAGTGTGCTCAGGTAGTGAGCCCTAATTGGCATGTGCCATCTTTTTCTTATTCTTCTAACAGAGAATACAATCTTGGGTTAATCACCCCATGGTTTTTCCCTTAACAAGGTTTCCACGTCAAAAATATTGTGTCATGTGTATTTCCATTTCATGATTAAGTTTGCTTGTTTGAATTGATGTTGCACTAATTATTAAGAAAGTTCAGAAAGCAGAAATAATTAAGATAATTGATTCACCCCCCCTCTCAGTTATCAACAATTGGTATCAGAGCCAAGTTCCTCCTAACAAAGTCTAACAGCTTGAGGAAGATCTGGGAATCAAATGGATGCATATGGTTTAAGGGAGCAACTCAAGACTACCCTTGATGATCTTGAGCAGTCAAACTCTGAAGTCAATGAATTAAAGGAAAGACTCAAACAAGCTGATGATTTCATGAGAGAACTAAAAGACAAATTAAGTCTCTCTATGAAAAAGAGAAAGGAGCTACTTCAACAATTGGCAAGTCAAGGTGAAGGAAATGATGCAAATGAAGAACTGAAGGAGAAAACCAAGCTATGTGAAAAGTTATCAAAAGAAACCATTATGATCAGACATGAAATCGAATCAGGAGTTATAAAGTTTACCCAAGAGATTGAAGAGAAAATAAAAACTGAAGATAATCTAAGACAATCACTCAAGGAGAAATTAGAAGATTGCCACAAGATGGATAGAATTATCAGACAACTTGAATCTGATCTTGAAGATGCTAAAGATAATGAAGAAAAACTTGAGGATCAAATTGTCTCACTCAAAAGGGATCTTCAAACAACAAATGAATATAAAGAGAAATTCAAGATAAGTTCTACCCAACTTGAAGTTCTTCTTCAAAGCCAAAAAGGGGTAGATGACAAGTGTGGTTTGGGATATGAGAAAGGAGAAAGCTCTGGATCTAGTCAAAAGAATTTTAGATCAAAAAATCCAAGGAACAGGCCTAGAAGTCCTCCGGCAGCCTAATGCTCAAAGATATCCATCCTTCAATGGATACTGCCACAACTGCAATAACTTTGGTCATAAAGCTAATCAGTGCAGAAGAAGAATGAATCAGACTAATACATCCTTCTCCGGACAGTGCTTCAACGGTAAAAGGTATAGTCACAAATCTCATGAATGTAGAAATATGCAAATGAATAATTCATTCATTGGTAGATGCTTTGCATGCAATAGAATGGGTCATATGGCTAATCAATGCAAATAAAGAGGATATCAATCAAATATGCAAAAAAATGTTGTTTGCCAAATTTGCAATAGATCCAGTCATATAGCAAAATTTTGTAGAAACATGAAACAGGACAAAAGGGGTCCGGTGCTTCATAATCAGAATCAAGACAAAGGCAAAAGAAAAATAAATGTGGATGAAGTTCAGAGTGAGATGAACAAGATTTGGGTGAAGAAAAGTACAGAGAATGTAGGAGATGGATCCGCACTAGAATCTGGTGCTGATATTTTGTCTAGAAATTAAATAAGATGAGCTTTGGCTTAGGGGGAGCAACAAAAGATAAGCCAATTCCCCTAGCTAGTCAATTGGGGCATGGAATTGGCACATGAGAATCTATAGGTCAAAGGGGTTTCTAGAGAAACATCTAAAGAAGGTCTGGTAAAAATTTGAGAGATCTGCAAAAAGATTTGAAGAGTCTTCTAGTGAAACAGGTGTTTTCACAAGTTTGGTCCAGGAAAATAGAGCAACCAGAATAACTTAAGGTATGCATTTATTGTGACAAGGAATTAGGGTTTTGTGTAGAAATATAAATCCTTTTTCATTCATCATTTGCACACTGACATTCGAAGAAGAGAGAAAAGGAACTCTGCAACTACTTTTCCCAAAGATCAAGACGATTCTTCATACAACTCAATTCTGATTTCATCGTGTGTGCCCTAAACAGCGTAAAAGGTATTCTTCATTCTTAATATCTCTCAGTAAGATTCCTTGATGATGGCTACTCTAAATATAGTAAAGATTTCTAATAGACCTCGCCCCATATTTAAGAAGCATCCATACAAATCCTTAGAGGTAGATCCCCTAGGAGACTTCTCCAGTGTTTCGCATGGTGTGTTACACATAGAAGATATTAGGGTTTACATACACACAAATATTGAAGAGTTTGAGGAATTCAAGCTAAGAGATATCTTTCACAAACAATTGTTGGATGATTCATTTGAGCTTAAACCCCAATACAAGGGCCTCCGGAATAAGCACTTTGTACAATGCATACATTTCCCCTATTTTACTAAGGATGAATGGGTTAGGTATATTTTGAGCAGAATACATGACAACTTCATGTGGTTAAATGGACCATCCAAAATCACAAAAGATGCCATCAGGGCAGTTACTGAATTACACTCATCCGGTGGGATTCCTGTTCTTAAATCTATGAAGAATCAAACTGTGAGTGAGGCTACTGGTTCCAAGTTTGACAAAAGAGCAATGACAGTAGATGACATCTTTGATCCGGATGTCAAGTTTGCCTCAATGATCATTGGATATAAAATATATCATTCTAGCAAGGAAAATTCAGTACATGGAACAACCATCTAGACCGCTTATGAAATGCTAAGGAAGGATGCAGACTACGATCTTTGTCAGCTTCTTTTAAACCAACTCTTGGAGAATTTGTAGAAAATAAAGAAAGATAAAAAGAATTCATTCAAGTATGGTGGATTAATATTTTGCTTATTCTTCTACTTTATGAATGAGCTTCTCGGATCTAGTGGCTGCGTGTGGGAGAATGATAGACCAGTAGCTATCCAAATCAGAGATTATTTGCATGGACTTGGTGATGACAAAGCACAAAATATAGCTCTGTGGGGTTACTTCAAGCACTTTCAAAATACAATGCAAATTAGAGAAAGAATCCCTAAATTGGTGGTTGAGAAATATAAGGATACAGTGTGTTTCATGGTAGACATTGATCAATGCCTAATGGAGGCAGTAGAGCCAAGGATAGTCTGGATCATGCCTATGGGGTATGAAGTTGATGAAAAAATTGTAGAGCTACATGTTCAACACATGCTCAGTTAGCCAAAAGACCCAAAGGCAAAAAGGTTTGGAACCTTTGAGGAGCTAAGTGTAAAGATTCATGTGGAACTTAGACAACCAGAGATCAAAAGAAAGGTGAGAAAAGAAGTTGAAGATGTTGCCAAAGGTTTTGACATCTCAAAGGAGGCACTTGATGCCAATAGGGAAAAGGTGGAAAAGGCTAAGGAAGAGAAGAAGGTAGAAAAGAAAAATGAGAAAAGTGTTCTGACAAAACCTTCCACCTGGACCAGATCATCAAAGAGATCTGCACCTACCACTGCCAAAGGCTCAAGGACATCAGAACCAGAAGCACAATCATCTGGCAAAGGAGAGAAAAGAACAAAGACAAAAGCCACAAGAGCTTATGTCAGTCAAAGGGATGAAGAGGAGACTAAATCTGATGAAGAAATCAGGAAAGTAAAGAAATAGAAGAAATCATCCAGTAAACACTCTACCGGTCAAGGAGAAGAAGAGAAGGAAGAGGAATTTGTTGAAAAACCCACTCTTCACATTGATGACATAATCAAATCAGTCACAGTGGATGGAAATCTTCAGCCAATGGTTGAGTTCTATGATGATTATGGTGAAGCAGATCAGAAGATATTGCAAGATGCCACAGTAAGGTACCTAAATATCTACAACAAAACATTCATTGAAATTATATCTCTGATCCCCAAAAGCTTGGAGAAGGAACTAGAAATAAGAAAGAACAATGCCCAAGCCAAAGACCTAGAAATCTGGGAACAGATAGCAATTCAGCTATATCCTTCAATCAATCCCAAGACAATGAATACGGTGTTCAAAGATTGTAAGGATGAATTCAGGAGCAAAGCAAGGATGAATGAACTTATGCTCAGAGAGACTAACAAGGTTGCCAAGGGAACAGAAGAGATTCTCCAGAAAGCCTTCAAAAGATTTCATATTCCTATTATAGAGGACTTGAGTACTGGCCCCTTGACCACAAGTGTTGCAGAAGAGTCTACTGATAAAATAACAGAAGATGGAATGAATACCGGTGCAGAAATAGCTATGGACTTGGAATCCTTTGTTCCAGAAGAAGTAGCCCGTGAACAGACTAACATCTCTCCTCCGGTTTCCGCTGCTGACTCCGGATCCAAAGGAGAAGAAAGATTAAAGGAGAAAGAAGTAGAGGTGAAGGAAAAAGAAGACGACAGGGCAAAGGTTGTGGAAGAAGGGAAAGCCCCAAGAGACAGCTCTGTGACTGTAGAAGAAAAGAATAATCTATCTCTGACAAGAGACACTGCAGAATCTATCAAGGACTTCTTGACAAAAGAGAGCATAGAGATTGATGAACCGGAACTGTTAAAAGGGCCTTTTGATTTTGATTCTCTTTCTCCAGTACAAACAATGAAGATAGCTTCATTTGCTAATGCAAAGGCCAACAAGAAACTATTGAGATCTCACATGGAAGACTGTGAGCTTATAGCAGCTACATCCGGAGTGCTTGGAAAGATTATGCCATCATTTCAGAAGGATCCCACAGCATCTACACCCGGTAATCTCAAAACTTTAGTCAATAGTGTTAGCACACATTTTGATTCACTAGAGAAGTCAGCTGAAGAAAAGGTCTGGAAGGAGTTTTTGGATAAGAGATTCTCTGAAGTATAGGGTCTGATAATAAATGATAGAAGAGTTATGGATATTGGGATAAAGAGCTTGGAAAATGCTCTTAAAGATGGCAGAAATATGTATAAATTTTTTTATCTTGGCCCATAGTGACCAAAGATATTGAAAGGAAAATAAAAGAACAAGAGGATAAACTATTAATTCTGTCTCAAAGTTTTGATCCTCTCTCATCCTCCATAGTAAATCAAGAGTGTCAAACTATTGCAATCACAAATGCAATAAAGAATTTTGAGAAGGAAAGGAAGAACATAATTAGCCGGATGGGTGAACTTAGAGGGATAATCATCCCAAAGTTAGAGGCCATGCATGAGGCCATACAAGAAGCCCAGATCACAGCCCGGACCAGTGATCCTACAGATCTAAAAAGGACAGATGACACATTTACATTTCTATTGAGTGGTCACATATCAATTTTGGATAGAATGAAGCAAAGTTGGGCAACAGAACTCATCCAATTGAAGACAACTTTTGCAGATATCCTTTAGTTTATGTAAAGTATAGCATGTACAAATACTTATGCGGCTAGGTATGGAAGTGTTTTTGAGAAATTTTTGGTGTGCGGATCCACCCTTTGCCATTGACATCAAAGGGGGAGTGAAGAACAGTGAAAAATGAGGAATCCAACTAAGGGGGAGCTCTGGAAAATGTATATAAAAAAAGAGCATCAGCCAAGGGGGAGCATAGTGTATACACTTAGTCATTTTTCACTAAGTGTTGCCATCAATGCCAAAGGGGGAGATTGTTGGCAAGATACACTATATGGATTCATAAATGTTGTCATTAATGGCAACAAAGGTTAGCCCACACATCCGCAGGACATAATGAGTCTTTACCGGAAGACAGATTGCAAAGTGTTGAGGTCCGGTAAGCAGGAACAGAGCAGTCAGTGAGGTCCGACAGACAGGTCTGGATCTCTCAGGGGAAGTATCTTGGTAAAGTATAGACATGGGGAAGTCAAGAGGAGTATCTTGATTGATAGAATCCAAGGTTTGAGCCTCCAGTGTGGAAAGGATAAAGAGATATGAATGCTTGAGTGTCGGGTTCCCAAGTGATAGTGTGAACAGAGGAAGAACTGTCTGGTAGAATAGCAGGCTTTATTTAAGATGAGTTACTGATGATAGAAAAGGTTCTTAAGGAATAATTTATGTTTAGCTGACATGATTGATGACTTCTACAAGTATTTGCTTGATCCATATTACTTGATGTGCAAGGATTCAGCCGACAGATCAGAGTTTGTGAAAAGATTGACAATTCCAGATGTCGACTAGAAAGGTGATGAAATCACTTGTGTGGATATATAGACAAGATGGATTTAGTTGTGAGATGCATTGTTGTTGTAAGTGATGTGCGAATAAAAGCAGCAAAGTAGAGCTGAAGCAGTAAGAAAGGTCTAGTATGTGAAAGGAAAGAAGTATAAGAGAAGAGGAAAGATGAAGTGTAGCAGATCAGTGTACTGAGCCTAACTGGAACTGAACTCTAGCATATGTAGATGCTTCCAATTAGTTCAAGTATTGTATAACATTCTCTTTGTAGATAGTGTGTCTCTTTGTAGGTAGTGTGCCTCTTGTGAGCAGTGTGCTCAGGCAGTGAGCCCTAATTGGCATGTGCCATCTTTTTCTTATTCTTCTAACAGAGAATACAATCTTGGGTTAATCACCCCATGGTTTTTCCCTTAACAGGGTTTCCACATCAAAAATATTGTGTCATGTGTATTTCCATTTCGTGATTAAGTTTGCTTGTTTGAATTGATGCTGCAATAATTAATAAGAAAGTTCAGAAAGCAGAAATAATTAAGATAACTGATTCACCCCCCTCTCAGTTATCAACAGTAACAGGGTCCAATATTTTGGTTTGGATCTCTCCAGTGGAAAGTCATGATTAGCTACAGATCTAGGGGATTCATATGCATTGTCAAGAGAATCTAAATCTAGATTTTGTCCACTAGTGATGAAGGATTCAAAAGATATTAGCCTTTGAGTATTGGGTTCTAGTTTGTCAGAGCAGACAGAAGAAGAACAGGCTGACCTTGCAGAAGGTCTTGATTCCAGATGTATGGAAGTTGTTTGTTGGACAAATGGTGATGATCAATGATAGTGGCCAACATGAGTGATGATTTTTAAGAGCAATTTTTGGTCCTCACCTTAAGTTATGCATAGATCTAGCCAACAGAGCAGAACATTCATAAAAGTTCTAAGTGTTGTTAAAGCTGACTGATAGAATGATTGTAGATCATATTGCGGATATATATAGCCAATGAAATTGGATGATTTAGTGTGTGTGGTGTATGCGAATAAGGTGAATGTGAGAATCAAAGAAATCCAAAGTGCAAATGAAGGTAGAATAGTAAGAAGAGCAGAGCAAAGATGAAATGTGTAAGATTAATTTTTGTACTTAACTGGAACTAAAATTTTTGCATGGGTAGATGCTATTAATCAGTTCAAATCTTTGTCCTTCTCTTGTAATATTTCCATAGGAAGTGAGCCTCCATTTGAGCAGTGAGCTCTAGGTAGTAAGATTGAATGAATGTGCATTCCCATTTGTAAAAATACTTTTAACAGGGTATTAATTTTTGTGGGTTAACCCCCACTGTGGTTTTTCATTTAACCGGGTTTCCACATCAAAATCTTGGTGTCAAATGTGTTATTTATGTTTTGTTCATATGTTATTGATTGATGCTGAAATGTTTATATCATTAAATTGATTATAAGTGGCAAAGGAAGATTAAAGGTAGAAAAGGTTGAAAATGTGTGACAACTAATTCACCCCCCCTTCTCAATTGTCCGGATCTAAACCAATAGAGGAGACCTCTTTATCTTTCCTTCCTCCTTTGGTTGAATCTTCAAGACCCTTGAACATCACTAAGGGTACAATCATAAATAATTTTCTTAACATCACTTTCTCTTCTCTTCATTCCAATGTGCTTCCTTCTGGCAATGTGGGAATGGTGAATAAAGAATCAAAACTCACATTAGATCCCACACAAATAGATGTTTATCAAAACCAAGTCAACACAATTTACATTGCCAATTCCAAAAAGGAACCTATGAAACAAAAAATAGTTCTGTATCTTCATTCTAATGATCCACAACCACAATCTAATCCTATTTTAACTATTCAAGGTGTTCCGAACCCACCTTGACCTCTTGGTTACTTTCTCAACTTTGTAAGACAACTTACTCAAAATAAGAACTTGTTCGAAATATGTCGCAACAACCTAGTTACCACATGGTTACTCACACATACAACACTCATAACAACAAATAAAGAAAAAAACAACATTTGTTCCAACTTCTCTTTCATCATCTCAACCTTGTCTTCCTCTAGCACCTTATTTTCCTCAACATACTAGCATAGAATATGATCTTGTCGAGCAAATTCACGCTACTCTGGCTAAGATCTCACTTTGGGACCTTATAAAAACTTCTCCTACATACGAAAAAATGCTCCAGGAGGCTCTACAAAAGATAGTTGTTCTACCTTCTGTTAGACTGAATAATGTATCTACCCTATTAGATTGTGTGCATGCAACAAATTTAGATATTATCCTTAAGAAAAATGAGTTACCTTCTCTCAAAATTCAACAACATGATCCTCTCATGATCTTAGTCATCATTAATAGAACTAGGATAAAGCATACTATGATCTATAATGGATCTGGTCTTAATGTTTGTGGCATTGACCTATTACGTAAGCTCGGCATAGATACCTCTCTTATCAAGCCCGATGCTCTTAATATCCATGGCTTTGATAATGTTGGTAGACAATCACTAGGTACAATCGCACTACCTATTGAGGTAGGACCTATAAATTTACCTATGCTTATCCATATCATACCTGATTCTCTCTCATATAATCTTCTTCTTGGTAGACCATGGATTCATGCCATGGGGATAGCCCCATCTTCTCTTCATTGTACAATGAAGTTAGTTTATAACAACAAAATTTATATAGTCCTAGGTGATCCAAATCTAGAAAGTTACATACAAACAAAAGCTGGATATCAACCTCCTATTTCAAAATCTCTCAATAATTTGCTTCCTTCTTCAAGAAAAGATAACCCACTATTCTCCACTACTAAGAATAATGATGATTAAAATAGTACTTTGCCTTCAAATACATATTTTGGTGATGATTGGGGTTCACTAGATTTTACATTATTCAGTCTAACATAATATATTCCTTCTTCTAAGAAACCTAAACTCACAATTCAAACTTCTAGTTTAACAAATCCTCAAACACCATCAATATTACCTTCTATCCATGATAATGTACTTCTAACGCATGCCTTGGTGATGATTGGGGCTCTTTATATTTCAACCCACATGGACCTGTTGAATCTAAGATTGACCCTCCTCACCCCAACATCTCAACACTCAATAAGGATCTATGTCCTTGCACAAAAGGATTGATCTTTCTACTCATGACAATTCTGCTACAACTTCTTCTTCAACATGTGATTACACTTTTCATTTCAACAAGATTAGTAACACAGCCTCTCCTCCTGTATCTTATTTGAAGATACGTTATGGACTTGGATCCAAAATTTTGACTAAACATGAATACAATGAAAATGGTTTAGGGTGTATGGAACAAGGAGTAAGGTTCCTGTGAAACTAACATTGTAATTTTGTAAAGAAGGTCTAGGCTTATGACATTCTCCTCTATCTACATCCTCTCTGCCATTATCTAACATCTTTATGGCTCCTTTTCAGAAATCAAACATATCTCCACAATAGAAAGGGTTGATTCCTACCCCACCTACTTCTTCTCTTCTATCTCAACAAGAATGCATTTTTCTAAGTCTACTCAAGGACTTCTTGATCACTCTCCCTCCTCTAACATGAAAAATGTTCTCACAAAACAAACAATCAAAACTTTCTTTTTGTGCATATCATCAAGATCTTTGCCATTCCACTAATGAATGTCAATCCTTGCGTGACAAAATTCAACACCTTCATGACACGTGTTTACACTTTCTCTTCTAATGTAGCACCTTCTAATTTCTTAAAATAATAAGTGATGGTGAGAATCACCCTCATCCATTTTGCACAATAACCATTCTTTTCACCATGATTGAGTCTCCTTTGTTATGGCATCGTACACCTCTATCATCACATTGAGACAAATTCTAGCATTTTATGGAAGCATAATGATCATTGTCCTCACTCCTATTTTGGGGGAAATGACAACTAGTTCCTTCTTATGAAAACTTTTATTTCTCTAACCTGATGCAGAGGCATCCACACTAAAACCTTGACATACAGAATGTATGTCTACAACCCTTCATCATCATCATATTTCCTGTTGACATTGTCAGCATCATCATATTTTCTCTTGCCGACCGATATCCTCCTGCAGACAAACCTTCGACCTTTCGCCTGTCAGCAGCATCATCATATCCGGCTATCGGCAGCATCATCATATTCGGCAAGCGCAAACATCCTCCTGATGTTCACTATTCATCTTACCGCCAACCTCTATCTTCATCATCATGATGTTCGACATCATCTTCATCAGCAGGATATAAAACATCCGGTTCCTCCCATATATCCTGATGACGACAACCTCATGCACCTTTCCTTCGATGCTTACGTCACCCCGATATCCTGATGACGATTATCCTGATGACGATGACATCACATGCAGCTCCTTCAATATCCTGCTGTCGGCCGAACTTAACCTTATCGGCCCGCGATGGTTTTATCAACCCAATCTTCTACCTTATGCCGATACGCTCCTCCTCGGCAACACCTGATGATGATCACCCCGAAATGCATTTACCTTATGCAAATGATTGCATCATGCTCACCTCCATCTACTCAGATGATGCCCGAAGTAACTGTAGGATATACACAGAAATATCCTGATGATGCCGTTGTGACGAATTTCCCAACCTTAGCGAATTTTGATCCGCCGAACCTCCTGAGGTGACCCGATCCGCTTCCTAGATAACTTTCCAAACTCTAACAACCAGCATGACCTAGCACATACCCATGCTAGGGTTCTCAACACCTCTCGACTGCGATCCTGCACACCTGCATGCAAACAAACACAAAATGCAGACTAAATCCTAATCTACTGTACATAGCCATTCCACCGATTCGACGAATCAACCAGTGGAATGGATCAGCGAATCCATGAAACCACCAGAACAGCAAATCGATCACACAATGGAATTCAAAACAGAGAATGGACACAAATAGGATCTCTTTATTGATAAAAGATGCAAGTACAATATTCAGTCTCTCTCTGCAATCTAACTCCTCTGCTCAATGTCTAAAACCAACTGATCCTCATGCATAAATAGGATCTCTTGCGAGTACTACTGACCCGACTCCAAGCGGCTGGGAGCTTCCAAGCGGCTGGGAGGATCCAACCGAACATACAGCATAACAGCTATCCTAACAACCTAGCTAAAAATAGTAAAGTATGGTCAACATGACCTTATTACAAGCATTGGTCTTACAAGACCTTCTTGGAAACATTAACAAGACTCAAAACAAACTAACTGGCTCATGGAGGCCAGCTGTCAGGTAGGTGCTCTTGCACCATACTCCCCAACAGAAAAGAACTCATGTCCCATGAGTTTGGTTGTGGAAGTCCTCCACCTTTACACTTTGCCTTTGCAGTGTCTTGACCTGTTCCAGCTTTGTCCTCTGCTGTCTCTTGGCTGCTCCAAGACTTCTAAACTGTAACTTGCTTTCTTGCAAGTAAATCCTCATGCCTGTCAATGTAGGCCCTTCTCTCACATACCTTGTGTTTGTCAGGTTGTCTGACCAGAACCTCTGTCTGAACTGCCTCTTGAACTTTTGTAATGTTCAACTCTATCTTTCTTTCAACCTTTATAGGACAAACAATAGTCCCAACTATGACAACATCCTTGTCATTCCTCTCAACTGGTTGCTGTTTGCAAACCTGTTGCTGAACCTGTTGCTGACCTCTGTCAGTCACAACTGAAACTGTCTTCAACCTGTTGTCCTTAACAACTTCTTTCCCTGCAATGTCCTCAACTGCCTTTATGCCTGCTCCTATAGGCATCTGCACAAATTCCTTCTTTCCCACTAAAATGATCTGGGCTGCCCCCTGTACTACAACTGCAGCATTTGCCTACAATGGCATCAACATAATAGTTTTCCCATCTTTCTTGATGGTGTAGGTATTAGCATACCCATCATACAGTACCCTCCTATCAAATTGCCATGGTCTACCCAACAGTAGGTGACAACATTCCATGGGCAAAATGTCACACAAAACTCTATCCTGATATGCTCCAATCTAAAAATCCACATATGCCTGTTCATAGACAAAAAGTGATTGACTATCACTCACCCAAGATGCCTTGTAAGGGTGTTGGTGTGGAATCCTTTCCAAATTTAGTTTATCCACCATTTCCTGAGATACCATGTTATCTGTTGAACCAGCATCAATGACAACCTTACATACTTTACCTTTGCTCTTGCATGTGGTTTTGAAAAGAGCTCTTCTTTGCATCATATCCTTTGATGCCTGCAAACTAGTTCTCCTTAGCATCAATGCTTCTCCCTCCTCAGGATATCCATAACTGTCAGGAACTCTGTCTCCTTGATAAGTGTTTGAACTTTGCACACTTTGCTCTACTTTCTCTTCTTGCACAAGTTGTGCTCTCTTGTCATTTGTTCTATCATTTCTGGATGATGAACCTTTGCTTTCTAGACATTTGAAAAATGGATGACCAAACTCACCACACATGTAACACTTTCCTGAAAATGTAGTAGAACCTCTACCACTTCCAAATCTGCCTCTATTACCTTTCCATCCACCTCTGAAATCAGACTGTCTCGGTCCTTTACCAGTGTCTTCTTGACCCTCGTTGGTTTGCCTTGTTGTAGGGGCTGCTCCTCTTCCCCTCATATTGCTGCCTCTTCCTCTCATGGACTTATCTTGTCTCCTATTCATCTTTTCTTCAATCCTGATTGCCATTTGGTAACAATCCTCCACACTCTTAGGGTTAGCTAAAACTAACTCATCCTGTATGTTCAATCTCAAACCAGCCAAGTACCTAGCTACCTTTTCTACCTCATTCTCATGATGACCAGATCTCATACTCAACTTATAAAACTCCTCAGTATATGCCTTCACATCCATTTCCTTCTGCCTTAAAAATTGCAGCTTCTTAAACATCTGAATTTCATAATCCTTAGGCAAGAATTTACGTTTTATCCTTGCTACCATCTTATCCCATGAAGTGATCTTTGACTTTCCTTGTTTCCTTCTCTCGGATTGTACATAATCCCACCATACCAAAGCATGACCTCCTAACTTGGTCTTTGCAATCTTTACCTTCTGATCCTTAGCAACATCTTCACATTCAAAGTGATTATCAAGTGCAGCAATCCAATCCAGTAACTCATCTTCATTCAAACTTCCATTATACTTGGAAACATCAACCTTTACCTTAGGTTTATCACTCTGCACTGCCTTTAACAATTTTGCAAATCTCTGGTCTTCAGCATCCAGATCTTTAGCTACCTCTTCATACTCTTCAACAGCATCTTCATCTTCTTCTGATTCACTGTCTTCCACTTCCCTCTTTTTGTTCTTTTCCAGGGCTACAAGCCTGGCTTGAAGTGCTTCAGCAAGCTCCTTCATCTTCCTCATCTCTCTGGCATGTTTTTCCTTCATCTCCTACAATTCCCTTGCAGTACCATTACCTTTCGGAGGCATTTTGTCAACCTCTCACTTCTCTACCTCTATCCTTTCAGTGACAGAATCAACTCTACCTCTGCCCTTTCGGTGACAGAACCAACTCTACCTCTGCCCTTTCGGTGATAGAATCAACACACAACAACCCAGACCTTCTGCTGAGCTCTGATACCACTATGATGCAGAGGCATCCACACTAAAACCTTGACATACAGAATGTATGTCTACAACCCTTCATCATCATCATATTTCCTGTTGACATTGTCAGCATCATCATATTTTCTCTTGCCGACCGATATCCTCCTGCAGACAAACCTTTGACCTTTCGCCTGTCAGCAGCATCATCATATCCGGCTATCGGCAGCATCATCATATTCGGCAAGCGCAAACATCCTCCTGATGTTCACTGTTCATCTTACCGCCAACCTCTATCTTCATCATCATGATGTTCGACATCATCTTCATCAGCAGGATATAAAACATCCGGTTCCTCCCATATATCCTGATGACGACAACCTCATGCACCTTTCCTTCGATGCTTACGTCACCCTGATATCCTGATGACGATTATCCTGATGACGATGATGTCACATGCAGCTCCTTCAATATCCTGCTGTCGGCCAAACTTAACCTTATCGGCCCGCGATGGTTTTATCAACCCGATCTTCTACCTTATGCCGATACGCTCCTCCTTGGCAACACCTGATGATGATCACCCCGAAATGCATTTACCTTATGCAAACGATTACATCATGCTCACCTCCATCTACTTGGATGACACCCGAAGTAACTGCAGGATATACACAGAAATATCCTGATGATGCCGTTGTGACGAATTTCCCAACCTTAGCGAATTTCGATCCGCCGAACCTCCTGAGGTGACCCGATCCACTTCCTGGATAACTTTCCAGACTCTAACAACCAGCACGACCTAGCACATACCCATGCTAGGGTTCTCAACACCTCTCAACTGCGATCCTGCACGCCTGCATGCAAACAAACACAAAATGTAGACTAAATCCTAATCTACTGTACATAGCCATTCCACTGATTCGACGAATCAACCAGTGGAATGGATCAGCGGATCCATGAAACCACCAGAACAGCAAATCGATCACACAATGGAATTCAAAACAGAGAATGGACACAAACAGGATCTCTTTATTGATAAAAGATGCAAGTACAATATTCAGTCTCTCTCTGCAATCTAACTCCTCTGCTCAATGTCTAAAACCAACCGATCCTCATGCATAAATAGGATCTCTTGCGAGTACTACTAACCCGACTCCAAGCGGCTGGGAGCTTCCAAGCGGCTGGGAGGATCCAACCGAACATACAGCATAACAGCTGTCCTAACAACCTAGCTAAAAATAGTAAAGTATGGTCAACATGACCTTATTACAAGCATTGGTCTTACAAGACCTTCTTGGAAACATTAACAAGACTCAAAACAAACTAACTGCCTCATGGAGGCCAGCTGTCAGGTAGGTGCTCCTGCACCATAACCCCTCTCACTTACCTTAAAATCAATTGCATACATTGTTTTATGCAATTATTTTAAGGGGGGCATATATGTTACTCACATGTGAATCCATACATGCACCTTTCTTTATTCACATACCCTAAGGTGTAGCTCATTAATTCACCCCTTGAGGCTTTGTTTATTTTTATGCTCTCTAAAGCATTCACCCTCTGTGACGTTGATATTTGATGCGCTCCCTAAGGAATTAACAACAAATGGTCACCTAGCATAATGCAACTTGCTATCCTATGATCCTTGTAGTTTGTGAAGCATCCAAAATAACACAACTTGCAGGCTCATGTGCTTCATATAGCCTTGTTACACTCATGGTCACCTAGCATAACGCAACTTGCTAGCCCATGATCCATGAGCATGTTTTGATCTACATCACCCCTAGAAATAGAACAAGCTAGAGCCTGAGTCATGTACTCTTCCTCATTCATATTGATTTCTCCCCTATCTATTTGTATGCATTATCTCCTTGAAGCTATCATTCAACTCATTATATTCTTCTCTCATTTTTAGAATTCCTCTATTTTTGGTTTTCTTTTATATTTTGGGGATGACGCATGGTATTGAGACAACCTTTCATAGTTGTTGATGATTGTTTTTACACATTCATAACAAAAGTTAAAATTCATAAAATGAACCTAACTATCTTGAAAGATATGAAGAAATCAATTAAGATTACTTAATCCCAAGTTTCCACATGGTCAGTTCTTGACCTGTTGGACAATTCAGGAGGTTACTATGAAGCTGTAATATGCAAGGGGCCTTACTTGATTTAAGGTGATTGATGACTTACTGGACTCTAATTATGCAAACTGTTGCAAATATCAACAAATTATCTATCTCTTTGCATACATCTATTACTGTATCATAAAGATTTGTATGATTTATATTAAAACATGCTTTCCTTTTCAAATATTTATGAAGATTGCCAAATATCAACTCAATTGTTCCTATTTCTTTCAAATGTCAGACAATCTCCTTTAGATTTTACATTTAAGCTAGATATTTCAAATTGTTTGGGAAAAGTTAGGGAAATTCAAATTCAACATCACTTGCTATAGGATCTAAATGTTCTATTGTGCACGCGGTAAGCAATACAACAAATTCAATTAAATTAGCAGACTAAATCGTTAAATGCAAATGTCCTGAGTATTTTCATAAACATGTATTCAATATTGCGAGCTTTAAGAGATACTATTTCAAATACAAAGAAGAGCCAGAAGATACTCAGAAAATAGATGCATAATTCCAGATTCAATTGTATTCAAAACACATAGCCATATATGATTTACAATGTATGAATGACTCTTAGCTTCATTAATCAAATTCACAAAAAACTTACAACGCTTTATAGATACAATAAGAAAGCTGGACATTCTACACGTTCCTTAGTGCAGACACAGGTGACCTCCTCTAAACTAAAATACTCCTATTCAAAGTTTTAGAACCAATTACAATTGCTAGCTAATTTCTAAAAATCCCTGTGTAAGTAATTTACATGTAGCAAAGTTCCTTATATAGATTTTGAACTTCATATTGCTACGGCTACAACTCCATCTATGGTTGAGGTCCCTCCATTATTGATCAATGATGTATCTTTGCCTCTAACTATCTACCAAAATATCTAATTGGCATCTTTTCTTTCGCTCAAAGGATGCTTTTAAAATCTTTCAAAAATAAGATTCCCCTTTCTTCATTGACTTTGCCTCGCTGATACCTTTTATTTAACTTCTTCTCAAAACCACTGCCCATCTTTGTCTTCTCACTCTTTCAAATATGTTTTGAAATTATTGAGTACACCTTCTACAAAGGTATAGTCCCCTCCTGGACTCTTTGCCCATATGTATTCCTGCATCACAACTTCTTCCTTCAACTTCTTTTCTCTACTCTCTGAGCCTTCTCTTCTCTTCTTATATTTCTTCATTTTAGCGCTTTCTTTCATTAATGTATCCATCATCTGTTTACTAAAATTTGTATTAGGATTCTCTATGCATGGTGTAAATATGGCATTAAACTCTGTTAATGCCCTTTCTAATTCATATGCTGGTATTTCCATACATTCATGTTCTACGAGTCTCTCTATTATTTTCCTGCGCAGTTTTATCATTTCATCTGCTTTCTCTTCTAAATCTTGGACAACTGCTATACATTTTCTGAGGTTATCTTTTTCAAATTTAAGCTCTAATCTTGTTTGTGGCACTTAATTTGCCATTGCAATAGTAATTGCTCTTTCATTGATCAATTCTTTTGCTCTTTCTTCAACTTCTGTCAACTATTCAAGTTCAAACTTGTATTCTTCTTTTCTGGAATGGCAATTATGTACAAGTATCATGTATTTGTTTTTTTCTTCTGCAACTATATCCTAGCTTTTCATAGCTTTCTTTATTATACGCTCACCTTTCTGTATAAAATCCTTAAACCATTCATCAAGAATATTGGCCTTGAGCCTTTTATTTTTCATGTCCTTGACTTCTTCTTTGGATATTACTGCTATGTTATTAGGCAGTTCCTGGACTATTGTATTGGGATCAAATATCCCCTTAATAAATTGTTGAAGTTGGACAATGTGTCCTTTAAAGTAATCCTATTTATCCTTGTCTTTTCTTAGCATTTCTACTGTCACTTGGTGCATATCTTCCCATTCATTAATGTGCTATTCTCTTTTAGAATGCCCAAGGTCCAAATTTAATATCTTATACTCCTCCAAGGCTATTTCATCTTTTGCCTTTTCTTTTTGTGGAATGGCTAGGTTCAGCATTCTAGACCCATTTGGACCTCTCTGTATAGATGTCATTGTCCTAGCTTTTCTCTTTTCTTTCCTTAGTGTGGTACCTCCTAGTAAACTCTTAATATCAATTGGTACTAACTGTACCTCTTTTTCTTTCTTTCTTATTTCTCCTCCTAACCATGCAAGAATTTCTTTTGTACCTTTTATAGTCTTATCTTCATCAATCACCTCCTCATGAGGCTTCTCTGTTCTTATTTCTTCCTATTGCTACTGTTCGTACTACTGTTCTTCTTGTTGTTGTTGTTCTTGTTGTTGTCCTAGAATTTGCTGTTGTTATAGAGGCTCCTGTTCCATGGGATCATTTTACTGTTCTTTTGAGTCAACCTCATTTTCCTCGTCTTCTATTTTAGTGTCTCCTCCATCTTCAACCTCTTCTTCAAGACCCTCTTCTACTGATGGTGCCTTTTCTTCATCTTCTTCTGCATGTCATTGTTCCACATCTAGCATGTTAATATCTTCTGTTTGTTCATCAGCCTTACTATCATCAACCTTTTCTATTTCTCCTGTACCTTCAGGCCTCTTGGTTTCATCTTCTATTTGGTCTATATTTTCTATCTGTACCTGGTCTGTATGTACAGGGGAAATTATCTTTGCATCATCTTCTTTTACTCTTCCTCTTGTTCTTGTATATTTTCTATATTTTTCTCTTCCTCACCTGGTTCACCATACATATTCAGCATATTTAAAGCATCCACATCTAAGGTGTCATCCTTTGTTTCTTCTTCCGCTGAAGCATGCCTTTCTGTGATTATTTCTTTAGGGGTTCCTTTTTTCTCAAATTCCTCAATCTTATGTGCCTCTTCTTGTACATCTTGAATAATTTTAGGAGGAACTAAGGTACCAAATGGATCCACTGATCTTGTTTCTTCTTGTACCTTTTCTTCTTCATTTTTTGAGCCCTGCTCAATCTCCATTTCAGCCTAAATGCTTGGTTCTTCTTCTTCACTTAAGAAATCACTAGAATCTTCTTCTATTTCAATATGTCTTCCTGAATACATTCTTCTTTCCTCATCTTCACTACTATCACTTATAATGTTCATAGTCTCAATAGTTTGTTTGGCTCTATGAGTTTCTGATTCTTGTTGTATTTCTTCAGCCAACTCTATCTTCACTTGCACAAATGTTTGTATTGGTTCTGATGATGTGGAGGCACCAAGTATATTTCTTAGCTTTTCACCTACTTCCTATGCTCCAATTATACCACTTGGTTTAGAAGTTTCACCTTTTGACAAACTTATTGGTATTACCCTTTTGATTTGTTGTCATGTTGCTTCCTTAGCAGTTTGTGCCTCTTCTGCACTAATTTCATGACTTATTGACCTTGCATCTACAAAAGTATCTGATGCTACTACTACTATTATTCCTAATGCATATGGATCCATTAAAGTAGCATTCTTATCCTTTTCAACAATCTTGGCCTCTATAATCTTCCTTTTCTTCTCATAAAAGCATTGCAAATCTTCACTAGGCTCTGCCTTTCTTTTTCTCCCTTTCTTTGGATAGGTGATTTCTTTGCCTTCAGCCTTGAGTTCCTCAATTCTATCCCTTAGCCATGTCTTTGAAAATAACATTACTGGCTCAGACAATATATCTAGAGATGTATTCCGGGGCTTTGACCAATCAGACTCTGTAATAGGAGCTAACCTTGCCTCTGCATAACTATGATGTAACAATTTATCATCATCTTGAACCTCTGGAGGATCGTATATGTCACCTATAGACTTCATTTTCTCAATTGTTAATCTTTTATGAGCTCTTTTGCTCACTTCTCTATCATTTTTGCAATTAGCCCAAAAATCCTCAATATGTATCTGGTGTTTATACTTTTTATCAACAAAGTTCTGGATCCTATGAAAAGGATCAAATTTTGTAACTAAATCAAACTCCCCAAAACCATAATATCTCAGCTCTTGCTCTAAATATCCTACAACTTCATCACTATAGCAAGAGTACCTGCCAATAGCCCAAGGCAACTTCACATTTCCTCTATTATTGAACTTCCTTTTATACATTCTAAAAATGTTCAAATTCTGTCTTGAAAATTCCAAAACAATCAGCTCATCAGAAGGATACCAAGGAAGTATAAATAGTTTTCCTTCAAATCCCTCAGTCCTTATGTAAGTAAAATACTCAAACTGAATAAACCAAGAACTATGCAATCCAATTGCATCTTCTGTACCTTTAGATAATCTTCTGTCAGGTTCTTCTCTCAACACCCTTACCATGTAAGTATAAAAGACATCATTAACCAAAGAAAAATTCTTCAATGCATTTTCTTCTTGTAAGTCAGGGTAGTGTTCATACACTAATTTCTGATCAGGACCATTTCCTAGGGCACCAACCCTTTCTATTCCATGTATATATGGTTTAATTTCTGCAGCACATGAATATAACACAAAGGAAGACAAATAAAAAGGCATCATCTTTTGTTTTCTCAGCATGGCCTGCTTCCAAATAGCTGTGCTTATTGCCTTGGCCTAGTGTATTTTCCCTTGTTCTTTTTTTCCTACTCTTATGAATTCAATAACAGTGAACATCCATGGTTCACATTTGGTACCATCTCTCATTCCAACCAACCTACTTAGCATGGTGATCATCAAATAAATTTCTTCTTTGAAGTATATCAACATCAAGTTCTTGGGTACCCTGGCTGTAGCTTTGGGTTTGTTTTCTAGGTTATACCAGCTGTGGAATATTTTACCCTTGCATTCCTTTTCATTTATATGAAAGTCTTCATTATACTGATCAATATCAATATCTCTCATTTTCTCATTAATTTTCAATCCAAACATCTTGGCAATGCCTTCTGTGGTTAAATCAGCAATTAGCTCGTCATACATCATAATCTTCCTGGTGGATGGATCATAAAAAGTCACATAGTCCTAACACAAATCTCTGGCCTCCATTGCTAGTGGGAAACCTACAGCCCTGTATAATCCACTCTCTCAGATACATTTCATATCCTATGAAGCATCTGCAGCAATGATTTTCTTTAACACATCCTCTGCATCATAAGTTCCTATGTTTGTATCAGTTCCAACTCCACCCGTACTGATTAGAGATGGACAACCTCTATGCAAGGGCAATTCTTCTTTCTCTATCTCCTTTTGTGGTTTCCTTTCCTTTTTTTCCTCGCTCCTATATCTTTCTTCCATTTTGGGGCCATCCTGTGGAAACATACTCCTTTTAACTTTTGTTTTACTTTCCTATCTAGGGTTTTTACTATGAATTTTTATTTTTACTATTTTACCCTAACTCGTTTTCTCTTTTTGTTTTTTAACCTTTAAATTTGTTAAGCTCCATTCAACTAATTAACAATTAAAATAGTAATTTGACAAATGCATACATTTTAAACTAAAATTACTAAAATTAACAGTATTTTACCATTCAAAATGTAAACAACGTTTTGAGATAAATACTTGTTTTTCCTGACGATTTGACTTGAGCTGTTGACTTACTTTTACCTTTTCACCTTCATCCAACTACTGTAACTCTGTTTTGGTAAATTCTGCTCCCTTTACTGTAACAATTCTTTCTTCTGCAAATTTTAGTTCTCAACAATGTATATCTGGAAGCAAAATAATCTTATAATTACCCTAACCATTGTTAAATCTTACTTTTCTTGAGGGTTAAACCTGCATTAATTACAACAATTAATGCACTATAACTTTAGCTTTCTATTGCAACATTTGAGTTTTTTTTAAAACTTTTTACCTTTAGTGTAATTATGCATACATACACTTTTATTTGTATAATTCATTGTATGTTTTCCTTATATATCCTCATTGTATCTTTAAACATACATTCATTTTATGCAAAGAACCAACTAACGCTCTTTCCTTTTTTTTCTTTTTCCGTACATCTTTGTATCTTTCATTTTGTATATTGTGCTTGTATGTTCCCTTGTATAAGTGCATATACAAACATTTTATGCAACCCTTTCTTTACCTTTTATTCTCCGCGATGCTTTTAATTCTTTGTATATCGGCATTGTATATTATAAACATACAAATGTCCCAACATAAAAAGAATTTTCTATTATTTAATTCCCTTTGACATCTAGTTTGTATCTCCACTTTGTATCTTTAAACATACATTGTAAGTATACAATGCCTACATGCAAATGATGGGAGCCGCCTTAACTTTTACTTGTATCCCTGCGATGCATATGACGCTTGTATCAAACCATTAGATACAAGCCAAAATGCATACAATCCCTTTTGTATCACTTTTCGGACTTCTCATTTTATGAACCACATTTTACTTACTTTTGTTTCCGCTGTGTATATAAACCGCAATCATCCTTAAATATACTTTAAGTCCTGATGCATACATTATATCAGATTTAAACATTTCTTTCAATTCCATGATGCATGTATATCACAATGCATATCTCAAAAAACATACATACAAAGTCTGACATATACAACAATTTAACCTTATTTCATGATCCCTTCGATTCTGCCTTGTATGTATCTTGAAATGTATGTTTCTGAAATATACATATACAATGCATGAAACATACAAGGATTGTATCACCTTTAATACTTTTTCAGTTCTGCATCATGTATAATCTGTTGTATATTTACTTTGTATGTCTTCCATTTGCCGAATATACAAACAAAACATACATAGTGGACTTAACCGTTTATTCATTTCAACTTTAACTCTATCGGGCCCGACTTGTATATGAAGATAAAGTGTTAGCAAGATGTATACAAGTATAACAACATACATTTCTAAACCCAATGACTTTCCCTTTTGTGACTAACACAAAGACATGACATACAAACGACTTTGTATATACAAACAACTTTGTATATGCAACATGCAAACCTTCTGATTGTACATTTACCAAAAACACTTATAACTTGCAAAATACAGGGAATTTTGAGATTGTTCAAAAAGCAACCCCTACTCATTTTTAACAAGGAATTCACTCATATTATGCTCTGGTACTTAATGCAATTTTTTCTCTATTTTCAACAAGGTTTGTACTTTTCACTTCTTTTTCCCTTTACCACCAAGCAGACCCACACAAACAAGAAACAAAAAAAAGCCACAATAGGGGTCCTCATTTTGTTAAGAAGTAAAATGGGGCATGTTGTGAGCATCACAATAATACCGAGGTCACTTTACATTGCTGACTCAAAATTTTTCTTTTGTTTTCATGTGTACATTGGATCATATGATTTACTGACTTTGTTATTATATGCTTCACATTTTCCATGTATGCTTCATTTTTTTCCATGTATACTTCATGTCTTCCATGTATGCTTCATGTCTTCCATGTATGCTTTGTGTATTCTTTATGTATGCTTTGTATGTATATGTATGATCTATACTATGTATCTTGTGCATGTGTGACCTCTTTATCTATGAATTGTAGACTCATAGAATCCTAAGCTTGGGGGCTAGCGCATCTCTCAACATAGAAACATTCTATGTATCCAACATTTTGGTGAAGCAATTCAACATCTCCATACTTTAGTGTGCATATGAATGTAATTTCATACCCTCACTAAAGTGGGGGCTAAATGTAGTGTCGTAAATTGTCACCACTTACAATTTCACACTAGGTTTAACACTTTGTTTAGTATGTATGTTTACCTGTGCTTAATATATGCATATTCCACTACTTTTCTAAGAAATAAGACTAAGTCCTTTGACATCTGGCATTTCAAGAGCCCAAATCACCAGGACACTAGCACCTAGTGCTAGAGTCCTCCTAGTCTAGCCCTCAAAGGTATTATTTAAATGTCGTCCTTTTGCCTTAAGTGATGCACCTTATTGAATTCAACTCAATTAGGCCCTTGAAAAGTACTTGGGATTCATATATAAACAACCCTCTCTCACTCATTTGAAGACACAGGGGATACATGATCTCTCTATGAACAATATCTCTCTTTCCCTCTCTACAAGCTCTCTATTTCTGAAGATTATTGTTTTATGAACTAACTCTTCTTATAAGTCTTCACTTAATCCTATTCCTCCTTCAACTCCTTGTGCATGATTCATGTTATGACATCAATCCAATTAGGGTTTCATCTTCATGGTAATTCTATTTCATGATATATTTCTTATTATAGTCTTTATTACTAGTTTTACCTCTGCTCATCACAAGCATGTACTCTCTATCATCATCATTGCTACTATTGTGGAGGTGGGAACACCTACCTAGGGTTTGACTGGGGCAAGCCCCTATATACCATAGCCATTTTCCCTCTTTTATGTGTGCAAATCCAAATCAAGAGTTTCAAGCACTGATGAGAAACAAGAAGATGGAAGCAATAGAGATCGTTGCACATAGGTTTTGTCAGTACAAAAATCCTAGGAGACTAGTGCCTAGCATTGGGGTCTTTCCAAACCCACCCACTTCTAGTGATAGGTTCCATCTATCTTGTTTATCCCTGATCTACTTCTTGGTTCTATATATTTGATCTATAACACCTATAGGTTGTTTGTTTAGTCAAATAGGTTGCTAAAAACCCTAGATATTTATATTGTTAAATTAATCTCCACTATTATGTAACAAAGGAATAGAGTTTAGTCAGCTTGGCTCTCCCTTGAGGACTGTAGCCAAGCATAAAGTCTTCGTCAACTTGTTTTCTAATGTTTGATAGGGAAGATTGATCTAGTTAGTCCATAATTGATTAGGCTCTCTTTTCCATCTTACATGAAGTAGTCATAGACTTTATTTTCACATAAGTAGTATTACACTCAACAAGGCATGCATCAAGCTTATACAATGTGCCAAATATGACACTTCTAGCGATCACCATAACACCTCTAACCATCTTGCATCTTGTATTAGAAAAGACTACATGCAAGTCCACATCTATTAGTTTTCTCATAGATAATAAACTTCATTCTAATCCAGGGATATGCAACACACCATTAATCCTTTTTACTCTACCATCAAGAAAACTAATTTAAACTTTACCACGGCCAACAACATTTAAATGAGAATAATCACCCAGACATATCTTACCTCTATCAAATTCTTTATATTTCAAAAACTAATTTCTATTAGGGGCCATATGGAAATATGTACCTGAGTGAATTAACCATGCATCCTTACCTGCATGAGTGGCCAAAGGTACAATGAATGCATCACCCTCTTCCTTCTCAAACTCTAAATCAATTTTCTTCTTTTTCTTTTTCCTTTCTTCTTTGTACTCCTTCTGGAAGTGTCCAAGCTTATCACTATTCCAACAAATAACTTTGGACTTTATAGGAGATTTGGATCTCCTCTTGGATTTGGATTTGTCACGCTTCTCACTCTTCTCTCCTTTTTATTTAGTTCTTCCATGAATATTTAGGGCTTCTTTAGCACTGATGGATACCTTCCTCCTCATCCATTTTTACACCAATTGATGCCAATTGAGCTACCAAGATATTGAATTATTCCATGTGGTCTCAATTTGTCCACCCTCTTCCATTCTCAAGGAATACAATTTCTTCCTCAATAAAATCTTGTTTACTAAATATTTGGCTTGATATATCTTTCTAATTTCTTCCAAAGATTCTTTGCAAAGGATTCTTCATAGATATTGATTAAAATAGAGTTTGACAGGAACAATCTGATTAGACGCTTGGTTTTATGGTCTATAATATCAGTTTGAGTAGCCAAAATAGCATCTATAGGCCTGGAAACATTCTCATCCATAGCATCTAACAAATCTCGATCAATTAACAGATCCTCCATCTTCAGCTTCTACATCTCAAAATTATTACTAGAAAATTTTGCTACCTCTATTCTCCCTAATGTGCTTGCATATAAAAATTCATGCAACAAGATCACAAAGTATCTTCTAAATAATATCCCACTCAAAATTGGATTAGTTCAAAAAACACAACAACCCACAACTGAAACCAAAGGAAATCAAGATTTGATACCATCTATAAGGAAGCTAAGGCAGCGAAACAACTTTCTACACTAATGTTAAGAGGAGGGATATGCAAATATTTGTAGATCTTTTACAATAGTTACATAAATTATATAGAAATAAACATAAATAGCAATCATACCACAACATAGTAAGTACGTGGGGAAACCATTTCAGGAGAGAAACCCCACACTCCAAAAGACGTCCAATATATTATTCAAAACTCATCAAGATTACAATATACTTGCAGAGAAAGATTTCAAAAGAGTATAACCCGCCATAGATCTGGAGGCAACTCAACATCTATAAGACTCTCACACACAATCTTCATCTCAAGCTCCTGATATATGGGAGATACAATACAAAAAATTGTCAATAGTAATTACAAAACCATGAGCCAAAACCACCCAAAAGTGGCGCCCAATTATCTCTAGTAAAATATTCCTTGTGACGTGTCAAATCACACACCAACACATGTGACTCTCCCCTTTATTACTCTTTTAAGTGTATAACATATTTTTCACATTTCCCAAAATGGGAGGGCCAACTTTTAGAGGCCATAACTTTTGATCCGGATGTCCGATGGATGAACTGCTTGATGCATTAGAAAGTTCATGAAGATATCTATCAAGATATCACCTACTTAATCAGTTATGAAAATTTGTGAGGGAAAAATGAGGTCTCTAAGTGCTTGAAACCTAAGTTTAAAACTTTTCTAGAAGTTTCAAAAATCAAAACTTTAATATCTTGCAATCCAAGTATGATCTTGGGTCAAAACTCACCTAGGATGTTTATTTGGAAGTTCCATAGTTTTTGGAAAAATTTCAAGTCTATTCAAGCTCAAATGTAGACTTAATAAAAATAGTAAGCCCTTCCATTTTTATCCCCTTTTGGAAAATTTTAAAGTTCTAAACCATTCTTCAAGATAAATGGTATTCAAAAAGACCAAAATTAAAAAGAATCGTAACCTTTTGTAGTTGAAACATTGAGACACCTTTTATAACAATGCATTAACTAGTAAAACTAACCCCCTTCATAAATTATTCAAATCATAACATTCCTCCAACCAATTAATTAGATAACAGATGTTTATCTAGATAATTAGTCTAATTAATTAACCTCTCCCATTTCCTCAAATTAAAAATTCAACCTTCTCCAGTAAAATCAAAAGGAACTTATCCTTTAATATCTACCATTAATTTCAAATACTAGGAGCAATATGGGCCTTCCACCTTCACACATGCATTCTCAAGCCACTTGTCCCCACTTCTTACTCACACATGTGAGCATGCAACATGGAACAATCATGACCCTCCTTTGCAAAATTCAATCTCCTCCATCCACTTGCATCATCTATCTCTTCCCACTTTCTTGCATCTCATTTTGTCTTACATTTTAAGGAAATCTCATACCTCCATCAATCATTTTACACCTCCTCTTGCCATTTGTCGAGAGACTAGCTTGAAAACCCATGGAAGGCAATCCTAGCCATTGATTTCATCTTTAAATATCAACCCTCCATGTCCAAGTTAGAAATTATATTTAAACAACTTTACCCAAAGGAAATTCATCATCTTCATCCATAGTAAGTACAAGCTACCCAATTTTCTAATCATCAAGCAATTGAGCCACCATATTTTATCATAGCTCACATCCACAAGCTTGGTTTGTATTTGCATTGCGTTTAGCTTCCATTTCTGCTCTGACTAAAGGTGAAAGCTACTTTTGAATTATCGGTTGTTTGTTGTGTTTATGCATCTAACTCCACTTATTTTGGTCAAATTTTAATGTCCTCATTTCAGGAACACCTAGTGAGAGCCTTGTCCTAGTACTAATCTTGATCCTTTGAGTGTTTTTTGTGAGTTTTTGTAGGTTTTTTACATTCTCAAATGTGTTTCCAAGTTTGAGGCATTTCCTCCCTATGTACTAGTGTCTACGCACACCTTCCAATATATGTGTAGCTCCTTGAAGCATATGTGTCTAGTGTTTTTAGGGCATCTACATAGATTCCTCACACTAAGGCATCTATGTCATTGTTTAGGCATTTGTGCCATTATTGAGGTGTCTACACCATTATCAAGATGGCTATGTCATCTCTTCCATTTGTAGAACCCTAACTCTATCTTTTGTAGGTCCCCACCTTTTGAGTGCTTTATTTGTTGTTGATTCTAACTCTAACTCTCTATTTTCTGGGCCTTTATATTCATTGAGACCCAAATTGCTTGATCATTATCATTTCAAGCATAAGCCTCTCCCTTTGAGTTTTGGGCTTGAAATCCTTAACTTTTTTCTTAATCATTGTAGTTTTTGGCCTATTTGGACTAACTTGGTTGTAGGAGACCATGTTCCCTAGTTAATCTTGCTAAATTTTTAGCAAAATTTTCATTTTGTGTTGCTTATTTCCATGATAACCTTATTTTTTAGGTGTTCCCTAGGATTGAGGCATCCCTGCCCCATCTTGAGACATATCTATAGTCATATAGGAATCTATGCATAATTCAAGGTGTTCGCACTATTGTCAAGGCATCTACACATATTGTGAGACATCTATGTATAATGTATCTATTTTTTCACTTCTCTTTCTAGGTTTGGTGTTTTTGCATTTTGTGAAGTGTATGTGCCCTATGTGTCAATGTTTGTGTAGCATCATAGCTTTTCCATCATTGTTTTTAATGATTTTCACTAACCCTTGTTGATTTATGGACTTAATTATCTTATGGATTTGTACTTGTAGGTTTGATTGTAGAAGCCCTAAACCTTGGAGACTACTAATAAGTGGATTGTAGGTTTTTTGAAGAAGATTCATTATCAAACTCTTAATTGTGTGTTTTTCATCATTTCATTAAATGCCAAAATCAACATTATTTGGTGGATTTGGTGTGTCTAAGGGCATTTGTATGCTCTTCTCTCACACTATAAAAAATTATGCACACATTAATTTTCACACTTCACACTTGGCTTTCTAAGGTTAGATGAACATGTTTACTTTGTTTGGATGAACAAATGCAGGTATATTCTCTTCCCTCACACCAAAAGGTGATCTTGGGAATCTAAGACACCTCTTGGGTCACTTTTATCCATCCCAAAAGGGGCAATTGTGTATGTTGTCTCCTTGAAGGTCACCCATGGCCCTCATAGAATCAATCAACATGACTACAACACTAGTAGCTCTCAAAGTAGAACCATGATATCTAATGAAGAAGATAGAATTGACTATGTAACTATGCAAAGCTCCCACAAAACCACAAAGTAGAGCCTCTCATACCACCATAATTAATAACTATAGGTCTCAAAATATAATTCTTCTAGGAAATAAAAACACCATCTCTCTAACTCATAGAAACAAAAATACCAATGCACCAAGGTGACCAAGAAAGGCCAGCCCAATAGAATCCACATGAAGTAACCCAAAAGATCTACACACGTGTGACATATTGAGGGTGACAGAAAAGCATGGCTGATGTTCCAACTAAAACTAACAAAACCAAAAAACACATAGATCTCAAACAATGTAATAAATAGATTCACCACCATAATGGTAACATCAAAATAGAGAAAATAACATTTAGATTGTCCATGAATCAAACACCAAATCAACTCTAGATCCAATTTACTACAAACCCATAACAAAGTAACCATAATTTAGGAATCCAATAGGCAAATCTATAGAAATGTTAAGTGATGAAACACATACCAACACTTCCACACTTAATAAGGATAGACAACTAAGCTCCTCAACCATGCATTAAACATTCATGCAAACTTGTAAATGTCTCCTTCTAGAAAATCTTGGATCAACAATCCCTTCATAGATCTACAAAATCATGGATTTTGGTTAACATGTAAAACCTACAAAACCATCCATGCAAATTTGAATCCATTTAAACATATAGAAACCCACAAATCCAATAAGCACCAATAATGAAATGTAACAAATAAGCATAATCGTAGAACTACAAAACCCATAGATCCAAAATAATATGAATCTACAATATGAAAGTATAAATATCCAAAAGGATTACAGTGTTGTCTAGGAGATCCAAGCCACCAAAAGACCAATTCCATAACCATCACTAATACATTAAAATGGAGGAACCAAGTTGTGCAAGAGCTTCTAAGTCACCAAAGTACCAAATCCACAACCCACATGCAACCAAGGGCTAATCATCTAGTTCTTTAATGAAACTAGGGGTTGAAACCATGAACCCAACTTAAGAACTTGATATGGTAGTTAATACAACTAGTTCCTTCCCATGTGACTAGGAGGCAAAAAAATAGGCACCCAACATGAACACTCTTCCACTACAAATGACCATAGGATAAAGGAACACAACACCCGTGTTAGAGGGTAATCACATACTATTAAACATAATCTCTAAGTTACAATCATTTAACACACAAACACATGATCAACTCCATTATTTACCTCTCTGCCATTCCACTAGTGCTTGCCAAACTATTTATTGAAATAAAAAACCAAATCTACTGAAAAATCCCACTCATATAATGATTAATAGCCACTTAATTCATTCCAACAAATTTCCACATGCTTTCCAAGATCAATAAATCAAAATAGAGGAATACCCAAAACATAGAAAACAAAACCAAGGAATACCTATAACTCTAAAATCAAAACAAAGGATTACCTAGAACCAAATCACATGCAACCATAGAACCACCTCCACTCTAATACTAAATGTTAGGAAAAGTAACCACAAAAGCCTTATTAATTAAACCATATTAAATATAATTATTAAGCATTTCCACATTAACCCTTCGAGGAGATTAATACATTAATCAGATCTATAGAAATTTGAGTAGCATTCTAATATGTAAACAATACTTAGAAAAGAATGACAAAAATAAAAGGAAAATCAACCACAAGAGACAGAATGAAAAATGATATACCCTAGGAAAACCCTTTCAAGAAAAAACCTAGCCTCCAAAGCACCAAACCAATATTTAACAACAATGAACCTGTTACAATATAATATTAGACTATCACCTCCATAGAGATCAACATCATCTTCCTCTTGTAAAAATCTAGCAACATAAACCTACAAAAACCATTTCTCTTCTCCCCTCCTACAAGATACCATAAATGGTATCATAAAATAAGTGCTAATACCATAGCCCAAGTAGTCAATATGCAAGGGAGACCTTGTTGGTTCCCCAAATTGTACCCACTATTTCCTAAATGGTAGCAAACCTTTATGATTGAAACTAAGTGAAGCTTGGCTAATGAATAGGAGATAGATTCACTTTTATTCTCCTCTGCACTTTAGGTACTACAAGACCTAGGGGGTTACTATTATCACATAGAATTGCACCCAACTTGGAGAAAGTCCAAGCATTCTAATGACACAATGGGAATGATCTCAAGGTGTGGGACCTTGCAATATGAGATCAAACCTCCAGAGAAGGTGGGTTCCTCATTCTAAGCCTAAATCTTAGAGAAATTAACTAAATCTAATGCTAATGCTTACAAGGGAAAAGGCATAAAAGGAAATAGAAGGAGAAAAGGTGATGTACTAGATTTAACATGTAGTAGTTGTTCTAAATCAACACAATAATGATCTCAACTCTATAGAACTCACACAGACTTGCAATCCTAACAAAGGCTTTGGAGTAGAAAATGCTAACCTACAAAGGGGCCATTTTACTCACAAGATAGATTATAGCTTTAGATAAACATAAAGACATAATACAAGAGAGAAAAAATATTAGAAGTATATTGATCATGAAGGTCAAATAACCATTACAAAGTAGAAAAAATTATAGAAAAATTAGACACAAAATAATCAATCAAATTCATTATTGAATCAAACTATAAGACATCAAAGGCCCACATTCAGACACAATGCATCAAATTCTAGTGATTCCTGCAATTGCATTACAAGATCTGATTACAAAAAAATTAGCAGCATAATAGCCCAGAACAACTCCTCCTTTAAGATTAGAAATTTTTTAGAATTTATACCAATCTTCCTCCTATAGTGAAAACTGAATCTAGTCATAGGGACTAAGGATAACCCATACCACATTCAATTTACTAGTCAGAAACCACCTACAACTAGAAAAGAGCCCACACCTTTGGCAAACCTACAACCTTTGCAAATGAATGCTTGCACGCATAATTAGCCAAAGCATTCAAGAAGGAACACCTAAAAAATCCTACCAGCTACCAAGAATTTGAATGGTAGTTGAGACTAACCCTCAACATTGAAGAAATGTAATATTCCATCTATTTTCACTTGGACTTGGCTATAGAATTAAATGTCGAGTACACCTACCCAATCGATAACTCCTCCCGCCTTCAGAATCATCATATAGTTGTGTTTGAATCTGGACCATTGGATAGAGCTATCAGGAGTCAAATCAATAGCCATTGTGTATCACAAATAGCACTAAGGCACAGAGGAACATAATCATGATGCAAAGGATGATCACGATGAGCTGTGGATGTGTCACCTAGTAGGAAGAGAGAAGTCATTGGAGACCTCTGCATTGGAAACCTACATCACATCGCATATTGCCCAGTAGCCAAAGGAAATCCATTTAGAAATTGTTGTGTGGAGGGACATCATGATGAGCCAAGAGGACACCACATGGCCATCACCCACAGCCCTGAAAGGAATTGGCATCTTAGAAAGATTATGTGCGGGTTGGCAAGGAATGACTAGGACAAGGATCTAGATGACATCACTACATATTGAAACATCCAGCCATTTAGAAAAAATCTAGATGGATGGCTCGGAAGGAACCATGTGGTCATCACCTGCATCTTTGCAAGGAATTGACATTTTAGAAAGATTTTACATGGGCTGGCAGGGAACGACTAGGATTTAGGACATAGCGCATATCACGCATTTGATTCATTATTCCTTGATGCAATCTATGATATACTAAAAGGCTACGATGGTTGAAGATGGTGACACTTGGCAGTAATCTGGACCATGGTGTTGTTAATCATTTTGTGATGGCTTAATGATACCCATAGAAATTGTTTAGGGTAAAAATGGTAAGAGGGTTTGATTTGGATGGTTTGTTTGATCCTCCTTTCACCACTAAACATTCAAGGACTTTCAGCCGAGTAGGAAGTCTACTATCAAGCCTTCAGTCACTTAGAACATTAGGGAAAATTGGAATTGTTTGATTTTGTTGTTCAATTAAGCCCAATTATGCTCAAAACCCTAATTATGCAAATTCATGAACAAATAGACAAATTATGAAAAATGATTGCACACAAAGATATCAAATAACAATCAAATGTGTACTAGATTTCAAAGTTTAAAAAACAAAAAAGTCGAGGACTAATGAGTGGCTGCCCTAATCTAGTGCCATAGTTTCTATCGAGATCTAAGAATGTTGTTTGCATCATGTTCCTGATGTTCCAGAGATTTTCTTGTTGTGGGATCTGGAGGACTAATGAGCAGGCACCCGAGTCCAAGTCCTTATTTTCTTCTCTGATCTACAATTCTGACAGTCTGCATAGCTCTCCTGCAAGCTTCCACAACCTGTAACCTGTAATCACGAAAAAGTGGGGAGGGGGTTGTGGTTTTTAGAGGCTTGCCTCAGTCAAGCCCCAAAGAGACGTTCAAGTCTTTTGAATACTGTTGTTAGATAAAGAGTGTGTATCCCTATGGGATAGAGGCAAAATCCAAATGATAAATGATTGTAAACACAATTGATATCACCTTGTAGTGAAGATCTCATGGAAGGAAGATGCTCTTCATGCCATGAGGAGATAGATGCCAAATCTACAAATACAAACACAAGAACAACATAAGTACTACTCTGCAACACAATGAATTCCTTGAATCACTTTCACATAAGCCACAAGTTCACAATATCCCTCTAGTTTTTGAAATGATAACCTAATCATGCTTATGTATGCAACTACAAACATTCCTGCTAAGAATTTCATAATTCAAACTTACTGTGTCAGCATAGGACCTAAATAACAGTCATAAACCAAGACTTTGAAATTGGTCCTGACCTAAAATAGGGCAAGACTAGGGAATGGGTACCCAAGTCCTCCCCCCTATTTTAGGTAAGATTTATGTTAAGTGCATTCCCTGAGTCCTATTTTGCATGAAACCTCAGGGTTTTCTCATCGGGAGTCATTAAAATCATTCAAGATGCTCTAAATGCTTTCTAAAGGACCCAAGAGCTAAACCTTAATAGGAAAAAGCCCCCAAGATTACTTTTTTTGACATAACATTTAGCCCCCACTTTAATATATGTATAAATTCAAGGCCAATACATAGATTAAAGTGTGGTCAAAAAACACAGCAAACACACCAAGCACAGAAAAGACACACCAATCATAGAGAAGATAGTAACAAGCATGCAAATCACAGAGAAGACAATTACAGTCATGCAAAACATGGAGAATACAGTATTGAAGACATACAAAACACAGTGAATAAAGTGAATGCAGTGAAGACAGTGATGATTTTATTTTTTCTTTTTCTCATATATATGAAATGTAGATGCAAGTACAAGGAAAGTAAACACACCACCCATAATGTAGGATGGACTCATTGCCACCAGTCTTTAAGACTACATATGGGGCAACAGACATGCCAAATAAATCAAGTACACCATACAAATCCCAAAGCATAGGAGGGACTCATTGCCACCAGTATTTAAGACTATACTCGGGAACAAACACGCAATACACACACACTTGGAGGACATGGAAAAAACACGGTAGACAAGCGATGGAGTGTTCCTATTTCTAGGTTCATCACCATCTCAAGCACATTACAGGCACACACTGATGATTGGGCTTCACCACAACAATTGCCCAAGACATGCTTAAGGGTCGAGTTAGGCTCCCTGCCTCTGCAGAGGACTTTTGAAAAATGACAGGATGTGCACTCTCTATGAGAAATACACCATCCCTGCCTCTGTAGAGGGCTTAAGATAAAAAGGTTGTTGGCAAGAGACACTATGTGGCTTCATGATTATTGTCATTGATGGCAACAAAGTCTATCCCACACATCCGCAGAGCATAGTATGTCTATACTGGAAGTCAGATTGAAGAGTGTTTTGGTATGATGAACAAGAACAGAGCATGCAGCAAGGTCCAACAATCAGGTCCAAATCTCTTAGAGGAAGTATCTCAACAAAGTATGGACTTGGGGAAGTCAAGAGGAGTACCATGACTACTACATTCCAGAGATTGAGCCTCCGGTGATGAAAGAGTGAAAAGATATGAGCATCTAAGTGTTGGGTTCCTGATAGGCAGAGTAGACTGAGGAAGAACTAACCAACAACGCATCACACTTTAATTCGAATGAGAAATTAATGGTGATCAAGCTTCTTAAGGGATCATTCGTGGTTGGCCAACATGATTGATGACTTATATGTCTATGTTCTTGGTATGCACCACATTTTAAGCATGGATTCAGCTGATAGATCAGTGTTTAGTATTTATCTTGAGTATTCCAGTTCTCAACTAGAAAGATGTTGAAATCCTTGGTGTGGATATATATACTAGATGGATTTCAGTATGAAGGGGCATGTAAGAAGCAATAATGTGTGAGAAAAGGTAGAGAGAAGTGTGAAAGCAACAATATAAGTTCAGTATGTGATAGAACAACAACACTAAAGTAGAGGAAGAATGAAGTGCAGTAGATCAATGTATTGAGCCTAACCAGAACTAAACCTTAGCATATGTGGATGTCTCTCTTCAGTTCAAACATCTGGTTACCTTCTATAACCTTGTAGATAGTGAATCTCTTGTAGGCAGTGTGCCTCTTGTGAGCAGTGTGCTCGGGCAGTGAGCCCTAATTGGTAAGTGCCATTTTTTACTTCTTATTCTTTTAACAAAGAATACAATCTTGGGTTAGTCACCCCATGGTTTTTCCCTTAACAGGGTTTTCCACATAAAAATCTTTGTGTTAAGGGTGTTGATTTCTTTTCTACTCTCATGATTATGTATGCTTATATGTTTTGATGCTACACTAATTGTTAAAGAAGAAAAAGAAAGCTAAATATTTAAGATAACTGATTCACCCCCCTCTTAGTTATCCACCTTGTTTCAAACAATTGGTATTAGAGCCATGTTCCTCCAAACAGAGCCTAACAGCTTGAGGAAGATCTGGGAATCTCAATGGATATGTATGGTATGAGGGAACAACTTCAGTCTACCCTAGATGATCTTGAGCAATCTCACTTTGAAGTCAATAACCTGATGGAAAGACTCAAACAAGCTGATGATTTCATAAATGAACTAAAACAAAAATTGAGTATCTCTGTGAAAAAGAGAAAGGAACTACTTCAACAATTAGCAAGTCAAAGTGAAGCCAATGATATTAATGATGATCTGAATGAGAAAAACAAGTTATGTGAGAAGCTATCAAAAGAGGTCATTATGGTAAGACATGAAATGGAATCAGGTGTTATGAAATTCACCCAAGAAATTGAAGAGAAAAGAAAAATTGAAGATAATCTAAAACAATCTCTCAAGGAGAAGTCAGAAGACTGCCACAAAATGGATAGAATAATTAGGCATCTAAAATCTAATTTTGAAGAAGCTAGAGATAATGAAGAACAACTTGAGAATTAGATAGACACTCTTAAAAGGGATCTTCAAACAACAAATGAATACAAAGAGAAATTCAAGATAAGCTCTGCTCAACTTGAAGTTCTTCTTGAAAGCCAAAAGAGGGTAGACAACAAGCATGGCTTGGGATATGAGAAAGGTGAAAGTTTTGGATCCAGTCAGAAGAACTCTGGATCGAGAAATCTAAGGAACAGGCCTAGAAGACCTCTGGTAAGGCAACCAAATTCTCAAAGATATCCATCCTTCAATGGATACTGTATACACCTAAAAATGACACGATTCATTCTAAATAAATATTCTTAATATTTATTCCCTTCTTATTTCTTCTATCAATTAAATAAATATTCTAAGTTTATTTGATTGGTTCATTATCCCATAATTAAATAAAATAAATTTATTTAATTAAATTCCCTAAATTCTTCTAATGTCTCACATAATTAAATAATCCTACATTATTTAATTAATCATAAATTCATCTATCATAAGTCCTAATTCCATAAATCCACCTCACCAATCCACCTCATCTTTCCACCTCACCTTTGCCACCTCACCATGTTACACATGTAATTAAATATTTTAAATATTCAATTAGCTAATATTCCCTCACCCACATGTCCTATTTATCCTCTAGTCAAAATTAGTTAACTCATCAATCAAATCTGTTAATTAATTAGTCAATTGAGTTCACTGATCAATCAATTTTGTCAGCTACTCAATCTACCCAGTTAACTGATCAATCAATTCAGTTAACTCCCCAATACATTCACTTAACTGATTGGTCTATTTTGTTAACTCTTCAATCAATTTTGTTAACTCCCATGTTGCATGATGGAGCTTGGACTCTTGTCCTATTCCTATTCGTTGCACATTCCTCAACCATCCTCAACCATTGATCTGCTCATTTCATCTCAACTATTGATCTTCATTCTCCCAAGTCTATAAATGGAACCTTATTCTTCCATTCTATTCATCCAGGCTATTTGTATTGTTACTCTGCTGGAATTTACCAGCGCGCCTTTGGCACTCCCATTTCTATTCATTAGCTTTAGAGCACACATTTTCTTTGAAGCTCATCTTCATTGCACGTTTATCACCACAGCCATTTACTAATGACATCCTTGACACAGCAAAAGAGTGCACTCTCTGAGGGCCCTACTTCATACAAGCAAGGATGGTTTTAATAGGAAAACAATAGAATCTTCAATCTAAGGAAGGTGTGCATTGTTTTATTCATTGCTTCATTTCATTTAATCTTCTTAGTTTCACTATTCTATTGAGTTATAGGTATTTGATGTTGTTTATTGCATATTCATTGTTTAACCAAATTTCCCCTAACATTTTTTTAATATTTATCTTAATTCTTATTTTCTTCTATCAATTAAATAAATATTCTAAGATTATTTGATTGATTCATTATCCCATAATTAAATAAAATAAATTTATTTAATTAAATTTCCTAATTCTTCTAATGTCTCACATAATTAAATAATCCTACATTATTTAATTAATCCTAAATTCCTCTATCCTAAGTCCTAATTTCATAATTCCACCTCATCAATCCACCTCATCTTTCCACCTCACCCTTTTCCACCTCACCATGTTGCACATGTAATTAAATATTTTAAATATTTAATTAGCTAATATTCCCTCACCCACATGTCCTATTTATCCTCTAGTCAAAATTAGTTAACTCATCAATCAAATCAGTTAACTAATTAGTCAATTGAGTTCACTGATCAATCTATTTAGTTGACTCCTCAATCAACCTAGTTAACTGATCAATCAATTCAGTCAACTCCCCAATCAATTCACTTAACTGATAGGTCTATTCTATTAACTATTCAATTTATTTAGTTAAAACTCCTATTGCATGATGGAGCTTGGACACTTGTCCTCTTTTTATTCGCACACATTCCTCAACCATCCTCAACCATTGGTCTTCTCATTTCTTCTCAACCATTGATCTCTTCTCTTCTAGGTCTATAAATGGAACCTTATTCTTCCATTTCTATCATCCAAGCTTTAAGTAGAATTCCTATATCGAATTACTAGCATGCCTTTGGCACCCCATTACTATCCATTTGCTTGAGATCACCCCATTGCTTTGAAGCTCATCTTCATATTATATTCATATCATAGCCATTCTATTCTTGTCATCTTCAACAAGCAAGGGAGTATATGCTTCTAAGGGCTTCATTACAATCAAGATCAAGAACAGATAGGTGAACAATGGAAGCCGTAGGATAACAAGGTTTGAGAGGTTTGTACTTTATTTATTCAATCTTGTTATTTGCATATTTCATTGTGTTATTGGGTTTGATATGCTTATTTATTTCAGCCAATTTTCCTAATAACAAATACTACTACAATTGCAAAAACTTCGGTCATAAAGCAACTCAATACAGAAAAAGAATGAATTAGACCAATTCATCCTTCTCTGGACAGTGTTTCAATTGCAAAAGGTATGGTCACAAATCTCATGAATGCAGAAATATGCAAATAAACAATTCATTCAATGGTAGATGCTTTGCATGCAATAGAATGAGACTTATGGTTAACCAATGTAGATCAAGAGGATATCAGCCAAACATGCAAAGAAATGTTATTTTCTACAACTACAATAGATCTAGTCATATTGCCAAATTCTGCAGAAGTAAGAATCAGGATAAAAAGGGTCCGGTGCATCATAATCAAAATCAAGACAAAGGAAAAGCAAAAGTGAATGCGAATGAAGTTCAAAGGGAGATGAAAAAGATTTGGGTGAAGAGAAGTATAGAAAATGTTAGGGATGGATCCGCACTAGAATCTGGTGTTGATATTCCTTCCGGAAACTAAATAGATGAGCTCTGGCTCATGGGGAGTCACAAAGGAAAATAAATTCCCCCAGCCAGTCAATTGGTGCCTAAAATTGGTACATGGAATGTTGCAGATTAAAGGGCTCTCAGAGAAATATCCAAATAACCCTTAGTAAAAATATGAATGATCCACATGAAGTTTTGAAGAGTTTAATCAGCCAAGATTGATCTAGTTTGACAGCCATCTAGTAAAAGTAGGATTTTTCACAGTTAGATCCAGTATGATTCTAAATTGAAATATCTTGATCTGTAGATAAATGGGATGATTCGAGGAAGGGAGATACATTGTAAATTATAACTAAAAATAATTCTAAGTGCATCTCAATGATCCAGAAAGATCTCTCTTAGAACAAGGCAACCAGAATGACTTAAGTTATGCATTTATTGCAATATGAAATTAGGGTTTATGCATAGATAAAAGGGTTCTTTTATTCATCATTTGCACATTTGCATTCGAGAAGAAGAAAGAAAGAGCTCTGCAAACAAGATTGCTTCAACCCTCTCAAAGATCAACTGCAGAATCTGATTCAACCAGCAATCTTTTTTGACTGATATCGTGAACCCTAAAAGCGTAAAAGGGTATTTCCGTTCTTGAATATCTCTCTCTGAATCTTTTGTAAGATGGTTACTCCAAATGTTGTTAAGAACACTGATAGGCCATGTCCAAAGTTCAAGAAACATCCTTACAAATCCCTAGAAGTTGATCCCTTAGGTGCCTTCTCTAGCATTTCATATGGGGTTCTGCACATAGAAGATGTTAGGGTATACATCCATGCAAATATTGAGGAATTTGGAGAACCAAAGCTGATGAATATCTACCATAATCAACTAATAGATGAAACCTTTGAACTCAAACCTCAATACAAGGCCATCCTGGATAAGCATTTTAGACATTGCATCCACTTTCCCTATTTCGCAGAAGATGAATGGGTCTGGTATGTTCTTAGCAGAATACATGACAACTTCATGTGGATGATGAGGCCATTCAAGATAACAAAAGATGCCATTAGGGTAGTAACTGGATTGCACTCATCCAATGGGTTGCCTGCTCTTAAATTTGTCAAGAATCAGACAGTGAGTGAGGCTACCAGATCAAAGTTTGACAAGAGAGCAATGATAATAGAAGATATCATAGATCTAGATATCAAATTTCCCTCTATGATAATTGGATACAAAATATATCATTCCAGTAGGGAAAACTCTGTATCTGAAACTATAATTTATATTGCATATCAGATGCTAAGGGAAAATGCAGACTATGATCTATGCGAGCTTCTTCTAAGCCAACTGTTAGAAAACTTGCAAAAGATCAAGAAGGACAAGAAGAACTCATTCAAGTATGGTGGCTTAATACTATGTCTCTTCTTTTACTATATGAATGAGCTACTTGAATCTAGTGGTTGTGTATGGCAAAATGATAGACCGGTTGCCATACAAATCAGAGATTATATGTATGGGCTTGGTGATGCCAAGGCTCAAAGTATACCTCTCTGGGGCTACTTCAAAAACTTCCAAAGTATGATGCAGGCTAGAGAAAGAATTCCCCAATCTATAGTTGAAAAATACAAGGATACAGTGTGTTTCATAGTATACACTGATCAATGCCTAATGGAGGCAGTGGAAACTAGAACAGTCTAGATTATACCAATGGGCTATGAGGTAGATGAGAAAATCTTGGAGCTACATGTCCAACACTTACTAAGTCAGCCTAAGGACCCTGAGGCAGAAAGGTTTGGAACCTTTCAAGAATTAAGTGTAAAAATACGTGTTGAACTGAGACAACCAAAGATGAAAAGAAAAGAGAGAAGGGAAGTAGAGGAAATTGCCAAGAAATATGGCATATCAAAGGAGGCAGTTGATGCAAATAGAGAAAAAGTAGAAAGAGTAGAGAAAGAGAGACAAAAAGCAGAAAAAGAAAGCATTCCGGTGCAAGCCTCCTCCCGAACTAGATCCTCCAAGAGCTCTGCACCTACCACTTCTAAGAGCCCAAAAGCCTCCAAACTAGAAGCCAAGACATCTGGTAAGGGAGAAAAGAGAACAAAGATAAAGGCCACAAGGTCCTATATAAGTCAAAAGGATGATGAAGAAACAGAGACCGATGAGGAAGTTAAGAAACTGAGGAAGAAGAAGAAATCATCAGGTGAATCCTCTACTGAAGCAAACAAAGAAGAAGAGGCAGAAGAATTTGTTGAAAGGCCTACTCTTTTTGTTGATGATGTCATCAAGGTAGTCACTATAGATGGGAATGTGTAGCCCATAACAAAATTTTATGATGAGTATAATGACTTTGACAAAAGAATTTTGAAGGAAGCTACAATCAAGTATTTGAATATCTATAATAAAGCATTCATTGAAATCATCTCACTAATTCCCAAAATCCTAGAGAAAGTACTTGGACTTAGAAAGGATAATGCTAAGGCAAAGGACTTAGAAATCTAGGAACAAATAGCTATTCAGCTATATCCTTCCATTACTCTAAAACAAATGAACACGATCTTCAAGGACTGCAAGGATGAGTTCCAGAGCAAAGCCAGAATGAACAAACTTATGCTTGGAGAGATAGATCAGGTAGCAAAAGAGATAGAAGACATCCTCTGGAATGCCTATAAGATATTCAATCTTCCTATCATAGAGGAAATAGATGAAGAACCTTCTACCATGGATGTCAAAGGATTAAGTGCATCAAAGGAAGATTCTATTGAGAAAATTGTAGAAGAGTCAAAGGAGATAGGTGAGGAGAGGACTAAGAACTTGGATTCCTCTGTTTTGGAAGAGGAAGTCCATGAAGAAGTAAACATCTCTCTTCTGGATCCCCCTACAGACTCCAAACTAAAGGAGAAGGAAGAAAAGAGGAGAAAGTAAGTCAAGAAGAGGAGAAAAAGGGAAGAGAAGAACAAATAGAGAAGATCTCTGATGACAGCTCTAAGGCTGTAAAAGGAAAGAAGTCTCTGGCAAGAGACACTGCAGAAGTAGTGAAGAATTTCTTGACCAAGGAATTGATGGAGATAAATGAACCAGAACTATTCCAAGTACCACTCAATTTTGATTCTGTCTCTCCAGTCTAGACAATGAAGATTGCATCCTTTGCCCAAGCCAAAGAAAAAGAGAAGATTCTAAAGTCTCACATGGAAGATTGTGAGCTAATAGAAATTACATCAGGAATGTTGGAGAAGATCATGCCATCCTTCCAAAAGGATCATTCAGCCTCTCCATCTGGTAACCTTAAATCTCTAATAAACTCTGTCAACACTCATTTTGATTCCTTAGAGAAATCAGTAGAAGAAAAGGTCTGGAGAGAATTTTTGGAAAAGAGATTCTCTAAAGTACAAGGACTCATAACAAATGATAGGAGAAATCTAGATATTGGGATAAAAGCCTAGAAAATGCTCTTAAAGATGGTGGATAAATATACAAATTTTATCTATCTTGGTCCACAGTGACAAAAGACATTGCCAAAAAGGTGGAAGAACAAGAGAGTAAACTGTCAAGTTTATCTCAGAATTTTGATCCTCTCACTTCATCCATAATGAATCATTAGTGTTAGACTATTGCTACTATAAATGAAATAAAGAGGCTTGAAAAGGAGAAGAAGAATAGAATAAGCAGAATGAGTGAACTAAGAGGGATAATTATCCCTACGTTAGAAGCAATGCATGAGGCCCTAACTGATGCTCAGACTACAACCCAGACCAGTGATCCGGTAGACTTAAGAAGAGCAAAAGCTTTTGGATTTTTGTTGAGTGGCCACATTTCAATTCTGCATAGGATGAAGCAAAGTTGGACGATAGAAGTTGTACAGTTGAAGACCACCTTTGTAGATATACTTAAGTATATGTAAGTATAGCATGTATATATACTTATGCGGATATGTATAGGTTGATTTTTGCATATTTTGGTGTGTAGACTCTACCCTTTACCATTGATGTCAAAGGGGGAGTGAGAAGTAGTGAAAAATATGGAATCCAACAAAGGGGGAGCTCCAGTAAAATGTACATAAGACAAAGCATCAGCGAAGGGGGAGTTTGCTACAACACTTAGTCATTTTTCATTAAGTGTTGCCATCAATGCCAAAGGGGGAGATTGTTGGCAAGAGACACTGTGTGGCTTCATAATTGTTGTCATTGATGGCAACAAAGTCTATCCCACACATCCACAGAGCATAGTATGTCTATACCAGAAGTTAGATTGAAGAGTGTTTTGGTCTGATGAACAAGAACAGAGCATGCAACAAGGTCTAAAAATTAGGTCTGGATCTCTTAGAGGAGGTATCTCAGGAAAGTGTGGACTTGGGGAAGTCAAGAGGAGTACCATGACTACTAAATTATAGATATTGAGCCTCTGGTGATGAAAGACTAAAAAGATATGAGCATCTAAGTGTTGGGTTCCTGACAGGCAGAGTAGACTGAGGATGAACTAACCAGCAGAGCATCAGACTTTAATCTAGATGAGAAATTGATGGTGATCAAGCTTCTTGAGGGATCATTCATGGTTGATTGACATGATTGATGACTTATATGTCTATGTTCTTGGTATGAATCACATTTTAAGCATGGATTCAACTGACAAATTAGTGTTTAGTATTTATCTTGAGTATTCCAGTTACTGACTAGAAAGATGTTGAAATCCTTGGTATGGATATATACCAGATGGATTTTAGTATGAAGGGGTGTGTGAGGACCAATAGTGTGTGAGAAAAGGCAGAGAGAAGTGTGAAAGAAGCAATACAAGTCTGGCATGTGATAGAACAACACTAAAATAGAGGAAGAATGAAGTGTAGTAGATCAGTGTATTGAGCCTAACCGGAATTGAACCTCAGCATATGTGGATGCCTCTCTTGAGTTCAAACATCTGGTTACCTTCTATAACCTTGTAGACAGTGAGTCTCTTGTAGGTAGTGTGCCTCTTGTGAGCAGTGTGCTCGGGCAGTGAGCCCAAATTGGCAAGTGCCATTTTGTACTTCTTATGCTTTTAATAGAGAATATAATCTTGGGTTAGTCACCCCATGGTTTTTCCCTTAACAAGGTTTTCCACGTAAAAATCCTTGTGTTATGTGTGTTAATTTCTTTTATGCTCTCATGATTATGTATGCTTATATGTTTTGATGTCATCTCAGTTATCCACCTTGTTTCCAACAAAGGTTACGATATCCCACCTTCGCAAAGGGCTTAAATGATTGCAAGTTCATTTCAAACAAAACTTAGAGTGCAGGAGGGCTCATCACCACTAGTCTTTAAGACTGCACCTGAGAACAAGCACATTGGTAACATCTAAAACAGATAGCTTACCTTATATATGTCCCCACCTTAAGGTGGTTGATATCATGTGATGATATCAAGCACATTAAGGTAGGAAGAAAACACACAAGGGAACACAGACTCTCACAAAGCCCATGCCCCCTGGAGGTGACATGTACTTTACGATCACCAAATATTCCCACAAACACATCCCTGCAAGAAAAGTGTTAGTGTCTATATAATCATGATAAACAACAATGCATAGAAAACTGAGGAATGCAAGATTCAAGATAGACAAAGTGCACAGAGCAGTAGTATTGTTATGTTTTGTAAGTGCAATAAGATAGCATCAAGATCACATGGAGTGATTCTACTAGCCAAGCATCAGTTAATATATATCAACCCCATTGTCATATAGGAACTAAGTCCAATTTTTTATTTCTTTCTAAAGGGACACTAGGTTTGCATTAGTATAAATTGCTCTTCATCATCCGCATACTAGATAGAAGCACTGGAGGAAGGGAAACAATGAAGCAAGAGAGGAGAAACAAGTGTCTTAGGGACAGTCATGTAGGAGGGTGGCCCCAAGTCACCAACTGCAGCGTTATGTCCATAAGACACAACACACAACAACAAAAATAGAGGAGAGGTAATATAGAAGAATGATGATACAAAGAGAAGAAGGGCCACAACAGAGGTGGTCTCCAAGTATCCTTGACCTTATAGGAGTATCAAGGGTCATCCCAAGAGGCCTAAACAATAGATAACACATCACGGGGGAAACACATCACAGGAGATAAAGGGTTAGAAATACTTACCTGGTAGAGAGATTCATGCGAGAAGTTATCAACAATCAAATCATCCTCTTCCCAATCCTAAACATAAGGTACAATTGCCAAGTCTTTGTCATTATTCTTTTGTTCATTCTTAAATGCTTCTTGGTTTGACTCAATGTTAGGTGGAATGTTTTCTTGTTGAAGTTCATTAGTACACTTATTCACTACTCTATTAGGAGGTGGAAGAAGTGATTTGTTTTGAGTGATCTCAACATCCATCCTTGAGGGATTTAATGTGAGAGACCTTTCCTCATCCACTAGTGCTACATCTTTTGAAGAAAGAGCATAGGAATGAGGGGAAGGTAAGGTGTTGCGAGGAGAGGTAGTCAATGTATTTAAATCCTTAGTGATGTCCACATGACTTGAATATTCAATCAAAGGGGGAAGATTAATGGTCGTCTCTTCCTTAGTGATATCCAATGTGTGTGAACAATCAACTAAAGGAATAAGGTTGGTGGGATGATCCATAGAGGTTTCATGCACTAGTGTAGGATTTTTATTTTTGTTAAATGAAGGTTCATTATTTATCCGTGGAATATTCTTTGTTAAAGGGAGCTCCTCATTCACTACTGCTTCACCTTGACCAAGGAGAGAAATGGACTGGGAAAATGATGGTGGCTCTTCATTTGGTAATTCTTCTTCTTGGCTAGAGAGAGCATTAGAATGAAGAGTTGGTGTTATGATGTTAAGAGATGTGTCAATGAAATCATCCTCTTGCATCGAAGTGTCCTCATAAGGAGGAACAACTTTGGGAGAGGTATCATAAGGTGAACCTAAGGTATCATCACATGTATCAACAATAGGAGGCATAGTGGACTCTTCAATAGAGAGAAAGTCATCTAGGGCTTCGTCTAACATATTGAAGTCATCACTACTAAATGATCCAACATACTTATTATTATTTATGAATTTACTGAGATCATCTAATATCGGAGTATATATTCCTATGAGATTTGTGAAGCTATCAAAATCAGATATATAGTAGAGGATTACATATGTGGAACACATAGAAATATCAACATCATATATGCATGCTATTTGATTCAAAACTTGAGGATATTCATGAGTAAAGTTTGAAAAATTGTCAATGTCTATGATGTATGCAAACAAATTATCCAAAGATGAATAACATGAAATATGCATGATGCTAACCTAAAATAGCTCAATGGTATCTTAGATGTTTTATTAGTTCAACTTTTAAACACTTGTTTGAGGGATAAAGGAGGTTCTAAAGGACACACACAAGATCTAGAACAAACCTAAGTGTAAAAAGTGAAGTAATGCAATCACAACTAGGTAAATTTGATCAGGGGAAGCAATTAATATGTCTAATATCATTCTAGTAAAGCAATAATATCATTCACAACACACTTGTGATGCAACCCTAGAGTGATGACAAGTCAAAACCTAGTGAAAATACACTAAAACATGGAATTTTTTCACAAATTTTCAATACAAAGACCGAATAAAAAGGGTGTTGTAAAGAATTTTAAGAGGTGCAGTAGATTATAACAGTAATATTAGTCACCTAAAGCCATAAAATCTGTCACAACATGCTTGGAGTCCAAATCTAAGTCAAACCCTAGTGAAAATATAGCCAAATATGCAATTTTTCACCAAATCTAGATGCAAAGGCCAAATAAAAAGGGTTTTGTAAATAATTTGATGAGGGAAAGTAGATAAAAACCCTAATAACAGCCAATTAGTGCAAAAAAAAATCCTTTACAACAAGTCAATGGTGCAAATCTAGAGAGTCGATGAGGCCAAATCTAGTGAAAAATCAAGGTTTTCAAACCCTAGGCAATAAATTTTGCAATCAAACCACTATGATAAAATACTAAAATTAGAGATAAGTCCTAATAAGTGTTTTAAAAGGGTAGTGAAATCTAAAGCAATATTTTGACTACAAACCCTAGCTAATGCAAAACTAGGTTATATGGAAAAATGCACAATTTCAAGCAATTTTTATCAATTTTAAGCATGAAAATGCAATCGAAAGGAATGATGAATGGTGAATTTATGTATTTTAAATTAGATTTGATGATAATGATATAAATTTATTAAAATTCAATGCTAATTAATTCAAATTATATGAAAATGCAAGCTAAAAATGCTAATTTTTTTCAAATTTTTCAATTTTTTCATAATTTTTCAAATGCAATAAGATGAACAATGAAATGAATGAATGAATGAAATGTAAATCTGAAGCACAAATCTTAGAAAGGTGAGTCAAAAAAGTCCAAAACATGGGTTCACCAAAATGTTTAGGGTAAAAATGGTAAGAGGATTTGATTTTGATGGTTTGTTTGATCCTCCATTCACCACTAAACATTTAATGACTTTCAGCCATGTAGAAAGTCCACTATCAGGCATTCAATCATTTAGAACATCAAGGAAAATTGGAATTGTTAGATTTTTTTGTTCAATTAAGCCCAATTACGCTCAAAACCCTAATTATGCAAATTCGTGAACAAACAGATAAATTATAGAAAATGATCGCACACAGAGATATTAAATAATAATCAAATGTGCACCAAATTTCAAAGTTTAGAAAACAAAAAAGTCAGGGACTAATGAGTGGGTCCCCTAGTCTAGTACTACAGTTTCTGTCAAGATCTCATAATCTTGTCTACAACTTGTTCCTGTTGTTCCAGAGATTTTCTTGTTGTAGGATCCAGAGGACTAATAAGCGGGTGCCTAAGTCCAGGTCCCTATTTTCTTCTATGATTTGTAATTTTGATAGTCTGCATTGCTCTCTTGCAACTCCACTTTTTCTGCTTCTACAACCTATAACCCGCAATCAAGGAAAAGTTGGGAGGGGGTTGTGTTGTTTAGAGGCTTGCCTTGGTCAAGCTCTGGAGAGAGATTCAAGTCTTTCGAACACCATTGTCAGATAAAGATTGCGTATCCCTATGGGATAGAGGCAAAATCCAAATGATAAATGATTGAAAATACAATTGATATCACATTGTAGTGAAGATCTCATGGAAGGAAGATGCTCTTCATGCCATGATGAGATAGATGCCAAATCTGCAAATACAAACATAAGAACAACACAAGTATTTCTTTGCAACATAACGAATGCCTTGAATCACTTTCACATAAGCCACAAATTCACAATATCCATCTAGTTTTCAAATGATAACCTACTCATTCTTATATATGAAACTACAAACCTTCCCACTAAGAATTTCGTAATTCAAACTTACCGTGTCGGCATAGGACCTAAATAACGGTCATAAACTGATACTTTGAAATTGGTCCTGACCTAAAATAGGGCAAGACTAGGGTGTGGGTGCCCAAGTCCTCCCCCTATTTCAGGTAGGATTTATGTTAAGTGCATCCCCTAAGTCCTATTTGTCATGAAACTTCAGGGTTTTCTCATCGGGAGTCATCAAAATTAGGCAAGATGCTCTAAATGCATTCTAAAGGAGCTACGAACTAAACCTTAATACGAAAAAGTCCCCAAGGTTACGTTTTCTGACATAACAGAAATAACCTTCTATTGCTTATACATTAACATCTCATCAAAGGATGCAAATGAAGGCATAGTGAAAGCAGATCCCATAGTTAACCTATGATTGTGAAAGCTAGAAACAAAAGTCAAATATTAAGGACTGAGTTTGGTCAACACATTGTAGATCAACTGGATGTCCTTTTTCTCAATACCACATGCTTTACATTGTGCTTTTAGATAATTAACCTTAGTTATGTAATCCTGGATGTTTCTATAGTTCTTAGGATCAAGGTTCATCAATTGATTATCAATTTAATAGCCTTTAACTTCATCTGTTCTACCATACAATGTTTTCAATATATCCCAATCATCATGTGAATTTGTACATGCCTCAATCTGAAATAAGAGATCTAGGAAAATGAAACTATGAAGATATCCAAGAGCTTTAGTATGCTTCATCATCCATTTTATCTTTTCCTTATCATCTGTTGGTTCAGGTATCTTGTTTTCAACATATAAAGAATGTCCAAGATCCATTAGGGCATTCCATGCATGTTGACTCCAAGTTGCATAATTATAAGGTGTTAACAATGGAACCCTTGATTTATCCATGATGTAGATGAAAAGAAGAGCACAAGTAGCTATATCAAAGCACAAACTCAATCAAAACTATAATTGAAGCCCCCCCCCAAACCAAAACAACCACTAATTTCAACTCTTTTCCAATCAATGAGTGATAAGTACCCAAAGTGCTCCAAACTAAAAGTCTATTGTCCAAAGAAAAAAATGGAAAAATGGCATGGACAAAACTGTAGGGTATAGAATTTCCTTTCCAACACCTACAAGAAGTTGAAATTTCTATGAAGTGGGTGAAAGTTATGAGCTCGGGAGTGAAAAATGCAAGATCTAACTTCAAATAGTTGTATCCAGCTCCTACTGCAAAATCTCAGAAAATAACCTATGCCACTGGGAAGTTCTTAGAATGAGGTTTCTAACGATATCTCATTTTCTAATTTTTGACACCATGGCAAAAAGTTATGGCTCCTAGAAACTCACCCTATTAGGGCTAAAAGGGGGCCAAGGGGGTCCTGGCTGATGTCACTGCTGACGTAGTGCTGATGTTAATAGTACCCTATCACTGGAATATGCTCCCTTGATGGAATATTCTCTGTTTGGAAATGAAAATAGCTAGTTTGATTAGAAAACTGCCCTGTACAAAAAAACCTCCTAGAAAAAACCATTGCTTTGAGTGAAAAACGGCCCGTTCTGAGTAAAACCACCTTGTACAAGGTCAAAACTACCCTTATGTGGTACAAAACCATCGTTGAAAGTTGAAACCATGAAGAGTCTAGCTTAAAACTACCAGATTTGATTTAGTCTATCACAAAATGTTTTAATCCACTGTTGGTTTTGATTTTGATTGTAGGGTTTAGAAACATCTTACATAATTTTTTGAAACCCCCTGATTTTTTTGAAACCCGTGATTTTTTCTTTAAAAAAAAAGATAAGGCCAAAGCCTTGTAGCCATGGAGGTCATCGGCTGGGGGACTTTTCACATCGATAAGGGATTTCCCTAGGCCTGGAGATGATGGACTTTAGCCTGGCCCGCAGGGACACGTGGAGCCTTCGTAGGCCTATGTACCTATGGGTACCCTATGCAGTGGGTACAACACCTGCAACACAAATAAATTTCCAATGTAGACAAAAAACAAATAACCTTTGAACAATAATTTTACCAGGTGGACAAAGCACAGGTGAGATCTGATGACACAGGTGTAAGAATATTTTGTAATAATGATGCTTGCGGAATATTTTGTACGACTGAATTGCAAAAAATTTGCCTCTCGTTCCAACTTCATCTGATTTGGGTGATATAACAGTCAATCTATAGGTTTTGGAGCCTCCTGAGCACGATGGCATGGTCTAATTTTTTCCAAATTGCTCAGAAATTACAGTGACCTCCCAGATGAGGTATCCATTCCCTGAATTGAAAACCTCATAGATTTGGCCTCCAATGTCTGATTTAGATGAAACAAAGGTGATCTTGACTATCTCAGACCTCCTGAACACAATGGTGCACTTAGATTTGTAGCAACACGCTCTGAAATGAACCTACAATATAACGCTACAAGAGGAAACCCTCACAAATCTGGTTTTTCCATCAACTCTTTTTGATCCTCCAAGTCATCATTCGATGCAAGAGAAGAGCATACTTAACTAGCAATATCCACCATGAATTTACATTCAATCTCTCAACAATTTGGCTAACGAGAAGAGATTCCTCCTAGAGAGCTCTGATACCATGTAAGAGTTGGCTAGATAGGAGCCACCCAAGATCTAGGACTTCATGAAAGCACAAGAGAGACAATATGAAAGAATAATAATATATTCTATCAATGAATACAAAATTGTGTATGTTACAATGCTTGTTACAAGAGAGCCTTGCTTATAAAGGCAAGGATGAGAGCCAATATGTTGTAATCATGTGACAAGTGTCTTAATCTAATGACATGTGATAACTATAGAACATGTGGAGGATAAGAAAACTATGAGACAACTATTAACAACTAGCTACAACTAGACACAACTAGAAACAACTAGAAACATCTAAAAGACTCACCAAGTCAACTTAACATGTGAATTATGTGAGGGGATATTATATAACTAATAAATAGTTAAATAATATGAATTATCCTCGCACAAGGGAAACTAGATAGAAAATAGCCCTATTCACACTAATAGGCTCATATCGTCCTTCATATCCCTTCCTACAAGACCAAACCACGATGCAAAGAGTTCACGTGATGCAATGGGAACCCACTGCCTATCTCAAAAGAGACTCCATCGTACATTTTTTTTTTGAGTGAAGCATTAATTGAACAAATGAAATGCAAAGGAGAGTTGCAATGGAGGACTTAAGTGGGATAATTTTGCACATACGCAAAAGATTGTTTGAAAAAGGGGGCCAATGCGAGGAAAAGAACATGGGGGGCCCGATAAAATAAAACATTAGACCCAGACTTAGGATAAAATAGAAGTATTTGGGTCTAAACATTTGACATAAGTTACAAAGCTCAGGCTAGAAGGCCAATATAAAATTATAAAAGAATGGACCTTGGCGCCAAAGACCCTAGGGTTTGAATTCAAATTCCTTAAGAACACAATTTTCAAATGTTGTAAAACCCTAGACCTGGAACACTAGAAACTAAAGATTTTCTTGCTCACATATATTTGGGGAATTCAACGAATATGAAGGTGAAACATTTGACTCAGGCAAAGTAAAATGGGTCAACAGTTACCATTAATGACACTGAAACATGAATATCAATCATAGTTATATCCTAGTGCCTAGCTAATATTGAACTTCATATAAATGGACAAGGATATTCATAACTACACCCATAACTATTTCATTCCTTGTCTCCATTATAACCCTAGTATCAATTCAGAAAATAATTAGAAATAACTTACAGAAATGGATTAACATTTATCATTTTGAGAGTGTAATTTAGGAAATGGGGATTGCAAAGTTTGACTAGTGCTAATCATGGGCTATAGAGTCATATGTCATACATATTATATAATAATGCCTAAACATATCTTAATGTTTATCTAATGTACTACCACCTTTTGATAGCATAACCTCTAGAAGCCTACAATGAAATTATACTTAATAATCCATTTGAAAATATAACATTCTCATCATTCTTGTGAAAGTATTTACTCTTCATTAAACAGAAAACAATCAAAAAATAACTCATTGCAGCAAATGTGCAAGAATAAATCCATAATCCTTGATTATTTCATTAAAAAGAGCATTACATTTTAGATCTAGAGACAACTACAATGCAATATGTATTAATAAATGCTCAAATTCAAGATACAATAGCATTATTATGTGATGATTTACAGACATAGATCTTCACCTATAGTAGACTTCCCTTTTACAGAGCTTTTTCCTCCTCTAGAACCTCCTTTTTTGCAAATGATACAAAAGTTACATTTTAAGAAAGAGAGAAGAAGATGAAAAACCCTAGATTCAACTGAGGCATTACATCTAACATATTTGAGCCCCTTGATTTTGGAACAAAATGGCATGAGGAATATGCCATTGGATCTTTGAACCCCTTCCACTTTGCCCTCTAGAAACTATATTTTTATTTTGCACTTCTCATGCATAATTTTATGTGTGTAAAATTAGAATTACCGGTCATATTTTACCTTACAGATAAAGAAATTTTAACCTGAGCAATTTTCCTCTTTACTGGCAATGAAAAACATTCTTTTACCAAGGATTTTATGGCCCATAATTTCCAATGAAAAATGTAAGGCGTTTTTCACTTTGCAAGGGCATTTTAACGATTGCTGGCAATAAAAAACAATTGAAACACCATTAAAAATGATGCCTGGGCATTTTTTGATAATGGAGTGGTGTTTTTCTGCATACCATGGCATTTCTAGAAGAGTTGAAGACATGAGAAGTGTATACACCTAAAATTAGCTCGGGTCGAATTAAGTAGATATTTTAATATTTATCTTAATTCTTATTTTCTTCTGTCAATTAAATAAGTATTCAAAATTTATTTGATTGTTTCATTATCCCATAATTAAATAAAATCAATTTATTTAATTAAATTCCCTAAATTCTTCTAATGTCTCACATAATTAAATAATCCTACATTATTTAATTAATCAAAAATTCCTCTATCATAAAGTCCTAATTCCATAAATCTACCTCACCAATCCACCTCATCAATCCACCTCATCTCTTCCACCTCACCATGTTGCACATATAATTAAATATTCTTAATATTTAATTAGCTAATATCCTCCATTTTCCAAAATAAATTTTAAAATCAATTATCCTCCACCAAATTGAATATTTAATTCAATGTTCCCCACTAGCCTTCACAAATTGAATATTTAATTCAATGTTCCCCACTAGCCTTCACAAATTGAATATTTTATTCAATGTTCCCCACTAGCCTTCACCAATTGAATATTTAATTTAATTCTCATAACCCATTGTCCTCCACTATTGAATATTTAATTCAATGTTCCCCACTAGCCCTCACCAATTGAATATTTAATTCAATTGTCATAACCCACTGTCCTCCACTATTGAATATTTAATTCAATGTTCCCCACTAGCCTTCACCAATTGAATATTTAATTCAATTGTCATAATCCATTAGGAATAAAAGATTCACTTTTAGTCCTAGCCATTGATCTCATCTGTTGATCCTCACCCTCCATTCCTTTTTCAAGAAATCTATAAACGGAACCCTTTTCTAAGCCATTAGAGAGGCACTTCATTTAGCAAGATAACTATACTCAAATTTCTCTTCTTCTCTCATTCATTCTATTCCAAGTGTCCTCCATTATCATGTGTTTGAAGCTCACATTCAACACAAGCAGGTATCATAGCCATTCTTCCTTTGTCATCTTCACACAAGCAAACAAGCAAAAGAAAAGCTTCTGAGGGCTTCAATCAAGATCAAAGCAAGATAGGCAAGCAATGGAAAATGATAGGTAAAAGGGGTTTGTAAGTATTTCTACTTGTTTTGGTTTTATTCCTCTTTATCTTCAACTTCTATTGGTGTTTGGGTTTATGTTTTCATGTATTTGACTAACACTCATTCTCCCCCCCACATTTTGGCACCCACCGTGGGGCCCTTGCCCCTTTACTAATTGAAAAATGAGCATTTTCTAGTTACAGGTCCATGTAGGAGAAGAACAGGTGACAAACAGCAGACTTGCACATTCACCTCGCACAGTTGCACATTTACCTCCCAGACTTGCGCATATAACAGTTTTGCGCATTTGACCTCCAGTGTTGCGCATTTGACCTCCATAGTTGCGTATGTGATGGTATTGTGCATATGACTTCCGTAGTTGCACATTCGTTCCACTAAGTTGCGCATTTGATTTTAACTGTGGCCTCTGAGCACAGTTTTGCGCATATACGTTGTTTAATTGCACATCTGTCAGAGTTGCGCATATACACTGTATGGTTGCGCATATGTTCTGTAAAATTGTGCATATGCTGTTATTACGTCTATGCCTCTGATTGTTGTGCATTCGCTCTCCACAGTTGCGCATTTGTTTTAAAAGTCGCATACACTCCCTGTTTCTGTGCATTCAAGTTGAAGTGTTGCGCATCTGTATTCTACTGTTGTATGGTTTTTGTGGACTTTGCATATTGAGCTAACATTTGTTTTGTAGGGGTAGTGGCTGGATTAGGTCATTTAGATTCTTTGTCTAGTCCATTGAGATTAACTAGGGGTGAAAGTAACAAGTGCATTTCATAACAAACTTCACATAGTTTCCTAACTAGGAGGGAAGTAACTAAACTTGATTGCTATCTTGCATTGTGGATTTATTTCCTAGTGTAATCACTACTATCTTCTACAAACAAGAATGAACAATGCTATGATTAATCACTTTCAATGTTAACAAACGGGAATGAACAATGCTATGATTAATCACTTTTTCAAGTTAACAATCATGTGAGTGCACAAGTAGCTTAACTCATATAGTTTTTCTACTTTTAACTAGGTTGGATTTACAAGTGTTTTTTGTGATTGTGAATGACAATAGGCTTATGCTCTCCCCTTAACTGGGTGATCAAAGTACCAGACTTGTCATTCTATTTGTCAAACCTTTAGGGGGGCCTGCCCTTGGATGTGTTAGGTCTCAAAAATGCAGGTTGCCAATCCTAAGAGGATGCCAAGCTCTATGTTTAGATTTGCAACATTTTTGAACTAACATGACGAAATCAACCTTCAAGGTTTGATGATTTCCTACGCTTTAGGTTCTGCTACACCTAGGCAGGTGAACCTTGGAAAATTAAAGCAGACTGAATGTGAATGTGTGTACTAATTAAGTCTATCTACAATGGCAAAGGATGTAGGATAGATAAAAAGCTTGCTAACTGATTAATAAGTAATTGGTAGAAATTGTATAAGCAATATCAAGGTAGAAGGATTAAAATAATAAGTTAAATAGGACCAGTGCCTTATTGGGTAACAGAGTCAATTGAAGGACTAGGACTAGTGGTTTCCTAATGGTAATAATTCTAATTGTTTGGCACAATTCTAGTTTATAACTTGTATAAACGTGCAGGGAGATGATTGACAGACTCTTCTTAAATGATCCAATCAATATGATCTAATTTGGTGCAGGGCACCTAGGAGCAGTCTGATACCTCAAGCATTTTTTTATGCATTTTGATAAGCTATGTTTTGTTTTGATTGTATGTGTGGTAATAAGGCTTTAGCCATGTTTGTATGGTCCCTTTTGTGTGGTCAAGATGATTGAGGTGACCCTATAAACCTCAATCATGCTTAGTCCACTTGGATCCTTGTTGTGCCAATTAGGCCTAGAAGGTCTAAGGATTGGTTTTTGAGTTTTTTTTTGGTTGTTTTAATGTTTTAGTATGTTGGAAGGAGTTTGTTGATCATTTGGACTCCATTGGATGAGCCAAACAAATCAACCTCCTTGTGTTAATGCAAAACACCATAGTTGTCAAAGGTGTTATGTGTTGGGTCGGTTCAAAAACCACTTTGGGCAGTTAAATGCTGTTGTAGAAGTTGGAAACCAACTTGGATGGGTTAATATGGTGGATATCTGACTCCAGTACGGGGGAGGAAGTTTTTGTACGGAATTTGGGCACAAAATTGAAGAAAACTGACTATTTTTCGCTATTTTTCTTGCTATGTACAGACTGTACGGACTTTTCATGTGTGCAAATGATATTTTTCTGAAATCTCTTGGAGTCAGGGTTCCAATGCAACTGGTTTGAGGTCTTGAAGTGGTCGGAGTCAAAAGTTATTGAATTTTCTTTCAAAACTGGTCTAGAAACCCTGTTTTCTAGGGCAGTCCCACGAATTTGGCCCTAGAATGCATTTCCACTGATGAAATTTCATGCCACTTGGTGAAATGCAGGCTAGGGGTGTATACTACTTGATTCCAAAAGCATTTTCTGAGAAAATACAGTTTACTATTTTTAATGTGATGCCCTAGGTCAAATATCTCTATGTATTTGACTGAATTTATGCAATTTATTGTTGTATTTGACAAAACCCTAAGAGGATGAGTGAATGAATGGTGGATTTGTGTTGTTTGGGGATGGTAGAGTCATTCCAAGTTCCTGCCCCTGACCTATGCACCCAATTTTGAGCACTTGCTTTGTAACCTAGCCTAAATTGATCAATTAGGCCTAGAGACCTAGTAGGCGTTCTAGATTGCTGGAGTAGAGTTGGAGCAGGAGATTTGGAGGTTTGTTAGGGTCCCCTGAAAGGTGTTCAATTCCATCATTTGTTTGCCTAGACCTTTGGGATTTTGTCAAGTTTTGTTGAGAAAACCTAGTTTGGAGGGCTAGTAGCCTTACTAGTCAAGGTATAGGTTGAAGAGTTTTGGGAAGCTGGAGATCAAACCAACTGCATAGAAGGTGCTTGTTGATCTGTCTTAAGGTGTTGGAGAAGCCTTAGGGGTTGGACAATAGTCTGGACATCAAATTCTTCATATGCCTTGTATGTGCCTTTGGTTGGTTGGTTGGTTGAAGGCTAGTTGAAGTGGGTGAGTGGGCAAAGGACAATAGAGTAAACCTTTGTGTGTTGCTTCCCTTGTGCCACTCTGCATCATAATTCCTTGTTATTCACCAGAAGGCAATTTAATCCTTTCTTGAAGGAACCAATTGAGTGAAATATGCAATGGATAACTGTTAATATCAATATGGAGACAGAATGGCAATCCTAATTATATGGCTCTACTTAGTAATCCAAACTTAACATTTCTATGCTACTGTGACTAAGTCAGAAGGGTTTAATTCCTTAAATGGACACCAACCTATTTAATCACACAGATACAGCAAATGTGTATTGGCAGATCAAATATATACTTGATATGTTTAATCTGAATAACAAGGAAATGCAGAAATGGAGACAACCATACAACTGAGTAAATTTAACAAACAACTGATGCCAAAATAAAACCACTGAATCAGAGAACTTCAACTTATTCTTCAAATAAAATATATAGCACGACCATTATGAGACATTGTATTTTATGTATATGTTTTTATTCTACTGGTGATGATATTTCAGCACCAATTGTTTGAACCTATATAGATGTTTCTATGAAGATACATAACTCTTCAATAAGTCTTTTGGGAACTTAACAACTATTACATAATCATGATTAGGCTCTATTCAGCCATAAATAAACTTTAGCCAAGTGATCTAAATACTCTTGATCATGGTGAGAATCAGTAAGCTCAATAGCATCTCTGGGAATCACATCAAGTGTGACCATTCTTTCCAGGTGTCTGCAAGCTTCTCCAAATGCAGAAATTTTGTCTTTGAGAGCTCCTGTGGCCTCGTGGAATATGACTTGACAATCAACAATCCATTCTTCTTTGCTCTTTACCTCTCCATTGTCTTTAAATAACACGGGCACTCGTGCATTTGAAGCATTGGTACCTTCCTTAGCATCAACTTTAAGTTTGTCATAGTATTTTTGGTGCTGTTTGAGTAATGCTCCTGCATCAGAGATATCTGTGCTATCAGTAGCACTTCTGCTTTGTATCTCAATCAATTTTTCCTGTATTCTCTGTTCAAGTCTTTCATGTTCTTTAATTGCTTTGTGATTTTCTAAGTAATTATCCCAAAACAGGTTTAACCACCGCACCATGTTTGCATACCTGCTCTGCAGTATTGTAACAAATGCATCTATCTGAATTTGTGTTGCCTGGTTAGGGGATAATGCTTGAATGCCTTGTGAGCTCTCACCTTGAGTTATTCTTTTTGTGGATTGGCCAAAAGTACTCTTAACAGCATCCTTCAAGTAATCATTTTCTTTTATCAATCTTTCATAGCTCAATCTGTATGCATCTCTCTCTTTAATCAACATTTGAGCTTGTGCCTTGTTCAATTTTGCAACATTGATACCAATGTCTGCAGTAATCAGAGGGTCAGTTTCCCTTGCTTTCAAAGTCATGACATGGCCAAAAGTCTTTTCAGTATCTATGATGGCCGTTTTCTGATGGGGAGGATATAACACCCATATCATTAAGGAATTTTCATCATTATTGTATCTTGTTCCCATATATACTTCATTAACTCCTTCTAGAGTAAGTTTATACTTATCATTTGAACTATTCAAAAAACTGTCAAAAACCAAAGCAGAATTTAAGTCAAGGCTAGGAAAAATCATAACCCCTGCATCCTTAAGCAACTGTCTGCCCCTGCTAGGTGTCATGTCCTGCATCTCTTTATCTACTGTTACCTTCAACATATCTAACAATTGTATTTCATTATCAGCAGAAACATCATCTACTGACTCTCTGATCTCTTTCCCTTTGTATTTATACAAGAATGACATAAATTCTTTTGATTGAATAAACTTATCATCAGAGATGAAAGAATCATGAGCTGTTTGGCGTGGATCCTCATCAACAGTTCCCTCCTCATCATGTAGCACAACAGGAGGCTGATATTGCAGCATTTTCCCTGTGGTTGTTCTTGACCTGCCATTTCTTCATTCTCAGAAGATATAATTTCAATCTCTGCTAATTGCTTTTTCTTTTCACCTAAATCCCTGTTATATTTTTCTATCACCAACTCAACTTCAGCCTCTTCTAAGTTTCTAATAACATTGTCATGTGGATAATGTATGTGCATGTATCCACTAAGATTTTGTTTCCTGCGTGCATAGTCAATAAAACCTTCAGGGTCAAATCCTTTCCTGGCCTCAGCACTCCTCATATTATAGTGCATTAATTTATCCAAAATGAGATTGTAACCTTCTTTTGAAACCACAGTAAAATCTTGAAAACATAGAGTGCTAGGCATAAATGATTGTTTATCATGTGAACTCAGATGCATTACATTTGAGCAATGCATTTGCCTGATTATTTCTGAGTATGCAAGCCTGTCAGGGACAGTCTTGGGCAATATGAATGGAGTATCCTCAAACCATAAATCCTGATCATAGTCACATTCTCAAAGCAATACCAGTCTCCCCAATTATGAGTGACAGTAGGGGGGCCACCAAAATCCTTTGGCCTGAGGAATCTTTTTATTTCAGTAGAAATTGAATATTCACAGGGGTGGTTAAAATACCTGTACAAAACTTTTACACAGTGTTCTTCAAATTGGGTATAGCTGGAGTGGGCATATCTACTATCCCATATTCTGGTCCACATTTTTATGGGTATCTTTTCCCCTTTCTTATCTACATTAACAACTTTAAGCTCACTTGGCCATAACCATACTTCCTAGCCGAAATACAACACCATGTGCATAAGCATTGAGTAATGCTCAAAAGAGCATGCTGGGGCACTATTTCTTATTGCAGATAAGCCAAAATCCATTCTATTAGCAATATAGGAAGCATAATCAAACTGCCTCACATTATGACACTGAATGTCAGAGGCTATGACCATTAGAGGGATAGTCATGAACTCGGGGACCTCTGAACCAAGGACTTGGCCCACAGAATAATAGGTATACTGTATATATGGGTCAAATATGGCTACATGAAAGGGAGGACCATCATTTTCAGTTAAGGGCATCACTTCTCCTTCAATCCTGGGCCTATGAATGGGCAACCTCCATCCATTGTAAGTTGTATCCATTGTCCAATATTCTTTCTCAAGATCTTCATAAATAATAGGGACAGTGCATAAATCATCTAGATCAAACACTTCACAAATAGCATTCTTTGACAAATGTACAATTGGTTCTCCTTGTGGGTTGCAGAGGGCTTTCAGGCTTGAATTGTAATATTTGGCAAGCAGTTGGAGGAGTTCCACATTTAGAAATACGTTAGGCACAACCAGTTTTCCCAAATTCAAGTGCCATGGGTTTGACACAGGAGCATTCCTAAACCTTCTATTATAATGGAATCTAAAAAGCTCATATCCCCTGATTGGCGTCCAGATATCTCCCAGGCACTTATGTTTATCTTCTAATTTTTCAACTTCTACCCTGAGTTGAGCAGACCTTCTGGCCTTGGGAGTTGATCCAGGCAATTGGTCAATTAAGTCTTGATTGAGTTTTCTGTCTTTTACTTTTTCCTCAGGGGTTTGTTCAATTTTTTGTTTTTTAGATTTACTAGTTTCCTTTTGTGATTTTCTTCCTTTCCCCTTTCCTGGAGGCTCCATTTTTAAACTTTGGTAGAAAATTCAAAGACAAGCTATACAATGGTTTGTATGATTATACCTGTCGTTTGATGGTTGTAATTGAAATCCTCTATTCTTGCTTCAAGAGTTCCTCCGTATTCTCCTCTCAAATGACCTTGTGATTACAATGATCGTAAAGGATTTTGTAGTTGTTTGTATTTTAATTGTCTAATCAATTCAATGTTCATCGCTATGAAATGTCACATTGCCATAACTCTTCTCATCAACGTGATTTTTTAAAATGTCTGAGTGACTTTAATGCTTCTTATGGCGTGAACAATCAATTGGCGTGACCATCGGCAGGACTTGTTTCATCGCTGTGTGATTTAGATTTCATCTGACATAATGAGTCTTATTGATATAACTATCGGTAAGAGTCTCACCGATAATAATTTGTTTATCGGGGTGATCAATACTATTGGGATAACATATTTACGTTTCCTCGAGCTTTGTCGTCTTACCGATAGTCATCTTTACTTTGGATCGGAATGACTCCGTTAATGTCATGCCGCTATAATATCAACATGTATGAATTTATTCCCATCAGAATAAAATATACTATCGAGATAGCTTTTAAAAGATAACCCGATCCAAATCAACTCCCCAATGACCATTTTATATTCTTTATCGGATAAAGTTTATTAAAGTGTCACCAGCACCTTTTGATCGCCATGACTGATGAGTCGGTAAGACCTAATTCCTTTGTCCCGATATGTTGAGTCATCCCGATAGATATTTGTATCACTGTGAGTCTTATCGAAAGCTCTCTTTTCGCCAAGACATTGAGTATCGGAGACTTGTTTGTTTCTCATCCCGATAATTCATTTCTTTCCGATGGCTATTTGCTTCATTGCCCCCGCAGGATGTTCGGTGAAACTCTTGCTGAAATACTTCATCGGTATGATATATATCATCGAGGTATCTTTTGAAGGTTCCTCCGATGATTATCAGTCATACCGATCGGTATGACTACTTGGTTCTCTTGCCGATGAAAGGTTATCGATATTACTTATTCCATCGGTGACTTCTATAAGTTTCTTTCTGATCTCTATTCTCACACTGATGGTTATTTTCAAATGATTCCTCATGTATCGGTGTAAGCAATACGACATTTTGTCGATAGATTGACCTTTAAGTAGTTTAGCACTGCTCATCTATAGACATCCTGTGAGATACATTAAATTTTAACTATGGTTTTTGGGATTTTTTTAGGATTTGTTCAAATATGGTGGAGTGAGAAGATAGTAAAAATTTTAAATTTTTACTGTCCTAACAGTGGCTCTGTCTGGGATGTATACTCCTTGTGAATATGAAAAGGATCCAGATCTCTTGGGGAAGTAGACCACATATTTTATTTATTTTGGGGTGATGATTTTATGAAGATGGGAAAAGGAAAGTAACAAATGATGGGGAACGGGAATGATTCCTAGACTATTGTGCATGGAATAAAATATTTTGAGAATTATTTGAGGGTTGTCCATGCACTGGCAACGCTCAATTCTCTTTGTACATGTTTATGAAAAGAACTGCTTCAAGTATTACCCATGTACATGTAATTCCTGTTCCTCTCCTGACATATTCTGTATGTAGTAAGAGTCATGACCTCCTTTGCCAGTGATAACAAAAGGACCCAACCACAGGGCTTCAAATTTTCCATGTTTTCCTTTGTCCTGACACCTTGCATTCCACATTAGTACCAGATCATTTATTTCAAACTTTCTGTCTTTGGCCTTCTTGTCAAAGAGATATTTTACTTGTGATTGTAATTTAACATTCTGCGTCTGAGCTATTCTTCTTGTTTCATCAAGCTCTGCCAGTTGTTCCAACCTTTCCTCCATTGGTTCAGGAATATTCAAGTCTTCCTGGAGAATGAATTTGTATACTGGTATAAGATTTTCCAATGGTAATCTTGCTTGTGTTCCATACACCAACTCATAAGGAGATCTCCCAATTGCTCTTTTTATAGTAATCCTATCAGCCCATACTGCCATTCTTAATTTTGAATCCCAAGCCTTCTTGTTTCTATCCAACATTCTTTTTATGATTTTCAAGAGGCTCTTGTTACTTGATTCTGCTTGTCCATTGGCCTATGGATGGTAGGGAGCAGCATAAGAAACAGTGATACCATGTGTATTGCAAAATCCTTTGAATTCATCAGATCTAAAACACATCCCATTATCTGTAATCAATCTTACTGGAGTACCAAATCTGCATATAATATTCTCCATTAGAAAGTTAATCACAACTTTACTTGTTGCCTGTTTAGTTGGGATCACTTCTACCAATTTTGTAAAGTAATCAGTAGCCACTAAAATCCATTTGTGCCCCCCACTTGATTTCTCTGAGATTTCACCTATAAAATCAATACTCCACTGATAAAATGCAGCCTCAACCTGCACAGGTTTTAAGGGTAGTGCCCCCTGATATTTTAATTTCCTTGAGAACTTTTGGCATGCTTCACACTTTCTAGTGTAATGGTATGAATCATTAAAAACTTTAGGCCAATATTATCCTGCCCTCAGGATTTTGTGGGCTGTAGTCTTTGCTGAGAAATGACCTCCGCACATACCTTCATGTAACTCTTTCATAATATGTTTTGACTGGTATTCATCCAAGCATAATAGTAGAACCCCATCTCTATTTTTCCAATAAAGATCCCCACTAATGAGTACATATTTTGAAGCTTGTAGTTTGAGTGTCCTCCTTTTGTTATCATCATACCTTTTAGGACACTTCATATGTTTTAGATAATATATTATATTAGTATACCATGTAGTATGTTCAATACTGGTACTTGCATCAACATTACATATCTGAGAGGCTTCAAGATTACTTTCAGCCATCAATTTGGCAAGACCCTGTCCCCTCACCAATTTAGTGATTTGGATTTCAATATTGAATTCCTGAATCCTATTGATCCACCTACATCGCCTACCAGTGACTTCAGTTTGGACCAATACATCCTTCACTGCAGCATTAGGAACATATGCTGTGATTTTAGCCCCGACCAAATATGGTCTAAAATTTTTAACTGCTTTTACCAATGCATATGCTTGTTTTTCAATAATGTCATACTTTAACTCTGCATTCTGAAGGGACTTGTTGAAGAAAGAGATGGGCTGTTCATATCCATCATTGTTTTTCTGTAATAACACTGCTGCAACTGTATGATAGGAAGCAAATGAAAATAGTTGGAATGATTTACTGAAGTCAGGGGATACTAAAACTGGGGCTTGCTTGATTGCCCTTTTAATATTAGCAAATGCTTCTATTGTTTCTGTTGTCCACTTCATTTCTGATTCTTCTTTAGCATTTTTGATACAAGACAAACAATTTCTACAAATTTTGGTATAAATCTTCTGACAAAATTTATCTAACCAAAAAATGATTGTATAGCTTTTACATTTTTTGGAATAGGGACTTGATCGATTGCTTTTACCCTTTCAGGATCTATTTTAACTCCTTCCTTTGAGACTATATGGCCAAGCAATTTTCCTTCTGTTACTGCAAAATGGCATTTTTTAGGGTTCAATGATATCCCATATTCTAGGGCTTTGATAAATATTTGTTCTAAGTGTGTGCAATGATCTTCAGCCCTTTTTGAATATGCTGTCAAGTCATCTTGATATACTATCATAATCTTATTGATCAATTCAGCAAAAGCCACATCCATTGCTCTTTGGAATGTTGCTCAGCATTAGTTAATCCGAATGGCATTCTCAAATACACATATGTTCCCCACGGAGTGGTGAATGCAGTCTTAAATTGTTCTGACTCCTTGACTTTTACCTGATTGTAACTAGAGAAACCATCCATCATTGATAATAATTCACATCCAGTGACTTTCTGCAATATTGCCTCCATATTGGGGAGAGGATAATTATCTTTGAGAGAAGATTTATTCAAGTTTCTGAAATCCACACACAGTCTAATGTCACCATTCTTTTTCCTGACAGGTACTAAATTTGAAACCCAGGAAGAATGTCTAATAGGTTTGATTATAGCTCCATCCCTTAACTTTGTAAGTTCCTCTAGCATCTTAGGGGCCAATGTAGGATTGATCAGCCTTTGTTTCTATCTGAATGGTTTAGCATCTGGCTTCAGTGGTATCTCATGTTGAAATAAATCCTCTCTATATGCCTTTAAATCATCATATGACCAAGCGAACACATGCCTATACTTTCTGAGTAGGTTGATGAGTCTGCTCCTGATTTTTAGGTCAAGATTTCTTTCAATATACACATTCTTTGGGGTTGTTTGTGTCCCTAAATTGATTTCTTCAAGGTCATTAGGTATCACTGGTGTATCTTTCTTTTTATATCTGTCGTGGCCATCAAATGCCTTTTCTAATGCAATAAGTCCCTTGGGTATCTTATTCATTTTCAACTGAACCACCTCTTGGCCAAAAAGAGTCTCCTTGCCATCATGTTTCTCTACAAATGCATTAAAATCAATTTCTTGATTTTCATAATAATCGGCACAATGTAAGAAATTGATTATATCAGCATCGCTATCAAACACTTGCCAGTTCTGTATATTATCAGGGATGATAGGTCTAGTTTTAAATTCAACTTCTATAATCCCTCCTAATGTGACATCATCTCTCTTTAATGCAATGTTTGCTAAAAAGTCTGCCATAATGTTTTTAGACCTATCAACCCAGTTGATTGAAAAGGTACCAAAAAATTCAATATCATCCCAAACTGCATTTCTGTACTGTCTTAATCTTTTATTTTTTGATAAGTATTTTTCTCTTACTTGGGAGATGACCAATTCAGAGTCACCATAGACAACTAACTTTCTTATTTTGTGTTTAATGGCTATGTTTAGGCCAATGAGCAAGGCTTCATACTCAGCTATATTATTTGTGCATTCAAATGTCAATAGGAAAGAGTATTTGAAAGTTTTACCTCCTGGTGAAATGAAAATTACTCCAGCCCCATTTCCTATTTTGCTGCATGCACCATCAAAATACATTTTCCATAGATCATTTTCTTCTTTCATAGATTCAGCGTGTATTGGATCAGTGTTATGCAATTCTGGTGTAGTTTCTCCAACTTTGAAAACTCCTAAATCTGTATCACAAAAGAAGTTTATCTGATGCTGATCCATTCTTTCTATAATATTGTCATACCTTGGCTCTCTGCACAGCTTGATTTCCTTGCCACCCACTGGTATGGTGGCATATGATAAATCTAACTGAACATTGCCTCCTGCCATTGCAGCCCATTGCCTTGATAGAAGCATTCCATAATACGGTGGGATATCAACCATAGTAATATCAATGTTATAAGTTGCTTCAGGGTGTGAGGCAAGTTTTATCTCTACGTCCTTCATAATACCAACTACTGGAATGGATCTGTTATCCATTGCATAACACTAGCTGTATGTAGTATCAACCCACATTCCCAATTCTTTCATAACTACTATAGGCATGATATTCATGGTAGCACCTGAATCAATCATGGAATTCCTGACTATCTTGTTCTTGATTACTAGTGTAGTATAGAATGGGTCTACCTGTGAGGGATTTTTTGTAAGTGTGTCACCAAGGTATACTTCAGGCATTTTGAAATTTTCTTGATGCACATTATTTGTTGTTTTTTCAAACCCTTTATGTTTCGGATTTGGTGTATCAGAAATCATCTTGACAACTGTACTCCTATATTTATCTATTTTCATCATCTCTAGGAGTGGAACTGATATCTTGACCTGAGACACTGCATGAGCAATGTCAAAAGAATGGGCTATAGTCTGGTCATTCTTTTCTATTTTTGTGTTCTCCTTTTCTTGATTTTCTTTCATTTTACTTTTATCCCCCTTTTCTGGTTCTTTGGATAGTGATTTTGTATTATTCCCTTTGTTATTCTGGTCTTTTATAAATACACTCCCAGGAGTTCCTTGCCCAACATTTGTTGTTCTATTCCTTAAGTTGTAAGTGTTTCGAGCTTGAGCCACTACAGCTACTATGAGAGCTTCTCTTTCATCCTTAGTAGGCTTTCTCCATTGACCATATGACTGGTTGTTATAATAAATAGGTTGCTCACAACTATTGTCCTGGTCTGAGAATACTTCTTGTTCTCCCATGTTGATATGATGCCTTTGGTTCCCTACATCATACTCATATCCTTCTTCTTCTGAAGAAGAGTAATCTTCTGTGACCACACATGGTGTATCTTGCATCATATTTATGGTGTGATTATCTCTATTATAGTTGTATAACATTTCCTCTTGCTGTATTGATTTAGCTACCTCACAGTATTCAGTTAAATGTGGTAAATTACACACAAAACACCAAGGTTTATTTTCTGCCATATGTGCCATGTTTCTTTTCAGGGGGTCAGGAGTATCCTTTCCATATGGTTGCTTTCTACTGTTATCGATGGGTCTTCCATCCTTCCAATTTATATTGTAGGGCATATAATGCAACCTAGGTCTTTCATGCCTATGCTAACTTTCTAGTTTAGTTTGTTGAACATTTGGATTCTGAGGATTTCTATGATTGTCCCTCTTATTGACCATTCCTATAGCCTTCCTATTGTTTTCAATAGTTAGGGCCACTTTCTGTGCCTCGGCCAAGGTTGCAGGACACCTATTCCTAAGCTCGTACCTTGTTTTGGGGTCAAATGCTTTCATATAGATACTCAGTGCTGCCGGGTCAGATAACTTGGCTCCATGTGGTACCTTATTATGTAACTTGGAAAATTTCAAGTTGAAATCAAATACTGACTTGTTTTGATACTTCTGTATACTTATCAATTCATGTAATGCAAACTCAGGAGCATATTGGTTGCCATACTGATCCTTAAACTGGTTATGGAAGTCAGTTATTGAATTGATTGAGGCATCAGGCAAGCTGTTAAACCAATCTCTAGCATCTTCAGTGAGGGACATCATGAATAACCTCATTCTAATGTCTTCCCAATCCATACCAATATCCTATACAAAAGCATTAAAACTTCTGATATGATCTTCCGCAGATATTGCATTGTTTCCAGTAAACTTGGGAACCATATTTCTCCAAGTACTATCCATAGGATATGGATACAACTGATATCCAGTTAAGTCAAATTGACTACATATATTTGCAAGGTTTTGAGGTGGGAAGTTCAAAGGTGGTGGATTGGGATAGTAATTATATCCACCTGGTGGCTGATGATATGCATATTGTTGATGTTGGTTCATGTGGGGATTTGTGTAATTGTTTTGTGGTCTATAATATTGTTGACCAGGGGGTGGGTAAGTATTTCCCATATGTTGAGATGCATTACGTATAGGAGGTGGTCTAGGGTTTCGGGGTACGGTATTTTGATGATTTCTAGATGCATGTGAATTTGAAATTCCACCTGTATTTTGTTGTGGCATTCTTGAATTGTTTCCTCTATATGGAGGCACATATTTTGGGGGGACTGTTTTAGCTTTATTTCTGTTATGTTGAATTTCTTGCTTCAACAACCCTTTCTCTCCCAGTATCTTGTATCTTTTGAGTTCTTCCCGGAGCATGAGTATTTCTTGTTGCTCTTCACTCATGTCTTTTAAATTCTCTGCATTGTTATTTATTTCCTGATGTTCTGGATTATCATTCATTCCCTGATTTGAAAATCCATATCCCATCTCTTCTCCCTGATGTAATGACATCTTGAAGTCATTTTCAGCTTGGTTTTGATCAATCTCCCTCATGATCTTTGCTTCATAATCACGCTGTTCTTGAGGAGTGGGTCTGTATCTTGCCAAAATATCATCAGTTGCTCCACTAAGGTTCTCATTTGAATCATGTAGAGGTGTGAATTTGTTGTGAATTGAAATATTTTGCTCTGAATCATTCTCTTGGATATCCAGATTATTATCTTGGTGAGAATAATTTGAATTTCTGTTTCTTTTGGAAATGTTTCTGAGTGGCGGAGATGACTGCAATTTTTTACCTTCCATCTTGGATCTCCTACCATCCATTTGATATTGAATTCTTTGTTATAATTGTAACTAGAGTAGCCACCTATTTATTAAATAGGAAAAGTTTATATTTTATCTGTAGGGTTCTTCTCACCAGCAGAGTTACCAGATTAAATTTTCTAAAATGACTCTATGGAAGAAAGTATTAATTTCTAAGGTCTTTTACTAAGTCCCCAGTAGACTCGCCAATTTGTTAGGTCTCAAAAATGCAGGTTGCCAATCCTAAGAGGATGCCAAGCTCTATATTTAGATTTGCAACATTTTTGAACTAACTTGACGAAATCAACCTTCAAGGTTTGATGATTTCCTACGCTTTAGGTCCTGCTACACCTAGGCGGGTGAACCTTGGAAAATTAAAGCAGACTGAAAGTGAATGTGTGTACTAATTAAGTCTATCTACAATGGCAAAGGATGTAGGATAGATAAAAAGCTTGCTAACTAATTAATAAGTAATTGGTAGAAATTGTATAAGCAATATCAAGGTAGAAGGATTTAAATAATAAGTTAAATAGGACCAGTGCCTTATTGGCTAACAGAGTCAATTGAAGGACTAGGACTAGTGGTTTCCTAATGGTAATAATTCTAATTGTTTGGCACAATTCTAGTTTATAACTTGTATAAACGTGCAGGGAGATGATTGACAGACTCTTCTTAAATGATCCAATCAATATGATCTAATTCCTTGTTATTCACCAGAAGGCAATTTAATCCTTTCTTGAAGGAACCAATTGAGTGAAATACGCAATGGATAACTGATAATATCAATATGGAGACAGAATGGCAATCCTAATTATATGGCTCTACTTAGTAATCCAAACTTAACATTTCTATGCTACTGTGACTAAGTCAGAAGGGTTTAATTCCTTAAATGGACACCAACCTATTTAATCACACAGATACAGCAAACATGTATTGACAGATCAAATATATACTTGATATGTTTAATCTAAATAACAAGGAAATGCAGAAATGGAGACAACCATACAACTGAGTAAATTTAACAAACAACTGATGCCAAAATAAAACCACTGAATCAGAGAACTTCAACTTCTTCTTCAAATAAAATATACAGCACGGCCATTATGAGACATTGTATTTTATGTATATGTTTTTATTCTACTGCTGATGATATTTTAGCACCAATTGTTTGAACCTATATAGATGTTTCTATGAAGATACATAACTCTTCAATAAGTCTTTTGGGAACTTAACAACTATTACATAATCATGAGTAGGCTCTATTCAGCCATAAATAAACTTTAGCCAAGTGATCTAAATACTCCTGATCACGGTGAGAATTAGTAAGCTCAATAACATCTCTGGTAATCACATCAAGTGTGACCATTCTTTCTAGGTGTCTGCAAGCTTCTCCAGATTTGGAATTTTTGTCTTTGAGAGCTCCTGTGGCCTCATGTAATATGACTTGACAATCAACAATCCATTCTTCTTTGCTCTTTACCTCTCCATTGTCTTTAAATAACACGAGCACTCCTGCATTCGAAGCATCGGTACCTTCCTTAGCATCAGCTTTAAGTTTGTCATAGTATTTTTGGTGCTGTTTGAGCAATGCTCCTGCATCGGAGATATATGTGCTATCAGTAGCACTTCTGCTTTGTATCTCAATCAATTTTTCCTGTATTCTCTATTCAAGTCTTTCATGTTTTTTAATTGCTTTGTGATTTTCTGAGTAGTTATCCCAAAACAGGTTTAACCACCGCACCATGTTTGCATACTTGCTCTGCAGTATTGTAACAAATGCATCTATCTGAATTTGTGTTGCCTAGTCAAGGGATAATGCTTGAATGCCTTGTGAGCTCTCACCTTGAGTTATTCTTTTTGTGGATTGGCCAAAAGTACTCTTAACAACATCCTTCAAGTAATCATTTTCTTTTGTCAATCTTTCATAGCTCAATCTGTATGCATCTCTCTCTTTGATCAACATTTGAGCTTGTGCCTTGTTCAATTTTGCAACATTGATACCAATGTCTGCAGTAATCAGAGGGTTAGTTTCCCCTACTTTCAAAGTCATGACATGGCCAAAAGTCTTTTCAGTATCTATGATGGCTGTTTTCTGATGGGGAGGATATAACGCCCATATCATTAAGGAATTTTCATCATTATTGTATCTTGTTCCCATATATACTTCATTAACTCCTTTTGGAGTAAGTTTATACTTATCATTTGAACTATTCAAAAAACTGTCAAAAACCAAAGTAGAATTTAAGTCAAGGCAAGGAAAAATCATAACCCCTTCATCCTTAAGCAACTGTCTACCCCTGTTAGGTGTCATGTCCTGCATCTCTTTATCTACTGTTACCTTCAACATATCTAACAATTGTGTTTCATTATCAGCAAAAACATCATCTACTGACTCTCCGATCTCTTTCCCTTTGTATTTATACAAGAATGACTTAAATTCTTTTGATTGAATAAACTTATCATCAAAGATGAAAGAATCATAAGCTGTTTGGCATGGATCCTCATCAGTAGTTCCCTCCTCATCATGTAGCAGAACAGGAGGTTGATATTGTAGCATTTTCCCTGTGGTTGTTCTTGATCTACCATTTCTTCATTCTCAGAGGATATAACTTCAATCTCTGCTAATTGCTTTTTCTTTTCACCTAAATCCCTGTTATATTTTTCTATCACCAACTCAACTTCAGCCTCTTCTAAGTTTCTAATAACATCGTCATGTGGATAATGTATGTGCATGTATCCACTAAGATTTTGTTTCCTATGTGCATAGTCAATAAAACCTTTAGGGTCAAACCCTTTCCTGGCCTCAGCACTCCTCATATTATAGTGCATTAATGTATCCAAAATGAGATTGTAACCTTCTTTTGAAACCATAGTAAAATCTCCAAAACATAGAGTGCTGGGCATAAATGATTGTTTATCATGTGAACTCAAATGCATTACATTTGAGCAATGCATTCACCTGATTATTTCTAAGTATGCAAGCCTGTCAGGGACAGTCTTGGGCAATATGAATGGAGTATCCTCAAAACAATAAATCCTGATCATAGTCACATCCTCAAAGCAATACCAGTCTCCCCAATTATGAGTGACAGTAGGGGGGCCACCAAAATCCTTTGGCCTGAGGAATCTTTTTATTTCAGTAGAAATTAAATATTCACAGGGGTGGTTAAAATACCTGTACAAAACTTTTACACAGTGTTCTTCAAATTGGGTATAGCTGGAGTGGGCATATCTACTATCCCATATTCTGGTCCACATTTGTATGGGTATCTTTTCCTCTTTCTTATCTGCATTAACAACTTTAAGCTCACTTGGCCATAACCCTACTTCCTGGTCGAAATACAACACCATGTGCATAAGCATTGAGTAATGCTCAAAAAAGCATGCTGGGGCACTGTTTCTTATTGTAGATAAGCCAGAATCCATTCTATTAGCAATATAGGAAGCATAATCAAACTACCTCACATTATGACACTGAATGTCAGAGGCTATGACCATTAGAGGGATAGTCATGAACACGGGGACCTCTGAACCAAGGACTTGGCCCACAGAATAATAGGTATACTATATATATGGTTCAAATATGGCTACATGAAAGGGAGGACCACATTTTTAGTTAAGGGCATCACTTCTCCTTCAATCCTGGGCCTATGAATGGGCAACCTCTATCCATTGTAAGTTGTATCCATTCTCCAATATTCTTTCTCAAGATCTTCATAAATAATAGGGATAGTGCATAAATCATCTAGATCAAACACTTCACAAATAGCATTCTTTCACAAATGTACAATTGGTTCTCCTTGTGGGTTGCAGAGGGCATTCAGGCTTGAATTGTAATATTTGGCAAGTAGTTGGTGGAGTTCCACATTCAGAAATACGTTAGGCACAACCAGTTTTCCCAAATTCAAGTGCCATGGGTTTGACACAGGAGCATTCCTAAACCTTCTATTATAATGGAATCTAAAAAGCTCATATCCGCTGATTGGGGTCCAGATATCTCCCAGGCGCTTATGTTTATCTTCTAATTTTTCAACTTCTACCCTGAGTTGAGCAGACCTTCTGGCCTTGGGAATTGACCTAAGCAATTGGTCAATTAAGTCCTGATTGAGTTTTTTGTCTTTTACTTTTTCCTCAGGGGTTTGTTCAGTTTTTTGTTTTTTAGATTTATTGGTTTCCCCTTGTGATTTTCTTCCTTTCCCCTTTCCTGGAGTCTCCATTTTTAAACTTTGGCAGAAAATTCAAAGACAAGCTATACAATGGTTTGTATGATTGTACCTATCATTTGATGGCTATAATTGAAATCCTCTATTCTTGCTTCAAGAGTTCCTTCGTATTCTCCTCTCAAACAACCTTGTGATTATAATGATCGTAAAGGATTTCGTAGCCGTTTGTATTTTAATTGTCTAATCAATTCAATGTTCATTATTGTGAAATGTCACATCGCCATAACTCTTCTCATCGGCGTGATTTTTTAAAATGTCTAGGTGACTTTAATGCTTCTTATGGCGTGAAAAATCAATCGGCATGACCATCGGCAAGACTTGTTTCATCGCCGTGTGTTTTAGATTTCATCTGATGTAATGAGTCTTATCGATATAACTATCGGTAAGAGTCTCACCGCTAATAATTTATTTATCGGGGTGATCAATACTATCGGGATAACATATTTACGTTTCCCCGAGCTTTGTCGTCTTACCAATAGTCATCTTTACTTTGGATCGGAATGACTCCGTTAATGTCATGCCACTATAATATCAACAGGTATGAATTTATTCCCATCGGAATAAAATATACTATCGGGATAGCTTTTAAAAGATAACCCGATCCAAATCATCTCCCGATGGCCATTTTATATTCTTTATCGGATAGAGTTTATTAAAGTGTCACCGACACCTTTTGATCCCCGTGACTTATGAGTCGGTAAGACCTAATTCCTTTGTCCCGATATGTTGAGTCATCCTGATAGATATTTGTATCGCTGTAAGTCTTACCGAAAGCTCTCTTTTCACCAAGACATTGAGTATGGGAGACTTGTTTGTTTCTCATCCCGATAATTCATTTCTTGCCGATGGCTATTTGCTTCATTGCCCCCGCAGGATGTTCGGTGAAACTCTTGCTGAAATACTTCATCGATATGATATATACCGTTGGGGTAGCTTTTGAAGGATCCTCCGATGATTATCAGTCATACCGATCGGTATGACTACTTGGTTCTCTTGCCGATGAAAGGTCATCGGTATTACTTATTCCATCGGTGACTTCTATAAGTTTCTTTTCGATCTCTATTCTCACACCGATGGTTATTTTCAAATGATTCCTCATGTATCGGTGTAAGCAATATGACATTTTTCTGATAGATTGACCTTTAAGTAGTTTAGCACTGCTCATCTATAGACATCTTGTGAGATACATTAAATTTTTACTATGGTTTTTGGGATATTTTTTAGGATTTGTTCAAATATGGTGGAGTGAGAAGATAGCAAAAAATTTAAATTTTTATTGTCCTAATAGGATGCACGCTTGTCCAAGTGGGAATGATGCTGAGTGGTAATAGGCTAAAGCCAAGCCCTACCAAGCCACTTAAAATAAATTGTGCTTGGGGTGAAAACCTCAAGCAACGAGTGCTTCTATGTTACACCAACGGCCAACCTCCCCCAAAACCCTCATAGGCGCAACCCTTTGAGGCTGGGAGACTCCATAACGGAGAGTAGTGCCGCCGCATGTGTAACCACTTGAACGGTTGCCCGAACTAAGAACCAATTGTATAGCAAGCCAAAAACCCCTATTTGTTGATGCAAAGGGCGGAGCCCTTGAAGCAGTCTCAATTCTTGTGGCTTTAAGTAGAGGTAGTAGGGACAATCCTAAGGTTCTGTGGGGGTACGATCCTAAGGAAACCTGGATCTAATATGCGTGAGAAGTGAGTGCCGTGGAGGGGAGCCAGTGCTATTAGATCCTGGAGCTACACGCTTTTAGTTTTCACAGCTAGAGGATTCAATGAATATTGTCACATCTAGCCTAGGTTTTAATTGTCTTTGAGTCAAAATAGTCCAAAAACACAAAAATATATATAAAAGATAAAAATCATGGAAAACTTCTATGTGTTTGCTCTGCTTTTGCCATAATTGAATATCAACCTCACAAGAAACATCAAATTGTTCAAACTAAAAACACTAAAAATCCTGAAAAAGATCCAAAATTTCCAAAATCTAGAGAAAACAAAAAAATAGCCAGAATTGTGCATATATACCGACTTTTTGCACATCCACTAATATTGCGCATCTGAACCCTAGTTTTGTGCATTTGAGAATTCACCAGTATTGCTCATTTGCATCGACCTGTTGCGCATATACCTTCTTTTGTTACGCATTTAAACTAGAGAGCAAAAAAACCATACCTTCCTAAGAGAAAAATTTGTCAATATTTTTCAAAAACCAGTTCAAACCTGTTCTAGTTTTCAAAACCTGGTTAAAGACCTGGCAAAAATCAACCATTTCTCCTTCTTATCCACACCCTAGCTGCTTGTTCTTCCAAAATCTCACCAAATCTTTTTCCAAGTTTCCAAAAAGGCTATAGTCCAATTTTTCTTGATCAAAATCAAATCTCATACAAGACCTAGTGAGCCTCCAAGTATCAAGGATTACTTATCCTTCTCTATTGAAACTCCACTAGTGGATTGTGCAAAGGCTAGTCAACGTCAAGTAAACGGATTCCTAACATCCTAGCTTTTGACTATAGCTTTTGTATACCCACCTTGTTTGACACCATCTAGATCTATGAGGAACCTTGCTAAAACCTGTTTCATCCTAGCACCTTGCTTAAAATCTTCCAGTATCACCGCATCCCATCTCTTTACCACCTTGCATGGTCTTAACAAGATTACAAAAACAAAATCAGTTAGAAATGGCAGAGAAAAGTATTTTTGACGGTCATGAAAATGACAAAGAACCTTCCATGGATGAGATCCTCCACACACAGCATGACCCAAAATTTCTACGCCTACTTGAAGGGGTGCTTGCCCAAGACCCATCAAAATTCTTTTTACATCTAGCAACTCTAGGAGCCAAACTCCCTAAGGATTACAACGTGGAAGCTCTCAAAGAAACTAACGAAGAGAGAATACTTGAGGGAAGTAGACAAGGTGAAATACCCGCAGAAAAGAGCAAAACAACAATTGACTCCTTGGATGCCCTAAGCCTAGTAAACCAAAAAGTTGAAGCTCTCCAACAATAAGTTTTAGACATGAAAATGGGAACATCGACTAAAAACTACATTCTAGAGGATATTTCACCATATCCTTTTGATAGGTCCTTAATCATGATTCCCTTCCCCTCAAGATTTGAGGTGCCTAAATTTGATAAATATTGAGGGAAGGGCGATCCAAGAGATCATATCAGAGAGTTCAATGCTGCTTGTCTAGAGGTCACACATAACAACACTTACCTTATGCGACTATTTCCACGGAGCTTGGAAGGACAAGCCATGGATTGGTTCTCTAGACTTCCACCTAGTATTAGAACATTCAATGAACTTGTCAACCAATTTGTCACCCACTTCTCATACAATATTGAGCACGACATCTCAATATTGGATCTCTATAACACCAAACAAAAAGGAGGAGAATATTTCGCTGCCTTCTTACAGAGATGGAGACAACTGGCAAGCAAGTGCCCACACCAAATACCAAAGAAACAGATGCTAGAAATGTTTGTACACAATCTGCAAATGGACCTAAGTTACCAAATCCAAATCCAATGTCCTACATCTTTTATCAAAGTCATTGAGATGGGCCTCATCATAGAGAAAGCTCTCATTGCGAAGGGCCAAATCAAACTCTACAAAGACTCTCCCAATACCAACATCAACAATGACAAACCGAGATTCTAGATGAAAAACAAGAACGTTGTGAATGACGGGGTGGTGGATGCCAAAAATGCAGCACCTAAACAACCAATTTTCAAACTATCAACACCACAAAATGACCCCCCACAAAACAAACCAAGAAATACCAAATCTACGTTCAGTAACTTTCGTCCTAGAAGAAAGTTCACACCTTTGGATGAATCACTAGAAATTGCCTTGCGGAAGCTAATCGCTGACAATCTCATAACACTTCCCTCTGCATGAGAATACGAACCAAAGGTCAAACCCCATTGGTGGAATGAAAATGACTTTTGTGGATACCACCGAAATAGGGGGCACAAGACAAATGATTGCATCGCACTCAAACACATAGTCCAAGACTTAATAGATCAAAACAAGATATCTGTTAACGGACATACCTCAAATAGCGATCATCAGGCATTCAAGGATCCTCTTCCTAACTACGAGCAAGGAGGTCCTTCCAACAGAAATAACTGTGGATCTAACAACACAAATTACACGAATATCGGATACGACTATGTTGTTAACCATATCTATGAAAGTGACTCACACATTAATGTGATCACTATCAACAAGGATCTAGACTACAATGTTACTACCCATAGTAACAGAGTCACCCTTAGAGGAGCTTCCACTCCTCCATCTAGTCAATACAGTATTGTGGATCAACTCCACAAAACACCTGCACACATCTCCATGTTAGAACTTCTACGTTTGTCTCCTTCTCATAGGTCCATACTCGACAAAGCCTTAGCAGAAGCCTCCGTTCCCACGAACCTAGCTGAAGAGCGATTCCAAACTATGGTCGGTCACATCACCTCACCGCACTCCCTATCATTCACTGAGAAGGATGATATGTCTATCAATCAACCCCATAACACCTCCCTTCACATTGAAGCTTTCATACACAAGCACAAGATAAAAAGAGTCCTAATCGATGGAGGGGCCAGTTTGAATATCTGCACATTGAAGCTAATCCTTGAATTGGGGTTTTTAAAGAAGGCTATAGATCTGAAAAGAAAAATTACCATAAAAGCCTATGATGAGGAAGAAAGAACATCTAAAGGAATTGTTACCCTACCAATCAGAGTGGGCCCCATAGTGAAAGATGTGGCTTGTCAAGTCCTTGACATGGAGTTAGCATACAACATTCTTCTAGGATGACCATGGATACATGCTTTGAAAGTAGTTCCTTCTACATACCATCAATGCATCAAGTTCCCACATGAAGGACAAGAGATCACCATCCAAGGTGATCCTAACCCCTATCAATACTGCAACTCCATTCAGCCCAAACCAGACGTTGTGATCCCCAATAACCGTGCCTCTACTTCTTCCTCCTCTCATGTTGACCTAGCTACACTCGCTTCTTCTTCAGGGACACCTCCACCTAAACTCCAACTCAAAGATAAAGGATTGGGTGAGTACATAATATCTCAATCCCTCTGCTTGGCACAACTGCCCCTATCTCCTCGATCCTATGGGAAACTTATCTTAAAAACACCCGCAGCAGAGAAGCCAACCAAAGGACCATTTGTAAGATGGGGAAGCCTAGAAGATGAAAGTGATGAAAAACATATCCTTTAGTGGCTATATAAAGATGAAGCTAGCTCCTCAATGCAACAGAAACATCCCACTATACCTACAGAACAGTATGGACAAGGCTACCAAATACTATAGAAAATGGGATATGAAGGACATGGTCCACTTGGATCAAGAAAGGATGGCAACACTAAACCCATCCAACCTCATACCTTAACAGCCCGAGACACTATAGAGCTAAGGTACACGGGAGTATCAAAAGACACTAGAACCAACAACAACAAGGGCCAAAAAGTGGAAACATTTACTAGCAACCTGATTGAACAAATTCAAAAAATGCAGATGGGGAGTGAAACTGATTCTAATGAGTATGAGTGGGATAGCCTCTCTGAGCTATATTGTGACGAAAAAGATATTGATGCAGTCCATGAGTATGACCCAACCCCCGCAAATGAGAGACAAAGCCCAAGGGCTAGACCGCTAGAGTCCGTTCTGCATAATGACAATAGTGACAATCGGGAGGAAAGAATGATACCTCCCTCGACGGATCCCCTACTAGTGAGTACCATTGCAGACTTTGTCCGTTCCCTCAACAATTCTGTCCTTACCATCAACTCTATTGAAACCAACTAGCCTCATGATCCCTTACCTTTGGTACACCCTAAACTTATAGACTGGGACCTTGAAGGCACCACCCCTGAGCTTGATACCTTTGAAAATGATGATGCCATCATAGATTTTCTTGAGCTTAGGGATCATCTACCTGTAGGAGACCATAGAGTTGGCTATGCTATTGAAATCAACAAGAAGGCCTATTTTGGAGAGAAAGACAAGACTTTCAGTCATAAAAACATCTAAATAAAAGAATGATCTAATGGTGAAAACTGCTCCGCAGCAGTGTTAGATCATCAAAACAGTAAAAACAAAGATGCATCCAATGGTGAAAACCTCTCTGAGGCACCAAAAGATGGAAGGCTTGACCCTCTCCCCAATCTTACACATCAGGAAAGATTGTCAATCTTGATAGAATTGGCGGAAGCAGTCAACGTCAACACAGGTGATAAGCCCAAAATGGTCCACATGGCAAAGGCTCTAACAGAGCATGAAAAACCAGCATTCACAGATTTCTTCAAAAGAAGATAGATCAACTTTGCATGGACATACACTGACATGCCAGGGCTTGATCCAAATCTCATCATGCATCACTTATCTTTAGCTGTAGGAGCTAAGCCTGTTAAACAAAAGCTCAGAAAGATGCATCCGCATGTGGCCCTCATGGTGAAAGAAGAACTGAAGAAACTACTAGATGTTGGGTTTATCAAGCCCATAGATTATCCTAAATGGGTTTCAAATATTGTACCAGTGGCTAAACCAGATGGGAGGATTAGAATCTGTAGTGACTTCAGGGACCTAAACAAAGCTTGTCCGAAGGATGACTTCCCCTTGCCCAACATCGACATGATTGTAGATCTCACGACAGGCCATACTATGCTGTCACTCATGGACGGTTTCTTAGGATATAACCAGATAAAGATTACACCAGAAGACTAGCACAAGACTACATTTACATGTCCTTGGGGCACCTACTGTTGGTGCGTCATGCCATTCGGTCTGAAAAATGCTGGGGCCACATATCAGAGATCCATGACAACGATCTTCCATGATATGATGCATACTATAATGGAAGACTACGTCGATGACATTCTAGCAAAGTCTCTCACAAGAGAAGGGAATCTAGTTGTACTAGACAAGATCTTTAATAGACTGGAATAGTTCAATGTGTGACTTAATCCAAAAAAGTGTGTGTTCATGATTACATCAGGAAAACTACTGGGCTATGTAGTATCTGCAAATGGTATCGAAGTTGATCCCGCTAAGGTGAAGGCCATAATGGAGATGCCACCTCCTAAAAATTTGACTCAATTGAGATCCCTACAAGGCAAACTACAGTCTATTAGACGGTTCATTTCCCAACTGGTAGATAAATGCCACCCATTCTCTCATCTGCTACACAAAATGGTATCCTTCAAATGGAACGAGTCATGTGAGTAGGCTTTTCAATAGCTAAAGGAATACCTAATGAAGCCACTAGTATTGATGCCACCAATTCAGGACAAGCCAATATTACTATATATCTTAGCTACACCAACAGCTCTAGGAGCTCCCTTGCTCAACAGAACTATGATGGAAAAGAGCAGGCTATCTACTACATCAATCGAACACTCATTGGCTACGAGTTGCAATACACACCAATAGAAAGAGCATGTCTAACTATTGTATTTGCCTCACAAAAATGGAGACACTACATGCTATCACACTCTATTAAACTAGTGGCAAAGATTGACCCACTGAAATACTTACTCAACAAGGTGGCCTTAATAGGTAGATTATCAAAATGGGTCATGCTTCTCAGTGAGTTCAACATAGAATATGTGGATAGAAAAGCGATAAAAGGACAAGTGCTTGCAGATCAACTAGCAAAGGCACCTTTAACAGATGACAACCCCCTGAGCTTTGAATTTCCAGATGAGTCTATCTTCCACATCAACATAGCAAACTAGAAAATGTACTTTGATGGCTCCTACATTCAACATGGATTGGGGGCAGGTATCTTGTTGATCACACCTAATGGCAACACTATTCCAAAGTCATACAGATTAATGTTCCCTTGCACTAACAATGTAGTAGAGTACGAGGCCCTAGTCATCGGTATCAAGCTAGCAGTCAAGTGGAAAATCAAGGAACTTCAAGTCTATGGTGACTCTCAACTGGTCATCAACCAAGTAAATGACGACTACCAAACGAAGGATGAAAAACTGATTCCTTATAAATGCATGGTAGATGACTTCAAGGAGTATTTTGTCAAGATATCATTTGAACAGATACCAAGGATTGAGAATAAAGCTACAGATGCCATGGCTACAATCGCATCTCTCCTCGACATTCCAGGCAATCAAACACGATATGAGTTCTTGGTAGAGCTAGTCTCTTGCCCTGCTTATGACACTCCAGATTCCCATATCATATGCCACATCGTAGGAACTGATTCCCCTCTCTATGGTAAAATATTTGTCTATCTAAAAGAGAATACACTTCCACCCGACCTCTCCCATAACCAAAAAAGAACCTTCATCTGGCAGGCATTTCGGTATGCCATTATCGCTAACACCCTGTATCACTGAGGTCTCGACGGTACTCTCCTTAGGTGTCTAGATAGAGAGGAATATCAAACTGCTCTAAGCAAAATACATGATGGAATATGCAGAGCTCACTCTAGTGGCCCTACCCTAGCCAAGAAACTCATATGCATGGGATACTATTGGTCAATAATGGAACAAGATTCCTATTAGTTTGTAAAGAAATGCACAAAGTTCCAAATCCACGGGAACCTGATACATGCGCCAGTGCAAGAGCTATAGCCGTTGACGACTCCTTGGCCTTTCTGTCAGTGGGGACTCGATTTAGTGGGCAAGATCCACCCTCCTTCCTCAAGAGGCCATAAATTCATTATCACTACCACAGAATACTTCATGAAGTGGATCGAAGCCATACCTCTAGCCAACATCATAGGCAAACAGATTGCCTCATTTATCCTAAACTATATCATTTGTCGTTATGGTGTCCCTTCATCCATTATCACAGATAATGGATGACCCTTCAAAAACCAAGATGTTGGGGAACTATGCAACAAATTCCATATCCAACACCACTTCTCAACTCCTTACTACCCACAAGGTAACGGCCAAGCTGAGGCATCAAATAAAACCATTCTGAAAATCCTAAAAAAGACTGTCAATGATGCTGGCCGTGACTGGCATGTCCAACTAAATCCCGCGCTGTGGGCCTACTGCACAAGCATCCGCACACCCACAGGTGCAACCCCATACTCCCTAGTCTATAGATCTAAAGCTATCTTGCCCATTGAAGTCAAGATCCCATCATTGCGAGTCTCATTAAAAGGCCTCATATCAGATGAAGAGTACAGAGTAACCAGACTCCAAGAATTAGAGCTGCTCAAAGAGCGAAGGCAACAGGCCTTTAATCACCTGAAAGCATATCAACAACGCATGTCCAGAAGCTACAATCATAAAGTAAAGCCCTTGATATTACAAGTTGGTGACATAGTCTTACGAGAAAATCCTAGAAATCAGCAAGACAGAGAAAAGAAAGGAAAGTTTGAACCTAACTGGCTGGGTCCCTATGTCATCATCACAGCTTATGGATCGGGGGCATATCAATTGGCTACATCTGAAGGTGAACTATTCGATGATCCTATCAACAACATGCACCTTCACAAGTTCTACACCTGAAAAACCCCAATGTAAGGGAGTCCTAAAAAAATCCAAAAAAAATTGAAAAAATAATAAAAAATAGAACAAACATCAAATTTTTTTTTTGAGAAAATAACAAAAAAAATCGTCCTACAGTGAAAACTTGGCAAACAGGCACCTAGGATAGGTACCATGGTGAAAACCTGGCAAATAGGCATCATGTGTACTTTTAGCTTCTCGTGCAAATAAAAGTAAGTGGTGAAAACCTGGTAAACAAGCACTATCTGCGACAAACCACTTCCTCCATCTATTCTGACTTCATATCTCTTGTGTCCATATCACTCATGGTCCAAATCCTGAACTACATCGCCTCTGAGCTATCACGTAGGCAAGGCCATTATCAATGCACCCCCGAGGCTCCACTGTCCCCCATATCTAGTCTTTCTATCCAAGTCCATACTGCTTCTACAAATCCACCATCACCTAGGTCTTAGGTCCATCAGGGTTCACCCCAAACTACATTGCCACTGCGTCATCACGTAGGCAAGGCCATTTAGTAATGAGCCCCCGAGGCACTAGGTCAGTCCCTTAGGGTCCATATCTCCACATATGTCGTCAGCTCACCCATAACAAGTCGATCCTGGTACAAACTGGGGGCAACTCCTTGACCTAGTTGCAGATTTGGGTTCTTGAATACCATCGTTCTAAAAAGAGATCCCAATAAAGGATTGTGATACTTTCACTAGACACCTAGAACAAAGTTCTCGACACATAACATCAACCTGTCCAAAACAACAACAAAGAAGAGTACCATACCAAAACACTCAAAAACAATTCTATCTCAATTATGGCAAAAAGACACATCTAATGCAAGAATGCTTTGTCAAAAAGGTTAACTTACAAGGTCTTGACTTTTCATCAATTATGTCTTCCTATGCTACTCAAAGATGCCAACAACTAGAGATGCTATGATGGGGATATAATTTTTCTTTGTCTACTGCTTGTGGATTACACCATAGTAATGTGATGACTTATGTCTAACGACGTGATCGGCAAAAGATCATCGAGGACTCCAAGGTCTAAACATGAAAAGGGGCAATCCTTGTCTATTGAAACACAAGAAGTACTCAGGTCATCTAGATTCAATTTTGGCTAGATGCTTGTATTAACTTGCTATATCAAAATCCAAGTAAGGGATACTCAGGACATCTCTATCTAGCTATACCTAGATGCTTGTATTCTCTTACCACATTTCAAAAACTGAAAAATACCAAAAAGTGCCTAATGATGAAAGCAAAAGACTTGCGAAGATGACAAATCCATATCCGCATCTGTCTCATGTCCAACAACTCCATATCATCCACACAATAATGCAAACCCTGCAGTATATCACCACAAAAGTCAGTATTTCTCCATGTCTTCTTCTATTCCACTCGTCTATATCATCTCTGTGTCGATTGAGTACATCTGGACATATCAAACTCATAGCATATACATTGCATATCACATCACATGAGATAGTCAGTCACATGATTACATCATTTTGCATACATAATCAGTCTAGGAGATCGATTTCCATACATTTTAGATCATCCACATACATTGTGCATCCGTACATCATATCAAAAGAAAATCAAAAACATAGGTCACCTATATATCGAACTGCATAACCATATCCATACATATTGGCATTTCAATAACTCTAAAGCATTCTAAACATCCATCTAGTATGCATAACATATACAAACACACCATCAAATCAAATTGCATCCATAGCATATAAACATTAATGCATCACACATATAGCCCATGCATATAGATCAAAGAAACAACCACATCATCACATAAACACATGTCCAAATGTACAATATATCAAAGATCTCTGTCCAAACCCAGAGCCATGCCATAAGTGTATAGAAAACAAATGGTGATACATGTCTCAAAAAATAATAAGTACACTGCAATCAAAAATTGGTACAAGTATCTAGGTCTATCTAACTCTGCTGCTAGGGCATACTGCTCCCTACACTGGCTGCCCCTCTATCCCCTCCTGATGGTGGTGGGCCCCTCACTGAGCCCACGGACCGAGACCCACCTGCTCTCTGCGCTGTCTCTGACTGGCTCCGGAAGCTCGAGGCTCTCTGACTCGCTGGCACAACACCATGATATAAACCCTGGTAATACTGAGTCTATGCTTGAGCTCTAGTAAGATCACTCTGCAACTGCACTACCTGGGCCTGTGCCTGCTGCACTTGTGCCACCAAAAAGCTGGAGGTCCCATCAGTACCCATGGCCATCATGGCTGCATCCTGCTCTAATCTCGCAGCCCACATACTAGCTAAGGTCGCATCCCTCTCCCTACTCAACTCAGATATCCAAGTCGCATTTGCCTCCTACCATGACTTCGCCACTCTCAGATGAGCCCTCAACTACCTAATCTAGGTCTATAAGGAAACCAACACCTGCTGCTGCACATTAGGCTATGGAGCCTGCCCAGCCTGTGCCACCTACTACGCTGGCACCTGTCCTTGTCTCAGCTATACCACCTGCCGAGGCAGCGGCATCTGTCTCGACACTGCCATTGACACTTGTGACTGAGCTTGGGCCTGAGCCTGTGCCTATCTTGTAGCTACCTGCTGCCCTACTTGGCCCTCTCCTAACCTCCGCCACTATCTCGGCCGGCCTCCTCCTCCTCTGTCCCCACCTCCTCCATCATCTCCCTGATCTCTCCTCCTCCTCCACTATCCAACCCTCCCTCTGCCAGCTTCACCCCCTCCGTCTGAATCACCCTTATCTATATGAGGAGCTACCTCCCCAGGACCTGAGTAGCGAGGAAATGGATGTGCTGCAAACCACTCCTAATAGTCTGGCGTCATGCCAGCATCTACTATGTCTCTCCGTATCGGCCAGGCCACATAGGGAATCTGCTGAAAATTAGCCAACGCCTCCTCATAAGATGCCACAGGACCCCACCTATACCACTCAGCATATGTCCTGGTAAAGCGTGCCTCACCCTGCGGTCTGCCCTGAATACAGCCAAACTATCTCTGCACTCGACTGACAATCTGTCACTCCAAAATGAACTGAGTCCGGCCAATCAACCACCTCATCTAAAAACAATACTGGAGCTCATCTGCCTCGTCATCCCATACCTCGCAATCAAGGTACGACCGCCAGACAACTGCATCCACTCCATCAAAGGCATGCCTCCGGTACTCAAGCCACCCCAGCCTATATTGGGAAATCACACCTACATAACCGTAACTATAGGGCTCGCCCCTCTACCTCTGAAATACATAGATCAGCCGTGTGATAGCAATGTGCTCCCACAACCAAAACTGTAAGAGCAATGCGCCTGTCGCTAAACCAAAGCCTCGGTGATACACTGCCTGATGCATGTATCTGTATAGGTGTGCAAGCACGCACACACCCCATGCATACCGGGTCCCGTCGGTGATCATGGTCTCCAGTACCCGTCCCCAGCCAATGGGGAAGCCGTGCATTCTGCTATCAGAGCATACTACGCCACCGATCAGTCCAGCCACTATGCCCGAGAAGTAGTCATAGCAGTCATACATGTTCTACCATGAGATCTCCTCCCCTGCCAACTAAGAATCATCAAAAACATGCCTGCACTCCTCCAGCCCAGTGCCACACTATGACTCGTACTCAACCAACTCTCCCCGAATAGGGAGGTGAAGAATCTGATAAACATCCTCCAGAGTAATGGCCATCTTCCCCTTCGGAAGATGGAAGGTCCCATCCTCACTATGGAATCGCTCCATGGCTGTAGTCACCATCGCCTAGTTCATGCAAACCTCAGGCATGAAGAGCACATGATACAAAACCCATAGCACCTAGAGCCTCCCGATCCATCTCAGTCAGCATATACCACTGTAACAATGGCAACGAGAACAACTCTCGTGACATCAAAACGTCTTGAATATCCTCCTGCAACCAAGAAACGCATATCGTCAGTGAAATCCAAATCCATATCAAAAACCTACAAGCAATCAAGCTATCCTATCATTGGCTCAACATATCAAATTAATCAAAACAGCATATCATCTCTCGACTAGATTCTCAGCAAGCTCAGAGATCGCTAATCAATTGACACATCGATCAAGATGCCAATTGGGTTAATTTTGTTACGACAACTGATTTGCCTACAGGTGGCAAATATGCCATTCCCCTATCATTGGCTCAACATATCAAATTAATAAAAACCGCATATCATCTCTCAACTAGATTCTCAACAATCTTGGAGATCGCTAATCAATTGACGCATCGATCAAGATGCCAATTGGGTTAATTTTGTTAAGTCAACTAATTTACCTAAAGTGCAAATGTGCAAATCCAGGTGGCAAATGCGCCATTTCATACCAAAAGTGCAACTTCACCATGAATGCACCACTTCCTAACGCGTATGTACCATTCTAGCACATGCGCAACCTATTATCACAAATGTACAAACTCTCGACATATGCGCCATTCCATAGAACGCATTCACAACACAAACATATGCGTAGATTCACAGCACATATGCGCAACGTAGGAACAAATGCACAACTTAAACACTCAAATGCACAAAAGGGACGAATGCGCACATTCATGACTCAAATGCACAAACTAAACAAATGCGCTATTTCGCAGGGTAACTGCGCAATCTTGTGACAAATGCGCCATTTAGGAGTGCATATGCGCAAAAAGGATGTTCTTGCACATATACCTCGGTTGAGTTTTCCTAGCCATTAATGCACACAAAAATTAACTTTCGACAGGTTTTGAAGAACTACATACCAGGGGTCCTGCCTCTGCTGGCTGATCGAACTGTCGAATCCACTCAAACCGATGCTGCTTGCACGGAATATCCACCTCTCTGGCTACCATGCTCTCCTAAGCTCTCTAGAGGACAAATCAACTATGGACAAGTGTACAAATGAACCATACTTGTGGACCCAACTCTAATATATAGCAAGTGGCACATATCTGACTGTATGACACTATGATGACTTCCCATGTCTGTTTCTCTGAACCATAGCCCATTTTTCTCCAACTAAACCCATCTTCACCTTCCTCTTCGTGAGATTGTTCGTCTCATGCGTTCTACCTTCTTCACATCCAATCTCCCGAGGGGGCATCCCATCACCATAACCTGTACCAGGGGCAAACTAGGGCATGTATCAGCATCAAACTATTCCTATTCTTTGAAACAATGTGATAAAACACATTGCTTCAAAGAGGGGCAAAATGTATACACCTAAAATTGGCTCGGGTCGAATTAAGTAAATATTTTAATATTTATCTTAATTCTTATTTTCTTTTGTCAATTAAATAAATATTCAAAATTTATTTGATTGTTTCATTATCCCATAATTAAATAAAATCAATTTATTTAATTAAATTCCCTAAATTCTTCTAATGTCTCACATAATTAAATAATCCTACATTATTTAATTAATCAAAAATTCCTCTATCATAAAGTCCTAATTCCATAAATCCACCTCACCATGTTGCACATATAATTAAATATTCTTAATATTTAATTAGCTAATATCCTCTATTTTCTAAAATAAATCTTAAAATCAATTATCCTCCACCAAATTGAATATTTAATTCAATGTTCCCCACTAGCCTTCACAAATTGAATATTTAATTCTATATTCCCCACTAGCCTTCACAAATTGTATATTTTATTCAATGTTCCCCACTAGCCTTCACAAATTTAATATTTTATTCAATGTTCCCCACTAGCCTTCACCAATTGAATATTTAATTCAATTGTCATAACCCACTGTCCTCCACTATTGAATATTTAATTCAATGTTCCCCACTAGCCCTCACCAATTGAATATTTAATTCAATTGTCATAACCCACTGTCCTCCACTATTGAATATTTAATTCAATGTTCCCCACTAGCCTTCACCAATTGAATATTTAATTCAATTGTCATAATCCATTAGGAATAAAAGATTCACTTTTATTCCTAGCCATTGATCTCATCTGTTGATCCTCACCCTCCATTCCTTTTTCAAGAAATCTATAAATAGAACCCTCTTCTAAGCCATTAGAGAGGCACTTCATTTGGCAAGATAACTATACTCAAATTTCTCTTCTTCTCTTATTCATTCTATTCCAAGTGTCCTCCATTATCATGTGTTTGAAGCTCACATTCAACACAAGCAGGTATCATAGCCATTTTTCCTTTGTCATCTTCACACAAGCAAACAAGCAAAAGAAAAGCTTCTGAGGGCTTCAATCAAGATCAACGCAAGATAGGAAAGCAATGGAAAATGATAGGTAAAAGGGGTTTGTAAGTATTTCTACTTGTTTTGGTTTGATTCCTCTTTATCTTTAACTTCTATTGGTGTTTGGGTTTATGTTTTCATGTATTTGACTAACACTCATTCTACCCCTCACAAGAAGCAATGGAGGGTGATTTTGTTTCTATTGGGCCATTTTTTACAATGTTGGGTATATATTGAAAAATACTCAGAAGATCCCCGAAAATGTCCTCTAGGCATGAGAAATGCCCTAGGCATTGTTTTAGATATGAGAGCAGCAACTCACCATAGTTAAATGGCTCGCAAATTCTCCCCAAAGCTTCTCCATGTGGCAAACCTTCATGACATTGCCCAAGATAGAGCTCATCGCAATTTTGGAGGAAAGACTACATGAAATTGTGGTGTGTGATGGAAGAAGAAGTACTAAACTTTGCACATGAAAACATACAATGTGGCATCCAGATCTAGGAATAAATGGCCAATGGGAAGCATATCACACAACTTGAAGACATTGCACTTTTTAGAGAGTATAGATTTGCCCATATGTGATAATGCGATGGGAGCTTTGTCATTTAAAAAATGACATTTCACCTTTAAGAAAAACTTAATAAACCCTTGCCAAAAATTCTATTTTACATGACTTCTCTTTGAAGATTAAATAAAACATTTTAATCCCAATATTTATGCTCCCATATTATATTTAAAACATTAGAAAATGTTTTAAATATTTTCTAATTCAAAATATTGAGAAACTAGCCATTTAAGTGTTCAAAAGGCAAGATGAGGAGATCGACACCACGAGCACACACATGTCTAGGGGCTATAGAAATTTGCGAAGGGCCTTTATATTTGATGCAGATTCTTGTTCCATCACTGAAAATTAAATAGTAAATTAAATTTTAGGAGCTCCTTTGTAACCAAAGCTGCCATTTTTATTTTTATTTTATTTTTTTGCCACAGCAACAAAACTCACTTGGCAGATTTGAAACTAAAATTAGAGCATACTAGATAATGTACAAAGATGGGGGACCAAAAGGGGGTCTTAAGATGCCAACTTTTTTCTAAAATCAGGAAAGACTGACGTTGGATGAGAAATTGAAGATAGTTACACTCAAAATTTGAAGATGCAACAAAAAGATGATTCATATTTCTCTGAATCTAGTTTCTAAACAACTAATTTTTTTCAAAAATGGTTAAGATTAAGGGGTTCAAAAGGGGGGCTACACAAATTGGTCATTTAAAAAAAAAAGACATAACATAGTGTCTAGTGTGGCCCCCCTAAAATGTTAACTTCTTTTTAGTCTTTCAAAATTTGCTTTGGTGATAAATTAGCTAACACCATGTAGTTTATCCCCGATTTTTCTAATAATTTTTTCATGAATAATTGATTTTTTACTAATTTTCAAAGTGGACACATCCTAAAAAATAGAAAATTGAGCATGCTCCCCCCTAAAATTTTTGAAAACTAATCAAAAATCTAATTTTTTTTCAATATGTGTAGAATGGAGTCTAGTTTCTAAAAATGTAATTTATTTGAAATTTTAATAAACGTTAAAAAAAAGTCAAAAATACCACACACTGGTTTTGACAAAAAATGGATACACTAACAAAAAAAATTAAAGATGAAAACCTTAACATACTCAAAATGTGAAAAAATTATATGGTTAGAAAGCTAAGAGAGAACTTGAGATTATTGTGGTATTTTTTCAACTTGTCATTTAAACAAGTTCAAACCTGATGGGGAGCATATTCCAAATTATGTAATTTTTGTTAAAATATGCAAAAACATGTCTTTAGATGTCCAAAACACAGTCCAAACCTTTGGGTTGGAAGCCCAATGCAAATGGCTTGGAAATTACCAAAGAAAAGCATAATGCGAGTATGTTATAACATGCTTGTGTTATGTGCATTCACATAACACAAGCATGTTATAACACAATCGCATTATGGTGAAATAAAATCATCTCACCTTCTCTCCATCCCTCCTTACCCCTCTCTATATTATTTTCTCTCTCACCTCTTTACCTCCCTCTTCCTCCCATCTTTACCTGTTATCCTCTCCCTCTCTCACCTATCTACCTCCTAGTTTTCCTTTTCCTAGCTTTCCTAATTTTCCTTTTCCTTTCCAATTTCCCTTTATATCCCACCAAAATTTCCCTATTTTACTATTTACCACCTCTCCTCTCATCATTAATCCCATCCAATGAAGTTTCATTTTATCTTGTTTCCATCTCATCCTCCCAATTTATATCCTCATCCCTCTTTGCATGTCCTAATTTTCTTATTTCCATTTGCTTTGTCAATAATGGAGAGGGAGAGGGAGGAAGATGAAGAGAGCAGGCAGATGGAGGTGAGAGAGAGAGAGAGGGGATAGACAGGGAGATAGGGAAAGATAGAGGGAGATAGAAAGAGAGTCCTAGTGTTCTTGTTTCCATTTCCTTCATCGATAAGGGAGAGGGGGAGATAGAGGGGGAAGATAGGGAGATAGAGGAAGGATAGGGGAGAGAGAGGCAAGAGATAGGAAGATAGGGAGAGATGGATAGGTAGAGAGAGAGAGAAGAGATAGATAGGGAGAGATAAAGGAGATAAAGAGAAGAGATGGGGAGATAGAGAGTGAGCAAGATGTCTAGAGAGATAGGGAGAGAGATTGAGAGGTAGAGGGATGATAGAGATAGGGAGATAAGGGAGAGATAAGGAGATACAAGTTTAGAGTTTCTCAAGTTTTAGGGTTAGGGGTTAGAGTTTAGGGGCATTATTTACAGTTTAGGGTTTAGGGGTTTAAGGTTTAAGGGTTAGGGATTAGGGGTTTAAGGTTTAGAGAGAGATAGAGAGGAGGCTGATAGAGATTGGGAGAGATAGAGGAGACAAAGGGGAGAGATAGGAAGATAGAGAGTGAGGGACATGTCCAAAGACATAGGGAGAGAGATTGAGAGGTAGAGGGATGATAGAGATAGGGAGATAGGGGAGAGATAAGGAGATAGCAAGATAGAGGTTTAGGGTTTCTTGGGTTTAGGGTTTAGGGGTTTGGGGTTTGGGGTTTAGGGTTTAGGGGCTTAGGGTTTAGGGGTTAGGGATTATGGTTTAGGGACATTATTTAGGGTTTACATTTTATGGTTTAGGGGTTAGGGGTTAAGGTTTAGAGGTTTACGGTTTACAGTTTAGAGAGAGAGGACTGATAGGGAGATATAAAGGAGACCGAGGGGAGAGATACATAGATAGAGAGTGAGGGACATGACCAAAGACATATGGAGAGAGATTGAGAGGTACAAGGATGATAAAGATAGGGATATAGGGAGATAGGGGAGAGATAGGGAGATAGAGGTTTAGGGTTGCTTGGTTTTAGGTTTTAAGGTTTAAGGGTTTGGTGTTTAGGGTTTATGGGTTTAGTGTTGCTCAGGTTTAGGGTTTAGGCGTTAAGGTTTAGGGGCATTATTTAGGGTTTAGGGCTTATGGTTTAGGGGTTAGGGTTTAAGGTTTAGAGGTATAGGGTTTAGGGTTTAGAGAGAGAGAGAGGACCGATAGGGAGATATAGAGGAGAGTAAGGGGAAATATAGGGAGATAGAGAGTGAGGCACATGGCTAGAGACATAGGGAGACATATTAACAAGTAGAGGGATGATAGAGATAGAGAGATAGAGATTTAGGGTTTCTTGGATTTAGGGTTTTTAGGTTTAAGGGTTAGGGGTTAGGTTTTAGTGGTATTATTTTAGGGTTTAGAGGTTTAAGGTTGCTCAAGTTTTGGGCTTAGGGGAATTATTTAGGTTTAGGGGTTTAGGGTTTCTTGAGTTTAGTGTTTAGGGTTGCATGTCAAAAGAAGCCTCTCTATATTTATCTCTCTCTCCTCTTTACCTCCTATCCTCTCTCTCTCTCTAATTCCTTTAAACCCTAATCCCTAACTCCTAACCCCTAAACCCTAAACCTGAGTAACTCTAAACCTCCATCTCCCTATCTCTCCCTTATCTCCCTATCTCTATCATCCCTCTACCTCTCAAGATCTCACCCTATCTCTCTAAACATCTCACTCACCCTCTATCTCCCTATCTATCCTCTCTATCTCCTCTATCTCTCCCTATTTGTCTCCTCTCTCTACCTATCTATCTCTCCCTATCTCCTTGTCTCTTGCCTCTCCCCTATCATTCCTCTATCTCCCTATCTCTCCCCTCTATCTCTCCCTCTCCCATATCAATGAAGGAAATAGAAACAAGAAAAATAGGTCTCTCTCTCTCCCCTTCGTCTCCCTCCTCTCTCCATCTTCCTCCCTCTCCCTCTCCCTCATCAACAAAGCAAATGGAAACAAGAAAACTAGGACATGCAAAGAGGGATGAGGATATAAATTGGGAGGATGAAATGGAAACAAGATAAAATGAAAGTTAATTGGATGGGAAGAATGATGAGGGGAGAGGTATACAATAGTTAAAAAGGGAAAAATTGGTGGGATCTACAGGGAAATTGGAAAGGAAACGAAAAACTAGGAAAGCTAGGAAACAAAAAACTAGGAGGTAGATAGGTGAGAGAGGGAGAGGGTAACAGGTAAAGAGGGGAGGGAGAGGGAGGTAGAGTGGTGAGAGAGAGAGAGAGAGATGGTAGGAGTTAGAGAGAGAGAGTCTTAGTTTTCTTGTTTCTAGTTCCTTGGTCCCTCATCTTTTTGCATATACCCTACTAAAGAAATATTGGTAATTGTGCAATTGAAAAACATTGGATAATCATGTCATCTTAACTTTGTTCAACCAACTCACCCGTAAATGCTGAACTATTAAAATTAGGCTCAAAAGTCATCCACTCAACACAAAATCAAGATTGAGGGTATCTTATGAACATTCAAGACCTTCTACCAAATAATTTTTGAAGACGAGATCTGGATTGAGAGATTTTAATTTTAGTAGTTTCAGGCCAACTTTCCTCTATTAGATCTAAAAATTAGGTCTCTTTGTCAATCTGAAGCTCATTCTACAAAAAATAGGGCACAAAAACAAGTGCCAATAGTGGCTCTTTTTTGGGATGCATGCCCCTTACGGGCATAGCGAGATTCTAGAAAATCATCGAGGTGCAGTCCAAGTGCCTTCAATTTTAATGCTCTGTAACTGCTCAACTATAATGCACTAATTTCTACAATTGTTAAACATTATTTTGTGGCCTCGGTCCCCCAAGAATGAAGAACCAAAACCTTCCTATATCAAATACCTTGTCCCAGATAACTTCCCCAAATCAAATCTTAAAATATTACCACAAAAATGCCTGTTCACTGTCATTACCATTGACACTTTTCACAAAACTTCTAAATCTACCACTGTCAAAGTCTTTTGTACTCATTTGAACCTTAAAATCAAGTTCCAACTAGGGTATTCACTGAGTATAACACATATGTCATACCTATCAAATATATCACATTCATAATCACTATGATGTTTCACATCAACAAGACCACTATCATGCACCATGAGATGTCTACCAAGCTAAACTATGAAATGAAAAGATTCATAATCCATTGGTAAAAATACATCAGGAACATTCACTTTATCCTTTATTTCCACATTAAAATTGAAACATTCATAAGAAGTGTCCTCTTGGAATACCTTAATATGTATTTTCTATGACTTATTTAAGTCATAATTCAGCTCCAAGTTTGGTAAATCATATTGATTAAAGGAAAAAGACTGAGATATACCAATTGAGTGGATCCAAATTCTATCCTGCATATGATAAGCAATCATTTTGTGTGATAAGAAAATAATGTTCATACATAGGCATCCCTTCAATCTGAGTTGAATCATTCTTGTACTCACTCATGTTTTATAGCTTACTAATTCTATCATGTACTCTAGTGTTTTACAAAGAAGATTCAACTCTAAATACAACTAGATTCCTATCAAAGCTTAAGTCATGATCTTCATAAGATTGGACAACTCTGGTATCAATTGTATACACATCAAACTCTTGACCACATGGCACTTGATCAACCCTCATCAACTTAGCAATAGGTCTACCTAGAAGTGTATTAGCTTCATCATATACAAGAGGATTTATATAGCTTAAATTCTACATTACACATAGATGCAATCCCCTTGGTTAAGACTTTCTTCATAATTTGAATGGTCTATTTGTACCTTGGGCTAATCTTCCTTAGGTTCATCACATTCTTCACACTTTTTATCATCTACAAAGATAGGATTATCTCTACACCAATAAGGATTATCATTTCTCATATCTAGTGGAGCTAGTGGCTCATCATAAAGGACATTTTGCCTCACATTCATTCTTGACACAAATTCCTCTATCTTCTCAACATGAAGATCTAAATCATCCTCAACATCATTGTATTCAAAATCATTATAGTCATTAGAAGAGCATATAGATATATTTTCAACATCATTTGCACCATCAATAGTTAGCATCATTGACCCATGTTCTAAAAACTCATTAAGGAAGGAATCATGTTCATCCATAGGCAAACATGTGTCCTTATCATTATAGTCAACAAAGCAAGGAATATCATCACATATAAAGTTATGTTCAAACCCTTCAAGAAACATGTTTGCATATCCTTTTTCAACATCACCAATCACCAGGGTTGATTCACCATATTGAATATTTGGGTATATAATTATTCCTTGATTAATAGAGTTGCAACAAGGTATAACCTTATATATCTCCTTTTCCTGATCATACCTTATATTTGGATCATCATGTTCATAATCTTCATCAGCATACATTCCATCCATAGATTGGTCACAAACTCTACTTTTTCCATTGTAATATGCATCTTCAAATTTTTCCTTACTCTCTCCATCCTCATGTGACATGTCATTATTTGGCTTACATAAGGAAAATGGACCATTATCCTTACTGATTGAAGACATGATAGTTTTTTCATGATCACCTCTAATATTCTCAAGAATAACAATCCATTCACGTATCTGGTCAACATTAAGAGGCTTTGTGAAATATTTTTGGCACAATATTCAAACCTGACCCATAGGCTTCACAAAACAAATTAATACACATAGAATTTTTAGGTCTAAAATATTTGGGGATTGACCACAAAGCATCTATAAAGCTTGCATGGAAATCATATGGGGACTCTCCTTTATGCCTTTTTGTATTAAACAATACTTAGATAAGAGACATATGATCAACATCGCCTACATACTTCTCACACTTTGCATGGAACTCACTATGATTGGAATGATGAAATGATGAGTTAATTCTAATAGTAGAATTGTTGCTACCTTAAAAGTCATTTCTATTTTCTAATCTACACTTTTCATCTATATGAGTTGTTTTAACATAATCAATACTTGTAGACATATGTCCTTTCATCATGACATACTTCAAATTATTCTCAATACCCATAGCTATAGGATATGCTTGATGAACTATTATAGGATTTTTATCTCTTAGTAAAAAGCTTACATCTTCATCAAATGCACTTAGGTATATAATCAAACACATTGCGTCATTTGGCCTGACATTCTCTAGAATATCTCTTATTGTCTTTGCAAACCTTAGATTGAAAGCTGGAACCAGCTCCTCTTCATCCTTCTAAATGTGAACAAGTTTATTTATCATTGAACTTACATCAACCCTTTCACCAAATTGATCGGCAAATTCTATTCTATTTATTCTTTCGATGAAGAAATATAGTTCATGGGAAAGTCTATAAACCAATCTATTATATCTCCTTTCAGAGATTAAACAAATAACTTCATTACAACATTCTCATCCTCAATCTCATAGTCGCTCATTAAATCACTAAATGCCTATAGGTGTTTACTTGCTAATTTATAACCTTTCCCACTGAACTTGGGCAAACAATATCTAAATTCAGTTGGAATAGGTTTAGGATAGCCTTGAATATCGCTGAAATCAAGTGGCTTGCATCTTCTAATAGGGAAATGTTTTCTTTGTGGGCATATATTATTCATTATAACATTTGAATGTGAAAGGGGAAAGTTAAAATGATAATCCACTTTCACATATATCTTAAGGGTAAGTGCAAGAAGATGGGGGGCCAAAAATGGGTCTTAAGTGGCCAGTTTTTTTTCCTGAAATGAGGAAATGCTGGCCTTGGATGAGAAATTGAGCATAGTTACACTCAAAATTTGGAGATACAACTAAAACAATGTTCGTAGTGCTTCGAGTCTACTTTCTAAACTACCACTTCTTTTTGAAATGGTATAGATTAAGGGTTTCAAAAGAGGGAGCCACATAAATTGGTGTTGTTTCTGTAAAAAAAACATAACATAGCATGTTTTGTGGCTCCCTTAAAAGGTTAACCTTTTTTTGGTATTTTTAAAATTGCTTCAATGAGAAATTATCTAACAGCGTGTAGTTTATGGCCAATTTTTTTGATAATTTTTTGATGAATATTTGATTTTTTACTAATTTTCAAAGTGGACACATCTTAGAAAATAGAATTTTGGCCATGCTACCCCTATACATTTTGAAAACTAATTGAAAATCATTTTTTCTTTTTTTTAATATGTGTAGAATGGAGTTTAGTTTCTAAATATGTAATTTTTTTCAAATTTCAATGAATGGTTAATTTATAATGAAAAAAAGACCAAATAGTGGTTTTTGCCCAAAACTAGACACACAAACAAAAGAAGTTAAAGATGAAATGCTTAACATTGTCAAAATATGAAAAAAATTACATCATTAAATAGCTAAGAGAAAGCCTAACATTATCCAAGTGTTTGATTTGTTTGACCTTGGAACACGTGCAAATCTAAGGTTAGCACAAACAAAATTATGTGAAATCTTGAAGGATCTGCAAAAACACGTATGTGGATGTTGAAAAGGCACTCCAAGCCTTTGGGTTTGAAATCCAAAGAAAATCCCAAGCCCAAGGCTTGGGATTCCCAAAGCACAATATAATGTGAGGGCATTATGTTGTGCTTTTTTTTCTTTTTTGCATGTTTGCCAGTGTTTTCCTAGTTCGACATAATGCGAGCATGTTATAATGCACTTGCGTTATGTCTTCCTTAGAATGAGATATGTTCAAATTTCATTAGTATGTTTCATGGATGTTTATATCTATTTTTATAGGTATGTATGCATGTACATGTATGCATGCTTGTATGTATGCATCTTTGTATGTATGTATGTTTGTATGTATGTTTGTATGTATGTATGTATGTAAGTGTTTTGGGTTTAGTGTATATAAGGACCTGAGCCTATATAGTTTTGAGGGTTGAGGGTTGAGGGATTAGGGCTTAAGTAATAGGTAGAGGGTAGAGGGTTGAGGGTTACAATTGAGGGTTAATATTCAGGTTGTTGAGTGTATAAGATTAATTGTGTAAGGCACAGGGATTAGGGTTTAGGGTTTACAATATGGATTGAGGGTATATAAGGCATAGGGTGACTTGGGTTGAGAGCACGTATGGTTTAGGTTTAATTTAAGTATAGGGTTGAGGCACAATATTTGAGGTTTAGGATATAAGGGTGAGGTTATATGGTCTAGGGATGAGGGTTTGAGGGTGTAGGCTTCAGGTTTAAGGTATAGGGTTGATGATTGAGGTATTAGGGCTTAAGTATATTATTGAGGGTATAGGGTTGAGGGTTTAGGGATATGTTTTAGGGTTTAAGGTTTAGGGGTTAAGGGTTGAGAGATAGGGTTTAAGGTTTAGGGGTAAGGGATTAGGGTTTAAGGTATAGTGTCTTGGGTTGAGGGTTTAGGATAGAGATAGAATTTAGGGTTTAGGGACAAGGGATTAGGGTTTAGGGTTGAGGGTTAAGGGATTAAGGTTTAAGGTATAATTTTTTGAGGGTTGAGTGTTTAAGGATAGGGTTTAGGGTTTAGGGTTAAGGGATTAGGGTTTAGAGTTGAGGGATTAGGGTTTAAGGAATAGTGTTGAGGGTTGAGGGTTTAGGGATAGGGTTTAGGGTTGAGGAATTATGGTATAGGGTTGATGGATTAGGGTTTAAGGAATATTGTTGAGGGTTGAGGGTTTAGGAATAGGGTTCAGGGTTGAGGGATTAGGGTTTAGGGTTGATGGATTAGGGTTTAATGTTGAGGGTTGAGGGTTGAGGGTTGAGGATTTAGGGATAGGGTTGATGGTTAAGTGATTAGGGTTAAAGTGGAGTGTTGAGGGTAGAGGGATTAGGGATAGGCTTTAGGGTTGAAGGTTTAACGATTGAGGGTTGAGGCTTTAGGGCTGAGGGTTAAGGGATTGGGGTTTAAGATATAGTGTTGAGCATCGAGGGTTTATGGATAGGTTTTAGGGTTTAAGTTTTAAGGGTTAAGGGTTGAGGGTTTAGGGATAAGGGATTAGGGTTTAAGGTATATTGTCGAGGGTTGAGGGTTTAGGGATAGGGATAGCGTTTAGGGTTTATGGATGAGGGATTAGGGTTGAGGATTAAGGGATTAGGGTTGAGGGTTGAGGGATTAGGTTTTAGGGTTGATGGATTAGGGTTTAAGGTATAGTGTTAAGGATTGAGGGTTTAGGGATAGGGTTTAGGGTTAACAGATTAGCATTTAATGTCAATGTTAGGGTTAGAGTGTCAAAGGTAGAGGGATTAGGGATAGGGTTTAGGGTTGAAGGTTTAAGGATTGAGGGTTGAGGCTTTAGGGATGAGGGTTTAAGGCTTAAGATATAGTGTCGAGTGTTGAGGGTGTAGGGATAGGGTTTAAGTTTTAAGGGTTAAGGGTTGAGGGATAGGGATTAGGGTTTAAGGTATAGTGTTAAGGTTTGATGGTTTAGGGATAGGGTTTAGGTTTGAGGGATTAAGGTTTAGGGTTAATGAATTGGGGTTTAATGTTGAGAGTTGAGGGTTGAGGGTTGAGGGTTTAGGAATAGGGTTGATGGTCAAGGGATTAGGGTTAAAGTAGAGTGTCGAGGGTAGACGGATTAGGAATAGGGTTTAGGGTTGAAGGTTTAAGGATTTAGGGTTGAGGCTTTAGGGATGAGGGTTAAGGGATTACGATTTAATATATAGTGTTGAGTGTCGAGGGTGTAGGGATAGGTTTTACGGTTCAATTTTTTAGGGTTAAGGGTTGAGGGATAGTATCAATCCTGTTGAGGGTTTAGGAATAGGGATAATGTTTAGGGCTTAGGGATGAGGGATTAGGGTTGAGGGTTGATGGATTAGGGTTGAGGGTTGATGGATTAGGGCTTAGGGATAGGGTTGAGGGATTAGGGTTTAAGGTATAGTGTTGAGGGTTTAGGGATAGGGTTTAGGGTTGAGGGATTAGAGTTAAGGGTTGAGGGATTAGGGTTTGATGTTGAGTGTTGAGGGTTGAGGTTTTAGGGTTGAGGTTTAAGGATAGGGTTGAGGGATTAGGGTTTGACATTGAGGGTTGAGTACATTGAGGTTCAAGGTTTGAGGGTCGAGGGTATAAGGATTAGGGATAGGGTTGGAGGGTTTAGGGATAAGGGATTACGGTTTAAGGTATAGTATCGTGCCTGTTGAGGGTTTAGGAATAGGGATAGCATTTAGGGTTTAGGGATGAGGGATTAGAGTTGAGGGTTGAGGGATTAGGGTTTAAGGTATAGTGTTGAGAGTTTAGGGATAGGGTTCTTCTCCTCATGTGGCCAAACTGATAGTTCCAACATGTTTAGATGGGTATGTTTAGGCTAGGCATGGTCCTGTTTTGCACCCAAACATGCTGAAATAGTCTGAGCTATATTATACCGATGATATCCCTGAAGAGTCCAAAGTGCAAAAAAATAGCAATCTTTAACAAGCTATTATTCAGAAGCCATGTCACTTAGATACATTATATCTGAGGCAAAGCAATCACATAGGGTCCCTCTACAATAACCTCTCTTAGTTTTTTATATCTCTAAGGTGTTTGCTAGTGGTGAAAGGTTTTCTACTGCCCCAAAAATTGTCAGAAGGAGGCAGTGTAAAGTTGCAAAGGGGTGTAACTTTTGTTATTCTCCTTGTGTGGTCAAACTGATAGTTCCAACACATCTAGATGGGTACTTTTAGGCTAGGCATGTTCCTTTTTTGCACCCAAACATGTCGAAATAGTCTGAGCTACATTGTATCGGTGATATCCCTAAAGAGTCCAAAGTGCAAAAAGGCAGTAATCTTTGACAAGTTATTACTTAGAAACCATGTCACTTAGATACATTCTATTTGAGGTAACATGATCATGTAGGGTCTCTCTACAATAACCTCTCTCAATTTTTTATATCTCTAAGACGTTTGCCCGTGGTGAAAGTTTTTCTACTCCCCCAAAAATTGTCAAAAGGAGCCAGTGTAAAGTTGCAAAGGGGTGTGAACTTTTTTTCTTCTCCTCATGCGGTCAAACCAACAATTCCAACGCATCTAGATGGGTATGTTTAGGCTAGGCATGGTCTTGTTTTGCACCCAAACATGCCGAAACAGTTTGAGCTACAAACACTAACTAGTCTTCAATCTTCAAACACTACAAATACCATGATATCCTGCATAAAGTTGTCTTTTAGCCTTTTATAAAGGCATGCCCATCAAATTCAACCACATAGAGATGATTGTTTGTATTCCAAATTCCTTTTAAATACTAACCTTCCAATCATTTCTCCTGCCCTCATATCAATTAAATATGACCTCCAATTATGATATGGCGCTTGAGCTTATGAGAGTTTACCAGAGACATCGGTTGGGTTAGGTTGAAGGGCCGATGAATTAATGACTTAAAGACCCTTTAGTAGGTTGATTTAAGTCATAGTAACTTCTGATTATAACTCAATATTAAATTAAAACAAAAGTGCACTTTACACACGACAAGCAATTGAGGGTTTTAAAGTCTAAAGAAAAGTAGATTTTTTTAGGGTTTAATGCCTAATATGAAAACCCTAACTATCAATAAGATTATGATTATGAAATCTTGTGTCTTCTCTGACTTCTTATTACAAGAACAAAACCACATCCACCATGAATATGAACCTTGCATCATATCAACCTTTCAAGATAGACCTTATCATGAAAACCGTATTCACAACAAAACCTTGCATGACCAAAACCACATCCACCATGAACATGAACCTTGCATCATATGAACCATGTTTGTCTTGTGTAGTATTAACATGAATTGAGAGACCTTATCATAAAAACCATATTCACAACATCATGCACCTCATGACCATCACCTACCTTGAATCACTATATCACCTTATCAACATCATGGCATCAACCTTGACATCAATGACAAACAACCTTGACCCTTTGACTTCAATGACAATATTGAACCTTGATTGTTGATGACCCATGGAAGCCTATAGCCCCAATGTTATGTTGCATACTAAACTTAGGTAAGACTCAATGTAATCTCATAACCTTGCCTTATATGCAAGAGGAATTACATTTAATAACCACAATGGTCATCAGGTGCTCATAAGCATATGATTTTGACTATCTTATTCAAAACAAAAAACATACTCTTTGCATCCCAATATGGTATAATAACAAGAAATTAAGAAATATTTTCAATTGACCAACTCATAAAGAATATGGATCAGCATACTCATTTGAATATTTTCAATTAAGCAACTCATAAAGAATATGAATATTTTCTGTTTGACATGATGATTCATTTTTATTTTAAATACAACTTTTATCTTTTAGTTTCAAAATGAGGTTTAGGTGGTACTTGAATAACAATAGCTAGCTTATTGGATCAACAAACATCCTATGTAATACAATTGGACTTTAAATATTTGAAGTAACCTTCTACAAATATCCATTCAAATGTGGATTTAAAATGCAAGTATGGATGCCATCAATAAAAAAGATTTGTATTAACCAAATATCCATATAGGCATACATCAATATCTGTTGATATAAGTATAACATCTATACAAAATAGCCATATAGGCTTACAAGAATACCATATAGGCATAGAATGTCAACTATATGCAATACAAAATATATGTCCACAAATGCCATATAGGCATACAACAAAGGAACACAATAAAAAGTCATTCCCCTGTAGCTGGTAAAGAGAATAGATCACGGGCAGCCTTTGATCTTCTAGGGGATGAAGACATGTATGTGGGTGGTCTACTACGAACTCGAGGGGGGCTGCTCCTATTTAGTTCTTCCTGCATCTTTAGTTGTTATAATAAAAAGTATAGACATTAATATATAGAAATTACATGTTATAAAAAATGAAACATTTAACAAAATAATCACTTACCGCTACCATATAATTTGTCTCCTCACTTGCCTTAGTAGCAGGAATAGGCAGTGGTGATGTCATGTCCTATAAAAACCATCTAGATAGAAATTAAACTTCAAATCAATAATCTTTTAATTTTTTAAAAATAAACAACTATAACAATGAATATAAATTGAAATTTACTAATCTGCCTCATACGTTTGTCAATGGCATGGAGCTATGAATCACAGAGGTCACACCATGCTCCATTGCCCTATGAACATCAGGAGTTGTCTCCGCAACCTGCATCATCTAGAAATAAAACAACACTATTCAATTATGAAAACTATAATAGTGATGCAAATCATGGCTCCTAACATACACACATGTTCACCTAAACATGGAAGTACACATAATAAAGCACATAAGTCACATACAAAAATCTAGTAAGTACAATTCATTCATTAAACTATTTATTTTATTACCTCCATGAAGCTTTGAAGTCCACCACGGCTAGCAGGTGTTGCCGTGAAATCTCGAATATTAACCTATTCAACATCCAAAATCAGATATTAGAATACCATTCGTATAATGATACTAATCACATGTAATATTTATAATAGTTTACTAGTTACATACCCCGACAGTAGATGATGTAGTGTAATATGCAGGTGGAGAACCACTAAAAATTGCATCGATGCTATGACTCTAAAATTTCATTAAAATCATCAAACTAAATTAGTTAATCTTGCATTTCAAAAATGAAATTTAATAAATTAAATTCAATGAACTTGCTAATATTGACCTGAGTATCAAGGTTGAAAGTCTCACTCAGGAGGGTATTTGTCATCACCATCTACTCAGCTGCAGATGTAGCATGTGCACCTATGTCCTGACTATCCATGGGGTCATAACCAAAGGCTAACCCGCAAGTCTGACAAGCATGGGGTGGGACCCTACTCCTCGCACTATCTCCCAACCCATGTTGTGCTGCAGGACTGGCATGCTCTATGATGCTCTAGGTCAAGGCACTAATGGACTGAAGTGTATCGACCTCAACACTCTCCTTCAAAATGGAAGGGATAGAAACATGCTCATGGGCTGGTCTGCTGATTACTCATCTCACTAGCTGCTATGGGTCAACACGTGCCCCTAGTCTATCTTGTGCTAACCCCCCACCTCTACCCTAGAACTCCTGCATATCAAAATAGTTTGGCACTTTATTAAGGACAAACTCGCAGTAGAGTTTCCTCAAAAAGTATTGCGGGACCTCATTATTATTGCATGGAGGATGGTCAAAAACCATCCACCACCTTTGCCCAAAATTGTCCCTTATCGTTTGGTTGTTACACCAATGGATAGGAAACCTCTTGCATGTAATGGGTGGAGGTTGATTTGTTTGTGGGTTTGTGAAAATGGAACACAAGTCTAATTTTGTAATTTGTAACTTTTTCACATCTTCCTATGATAGCTTGTCTACATAATACTCTCTAAACTCTCTCCTCTTATCCGACCAACTAGATACTTTCTTTCTTGCTAATTGAATCTACATTTGATAACATAGATTCAAGAGATTGAGCAAGCGTAGACCTATGCAAGGTTGAAGTCGAAGGATCTTTCAACCTTGCAATTATGTCTTCAATTTCTTTTTTATTGTTTTCAATTTGGCCCATTAGATTTTCTTTTGTTCCAGGGGCATGTTGAGGAATGGATGGAAGAGTTTATTGTTCGGGTTGTTCTTCAGCAGGTATTTCCTCTTCAAGATTTTGTGGATTGTGAGGAGGAGGAGGAGGTGCATTAACATTTCCTGATAATTAAGGAAATTTACATCAAAAATCAACTCAAACCTACCTATTTAGAAACAAATTCAAACCAAAAAACAAATAAAACTCACTCCTTTGGCTTGCTCGATGTCATGGTGGCATTTTGGTGATAAATCGATAAGATTTCCGTGTTGAATCGAGTCTTCAAAAACACGAGCGCGCTTCTTAGGGTTTGCAGGCCATAGGTGTAGAGGAAAATAAAGAAATGAAATGAGCAGAAATGCTCTTTTATATATATATAATTAGTCATAACGCGCTCGCATTATGGTTTGGTTTTTCCAAGCCTTAGGCTCGTCATTACCAAACCATAATACAAGCACATTATAACGCACTTGAGTTATAATAGGCTTGCGTTATGTATTAATTTTTTTTAAAAATAATTTGGCCACTTTTTGGCCCCCCAACTTTTTGAACTTACCCTTAATGAGGTTCAACTCTCTTGGTCACTACTTGTTCACAAATTCTTTCATCTTAATAGGATCTCATGAATACATAGCCAAACTCCTTATCTCTCTTATTTGAGTCATTCCTTGTCTATTGCATTTCAATACATGAGACATTTACATACACTATCTTTTGATACACAAGATCTATAGGCATACAAAGACCTTCAATACTTTCACAAAACATGCATCTATATGTATGAAGAACCTTGTATCTTTTCATCTATAGTGCATATTTTACTAACACATACATATTACAATCATACTATTGAAATATGTAGGTGTATTGTGCTTGTTTTAATTCCCTTCTTTATAACATTGATTCATATTTAGCTAGGGAATAACACTTCTTCTCAAAGAATTCCATAAATGAACTCCATACACAAAGTTTTCCTCCTTTGAAGATAAAATGAGATGGAAAGATAAAATACTTAAAGAAATATTGTCAACTTCACATAAATTCTTCCTTTGACTAAATCCGTTGTAGATCTATGTAATGCAATTGCACAAATAGAAACAATTCTTCAGCAATTGATCAGGTTCATTCATAGAGTCACCACCTCTTCAAAGAGGACAAAATATTCAATCAACTCAAAGCTCCTAAAAGATCAAATACTTTTTTGAGTCCATTCCATCAACAGAGCACCATTATTTCACAAAATCTCCAGATCTGCTAGAATAATTTCTTTAGAAATTGGGTTTTCAAGTGTTCAAATTATTTGACTCTTCCCAAATAGATATGCATCTGACTACTCCCTAGTAGAGTCTCCAATCTATTGGTTCCCCAAACTGTACTCACTAATAAAAGCACAAAGTTGTGTCACACTTTTATAAAGGAAACGTCCAATGCTAATCCAACTTTTAAACTTGAATCACTAAAAAGTGACATATATGTTTTGAATTTTTAAATGATGTAAACTAATAAAATATTTATTTTTAGTATATTTTATGTTTTCATTTTTTGAAAAAAATAAAAAAAATTTGAATATAGTTTTTAATAAATTGACATTATAATTTAGTTGCGGATAAAATGCTAAAAAATGAAGTTACATGAGACGTCAATCTTTATATAGTAAATTTTTTTTTCTTCAATTTTTTTGTGTGTATTTATAACTTGAAACTTTAATGCATGGATATATTTTTCTCCAATTTTGGTAAATATATATTTTTAAATAAATAATAAAATTTGTGTATTAAAATGTAGTTGTTTCCATTCGACGTCAACTTTCATATTAAGTATTTATCTAATATGGAAAAAAAATTATACCATCTTGATATAGATTCTTTTATCTAGTGCATCATATTTTTTTCAATTATTTTTAATAAGTTTTACTATTTTTCCTTGACATGGTAATCAACCTAATGTTTTGTGTTGATAACCTACTTTTAGTAAAAATAGAAAAGAAAATATAAATAATAATTAAACTATTAAAATATATATTTTTTTGAAAACTAAACTTATAGATCTACAAAAGGGTATTTTTATATTTTTAAAAAATGTTATTTACATGAGTAAAAGGTGATGAAATATCAAGTTTTTCAAATAATTTTATTTTTTGGTAAATTGGTCTCTTAGTGGTGCTACATATGCATTTAGCTAACAATTTTAGTTGGAAAATTTATGGACATGTCTAACTTAGCTAGAATGAATCTTATAAGATCATATGTTTGACCAAAATTGATTTTTAATTAGAAATACTTAAATTCACTTCTGCTGATAGGTTGGCTGAAAGTGTGACACAACTTTGTGTTGATCGGTTAGCAAACCTTTATGATTGAAACTAAGTGAACCTTGGCCAACGAATAGGAGATAGATTCACATTTATTCTCCTCTACATTTTAGGTTCTGCAAGACCTAGGGGGTTACCATTAATGACACTGAAACATGAATATCATCATAGTTATATCATAGTGCCTAGCAGATATTGAACTTCATACAAGCAGACAAGGATTTGCATAAATACACACATAACTATTCCATTCCCTATCTCCATATAACCCTGGTATGAAGTCTGAAAATAATTACAAATAACTTACAAAAATGGCTTAAGATTGATCATTTTGAGATTGTGATTCTGGTAATCAGAACTGCAAAATTGACTGGTGCCAATCATGGGCAACCAAATCATGTCATACATCTTATATTACAATTTGTAAACATATCTTAGTGGTTATCTGATGTACTACCAGCTTGTGATAGCATAACCTCTAGAATCCCATAATGCAATCATACTTAATAATTCATCCAAAAATATAACATTTCCATCATTCTTGTGAAAGTATCTACTCTATTATTTGAATAGAAAACAATCACAGAAAAGAACTCGCTACAGCAAATGTTCAAGAATAAATCCATAATCCTTGATTATTTCATTAAAAGAGCATTACATTTCAAATTTGGAGACAACTACAATACATTATGTATTCATATATGCTCGAATTCAAGATACAGTAGCATTATTATGTGATGATTTATAGACACAGATATTCACCTATGATTGACTTCCCCTTTACAGAGCTTTTTCCACCTCTAGAAGCTCTTTTTTTGCAAATGATACAGAAGTTACATTTTAAGAAAGAGAGGAAAAGATGAAAAACCCTAGATTCAACTGAGGCATTACAACTGGCACATTTGTGCCCCTTGATTTTGCAATAGAATGACATGAGGACTATGCCATTAGATCTTTGAACCCCTTCCACTTTGCCCTCTACAAACTATATTTTGATTTGCACTTCTCATGCATAATTTTACTTGTGTGTAAAATTAAAATTACTAGTCATATTTTACCTTGCAAATAAAGAAATTTTAACCTAAGTAGTTTCCTCTATTTATTGGCAGTTAAAAACATTCTTTTACCAAGCATTTTACCCTACAAAATTTCTAGTGAAAAATGCAAGGTGTTTTTCACTTTGCCAGGGAGTTTTAACCATTGCTAGTAATGGCATTTCTGGAGGTGTTGAAGACATGAGAAGCAGTGGAGGGTGATTTTGTTGCTGCCGGGCCATTTTTATAATGCTGGGTATATAAAAATACTCAGAACATCCCTAAAAATGTCCTCTAGGCATGAGAAATGCCCTAGACATTATTCTAGATGTGAGAGCAGCAATTTACCATTGTCAAATGGCCCCCAAATTCCCCCCAAAGCTTCTCCACATGGAATACCTTCATCACATTGCCCAAGATAGAGCTAATCATAGTTTGGAAGGAGGAAATACTACATGAAATTGCATTATGAGATGGAAGAAGAAGTACTAAACTTTGCATGTGAAAACATACAATATGGCATCTAGCTCCACAAAGAAATGGCCAATGGGAAGCATATCACACATCTTGAAGGCATCAAAATTTTTGAGAGAGTAGAGACTTGCCCATATGCGATAATGTGATGGGAGCTTTGTCATTTAAAAAATGACATTTCTCCCTCAATAAAAACTTAATAAACCCTAGCCCAAAATGCCAGTTTACATGACTTCTCTTTGAAGATTAAATAAAACATTTTAATCCCAATATTTATGCCCCCATAGTATATTTAAAACATTAGAAAATGTTTTAAATATTTTCTAATTTGAAATATTGAGAAACTAGCCATTAAGTGCTCGGGAGGCAAGATGATAGGATCAACACCATGAACACACATGACATATGGGATCTACAAAAACTTGCGAGTGTCCTTTATATTTGATGTAGATTATTGTTCCATTGCCAAAAATTGTACAACAAATTGAATTTTGGGAGCTCCTTTGTAACTGGGGCCAGTTGGCAGGCCATTGTAAATATTTTTTTTGTTTTTCACCATAGCCACAAAACTCACTCAAAAGTTTCAAAATGAAAACTAGAGCATACTGAAGAAATATCATAAATTATGTAATTGAAAAAAATAATAATAATCATGACATCTTAACTTTGTTCAACCAACCTGCCTGTAAATGCTGAAATATTAAAATCGGGCTCAAAACTCATTCACTCTACAAGAAATTAGGACTGAGGGTAGCTTATGGACATTCAAGACCTTCTACCAAATGGTTTTTGAAGACAATCTCTGGATTGAGATATTTTAATGCCAATAGTTTCGGGCTAGCTTGTTGCTTCAAGGGTTGAAAATTAGGTCTCTCTATCAACCTAAAGGTCATTTTGCTCAGGAAACAGGGTACAAAATCAAGTGCCAACAGAACTCATGACATGTGTCTAAGAGTTACAACCATCTTTCTAGAATGTTCAAGACCTTTCTCATGAACTTGGGAATCCAACTTCATTGGAGGAGAAAAAATAACCCTCTAGAGGACAAAATAACAACTCCCCAATTCCAAAAAGAACAGCCCACTTTTTGCACATCATCAAAGATGTTATCTTACACCTCTTACAATGTCATGGATGCTTCTTACACATCATAGTGATCATCAATATTCCTAGTCTACTTTATAAATCCTTATAATAATTCTCATACGTGTGTCATAACCACTATCATTGTCATATGTGCTCTTACACATCATTCATGACAAAATATTCTTTTACAAATATATTTATACACATAAATGCCAATAATTACACATGGCATAGTGCCCAAGGCATATAGTGGGCCATCCCATTTCATGAGGACACATAAAATAATAAATATATAAATAATCCAAACATTAGGACTTATAAGTTGTATGACACACCTAATCCCAAAACATATGACACTAACTACAAGAGTGCATAGTACTATCATATCTAGCCTAGCTTATATTATAGTCTCTAGTTGCTTTCTTAGTTATTTTATGACTTTGGAATATCACTCAACATCATTATATGTGGCATTCAATTCCTAGGCTCTAACTATACCATAGTTCCCCAAAAGAATGATCAATTTAGAAAGAATGGAAAGAATGTGTATAAAAGATATAATAGCTTAGTGTAAGCCTTGACCATTCCACAAATTATTCATCTCTAGGACAATCTACTTCTAGGATCATTTTCCTTTTATTCATGTTGGTAATATACCTAGCATCTAAATCAACTCTATCCTCTCTAATGAAGTTGTCCATTTTTGTTTCAAGGGGTAGGGCCTCATCAATTTGATAACAACACAACATGGGGTCCACCTTTTCTTCTTTTAGCAAAGGGCTACGAAAAACAAATATTAAGCCATAAAATTCATCCTTCCAACTTCACATTATCTTTTTATCCCCATTTGATGCTTCCATGGTAGGGATGCTAGAGGGAATAATACATTGGAGATCCTCTAATTTTTCTTTTAGTATAGTCTTTATCTTGTTTACAAGTGCATTATATCATATAATAATCCATATACTTCATATGTCTCTATAATTTTGTTGGAGCTCCTAATTTTTGCATTAATATAAATGGTTAGCATTGGAATGACTCTAGGAAACCACTTCATTTTTATTTCAACTAAGTTTAGGCTCACATTCTAAATCTAATCTATGGCCTTTGAATGTTTGTATTGTATTTCCAAAATTCATCTACAATCCTAGTAAGATCTAATACTTTAGCCTTAAACACACTTCCTATTATCTCCTCAACCTCCAACTTTGTTGTAGATGTCCACATTTTTTTATCCTTTTAAGGCTTTCAACTGATCTTTAAATTTATTTGTTCCTCTTGAGAGGTACCATCACAATGGGATGTCCTAGAAGGAGGCATGATTGATCTTAATCTTAGTGATTGGAGTTGAGCCCAATATCCTTCATATTTTTTCCTTTCTTCAACAAGCTTTATGTTCAATTTATGATATCCTACAATAGCTAGTTATAGTCATTTGGAACTTTTTGGTAGTTGTCTCACTAAACTATGTTGTGTGTACCACCAAAGAAGTTGCCTCTAGTGTAGAGTATCACCCACACTCTTGACTATCAATTGCCCTATCAAATCTTATGGATCATAATCTATTAAGGGCCTGTTATGATTAGGTACAATTAAACTTTGTGCCTTGATCAATACTCTAGAGCACGTCACTTGCTTCACTATTTCTTCTCAATATGTTAAAAGTGATAGTAAGAGAAATATCCCTGCCTAGGAGAAAGCAAACATTCTCCCTTACCAATCTCCTAGTTTGTTCTGGAATTATGTTATCAATAATTACTTCAAAGATTGAAGCACTCTCTATTGTATCTAGATCATTCCCATTAATCTTGCAAATTCTCTTCTTACTATTATATTCCTTTTAGCTTATGTTTTTTCATTTGTAAAACAAGAATTATGAATTCTTCAATTTTGATAAAATTATCAACTAACATGACTTCCTCACAACCTTTGCTCCTAGCATCATTAACAATATCATCACCCTCAAAAAAATTAAGAATTAAAATTATTATATATTCAAGCTGCCTCATTTAGGTCATGCATCAATAATCATCAACTATCAAAACATTTTTAAAAAATGTTGAAACCAAACATACTATCATAAACTACCACTACACCAAATGCAAAATATATAGATCTGCTTGATAGAAACTCTTTCCCTAAATTATAGACATGTTAAGCCTCTTGTCCCTGATTTTAGGGTTCGTATTCTTACTGAAAATACCAAGCTGTAAATTATTTGAATGTTAAAACTACAAATAATGCTTAAGACTACAAAGATTAGACATGTGACCCATAGATTAAACATCCCAAAAGCACTTGAAATATATTAGTGGCCAAAGACCTTGTTCCATATGATAGATTCACATGGACTTCCAATGTCAAACAGTTCTAACAAGTGTCACTAACACTCTTGCTTTCCCACATGGACCATCGATATTGTGATTTGGATTTGGTTGTCTTTGCTCACCACCCTATGCTTCCAACCAGCTGGTGGTACCAACCCTCTTTTTAGATTAACCCTTCAAATGGATAGAAAGCATTGAATGAGGCATTCATTTCCTTCCCTTGGGGATTTTCTAGGGATCTCCTTTCATCTCCACATGCCTTCCGTCCTTGAAGATGATCGACGTTCTTCTTGACACCTCATTTCTATCCCTACAAGGCATCCTAGACATTCCCTTCCCATGCCTTTAGTTGTCTTATCTCATCCCAGGCTCCAAGATATGTCGTTGTCACACAGTACGGTCTTCTCCTTGCAAGGTCCTTTAAAAGAGGGAGACAGTGCGGCTATTTTTATGGGGGATGAATGGCGTCAATCATCCGTACCCCATTAACTGCAGCCTTCAATTTGTATTAATTGGAAGAGCTGCTTCTCATCTTTAATAACGCATCTCCTTTTCATTTGAGACATCCTTTGTCTCTCTCACTTGCTTCCGTGTTTCTCTATGTTTTCTCTCGAGTCTTCGTGCAAAGTTTGGTTTTGCAAGTTTTACTTCCATGGAGGGCAAGGTAGCAAATTTTAGAGTCTTCTTCCCATCTTTCCAATGGGAGCTGACTATCAAAGGAAGTGTGGGCATTGTGGACCTAAACAGTATTTTTTGACTTGATTGTACCCTCACTCAATTTGTTGTCCAAACCATTTGCAACTAGAAATGGCTGTAAGGCACTCTAGAGCAGGAGATAAAATGGTCCAAGGTGATTTCAGTTTTTCTCTCTAACCTCATGGATATACTGCAGGACACCCACTTTATCCTTCCCAAAGCAATGGGTATTATCAACTACCGTCTGTTTAGTGTGGAAAGATGGAACAAGGCGGTGGCCAATTATGACATCATGGTAGGTGATGCCTGGGTTGGTGGTTTGTTTCCCTTAGAAAAGCTTTGCACTAGAAGGTCCTATGAGTGCATTTACAGGAAAATGCAGCATGGTCTCAGCTACGGGTGCATTTGTCTACTGGAAAGAGCCCTCAAAGGGCACACTCACTTGTTCCGAAGATGGTTAGGCAAAGATGCAAGGACCTCTTCATTGCTATAAGGTTCCTTAGGTTCCATGCAACTAACTTGGCCCCACGCCATCGCAGACTCTCCGAAAGGTTGAGGGTGCTTCAAAAGCGGAGGCGGAGGACCCCCCGGACCAGATAGAAAATGAAGAAATGGCTGTTGTGGAGAGTGGGGCCCTAGGAGTGGTGGCCAGTGTTGAAGATTAAAGATGTTATTTGTGTTTCAAGGTGTTGGTGGTGTTAAGGTGGCGAAAGTTGATGTTTTTTGGTGGTAGTCTTTATAGGTGGCGTTAAGGTGGCGAAAGGTGATTTTTTTGGTGGTAGCCTTTATATTTACTGCTTTTTATGTCTTTTTGAGTGGTTTTTCTCTATATATCAGCTGTGAGGGGTGAGGAAATACTGATCCCCCTCTTACTGTATCTACTTTTATACTTTTAATACAAATATATTTAGTCTGGGGTTTTACCCCTTTATCTTTAAAAAGAAAAAATAAAAAATAAATAAATAAGATTTAGGTCATAAAAGCTTGTGTGCACAACCAGAGAGAGTAAATAAACTTTAGGACATAAAAGCTTGTGCTCAACCAGAGTGAGCGAGGGATATTATTGTTCAAACTGCCTATATAATGCTCCATATACTATATTGTGAAAGCTTATTTATAAAAGCCCTCTGAAAGCCTTACTTTCTTGAATGCTTAAACTCTTCGACAAACATCTCCTTCACAAATGACTTCTGCTGCCTTGTCCTCATTTTCAAAATCCTTCAAAGCACAATCTGGATGAAGATCAAAATCACATTGTATATGCAGGTCATGCTTTTTTCCTTTGGATATTTGTCTGCTACTTTTTTATTTAAAGGAACCACCCATAGATTAAAATAAAAAGGTATTACAGAGAGTTTTTCATGAACATCATAAAAAAGATTACATTCGAGAAAAGGGCCCCAACCGGCCTGAAATTAAACAATAAGCACAGAGAGTAAAGACTATAGGCCAAAGGGCATCCATCCAAAAAGACGCTCCTACTCGCGGGAAAACAAGCCTAAAAACCAGATAAAAACTGACAGCCGACACCCACCGGAAAGACGCCCGCCATGAGCGACCGGATTTTGGCAGCTCTGCAACGCGAGCATCGGTAAAGGGATAAGCCTTGGCCCCATGGACAGATACAATGCTTCTGCCATCTCTTGTCACAGTTTTTCCATCAGGGCCAACTATGATCAAAGATGGAATTCCTTTAATGTGGAAGTAGTTGCTTAGATCCGCCTTGACTTTGTCTCCAAGTGGAAGAGCTAACCATGGCATGCTTGCATAGTATTCTCCAAAAGCTTCTTGGTTTCTGTCTCTAGAGAGGAAAACAATCTCAAAGGCTTCTCCATTTTGCTTGAGCTCATTGTATACTTGTATAAGCATTGGGGTGAATTTTCGGCATGGTGGGCACCAATGAGCAGAAAAATATAAACCAACCGTCTTGCCTGTGAGCTCAGAAACTGGCACCTGCAGCAGAATCATGGTCAAGAATGATCATCTCATTTATGGCTCTACTAACACACATATCAGTGGCTTGCACCCATTATACAATGCAAAGGGTTGTTAATTAGAACATAAAAGATTAACCCTTAATCCAACAATTACAGTATTAAATGAATTAGTTCTTTTGTAAATCTGCTGTTGATGGAGGTGAAGCTGCTTGATCACAGAGATGACAAACTGCAGCACCTTAAAATAAATATAAAAGTTAATAATTTGAGATTTCCATGTGTAAACATTTCAAGAGTGTATCTGGATATATCTGTGGCAAAAGTTTTGTAACCATCAATTGCAGTTAGGTTTAAGTTAACTAAAGAAATATGGTCAAAATAATACTTGATGGCCACATGTCATGATCCAAACAATTGTAGTGAATTGGTATATATCAAAATGGTGTACATTTTGGTGATCCATAGATCTACCAAAGCCATAGATCTTGAAACGTGATGAATCTTGGTTGTTGGTCATGGATAGAGTTCAAACTAGCTAGCTGGCAGTGTAGTCTTCTGAATTGCAAAAAGGAGAAAACAAATGGTTCTTAAGCAATTAAGAGGGTGTCATTTATGCAGAGTTAATATGAAGTTTTAGGCAAGGATACAAAAGATCAAATCAGTGTTGTGACTTTTCTCAAAGGTAAACCGTGCCCTAGATTCAAAGGGATCTCCTACGGATCAAATTGCATGCTTGCAGCTATTAAATTGTAAAGGCTAACATGTTTTTGAAATCCATTGAAAAGGGGCACGCTTTGGTTAATCTTTTCAAGGGTGTGTAAACAGAGCAAGTGGCATCCAAACATAATCGACATAATTGATCAATTTGAACAAAAAAATTGCTGCCAGTATAAAGTTTTCTCTTTGAAAAAGGATTTGGGATCTTTTGTATTTGTAACAATTTTGGAGAATTTGTTGCAATCAATTTTGTAACAAGGAGATAACCACATTCTTAACATATAGTGTAAGTTGGGCAAGTTAATTATCCCATTGAGATGAATTTTGCCTTATTATCATTTAAGGAGGCTGTCTCTGTTGTAAATCTTTACTTTTTATTATCTTAGGTTTCTTGTGTTATGTCTAAAACATATTTTAGGGTGTCAACCTAGTATGTTTTATTCTTGAGTTTTGTTCATCGAATTTGTAAATTCATTTTCAAAGTCAATACATGATATCTTATTTTACATATACTTCTTTATTATTGGCATAATATTTTTAGGAGATTTGGTACATCTTTGAGTTCACGTGTTGTTCTAATGTTGTGATTAATTAGTCTTATGTTGCAACATATAAAAGTTTTTAACATAATATATGAGATGTTGTGGATCAATAATGGATTGTTAAAGAATCTATATGTAAAGCATCAATTGTCTCATTTTAAGGTCATTAACTCTTATGTAAAATATGATTTACATTAACCCATCTAAGGTATAAGGATTTACAATTTCATTTAGTATTAACTCTAGAATTTGACTCTATCATCCATGTATGAACACAATAGTCTTAAGAAGTAACTGATCAAAGATTATTTCATGGCATATATCCTTCATTGTAATTTATAGTTTCCTAACCTACATGTTTTTCTTAATCCAGTATAGGGAATCAATATAGAAGTATCACTCTAAAATTCTTTATTGAAAACACTTGTAGCTTGTAATTTAAAATATGTTTAAAGGGTCTTTAGCAGTGAAATTACAAAGACTAGAGTAGAAGGAAGTTAGTGACAATCTATGCCATTTGAGGTTTAGTCTTTTTTTGTTGTGTATTTTTGTCATTTTAACAAATTGTCTTGAAAGATTTGAAGGCATGTAGCACTTGAATTGTAGAAGCGATTATACCTACACCTATCAATTAGCCCAAATTACTTATGATTTGATTATAAGACCCATCTAATCAACATTTTGAGATTGTCACTTATAGAAAGAAAACCATTAAGAATTTGAAGAGGATATAAACCAGTGTTTTTGAGATTTGTTATATAGAATTTAAATATTTTTTTTTAATTTTAAAAACAATGTCCCATTTTCAAATATTTCTTAATAGATTTTTTCTTATACTTCATAGTATTTTTAACAATAATATTTTCTCATATCACATAACTTGAGTTAGAAATAAGATCAATTCATTATTTCTTAAACATAGATCATTAACACTAATATCTAGGACATGCATATTTTTTGTCAATTTTGCTGCATATTTTATTTATTATTATATTTTTATGTAGACTAATTATAATTTAGACACATATTTTTCCATATCACATAATTTTTTTTGGTATATTATCCATTTTTTTAACTTTTTAAAACAAGGACATCAATACAAAGGGTCTAAGTCATTTTTTTTAATTTGTTTTCTACTTTTTTTAAAATTTACATATGTGTAGAATAAATACATTTATGTTTCCATAAAAAATTATGTTCACTAGAAAGTAGAAAATAAATATAATAATTAAACAAAAATATTACAAATTATATATTTTGGAAAGCTTACTCTGAGGGCTACAATTGTACAAAATCTCATGTCATGGCGACATCATTTGAATTGTGGAAAGTGTGGCCAAAATCAATTCTATCAAATATAGGGTGACCAAAATGACTAAGGGCCACATAAATACCTATGCATGAAGGACCTTCATTCAAAGGTGTTTCCCATGTGTGTTTTTTCCTTAAAACATTAAAAAGAACCTTTAATCAAAGGTGCACATGTGGAAGCATGTACACCTTCAAATGAAGGTCTTTCATTCAAAGGTGTTTAATGATTTTTACCTACTAATTTTTTTTTTGTGAAATTGTCACAAGTGGGGCATGGCTTTATGCTTATACCCAAACATATCCTGGGGTTAATCTTTCAATGTCCATCCTTTAGAATTGTAAGGAACAATTTTTAGCACCAACATAATAATGTCCTTGTGGGGAGATCCATTGCCGAGATTTGAATCCATTGATGTTTTCTCTAATTATCCTATATTTCTAGTATTGTGGTTAGTTGTGCCATTTATTTTGGTGTAGTGATGTCTCACCAAAGTACATCAACCAAATGGTGTCATTGTCAAGTAATTATGAACTTGGATCTTTGATTCTAAACCATTGTAATTATTTTTAATTCTCTTTTATTTTGGCTTCTTTCATTAATTAAGGTATTCATTCTAGTGTTGTTGGCATCTCGTGAACTAGAACCTGAAGAATGACATTGTTGGATTGACAATCATGTTTTTTATTGAAGAACCTTTGAGATTGTTATGGATTGTATTTCTTTAAAGTTGTGTATTTTATTATGTGATATTGCACTTTAGGTGATTAATACCTATAAAGTCAATGCAAATTTTTTGAATACATTTATATGAATGTATGGTTTTGGTTAACATTTTGTAGAAATCTATGAAACCTTGTGAAGGTTTACTCTAGGTCTACTTGGAATAGATCTATAAATTTAGATTTCTGATTAAGGTGGTGTGAAGTCTATTTGAGTGTATCTTGTATCCTATAAAGATTCTAATGAAAATATCTTCCTAGTGAAGAGTGGCAACTCTATTATGTTAAAGACCCAATGTAAAGAAACCCTCTAATTAAGACTTTAAGATGGATGGTAGGAGACCTATACTCAAGAGTGATCCTAACATAAAGTTGGCTCCTAAAATGAAAAATCCAAATATTCTTATGAAAAGACTACCAATTGCATGGAAAGCTAAAGACATGGGTAAGTCAAATACTTCTTACTCCCCTAAAAATTTTGTTGGTACCTCTAGACAATGGGGATAATAATGTATATATATATTCTTCTAGTGATTTAGTTAGTAAAATCATTAAATTAGGAAATAGATTGCAACAAATCCCTTATAACTTTGATAGTTCAATAGCTAGAAGAAATAGTGATAGAGCTCAAATTATTCCAAGTAATTCCCAAAAATTGTCCCATTTAAACACTCTTAAAATAGCATTGTAAGACCTTTCCACCTAAACATGCCTATTCTACCACATGAAGAACCAAAGTAGGCAGTGCATGTCCAAAACACTTTTAAGGCTCTTGAACCGCCTCCTAATCATGGTCAAGACCTTGAACCTACCCCACCAAACATGGAAGACCCTGAGAAAACTACACATCACATTGAATGCCAATTACATTTGTTGGGCCAATGAAGAGCCCAATATGCCCATTGGAAAGCCTTGGCTGCTCGTTAACAAGTTGCTAACTAGGATTCCACTAGCTTGAACTAGTTTATCAAGAATCCAACCCTCAAAATAATAGATTTCATCCACCTAGAGATAACATCCATCAAGAATGGTACCAATCTCAAAAACCACTCTTAGGAAATGACAAATACTATTAGTTGGACATAACTAGCATTCCAAATTATCCAAATCCAATTCCTCATGAGATCATGGGTAAATTGCTAAAATTTTAAGAAAACAATGTAATATCTAGGGAAGACCATTTAATAATCTTCACTAATATTATTGATGATTATGAGATACAAGATGAAGATGTTGTAATGAAACTATTTTTTAATCTCCCAAAGATAGTGCAAGGGAATGGTACAAAAGTTCGTAAGATCAAAGGTAACCATATGGAATGGTTTTAGAGGAGTCTTTAAGATGCATTATGGAGATGGGGTGGATCATAGATTCACTATTAATGTGTTAACAAACATAACAAAGGGATTTAGTGAATCTATTTCTAAATTCAGAAATATATTCATAAGAGTAATGATGTGGGTTCCTAAAAATTTGAGGCTCAATGAATCCATGCATTTAGTACTAGATATTTTGGTATTTCAGTATATCAAAATGGTACACATTTTTTAATCCAATTAATTGTAGTAATTTATAGTTTCCTAACCTACATGTTTTTCTTAATACAATATACAAAATCACTATAGAAGCATCACTCTAAAATTCATTTCTAAAAACACTTGTAGCATGTATTTTAAAATTTGTTTAAAGGTTTTTTAGCAATGTAATCACAAAGACTAGAGTAGAAGGAAGTTATTGCCAATCTATGCCATTTGAGATTTAGTCTTTGTTTGTTGTGTGTTTTTGTCATTTTAATAAATTGCCTTGAAATATTTGAAGGCTTGCACTACTTGAAGTGTAGAAGAGATTGCACCTACTCCTATCAATTATCCCAAATTACTTACAATTTGATTATGAGGTATGTCTAATCATCATTTAGATCTAATTTTTATTTTTTTCTCATTTATAGCAAGCAAGCCATTAAGAAGTTAAAGATGATGTTTAAACTAGTATTTTTGAGATTTGGTGTATAGATTTTATATATTTTTTAATTTTAAAATAATGCCTCATCTTTAAATATTTGTTAATATATTGTTTCTTATACTTTATATTATCTTTAATGAGTAATATTTTCGCATATCACATAACTTGGGCTAGAAATAAGATCAATTCACAATTTCTTAAACATAGATCATTAACACTGATATTTAGGGTATGCATATTTTTTGTAAGTTTTGTTTCATATTTTATTTATTATTATATTTTTAATTTAAGCTAAGGTTATATTGACACTTAATTTCTTACAATGCCCTTACTATTTTTTGAATCCACAATCCTCAACCCCTAAAAGTATCAAAGGAAAGAGAAAAGTGAAACTAAAAAGATTTCACAAATTCTTTAGACCCATGGCTCCTTTTCCTTTTTTGATGCATTCCATTATCATTTGGAGAGAGGTGGGTAGGAAATGGGGTATATTTGTCCCCCTTTCCTTTCACCACTTGGCCAATTTAAATCATTGCATCCATAATCCTAAGAGTCCGAACTAGGCTAGGTAACTAATCTATGGGCACTCTTTGTCCATGTTACAAAAACTTAGCATTTTATCATCTTTAATTATACCTAATTTAGTAAATCCAAGTTGTATCATTATTTTAAATAATTCCTTATAATATTTTGTTAGGACACAATCCTATAACCATTATAATAATATTTATGTTCAAGGTTCAAGGATAAATTAAGCTTGTGGTACATGAATTGAATCTCCCTCTGGGGTATGACCAAGGAGAAACTAGTATTTACACAAATCAACACTCATTACTTTACCTAGTGAAGTGGGGTATGGGGGTCAGGGTGATGGGGAAGAGGTTTCTTAGTGTGGTCTCTTGTCTCCTAATAGAAACTTGTATCTCATCTACACACAACATTACATATGAAATATATACCTAAATCATAGAAAGAACATCAACAAGTCCATCCATAATCATAAAATTTGCTAATCACTAACATAATACTACCATATATACTTCAAACTAACAATATTATAATGACTAGCACATCAATTATGAACTCCCATGTAGAGCATAATTTCATGATTTGCAATTATATTTTCTTAATTAAGAAACAAAATCACAAAGTAGAGTTAGTTTCCATGCATACTCATATAACTAAAAAATGTACATAATAATTTAGATATGATTTCTTGAATTAACTATTTAGTAGATATCATCAATTGATCATACATATATGATAATGCAACCTAAGAGTGTTAATAGAACTATTATATCATTTTTTATTTTAAATAAAACTATTATATCATTGACAACACACATGAAAGCATAATAATCTACAAAATCATGATAACCATATGCAAGTCTATAGCATCCATTCAAAATAGTAATAATGGGGCATAATAGGATAAGTCTCAAGATGATAATGAACATAAAATAAAAATGGATGTTTCGTAATATATGTCATGAGTAACATCTATGGTATAGAAAATGATGGCCTTACATTGTTAATATTTGTATATCAATGGATCAAAGAGTATGCATTTTAAATCATTCACAGATATGTTGAGGATGTTGATCTTAATGGTAGTCAATCTAAACTATCAAATTTAATTGAGCCTTAAGTGGTTACACAATGCAACCAAGTGCTTATGGTAACAAGTTCATGGAATATTTTCTTGATTCTTAAGGAATCAACAATTTATTCTGTCTATAGACTTGGATCATGGGAGTAATGCTACATGATGTAATCTAATGAATAGTTATAGATTCACAAATTAATGTGTGAGAACTTTGACAATTTAGAGATCTACAAAATATATTGGTTTTGGGGTTGAAAGTTGTTAGTGTCAATAGGGATATTTCCTATCAAGCTTCCCTTTTGGTGAGAATAATTCATATTATTTAGCTATTTATTAGTTAAATAATATTCTTGCACATCATTCACATGTTAAGTTGACTTAGTGAGTCTTCTAGATGTTTCTAGTTGTATGTAGTTGTGTCTAGTTGTTGCTAGTTGTTGGTAGTTGTCTTATAGTTGTCTTATCCTACACATGTGCTATAGTTGTCACATGTCATAGGATTAAGACACTTGTCACATGACTACAACATCTTAGCTCTCGTCCTTGTCTTTATAAGCAAGGTTGTTCATGTACATTGTAACATAAGATGAACAATTTTGCATTCATTGATAGAATAGAATTTATTATTCTCTCATATTGTCTCTCTTGTACTTTCATGAATCCCTAGATCTTAGGCCACTCCTATCTGGCCTACTCTTATATGGTTTCAGATCTCTCTAGGTGGAATCTCTTCTTGTTAGTCAATTGTTGAGAGATTTGAATGCAAATTCATGGTGGATATTGATAGTTGAGTGTTCTCTTCTCTTGCATCGAATGATGACCTAGAGAATTAGAAAAACTTCATGGAAATACTAGATTTGTGTGAGTTTCCTCTTTATTCCTTATATTGCAACTTCATTTTGGAGCATGCTGCTACAAATTTAAGCACACCATTGTGTTCAAGAAGTCTGAGATAGTCAAGATCACCTTTTGTTTCATCCAAATCAAACACCAAACGCCAAATCTATGAGGTTTTCAATCTAAGGAGTGGTTAGCTAATCTAAGAGGTAGTTGCAATTTCATAACAATTTGGACAAAATCAGACCCTACCATCGTGCTCAAGAAACCCAAAAACATGTAGATAACCTGTCAAATCAACCAAATCAGATGAAGTTGAAACAATTCTTTTGTAATTAGGTCATACAAAATATTTCATAGGCATCATTGTTTGTGCAGGAGGAATCTCTACAGAATCATCGCCTACATCATCATGATCAGAATCAGTTAAATCCATCAGGTAAAATTAAATGTTCTCTAGTTTAATTACATGTCTGAAGGTTTAAGTTATAAAGTCTATGGATTTGATTTTTTAATTAAAAATAATTAAAAAGTTTCTAGGGTACAGGGTACCTGATAGGTATCCTGCAAAGGGCCTGTCGAGCCCTTGATCTTGTAGGGTACTGTGGTACCCAAGCCATATAGCTTGGGCCTATAGCCCTATCAAGAGCATCATGACCTTTAAAGGCCTATTATAGGGGTTTAACCCCTGCAGAGCCTTATAAAAGGCTTCAGCCTTATAGAAACATTTTTTTAATTATTTTTTTAATAAAAATTCTGCTGGTGGATATTAAAACAAGTCCATAGACTTTCAGTACACCTACTAGCCTAATATTTAAGGCACATTTTTTAATCAAAACAAACATGTTTCTTTGCAAACCCGACAGTTTCAGTAATTGGATAGTGGTTTTTTTTTTTCTTTTTTTGGTAGTTTTATCTTTAGAACTGCAACAATAATTTACATCATTTAATAGCAGTTTTCTCCCTTCAGTAGGTGGTTTTTGATCTCGAAGGTGGTTTTGACCATCTTAAGTTGGTTTTGTTCCTAGACAAGGGTGTTTTGCATCACAGAAAGTAGTTTTCAATACACAAGGCAGTTTTCACTTTTTCGATGTAGTTTTCTAGATTCTACATAGAATATTTCAGTGGCTGGGAGAATATTCTATCAACATCAGGCCCCCTTTGGCCCCCTTGTAGCTGTAATAGGGTGTTTGTTTTCTTAAGAGCCATAACCTTTTGCCATGATATAAAAAATCGGCAAACGAGATATCATCAGAAAGATGGTTCTAAGAAATTTGTAGTGGTGTAGGTAGTTTTCTTAGATTTTTCTACAGGTGCATGATACAACTATTTGAAGCAAGATCTAGTATTTTTCACTCCTCCAACATCTACAAAGTTAAAACTTCCTGAATCAAATCATGCCAGGAAAGCTAAGGAACACAAACATAAAGGTAAAGAACTTTGTACAAGTACAAGTTCTACATCAGGTAAATGGCTTCTTCATTCACGTGCTTCTCATCATATGGTTTCTTCCAAGGATATATTTTCTTCATTTGATCCGTGTGATATTCCACCTATCTTGATGGGCATAACACATATATGAATGTAATTGGGAACGAGACTATTGATATTGATGAAGGTACTTTCAATGATGTACTATGTGTGCCTTCTTTGACCAATAATCTTCTTTCCATATATCAAATTACTCATAGTGGTACAGGGAAGACAATGGAGTTCACATCTAATTTGGTTATTATCAAAGACTTGGAGAGCATAGAGATTAATTCTATTGGGGTGGTTGATCATGCATCTTAGCTATACATCTTTCATGGCTTCTCTCCTGATGATGATTTAGATTCGTTGGCTAACATTCACACTCCTTGTGTGAATCACATTTTAGAGGAGAAGTTTGGTCACTTGAACCTTGATATTATTGCCTCTTCATCAGTTCTTGAGACATGTGCCACACTTCCTTCTTCTCCACCTCCTACTTCTTCAGAGCTTAGTGCTTCAATTCAGCAGAATGCTTATTGTCTTTCAGATACAGATTTGTTTTGTGAGTGTCATCTTGCAGATTTGGAGGACATGTTTGAGGGGTTATCTCTCCTCTTTGATGAGAGTCATAGTACAATTGTTGTCAAACCATATTTGTCTTTGGAGCTTGATAATTTTTAGTTTCCACTAGATCCTAGATTGTTACTTTCATCAGTGAAGCCTAAGACTCCTAATTTGTGATGCAGGAGCACCCAAGCCAATCTTGGCTTAAAACTTAGTCAAATATGAATGTCCAAAGAGTTTTTAGGAAGTAATTTAGTCTTTGATCCATGTGATAAGGTCAAAAAAGGAGGAAATTTGGAGTTTAGAGTCATAATTTAGGTTGTTGTTAAAAACAAACTCTAAAAATGTAAGTAATAGGAAGAGTTTACTATGTCAACTTAACAAATCATGTAATTAAAAGCTCCCAATGGTCATATACTTTGAAATGAAGTCACAACCAATGGGGAATAAGTTCAAACATGTATATTAGAGACTTAACACATTGGAGGGAAGGCAACATTGAGATTTAAAGCATAGCATTATAAGAACACATTTTGATTAATAAAAAGTTTTGTTTTTCTAATTTTTTCTGCAATGTTGATGTTCCTGAGGATGGTACAACCACATATGGCCTCCAAATGACATAAAATTGGATTTTTTGGAAAGGTATTTTAATCACCTTTCATTTTATTCTAATGTTGAAAATTTTAATTGAGTTTTGCAAAAGTTACAACTGTTTTTGTAAAAACTATTTTAAACTGCCAAATACCCTCACCTAGGGTAATAGTCCTGCCGCAGAGTGTGGTACGACTTCCTTGAATACTTTCTACATAAATGGTTGAAAATCATTTTAGAGGGAATTCTTAACTCAAATGGGTTTTTTATTGGGTTCAATTTCATTGAGTTTTGAGGGAGATATCCCTATTTTTCTAAAATTGGTCTGAAATAACCTAGTTTTGAAGGGTTATTGTGAGAGTTTGTGAAGCCAATCAAGAGCATAAGTTTGTGAAAATTTGTAAAACCAAAATTTTGCCACCTTGTATTGCATCAAAGCGGTATCAGAGCTTCAGGGATTAGATCTTTTGAAGGTGAGAAAGTTGAGAGAAGTTGAGAAGCAAGGAGAAGTTTGCTTGAGTAGAGAATATGATGGATTTGTTGAGAAGACTTTTGCAGGTAGAGGATTCACAAAGGAAGAAGAAACAAGAAGAAAAAGAGAAAAAAAGGAAAGAGGATAACTTGAGGCAAGAAGAGTTTGAGAAAGAGGTTGCAGCCCTGAAACAAGACATAAAGAAATGGGATTTGGAGTTCCAGGAGTTCCTAATAAAGATAGAGCAAAGGATTAACCAAATGACAAGTTGGCACTTGAAGGTAAAGAGGAAGGTCGTGTGGCCTATTCAAAGGCTGATGTGAAAGAAAAGTCAAATGAAGGCATTAGAACCAAATTTAAAGGCACAAGAACCTTTGATGGAAAAAGGTAGTGAACAAGCAAATGAAGATGAAGAAGAAGATATGGAAATTGCATCCATTCCCAAACAAGAGGATGTTATCATAGCAGAGTGGAAGAAAGAGTTCCTTATGAAGACTTAAGATGAGTTGAAGATGCATGATAGTATGGTGATTGAGGAAATACTTTGTTTATTGTTTTCAAGAGAGGATGAAGGATAGTTACACTACCATTCTATAGGTTTGTAAACCTGATTAGACAGAGATAATTAAGGAAGAACTCCTTGAGGGAGAAGAGGACTTGAAGGACATTGAGAATGAAGAAGCCATTGCTACATGGAAAAAGCAAAGAGTTAAAGAGAGTATCTATCCTTTCATGATTGCAGTTTTGATGGGATATAATCCAAGGTACCAAGAATAGGAAGAAGGACAAGTTACTGAGATGAAAATTGAAGTGCATCAAAGCATGAAGAATCTAATATCAAGTGGCAAGATAGGGAGAAAGCTGATTTGCATGGACAAAATAAAGCCAAAGGTGAAGATGAAGATCAAATGGAGTTGTTTCAATAAGCAGAGCATAGAAGACCACAAAGAGGAGCATTTAATGATGAAGACTTGTTACTACTTTCACTCCAAGTGGACTTGGAGTTTTCATTTGGCCAGGAGTATGGTGCAGGAGCACCCAAGCCAATCTTGGCTTAAAAATTAGTCAACTATGAATGTCCAAAGAGTTTTTAGGAAGTAATTTAGTCTTAGATCCATGTAATAAGGTCAAAAAAGGAGGAAATTTAGAGTTTAGAGTCATAATTTAGGTTGTTAAAAACAAAGTCTAAAAATGTAAGTAATAGGAAGAGTTTACTATGTCAACTTAACAAATCATGTAATTAAAAGCTCCCAACGGTCATATACTTTGAAATGAAGTCACAACCAATGGGGAATAAGTTCAAACATGTATATTAGAGCCTTCACACATTGGAGGGAAGGTAGCATTGATATTTAAAGCATAGCATTATAAGAACACATTTTGATTAATAAAAAGTTCTATTTTTCTAATTTTTTCTGCAATGTTGATGTTCCCGAGGAAGGTGCGGCCACATACGGCCTCCAAATGACATAAAATTGGATTTTTTGGAAAGGTATTTAAATCACCTTTCATTTTATTATAATTTTATAAATTTTTATTGAATTTTGCAAATGTTACAGCCATTTTTGTAAAAATTGTTTTAAACTATCAAAAACCCTCATCTAGGGTAATGGTCCTATTGTAGAGAGTGGTACGGCCTCCTTGAATAATTTTTACATAAATGGTTGAAACCCATTTTTGAGGGCATTCTTAGCTCAGATGGGTTTTTTATTGGATTCAATTTCATTGAGTTTGGATGGAGATATCCCTATTTTTATAAAACTGGTCTGAAATAACTTAGTTTTGAAGGGTCATTGTGAGAGTTTGTGAAGCCAATCAAGAGCATAAGTTTGTGAAAATTTGTAAAAGTAAATTGTTTCCACCTTGTATTGCATCAATTTGATTGTGGTATCATTCAACATTCACATGGAGATGCATGAACAGTTTTTAGAGACATTATATCTCATGAGATTTCTTCCCTCATCTCTTGTTCTAGAGTTGAAGTTTCTTTGACATACACCAGTGGATTGGTTTCTTCCCAAGGGGAGTAATATTGTTTGTAGGTTTTGGATCCTATTTGGTCTTCTTCTTCAAGCATTCACAATTACCATTGTAAATACTGCATTATGGGGGACATCTTGTCTCATTCTTTCCCTCTTATGGGGTTCTATTGATTGTATATTTGTGATGGATGTTTTATTTGGGGGGTGTTGATTCTTCTATCATTCCATCACTTATACACGTTTGCATGCATTTTCACATTTGGAGATGATTTTTTTCCCATGAGGTTGTCTCCTTTACTCCACTTGAGACTTGTTTGTACATGGGTACCTAACATGGCCTAGTAGCTGGGACCCATCATCTTTGCTTTAGTCAGCTACTCCCTAAGTTGCACTAAAGGGGGGTGTTAGTGTGAATAGGGATATTTCCTATCAAGTTTCCCTTGTGGTGAGAATAAATCATATTTTTTAACTATTTATTAGTTAAATAATATTCTCACACATAATTCACATGTTGCATTGACTGAGTCTTTTAGATGTTTCTACTTGTGCCATGATTTGATTAATTGTGGTATATTGGTATATCAAAATGGTGTAGTTTGGGTGATCCATAGATCTACCGAAGCTATAGATTTTGAGAGACAATGCACCTTGGCCATTGGTAAAAAATGAGTTCAAATTGGTTACATGACAATGTAGTCTTTTCAATTGTAAAAGGGGAAAGCAAATTGTCATTAAGAAATCGAGATAGGGTACCATTTATGTAGAGTTTGTATGAAGTTTTAGGTTGGGCTACTATTAGAAGTAAACCATTCCCTAGATTCAAATGGAGCTTCTACACATCAAATTGAATGCTTGCAACTATCAAATTTCAAAGACTAACAAGTATTTAAAATCCATTGAAAGGGGGAGGCTTTAGCTAGAATCTTTTCAAGGGTCTCTAAATAGGGCAAGTGGCATCCAAATATAATTTGATCAATTCAAACAAAAAGTTTACATCTAGTTTAAAGTTTTCTCTTTCAAAAAAAATCTAGAATCTTTTCTTTTGTAATGGTTTCTAGACAATTTGTTGCAGCAAACTTTGTAATAAGGAGATAACCACATTCTTGAGATGTAGTGCAAGTTGGGAAAGTATCAATCATCCTATTGAGATGATCTTTGTCCTCTTTTTATTTAAGGAGGTTTTCTCTCAACTATATCTTTATATTTTATTCTTTTTAGGTTTCTCAATGTTCTATTGATGAGTGTCAACATAGTGTGTCTTGTTCTTAAGTTTTGTTCATTGAAAGTTGTAAATTCCTTTTGAAATTTAATACATGACAACTTGGTTTACATATAGTTCTCCATTATTTGACACATCTTTGAGTTTAATTTATTATTTTGGTATTGGAATTAATTGATTTTTATCTCTAGATGTAAGAGATTTTTAACACAATATATGATGTTGTGGATCAATAATGGACTGTGAAAGAATCCAGATGGAAAGCATTAGTTGTCTGATTTTGAGGTCATAACCTCTTAAGTAAAATAGTGATTTACATTAGGCCTTCTAGGCTATAAGGATTTACATTCTCATTTTCCATTAACTGTAGAAATTGACTCTATTGTCCATGGATGAACATATAATTGGTCTTAAGAAGTAAATAATCAAAGATTATTTCAATGAATATTTTCTGTCATAATTTATAGTTTTTTAACCTACATATAATTCTTAACAGTTTAGAGAATCAATATAGAAGCATCATTCTTAGAAAATTCTTTACTAAATACACCTATAGGTTGTAATTAAGATCTATTTAACATGTCTTTGATAGTAAGATCACAAAAAACTAGCATAGAAGGAAGTTAGTGACAAATAATTGGATTTATTCTATCCAATTTAAGATTTAGTCTTTGTTTGCTATATGTTTTTATTATTTCAATAGGTTGTCTTGAAATATTTGAACGAAACACCCCCAAGCCTTGCAAAGCTTGAACTATAAATTATATTGTACCTACTCTTATTAATTGGCCCTAATTTGATTACAAGTTCCACGTGATCATTTAGCATTAGATATTCCTTGGGGTTAAACTTTCATTGTATATCCTTTATCTAATCATAATGAACAACCTAGAGCACCAATAGAACTCTTTATGTTGGTCATTGAAGATAAACATAATCTCCAAGTCCTCACTTATACTCTTTAAATTATTATATAATTTTATAATCTCTGTATCCTCTATAAGGAGGACACCAATGGGTTGAGAAATAGAGACAAACAATCTTAAATACCAACTTTAATACATGCACCTATTTACATGAAGTCTAAAGAGTTAATTTTGAGTAATTTGCATGGATTCATAGGGGATATCATTCGCAAATGTTATACAAGTTGTACTACAAAGATATAGCATGCCTATATTAAAAAATAAATAGGAGAATCCTTAATATCGTAATCATAATACAAGTTATCCTAACAAAGTAGAAACCTCAACTCTAATCGTGATAACATAGATCTCCCCACATTTGTTCCTCCATTACCAATGCCTAAATCTTTGTTAGGAGAGACAAGAAGAGAATTCAAGGAGTATGAAAGTGTAATGGCTTCCTCCATAGATTTAAGTTCACCAACCCTCTCTTTTCTAAATGGATATGCCTTGACAGCAATCTCCAATAATATTTAAACCACCAACACCAAAAGTTGTGCACTTCTAGTCCAAAAGGATAAGGGTGGGAATGCCTTTGACATCAAAGGCCTAATATAGTTTATCTTTGACTTGTGTATCTAACAATGGTAAGGCAAGCCATGACATGGTCTTGTGATACTCTTCGAATGATTTCTCATTTCTTGTCCTCATCTTTAGACACAAACATGATTTCAAAGTCCCCAATCTCCACTAACTTTGTATACACTTATGAAAGAAATAGGGTAAATGCCTTGCATGGAGGACATGAGTGGGAACGCTACTTTCCCTTCTAGTTTCTCTATTTTAACCTAAATAATTTCAAACAATCAACCATTTATGAATGATAAATTATAGCAAATTTGATATAAATGAATATAATGATATACAAAGATTGTTTTTTTGGAAACTGTGTACTTAGTTGTTAACATTAACCTTTAAAAACACACTTTGTGATCCATCATTAAGAGGAAAATAAAATTGTATACTCACTAACAAATGTAATCTAACAACAATAATGTTGTATTGCACAATAATAACTATACCCAATACTAAAATTTAATCTAAAACAACATAATAATTTAAAACAATACTACAATTTAATCTAAAACAACATAATAGTTTAAAGCAATATAAAATTTAATCTTAAGGAACACAATGCTAAATACCCATTAGCATAAACATGGCATTATACACCCAATACCATATAGCAAATCTAATCTAAAAGAACAGAATAGTGTCTATCCCATAGCTCTTTTAATCTTTAAGAATATAGTTTTGTATACCCAATAACAAATTTGATCCAAACAGACATAATTTTGTCTACCCACATGTACACAGGAGAAAGGTAACATATTCCAAATTCAAAAAACAGAGAGAAGGCAAAAAAAAAAAGTATTAGGAAGCTTTGAATCAGACAAACGGGTGGATTAGCACATAAAAACAGTGTGCAGAGTCATCAATACCGAAACCCAAAAGGTAAAAATCACAACTGGTCTCGTTGGTTCTGATCAAGAAATCTCTTTCCTCAGTGCAGAGTACAGACCTCAGGCTGTGTTGGGTTTCAGGGTCAGCCATTATATACAACTCAATACTTCCTTCTTCTAACAAAATGGCTTCTTATGCTTCAAAATCTATGAGTCATGTTATCAACACTACCTTATCCTCCCTTTTATAATGCAGTAGCTTCAGAGAGAAGAAAGATAAATATGGTTTTCTAAAAGAACAGAATGGTGTCTACCCTATAGCTCTTTTAATCTTAGAGAATATAATTTTGTATACCCAATAAGAAATTTGATCCAAAATATCACAATTTTGCCTACCCACATGTACACAGGGGAGAGGTAAAATTTTCCATTCTTTTCATAAAACATAGAATTTTCTTTTTTCTTAAAATATAAAAAACAGAACTAGGAAGCTTTGAATCCGAAGAACAGGGTGAATTAGCAAATAAAAACAGTGTCCAAAATCATCAATACTGAAACCCAAATGGTAAAAAGCACACCTGGTCTCCATTGTTTCTGATCAAGAAATCTCTTTCGTCAGTGCAGAGCAGAGACCTCAGGCTTTGTTGGGTTTCGGGCTCGGCCATTGTATACAACTTAATTCTTCCTGCTTCTCACAAAACAACTTCCTAGGCTTCAAAATTTATCAGTCATGTTGTGAAGACAACCTTATCCTCCCTTTAATAATGCAGTAGCTAAGAGAGAAGAAAGATGAAGGATGGTTTTTTAATTTATTGAGGACCAAGTTCTCATCGCCATCCTCTGTCGACTTTCTATTGTTTTCTTCAATTTTTTGTGAGGTCAATGCTTTTGTCCTGTTTGGCCTTCGTTCTCCATGACATCTTGGAAATGTGGCATTTTTTATACCTGAAATACCACTTTTCTCAACCAAAGAGCTCTTTGACAAACCAAATGGTGGGTTAAATCAATTTAGATGTTAAATGTTATTCTACATACAACATACTTTCTGAATGAATAATTGAAGTACATGATGCAATTGCATTTCCCGTGCGTAAAGCATATAGTCCTTTTCTTCAGTTTCTTTGCAGGTGCCCGTTGGAAAAACAGTTTTTATGCTTCTCAAGGTGACATATGGATAGTGATTATCCTCTTTTGTTTCGTTAAAAAACTCTCAATATCTTTGTCTAGAATAGAGTGAATGGATTTTAATTTATACGATGTGAAATGCAGCTTATATCCTTTTGCAATAATGATCTTTTGTTATGTAGTTTGATAATAAATTTTTTTATTTTCTCAACCATCTTCTTTCTAAACAAATTTAAATATGTTTGTCTAGTTCATATGTCATTGCACACATCACAATCCAACATAAAAGTTTTTCTGATCTAACTGTCCTAGCTGAGCAAAAGATACACATCCTCTTGTCTTATTCTTATTTAGGTTGTTTCCATCTACTTGTTTCACATCAAAGATCATTGTGACATAGTCCTCATAAAATGATATTTGCCCCTATCTAGCCTTTTGGTGGTAATCATATGTAGAGTTAAATTCATCAATATAATATTTTCATTTTCTCCCCAACATCATTTTCCACTTAACCATCCAAATTTTATCCATAACAAAAGCCTTTATGTCTTTGTTATTATTGGGGCATGCATTCAAGTCGATATTGTATTTACTCATCCACTTATTATTTTATTTCATTTGAGACCTCTTTCTTTTGTTCAAGACTTATTTGATGACAACCATAGGCCATCTATTTATCTCCATCTGTTCAATTTTTTCAAATATCCTAGAAGGTGAACCATTGTTGTTGCCTCAATAGGAAGGGTGTCTATTTCTGCTAGAAGTACCTCATAAGGAATTGACACTTTTATTTTGAATTTGCTTTTAATATCCACTTTTGGATCCTTTCTATTTGTCTCCATTCTATTTCTAAATTGCCCCTAGCTATTAAGCACCACTGAAATCACTCATAATTGAATAAACCCAAAGAATTTGACAATCCCATAATTCAACCTCTTTACTTCTATTCTACAATGCTAAAAAGGCACTCTAACTTTCGAAAGTTCTCTTCATTTTTCAAAGTTTCCCAAGTAGACTTGTTGTTGAAGTGTATCCCAGGATATTAATACACCATTACCTCTTTCATGAACCTCCAAAATAGAAGTCAAATTGATTAATTTTTTTCTTTCAATTGGAAAAAATAATAAATATATGAACTTTAAATGGATAAGTATAATGAGACAATCCACTAAATTATGGTAAAGGAAATTTTTATTTCTTCCTTCCTAAAATAATTTCAATTTCAAAATGAAATCATAACAAGGATATTATTAACAAAGATAACTATAAAATTCACTTTGCAAGGAAAATCTTACACATATTTTTATGCAATTTAATAATCGTAAGGACCATTGATTTAAAGAAAATTAAAAAGTATCATAAATCCATTTCAATTAAGAACTAGTTATCTAAAGCAAAAATCTAAAATATCATAGATTCATTTTAAATAAGTGGTAAAGATGAGGCATTACTGCAATGAAGATTTGAGTTCAAATTACTTTGGAACCACTAGGCTTGCTCCTATTGATCCAAATCTTTGGTAGCCCAAGGGACAACACTCTGGATAAGAACCTAGATGGAGAAGAATACAAGAACAAGAACAAACTATTTTATTATTAATCTATGCAACATGTACATGACATACTCTCAAGGAAGATGTATGGCTGTGTATTTATTCATATATATCGTATAGTTGTCTTTGATATAAGATTATTCTACAAATGTACATTTATATATTGTGTTTGTGATTACAAAGTTTATTGTGGAAGTTAAATCAATTGGACTTCCATGTGTGATGCTTCATCTCCTAATAGTTAGAATTCTAATCACACATTGTTCTTCCAAGTGGCATATCATGAAAGTGCTCCAAAAGGTGTATAAGATTGAAGTGTGGTGTTCTACAATGTTGTATGATATCCTACACTAAATTTTGCACTACAGGCTCTTGTGAACTAACATGCATATTTGTATATATGGTGTAGAAATTAGACAAAGTTATTTGTGGAGTTATGTGACATGGTTCCAAAGGGTTGTTTATGAGTTGTACAATGTATTTAGAGTTTTGTTTATAAGTTGTATGATGTATTTGGAATTGTGTGACATGGTTCCAAGAGATGCATGAGTGGCAAATGAAGCAAGGAGTTGTTTGTGGATGTGTGACATGATTCTTAGGGTTGTGTGCACATTACAAGGAGCTACATGTGAGGTTGTACATTGATGTGCAAGTGACTAAGGGTGATGTGCAAACTTGAATGGTTACACAAAGAAAATTGTCCCCATTATGTTGAAGAATACTTTTCATTATTGAGGTTACACAACATGTTTGATTTAGGGAATCACTTCTACAATCTAGTATCTCTTACCACTCACTAATATAATCATGCTTTGAGGATTGGTTATGTACACACTTTGGTAACAAGGCAAGTAAGGATGCCCAAGGATTATATGATTGGAATCAACTAGTTCAATGTTACATATTGGCTACTCACAAAAAGAATGAATAGCATAGGAGAAGTAGCATTGATTCATGACATGTATATCTTTAGTATTGCATTAACTAATCCATCCCAAACTATAACATTGTGAATGAGCCATGGTTGACAAATTCAAGTGTTTAATGTTGGCAAATTCTTCACGCTACCACCATTGACAAAAAATTCAATTGTTACCCTTATATCCACATTTATGAATGGAATAGGTGCTTTTCTTTAACATCTAGCTTGGATGTTGTTTTGAGAAATGCAACTTTGGGGTTTGTGTTCTCCACTTTTGGCTTCTATGCTTTTGTTGGAACAAACATGTTCTACACATGACTCTCAATGTTGGAGTCGCCACTAGATTTGTGTCTATTGCACCAATTACATATCTTGGATAGTTTGGTCTTGTTCAAAGTAGACATTTTCTTTTGTGTGGGTGATTTGTCCCATTTGACTTTTTAGCTTTGATTCTTCCTTAAAAATAGTGAATTAGCAATCAGTTTCTTCCATTATATTGATGTAGACACTTAAAAATTGCTTCCACACTTTAACCCAACATCATCATGCTTCTAGCAATTCCCATCATTAATATTGCATCACATATTCATTAATTAATTAAATAAAATTATTTAATTAATTTTTCCATCTTTCATCTAATGATGAATTAAATGAATCATATCTATGTAAGGAAGCTAAGGTAGTGAAACAACTTCCTACACTAATCTTGAGATGATGGATATGCAAATCTTTTCAGATCTTAAATACAATAGTTATAGAAGTTATACAAAAATAAACATAAAAAACAATCATACCACAACACAGTAATTATGTGGGGAAACCCTTTCAAGAGAAATGCCTCACGCTCTAAAAACCACCCCATATATTATTCAAAAATCATCAACATTACAATATAATTGCACAGAAATCTTTCATAGTCCAGTATAACCAACTTGAGATTTGAAGACAAACCAACATCTTTAAGACTCTCACACACAACCTCCATCTCAAGCTCCTGATATATAGGAGATACAATCTAGAAATTTGTCAACGGTAATTACAAAAGCATAATTTGGAACCACCCAAAAGTGGCACCCAAATTATCTACAATCAAAGTGGCCTTGTGATGTGTCAAATCACACACAAACATGTGTAACTCTCTCCTTTACATCTCTTTTATGTGTCCATCACGTTTTCACATTTCCCAAAACAAGAGGCCCAACTTATGAAGGCCATAAATTTTGATCTAGATGTCAAATTGATGAACCATTTGATGCATCAAAAAGCTTGTGAGAGATCTATCAAGATATAACTTAATTCATAGGTTAAACAACAAATTTTAGGGTAAATCAAGTCCACAAAGTGCCTCAAAACCTAAGTTTGAAACTTTTTCAAAAGTTTCAAAATGGGAACTTTAATATATTTCAACCTAGGTATGATCTTGGGTCAAAACTCACCTGGGATGTTTATTCAGCAGTTATCTAGCTTTTGGGAAAATTTTAGGTCCATCTGAGCTCAAATATAGACTTACTAAAAATAGTAATCCATGCTATTTTTAGCCCCTTTTCAAAACTTTGAAAGTTCTAAACCATTCTTCAAGATAAAGGGTATTTGAAAAAACTAAAATTAAAAAGAATAGTAACCTTTTGTAGTTGCAAGCTTGGGACATGTTTCCTAACATTCTCCCGCTTATCAAGCACCTTGCAAGAGCAAAGGGATTATCAACACCATGATTTAATTGCTACCGAGAGGCCCATAGACTCCTTGGAAACACCATCTAAACTTCTTTGTGCTCATAGGTTTAGTTAATGAATATGCAACATTCATTAATGTATCTAACTTAACTATCTTTACCCTGCCATCCTCGACCATAACTCTGACAAAATGATAATGTACATCAATGTGCTTGGTCATGGCATGAAATGTCAAGTTCTTAGTTAGGTAGATTGCACTGTGACTGTCACAATAAACTATCACTACACCTTGTTTTATTCTAATATCTAACCACAGTCTCTTAATCCAAATGGCTTCTTTACAAACATGAGAGGCTGCCATATTCTCAACTTCAATAGAGAGAAAAGCAACCACAACCTATCGTTTACTCATCCAACTAATTGCACCACCAAATAAAGTAAATACATAAACACTGGTGGATCATTTGCTATCAACATCACATGCCTAATCTGAATCCACATAACCATGAATATCAAGGAAATGCATGTCTCATATTAAATTACCATGCCCAATGAACTTTACAAGAATTAGACATATATCTATAATGAACTCCCACTACTTGGGTAATGTCTAGTCTAGTACAGACCATAACATACATCAAACTTCTAACTTCACTCTGGTAAGGCACTCTGCTCATGTCTTCCATCTCCAATGGACATGTTGGACATTGTGATGCAGATAACTTCATTCCAATTGTAAAAGGAACACACAATGGTCTACAATCCTGCATGTTAAACCTCTATAAAATTGAATTGACATCTCTGGCCAAGCCATAGCTTTCTATTCAGTCTATCTCTTCTTATTTCAATCCCAAGAATATGTTTAGCTACACCAAGATCTTTCATTTCAAATTTAGCTACAAGTTGAGACTTTAGTTATGAAATCATTCCTTTCCCTTTACTAATAAATAACATATCATCAACATATAATGTAATAAATAGGAAATAATCACCATCAGATTTATAATAAACACAGTGATTGGATTTAGAATGGTCAAATCCCAAACTCAGCACATATGTATCAAATTTTTGGTACCACATCCTAGGACTTTGTTTGAGGTCATACAAAGATTTCTTCAATTTATAAACTAAATTACTTTTAACTTTCACCATAGCTATGTCATATAAATATCCTCATCCAAATCACCATGAAGGAACGCCATTTTCATATCCATTTTCTCAACCTCTATATCATAAGAAACAACAATAGAAAGCAAGAATCTAATGGATGTCATTTTTGTAACAAGAGAAAATATCTCACCATAATCAACACCCACAACCTAAGAGTAACCTTTCACAACCAACATTGTTTTGTACTTCTCAATATCTCCATCTAAATTAATCTTTTTCTTGAACACCCATTTGCAACAAACAAGTTTTCATCCTTCAGGAAAGGGTACTATGTCCTGTGTATCATTATTTTTCAAAGTTGTCATTGCTTCATCCATAACAATCTTCCAAGATTCTGCATCATTCATATCTAATGCCTCTTCTACAAATCTAGATTCATCTATGTTAGCATTCAAAGAAAAGTTACATCTCCAGTCATTAGGTGAATACCTTTAAGGTGGTTGTCTATGCCTTGTAGACCTATAAATGTAAGCTAAGTTGGAGGTTCTTCCTACTCTTCTAAATATTCAAAGATTGATAATCTATCCTCAACTTCTTGTCTATCTAGGGGCCTCGATTCAACTTTCTTAGATGTAGAAGGAAGTTGAATCACATCTTTTTGTTCTGTTTGTTCTAGCTACAATGTAAAAGATGAAGACATAGTTTATCTAAAAATAACACCTCTACTATATAATACCTTCTATGCAACAGGGTCCCAAAGCTTGTATCCTTTCACACCCTAACCATACTTGATGACAATACATTTCACAACCTTCCTCTCCAAATTTTTGTGCTTCTCCTTTGGCACATGTGCATATGCCTTGCAACCAAAAGCTCTAAGATGTCTCATTGAAGGCATGTGCCCCAACCATGGTGCCATAGGCATTTTATCAAAAAGAACTCATATAAGAGACCTGTTAATTGGGTAGGAAGTAGTGGCAATAGCTTCATCCCAAAACCTTTGTTCTAGACCATAACCACTAAGTATACTCCTAGCCTTCTCCATCAATGTCCTATTCATTATTTTTGTAAATCAATTCTATTGTGGAGAATACAGAGTTGTCTTTTGTCTCTGAATGCCACTGTATTTATAGAATCTATCAAAATCATTAGAGCAAAATTCACCACCATTGTTAGTCCTAAAAAAAAAAATTATTTCCAATCTGCAACTCAACCATTGCTTTAAATTCTTTAAATCAACTAAAAACTTCATATTTACTCTTTAGAAAATATACCCATGTCCTTCTACTATAATCATCAATAAATGAAACATAATATGTGGATTTTGCAATGGAAGGAATATCAACAGGACCAAACACATCAATATGAATAAGATCCAATACACCACAAGATTTATGAGAACTCGAGGAGTAAAACTAAATATGGTTTTTTTTATCATAAATGCAATTCTCACAGAAATTGAAATCAATATTACAATCAGTCAACCCTTCAACAAGGCTTTTATTTTTCAAGGTCCTTAGACCCTTTTCTCTAATGTGGCCTAATCTCTAGTACCATAACATAGTCTTCTATGGAGGCAATTTTGATTTAGAAGAAAGAGCACTCTTAGGTACCCAGAAGTCATGACCATCCACTAAAAATGAAACCCCGTCCTTTTCCAATAAACCATAGTGTCATAAATTGTCACCACTTACAATTTCACACTAGGTTTAGCACTTCATTTAGCATGTATGTTCACCTCTTCACAATATATTCATATTTCACAACTTTTCTGAGAAACAAGACTAAGTCCTTTGGCATCTGGCATTTTAAGAGCCCAAAGCACCAGGACACTAGTGCTTAGCTCTAGAGCCCTGCTAGTCTGGCCCTGAAAGATATTATTTGAATGTTAGCCTTTTGCCTTAAGTGATGTACCTTATCAGCCTCAACTCAATTGAGCCCTCAAAAAGTACTTGGGATTCATATATAAACAACCATCTCTCACTCATTTGAAGACACATGATATACATGATCTCTCTATGAACAATCTCTCTTTCTCTCACTCTCTACAAGCTCTCTATTTCTAAAAATTACTATTGTATGCACTAACCCTTCTTGTAGGTCTTCAAGGAATCCTTTTTGTGCTTTAACACCTTGTGGATGATTCATTTTACGACATCAATCCAACTAGGGTTTCATCTTCATGGTAACTCTATTTCACGATATTTTCTTATTGTATTATTTATTACTAGTTTTGCCTCTACTCAACGTGAGCATGGATGCTCTTTCATCATCATTACTACTATTTTGGAGGTGGGAACACCTACCTAGTTTGACTGAGGCAAGCCCCTATACAACACAACCATTTTCCTTCCTTTATATGTACAGATCTGAATCGGGAGTTTTAGGGATCGGCAATTGATAAGAAGATGGAAGCAAAAGAGATCATCGCATACAAGTTTCATCAGCACAAAAACCCTAGGACACTAGCACCTAGCACTAGGGTCCTTCTAGATCTACCCCTGCTTTTGGAGATAGGTATCATCTATTCTGTTTATCCTTGATTTACTTCATGTTTCTATATATTTGATCTGTAACACATATAGGTTGTTCATTTAGTCAATTAGGTCACTTAAAACCCTATATCTTGCTATTTTGAAATGAATATTGACTATTACAAAAAAGGAATAGAGCCCAGACATCTCTTCTCTCCTTTGAGGACTGTAGCCAAGCATGGAGTCTTTGTCAGATTGTTCTAATGTTTGATAGGAAAGATTGATCTAGTTAGTGCGTAATTGATTACACTCTCTTTTCTATCTTACATTTTGGTGAACCTAACGTATCTTACATTGGTACTTGACCTTCTTTGTTGTATCTGATTAGTTGATAAACTAATTTGATACTTATATTGTAGATATTACTTTATCTTGTGTATTATTTTATCTTGTGTGTTTACAAAATAAAACATTTAAACATGTTAAAAAAAACCAAAACAATCAAAACCTAAATAAAACCTTTCCTTCTTCTAACATATCATCAACATATCTGTCTTGTCATCACTTTCTTCATTGGCTATGGCTCATCATGCTTTGGTATGCCTACCTCATTAAATGTAATTACTTTCTAAACATGTTCTCTTCTTTTCTTACAATCACTATCCACTTTTGCTCAAAGAGTTGTTGACAGTAATGTTCCATCTCAAGCATGTGATCATGACTTAGCTATTCCTATACATCACTGTATTGTTGTGATACCTCTCCCAAAATCATTCCTACTTGTAAGGATATTTTGGTTCAAGAGGATATAATCATCGATATTTTGCATTATTTTCATTCTAATGCCCTTCCTTCTGGTGACATGGCACTAATGAATGAAGAATTAAAACTCACATCGGATCCCCTACGGATAGATGTTGAGCATATTTCTATCACATTTTACATAGTCCATGATGATTCCATGACTCATCCTATTGATCTTCCTCCTTTGGTTGCATGTTCAAGCCCCTTAAACAGATCACTGAGGATGAGGAGACCTCTTTATCATTTCTTTGGCCTTTGGTTGAATGTTCAAGCCCCCTAGACATCACTAAGGATATAATCATTAATAATTTTTTAAACATCACTTTTCCTACTCTTCATTCCAATGCCCTTCCTTTGGGTAACATGGCATCAATGAATGAAGAATCAAAACTCACATCAGATCCTACATGGATAGATGTTTGTCAAAACCAAGTCAACACAATTTACATTGTCAGTTCCTAAAAGGAACCTATGAAACCAAAAATTGTTGTGTGCCTTTGTTCCGATGTTCCTCAACCACAGTCTAATCCTATTTTAACTATTCGAGGTGTTCTGGACCCACCTCAACCTCCTGGTTACATTGTAACTTTGCAAAACAACTTACTCAAAATGAGAAACTTGTTCAAAATGTGTCGTAACAACCTAGTTACCATGTGGTTACTCACACATACAACACTCACAACAAGAAACAAAGAAAATAATCAACATTTGTTTCGACTTCTATTCCACCTTCTCAAACTTTTCTTCCTCCAGCACCTCATCTTTTTCAACATACTATCAGAGAATATGATCTTATCAAGCAACTTCGAGCTACTCAGGCTAAAATCTCACTTTGGGATTTGATACAAACTTCTCCTACATACCACAGAATGCTTCAGGAAGCTCTATAGAAGATAGTTGTTCTAGCTTCTGTTAGACCGAATAATGTAGTAGCTCTATTATATTGTATGCATGTGATGAATTTAGATATCATATTTAAGAAAAATGAGTTACCTTCTCTTGAAATTCAACAATATGATCCTCTCATGTTCTTAGTTATCATTAATAGAACTAGAATAAAGCATATTGTGATCGATAATGGATCAAATCTTAATGTTTGTAGCATTGACCTGTTACATAAGCTTGGCATAGATACCTCTCTTATCAATCCTGATACTCTTAATATATGTGGCTTCAATAATTTTGGTAGACAATTAGTAGGTACAATCATAGTACTTGTTGAGGTAGGACCAATAAATTTACCTATACTTATCCATGTCATGCCTGATTCTCTCTCATATAATATTCTTCTTGGTAGACCGTGGATTCATGTCATGGGGGCAGCCCCGTCTACTATTCATTTTAAAATGAAGTTTGTTTATAACAACAAACTTTATATATTCCTAGGTGATCGAAATCTGGAAAGTTTCTTAAAAACAGAAGCTAGATATCAACCTCATGTTTCAAAACCTCTTAGTAATTTGTTTCCTTCTTCAACAAAAGTCAACCCACTATTCTCCATTGATAACAATAGTGATGATTAGAATAGTGCTTCACCTTCGAGTGCATATTTTAGTGACGATTGGGGTTCACTAGATTTTATACCCTCCTTTATTGGAGAATACAAAATCTTGCAATCTAAACCTAAGAGACTAAAGGTTGCTTCAGTTTACTCTACACAAACTATTCTTTCTTCTAATAAACCTAAACTCACAACTCAAACTTCTTCTACTTTAACAAATTCACAAACACCATCATTACCTTCTATCCATGATAATGTACCTTATTCTTCTAACACATGCCTTGGTGATGATTGGGGATCTTTATATTTCAACCCACATGGACCTATTGAATCTAAGATTGACCCTCCTCACCCTAACATCTCAACACTCAGCAAGGATCCATGTCCTTGCAAAAGGATCGATCCTTCTACTCATGACAATTCTTCTACAACTTCTTCTTCAACATGTGATTACACTTTTCATTTCAATAAGATTAGTAATGCAACCTCTCCTCCTCTATCTGATTTGAAGACACATTATAGACATGGATTAAAAATTCTTTCTAAACATGGATACAATGGAAATGGTTTAGGGTGCATGGAACAAGGAGTTAAGGTTCCTATGAAACTAACAACACACTTTTCTAAACAAGGTCTAGGCTTCCAACCTTCTCATCTATCTACATCCCCTTTGCCATTATCTAAGGTCTTTATGGCTCCTTTTTAGAAATCAAACATCTCTCTACAACAAAAATGGTTGATTCCTACCCTACCTACTTCTTCTCTTCTATCTCGACAAGAATGTATTTTTCTAAGTCTTCTCAAGGACTGCTTGATCACTCTCCCTCCTCTGACATGCAAAACTTTCTCACAAAACACTAAATCAAAACTCACTTTATGTGCATATCATCAAGAGCTTGGCCATTCCACTAATGAATGTCGAGCCTTGCATGACAAAATTCAACACCTTTGTGAGATGTGTGCTTACGCTTTTTCTTCTAATGCAGCACCTTCCACTTTCTTCAAATAATAAGTGATGGTGAGAATCACCCTCATCCACTTTACACAATAACATTCTTTTCATCATGATTGAGTCTCCTTTGTTATGGTATCATACACCTCTATCATCACATTGCAATAGATTCCATCATTTTATCGAAGCAAAATTATCGTTGTCCTCACTCTTATTCTAGGGGGCAATGACAACTAGTTCCTTCTTGTGAACACTTTTCTTTCTCTAACCCCTCTCACTTACCTTAAAATCAATTGCATACATTGCTTTATTCAATTATTTTAAGGGGGCATAGATGTTGCTCACATGTGCATCCATACATGCACCTTGCTTTATTCACACACCCTGAGGTGTAGCTCATTAATTCTCCCCCTGAGGCTTTGTTTATTTTTATGCTCCCTAAAGTGTTCACCCCCTGCGGTGTTGATATTTTATGCACTCCCTAAGGCATTAATAACAAATGGTCACCAAGAATAATGCAGCTTGCTAGCTCATGATCCTTGTAGTCTATGAACCACCTAGCATAACACAACTTGATGGCCCGTGTGCTTCATATGACCTTTTTACACTTATGGTCACCTAGCACAACATAGCTTTCTAGCTAGTGATTCATGAGCATGTTTTGATCTACATGACCCCTAGAGACAAAGCAAGCTACTGTTTGAGTCATGTACTCTTCCTCATTCATATTGATTTCTCTCCTATCTATTTGTATGAATTCTCTCCTTGAAGCAATCAATCAACTCATTATATTCTTCTCCCCTCTTTAGAATTCCTCTATTTTTGGTTTTCTTTTATATTTTGCAGATGACACATGGTATTGAGACAACCTTTCATACTAATCTCTCTTTACCTTGCTAACTAAAAAAATTTCTTTTGTTTTCTTGTGTGCATTGGATCATATGATTTATTGACTTTGTTATTGTATGCTTCATGTTCTGCATGTGTGCTTTGTGTCTTGCATGTATGCTTTGTCTCTTCTATGTATGCTTTGTGTATGCTCTATGTATTCTTTGTATGTATATGTATGATCTATGCTATGTATCTTGTGTATGTGTTTATCTGAGCATTATAGACTCATAGAATCCTAAGATTGGGGGCTAACACATCTCTCAACTTAGCAACATTATATGTATCTAACATTATAATGAAGAGATTTAACTTATCCATACTTTAGTGTGTGTATGAACGTAAGTTCATACCCTCACTAAAGTGGAGGCTAAATTTAGTGTCGTAAATTGTCACCACTTACAATTTCACACTAGGTTTAGCACTCTATTTAGCATGTATGTTCACCTCTACTCAATATATGCATATTCCACTACTTTTCTGAGAAACAAGACTACATCCTTTGACATATGGCATTTTAAGAGCCCAAATCACCAAGACAATAGCGCCTAGTGCTAGAGTCCTGCCAGTCTGACCCTCAAAAATATTATTTGAATGTCGGCCTTTTACATTAAGTGATGCACCTTGTCAGCCTCAACTCAATTGGGCCCTCAAAAAGTACTTGGGATTCATATATAAACAACCCTCTCTCACTCATTTGAATACATAGGATATACATGATCTCTCTATGAACAATCTCTCTTTCTCTCTCTCTACAAGTTCTCTATTTCTGAAGATTACTATTGTATGCACTAACCCTTCTTGCAAGTCTTCAAAAAGTCCTCTTCCTCCTTTAATTCCTTATGGATGATTCATTTTATGACATCAATCCAACTAGGGTTTCATCTTGATGGTAACTCTATTTCATGATATTTTCTTATTATAGGACCTTTATTACTGGTTTTTCCTCTACTCATTGTGAGAATGCACTCTCTATCATCATCATTACTGCTATTATGGAGGTGGGAACACCTACACAGGATTTGAGTGAGGCAAGCCCCTATACAGCATAACCATTTTCCCTCATTTATGTGTGTAGATCCAAATTGGGATTTTTAGGCACCAATGAATGACAAGAAGATGAAAGCAGTAGAGGTCATTGCACATAGGTTTCATCAGTACAAAAACCCTAGGACACTAGCACCTAATGCTAGGGTCCTTCCAAATCTGCTCCACTTTAGGTGATAGGTTTCGTCTATCTTGTTTATCCCTGATCTACTTCATGTTTCTATATATTTGGTCTGTAACACCTATAGGTTGTTTGTTTAGTCAATTAGGTCACTTAAAACCATAGATATTTCTATTGTCAAATCAATCTCTATTACAACAAAGGAATAGAGCCCAATTAGCTTGGCTCTCCCTTAAGGATTGTAGCCAAGCGTAAAGTCTTCATCATCTTGTGTTCTAATGTTTGATAGGAAAGATTGATCTAGTTGGTCCATAATTGATTAAGCTCTCTTTTCTTACATGAAATAGTCACAGACTTTCTTTTCACAGAAGTACTATTACACTCAACAATGTATGCATCAACCTTATACAATGTGCCAAATCTAACACCTCTACCGATCACCATAACACCTATAACCATCTTGTGGGTAAGTGCAAAAAGATGGGGGGCCAAAAAGTGGCCAAATTATTTTTAAAAAAAATAATGCAAAACGTGAGCGCATTATAATGTGCTCACATTATGGTTTGGTAATGACAAGTCTAAGGCTCATCAAAACCAAGCCATTTTGACTTGTTATAAATTAAAAGAAGGTTGTCTATCTCATTTCATTTCTTTCTTCTCCTCTATACGTGAGGCCTGCAAACCCTAGGAAGCGCACTCATCTTTTGCAAATCTCAATTCAACACAAAAATCTTATTGATTCATCACCAAAATACTGCCATGATGTCGAGTATGCCAAAGGAGTGAGTTATATTTGTTTTTTTGTTTGAATTTGTTTCTAAATGGGTAGGTTTGAGTTGATTTTTGATGTATATTTCATTAATTGTTAGGAAATGTTAATGCACCTCCTCCTCCTCCTCAAAATCCACAAAATCCTGAGGAAATACCTGTGGAACAACAACTTCCTCCATCCATTCCTCGACATACCCCTGGAACACAAGAAAATATAATGGGGCAAATTGAAAACAACAAAAAAGAAATTGAAGATATAATTGCAAGGTTGAAAGATCCTTCCACTTCAACCTTGCATAGGTCCACACTTACTGAATCTCTTGAATCTATGTTATCAAATGTAGATTCAATTAGCAAACAAATAACTAGTTGGACGGATAAGAGGAGAGAGTTTAGAGACTATTATGTAGACAAGCTATCATACCAAGATGTGAAAAAATTACAAATTATAAAATTAGACTTGTGTTCAATTTTCACAAACCCACAAATAAATCAACCTCCACCCATTACATGTAAGAGGTTCCCTATCCATTGGTGCAACAACCAAGCGATAAGGGACAATTTTGGGCAGAGGTGGTGGATGGTTTTTAACCATCCTTCATGCACTAATAATGAGGTCCCACAATACTTTTTGAGGAAACTCTACTGCGAGTTTGTCCTCAATAAAGTGCCAAACTATTTTGATATGCAGGACTTCTAGGGTAGAGGTGGGGGGTCAGCACAAGATAGACTAGGGGCACGTGTTGACCCACAGTAGGTAGTGAGATGAGTAATCAGTAGACCAGCCCATGAGCATGTTTATATCCCTTCCATTGTGAAGGAGAGTGTTGAGGTCGATACACTTCAGTCCATTAGTGCCTTGACCCAGAGCATCATAGAGCATGCCAGTCCTGCAGCATAGAGTTGGTTGGGAGATAGTACGAGGAGTAAGGTCCCACCCCATACTTGTTAGACTTGCGGGTCAACCTATGGTTATGACCCCATGGATAGTCAGGACATCGGTGCATAGGCTACATCTGCAACTGAGCAGATGGTGATGACAGATACCCTCCTGAGTGAGACTTTCAGCCTTGATACTCAAGTAAATATTAGCAAGTTTATTAAATTTAATTTATTAAATTTTATTTTTGAAATGCAAGATTAACTAATTTAGTTTGATGATTTTAATGAAATTTCAGGGTCATAGTGTTGATGCAGTTTTTAGTGGTTCTCCACCTGCATATTACACTAGATCATCTACTATTGGGGCATGTAACTAGTAAACAATTATAAATATTACATGTGAATAGCATCGTTAAATGAATGGTATTCTAATATCTGATCTTGGATGTTGAATAGGTTAATATTGGAGATTTCACAGCAACACCTACCAGTGGTGGTGGACTTCAAAGCTTCATAGATGTAATAAAATAAATAGTTTAATGAATGAATTGTACTTACTAGATTTTTGTATGTGACTTGTGTGCTTTATTGTGTGTACTTTCATGTTTAGATGAACGTGTGTGTATGTTAGGAGCCATGATTTGCATCACTATTATAGTTTTCGTAATTGAATAATGTTGTTTTATTTCTAGATGATGTAGGCTACGAAGACACCTCCCAATGTTCAAAGGGCAATGGAGCATGGTGTGACCTCTGCAATTCATAGCTCCATGGCATTGACAGGGGTATGAGGTAGATTAGTAAATTTCAATTTACATTCATTATTATAGTTGTTTATTTTTGAAAAGTCAAAAGATTATTGATTTGAAATTTAATTTCTATCTAGATGGTTTCTATAGGACATGACATCACCACAGCCTATTCCTGCTACTAAGGCAAGTGAGGAGACAAATTATATGTTAGCGGTAAGTGATTATTTTGTTAAATGTTTTATTTTTTATAACATGTAATTTCTATATATTAATGTCTATACTTTTTATTGTAACAACTAAAGATGCAAGAAGAACTAAATAGGTGGAGCAGCCCTCGGGTTCATAGTAGACCACCCACATGTGTGTCTCCATCCTCTAGAAGATCAAAGGCTTCCCGTGATCTATTCTCTTCACTAGCCAGAGGGGAATGACCTTTTATTTGTTCCTTTGTTGTATGCCTATATGGCATTTATGGACATAAGTTTTCGTATTGTATATAGTTGACATTGTATGCCTATATGGCATTCTTGTAAGCCTATATGGCTATTTTGTATATATGTTATACTTATATCGACAAATATTGTTGTATGCCTATATGGATATTTGGTTAATACAAATCTTTTTTATTGATGGCATCCATACTTGCATTATAAATCCATGTTTTAATGGATATTTGTAGATGGCTACTTCAAATATTTAAAGTCCAATTGTATTACATAGGATGCTTGTTGATCTAATAAGCTAGCTATTGTTATTCAAGTATCACCTAAACCTCATTTTGGAACTAAAAGATAAAAGTTGTATTTAAAAAAAAATGAATCATGTTGAACAAAAAATATTAATATTCTTTATGAGTTGCTCAATTGAAAATATTTAGATGAGTATGCTGATCCATATTCTTTATGAGTTGGTCAATTGAAAATATTTCTTAATTTCTTGTTATTATACCATATTGGGATGCAAAGAGTATGTTTGTTGTTTTGAATAAGATAGTCAAAATCATATGCTTATGAGCACCTAATGACCATTGTGGTTATTAAATGTAATTCCTCTTGCATATAAGGTGAGGTTATGAGATTACATTGAGTCTTACCTTGATCATCATCTAAGGTGCCTTGCAAAGGAGGTCTTGAGCAACATAAACCTTAGGCACAATTTATTTCCTCTACAATCAAATTTGAGCACCTAAGGAGTGGATTGGTGATGGACATCACTTTGAGTGCCTTAAAAGTGTTTTAAGGTTTGAATTGGTGAATGATAGTGCCTAAAGGTCTTAGAACCAACTAGGATAAGGAATTGAAGAATGAGTTAACCACTTTGAGCGCCTTGAAGGAGAGAATTATGTATATGAAGATTGATTAAATGTTAGCGGTAAGTGACCATTGTGGTTATTAAATGTAATTCCTCTTGCATCTAAGGCGAGGTTATGAGATTACATTGAGTCTTACTTTGATCATCATCTAAGGCACCTTGCAAAGGAGGTCTTGAGTAACATAAACCTTAGGCCCAATTTCTTGCTTCTAGAATCAAATTTGAGTGCCTAAAAAGTGGATTGGTGATGGACATCACTTTGAGTGCCTTAAAAGTGTTTGAAGGTTTGAATTGGTGAATGATGATGCCTAAAGGTCTTAGAACCAACTAGAATAAGGAATTGAAGAATGAGTTAACCACTTTGAGCACCTTGAAGGAGAGAAGTATGTATATGAAGATTGATTGAATGTTTGGAGTTTAGGTGCACTTTCCTTGTCATCTAATCACCCATTGGTGCCTAGGAAGAGTTGACATGAAACAATCCCTTGAGTGGACTCCTTGATGAGATCTCTCCCATTGCTTAAACTTGTTGAAATGTTAAAAGCTAAGTCAAATGGATTCTAGGCACTCTTTGCCTTCAGAATGACCTTGAATTGGCACCTAAGCATAACAAGAGAGTTTAAATCCATTCAATATGGTGCCTTGTAAGAGGAGAGCTTAAGAACATGAGACTAGATGGCATTCAAGAGTCAAGATCATCAAAATCCAAATAAATGGGCTAAGTAAGCTAAGGTGCCTTTGCTTGTCATTCAATACCTCCATGAGCGCCTAGATTGAAATTGCATCCAAGGACAACTAAGAGTAGGCTCCTGGAGGGGAAAAGTCATCCTAAGACCTTCATAATTATTTAAAGCATAAAAAATGCCAAGTATAAAGCTTCATGATGTTGGGTGCTCTTTCACCTCCGTATAGATCTAGATTGGCACCTTAGATAAAGTATCACAAATCTATATCATTAAGTAAGTTCCAAGAGAGAAAGGCTTACTTCAAGCATGTTTAATCATTAAAGGTCTTACAAATAATGAATAGAGCCTAAATTGATGCTAGGAGCCTCCTCTTGTCTCTACTATCTAGTTTTGGTGCCTAAGGAGAAATTGCATCTAGTGAACTCATTAATTGGCGCCAGGAGGAAAAGACCTTAAACTTACATTATTGAGTCAACACTTGAGAAATTGAGCCATTCCTAGTCAATTGGAGTCATAAAATATCAAATACAAACTCAAATTGGACTTAGGCACCCCTTTATGTAATTTCCCACCATCATGAGCGCCTAGATCTAGGAAGATCATCCGGACAATTGCACCTAGGAATAAGATACAAGTCCAAGACCTCAAATTTGAGTGCCTAGAAGTGTGATGGATTGAAGAAGATACATTGGTGCCTAAGGGTAAGTTGTATCTAATGACATCACCTAATTGAGCCCCTAGGAGGTATAAAGCTTAATATTGACATGAGGACAAGTGCTTAGTAAAGGAGAGTTTCTCAAACATTTAAACATGTGAATGAAGTCATAGAAATGCACTAAGTCATCTAGGCACCATTTTCCCCTTGTGTACCCTTACATTTGTGCCTAAGAAGAAGTTGCTTCAATTCATTGGAGTGTTTGAGTATTGAGGATTTGTTAGCAATGCTTTGCAACTTTCCATTGCCTCCTTCTGATGATTTTTGGGGCAGAAGAAAACCTTTCACCATGGGTAAATGCCTCAGAGATATAAAAAATTGAGAGAGGTTATTGTAGAGACACTCTACGTGATCACATTTCCTTAGAATAAATATTTCTATGTGACACGGTTTTCGAGTAACATCTCGTCAAAGTTTGCTACCTTTTTGCACTTTGGACTCTTCAGGGATATCGTCGGTACAGTGTAGCTCGGACTGTTTCGACATGTTTGGGTGAAAAACAAGACCATGTTTAGTATACATGTACCCATCTAGATGCATTGGAATAGTTACACCCCTTTACAACTTTACACTACCTCCTTCTAACGATTTTTGGGGTAGCAGAAAACCTTTCACCATGGGGAAATGCCTCAAAGATATAAAAAATTGAGAGAGGTTATTGTAGAGGCACTCTACATGATCGCGTTACCTTAAACAGAATGTTTTTAAGTGACACAGTTTTCAAGTAACATCTCGTCAAAGATTGCTACCTTTTTACACTTTGGACTCTCCAGGGATATCGTCAATACAATGTAGCTCAGACTGTTTTGACATGTTTGGGTGAAAAAAAGGACCATGTCTAGTGTAAATGTACCCATTTGGATGTGTTGGAATAGTCAATTTGGTCACATTAGGAGTAGGATGAAAGTTACACCCCTTTGTAACTTTACACTACCTCATTCTGACAATTTTTGGCGTAGTAGAAAACCTTTCACCATGGGTAAACATCTTAGAGATGTAAAAAATTGAGAAAGGTTATTGTAGAGGCACTCTACATGATCGCGTTGCCTTAGACAAAATGTTTCGAAGTGATATGGTTTTTGAGTAACATCTCATCAAAGATTGCTGCCTTTTTGCACTTTGGACTTGTTGGGACAGTAAAAATTTAAATTTTTTTGCTGTATTTTCACTTCACCATATCTGAGCAAATCATAAAACATCCCAAAACCATAGTAAAAATTTGATACATCCCACAAGATGTCCATGGCTAAGCAATGCAAAATTACTTAAATTTCAATTTATCGGCAAGACTTTGTGTTGCTTATGCCGATACATAAGAAATCAATGAAAAATGACTATCAGTGTGAGAGTAAAGATCGGAGAGAGAGTTGTAGAAGTTGCCGATGGAAGAAGTAATACCAATGACCTTTTATCGGTAAGAGAATCAAGCAGTCATACCGATCAATATGACTAATAGTCATCGAGTGGTGCTTTGAAAATTACCCTGAAGGTATATATCATGCCGATGAAGCATTTTAGCAAAAGTCTCACCGAACATCCTATGGGAAAAAAGGAAATGATAGCCATCAGCAATAAATAAACATCGAGATGAAAAATTAATGAGTCTCCGATACTCCAGTGTCTTGGCAAAACAATAAAAAGTGCTTTCGGTGGGAGTTACACCGATACACATATCCATCGGCATAACTCAACATATTGGAATGAAGTACTTATGTCTTGCTAACTCACAAGTCACAATGATAAAAAGGTGTTGATGACACTTTGAAAGGGTCTCTCCGATAAAGAATATAAAGTGGCCATTGGGGAGATAATTGTGATCGGGTGATTTGAAAAGGATTACCCCAATGGTATATCTCACCCCGATGAAATAAGATCACACCCATTGATAAGAAATTTAACAAATAACCATATTGGTGAGACATTAAGATAGTCCTTCCGATATAGAGTATAGAAGATTATCGGGAAGATGACGAAGCTCAGGGAAACATGAATGTGTTATCCTGATGGTATTGATCACCCCGATAACAAATCGTTGACACACATATCGGTAAGACTCTCACCGATAGTTATATTGGTAACACTCACTATATCGGAAGGAAATTTAAATCACACGATGATGAAAGAGGTCATGCCGATGGTTGCGCCTGCTTCGATATGATTCAACATAGTATCGGGATGACAATTGAGGGGTTACACCAATTGATTATTCATGCCATGAGGAGATATTAAGGTCGCCCAGACATTTTGAAAGACATACCGATGATAGGAGTTATGGTGATGTGACAATTTCACGACAATGAATGACATTGAATTGCTCAAACGATTAAATGCAAACAGTGATGAAATCCTCTAAGATCACTGTAATTACAATTGACAGGGTTGTTTGAGAAAAGGGATAGAAGAAGTTTGAAGCGCAAACAGAGGATTTCAATCACAGCCATAGATGATAGGTACATACATAATAGCCATTGTGTTATAGCCTGTGTTTGGATTTTCTAGCAAAATTTGAAAATGGAGACTCCAAGAAAGGGAAAAAGTAGAAAATCATAAGGGGAAACAAGTAAATCTAAGAAACAAAAAATTGATAAAACCTTCAAAGAAAAGATAAAAGACAGAAAGCTTAATCAGGATTTAATTGATCAGTTGCTGGGGTCAACTCCCAAGGACAGAAGATCTGCTCAACTTAGGGCAGAAGTGGAAAAATTAGAAGACAAATGCAAACACTTAGGAAATATTTGGACCCCCATCAGAGGATATGAACTCTTCAAATTCCACTATTACAGAAGATTCAGGAATGCTCCAGTGTCAAACCCATGGCACTTGAATTTGGAAAAATTAGTTGTGCCTAATGTATTCCTGAATGTTGAACTCCTCCAACTTCTTTCCAAGCAATATAACCCAAGTCTGAAAGCTATATGCAACCCACAAGGGGAGCTAATTTTTACATTTGTCAAAAAATGTCATTTGTGAAGTGTTCAACTTAGATGATTTATGCACTATCCCCATTATTTATGAGGACCTGGAGAAGGAATACTGGAGAATGGACACAACCTACAATGGATGGAGGTTGCCCATTCATAGGCCCAGAGTTGAAGGAGAATTGATACCTCTAACTGAGAATGATGGTCCTCATTTTCATGTAGCAATATTTGAAGCATATATACAACACACTTATTATTTTGTGGGCCAGGTCCTAGGATCAAAGGTCCCTAAGTTCATGACAATCCCTTTGATGGTTATAGCTACTGACATCCAGTATCATAATGCAAGGCAGTTTGACTATGCTACTTATGTTGTTAATAGAATAGATTTTGGCTTGACTGCAATAAGAAATAGTTCCCCAACATGCTCTTTTGAGCATTACTCACTGCTTATGCACATGGTGCTGTATTTTAGCCAGGAAGTAGGGTTATGGCCAAGTGAATTTAAAGTCATTCCTGTAGACTAGAGGGGGCAAAAGTTACCAATATAAATGTGGACTAGAATATGGGTCAACAGATATGCCCATTCTAGTTATGCCCAATTTGAAGAACATTGTGTAAAAGTATTGTACAGATATTTCAGCCACCTTTGTGAATACTCGATATCAACTGAGATTAAAAGGTTCCTTAGGCCAAGAGATTTTGGTGGCCCCCCTACTGTCACTCATAATTGGGGAGACTGGTATTGTTTTGAAGATGCTACCATGATTAGAGTATATGGTTTTGAAGACACTCCATTCATCTTGCCCAAAACTGTCCCTGATAGAATTGCTTATTTGGAAATAATTAGGTAGATGCCCTACTCAAATGTAATTCATCTAAGCTCACATGATAAACAATCTTTTATGCCCAGCACTTTATGTTTTGGAGATTTTACTGTGATGTCCAAAGAAGGTTACAATCTCATTATGGATAAACTGATGCATTATAATATGAAGTGTGTTGAGGTGAGGAAAGGGTTTGACCCTGAAGGTTTTATTGATTCTGCTTGAAGGAAACAAAATCTCAGTGGATACATGCACATCCCTTATCCACATGATGATGTTATTAGAAAGCTAGAAGAGGCTAAGGTAGCATCAATGATAGAAAAGTATAACAGGGATCTAAGTGAGAAGAAAATGTAGCTAGCAAAGATTAAGGTCATATCCTCTGAAGATGAAGAATCAGCAGGGCAAGAAGAGCCACAGGACAAAACAATAGAAATGTCCAAGAGGAAAATGCTACAATATCAGCCTTCTGTTGTAATACATGATGAGGAGGGGTCTGCTGATGAAGATCCACGTCAGATAGCAAGCTTTTCATCTATCCTACACCCTTTGCCATTGTAGATAGATTTAATTAGTCATTACATTTACATTTAGTCTGCTTTAATTCTGAAGGTTCACCCACCTAGGTGTAGCAAGACCTAAAGTGCAGGAAATCACCGAACCTTGAAGGTTGATTTCATCAAGTTAGTTCAAAAACATTGCGAATCTAAGCATAGAGCCTAGCATCCTCTTAGGATTAGCAACCTACATTTTTGAGACCTAACAAATTGGTGACTCTACTTGGGAGCTTAAATTATTCCTTTCATAGAGTCATTTCAGAAAAAATTAATTTGGTAACTCTGCTGGCAACCAGAACTCAGAAAGATAAAATTACAAACTTTTTCCTATTTACAAAATAGGTGGCAAATCTAGTTACAACAAAAATTCTAATACCAAATGGATGGTAGGAGATCCAAGATGGAAGGCAAGAAATTGTAGTTATCTCCACTACTTAGAAACATTTCCAAAAGAAATGGAACTTCAAATTATTCTTACCAAGATAATAACTCGGATGCTCATGAAAATAATGTAGAGCAAATTGTTGCAATTCACAATAAGTTTACACCTCTTCATGATGCAAATGAAAATATCAATGGGGTAAATGATGACATATTGGCAAAATACAGACCAAGCCCTCAAGAACAGTGTGAAGATATAGCACAGGCCGCGAGGGAAATGGAGCGAGTACAAGCTGAACATGATTTCAAGATGTCATTACATCAGGGAGAAGGGGTAAGACATAGATTCTCAAATCAAGAAATAAATGACAATCCAGAGAATCTAAGAAGTATGAGTGAAGAGCAACAGGAGGTGCTCAGGCTCTAGGAAGAACTCGAAAGGTTCAAGATACAGGAAAATAAAAGGTTGTTGCAGCAAAAAATTCAACAGATGAAAAGTAAAGCTAAAATAGCCCCCCCAAAATATGTACCTCCACATAGAGGAACCAATTCAAGAATTCCATAGCAAAACACAGGTGGAGTTTCAAATTCACATGCATCTAGAAATCATCAAAATACCATACCCCAAAACCCTAGACCACCTCCCATACATAATGCATCCCAACATATGGCGAATCCTTACCCACCCCCTGGCCAACAGTATTATCAACCATAAAACCCTTACATAAATCCCCAATAGCAATATGCATATCATTAGCCTTTAGGTTGATATAATTACTACCCTAATCCACCACCCCTGAATTTCCCACCTCAAAACCTTGCAAATATATGTAGCCAATTTAATTTATCTGGATATCAGTTGTATCCATATCCTATGGATAGTACTTGGAGAAGTATGGTTCCCAAGTTCACTAGAAACAATGCAATCTCGGCTGAAGATCACATCAGGAGCTTCAATGCTTTTGTGCAAGATATTGGTATGGATTGGGAAGATATTAGAATGAGGCTATTCATGATGTCCCTCACTGAAGATGCCAGAGACTAGTTTAATAGCCTGCCTGATGCCTCAATCAATTCAATAACTGATTTCCATAATCAGTTTAAGGAGCAGTATGGCAACCAATATGCCCCTGAGTTTGCATTACATGAATTAATAAGTATACAGAAGTATGAAAATGAATCAGTATATGATTTCAACCTAAAATTTTCCAAATTACATAACAAGGTACCACATGGAGCCAAGTTATCTGATCCAGCAGCACTAAGTATTTATATGAAAGCGTTTGACCCCAAGACAGGGTACAAGCTTAGAAATCGATGTCCTGCAACCCTGGCTTAAGCACAAAAAATAGCCCTAACCATTGAAAATAATAGGAAGGCTGCAGGAATGGTTAGCAAAAGAGATAATCCTAGAAATTAGAATCCAAATGCTCAACAGACTAAACCGGAAGGTCAGCATGGGCATGAAAGGCCTAGGTTGTATGATATGCCATACAATACAAATTGGAAAATGGAAGACCCATTGACAACAGCAGAAAGCAACAATATGTCAAGGATACTCCTGACCCCCTGAAAAGAAACATGGCACATATGGTAGAAAATAAACCCTGCTGTTTGGTGTGTAAATTACCACATTTACCTGAATACTGTGAGGTAGCTAAATTAGTACAACACGAGGAAAGGTTATACAATTATAATAGAGACAACCACACTATAAATATGATGCAAGACACACCATGTGTGGTGACAGAAGATTATTCTTCCACAGAGGAAGAAGGATATGAGTATGATGTAGGGAACTAGAGGCATCATATCAACATGGGAGAACAAGAAGTGTTCTCAGATCAATAAGATTGTTATCAGGAACTGGCTTATTATAACAATCAACCATATGGTCAATGGAGAAAGCCTACTGAGGATGAAAGAGAATCTCTTACAGTAGTTGCAATAGATCAGGCTAGAAACACTTACAACTTAAGGAATAGAACAACGAATGTTGAACAAGGAACTCCTGAGAGTGTATTCATAAAAGATCAGAATAACAAAAAGAATAATACAAAATCATCATTTAAAGAACCAGAAAAGGGTAGTAAGGGTAAAGTGAAAGAAAAATTACAAAATCAAGAAAAGGAAAACACAAACACAGAAAAGAGTGATCAGACTATGGCCCATTCTTTTGACATTGCTCATGTAGTATCTTAGGTCAAAATATTAGTCCCACTTTTAGAAATGATGAAGATAGATAAATATAGGAATACAGTTGTTAAGATGATTTCTGATACACCAAGTCAAAAATATAAAGGACATGAAAACACAACAAACAATGTTCATCAACAAACATTCCAAATGCCTGAGGTATACCTTGGTGACACACTAACAAAAAATCCCTCACAGGTAGACCCTTTCTACACTACATTATTAATCAAAAATAGGATAGTCAAGAATTGCACGATTGACTCAAGTGCTGCCATGAACATCATGCCTATAGCAGTTATGAAAGAATTGGGAATGTGGGTTGATACTACATTCGGCCAGTGTTATGCAATGGATAATAGATCTATCCCAGTGGTTGGTATTATGAGAGATGTGGAGATAAAACTTGCCTCACACCCTGAAGAAACTTATAACATTGATATTACTATGGTTGACATCCCACTGTATTATGAAATGCTTCTATCAAGGCAATGGGTTGCAATGGCAGGAGGAAATGTCCAATTGGACTTATCATATGCCGCCATACCAATGGGAGGCAAAGAAATTAAGCTATGCAGAGAGCCAAGGTATGATAATATTATAGAAAGATTGGATCTGCATTAAATAAATTTCTTTTGTGATACAGATTTGGGAGTCTTCAAAGTTGGAGAAAATGTGCTAGAATTGCATAATACTGATCCAATACATACTGAATCTATGAAAGAAGAAAAAGATGTGTGGAAGATGTATTTTGATGGTGCATGCAACAAAATAGGAAATGGGGTTGGAGTAGTTTTTATTTCACCAGGAGGTAAAACTTTCAAATACTCTTTTCTATTGACATTTGAATGCACAAATAATGTAGCAGAGTATGAAGCTTTGTTCATTGGTTTGATTATAGCCACTAAGCATAAAATAAAAAAGTTAGCTGTCTATGGTGATTCTGAATTGGTCATTTCCCAAGTAAGGGAAAAATACCTATCAAAAAACAAAAGGTTAAGACAATACAAAAATGCAATCTGGGATGATATTGAATTGTTTGATGCCTTTTCAATCAACTGGGTTGATAGGTCTAAAAACATTATGGCAGATTTTTTAGCAAATATCTCATTGAAGAGGGATGATGTCACATTAGGAGGAATTACAAAGGTTGAATTCAAAACTAGACCTACTATCCCAGATAATATACATAATTGGCAAGTGTATGATAACGATGTGGATATAATCAACTTCTTACATTGTGCTGATAATTATGAAAATCAAGAGATTGATTTCAGTGCATTTGTAGAGGAACATGATGGGAAGGAAACCCTTTTTGGTCAAGAGATAGTCTAGTTGAAAACAAATAAGATACCTAAGGGACTTATACCATTAGAAAAGGCATTTGATGGACATGTCAGATTTAAAATGAAGGACACACCAGTGGCACCTAATGAACTTGAAGAAATTAATTCGGGGACACAAGCAACCCCAAAGAATGTGTACATTGGAAGAAATCTTAACCCAAAAATCAGGAGTAAAATTATCAACTTACTTAGAAAGTATAGGCATGTATTTGCCTGGTCATATGATGATTTAAAAGCATATAGGGAAGATCTATTTCAGCATGAAATACCACTGAAACCAGATGCTAAACCATTCAGGCAAAAATAGAGGCCTATCAATCCCACATTGGCTCCTAGGATGCTAGAGGAACTTACAAAACTAAGGGATGGGGCTATCATTAAACCCATCAGACATTCCTCGTGGGTTTCAAATTTAGTACCTGTCAAGAAAAAGAATAGTGATATTAGACTATGTGTTGATTTCAGAAATTTAAACAAGTCTTCTCTTAAAGATAACTATCCCCTCCCCAATATGGAAGCAATATTACAAAAGGTTACTAGATGCGAATTGTTGTCAATGATGGATGGCTTCTCAGGGTACAATCAGGTGAAAGTTAAAGAATCAAAGCAATTTAAGACTACATTTACCACTCCATGGAGAACATATGTATATTTGAGAATGCCATTCGGGCTCACTAATGCTGGAGCAACATTCCAAAGAGCAATGGATGTGGCTTTTGCTAAGTTAATTAACAAGATCATGATAGTATATCAAGATGACTTGACAGCATACTCTAAAAGAGTTGAAGATCATTGTTCACATTTAGAGCAAATATTTGTCAAAGCCCTAGAATATGGGATCTCATTGAATCCTAAGAAGTGCCATTTTGCAGTAATAGAAGGAAAATTGCTTGGCCACATAGTTTCAAAGGATGGAGTGAAAATAGATCCAGAAAGGGTAAAAGCAATTGACCAGGTCCCCATTCCTAAGAATGTGAAAGCCATACAATCATTTTTTGGCCAAATAAATTTTGTTAGGAGGTTTATACCAAATTTTGTAGAAATGGTTTGTCCTATATCAAAGATGCTGAAGAAGAACTCATAAGTAAAATGGACAACAGAAACAATAGAAGCATTTGCCAATATTAAGAGGGCAATCAAGGAAGCCCCAGTCTTAATATCCCCAGACTTCAGTAAATCATTCCAACTATTTTCATTTGTTTCTTATCATATAGTTGCAGCACTGCTATTGCAGAAAAACAATGATGGATATGAACAGCCTATCTCATTTTTCAGCAAATCCCTTCATAATGCAAAGTTAAAATATGACATTGTTGAAAAATAGGCATATACATTGGTAAAGGGTAGTAAAATATATACATACATATAATTTACAATGTTTCAGAAAGACCATGTTGCATATTTTATTTGAAGAAGTAAAGTGAAGTTCTCTAATTCAGTGGTTCTATCTGGGTATCAATTGTGTGGTTGTCTCCAATTCTGTATTTCCTTGTTATTCAAATTAATATATCAAGTATATATTTAATTTGTCAATACACATTTGTTGTATCTGTGTGATTGAGTAAATTGGTTTCCATTTGAGAATTAAAATCCTTCTAATTAGTCACAGTAGCCTGGAAGTATTAGTTTGGATTACTAAGTTGAGCCATATAATTAGGATTGCCATTCTGTCTCCAAAACAATATTATCTGTTATTCTTGCACATTCATTTCAATTGGTTCCTTCAAGAAAGGATTAAAATACCTTCTAGTGAAGTATAAGATATCTGATTATATTGGTTGGATTATCAAGAAGAGTTTGTCAATCATTTCCTTGCATGTTTATACAAGTTATAAACTAAAGTTGTGCCAAACAATTAGAATTAGCACCCACTATAAGCCACTAGTATTGGTCCTTCATTTGACTCTATTACCCAACAAAGCACTGGTCTTATTTCAATTCATCATTTAAAATCCTTTTAACCTTGATATTGCTTATACAATTTCTACCAAACCATTCATTAGACATTAGATATAGAATCAGATAGCAAGCTTTTCATCTATCCTACACCCTTTGCCATTGTAAATAGATTTAATTAGTCAATACATTTACATTTAGTCTACTTTAATTCCCAAGGTTCACCCACCTAGGTGTAGTAGGACCTGAAGTGCAGGAAATCACCGAACTTTAAAGGTTGATTTCATCAAGTTAGTTCAAAAACATTGCGAATCTAAGCATAGAGCCTAGCATCCTCTTACGATCAACAACCTACATTTTTGAGACCTAACAAATTGGCAACTCTACTATTAGAAAATCTTAAGATCAATACATCTTTTACTATAGCATTTGGTACATATGCTATGATTTTAGCTCCCACCAAGTATGGCCTGAAGTTTTTAATGATTCATATCATTACACTAGGAAGTACAAAGCATGTCAAAAGTTATTAGGGAAGTTGAAGTATCAAGGAGCACTACCCTTAAAACCCATGCAGATTGAGGCTCCATTCTATCAGTGGGGTATTGATTTTATAGGTGAAATTGCGGAGAAATCAAGTGGGGGATATAAATGGATTTTAGTAGCAACTAATTATTTTACAAAATGGGTGGAGGCAATTCCAACCAAACAGGTGACAAGTAAGGTGGTGATTAACTTTCTAATGGAAAATATTATATTCAGATTTGGCACTCCAGTAAGGTTAATTACAGATAATGGAATGTGTTTCAGATCTGATGAATTCAAAAAAATTTGTAGTACACATGGCATCACTGTATCCTATGTTGCCCCCTATCATCCACAAGCAAATAGACAAGCAGAATCAAGTAACAAAAGCCTCTTGAAAATCATAAAAAGAATGTTGGATAAAAACAAAAAGGCATGGGATTCAAAATTAAGAATGGCAGTATGGGCTGATAGGATTACTGTAAAAAGAGCAATTGGGAGATCTCCTTTTGAGCTAGTGTATGGAACACAAGCAAGACTACCATTAGAGAATCTTATACCAGTATACAAATTTATTCTCCAAGAAGACTTAAATATTCTTGAACCAATGGAGGAGAGGTTGGAACATCTTGCAGAACTTGATGAAACAAGAAGAATAGCTCAAAAGCATAATACTAAGCTACAATCACAAGTAAAATACCTCTTTGACAAAAAGGCTAAAGATAGAAAGTTTGAAATAAATGATCTGGTACTGATCTGGAATGTGAGGTGTCAGGACAAAGGAAAGCATGGAAAATTTGAAGCCCTATGGTTAGGTCCTTTTGTTATCACTAGCAAAGGGGGTGATGACTCTTACTACTTGCAGAATATGTCTGGAGAAGAGCAGGAATTTCCTATACATGGGCAATTCTTGAAGCAGTTCTTTTCATAAACATGTACAAGGAGGGTTGAGCGTTGCTAGTGCATGGACAACCCTCAAACAATTCTCAAAAATATTTTATTCCATGCATAGTAGTTTAGGAATCATTCCTGTTCCCCATCATTTGTCACTCTCCTTTTCCATTTTCATAAAATCATCACCCCAAACAAATAAAACATGTGGTCTACTTCCCCAGGAGATCTAGATCCTTGTTATACTCACAGGGAGTATACATCCCAGATAGAGCCACTATTGGGATAGTAAAAATTTAAATTTTTTTTTATGTATTTTCACTTCACCATATCTGAGCAAATCATAAAATATCCCAAAACCATAGTAAAAATTTGATACATCCCACAACATGTCCATGGCTAAGCAATGCAAAATTACTTAAATTTCAATTTATTGGAAAGACTTTGTGTTGCTTATGAAAATACATAAGAAATCAATGAAAAATGACTATCAGCATGAGAGTAAAGATTAGAGAGAGAGTTGTAGAAGTTGCCGATGGAAGAAGTAATATCGATGACCTTTTATCGGTAAGAGAGTCAAGCAGTCATACCAATCGGTATGACTAATAGTCATCGAGTGGTGCTTTGAAAATTACCCCGAAGGTATATATCATGCCGATGAAGCATTTCGGCAAAAATCTCACCGAACATCCTATGGGAAAAAAGGAAATGATAGCCATTGGCAAGAAATAAACATCAGGATGAAAAATTAATGAGTCTTCGATACTCCAGTGTCTTGGCAAAATAATAAAAAGCACTTTCAGTGGGAGTTACACCGATACACATATCCATCGGCATAACTCAACATATCAGAATGAAGTACTTATGTCTTGCTGACTCACAAGTCACAACAATAAAAAGGTGTCGGTGACACTTTGAAAGGGTCTCTTCGATAAAGAATATAAAGTGGCCATCGGAGAGATAATTATGATCGAGTGATTTGAAACAGATTACCCTGATGGTATATCTCACCCCGATGGAAATAAGATCACACCCATTGATAAGAAATTTAACAAATAACCATATCGGTGAGACATTAAGATAGTCCTTCCAATCTAGAGTATAGAATATTATCGGGAAGACGACGAAGCTCAGGGAAACATAAATGTGTTATCCCGATGGTATTGATCACCCTGATAACAAATCCTTGACACACATATCGGTAAGACTCTCATCGATAGTTATATCGGTAACATTCACTATATCGAAAGGAAATTTAAATCACATGGCGATGAAAGAGGTCATGCCGATGGTTGCACCCGCTTCGATATGATTCAACATAGTATCGGGATGACAATTGAGGGGTTACGCCGATTGATTATTCGGGCCATGAGGAGATATTAAGGTCGCCTAGCCATTTTGAAAATCATGCCGATGACAGGAGTTATGGTGATGTGACATTTCACGGTGATGAATGACATTGAATCTCTCAGACGATTAAATGTAGACAGCGATGAAATCCTCTAAGATCATTGTAATTACAATTGACAGGGTTGTTTGAGAAAAGGGATAGAAGAAGTTTGAAGCACAAACAGAGGATTTCAATCATAGCCATAGATGACAGGTACATACATACTAGCTATTGTGTTATAGCCTGTGTTTAAATTTTCTGTCAAAATTTGAAAATGGAGACTCTAGGAAAGGGAAAAAGTAGAAAATCACAAGGGGAAACAAGTAAATCTAAGAAACAAAAAACTAATAAAACCCCTGAAGAAAAGATAAAAGACAGAAAGCTTAATCAGGATTTAATTGATCAGTTGCTAGGGTCAACTCCCAAGGCCAGAAGATCTGCTCAACTTAGGGTAGAAGTGGAAAAATTAGAAGACAAATGCAAATGCTTAGGAAATATTTGGACCCCGATCTGAGGATATGAACTCTTCAAATTCCACTATAATAGAAGATTCAGGAATGCTTAGTGTCAAACCCATGGCACTTGAATTTGGGAAAATTAGTTGTGCCTGATGTATTCCTAAATGTTGAACTCCAACTTCTTACCAAGCAATATAACCCAATTCTAAAAGCTATATGGAATCCACAAGGGGAGCCAATTGTACATTTGTCAAAAAATGCCATTTATGAAGTGTTCAACTTAGATGATTTATGCACTGTCACCATTATTTATGAAGACCTAGAGAAGGAATAGTAGAGAATGGACATAACCTACAATGGATGGAGGTTGCCCATTCATAGGCCCAGAGTTGAAGGAGAATTGATACCTCTAACTGAGAATGATGGTCCTCCTTTTCATGTAGCAATATTTGAACCACATATACAACACACTTATTACTCTATGGGCCAAGTCCTAGGATCAGAGGTCCCTGAGTTCATGACAATCCCTTTGATGGTTATAGCTATTGACATCCAGTGTTATAATGCAAGGCAGTTTGAATATGCTACTTATGTTGTTAATAGAATAGATTCTAGCTTGACTGCAATAAGAAATAGTTCCCCAGCATGCTCTTTTGAGCATTACTCACTGCTTATGCACATGGTGTTGTATTTCAGCCAGGAAGTAGGGTTATGGCTAAGTGAATTTAAAGTCATTCCTGCAAACCAGAGGGGGCAAAAGTTACCAATACAAATGTGGGCTAGAATATGGGATAGCAGATATGCCCATTCTAGTTATGCCCAATTTGAAGAACACTGTGTAAAAGTACTGTACAGATATTTCAGCCACCCTTGTGAATACTCGATATCAACTGAGATTAAAAGGTTCCTCAGACTGAGAGAATTTGGTGGCCCCCCTACTGTCACTCATAATTGGGGAGACTGGTATTGTTTTGAAGATGCTACCATGATAAGAGTATATGGTTTTGAAGACACTCCATTCATCTTGCCCAAAACTATCCCTGACAAAATTGCTTATTTAGAAATGATTAGGTAGATGCACTGCTCAAATGTAATGCATCTGAACTCACATGATAAACAATCTTTTATGCCCAACACTTTATGTTTTGGAGATTTTATTGTGATGTCCAAAGAAGGTTACAATCTCATTATGGATAAATTGATGCATTATAATATGAAGTGTGCTGAGGTGAGGAAAGGGTTTGAACCTGAAGGTTTTATTGATTCTGCTTGAAGGAAACATAATCTCAGTGGATACATGCACATCCCTTATCCACATGATGATGTTATCGGAAACCTAGAAGAGGCTAAGGTAGAATCGGTGATAGAAAAGTATAACATGGATCTAAGTGAGAAGAAAAAGTAGCTAGCAGAGATTGAGGTTGTATCCTCTGAGGATGAAGAACCGGCAGTGCAAGAAGAGCCACAGATCAAGACAATAGAAATGTCCAAGAGGAAAATGCTACAATATCAGCCTCCTATTTTAATACATGATGAGGAGGGGTCTGCTAATGAAGATCCACATCAGAGAGCAAGCTTTTCATCTATCCTACACCCTTTGCCATTGTAGATAGATTTAATTAGTTAATACATTTACATTTAGTCTACTTTAATTCCCAAGGTTTACCCACCTAGGTGTAGCAGGACCTGAAGTGCAGGAAATCATCGAACCTTGAAGGTTGATTTTATCAAGTTAGTTCAAAAATGTTGCGAATCTAAGCATAGAGCCTAGCATCCTCTTAGGATCAACAACCTACATTTTTGAGACCTAACAGGACTCTGCAGGAATATCGTCGGTACAATGTAGCTCAGACTATTTCGACATGTTTGGGTGAAAAACAAGACCATGCCTAGCATAAATGTACCCATCTGGACATGTTGGAATAGTTAGTTTGGTCACATCAGGAGTAGGATGAAAGTTACACCCCTTTCCAACTTTACACTGCCTCCTTCTGATGATCTTTGGGGTAGCAGAAAACCTTTCACCATGGGAAAATGCCTCAGAGATATAAAAAACTGAGAGAGGTTATTGTAGAGGCACTCTATGTGATCGTGTTTCCTTAGACAGAATATTTCTATGTGACACGATTTTTGAGTAACATCTCATCAAAGATTGCTACCTTTTTGCACTTTGGACTCTTCAGGGATATCGTCGGTACAATGTAGTTCAAACTGTTTTGAAATGTTTGGGTGAAAAATAGGACTGTGCCTAGCATAAATGTACACATCTAGATGCATTAAAATAGTTAGTTTGGTCGCATCAGGAGCAGGATGAAAGTTACAACCCTTTGCAACTTTACACTGCCTCCTTCTGATGATTTTTGGGGTAGCAGAAAACCTTTCACCATGGGCAAATGCCTCAGAGATATAAAAAATTGAGAGAGGTTATTGCAGTGGCACTCTACATGATCACGTTTTGTTAGATGAAATGTTTCTAAGTGACACGGTTTTTGAGTAACATCTCATCAAAGATTGCTGCCTTTTTACACTTTGGACTCTTCAGGGATATCGTCGGTACAATGTAGCTCGGTATGTTTGACATGTTTGGGTGAAAAACAGGACCATGCCTAGTGTAAATGTACCCATCTGGACGTGTTGGAATAGTTAGTTTGGTCACATCAGGAGTAGGACACTAAAATTGTATAACATGATTATGTAAAAATGTGTATATGTGTAAAAATGTAGCATGAAATAAAAAAAAGACAAACCTTACAAATTAATGTGCATACTTACAACTCAATGTAACATGACTTTACAAAATCAATGTGAATACTTACAAATTAATCCAATGAACCATCTGGGTCTACTCTACTCTTTATTGTGTTAAGTATTGCTTCATGGTCAGATTCACGCACCTTCCACAAGATTTTGTTCAAAGGTCTACTCCGATATTTTATCAAATGAACATTGGATGCCACGACAAGGTTCGAGTAATGAAGAATCTTCTAATGCATGTTAAAGTCCTAAAAAAATCCAAACATTAACACTGTTATGTGGGTACCTTCTAAGCCATGTTCCAGTAATAACCACTAATCCTGGAGGGTATTCGATGTTTTCTCCATCTGTAACAGGGGCCTCCAATTTCTTTTTGGCCTCAACACAATATGACATAAGTAATAATCTATTCCCTCTTCGTTATCTTCATCTGCAGTAACTGTATATACGTGCCCTACATTGATATGTGTAGCAAATTAGATGAAATTAGTCAACATTACAAAAACAATACAAAGTAAGATGACATTACCTAGTTGAACTAGATGAAATTAGATGCATATATGTGCCCTATATTACCTAGTTGAACTAAATCTGATATGTGGTCAAAGTCAAATGATGATTCCATCTATGTTAGTTCCAGTGCCATCGAGGGTCAATACGTGTCAAGTGGGCTAAGATAACTTAACTACCATTCATCAACCCACTCCTTTGACTCACAGTCATCCCAGACTTGAATTGTACAAGAAGAACAAAAGCATGACATCTTTCACATATGAATACTCCATGAACCTACAATTAAGCTTCTAAAAGAGTGCATCTCATTTGATCCTGTCAGTGTACAATAGTCCTCATATGGTGCAATGTTAGTATCATCTAGCAACCAAAAAAATCTATGAACTAAAGACTTACCTTCATTACCTAGACCCATGGAATTATTACACCACTTGATAATCAATTTTGCATATGTCAACTTTGCATTGTCTTTATACTTTAACTCTTCTCGTGCTATGACTCTTTTGATACATGCTCCTGCACCATCATGCACCCCCTTTCCATGCCCGGCCTCACAAAAGTTCCACATATGTTGAATACCTATAAAATTATGCCTCCTACTCAGCCAATAGAAATTCCACGAGTTCTTGAATTGTGATGCACAGTTATATGACCATATGATATGTTGACTGAATGATATGCCCCTTCTAGCCAAATCATTGTAGAACACCTGAAAGCAACCTTGCACGAACTCCGTAGAATGTATGTGATCATCACTAATATAGAAATTATACTCCCTTAAGATCTTTCTGTCATCCTTTGTACTATCATTCGCATGAATGAATGCGATGTGCACAAATATAGAAACCTGTGTGGAGTTGTAATATTGTGATTGCACTTCACGCTGTGGCTGTAAACTGTAGTTCTCTACAAAGTCAATGACTGAAACAATGCTACCAAGTAGAAATTTGTCCTTGCATTACTTGAATTGCAAGTCCAACCATTGATCTCTATGGGCATGTCTTGCATACTCATACACTATGCTGTCACGAAATATAGGCATAAACTAATACACTGGAATCTTTTCAATAACCAGTTCACACCTCTTTGCTTCTTTGCAATCTTTTGTATTGTATGCCACTATTTTATACTTGCCAAACTCTACTAGTTCATTTCCAACCGCATGTGTTATTTCCATATGTTCACATATTGGCAAATGTTGCAAGCCACCGCAACGATGACATGTGCCATCCAAGCATAATTTCTTGTAGAATATTTGACCTTCCTCTCTTTCACATAAAATTCTTGATATGAAGTCTCTTGAAGATGTTGGTGGGGTACATATGGTACAACCCTACAAAACATTGTTAGTATGCATATCTAAACATATAGACCTATAAACATCAAAATGGTTAGAAAATTCAATATGTAATCTACAACAACAAGTAGTGTGTGTGTGATTTATCTTGACATAGAAAGGTTTTAGCATTTCAAAATATCTTTGACAAATTTTAATTTGAGGATACTTCTCTAGAAATTTACCATAAAACTATGTTTAAGTCTCATCCAAAAAATGCTTTGGATGTGGCTCACAGTTCTAACTACCAATTTTCCTTCTTACCACATCCCTTTGATTCGGAGATACCATTGTGTAATTCTTCCAAAAGTCTTCAATTAGTGACCTCAATGCTTCAACAATTGGTTTATCTTTTCATGATAGTCTCCCTGAGAACACCTATACTTCATTGGCATTAGTGTCATCAATTATTTGGTGTCTTCCAATGGCTCTTGATAAATTTTTCTTATCAATTCTCAATTATTGACTCGTCTTTCTAATGAGACAAGCTTTCCTTATTTGACTACTTACTATAGACCATGTAATCACACACCATTTTACATTACTATCTTTTGTGCATGAGATGTTACCCACACTCTCATACGCACTCATTAGATTCTTGACAATAGATTTTTCACTTGAATCCTTTGATGTTCTCAACCCAAGAATCTTCATGATGGACCTATACTTTATACTTCGCATGATTTCAATGAATAGTTAACATCTTGCAATCTCATTTAACTTGTCAAAGAACAATGTCCAAATCTTATGAGCATATCTTCTACAAGTGCATTTTGGAATCTTACCTTCCATTGGCTGCAAAATATTCTCATCAATATCAATCAAATACTTTGGCTTTCTATGCAAAATTCTAGGTGGTGTTAAGTTAGGTAAATTCATCTCAACATTAGGAATTTCATCAATATTTAAATGAGATGGGCTAGATGGCATACCTTTGATCGAAGATGGAATAGATGACATACCTTGAGGTTGAGGTGGGAATGATGGTGTACCTCCTTCATCACATGTGAGTGATGATGTACTCTCAACTTGAGATGTGGTAGATGGTGTCCCTACATGTTGACTTGCCGTAGAGGACGTGTCTCCAACTATGGTATTCAAATCTCTCATAGCACAAAGTTTTTGTATTCATTCTCTTTGTGCCACCAATACCATATCTCTTTGTGATGGTTGTGGTTCCTCTTCAATTGGCATGTCTTCATTTATCGTGTCTAATTTCCTCTTCTCATGAAGTTCCCTCATAGCCACTACTTTCTTTACATTCTTAACTTCTATCACTTCCTGTGTTGGTTTAATTCTTGATCATTTCCTCGGCATGACAGAGAATTTATCTGTAGCATGATAAAGAGACCAATATTAGTTCCTAAGAAATGAATACAAGATAATAGTGGGATTGTACTTTTATTATATTGTAACAATTTATTCTTGTATAGTTTGACATCATGGTATATTAAGGTATGTTTATTACACAATTATTAAAGAGCCCAAGTGTAGAAAATATACATGGCATCATGTGAGATTGTAGGCTAATTTCTTGATTGGGAATGTGTCTATTTTAAACATGTATGATAAAGCATGATAAAGTAATTCAAATAGAATTAAGGAAAATGTAAAGAACATGCATGTAAAGACTTGACATACCTAAAAAATGAAGATTCGAATGGAGAGAGTACCCAATTATGTAGTGTTTTTTTCTTCTTGCATCAAACTCCTCAACAATTTGAGTTTTTCACCACTTGCTTCCTTTTCAATGTTAAATTGAATAACACTCAAATATAATTACTAACAACAATACTATTAACCAATCTATAATGTTAATTCCTAAAATTGAATCACAATTAACATTGCAACACTACAAAAATTGAAACTTGAATAGATATATATCAAACTTGGTGTGAAAACTATGTTATTTCCTCCTTCTCAAGTTGGAAAAGAAGAAAAGGTGGTGGAAAGATCATCCAAAGGTGGTAGAATGTGTAAAATGTACATGTGAATTTCCCAACAACATAAAAACACTTCATTTTTGTCAGAGCACACGCAGAATCAGTATGAAAATAGAGCATGTGGGCCTAGATCACAAGGATCAACACTTTTTTACCATTTCTATAGCAGGAAAAAATGCGAGTGCATTTTGTCCTGCTATAGATTGATACTATTTGCCTATCCTTAGAACATAACATTGCTACAAAATAACCCTAATCCTTCAACCCTCAAGCCTAATCCATCATCCACCAACTCTAATCCCTCATCCCTAAACCCTAAATGCTATCCCTATTCCTAAACCCTCAATAGGCTCAATACTATACCTTAAACCCTAATCTCTTATCCCTAAACCTTTCAACCCTATCCCTAATCCTTATACCCTCGACACTCTACTTTAACCCTAATACCTTGACCCTCAACTCTATCCCGAAACCCTTAACCCTCGAACCTCAATGTACTCAACCCTCAACGTCAAAACCTAATCCCTCAACCCTTAACTTTGATCCCTTGACCCTTAACCCTATCCCTAAACCCTAAACCCTAAAGCCTAATCCTCAACCCTTAATGTCAAATCCTAATCCCTCGACCCTTCACTCTAATCCATCAACCCTAAACCCTATCCCTAAACCCTCAACACTATACCTTAAACCCTAATCCCTCAACCCTCAATCCTAAACCTTATCCCTAAACCCTAATCCCTCAACCCTCAACACTAATCCATCATCCCTCAACTCCAATCCCTCATCCCTAAACCCTAAATGTTATCCCTATTCCTAAACCCTCAATAGGCTCAATACTATACATTAAACCCTAATCCCTTATCCCTAAACCCTCCAACCCTATCCCTAATTCTTATACCCTCCACACTCTACTTTAACGCTAATCCCTTGACCCTCAACCCTATCCCTAAACCCTTAACTATTGAATCTTAATGTACTCAACCCTCAACATCAAAACCTAATCCCTCAACCCTTAACTTTGATCCCTCGACCCTCAACCCTATCCCTAAACCCTAAACCCTAAAGCCTCAACCCTCAACCCTCAATGTCAAATCCTAATCCCTCAACCCTTCATTCTAATCCATCAGCCCTAAACCCTATCCCTAAACCCTCAACACTATACCTTAAACCTAATCCCTCAATCCTCAACCCTAAATGTTATTCCTAAACCCTAATCCCTCAACCCACAACATTAATCCATCATCCCTCAACTCTAATCCCTCATCCCTAAACCCTAAATGCTATCCATGTTCCTAAAACCTCAACAGGCTCGATACTATACCTTAAACCCTAATCCCTTATCCCTAAACCCTCCAACCCTACCTGGTGCAAGAGCACCCCTTCGAAATGAAGATTAAGTCTAATTATAGGATGTTTTACATTATGATGTAATAAGGTCCATGTGACCATTTCTTATGTGTTAAGTCAGTCTAGGTTTATGTGCAGTCTATTTAGAAGTTTGTTATTAGCTGTCCTCCCAGCCACTTGGAAGTTCCCAACTGCTGGGAACTATTTCTGTACTACTCATGAGGAGTAGATATATCTGCCCTAGATCAGTTTATTGATACAATTGATAGTTCAGAGTTCATAGAGGTATTGTGTTTGAGCTTTGACATAACAGTGTTGTGCAGTGGGACTGTGAATCAATTGTAATCATTTCTACAAGTTGAATAAAAGACTTTATTTTATGTTATTTTCCTATTTACATTCACTATGAAATTGTCTGGGTGATCGAATGGATTTTCAACGATTCCACCGGTAGATTGCTCCCCAATCGGTGGAATGGAGGTAGATAGTAGATTAGGGTTTTGTTTTGTTCTTGTAGTTTGTTGCAGGGTCATTTGCAAGTTGCTGTGAAGAACCCTAGCATTTTTTATGTGCTAGGTCAATAGATGTCGAAGTGTTTTGAATCTCATGAAGTTTGTTGGTTCATAGCAAAGACAGTTAGCTTCAATCAATTGGATGAAGGAGACACAGGTGAAAGATCTATCGCTAACTAGATTGGGTGCCAAGACCATGTCAAGCTTGTGTGTTTTCACCTGCTAAGCAACCAAAGGTGATAACAGTGATTTCGGCATGAGAAGAACCATCAGGTTGAAAAGTCTACATTGCGCTGACAGAGGACACCTTCACTGATTGGGGTGACTATTGTGAAGTGTAGCCGATGTAGAGTATCAGCGTAAGTATTAGTGTTGGCTTGAGTTTACATGTGGTTGCCGATAGGCATAGTCTTACTGAAAGTGAAGTGGAAGTCAACTCATCGGTGTGATATTAGGTATCGGTGAGCAAGGAGAAAGTGTGGCCGATGAAGGAAGTCTGACTGATAGGTAGATTGACAGTAGGCACATTAGCATGAGTTATGCTATCGGTGGAAAAGTGAAATGTCCCGTCGACGATGTTAGTCGCACCGGTGAATGAGGTCCAAAGGCTCATCAGGGTGACTGAAGGTATCGCTATAAGATTTGTTGGTGTCGCCGATGCTATATGTCACAACGACAAGCGAAGAGTGGATGATTCATCGGGGAGATAGTGGACATCGGCAGAAAGATTCTTTGGTAGGCCGATAGTTATATGTCTTGGTGATAAGGAGTTTGGTGACCGATGTTAGAGGTAACAAGAACCAGGACAACAAGTCGAGGCATCAGAGGTATTAGAGCAAAGGAAGAATCTTCTAGGAGGATAAGAAGATAGTAAGATGTCAGATGAAGAAGGAACATCAGAGGTTCTGGCAAAGATGACCAACGCTGAGTTGGCAGTTCTGGTAAAGAAGCAGATTGCAGAAAGCAAAGTTGTGAAGGCTCAGAATTAGGCATTGAAAGATGAATTGGAGAGGTTGAGGGACAGAGTAGGTTCTGGTAAAGAAGAAGATAGGGAAGAAGAAGAGAATTTAGGTGGAACGAGGTAGACATTCTTGTAGACCAGAGACCTTTGATTGATACCCTCAAATCCATGGAGAGGAGAACCATGGATGTGAAGGTGGATTTGCCAGTGTTTACAAGAAAGAGGGATCCTGATTTAGTGATGGAGTGGATAGACTCCCTAAACAATTTCTTTGAGACAGAGGAGATACCAGAACACTAGAAGGTAAAGATAGCTCAATCAAAAATGAAAGAGGCTGCATTAACTTGGTGGAATTTTGTCCAAGATGACAGAGTACAAGAAGGAAAGCGCAGAGTTGCTACATGGAAGAAGATGATGGATTTAGTGAAAGAGGCCTATTTTCCATTGGATTACAGCATCCAATTGCACAAGACGAAACAAAATTTGAAGCAAAAGGAGCTAGATGTCAGCTCATATACAGAAGAGTTCATGAAGCTTTGTGTCAAGACAAAGGTGAAAGAGAGTGAGGAAGAAAAGGTAGCCAGATACCTTAACGGATTGAGATTCAACATTTAGGAAGATTTGAATCCACATAACCCAGATACAGTTTAGAAATGTTTTCAGTTGGCATTGAAAGTGAAAGAGAAGTTAAAGAGAAGACAAGAATAGAACAATAGAGGAAGAGGAAAATAGCAAAGAGGTGGAAGAGGTCCTTTTAGAGGCAGAGGACATGGATTTGGATATCAGGGAGAATCCTATCATGACAACAGTAAAGGAGATAACAGTCAAAACCAGAGAGGAAGTTACAATCAGCAAGGAAACTTTAGAGGCAAAAGACTTTTCAGAGGAAGATCCTAGGGTAGAGGATCTATTAGATGTTATAACTACAATAAAGAAGGCCATATAGCCAGCAGATGTCCAAAAAAGGTAACAAGTTCAGCAGGAGAAAGGAGAACAAATCTGATCCAAGAACCTGATAGCCAAAGTACAACAGGTTCAAATGCTTTTCAAAGTGTGAATGCTCCTGGCAACTATGGATATCCAGAGAGTGAAGAATCTCTGATGATGAGAAGAACAATGACTACCATGAAGGTACCTGACAAAGAACCCCCACAAAGAAAGTCTCTTTTAGAACTACTTGCAAGGCAGGAGGTAAGGCATGTAAAGTTTTAATTGATTCTTGTTCTACTAATAATTTTGTATCTGATGAAATGGTAACAAAGCTTAAGCTTAGAAGATTGCCTCACCCATCCCCATATAAGGTCTCACGGCTTACCCAAGGTCAGCAAACAGTTGTAGAAGAGCAGGCTTGGGTAGAATTTCAGATTGGAACATATAAGGACAAGTTGTTGTTTGATATTACCAAGATGGATGCTTGCCATCTCTTATTTGGTAGACCATGGCAGTATGACTTGAAGGCACAACATAATGGTGTTAGGAACACCTATACAATCACCAAAGATGGTATGGTGATAGAGTTGATTCCAAGGACAGAGAAGGAGGATAAATCAAAAGGAAAAGAGGTGAAGGTAATGCTGATGGAAGGAAAACAATTCATGAAAGAAGTAGTAGTAGAAGGTGTAGTTGCATATGCCCTAATTCCGTGTCTCACAATGAACAAAGAACAGCAGCAAGAAGTCAAGAAAGAGAAGAGGCAGAGGTTCATCAACCCAGCTGTCCAAGAGTTACTGGATAAGTATAAAGGCATCATCTCTGATGGAATGCCAAGATCCCTACCATCTGTAAGGGATATCAGCCATTGCATAGATCTAATTCCAGGATCTACACTTCCAAACAAGGCAGCATATAAGCTAACTCCAGAACATAATGCAAAAGTAGCAAGACAAATTAAGGAATTGTTAGACACAGGTCTAATTGATAAAAGTCTAAGCCCATGTGTAGTACCAGCTGTACTAGCCCCAAAGAAAGAAGGCACTTGGAGGCTTTGCACAGATTCCGGGGCTATTAATAAGATCACAATCAGGTATAGGTTTCTAATACCTAGGATAGAGGATTTACTTGACTGTTTGGGAGGTGCTAAGTATTTTACAAAAATAGATTTGAAGAGTGGTTATCATCAGATCAGAATTAGGCCAGGAGATGAATGGAAAACAGCATTCAAAACCAACGAAGGGTTGTATGAGTGGAAAGTCATGCCTTTTGGTTTGTCTAATGCACCTAGTACTTTTATGAGATTGATGAATGAGGTTTTGAGAGAATTCATGGGTAAGTTTGTCATAGTATATCTAGATGACATTTCAATTTTTAGTAACACAAAGGAAGAACATCTCAGACATATAGATTTGGTTCTCAAGAGGTTATATGAAGAACAACTGATGATAAATTTGGACAAGTGTTTGTTCATGCAGGAGGAGATCACCTATTTGGGTTTTGTTATTTCACAAGGAAAGTTGCAAATGGATAAGGAGAAGATGAGTGCCATATTATCTTGGCCAACTCCAAAGACTATGAATGATGTTAGAAGTTTCCATGGGTTAGAAACCTTCTATAGAAAGTTTATCTGAGGGTTTAGTCATATTTGTGCACCCATGCTTGATACTATAAAAGGAGGACAGAAGTGTAGATTTGCTTGGACTAAGGAAGCAGATGATTCCTTTGAAACATTGAAGAAGAAGGTGGCACAGCAGCCAGTCCTTGCACTTCCAGATTTTCACATCTTTCAGGTAGAATGTGATGCAAGTCACATGGCAATTGGAGCAGTACTCAGCCAAGAAGGTAGGCCAATTGCATTTTTCAGTCAGAAGCTCAATGATGCTAAGAAGAGGTATTCATCATATGATTTGGAAATGTATGCTCTAGTCCAGTCAGTCAAGAAATGGAGGCATTACTTGATGCCAAAAGAATTCATAATATTCACAGATAATCAGGCTTTCATTTTCATCAACAGCCAGGAGAAGTTGAATCACAGGCATATGAAATGGGTAGAAACTTTACAAGCTTTTACTTTCACATTGAAGCATAAGAAAGGAGTCAAGAATAAGGTAGCAGATGCCTTGAGCAGGAGAACCCTATCAGTCAACCAGATTCAGTTGGAAAGTGTTGTCATTGATTCATTGAAGACCATGTATGATGATGATGAAGATTTTGGAGAAATATATCAGGTATGTACTTCTTTTGGAGATAAATATCATGCTGAGTTCTCTAAATTCCTGATCCAAGATGGATTACTATTCAAAGGTGGATAGTTGTGTATTCCAAGGTGTTCTATGAGGTTGAATACCATTAAATAGAAACATTGTGTAGCCATGGCAGGACATTTTGGTTTGGATAAGACTCTTGATCTTGTTAGAAGACACTATTTTTGGCCTAAGTTACAATCAGATGTTAGAAAATTTGTAGAGACATGTGTGATATGTCAGAAAGCTAAAGGAAGATCAACTAATGCAAGTTTATATCAGCCTTTACCCATTCCTTGCAGACCATGGGAAAGCATAAGTATGGATTTTGTGTTGGGTTTACCCAGAACAAGAAAGGGATATGATAGTGTTTTTGTTGTAGTGGACAGATTCAGCAAAATGGCACATTTCTTGCCATGCAAAACCACTGCTAATGCTTCATATATTGCAGATTTGTTTTTCAAGGACATAGTAAGGATACATGGATTGCCATTGAGCATAGTGTCAGACAGGGATGTAAAGTTTATTGGTCATATTTGGAGGACTATTTGGAAGAAACTAGGCACAAATTTGTCTTTTACATCTGCCTATCATCCTTAAACGGATGGATAGACTGAGGTGGTAAATTGTTCCTTAGGGAATTTGCTCAAATGTTTGACAAGATAGCATGGAGACAAATGGGATAACATCCTATCTTAGGCAGAATTTTCCTATAATGATACTGTCAACAGGAGTACAGGGAAATCGCCTTTTCAGATAGTGTATGGTATGCATCCATGAGGTATTTTGGAACTAAGAGATCTACCTATAGGAGACTCTATTAGTGCATATGGAGAAGCTTTTTCTAAAGCCATAAAAGAGGTTTGTGATCAGGTCAAGCACCAACTTCAGCAAACCACTTTGAAGTATAAGGAGTATGCTAATAAAAAGAAGAAAGATGTACAATTTGATGTTGGAGATTTGGTATGGGTTCATTTGAAAAAGGAATGACTTCCTAAAGGTAAATATACCAAGCTCATGTAGAGGAAGCTTGGACCATGTCAGATTTTGAAGAAATGTGGGCCAAATGCTTATGAGATACAACTTCCTTCAGATCTTGGTTTATCACCTATATTTAATGTATGTGATTTAACTCCATACAAGCATAATCTGGATGAAGAACAGGAACTACTATAGGATACAACAGCTGATGACATTCCAAAACATGATCCACCACAGTTGCAAAAAATTTTAGACACAAGAGCGATCAAGAAGACCCGGAACAAAAACTATTGGGAATATTTGGTGGCTTGGCAAGGCAAACCTGATTCAGAAGTAGTGTGGATGACTAAAGAATAGATTAACCAACATGGTTCAGACCTACATACTCTCATCTCAAGTGGACTTGAGATTTCTTCTTCTAGGGAGTATGGTGCAGGAGCATCCCTTCGAAATGAAGATTAAGTCTAATTATAGTATGTTTTACATTATGATGTAATAAGGTCCATGTGACCATTTCTTATGTGTTAAGTCAGTCTAGGTTTATGTGTAGTCTATTTAGAAGTTTGTTATTAGCAGTCCTCCTAGCCGCTTGGAAGCTTCCAACCACTGGGAACCATTTCTATACTACTCATGAGGAGTAGATATATTTGCCCTAGATCAGTTTGTTGATACAATTGATAGTTCAAAGTTCATAGAGGTATTATGTTTGAGCTTTGATAGAATAGTGTTGTGCAGTGGGACTATGAATCAATTGTAATCATTTCTGCAAGTTGAATAAAAGACTCTATTTTGTGTTATTTTCCTGTTTACATTCACTATGAAATTGTCTGGGTGATCGAATGGATTTTCAACCATTCCACCGGTAGATTGCTCTGCAATCGGTGGAATGGAGGTAGATAGTAGATTAGGGTTTTGTTTTGTTCCTATAGTTTGTTGCAGGGTCATTTGCAAGTTGCTGCAAAGAACCCTAGCATTTTTTATGTGCTAGGTTGACAGATATTGAAGTGTTTTGAATCTCATGAAGTTTGTTGGTTCATAGCGAAGATAGTTGGCTTCAGTCGATTGGATGAAGGAGACACAGGTGAAAGATCTATCGCTAACCAGATTGGGTGCCAAGACCATGTCAAGCTTGTGTGTTTTCACCTGCTAAGCAACCAAAGGCGATAATAGCGATTTCAGAGTGAGAAGAACCATCAGGTTGAAAAGTCTACATTGTGCTGACAGGGGACACCTTCACCGATCAGGGTGACTATTGCGAAGTGTCGCCGACATAGAGTATCGACGTAAGTATTGGTGTTAGCTTGAGTTTACATGCGGTTGCCGATAGGCATAGTCTTACTGAAAGTGAAGTGGAAGTCAACTCATCGGTGTGATATTAGGTATCAGTGAGCAAGGAGAAAGTGTGGCCGATGAAGGAAGTTCAACCGATAGGTAGATTGACGGTAGGCACATCGGCATGAGTTATGCTATCAGTGGAAAAGTGAAATGTCCCACTGACGATGTTAGTCACACTGATGAATGAGGTCTGAAGGCTCATCGGGGTGACTGAAGGTATCGCTATAAGATTTGTTGGTGTCACTGATGCTATACGTCACAATGACAAGTGAAGAGTGGATGATTCATCAGGGAGATAGTGGACATCGGCAAAAAGATTCTTTGGTAGGCCGATAGTTATATGTCTTGGTGATAAGGAGTTTGGTGACTGATGTTGGAGGTAATGGGAATCGGGATAGTAGGTCGAGGCTTGTATACTTTGGGGAGACAATCATCATCAAAATAACTCAGTGAGGAGAACCCAATAGACTTTATCTTGCCAATAGGCAATAAAGCAAAGGATAATCTCCATCAGCGTAAGGGGGACTTTAGCATGATAATTTCCTCGTGTGCCGATAGTTGTTGTTAGACCGATAGTGTGTGTCGGGGTGACATTATGGGAAGTCTTGCTGATATAAACCGTAAGAGTTATATTTTGTGGGTTTTAATGGGTTTTTCACCCTAGTTATAAACTTCTACTATGTGGCTCTGCATCACTATCCTTAAACCTTATACCATCCACACTCTACTTTAGCCCTAATCCCTCAACCCTCAACCCTATCCCAAAACCCTTATCCCTCAAACCTTAATGTACTCAACCCTTAACTTTGAAACCTAATTCCTCAACCCTTAACTCTGATCCCTTGACCCTCAACCCTAAACCCTAAAGCCTCAACCCTCAACCTTCAATGTCAAATCCTAATCCTCGACCCTTCACTCTAATCGATCAACCCTAAACCCTATCCCTAAACCCTCAACACTATACCTTAAACCCTAATCCATCAACCCTCAACCCTAAACCTTATCCCTAAACCCTAATCCCTCAACCCTAAACACTATTCCATCATCCCTCAATTCTAATCCCTCATCCCTAAACCCTAAATGCTATCCCTATTCCTAAACCCTCAACAGGCTTGATACTATACCTTAAACCCTAATCCCTTATCCCTAAACCCTCCAACCCTATCCCTAATCCTTATACCCTCCACACTCTACTTTAACCCTAATCCCTCAACCCTCAACCCTATCCCTAAACCCTTCACCCTTGAACCTCAACCCTCAACCCTCAATGCCAAACCCTAATCCCTCAACCCTTAACTCTGATCCCTCAACCCTCAACCCTATCCCTAAACCCTAAACCCTAAAGCCTCAACCCTCAACCCTCAACGTCAAATCCTAATCCCTTAACCCTTCACTCTAATCCCTTAACCCTAAACCCTATCCCTAAACCCTCAACACTATACCTTAAACCCTAATCCCTCAACACTCAACCCTAAACCTTATCCCTAAACCCTAATCCCTTAACCCTCAACCCTAATCCATCATCCCTCAACTCTAATCCCTCATCCCTAAACCCTAAATGCTATCGCTATTCCTAAACCCTCAATAGGCTCGATGCTATACCTTAAACCCTAATCCCTTATCCCTAAACCCTCCAACCCTATCCCTAATCCTTATACCCTCCACACTCTACTTTAATCCTAATCCCTCGACCCTCAACCCTATCCCTAAACCCTAAACCCTAAAGCGTCAACCCTCAATGTCAAATCCTAATCCCTCAACCCTTCACTCTAATCCCTCAACCCTAAACCCTATCCCTAAACCCTCAACACTATACCTTAAATCCTAATCCCTCAACCCTCAACCCTAAACCTTATCCCTAAACCCTAATCCCTCAACCCTCAACCTTAATCTGTTATCCCTCAACTCTAATCCCTCATCCCTAAACCCTAAATGCTATCCCTGTTCTTAAACCCTCAACAAGCTAGATACTATACCTTAAACCCTAATCCCCTATCCCTAAACCCTCTAACCCTATCCCTAATCCTTATACCCTCCACACTCTACTTTAACCCTAATCCCTCGACCCTCAACCCTATCCCTGAACCCTTGACCCTCGAACCTGAACCCTCAACCCTCAACGTCAAACCCTAATCCCTCAACCCTTAACTATGATCCCTCAACCCTCAACCCTATCCCTAAACCATAAGCCCTAAGGCCTCCACCCTCAACCCTCAACATCAAATCCTAATCCCTCAACCCTTCACTCTAATCCCTCAACCTTAAACCCTATCCCTAAACACTCAACACTATAGCTTAAAACCTAATCCCTCAACCCTCAACCCTAAACCTTATCTCTAAATCCTAATCCCTCAACCCTCAACCCTAATCCATCATCCCTCAACTCTAATCCCTCATCCCTAAACCCTAAATGCTATCCCTATTCCTAAACCCTCAACAAGCTCGATACTATACCTTAAAGCCTAATCTCTTATCCCTAAACCCTCCAACCCTATCCCTAATCCTTATACCCTCGACACTCTACTTTAACCCTAATCCCTCGACCCCCAACCCTATCCTAAAAGACTTAACCCTCGAACCTCAATGTACTCAACCCTCAACATCAAACCCTAATCCCTCAACCCTTAACTCTGATCCCTCGACCCTTAACCCTTAAAACTTGAACCCTAAAACCTATCCCTACACACACGAAACTCGACACTATATCTTAAACCCTAATCCCTTAACCCTCATCCCTAAAGCCTCAACCCTAAATCCTTAAACCTTCAACCCTAAACCCTATCCCTAATCCCTCTACCTTTGACACTCTTATTTAACCCTAATCCCTTGACCATCAACCCTATCCCTCAACCTCAACCCTCAACCCTCAACCCTCAACTCTCAACATTAAACCCTAAACCTAATCCCTATAACCTAAACCCTATCCCTAAACCATCAACCCTCAACACTATACTTTAAACCCTAATCCCTATCCCTCAACCCTTAACCCTTAAAACTTAAACCCTATCCCTACACCCTTAACACTTAACACTATATCTTAAGCCTTAAACCCTCATCTCTAAAGCCTCAACCCTCAATCCTTAAACCTTCAACCCTAAACCCTATCCCTAATCCCTCTACCCTCAACACTCTAATCCTAACCTCGACATTAAATGTTAATCCATCAACCCTAAACCCTGTCCCTAAACCCTCAACCCTCAACACTATACCTTAAACCCTAATCCCTCAACCCTAAACCCTAAACACTATCAATAAACCCTCAACCCTCGACACTATACCTTAAACCCTAATCCCTCAACCCACAACACTAATCCCTCAACCCTCAACCCTAATCCCTCATCCCTAAACCCTAAACTCTATCCCTATTCCTAAACCCTCAACCCTCGACACTATACCTTAAACCCTAATCCCTTATCCCTAAACCCTAAACCCTATCCCTCAACCATTAACTCTTAAAAATTAAACCCTAAAACCTATCCATAAACCCTCGACGCTCAACACTATATTTTAAACCCCAATCCCTTAACCCTTAGCCATAAAGCCTCAACCCTCACTTGTTAAACCTTCAACCCTAAACCATATCCCTAATCCCTCTACCCTCAACACTCTACTTTAACCCTAATCCCTTGACCATCAACCCTATCCCTCAACTCTCAACATTAAACCCTAATCCATCAACCCTAAACCCTAATCCATCAACCCTAAACCCTAATCCCTCAATGCTAAACCCTATCCCTAAACCCTCAACCCTAAACACTATACCTTAAACCATAATCCCTTAACCCTAAACCCTAATCCCTCAACCCTAAACCCTAAACCCTATTCCTAAACCCAACAAAACTGCTTTTCCTTATGTTAGGTTGTTAAACCCATCATTTTTGACACTCTTCTCTTAAAGATATTTGAGTTGCAAGAATATGTCAGAAAAATGGCTATGAACTTTTTTAATGTTAGTAATCTTATATGGTATGTTTGTTGGCCCATCTGATGTTCATTATGCCAATAGCTATACACACTATGAGAAAATCTTTGTGTATGATACAACCACAGTGAGTAATTAACAGTTGAAATCAAAAGGATGATCATTATGAGAAAAGATTTGCATTGGGGTACATCTATGTTTCTTGCTGTCCACCCCGCACTTAGGGGAGGTATATTGTTATGAAACAGGCAAATAATCTCCCATTGTTCACTGGCTCTATCCACAAGAACTACTAAACTATACCTTAAACCCTAATCCCTCAACCCTAAACTTTCAACCCTAAACGCTCAACCCTCAACCTTAAACCTTAATCACTCAATCCTTATCCACCGCTCTCCTCCCCTATCTGGCTTACTCCCATCTCTACCCTCCTCTACCCTTGACACTATACATACATACATATAGGCATACATAGATACATAGATACATACATACATGATTAATAGCCTTGAATATAAAAAAATTTAAGGGGAACATAATGCGAGTGCATTATAATGCGCTCATGTTATTTCAAACATGACAAACAACACAAACTTTTGTAGAAAAGGAAAAATGCAAAGCAAGACATAACGCGAGTGCATTATAACGCGCTCGCGTTATGTCTTTCTTTGGGAATCCCAAGCCTTGGGCTTGGGATTTTCTTTGGATTTCCAACCCAAAAGCTTGGAGTGCCTTTTCAACATCCACAGACGTGTTTTTCCATATTCTTCAAGATTTCACATAATTTTGTTCGTGCTAACTCTCATATTTGCACGTGCTTCAAGGTCAAACAAATCAAACACCTAGGTAATGTTAGGCTTTCTCTTAGCTATTTGATGATGTGATGTTTTTCACATTTTAACAATGTTAAGCCTTTCATCTTTAATTTCTTTTGTTTGTGTGTCTATTTTTGGGCAAAAACCATTGTTTGGTCATTTTTTCATTGTAAATTAACTATTCATTGAAATTTCAAAAAAATTATATATTTAGAAACTAGACTCCATTCTACAAATATTAAAAAAAGAAAAAAATGCTTTTTAATTAGTTTTCAAAATTTATAGGGGTAGTACGGCCAAAATTCTATTTTTTAGGATGTGTCCACTTTGAAAATTAGTAAAAAATCAAATATTCATCAAAAAATTATCAAAAAAATTTGGCATAAACTACATGCTATTAGATAATTTCTCACCAAAGCGATTTTAAAAATACCAAAAAAAAGTTGACCTTTTGAGGGAGCCACAAAACATGCTATGTTATGTTTTTTTGACAAAAACAACACCAATATCTGTGGCTCCCTCTTTTGAACCCCTTAATCTATGCCATTTTAAAAAAAAAATAGTATTTTAGAAAGTAGACTCGGAGCACTACGAACATTATTTTGGTTGTATCTCTAAATTTTGAGTGTAACTATGCTCATTTTCTCATCTAAGGCAAGTATTTCCTGATTTTAGAAAAAAAAAGTGGCCACTTAAGACCCCTTTTTGGCCCCCCATCTTCTTGCACTTACGCTTGTATCTCGTATCAGAAAAGACTACCTACACACATGTGTCTATTAGTTTTCTCATAGATACTAAATTTCATGCTAATCCAAGGATATGAAACACATCATTAATCCTTTTTGTTCTACCATCAAGAAAACTAATTTTAACTTTACCATGGCTGGAATAATATTTAAATGAGAATCATCACCCAAGTATATCTTACTTCTCTTAAATTCTTCATATTTAGAAACTAATTTCTATTAGGGGTCATATGGAAAGATGCACCTGAGTCAATTAACCATGCATCCTTACCTACACTAGTGGCCAAAGATGGAATGAATGCATCACCATCTTCCTTCTCTAATTTAGAATCATATTTCTTCTTTTGCTTCTTTTCTTCTTTGCACTCCTTTTGGGAGTGTCTAGGCTTACCTCTATTCTAATAAATAACTTTGGACTTTCTAAAAGATTTGGATCTCCACTTGGACTTGGATTTGTCGCGCTTCTCTCTCTTCTTTCCTTTTTATTTAGGTCTTCCATGAATATTTAGGGCTTCATTGGCACTGATGGATACCTTCTTCCTCATCTCTCTAGAAAGTAAGTAACCCACAAAATATTCAACTTTCAAGATAACAAATGTACTCCCAATAGCCATAATAAGAGAATCCAATGAATCAAACAAAGAACAAAGAAAGATTTGACATCTCTTCTCCTCATCCATTTTTCCACCAATTGATGCCAATTGAGACACCAAGATATTGAATACTTCCAGGTGGTCTGCAATTCATCCACCCTCTTCCATTCTCAAGGAATACAATTTCTTCCTGAAGAAAATCTTGTTTCCTAAATATTTGGATTGATATATCTCACCAAGTTTCTTCCATAGTTTCTTTGTAGGGGATTCTTCATAGACATTGATTAAAATAGAGTCTAAAAGACAATATAATTAGATCCTTAGTTTTATGGTTAATAACATCATATTAAGTAGCCATAGTAGCATCTATAAGCCTTGAACCATTCTCATCAATAACATCCCACAAATCTTGATCAATTAATGGATCCTCCATCTTTAGCTTCCACATCTCAAAATTGTTACTAGAAAATTTTTCGACCTCTATTCTCCATAATGTGCTCCCCGTCTAAAAATTCCTGCAACAAGATCATAACATATTTTCTACACAAGTTCCCTCTCAAAATTGCATTAGTTCAAAAACCCCAAAAACCCACAACTAAAACCAAAGGTGATCAAGCTCTGATACCACTTGTAAGGAAGCTAATGTAGCAGAACAACTTTCTACACTAATCTTGAGAGACGGGATATGTAAATATTTTAAGTTATTTTATAATAGTTATAGAAACTGTACAGAAATAAACATAAATAACAATCATACCACAACATAGTAAATACGTGGGGAAACCCTTTCGAAAGAAAAACCCCACACTCCAAAAGTCGCCCCATATATTATTCAAAAATCATTGAGATTACAATATACTTACATAGAAAGGTTTTAAAAGAGTATAACCAATGAGAGATCTAGAGGCAACTCAACATCTATAAGACTCTCACGCACAACCTCCATCTCAAGCTCCTGATATATAGGAGATACAATCCAAAAAATTGTCAACAACAATTACAAAACCATGAGCCAAAACCACCCAAAAGTGGTACCCAAATTATCTCCAATAAAAGATGCCTTGTGATGTGCCAAATCACACACCAAAATGTGTAACTCTCCCCTTTACATCTCTTTTAAGTGTCCAACACATTTTCACATTTCCAAAAATGGGAGACCCAACTTTCAGAGGCCATAACTTTTGAACTGGGTGTCTGATTAACGAACCGTTTGATGTGTTGGAAATATCATGAAGAGATCTATCAAGATATAACCTACTTCATCAGTTATGACAATTTTTAGGGTAAATTGGAGCCTCTAAGTGGCTCAAACTTAAGTTTAAAATTTTTCCAAAAGTTTCAAAAATGAAAACTTTAATATCTTGCAATCTAAGTATCATCTTGGGTAAAAACTCACCTAGGATGTTTATTTGGCAGTTTTGTAGCTTTTGGGAAAATTTTAGGCCCATCTAAGCTCAAATGTAGACTTACTAAAAATAGTAATCCCTATCATTTTTTTCCCCTTTTGGAAACTTTGAAAGTTCTAAACCATTCATCAAGATAAAGGGTATTCAAAAAGACCAAAATTGAAAAGAATAGTAACATTTTGTAGTTGCAAGGTTGAGACACTTTTCCTAACAATTTATTAAATAGTCAAACTAACCCCTATCATGAATTATTCAAATCATAATAGTCCTCCAACCAATTAATTAGATAACACATTTTTATCTAGTTAATTAGGATAATTAATTAACCTCTCCCATTTCCTCAAATTAAAAATTCAACCCTCTCCACTAAAGTCCAAAGGAATTTGTCCTTTAATCTCCACCATTCATTTCAAATCCTAGGAGCAATATGGGCTCTCCACCTTCACACATGCCTTCTCAAGCCACTTTTCCTCACTTCTTACTCACACATGTGTGAGCATGCAACATGGAACAATCGTGACCCTCCATTGCAAAATTCAATCCCCTCCATCCACTTAAATCCTCCATATCTTCCCACTTGCTTGAATCTCATTCCATCTTACATTTTAAGGAAATCTTATACCTCCATAAAGCATGTTGCACCTCCTCTTGCCACTTGTCAAGAGACTAGCTTGCAATCCCATGTAAGGCAATCCTAGCCCTTGATTTTATCTTTAAATCTCAACCCTCCTTGTCTAAGTTAGAAATTCTATTTAAATAGCTTTACCCAATGTACATTCATCATCTTCATCTATAGTAAGTACATGATACCCAATTTGGTAATCATCAAGCAATTGAGAAACTATATTTTATCATATCTCATCCATAAGATCAATAGAGATTTCATAAACAAGTTTGATTTGTATTTACATTATGTTTAGCTTTCATGTCTTCTCTAACTAAAGGTGAATGTTACTTTTGAATTATGGGTTGTTTGTTGTGTTTATGCATATAACTCCACTTTTTTTGGTCCAATTTTGACATCCACATTTCAAGAACACCTAGTGGGAGCCTTGTCTTAGTACCAATAGTCATCCTTTGAGTGTTTTTGTGAGTTTTTGTAGGTTTGTTACATTCTCAAATGTATTTTGAGGTTTGAGGCATTTCCTCCCTATGTACTAGTGTCTATGCACACCTCCCAATATCTATGTAGATCCTTGAAGCATATGTGTCTAGTATTTTTAGGGCATCTACATAGATGCCTCACACTAAGGCATCTATGTCATTGTTGAGGCATTTGTGCTATTGTTGAAGTGTCTACACCATTATCAAGATGTCTTTGTCATCTCTTCCATTTGTAGAAGCTTAACTCTATCTTTTGTAGGTCCCCACCTTTTGAGTTCTTTAGTTGTTGTTGATTCTAACCCTAACTCTCTATTTTGTAGGCCTTTACATTCTTTAAGACCCAAATTTCTTGATCATTGTCATTTCTAGCATAAGCCTCTCGTTTTGAGTTTTGGGCTTGAAATCCTTATCTTTTCTCTTAATCATTGTAGTTTTTGGCCTATTTGGGCTAACTTGGTTGTAGGAGACCATGTTGCATAGTCAATCTTGCTAACTTATTACAAAATTTTCATTTTGTGTTGGTTATTTCCACATGCTAACCTTGATTTTTGGGTGTTCCCTAGGTTTGAGGCATCCCTACCCCATCAGGAGGCATCTCTATAGTCATATAGGTGTCTATGTATAATTCAAGGTGTTTGTACTTTTATCGAGGCATCTGTGCATACTGTGAGGCATCTATGTATAGTGTATTCTATTTTTGCACTTCTCTTTCTAGGTTTGGTGTTTTTGCATTTTGTGAAGTGTATGTGCCCTGTGTCAATGTTTGTGTAGTATCATAGCTTTTCCATCATTATTTTTAATTATTTTTGCTGACCTTTGATAATTTTTCGACTTAATTATGTTGTGTATTTGTCACTAACCACTTGTAGGTTTGATTGTAGAAGCCCTAAACCTTTGATACTACTAACAAGTGGGTTGTAGGTTTTTTGAATAAGACTCATTATCAAACTCCCATTTGTGTGTTTGTCATCATTTCATTAAATGCTAAAATTAGTGTATTGGTGAATTTGGTGTGTCTAAGGGTATCTGTATGCTCTTCTCTCACACTAAAAGGTGATCTTGGGAATCAAAAATTGTGCACATTAATTTTCACACTTCACACTTGGTTTTCTAAGGTTAGATGAACATGTTTGTTTTGTTTGCATGAACAAATTCATGTATATTCTCTTCCCTCACACCAAAAGGTGGTCTTGGGAATCTAAACCACCTCTTGGGTCACCTTTATCCATCCTAAAAGGGGCACTTGTGTATGTTGTCTCCTTGAAGGTCACCCATGGCCCTCATAGAATCAATCAACATGAATACAACACTAGTAGATTTCAAAGTAGAACCATGATATCCAACGAAGAAGATAGGACTAACTATGTAACTATACAAAGCTCCCACTAAACCATGAAGTATAGCCTCTCATGCCACCATAATTAATAGCTATAGGTCTCAAAATACAAAGGCAATCAAAACACCATCTCTCAACCTCATCAAAACAAAAATACCAATGCACCAGGGTGACCAAGAAAGGCTAATCCAATAGAATCCACATGAAATAACCCAAACTATCTACACACATGTGACATATTGAAGGTGATAGAAAAACATGTCCAATGTTCCAACTAAACTAACAAAACCACAAAACACATGGATCTCAAACAATGTAATAAATAGATTCACCACCACATTAGTAACATAAAAATAGAGAAAATAACATTTAGATTATCCATGAATCAAACACCAAATCAACTCTAGATCCAATTTACTACAAACCCATAACAAAGTAACCATAATTTAAGAATCCAACAAGAAATTCTATAGAAATGTTAAGTGATGAAGCACATACTGACACTTCCACACCTAAGAAGGCTAGACAACTAAGCTCCTAAAACCATGCATTAAGCATGCATGAAAACTTGTAAATGTATCCATCTAGAAAATCTTGGAACAACAATTCCTTCATAGATCTACAAAATCATGGATTTTGGTTAACATGTAAAACCTACAAAACCTTCCATGCAAATTTGAATCCATTTAAACATCTAGAAACCCACAAATCTAATAAACACCAATAATGAAATGTCACAAATAAGCATAACTTTAGAACTACAAAACACATAGATCCAAAATAATATGAATCTACAATATGAAGTACAAATATCCAAAAGGATTAGAGTGTTGTCTAGGAAATCCAAGCCACCAAAAGAACAATTCCACAACCATAACTAATACATGCAAATGGAGGAACCAAGTTGTCCAAGAGCTTCTAAGTCACCAAAACACCAAATCAACAATCCACATGCAACCAAGGGCTAATCATCTATTTCTTTAATGAAAATAGGGGCTGAAACCATGAACACAACTTAAGCACTCAATATGGTAGTCAATACAACTAGTTCTTTCCCATGTGACTAGGAGGCCAAAAATAGGCACCCAACATGAACACTCTTCCACTACAAATGATCATAGGATAAAGGAACACAACCACAATGTTATAGGGTAATCTCATACTATCATTCAAAATATATAAGTCACATTCATTTAACACACAAACACATGATCAACTCCATTAGCTACCTCTCTTCCATTCCACTAGTGCTTGCCAAAATATTTATTGAAATAAAAAACCATATTCATTGCAAAATACCACTCATATAATGATTAATAGCCACTTAATTCCTTCCAAAAAATTCCCACCAATAAATCAAAATAGAGGAATACCCAAAACTAAAAAAATAGAACTAAAGAATACCTAGAATTCTAAAATAAAAAAAGGATTACTCAGAACTAAATCACCATGGATTCATCACATGAAATGAAATGCAAGCACATGCAACCATACAACCACCTTCACTCTAATACTAAATTTTAGGAAAAGTACCCATAAAAGCATTATTAATAAACCATATTAAATATAATTATTAAGCATTTCCACGTTAACCCTTCAAGGAGATTAACACATTAAACGGATCTGTAGAAATTTCGATAGAATTCTAATATGTAAACAACACATAGAAAAGAACAATAGAAATAAAAGGAAAATCAACCACAAGAGATAGAATGTAAAACATATACCCTAGGAAAACCCTTTCAAGAAAAAACCTAGCCTCCAAAGCAACAAACCAATTTATTATTTAACAACAATGAACATGTTACAATATAATAATGGACTCTTGCCTCCATAAAGATCAACATCATCTTCCTCTGGTAAAAATCTAGCAACATAAACCTATAAAAACCATTTATCTTCTCCTGCTCTTAAGACCATTATCCTAAGGCCTCAATATATAGGAAAATATAATACAAGATACCATAAATGGTATCATATTTACCAAGTTCTAATACCATAGCCCAAGTACTCAATATGCAAGGGAGACCTTGTTGGTTCCCCAAACCATACCCACCAATTTCTAAAAGGTAGAAAACCTTTATGATTGAAACTAAGTAAAGTCTGGCCAAAGAACATGAGATAGATTCACATTTATTCTCCTCTGCACTTTAGGTTCTGCAAGACCTAGGGGGGTTACCATTAAATGACACTGAAACATGAATATTAATCACAGTTATATCATAGTGTCTAGCAGATATTGAACTTCATACAAAAGGACAAGAATTTACATAACTACACCAATAACTATGACATTCCCTATCTCCATTATAACTCTAGTATGAAGTCTAAAAATAATTACAAATAACTTACAGAAATGGCTTAAGATTTATCATTTTGAGATTATAATTCCAGAAATGGGGACTACAAAGATTGATTAGTGTCAATAATGGGCTACAAAGTCACATGTCATACATCTTATATAACAATGCCTAAACATATTTTAATGGTTATCTAATGTACTACCACCTTGTGATAGCAAAACCTCTAGAAGCCTGCAATGCAATCATACTTAATAATCCATATGAAAATATAACATTCCCATCATTCTTGTGGAAGTATCTACTCTATTCCTTGAATAGAAAACAATCATAGAAAATGACTCATTGTAGCAAATGTGAAAGAATAAATCCATACCCCTTGATTATTTCATTAAAAGAGCATTACACTTCAGATCCAAAGACAACTACAATACAATATGTATTCATATATTCTCAAATGAAAGACACTGTAGCATTATTATGTGATGATTTATAGACATGGATCTTCACCTATAATAGACTTCCCCTTCACAGAGATTTTTCCTCTTCCAGAACCTCCTTTTTTTTGCAAATGATACAGAAGTTACATTTTAAGAAAGAGAGAAGAAGATTAAAAAACTCATATTCAATCAAGGAATTATATTTGACACATTTGAGCCCCTTGATTCTAGAACAAAATGGCACGAGGAATATGCCATTGGATTTTTGAACCCCTTATACTCTACCCTCCATGAAGTATATTTTAATTTTGCACTTCCTGTGTATAATTCTACCTTTGTGTAAAATTAAAATTAATGGTCATAATTTACCTTGCAGATAAAGAAATTTTAACCTAATCAGTTTCTAGTGAAAAATGCAAGGCATTTTTCACTTTGCCAGGGTGTTATAACCATTGTTGGCAATCAAAACCATTTGTAGCACCGTTAAAAATGATTCCTAGGTGTTTTTGATAATGGAGGGGTGTTTTTCTACATACCATGACATTTTTGGAGGTGTTGAAGACATGAGAAGCAATGGATGGCATTTTTGTTACTATTGGGCTATTTTTTACAATGCTGGGTATATAAAAATACTTAGAACATCCCTAAAAAAGTCCTCTAGGCATGGGAAATTCCCCATACATTGTTCTATATGTGACAACAACAATTTAGCATAGTTAAATGGCCCTCAAATCCCCCCAAAGCTTCTCCATGTGGAAGACCTTCATCACATTGGCCAAGACAAAGCTCATCATAGTTTTGAAGGAGGAAAGACTACATGAAATTGTGTTGTGTGATGGAAGAAGTATTGGACTTTGCACATGAAAACATACAATGTGGCGTCCAGCTCCACAAATAAATGGCCAATGGGAAGCATATCACATAGCTTGAAGACATCGTACTTTTGAGAGAGTGGAGATTTTCCCATGTGCGATAATATGATGGGAGCTTTGTCATTTAAAAACTGGCATTTCACCTTTAATAAAAAAAATTAATAAACCCTTGCCAAAAATGCCATTTTACATGGCTTCTCTTTGAAGATTAAATAAAACACTTTAATCCCAATATTTATGCCCCCATATTATATTTAAAACATTAGAAATGTTTTATTTTCTAATTTAAAACATTGAAAAAATAGCCATTTAAGTGCTCAGGAGGAAATATGATGGGATGATGCCACAAACACACACAATGTCTAGGTGCTGCAGAAACTTGGGAGGGGCCTTTATATTTTATGTAGATTTTTTTTCCATCACTAAAAATTGAACAGAAAATTGAATTTCGGGAGCTCCTTTGTAACCGGGGCCAGTCAGCGGGCCTTTTTAATTTTTTTTGTGTTTTCTCCATAGCCACAAAACTCACTCGATACATTTAAAACTACAACTGGAGCATCTTGAAGAAATATTAGAAATTGTGCAATTGAAAAAATTGGATGATCATGTCATCTTAACTTTGTTCAACCAACCCACCTGTAAATGCTGAAATATTAAAATTAGGCTCAAAACTCATCTAATCAAGATGAAATCAGGATTGAGGGTAGCTTATACAAATTCAAGGCCTTCTACCAAATAGTTATTGAAGAAAATCTCTAGATTGGGAGATTTTAATCCCTGTAGTTTTAATCTAGCTTGTCGCTTCGAGGTTTAAAAATTAGGTCTCTCTGTCAATTTGAAGGTCATTCTTCTCAGGAAATGGGACACAAAAACAAGTGCCAATAGTGGCTCTTATTCAGGGATGCATTCCCCTTGCATACATAGCAAGATTCCATAAAATCTATGGGGTGTAGATCAAAAGCCTTCAATTTGAATGCTTTGTAACTGCTCAACTATAATGCATCAATTTCCACAACTGTCAAACATTATTTGGTGGCCCTGAGCCCCTAAAAATGAAGAGACAAAACCTTCCAAGCTATCAAATACCTTGTTCTCAGATGATTGCCCCAAACCAAACATGAAAATACTACCAAAAAATGCTTGTTCACTGTCATTGTCATTGACACTTTTCACAAAACTTCTAAATCTACCACTTTCAAAGTCTTTTGTACTCATTTGAACCTTACAATCAAGTTTCAACTAGGGTATTTCACTAAGTAGAACACATGTATGTCATACCTATCAAATATATCACATTCACAATCACTGTGATGTTTCACATCAACAAGACCACTATCATGCACCATGAGATGTCTACCAAGATGAATTGTGAAATGAAAAGATTCATAATCTATTGGGAAAACTACATCAAGAACATTCACTTCATCCTTTATTTCCATATTAAAATTGAAACATTCATAAGCAGTGTCTTCCTAGAATACCTTAATTTGTAATTGCTCTAATTTATTTAAGTCATAGTTTAGCTCCAAGTCTGATAAATAAGACCGATTAATGGTAAAAGACTGAGATACACCAACTGAGTGATCATCCAAATTCTATCTTACATATGATTACCAGTCATCTTGTGTGATTTAAGAAAATAATGTTCATACACAGGCATCCCTTCAATCTGAATTGAAATATACTTGTACTCATTCAAGTTTTGTAGCTTACTAGTTCTATCTTGTACTCTGGTGTTTTGCAAAGAAGATTCAACTCTAAATACAACTAGATTCCTATCAAATCTTAAGTCATGATCTTCACATGATTGCACAACTCTAGTATCAACTATATACACATCAAACTCTTGAGCATAGGGCACTTGATTAACCCTCATCAACTCAAAAATAGGTCTGCCTAAAAGTGTATTAGCTTCATCAGATACAAGACGATTTATATCTAGTCTAAATTCTACATTACACATAGAGGCAATCCCCTTGGTTAAGACTTTCATCATAATTTGAATGGTCTATTTGTACCTTGGACTAATCTTCCTCAGGTTCATCACATTCCTCACACTCTTGGTCATCTGCAAATATAGGATTATCTCTACACCAATAAGGATTATTATTTCTCATATCTAGTGGAGCTGGAGGATCATCATGAAGGACATTTTGTCTCACATTCATTCTTGACACAAATGCCTCTATCTTCTCAACATGAAGATCTAAATCTTTCTTAGCATCATTGTATTCAAAATCATTACACTCATTACAAGAGCATACAGATAGATTTTTAGCATCATTTGCACCATCAATAGTTAGCATCTCTTGCCCATGTTCTGAAAACTCATTAAGGAAGGAAGCTTGTTCATCCATAGGTAAACATGTATCCTTATCATTACAGTCAACAAAGCAAGGAATCTCATCACATATAAAGTTATATTCAAATCCTTCAAGCAACATGTTTGCATATCCTTCTTCAACATCACCAATCATCTGGGTTGATTCACCATATTAAATACTATGGCATATAATTATTCCTTGATTAATAGAGATGAAACAAGCTATAACTGCATATATCTCCTTTTCCTCATCATACATTATATTTGGATCATCATGGTCATAATCTTCATCAGCATACATTTCATCCATGGACTGGTCACAAACTCCACTATTGCCATTACAATATGCATCTTCAAATTTTGTCTTACATTCTCCATCCTCATGTGACATGTCATTATTTGGCTCACACAAAGAAAATGAACCAATATCTTTACTGATTGAAGACATGATGGTTTTTTCTTGATCACCTCTAATCTTCTCAAGAAGAACAATACATTCACATATCTAGTCAACATTAAGAGGTTTCACCCTTTCTAACATAATACACAACCTTGACCCATAGGCTTCACAAAACAAATTAATACATAGAGAATTTTTAGGTCTGAAACATTTGGGGATTTCCTACAAAGCATCCATAAACCTTGCATGAAAATCATATGGGACCTCTCCTTTATGCCTTTTTGTATTAAGGAATACTTGGATAAGAGGCATATGATCAACATCTGCTGCATACTTCTCACACTTTGCATGTAATTCACTATGATTTGAATGATGAAGCAATGAGCTAACTATAATAGTAGAATTGTTGCTACCTTAATATTTATTTCTATTTTCTAATCTACACTTTTCATCTGTGAGTTTTTTAACATAATCAATACTTATAGACATATGTCCTTTCATCATGGAATACTTCAAATTATTCTCAATACCCATAGCTATAGAATATGCTTGATGAACTATTGTAGGATTTTTATCTCTTAGTAAAAAGCTTACCTCATCTTGAAATGCACTTAGGTATATAACCAGACACATTGAATCATTTGGCCTAACATTCTCTGGAATATCTCTTATTTTCTTTGTAAATCTCAAATTGAAAGCTGGAACCAACTCCTCTTCAGCATTCTGAATGTGAACAAGTTTATTGATCAATGAACTTACATCAACCTGTTCACCAAATTAATCATAAAATTCTATTCTAAATTCTTTCCATAAAGAAATATAGTACATGGGCAAGTCTGTAAACCAAATTGTTACATCTCCTTTCAGAGATTGAACAAATAACTTCATTACAACATCTTCTTCATCCATCTCATAGTCTCTCATCAAATCACTAAATGCATGTAGGTGTTTAATTACTAATTTAGAACCTTTCCCACTATTCAACTTGGGCAAATGGTCTCTGACTTCACTAGGAATATAGGTTTAGGATATCCTAGAATATTGCTGAAATCAAGTGGTCTGTATCTTCCAATAGAGAAAGGTTTTTTTTGTAGGTACATCTAATGTTGTTTTGTATTATGCATTATAACATTTGGATGTGAAAGGGGAAAGTTAAAATGGTAATCTACTTTCACATATATCTTAATGAGGTTCAACTCTCTTGGTCACCAATTGTTCACAAATTATTTCATCTTAACATGATCTCATGAATACACAACCAAACTCCTTATATCTCTTATTTGAGTCATTCTTTGTCTATTGCATTTCAATACATGAGACATTTACATACACCATTTTTTGATGCACAATATCTATAGGCATACAAAGACCTTACATACTTTCACAAAACATGCATCTATATGTATGAAGAACCTTGTATCTTTTCATCTATAGTGCATATTTTACAACACATACATATTACAATCATACTATTGAAATATTCAGGTGTATCATGCTTATTTTACTTCCATTCTTTACAACATATATTCATATTTATCTAGAGAATAACACTTCTTCTCAAAGAATTCCATAAACAAATTCCATACACAAAGTTTTCCTCCTTTGAAGATAGAATGAGAAGGAAAGATAAAATACTTGGAGAAATATTGTAGACTTCACATAAATTCTTCCTTTGACTGAATCCCTTCTAGATCTATGCAATGCAATTGCACAAAAAGAAAAAAATTCTTCAACAATTGATCAGGTTCATTCACAGAGTCACCACCTCTTCAAAGAGGACAAAATATTCAACCAACTAAAAGCTCCTCAAAGATCAAATACTTTTCTGAGTCCATTCCACCACTAGAGCACCATTATTCCACAAAATCTCTAGATGTGCTACAATAATTTCTTCAGAAACGGGGGTTTCTAGTCTTCAAATTATTTGACTCTTCCCAAATAGATATGTATCTGACTACTCCCCAATAGATTTTCCAATCTATCAGTTCCCCAAACTATAACCACCAATTCCTAAAAGGTAGAAAACCTTTATGATTGAAACTATGTGAAGCTTAGCCAACAAATAGGAGTAGATTCACATTTATTCTCCTTTGCACTTTAGGTTCTACAAGATCTAGAGGGTTACCATTAATGACACTGAAACATGAATATCAATCACAGTTATATCGTAGTGCATAGCAGATATTGAACTTCATACAAATGGAAAAGGATTTGCATAACTACACCCATAACTATTACATTCCATGTATACATTATAACCCAAGTATGTGGTATGAAAAAAAATTAAAAATAACTTATAGAAATAGTCTAAGATTTATCATTTTGAGATCATGATTCTGGAAATGGGAACTGCAAAAATTGACTAGTGCCAATCATGGACTACAAATTCATATGTCATACATCTTATATAACAATGCCTAAACATATCTTAATGGTTATCTGATGTACTACCATCTTGTGATAGCATAACCTCTAGAAGCTCGTAATTCAATCATAATTAATAGTCCATCTAATAATATAACATTCCCATCATTCTTGTGAAAGTATCTACTATATTTCTTGAATAGAAAACAATCACAGAAAATAACTCATTGCAGCAAATGTGCAAGAATAAATCCATAATCCTTGATTATTTCATTAAAAGAGCATTACATTTTAGATCTGGAGACAACTACACTGTAAGATGTATTCATATATCCTCAAATTCAATAAATAGTAGCATTATAACAAGAAGTCTACAAGGTGAAAGGTATTTCATTCTTTGTATTGATGATTTTTCTAGAATGACTTGGGTTACTTTCCTTAGAGAAAAGACAGAAGCTCTAGATAAGTTCAAGGCATTCAAAGTTATGGTTGAAAATGAATTGGATTTGAGAGTCAAATGCTTAAGATCTGATAGAGGTGGTGAGTTTACTTCAAATGAGTTCAATACTTTTTGTGAAGAACATGGAATAAAGAGACATTTGTCTGCTCCTTGGACTCCTCAACAAAATGGAGTGGTTGAAAGGAAGAACAGAACTATTCAAGAAGTTGTTAGTGTACTAGAAAGAAGCAATACACACTATTGTCTACATTCAAAATAGAGTGCTTGAATCAAAACAAAAGAAAAAAAGACTACTTATGAACTGTGGTATGGTAGAACTCCTACTATGAAATATTTCAAAGTTTTTGGAAGAAAATGTTATATCAGAAGGGATGAAGAGTTATGAAAGTTTGATACTAGATGTGATGAAGGCATATTCCTTGGGTACTATACTAAAAGCAAGGCTTACTGGTGCTATTATAAAAAAGACTAAGAAAGATCATTGAAAGTACAAATGTAAAGGTAGATGAAGATATTCAACCAGATGGATATGAGTTAGATAAATCTATAGATACTAACAAGGTTGAAAAGGGCAAAGAAAAGGAAGTTCAAACTGAAGTACAAGCTTCTCTAGAAGAAGAAGAAGATCAAACAGAAGATCCGGTAAGAATTCCTATAACTCCAAGGTATGTGCAAAGAGTCGATCATTCTGAAGATCAGATTATTGGTGACAAAAGGAAATGTGTTATGACAAGATGTAGGATTGCAGAAGAACAAGTAAATCTCTGTCTACTTTCAAAAGTGGAGCCTAAAAAAGTAAATGAAGCATGCAATGATGAGCATTAGGTCATGGCAATGGATTAAGAACTGATACAGATTGAGAAGAACAAGACTTGGCAATCCATCCCCAGACCCAATCCATCCCCAGACCTACAAACAAGAATGTGATTGGAACAAAGTGGATCTTCCATAACAAACTGAATGAAGCTGGAGAAGTTGTGAGAAACAAGGAAAGACTTGTATGTAAAGGCTACTCCCAAGTTGAAGAAATTGATTATGAAGAGACATATGCTTTGGTGGAAAAAATGGAAGCTATCAAACTATTTTTGGCATTTGTAGCACACAAAGACTTCAAGGTATATTAGATGGATGTGAAATCTGCCTTCCTAAATGGTGAGTTAGAAGAAGAGGTCTACATAGAGCAACCAGATGGGTTCCAGTTGTCAGACAAACAAAACATGGTGTGCAAATTGAAGAAGGCCTTGTATGGATTGAAGCAAGCTCCCAAAGCTTGGTATGCAAGACTAGATAAGTATCTATTGTAGCAGGGTTTCAGTAAAGGGTCTGCAGATAGTAATTTGTATATCAAGGTAAGCAAAGATCAAATCTTGATTATTGAAGTCTATGTAGATGATATCATATTTGGTAGAAATAAAGAGATGTGCAAGAATTTTGCAAATGAAATGCAAAAAGAATTTGAGATGTTTATTTGTGGTAAGATGAATTTCTTTCTTGGACTGCAAATCAATCAAATAAATAAAGGCATTTTTATTTCTCAACCAAGGTATGTCAGGGAATTGTTGAAGAAGTTTGGAATGAAGGACTCTAAATTGATATGCACTCCTATGGTTATTGGTTGTAAACTGAATAAAAATGATGAATCTCCTAAGGATGATCAAAGCAAATACAAATCAATGATTGGAGGACTACTTTACCTAACTGCTACCAGACTAGATATCATACATGTAGTCTATCTTGTGACCAAATTTCAATCAGATCCCAGAGAATCACATGTGATGGTAGTTAAGAGGATAGTCAAGTACTTAAAGGGCACTCCTAATCATGGATTGTGGTATCCTAAGAACAATAATTTTTCTTTTAGTGCCTAGACAGATACAAATTGAGTTGGATGTGCTGATGATAGGAAAAGCACAAGTGGAGGTGTATTCTTCCTTAGAGATAGGGGAGTGTCCTGGCATAGAAAGAAATAAGAATCAGTTTCCTTGTCTACTATAGAGGTAGAATATATTGTTGCAGTAGCATGCTACACTTGGGTGCTCTAGATGAAGCAGACCTTGAAGGATATCAAAGTTAAGTTTGATGGACCAATTCCTATTCTTTGTGATAACACAAGTGTCATAAATATTTCAAAGAATCTAGTGATGCAATCAAAGACAAAGAACATTTCAATCAAGTATCACTTCTTGAGGGAGAAAGTTGCAGAGATTGAGGTAAATCTTGAGTATGTCTACAAAGGATCAAGTTGTCAATATATTCACTAAAGCTCTTCCAAAAGACACATTTCAGTATCTTTGGGAGAAGTTAGGGGTTATTGCCCCTTCTTCCTTCAACTAGATACATAGGAAGGTGCATCATTCTAGTGTGCTTCAAAGTATGTTTCTCTTTTTGGACTAATGTTGGATGCTACCTCTCAAGGGGAATAGGTAGTAGTTTGAGATGATTTTTGCATTTAGGGGGAGTAAACAATGGTTTCAAACAAATTAGAGCAGCAGTGTCCAAGTATTTGTAGTAGAAGAGAAGTGAATCCCTTTGCCATTGATGACAAAGGGGGAGAGAGAACATGTGAAAAACTCAGGGGGGTAAGAGTGCAAGATGTGTAAAAGGAAAGGGGGAGTCTTGAAGTAGAATTGTGTCTTGATGGTGGGACATGTTTTTCACATCATATGTTGCCATCAATGACAAAGGGGGATATTGTTGCAAGGATGTGCTAACTAGTGTTGTCATTGATGTCAACATATCTATTTTGTCATTTTTGTCAACTATATCTTTTGATATTATTGTTTGTTGATTGATTGAAGAATAATGTCTAAATATTTTTCTCTGCATTCTCTCTATATTGAAGACCAGAGTATGAGATTTGCATATGATTTAGAGGATTGTTTGAAGATGCTAAATCTAGAATTTGGTGGTCTGGATCACTATGTAGAAAAATTTCTATTCACCAGTATAAAGATTGTGCCTAGCAAGGTTTGCAGAGTGATAGGGAGAAAGTGTTTTACTCCGCATTTCTCTGCATATTGGATTTTGGCTTTGCAGTTCTGGAGTTCATCTTATAAGGTCCTCAGTCATCTTCATTACAAAGGATATGTGATTTGAAGCTCCAGAAAGAAATTTTCTAAGTAGCAGAGGTTGACAGTGTCTAATAAGAAGCAGTCTGTGATATGTTCTTTAAGTGAGATCTATTGCGGTTGGATTTGTTGACTCCCAAGTGATTCTATGTTGTCTATGGATGTCTCCAGAATGTCTTGAAGGCAAGTGCTTGATCCACAAGTTACAATGAAGATCTTACAAGCATGTTTCTAAGTGTTCTTGATATGTGCATAAGTTCTGGCCGACCTAATTTGTCACACTTGTTGCGGAGGTGGTTCATGGATTGTGGAAGCATGTCCAAGAATGTGAAGACATATTTTGGTCCAAGCTAATCTATGATGTGTTCATTCTTCATTCATTTACTTTGCAAGTTTGTTTAGGTCTAGTCCTAATTTGATTTATGTATGTATGCTGACCTTGGAGAAAGTTCCAATGACCTTGTAGAATGTAATGTTGACCTTGATGTTCATTCCAAGGTTGATGATAGGTATAAATGCATGTAACAAATTCATGTTTGAGTGTGATTGAGAAAAGATGAAAAGATAAGTGTGAAGTGTAAAAGCAGAGCAGAGAAAAGGAGATATATTGCACTTCAATGGAACTGAACTCAAGCATGGTGTAGATGCTACTAAATCAGTTCACCCACCAGTAGTGGGCCACCCCTAGCAATGAGTCACCCTTGACAGTGAGCCAACCCTTAGCAATGAGCCATTCTTTTGGGTGGTGAGCTACCTTTTGATATTTAGTATTGTTACTACATTATATTGTGAGCTAACACTCACCATGGTTTTTCCCTATTTAGGGTTTTCCACATAAAAAATATGGTGTTCATATGTGTATGATGTTGATGCGTTCATGTTTTGATTCTGCTAGTCATGTTTAATGTTCATAATAGAAAAAGGAAATAAGTTAAGCATTCGTACAGAAACAACAATATATGATTAAAAAACTACTAAAAACTACATATAAATGACCAAACATGATCTTGTGACCATTAGTAGTTTATTGCCAGTCATTTATAACACAACCAAATTGATGACTAAACCATTTTTAGTCATTTATTGGTTGTTTTGATTGATAAATTTGGTAGTATATTTAGTCATTGGTTTAGTCATTGATTGCTATGATCTGGTCACTTATTTAGTCATTTTTTATTCACTGATATATTTAGTCATTAATTTAGTCATTGATTGTTGTTAACTGGTCACTTATTTAGTCATTTTTATTCACTAATTTCTATCCATTGGTAGTGTATTTAGTCAAAAATATTAATCATCATTTTGATCAATTTGGTAGTATATTTAGTCATTTGCATTCACTAATTTCACTAGTCATATATTTATTCATATAAATATTCATTGTTCACTGATTTCCACCAATTGGTAGTATATTTAGTCAATTTAATTATTAATTGATGTCAATTCATAGTATATTTAGTCATTTTAATTGATTGATATTTGAGTATTTAAACATAATACATAGAAATACACATCAATCATCAATTGCACACAATAAGACATCCATTGAGAAGATAAAATTGCTGAACTTTATTAAAAGAAAGGTGTTCTTATAGCTTGCACAAGTCTGAAATATTTATCTTTCTTGAAAAATACTTAGAAATAGAGTATTACAATTTTTATTTTTAGTCACAAGACTGAAAATATGAATTACAATGCACAGAAATGACAAGAAAGAAACTTCTCCAAAAAACTTTTACAATGATGGAAATGCATGCTTGGAGCCCTTCAATGCGAGCACATGTCCCTTTCATCTCTTAAAACTTCTACAATGTGGGCAATCTTCTTGGAGCAAGCTGTAACATGTAGAATCCAAGAAGAGTGTTGATCATGTCCCATATATGAAACTCTCTCCTTTAATGTAGTCAATAATAACCCTAGAATCTTTCCTCCTTTATATGCAATGTGCCATCTGATATGAGCAACAGGGTGCTACCTTTTCTTCCATGAATGAAGATGTGCCTCAATACAACCAATGAAATTACTATTAGTCTCAATTTAGAAAGAATAAAAGTGCATTGTATATTGCAAGTTTACAAAAGTAAGTCCAAACACAGCAAAAAGACAAATCAATTAAAAAATTGTAGCCTTGTCAACAAATGCCTTAAACAGAGTGTTCAACATAGGCCTAAAATATGCATATTGAACCCTTGATTTCCGAACCTTGTTCAAAGTTTAAGAAAGGTAATACACTCATATTATAGTATGAAGTTGACATTATAGAATGAAGGCTATCAACACTAACTAGACTGGAACAACATTATCAACAGAAATTTCCTAGAAACCAAGCCCAAGAATGCCATTAGACTTAGACAACAAAAATGTCAACCCTAGTTCATGTGTTGTCTCAGTTGCAATTTGTCCAATTTGATATTTTACAAACTTTGATATAGGACAGAAAGAATATTTTGTTTCTTGAATAAGAATACAAATAATCCTTAATGCATTATAATATCACTGACCCATTTCCCTGAACATTTATCTAAAAGATTTGAAATAACAAATCCTACAGATACCTGTAAATGATGCCAAGCAAATTTCAAACGAGATTAGATCTTATCAGGTAAATACATGTTCAAGCACAAAGTATATAATCATAAGAGCCATTAATAAAAAATGATATGGTGATATACCTGAGTTGAACCAAGCATATAGATTGCTGAATAATGGCACCTATGAATCACCATGTTAGTTGTCATTGCAAGAGGAATGGTGAGGGACATGCCAAGAGTTGCAACAAGAGGTGTTGTCCATACCATAGATAATGCCCTACAATTATTAGTGAAAATATGATTCCAACTTAGTTCTAGAATCAAACTTAATGTATCCAAATAAGCATTACTTTATAATCTAAAAAACCAAAAGTAATCGGATAAGACACTTCTAATGAATCCATTTGCAATCGTAACTTCATCCAATTTGGCAGATTTAGGAATACTAAATTTTGGTTCAATACCAATAGTAGCTAAAGGCCATACTACAAGATAATGTAAGAATGGATATTATTTAATTTCAATATAATGATCATCTAAGGAAATTACAAATTGGAAAGCATTAGAGGGCATGATTTAACAATAATCTATGCCAAGCAGAGCAACTACAAAAGGAGAGAAAACCTTACATATGGAATGGTAAAAGTAGATCGTAATGCCTATGCTTTGAAGATAAAATTAATTTCTATATATTGCTTCTGTCATGTAAGTATTGATGTATTGAAAAAAAATATGAAGCCATCAAAATAAATATGACTACCCAGAGCATTCAATGAACTTCAATTTAAATTCTATGAATTGAAGTTTTGATTGATGCATTTAGATTCAATTGAAATCTACTAAATCGTTGTCTTCTTGGAGGCAGACCATACCTATATAGAGGTGTGCAATCATTATCTATATACAAGTATAGCTCATGAATGGTCTTATTCTTGAACCATCACTACCTTTATATGAAGTGCATTCTTTTTGTATGTATGGACCTATAATTTATGAGTCTCTTCGATATAACGAAAATGGCAAAGTTCATTGAAGAGAAAGGCATGTATCGATGGGATAGAGACATTGGTCCCTTCGATGAAGCAATAAAATTTATTTACCTAGCTTCAATAATAAAATGACTGTGTCGAAGCAATAGGAGAACATCAAAAGAGATTGATCTGACTGGTGGAAAGATCAAATGGGAACAAGGTAAGGCATGCTTGCTTGAGTGGAATTTGATAGAGGCTTGCAATGGCCAGAGTTCAAGATGACAGGATGTAGTGTTCATTGCTTTACCATGGGCATACCCTAAAATGTGTGTAGGAAGGCAGGTGACTCCTACATGCCCATAGAGAAATCTTGAAGATCATGCGGTACTGCAGTGACATTCCCCACACTCCCACAAAGACCAAGCAAGTAAAGTGTAGTATTGTGATATTTCTCCCATATCCCTGCAAAGAAATCTTGAAGATCATGCGGTACTATGGTGACATTCCCCACACTCCCACAGAGACCAAGCAAGTAAAGTGAAGTGATGCGGGAAAGGCATGTTGAGTCACCCACTATACCACAGACTCTTCAAGTGATGCCTATGGTGATGTGGGAAAGGAAAAATCCATGTGAGTTTCAATGTTTGAAGGATGTTTCCATGTTTTTCTTGAAGTAAGGAAAGGAAAGCCCAAGTTCTTGAAGAAGAATCTATACATAGCCTCAAAACACTGGTGTGCTCATCACATGCCATCCTATATTAAGTCCTACATATAGAAGATTTGTTGTCTAGTTTGAGCATTTTATTTGGTTTTCAAGCTCTATTGTTTATTTAACTAGTTCTCTATTGTTGGCATAAGCAGAGTGTTTAGACAATGATTCTTGTCGTATCAGTTGGTATGATTGTTCAACACAAATTTAAAACCCTAAGTGTCTCTCTTGATTCGATGGAGTTTGCTTTCTCTGTATTTATGGTTATAACTCATAATACCTGCTCAAGAATCATACTCACTTCACATGTGCTCATTGTCATGATCTTTCATCATCTTTTCATGAATGCGACTCCCACTTTGAATTTTGAATCTTTCAAGAATAATGTCACTCAATCATTGTCTCCCTCTTCATTTGACTGTCATTCATTAAGATCACACTATCTACTCCTTTTTGAATTTGTTGTCACTTTCCTTGAAGCATATCATTGGCTCTCTACACTATTTATCATTGGTTGTCTACACTATTTTAATTGTGATGTTTAGACTTGTCATGATTCTCTTGGACATTGTCTTCATGGGGTTGCCTATTGACTATCATGTAAATACATATGCTGACTTACTACTTTATAATCTTGACCATTCTTCTTACCTAGCACTACTCCTTAGTTTCCCTCCATGTCTAGTTATTACTTCCTTACTCAAGCCTTATGTTTTGGAATGATTGTCCCTTTCATATAATCACTAGGATGTGCATTTTGCACATTGTGATTATTTGAAATGCAATGTGGATTGTCATTGTACTTGGTGTGTAGGTCTTGATCTTCATTAGGTTATCATATTTTACTCTTCCTTTGGTCTTACCATTTGTATCCTTATGATTGTCACTTCAAAATATTTATTCACTTTCACTTGAACTACCCTCTCAATAGTTTCCTTAAAGGAGATCTTTTCATCTATAGGTTGCCTCTTATGGTATGTGCACTATAACAATCATGTTTGTCATTCGAGCATTGAGAACTTTTAAGTGTTCAATAGATTTTGATCATTGCAAATTATCATTAAACCTTTTGAAGAGACATATGCACTATCATATTTTGTGCTTCCTTGAGGATGATAACTTTGATGTAATCATGTCATTAAGACTTCATTATTTATGCTCTAGATCATAACTATCCTAATCTTCAAATTGTCATCTTTTGCTAGGTTATGAATATTCAAACAATATCTTAACACCACCATTCAATAGATATCTTCATTATTCCTTGATTGTGGTATCACTTATCAATAATTTTATTATCATTGTCATACATGATCCCTTATTGACTGTCACATGTGCTATCTTAAGGACTTCTTTCTTCTTATCAACTATCATGAAGTTCTTTGTCATTGTATTCACATTCAATTAGCCCCTATAGATTGCCCTCTGCCAAGCCCTTCAAATGGCATAGTAATTGTAGCATCCATTAGTCTGAGTACCTAAGGTTATGACATTAACTAGGTTTCAAAGAATTTTTTATATACATCATGAGAAAGACAATACTTGGAAAACCCTAATATTTTAACTAGGGAATGAGGAATATTAAAGGTTTAATGGCATTTGGGAAATCTCCTTTGACATATATATCCAACTCAAATATAAAATGGTAAAAGGTCATGTGAAAAGGGAGACTCTTATTCAACAAAAGTATTCTGTAGGCATGTAATACATGAAACCCTCTAAACAAACCTTGAATTAAGCTAGACGAGGATACCTAGTAGTGAAAATGAAATCACATATGGATGTAATGTGGGTGAGACTTAATCAACTCCTGGAACCTCTCCACTCTCCTTGAAACATGACATATCTTTTAGTTGGTCTCTACTACGTGGTAAAATAGACTCCTTGAAATTCTCCATCTCCATGCTTCTTTCTTAACTTGCAATGTGCCCTTACATCTATCTCATATATTCATGTTTCCTTGGATTCCTTCAATGTAACTATGAGATATCCTTCAATTCCTTAACAAACATGAGCACCAAAATCCTAACCTCTAAATGCTACGTGGGTGGAGTTTGACATTTTCAAAAGGCAACAATTTTATACTTTTCTCCTTTTTATCTTTTGGTGAAAATAAAATATAATAAAAACAACATTTAACATTTTTCCTTTTGTTTTATGATTCCCAAAATTCATTTCTTTTGAATTAAAACTTTATAACACCTATATAAGATGGTGATCATAGGAAATCATTTTAATCCTTCCTAATAAACTATAAATCAAGGTGAACAAAATATGAATAGTTGTCATTTCCAAATATTAAATAAAGTGTTTGCTCATAGATAATGGGTCAAGCCTAAACATTCATACATTTTATTTGGTGCAACATTTAGGTTATATAATAGAAGCCTTGGAAAGATACCTTGCAAAAGGCTTTACAAGGATTTTACATTATCAACCACAACACTCAAATTAGCAAATATGATCAAAGGTATAACTAGTTGTTTACATAAGCATACCTACATTCATGGAGACCCTCACATTCTTAGCAATTATGCATTAGAGAACTTCCTTCAATGATTACACAGATGTAGTCATGAATGGAATTGACATTCAAACTTAAAAGAGAATAAACAAGCCTTATGTCTATTAGAGAATGACAAGCACCCTCATTACAATATTTACCTCATGTAGCCAGCGCATCAACAACCTTTTCAAACTAAGCAATGATGTGAGGACAAGCATAAAATCTAGGTCATAATTCAAAATTGTGTGATAGATTATAGTAAATCCCTTAGCATGTTTATTGCCATTGTATAGTCAAAAGTTCTTATTGTTGATAACTGAGAGGGGGGGTGAATCATTTATCCTACTAATTTCAACTTTCAGTGCTTCCTTAATAGTTAATGAAACACCAGATCAAATAAGCAATCATAATCATAAAGGGAAATAACACAAATACACATGACAGAATAATTTTGATGTGGCAACCCTGTTAAGGGAAAAAACCACGGGGTGATTAACCCAAGATAATATTCTCTGTTAGAAGAATAGAAGATACAAAATGGCACTTGCCAATTAGGGCTCATTGCCCAAGCACACTGCTCACAAGAGACTCACTATCTATAAGAAAGGAAAGTAAATCAATGCTTGAACTGATGAAAAGCATCCACACATGCTAAGGTTCAGTTCTGGTTAAGCTCAATAGACTGATCTGTTGCACTTCATTCTTACTCTCTCTTGATGCAGCTGTACTTTCATATTCCAGACATCTTCAACTATCTTCACTCCACTCTTCTGCTTTTCTTTGCACCACACAAGACAACACACACACCTTAACATCTAAATCAAAATGTATATATATCTGCATAAGTGATTTCATCATCTTTCTAGTTGGCATCCAGAGCAGTCAATAATTTCCTCAAACTCTGATCTGTCGGCTGAATCCCTGCATACAAAGTAATGCGGATCAAGCATATACTTGTAGAAGTCATCAATCATGTCAGCCAAACATAACTTATGCCTTAAGAACCTTTTCCATCATCAGTAACACATCCAGAATAATGTCTAATGTTCTGCCAGTTAGTTCTTCCTCTGTTCACACTGTCACTTGGGAACCCGACACTCAAGTATTCATATCTCTTTATCCTTTCCACATCGGAGGCTCAAACCCTAGAATCTATCAGTCAAGATACTCCTCTTGACTTCCCCAAATCTGCACTTCACTAAGATACTTCTACTGAGAGATCCGGACCTGTCTGTCGGACCTTACTGACTGCTCTGTTCTTGCTTACTGGACCTTAACACTTCTTCACTCTGACTTCCGGTGAGGACCTATCATGTCTTGCGGATGTGTGGGATAACCTTTGTTGCCATCAATGACAACAATCATGAGTCCATATAGTGTCTCTTGCCAACAATCTCCCCCTTTGGCATTGATGGAAACACTTAGTGAAAAATGACTAAGTGTCACACTATACTCCCCCTTGCTGATGCTCTATCTCTATGTACATTTTTTGAAGCTCCCCCTTAGCTGGATTCCTCATTTTTCACTGCTCCTCACTCCCCCTTTGACATCAATGGCAAAGGGTAGGGTCCGCATACAAAAACTTTCAAAAAATTTTAACTATACTTAGCCGCATAAGTATATACATATGGCATACTTACATATACTGAAGTATGTCTGCAAAAGTTGTCTTCAATTAAATGAATTATGTAGCCCAACTTTGCTTCATTCTATCCAAAATTGATATATGACCGCTCAACAGGAATGCAAATGCATCTGCCCTTTTTAGATCTGTTGGATCATTTGTTCAGGCTGTGATTTGAGCTTCTTTTATGGCCTCATGCATGGCCTCCAACTTAGGGAGAATTACCCCTCTGAGCTCACTCAACCTACTGATTATGTTTTTCTTCTCTTTTTCAAGCTTCTTAATTTCATTCAAAATTGCAACAGTTTGACATTCTTGATTTATTATGGATGAGGTAAGTGGATCAAAATTTTGAGAAAGTTTTATTAGTTTGTCCTCCTATTCTTTCATTTTCTTCTCAATCTCCACTGTTGTTTTAGACCAGGATATACAAAATTTGTATACAGTTCCCTAACCAAACTGCTAGCCCATGGGAACTCCATGATGGACTAACCATGTGTTTAGAAGGGGACATTACAGTCCGCCCTCCCTAAGATTGCTTGCCTCAAGCAATCTCAGCTCAGGATGCTCTAGAATCCACTCATTCTCCCACATAGCATCCTCAACCGGCAGGTTTTTCCATTTGACTAGGTACTCTCTGATAATCCTCCTCAAATTGTGATCCCTAGTGTCAATGATTGCCTCGGGTACCAATATCAACTTCCCCTCTTCATCAAGAGGAGGCAACTCCACTGAAGGTGTCACATTGTGCCCCAGTGCCTTCTTGAGGCGAGAAACATGGAACACATTATGTACCCTGCTCCCTGCTGGTAACTCTAACTCATAAGCCACTTCACCAATCCTCCTGGAGACCCTAAAAGGTCCATAGTACCGTGGCTTCAACTTCTCCACTCCACTCTTCTTAAGAGTAGATTGCCTATAAGGTTGCAACATGAGGTAAACCATTTCACCAACCTCAAATGATCTCTCAGTTCTCTGCTGATCTGCATACTGCTTCTGCTGATTCTGAGCCTTCTGTATGTTTTCCTTCAATGCCCTCATGATATCTTGACTCTCCTGAAGGAAATCTTTATCCTTCGGTACTCTGCTATCACCAAACAATAAATCAACAAAGCTCGGTGCCTCATAACCATATAATGCCATGAAGGGTGACATCTGAATGGACATGTGGTAAGTGGAATTGTAGTAATACTCTCCCATGTGAAGCCACTTAACCCATGCCTTTTGCTGCCCTGAAACATAGTTTCGGAGGTATCCTTCCACCCACTTATTCACTATCTTTGTTTGACCATTAGTTTGGGGGTGATAACTTGTACTGGGTGTGAACTTTGTCCCTGACAACCTGAAGAGCTCCTGCCAAAAATTACTGAGGAACCTGCAGTCTCTATCGCTAACAATACTCCTAGGCAACCCATGAAGTCGAAATACCTCACGAAAGAACAACTCTGCAACCTGAGTTGCAGTGTGAGTGGTAGGAATAGCAAAGAAGTGTGCATACTTCGTCAATCTGTCCACCACCACATAAATGCAATCCCTGCCTTGGACTCTAGGTAACCCTGTGATAAAGTACATAGAAATGATGTCCCACTTCTTGTCAGGAATGGGTAGGGGCTGCAATAAACCTCCTAGAAGTGAGTGCTCTTGCTTGTTCTGCTGACATATTGGGCACTCTCTTACATACTGCATCACCTCAATCTTGAGGCCCTTCTAGGTGAACCTCTCTCTGGCCTGTCTATAAGTTTTGAAGTATCCTGGATGTCCTGCCATATGCAAGTCATGAAATGCCCTCAAAACTTTTTGCTTCATCTGTGAACCCGACACCAAGAAGATCATGTCCTTGTAAATGATCAAATCATTTACCACTATGTACTTGTCATCTTTGATGGTGCCATCAATCACTCCAGTAGCCCACTCATCCTTGGCATACTCTGCTGAAATCAACTCTCTCTAATCATCAGTAATAGCACCTAGTGCACACAAATGAGGCCTCCTGGATAATGCGTCGGCAACAACATTCTTCTTTCCCTTGACATAAACAATGTCAAAGTCGTAGGCTTGTAACTTGCTGACCCACTTCTGTTGCCTCTCACTCAAATCCTTTTGCCCAACGAAATGCTTCAGACTGTTGTGATCCATCTTAACCACAAATTTGCTGCCCACTAGGTACTGTCTAAACTTAGCCAATGCATGCATGATGGCTAACATCTCCTTATCATATATGATGTAACTCCTCTCCACACCCCTCAATTTCCTACTCTCGAATGCAATGGGGTGCTTATCCTGCATGATTACTGCACCAATGCCTATGCCCGAGGCATCACACTGTAGCTCAAAGGGTTTGCTGAAATCAGGAATGGTTAACACAGGGCAAGTACTCATAATCTATTTGAACCTGTCAAAACACTCCTGTGCATTATCAGACCAACTGAAAGCATCCTTATGAGTCAAATCAGTAAGGGGAGCAGCTGATTGAGAGAACCCCTTCACAAACTGGCGGTAATATCCATAAAGGCCAAGAAATTGCTTAAGGTATGAGAGATTCTTCGGCGGTGGCCAGTCCACAATTGCCCAAATCTTTTCTGGGTCTACCTTCACACTACCAGCACTAATGATATGACCTAATTATAGCAACGCAGTCATCCCAAACTCACACTTTGACATTTTGGCATACAACGACTCACTCTCTAAGATGCTCAGCACAATGTCAATGTGTTTCAAATGCTCTTTCCATGTCTTGCTGTAAATTAGTATATCATCAAAGAAAATTAGCACAAATCTCCTCAACTGCTCTCTGAACACCTTGTTCATACAGGACTCGAAGGTAGCTGGTGCATTGGTTAAACCGAATGGCATGACCAAGAACTCAAAGTGCCCATAATGACACCTGAATGTTGTCTTCTCCACATCCTCATCCCTAACCCGTATCTGATGGTAACCAGATCTCAAGTCAATCTTGGAGAAGTAACAGGTTCCATGTAACTCATCGATTAGCTCATCGATTCTGGGAATCGGGTACCTATTCTTGATTGTTTTCTTATTGAGTTCCCTGTAATCGATACACATTCTGAGAGTCCCATCCTTCTTCTTTACCAATACTACAGATGATGCAAATGGACTCTTACTAGGCCTAATGTGTCCCATCTCGAGAAGCTCTTTGATAGCCTTCTCGATCTCATCCTTATACCTCTTTGGGTGCCTATAAGGTGTCATGATTACTAGCTTAGCACCCTCCTCCAACTCGATCACATGCTCAAAACCCCTATCAGGAGGTTTACCTAGTGGAATATCACTAAACACTTTGGTGTGTTTAGTAAGTATAGATTGTGTGTCAGGAGGATACACATGCTTCTGCTAATCTACTGCAGGCATCACCATAACCTCGGCTGCCCACTCCACCTGATCATGACGAATCAATCGCTCCATCTGCTTGAGAGAAACAACTCTCAATCCCCCATCTGAAATGCCTCTGAGCACATGTCTAACTCCGTCCACCTCAAACTTCATTTCCATTATCTGCAAGTTAAGAGTGAACTCCTCAATATCATTCAACCATTTCATACCCAACACAACATCCATCTCACCCATACCGACAACATAAAATTCTGATTGGCAAGTGTATCTGTTCAGCTGGATTGATAGATTGGGTATCCTCCTAGTGCAGGTGAGTACAAAACCATCCGCAACCTTCACCTTAAAGCCCTCAAATTCCTCAGTTTTCAGCCCTCTCTTGGTGACCAAGCCCTTGTCTATGAAGTTATGAGTGGCACCTATGTCAAGTAAGGCAATACATCGCTGCCCGCTCAGTACCCCTCTAATTTTGAATGATCCTTCCTTTTGAATACTTGTGATACAGGCTATGGGTTGAGCTAGATCATCCTCTCTATCTGATGCTTCCCCTGAGCCCTCTGATTCTCCACCCTCAGCCTTTGAATGGTAATCCGAGTGGGGTTCTCCATCAACAGACTCGTCGGCTGAAAAGTACTCTAACTGTTTGGCTTTTCCTTGGGCAGCACACTTGTGTTTGGGATCCCAAGGCTCTCAACAATGAAAACAGAGTTTCTTTCTCCTCAAGTCATTTAGCTGATCACTGTCCAATCTAGAAGAACTCTTATGCTGTTGTCCTACATCTCTCTGAAATGGTCTCCTATCCCTCTCCTTATCTTTCCTTGGCAGAAATCCTTTGGATTGAAATTTATTCCTCCATACTGATGATTCCATGTCCCGGGCCTTCTTCATGGCCTCATGAAGTGTAGCAGGGTCAAAACCCTTCACCCATCTGCGAAGTTGATCCGACAATCCGTCAATGAAAAGAACAACCAACCTGTGCTCAGTAATATCCAGAACCATAACAGATATATCCTAGCAATCAGCAATGTAGGAGTCTACTGATCCGCTCTATCTCAACTGAGTCAATTCCTTGAACTGTAACTCTGGGTCCTTTTTATCAAACCTATCGATCAATCTAGCTGTAAACTCCACATATGAAGTGACTTGATCATGACCCAATGTAACCTTCCCGTTACTCCACCATTTATGAGCAGTCCCCTCCAAGTGTAGAGCTGCATAAGTAATGGCGTCCTCCTCTGGCATGGGACTAATCTGCAAGTAGTTGTCCAATTTCTAGACCCAAGCTCTCACGGTGGTCTTATCTGATCCATCGAAGTAAGGAAGTGTCATCTTACTTACTTTCCTCTATAGTTCTTGGTTTTGTGATCTACCTCCCCTCCGAGGTCTACACCTAGTCCTCATTTCAAAATATTCAGCAAATGTCATCTCATTTCTGAAACCCTCACTGGATGCTCTCCAGTCCCTTAGAATCTCCTCCTAGAACTCTACCTGAGTAGGATCCTGTTCAGGAACTTGATTCCTGGGAGCAAATATCAGAATACCAGGTCTATCTCCTGCAGTGAACTGTGAAGCCCTATGGTGATTCACCAAAGCCTCATCATCATCTCTATCTCTGCGCCTATCATCATGATACCTATCCCCATTAGTCCGTTCTTTCTGATTCCTATCATCATTATGCATGTCATTCCCATCATTCCTGTTCCTTTCTCCCCCATCATGTCTATTTCTATCACCATCCTGGTACCTGTTCCTGACACCTCCGTTGTATTTGTTTCTATCACCTCCATGGTACCTATTCCTATCACCTCCATTGTATCTGTTCCTATCACGGTGATTGTCTAAGTCATTACCCATCCGTTCGATGGCATGTGCTAACTCAGCCTATGCCTCTACCATCTCACGTCAAGACTTCTCATCTCTCGAGTAAGTGCGATCAAAATGTCACACGCACTAAGTTCTGGTTCTTCCCTGTCACCCATATCTCCTATAGGACCTATAACTGGTGGAAACTCTCCAGAAAATGGGTCCGTCCGCGATACTTGAGAATCGTCCCTAGTAGTGGCTACCACTATCTCAGTATCTGACTTAAAAGGATCTATTACAGGTACTGGATTCTCTGGATTATTCAATTGCAAAGCCTGTGTTCCTTGTCTTGCCCTTGTACTTCTAAATGGATATCTATCAGTAGGTCACATGTCTCATTTTACTTCTGCATGTCAGAACTGAACTCACAGGATGGCAAGATCTTTAGCTCTGATACCACTGTAATGTGCCATACCTGTTTGTATTTTTAAATAATCTTTTATGTGTGATTTTTATTATTATTTTTTGTGATCTTTTAGACTAGAGAGAAGAATGCAGAAGGGGTTTTCAGTTTTCCTACAGATGTGTTGCCGAAGCATACAATATATAGCATATAACCCAAATCTAGAAAATTTATAACAGATATAAAGAAACTATCGACTACCCAGCTAGTAAAATGACCAATAATGAATTACTATGACATACCCATGTTTAGATTTGCAACTTCATATTTTAGCTATAGCCGGACCAGCAATTAGGCATAGCCAGAATCACTCCAAACTCCAAGGAATAGAAAATATTATGCCTATATTAATAGCAGCAATACAAGAGGCCATAAACACCTCATACAATGTGAATTAGAAGCTGCCCACAAAGAGAAATGAAACTCAAACTCCCAACTTCATGCCTAGATGTGCACAGCCATGGCTGGAAGTGTATATCAGCAGCAAGAAAACTACCACAAACACTCTGAAATCTGCCTACACAGCCCTTCTTAATCAGCAAATGACAATATCATAAATAATCACATTCAGCTCAGCAACTCTTTGAATATCACCATTATCAGCACATTTCTGAATGTCGAATACATCCACCATCAATGGCACCATTGGGTGGTATTGCACACCTGTGTGATACCATCACTAATGGAGGTTTCCATCTCCAATAGCCTGATGCAAAATCTCCAACTCCAAAACCCTAGCAGAGCTCTCATACACAATATCAAAACATAGCATAAAACCAAATGAGCTCTAAATGACCTTTTTATCTTCCTCCAAGATAAGCGTTGGGCAAATAGGAGGGAAAATAACAATTAATTTCACTTTATGTCTCCTAGGGATGGAGAATAACAATTTACTTTCACTTTATGTCTCCATTTCATTAATTTCACTTTTTTCGGCAAAATATAATAAAGTCCATATTAATATAAATTAATAAATCTTTGGACTTTAAAATAAGTATGAAGACGGTGTCAGAATTCACTGATCTTTAGCTCACCGGAAAGGTCTCAATGAAATGCATCTGATCCAACTTTGAAAATCCTGAACTGACACAGTACCCAAACTTACTAGAAATAGTAATGGCCAAGAGCCCACTGAACCAACCATGAGGATGCCAACTGGATCCACTAAATGCGAACCAAGACTCTGTCACTGCCAAGGACCTCTAGAGCCAAACTAACCACAGTTCCCTAACCAAACTGCTAGCCCACGGGAACTCCATGATGGACTAACCATGTGTCTAGAAGGGGACATTACATTCTTCTTCCTTCTGTCCGAGAGAGGGGTCACTGGATGTTTTCTTCTTTTTCTTCATTTTCTTGATTTCTTCATTAGATTCAGTCTCCTCTTCATACCTTTGACTAGCATAAGCCCTTGTGGCTTTTGTCTTTGTTTTTTTCTCTCCTTTGTCGGATGATTGTGCTTCCAGTTTTGATGGCCTTGAGCTTTTGGTAGTGGTAAGTGCAGATCTCTTTGATGATCTGGTTCGGGTGGGAGACTTTGCCAGAACACTTTCCTCACTTTTCTTTTTTGCCTTTTTCTTTTCTTCCTCAGCCCTTTCCTTCTTTTCCCTATTGGCATCAAGTGCCTCCTTTGAGATGCCAAATCCTTTGGCAACATCTTCAACTACTTTTCTCACCTTCCTCTTGATCTTCGGTTGTCTGAGTTCCACATGAATCTTTACACTTAGCTCCTCAAAGGTTCCAAACCTTTCTGCCTTGGGATATTTGGCTGACTTAGCATGTGTTCAATATGCAGCTCAACAATTTTCTCATCAACTTCATACCCCATCGGCATGATCCATACTATTCTTGGTTCCACTGCCTCCATAAGGCACTGATTAGTTTCTACCATGAAGCAAACAGTATCCTTATACTTTTCAACTAAAGATTTGGGGATTCTCTCTCTTGCCTGCATCATGCTCTAAAAATTCTTGAAATAGCCCCAGAGAGCTATATTCTGTGCCTTGGCATCACCAAGCGTATGTATATAATCTTTGATTTGAATAGCTACTAGTCTATCATTCTACCATACCTAGCCACTGGATCCGAGAAGCTCATTCATGTAATAAAAGAATAGGCAGATTATCAAACCACCATACTTGAAGGAGTTCTTCTTGTCCTTCTTTATCTTTTGCAGATTCTCAAAAAGTTGGGTTAGAAGAAGTTCACACAGATCATAGTCAACATTTTCTTTTAGCATCTGATATGCTATATAAATTGTAGTTCCTGGTACTGAGTTTTTCCCTACTGGAGTGATAAATCTTATAACCAATTATCATGGATGCAAACTTGACATCAGGATCAGTGATATCTTCAATTGTCATGGCTCTCTTGTCAAATTTTGATTCGGTTGCATCACTTACTATCTGATTCTTGACAGATTTGAGAACAGGTATCCCATCGGATGAGTGCAGACCAATTACTACTCTAATTGCATCTTTGGAGATTTTAAATGGTCTATTTAACCATAAGAAATTGTCATGCACTCTGCTTAACACATACCGGACCCATTCATCTTCTTCAAAATAGGGGAAATGAATGCACTGTGCAAAATGCTTCTCCCAGATGGCTTTATACTGAGGTTTGATCTCAAAGGAATCATCTATTAACTGCTTATGATAGATATCCATTAACTTTGAATCGCCAAATTCTTCAATGTTTGCATGAATGTAAACCCTAACATCTTCTATATGCAGAACCCCATGCAGAGTGGTTGAAAAGGCGCCTAGAGGATCAACTTCTAGAGATTTATATGGATGCTTCTTAAATCTAGGATGAGGTCTATCAAAGATCTTCACAACATTCAGAGTACCCATTTCCAAAAAGATTTTACAGCGAGATATTCAACAATGAAAAATATCTTTTTTTTTGTTTGAAGGGTTCACTTGAAAGAGCCAGATTTGATTAGCTGTATGAAACGATTTCAATGGCTGAACTTTGGGAGTTGAGACAATTTGATGCAGAGCTCCTTTTTCTTTTCTTCTTGAGTCCTAATGTGCGAGTGACAAACGAATGAACTCTTTTATTTCTAAGAAGCCCTAATTTTCACCCTGCAATAAATGTGCAACCTAATTTATTCCAGTTTGCCTTGTTTATCTTATTTGGAGACATAACCTTTCTGAATCATTGAAACAAACTTTGAAGTTATTCTTGGAGAGTAGTGATAATCTATCTTCCTTTCACTAGTTATTCGATTTATCTGCAAATGTAGATTCCATCATATCGGACCAAACTTGTGAAGAACCTGTTTTTACTGGAAGATTGTTTAACCGGATGAATTTTGGAAGGATTAGACTCTTCAAATCTTTTTGCGGATCTCTCAAATTTTTACCAGACCTTCTTTAGATATTTCTCTAGGAACCCTTTTATCCGTAGCTCTCCATGCGCCAGTTTTGGTACCAATTGACTGGCTAGGGGAAAATACTTTTCTTTGTGTCTCCCCCTGAGCCAGAGCCCACTTCTTAATTTCCAGAAGGAATATCAGCACCAGAGTTTGGTGCAGATCCATCCCCTACATTCTCTGTACTTTTCTTTACCCAAATCTTGTTCATCTCACTTTGAACTTCATCCACATTCACTTTTTGTTTTCCCTTGTCTTGATTCTGATTATGATGTACCGGACCTCTTCTGTCTTGATTCTTGCTTCTACAGAATTTGGCAATATGACCGGATCTATTGCAAATTTGGCAAACAACATTTCTTTGCATATTGATTGATATCCTCTTGATCTACATTGATTAGCCATATGACCCATTTTATTGCATGCGAAGCATCTACCATTGAATGAACTGTTCATTTGCATATTCCTGCATTCATGAGATTTGTGACCAACCCTTTTGCAATTGAAACACTATCCAGAGAAGGATGTATTAGTCTGATTCATTCTCTTTCTACACTTATTAGCTTTATGACCATAGTTATTGCAGTTGTGGCAGTATCCATTGAAGGATGGATACCTTTGAGCATTAGGCTGCCTTACCAAAGGTCTTCTAGGCTGGTTCCTTGGATTTTCTAATCCAAAATTCTTCTGACCGGATCCGGAGCTTTCACCTTTTTCATATCCCAGGCCACACTTGTCATCTACCCTCTTTTGGCTTTCAAGGAGAACTTCAAGTTGAGCAGAGCTTATTTTGAATTTTTCTTTGTATTCATTTGTTGTTTGAAGATCCCTTTTAAGAGAGACAATTTGATCCTCAAGTTTTTCTTCATTGTCTTTAGCATCTTCAAGATCAAATTCAAGATGTCTGATTATTCTATCCATCTTGTGGCAGTCTTCTGATTTTTCCTTGAGAGATTGTCTTAGATCATCTTCAGATTTTCTTTTCTCTTCAATTTCTTTGGGTAAAATTCATAACTCCTGATTCCATTTCATGTCTTACCATGATGATTTCTTTTGATAACTTTTCACATAACTTGGTTTTCTCTTTCAGATCTTCATTTGTATCACTGGCTTCACCTTGACTTGCCAATTGTTGAAGTAGCTCCTTTCTCTTTTTCATAGAGAGACTCAGTTTCTCTTTTAGTTCCTTTATGAAATCATTAGCCTGTTTGAGTCTTTCTTTTAATTCATTGACTTCAGAATTTGACTGCTCAAGATCATCAAGGGCAAACTTAAGTTGCTCCCTCATACTATACACATCCATTTGAATTCCTAGATCTTCCTCAAGCTGTTAGGCTTAGTTTGGAGGAAATTGGCTCTGATACCAATTGTTGATAACTAAGAGGGGGGGTGAATCAGTTATCCTACTAATTTCAACTTTCAGTGCTCCCTTAATAGTTAATGCAACACCAGATCAAATAAGCAATCATAATCATAAAGGGAAATAACACAAATACACATGACACAATGATTTTGATGTGGAAACCCTGTTAAGGGAAAAAACCATGGGGTGATTAACCCAAGATAATATTCTCTGTTAGAAGAATAGAAGATACAAAATGGCACTTGCCAATTAGGGCTCACTACCCGAGCACACTGCTCACAAGAGACTCACTGTCTACAAGAAAGGAAAGTAACTCAATGCTTGAACTAATGAGAAACATCCACACATGCTGAGGTTCGGTTCCAGTTAAGCTCAATAGACTGATCTACTAGAGTTCATTCTTACTCTCTCTTGATGTAGCTGTACTTTCACATTCTAGACCTCTTCAACTATCTTCACTTCGCTCTTCTATTTTTATTCACACCACACAACACAACACACACACCTTCACATCTAAATCAATCATGTATATATATCCGCATAAGTGATTTCATCATCTTTCTAGTTGGCATCCGGAGCAGTCAATATTTTCCTCAAACTCTGATCTGTCAGCTGAATCCTTGCATACAAAGTAATGCAGATCAAGCATATACTTGTAGAAGTCATCAATCATGTCAGCGAAACATAACTTATTCCTTAAGAACCTTTTCCATCATTAGTAACACATCTGGAATAATGTCTGATGTTCTGCCAGTCAGTTCTTCCTCTGTTCACACTGTCACTTGGGAACCTGACACTCAAGTATTCATATCTCTTTATCCTTTCCACACCGGAGGCTCAAACCCTAGAATCTATCAGTCAAGATACTCCTCTTGACTTCTCCAAATCCGTACTTCACTGAGATACTTCTACTGAGAGATCCAAACCTATCTATCTGACCTTACTGACTGCAATGTTCTTGCTTGCCAAACCTTAACACTTCTTCAATCTGACTTCCGGTGAGGACCTATCATGTCTTGCGGATGTGTGGGATAACCTTTGTTGCCATCAATGACAACAATCATGAGTCCATATAGTGTCTCTTGCCAACACTTATCACATTACATGTAGTTTTCAAAGAGATATAGTGGATTTATCATCCATTAGAGTTTTGACATTGGAGGAAATAGTCTAAGGACTGTCACTAATAGAAGCGGTGATAGGATGGTTGCAAAGGAGTGATTGTGCAGAGTGTAAATGCAAGATCAACAAGATCATGTTTTGGACTTAATAACCATGTCATTACGATATCATTGCTAAAGGTGACAGTATATGAGTAATGGTAGTCATTCCATTGTTTTCAGTGTATTATGGAGGTAGGGACTATCATAAATGAGAAAATTGTTGAGTACACTTCAATATTATCACGTCTCATTTTTATGAACAATATTATTATTCTAGATTAGTGGACATTTACCATGATTGTTTTACTTCGATTAAGTTACACGTGTAAAGGTAATTATCATGATGATATATTTACATAAATTAGAAAGTTGATTTAAATATTAAATATTATTGGTATGATTATGATGTTTTGCTTTGGCTATATTTTTGAGATACTAACCTATTGACGTCGAGATTGAGTGCAATTGGATGTAGATACTTGTTGAAGACGAGAGCATGGCTAAAGTAGAAATGATCTAACCACTTGGCAAGAACTAATGGAAGGATTACCCTAATGCAATCACACACACACCACGTAGTTGCATATGCATTATTGAATGGCTTTGATTGCATTAATGAGTGATTTCTAATTGTTTTAAATGCATGATGTGATTATTTTGACTTAATATTTTTATGGAAATATATTTGTATTATGTGTAATTAAATAAATAATAAAATATTGTTATTATGGATGTTTGGAAGACAATATGTCTTTAAAATAAATAAATAGATTAAATTATTTATAAGTTGTGTAAATTGTAATGCAATTCTCTTTGTGATTATTTAAATAGTTGTGTTTAAAATAAAATAGTTTAATAATATTGTAAATAGCAATATTATAATTAGAAAAAGAATGAAGGAATTAAGATATAACTTTCAGTCATTCATGTGTCAGTAATATGAAAAAGATAATATTTTATTGTAAAATAGCATTATTTCCTTAAATTTCATTGGGCAATGAAGCATGCAAACGGAAATTGAACTTCAGTTAGAAACCTAAATTTTGGATCGTTGAAAATATAGACTTTAGTTCCAAACCTAAAAGAGGGTCGCCAAAAATTAAATTGGGGGTTTTCTTTTGAAAAAAAAAAGAAAGAAAAAGGCGTTTTAAAAGCTATTCAAGAACTGCTATCGAAAAATAATGATAACTTTCTCATATCAAAATGAAATTTGAAACTAAAAAATGTTCCAAAAAGCTAGAGAAGAGAAGAACAAAACCCAGAAATCTTTTTAAGAAATTCACAGTTTTGGTTAAGCATTTTTCAGAGGAATATGACGTGTTTGGATGGGGCAGCAAATGAAGCAAAACGTGAGCAACCAAGGCAGAATCTCCATCTTCTTTCAAGAATAAACTCTGGGTGTTTTTCTTATGCTTACATTGCTTAATAGATTGTTAAATGACTGATAAAATGATTCAACTCATATATCTTCTCTGTATGATGGCTAAGATCAAACTTAGTCAAACCTGTAGATTCCTAGAGCCTGATCTTATGACTGTATTTTATTATCATGCTAGCCGGAATGAGAGAAAAAATAAGTAAATCAAACCTCTGGAATAGAGATTGATGTTGTTATGGTAAACTTACATTATGACTATATTTTATTGCATGCTGGTAAAAGATCATGACTGTATTTTGATTTCATGTTAGCTGAAATGAACATTAGTTTACATAAATTGATCCTCTGTGTAAAGACATGACTGTAATTTATGTGTTTTCCCCAGATCTAGACTTTTAATCTAGTTAAAAACTTATGAAAATTCTATATTGTTGTTAGTAAATGACTGGTAATTATGATATATTTGCTTTCCTTCTCTGTATGCTGGTTGAATCAACGACAGAAAGGTAGGAAATCAACCTTTGTTCTGATTGAACAGTAGATCTCTGAGTTTTAGATCAAAATATAAACTTCCTATAGCTTCTATGCAAATGATTATTAATGTTGTCAATTTCCTTAGTTCAAATTGAAAAACCCTTGTCTTGCTGTAGCTAAAAAGAATGGTAATGAAACTATTTAACTGATAATCAGCACATCGACAAAGTCTGAGGCCATAGTTTAATAAGACTTATTTACTTAGAATGTTGTTATTAAGTTATTTTCAATCTCATTTTCACTATTTTCTCTTCTTGAAGTACCGTATAATGATTGTAGCAAGTATGATGAAAACACAATACCGCAAATATTAGACGACCATTTAATTATGTTGAATGATTATACCTATTATCATTATGACTAAAAGGCTGAAAATGACTTGTTTTTCATTCCATTTTGAGCCATTATCTTGAATGATATATGTCTATTTTCATAACTCTATTGTTAATCATTTTACCAATCTGTAACAATTCCTGTCACAGTTGCGACAGGAGGATTGTAATCTTTAAGTTGAAGTTCCTATTGCAATTTAGACAGTACAAATATTTCCAATTGAAACTTAGAAAATAACTAGATAGCTCGTGTCACTAAAATGACAGTAAGGTAGAAACTATAATTTAAATAACTTCTTTTGAATGAATTAAAAGATTTGAAACTATATACTTTGTTTAAACCTTTGAATGCAATTGTATGTAAAAGTTAGATTATTGGTTGTTGAAAGTGAATGTCTTTTCCCTTATTTGATACCTTCGAAAAGGGATGGGTTTTGATTTATTATAAAACTTGAATTGGTGATTCTTAATTTATTTCATTTCTTGCTTCTTGGGAAAAGAAGTAGATTTTCATAGGAATGTATCAGGTTGCTTTCTGGTCTTGGATGCCAATGTGGATATATCAGATATGGCTTTTTCCTCTTTTCAGGAATTGACCAGGCTACTTGAAATGATTATATCTAATTGGAATAACATTGAAAAAGATGTTTATTTTGTCTAGAAAAACTTATTATATATATATATATATGTATATATCTACCACATCCTGTTGTGACTCAATTTGCTTTTCATTATTAGAATTGCACTTTTAGACATTAGGCTTGCATTGGGTATTCCCTCCTGTAGTTGTTACCAGGTAGCTAGACATTTCATGTAGTGCTGGATTTCCTTCATTTTATGAAAGGATCCGGGGAAGTGTAAATACTTCATGGTTGGGTGGAAAAGCACCTAAGCCATGTTCTTGTCTCTCAGTTTGTAGGTGGTGGACCACTTGGTTCATGCAGCTGGAGAGTGTTGATTTGTTATTCATTGACGTACTTGTTATTGTACCTTTTTAGATGTATTAAGGCATGTTGCCAAATGATTTTTTTATTTTGATTCATAATGCTTATTACCTGGATTTGGCATGTGAATATGTAAGATTTAAAGACTTATTTGATTTATATCAATGAGATTTTCTTTGTGAAGATTTATTGACTCTATTGATTCTTCTTGATGAAGTTATTGTTTATGATTAAATATTGTAATTAAGTGGATTATATACATCATTTTACTTTTGTTTCTTGTGATGTTGTATTTAAGTGAATTATTATTTCATTTTACTTTGTTTTACTTTTGTGATGGATTTGAGGGCTTTTACATTTGGTATCAGAGCTAGGTTCCAACATTGGGAGCTCTGGGTGTGTGTTGCTCAATTTGATTGAGCATGTGTGGGTCCTTGTGTATTGGCTACTATGAATAGCATGTGCTTTCTTTTTTACGGGGTTAGATAGACCTTGATGATTGTTCTTGAGGATATGTTATGCTTGACGTAAGTCTTCCCTTTGAGTGAACTTGTAGTATTTTTACATTACAGTTAGACATGTGTGCTATCTAAGTTATTCCTATCATGTCCTGTTGTGGAGTAAGTTAGCCATCACATGGATGGGATGTTGGGAGAGAACTTAATCACCAACCTAACTCTCCCTCTTGTTGTTTGTCATTTATGTAAGTAGTGCATTAATGTATTACCCTTATGTTTGGGAGAAATGTGACTACTCCCTATTGTGAGAGTGATGTGAATAGACATGTGGATCCTGATTTTGTCTTGAATTGATTTTTGGTTGCTAGATGTTGCTTATGTATGGTTATATGTGTGTCATTACATGATGATTGTGACTCCTTTGAATGATATGCATTTTTTATTGCTTGGTATCTTTTGTTTTGATTGGTTTAGTTATGTAGGAATGATATTGTGTTTTATGTTGAATACCATTGTTTAACAAGGAAACTAAACTAAATATGTTGTATACCCTGTGAAACAACTTGAAATATGAATGAATATGGTGTGTAAAGCCACTGAGATTGGCTTTATGGCTGCTTAGATCATCTAAGACTGATTTGCTACTATAATAAGCATTGGACATTGAAAACCTTACTGTTAAAAAAAATGATTGAGGACAACAAGTACTATGCCGAAAGTGTGAAAAATAGAGGTCATTAATTCTATTCTTTTTTTGTTTGTGAGTAATTATATATGTATTGTATATACTCCTTAGTTTTGAAAGATCATACATGAGAAAAACATCCATTTATAACATGACTGAAACTCTGTCTTTTAAACTTGCAAAACAAAGGAGAAATAAACCATTATTATGAGGTAAAACTGAATATACACATTGGAACTATCTTATGCATTATTATAAAATAATTGCATTATGAGAAAGAAAATAGACATTGAATAGACAAAAAGATTGATTAATTTTTGTTTTATGAATCAAAGAAAAATGAAAGTTTTTATAGCCTTATTTGTTATGATTGTTTTGGTTTGGGGAAAGTTACACAAGTATGCTAAAATCAAACATAATGATTTGTTTATTTCCTAAGTCATGCTTGAATGAAAATAAATATTATTTTGAGAAAAGAAAGTGATTGCATTGTTTGCTATGCTTTATGTGTTTTGGAAAATGATGCAGGGACTTCCGGAGGTCATAACTTTTGACTCGGATGTGGGTTTTCTACGAAATTTTACAGGTGGATGCGTTATGAGGTGGCCAGTGGTTTCCCAACCCACCCTAGTCAGTTGGACCTCATCTTGGCACTTTTTCGGGGCTTCAAACTTTGATCTTGGCCCTCAAAATGGCAAATTAGTGTTTTTTTCTAGTTTTTTAAAAGTTGCTTTTTTTAATAACTCGAAACTCATGTTTTAAATTTAGGATGTTAGTTGGTTTTTCGTCCTACCTTAGCTTTATGAGCTTTTTGGGAAAAAACTGGATTCTCGAGATATGATTGTAAAATTACCTAAAATGGCAAAATCTGACAATTGTCGAAATCTGCCAAAAAAGGTAATTTTTTGTTTTTTTTTGTTTTCTTAGATATAAGAGAGTTTTCTCTCATTGTAGCAGCAGAGTTAAGGAATAGAAATTTTGTTATGTTTCGGCTTCCAAATTTTTGTCTCTCATGTTTAATGGCTCAATTCTGTTGAGTGTATGTTGTGTGTTGCATCAGAAAAGTTACCTTCTAGGACGGGTGCCGAATGAGGAGTTATAGAGAAGTAGATTTTCTTTTTAAAAATCTACACCACCATAAAAATTAGTTTCAGACTTTGGCCAAAGTCAACTTTTGACGTTGAAATAGACGAATGGACCATTGAAATAGATGGATGTATGCCTAGTTTTTATTGATATAATTCTCTACCTCATCTTATTAATGAGATGTTGCATTCATGTAGGAATACATGTAGGTTAACAGGCATGCACCAAATTCCATCCTGCATATTGATATATTGCTAGGCTCTATGAGCATGATTGGGTATCCTTCATGGTGGAAGGATCTCGGGGAAGCGTAAGCTTTGTGGTTGGGTGGAAAAGCACCGAACCATGTTCTCGTCCCTTGGCTCATAGATGTAGCCAGAGATGTTGGATTGATATTGGATATTATTGATATTTCATATTATATTGTAATCCCTCATTGATGCTAGGGTGACTTGATAGGCTACAAGCTTAAGATGAATAAATTTTGGATTATGTATTAAATGTACTTCTTAGTGGATTAGGTTTATGTATATGTGAATTTGAAATTGAATAAGAAAGATTATATTATTCTTGTTTTACTTGAGAAATTTGGAGTTTGAGTTGATTCTTTAATTACAGTTAAGTTAGAAGGTTCAGGACCTTTATTGTTAGAATTGCCAACTTAGTGTTGAAAATATGATGGCTTCCATTCTTTGATGTTGAATAACTTTTATCTAGATGTATTAGCTTCTTATTGAGATTTTCCTTTTGTATGACCTTTTACATTTAAGTTACTCCTTTCTCTTTTGAGATTTGATTATCTTTGATTTAAAAATCTTATTATTTATGCTTGGGACTTATGAATACCTCAAGTACAATAAGCTTAAAACCAAATGTAGTTTAGTACAAGTTCTTTTCAAAATTTAATGTTGACTTTGAATTTTGTTAATTTAGTGTTGAAAACAAGTCAACATATGTAATTTTGATCTTTTGTGATTTATTGTTGAAATTATTTAATGTTTATCTTCTTTATTTAAATGTTCACATTATGTCAAATTTTTCAAAAAAAGAAAAAAAAGATTTAGTATCGAAAACATATTGATCTACTTACCTTATTGTTGATTCTTTGAAAGTTTATTGTTGGAAACATGTTGATTTTTCTATGATTGACCATCTGATTGCAATCATGATTTAATATGGTAATTTTGAACATTTTGGTGTTGATGATCTTATTTTAATGTTGATGATCTTATTTTAGTGTTGATGATCCTAACTTTTTGTTGATGGAAACTTTCTCTTTTTATTTAGAGTTGATCTTGGATTTATTGCTGAAACTCTTACCTTTATTTAATGGTGATAAGTACTTGCCAATGATAATAACAAGTAGTATGAGATGCTTGTTTATCATCCTTAGATGGCAATATTCAGATGTCTCATGTGGGTAGACATGCTTGACAAAACTGAATATAATGTTGATATCTTTATATGAGTAGTTATGTGTGTTGTAGAAGGTAGATATGCCTCTTGAGTTAGTATATGAGATAGAAATCATTATAGTGATAATGAAGGTTGAAAATGGAAACTAATAGAAAGGAAAAAAAATTATTGGTAATTTTCTTTACAATGAATCATTGCATAGACTCAGAATACCCTTAATTTCTTTAATCTAGTTGAGATACTTATTATGATACCATGTTGCACGATGTGTTACTTTTTATAACAGGAGTGTGTTTACTCTTTTTATTTCATGGTGATTGTAATAAGACATCGAGATAATGTCTCTTCCAACTGGGGAAGGATGTCACGTCTTATTTTTGTGAACAATATTATTATTCTAGATTAGTGAACATTTACCATGATTGTTTTACTTTGATTAAGTTACACATATAAAGGTAATTATCATGATGATATATTTACATAAATTAGAAAGTTGATTTAAATATTAAATATTATTGGTATGATTATGATGTTTTGCTTTGGCTATATTTTTGAGATACTAACCTATTGACGTTGAGATTGAGTGCAACTAGATGCAAATACTCGTCGAAGACAAGAGCATGGCTAAGGTAGAAATGTTCCAACCACTTGGCAAGAACTAATGGAAGGGGGTTACCCTGATGCAATCACACACACCACGTAGTTGCATATGCATTATTGAATGGCTTTGATTGCATTAATGAGTGATTTCTAATTGGTTTTAATTGCATTTTGGAAATATATTTGTATTATGTGTAATTAAATAAATAATAAAATATTGTTATTATGGATGTTTGGAAGACAATATGTCTTTAAAATAAATAAATAGATTAAATTATTTATAAGTTGTGTAAATTGTAATGCAATTCTCTTTGTGATTATTTAAATAGTTGTGTTTAAAATAAAATAGTTTAATAATATTGTAAATAGCAATATTATAATTAGAAAAAGAATGAAGGAATTAAGATATAACTTTTTGTCATTCATGTGTCAGTAATATGAAAAAGATAATATTTTATTGTAAAATAGCATTATTTCCTTAAATTCCATTGGGCAATGAAGCATGCAAATGGAAATTGAACTTTAGTTAGAAACCTAAATTTTGGATCATTGAAAATATAGACTTTAGTTCCAAACCTAAAAGAGGGTCACCAAAAATTAAATTGGGGGTTTTCTTTTGAAAAAAGAAAGAAAGAAAAAGGTGTTTTAAAAGCCAGTCAGGAACAGTGATCGAAAACCAGTGATAACTTTCTCATATCAAAACAAAATTTGAAACTAAAAAATGTTCTGGAAAGTTAGAGAAGAGAAGAACAAAACCCAGAAATTCTTATAAGAAATTCATAGTTTTGGTTAAGCATTTTTATAGAGGAATATGACGTGTTTGGATGGGGCAGCGAATGGAGTAAAACGTGAGCAACCAAGGCAGAATTGCCATCTTCTTTTACGAATAAACTATGGGTATTTTTCTTATGCTTACATTGCTTAATAGATTGTTAACTGACTGATAAAATGATTCAACTCATATATCTTCTCTGTATGATGGCTGAGATCAAACTTAGACAAACCTGTAGATTCCTGTAGCCTGATCTTATGACTATATTTTATTATCATGCTAGCTGGAATGAGAGAAAAAATAAGTAAATCAAACCTCTGGAATAGAGATTGATGTTGTTTTGGTAAACTTACATTATGACTATATTTTATTGTATGTTGGTAAAAGATCATGACTATATTTCGATTTCATGTTAGCTGAAATGAACATTAGTTTACATAAATCGATCCTCTGTGTAAAGACATGAATGTAGTTTATGTGTTTTCCCCAGATCTAGACTTTTAATCTAGTTAAAAACTTATGAAAACTCTATATTGTTGTTAGTAAATGACTGGTAATTATGATATATCTGCTTTCCTTCTCTGTATGTTGGTTGAATCAGCGACAGAAAGGTAGGAAATCGACCTTTGTTTTGATTGAACAGTAGATCTCTAAATTTTAGATCAAAATATAAACTTCCTATAGCTTCTATGCAAATGATTATTGCTATTGTCAATTTCCTTAGTTCAAACTGAAAAACCCTTGTCTTGCTGTAACTAAAAAGAATGGTAATGAAACTATTTAACTGATAATCAGCACATCGACAAAGTCTGAGGCCATAGTTTAATAAGAATTATTTACTTAGAATGTTGTTATTAAGTTATTTTCGATCTCATTTTCACTGTTTCTCTTCTTGAAGTACCATATAATGATTGTAGCAAGTATGATGAAAACACAATACCACAGATATTAGACGACCGTTTAATTATGTTGAATGATTATACCTATTATCATTATGACTAAAAGGCTGAAAATGACTTGTTTTTCGTTCCATTTTGAGTCATTATCTTGAATGATATATGTCTATTTTCATAACTCTATTGTTAATCATTTTACCAATCTGTAACAATTCCTGTCACAGTTGTGATAGGAGGACTGTAATCTTTAAGTTGAAGTTCCTATTGCAATTTAGACAGTACAAATATTTCCAATTGAAACTTAGAAAATAACTAGATAGATCATGTCAGTAAAATGACAGTAAGGTAGAAACTATAATTTAAATAACTTCTTTTGAATGAATTAAAATATTTGAAACTATATACTTTATTTAAACCTTTGAATGCAATTGTATATAAAAGTTAGATTATTGGTTGTTGAAAGTGAATGTCTTTTTCCTTATTTGATACCTTTGAAAAGGGATGGGTTTTGATTTATTATAAAACTTGAATTGATGATTCTTAATTTATTTCATTTCTTGCTTCTTGGGAAAAGAAGTAGATTTTCATAGGAATGTATCGGGTTGCTTTCTGGTCTTGGATGCTAATGTGGATATATCAAATATGGCTTTTTCCTCTTTTGGGGAATTGACTAGGCTACTTGAAATGATTATATCTAATTGGAATAACATTGAAAAAGATGTTTATTTTGTCTAGAAAAACTTATACATACATACATACATATATATATATATACACCACAGCCTATTGTGAGTCAATTTTCTTTTCATTATTAGAATTGCACTTTTAGACATTAGGCTTGCATTGGGTATTCCCTCCTACAGTTGTTACTAGGTAGCTAGACATTTCATGCAAGGTTGGTTTTCCTTCATTTTATGAAGGGGTCCAGGGAATTGTAAATACTTCATGGTTGGGTGGAAAAGCACCCGGGCCATGTTCTTGTCTCTCAGTTTGTAGGTGGTGGACCACTTGGTTCTTGCAGTTGGAGAGTGTTGATTTGTTATTCATTGATGTACTTGTTATTTTACCTTTTTAGATGTATTAAGGCATGTTGCCAAATGATTTTTGTATTTTGATTCATAGTGCTTATTACCTGGATTTGGCATGTGAATATGTAAGATTTAAAGACTTATTTGATTTATATCGATGAGATTTTCTTTGTGAAGATTTATTGACTCTATTGATTCTTCTTGATGAAGTTATTGTTTATGATTAAATATTGTAATTAAGTGTATTATATACATCATTTTACTTCTGTTTCTTGTGATGTTGTATTTAAGTGAATTATTACTTCATTTTACTTTTGTGATGGATTTGAGGGCTTTTACAAATATGGTCACTACAATGGAGGGCAACAAGCTCAAAATGCAAGTCAAATAGGAAGTAGAGGGACAGTAATATGTAGTTGATTTTTGATAGAATTCAAATATGTGAATGTTGATCATTAAATCCCAGTGTAATAAGGTCTTTGAGCTTCATGAGTGATAGTGAATAATACCATGTAGACTATGAAGTAGTGATAGTAAGGTTGAAGGATAGTAGGCCTAAGACAACATTGAGGAGCAGCATTAAAGTTTTAACTTTGTAATGAAGCCTTGAGTTTAAGGCGATGAGATCTTAGGTTAAGGAGAAAATATTGTCATGGCCAATCAAAAGGAGCATAATGCAATATGGGTAAAAGCATACTAGCATTTCCCCTTTTGTTTACAATAAAGGATTAGGTCAATGAGACATGTAAATGCTCTTTTAAGCTGTCTGATTGAGGATTGTATGTGATTGTTACAAAGGTTGATTGTCATAGTAAATAATGGTGTAAAGAGTTTAAAAGGTGGTAATAGCCAATCGCTCAGAGAGCAAAACAATCACCAGTCTGAGGCAACCTTCTTCTCACAAGGCAGTCATCATTCACAAGGAGAGAGGACAGTGGCCTAGGTAGGAGGTCTTTATTTATTTAAGAGGGAAGTTAGCAAAAATAGTGAATGTGCAAGAAGATCAAACCCTAGGCAAGTTTATGCAATGCATATAGGATTACAGTTCCTATAGTTCATCTACAATATAAAACGAGAGCTTATTTTACAGAAAACCAACAACTATGCAAACTTTAACCTAGTTCAAATTGTAAATCAAAAAGCAATAGAATACCATACCTGGCTATGGACCTAGCTCAATCACATGAACTTTGAAGTGAGCTCCCCCCTAGTGATTGTTTTTGAAGAAAAGGAAATAAGGATGGAAGGATTTTCATTACCTACAACCTACAGAAAAACAAAATCAACATTAGGAAACACTCCACAAATTTTAGAGACAAGATGTAAATGGAAGCACAACAAGAAAGAAGCATCTGATATGGTAGAGAAAATAATCTCAAAGAGTGGTAGACAGTTTTACCTTAAATGATGCAAATGCGACTGCATTGGCTTCTAGAGCTTGACTTCGTTGTTACTCTACATTAAACAATTGCATATTCCCCTTGACAAGTTGTGGCTTATGTCCATAGAATTTTGTTACTGTCAATAACAATCATAAACCCCATCAATTAAGGAATATAATAAAATCACAACCATTAGATAGTACACACCTCAGGTTACAATGCATTCATTTTCATCATTTGTTATCAATTCACTAGTGAACCACTAGACCATTGGCAATTCATTAAAATCTATGGATTATAAGTTATAATAGTGATAGTTTCAAATCAACTATGATCCACTTATATGGTTTGAAACATGTTTGAAACAAAACCTTTGAATCAAGAAGATAATTAGGTTCCATTATGAACATGCTCATGTTATGTTTGGAATGTGCTCATGAGAGAGCCTACAACCATTTTATAAAATGTCCATTTTTTAAAAATCTATGACTTAATAATTATTTAAATACTCACAACTCTCAAAGTTTTTAACAGTAGCCCCAACCTTTCATTATGCTCAGGACTGAGGCAAGAGTGCTAGTAGGTTCAGGTCCAAGAAGTGGCCCAACAACAAATGATGGGTTTACCACAACCAGATCAAGGCCCTACCCCTCTGCATACTTCCAGGCCTCTTTCTCAACAAGAGTTTTTACATATTCATACCAAAGTTCATTTAGAATTATGTAGATGCGAATTGAACCTAAGAAGTAAAATCTTTCATGGATAAGTTTATGGAGACATTTTGGGGCTTTTTTCTATTTATACCAAGATGATTAAGTTTACTCTTATACTCACAGCAAGCAATGCCTATTAATTACTCTTATACAAGTAATTCAATGCTTCTAAATAGTGAAATATAATCTTCAAAGGAGGGTATTTATACTTACATTAAATATTGTTTGTAGTATTCTGGATTGCTCCAATGGGACTCATCTAAAAGAGAAAGCTCTTGAGTATTTTAGTTATATCTGATATCTGAGTAGGAGGATGTAAGCATGACTCTCTTTATAGAGGGTTATCTTGAACAAGACTTGAGAACATTGAGAGTCCAATTCACACTAGGATCAATAAAGGCCTCCTGCTTAGCAATACATTTCACAGAGAATAAAACTAAACTAATTTATGTCATCATAACAAAAAAAATTATCAGAGCGAGTAGAATGGTGTTGTGCATAATACCACTTCAACACTGCATGGTGGTTGTTGGGCCTTTGTGGTGATGTGGGGAGCTTTCCCCGCATCACCGCAAAGGCCCAACAACCATTGTGTGGTGTTGTAGTTGTCTTCTACACAACACCATTCTCTAGATTGGCACATGTTCGCACAGTCCATGGTGAAACCCTATCACCCTTTACACCATTGTCATGAATTCCTTGAAAACATTATTCAATTACAACTTTTATATTACCTTCAAGAAACTATTTGTGCTCTATTGATTTATAGCTCTTCATACAACACTATGATATCTCCTTTGATGCCATTGTCATATGACCATTTGATACCAATGTCATTGGTCTTCTCTCAAATTCAAGCCTTACTCTTTTCACACTTTCACTCATAGGTTTTGAGTCAAGGGAGTCAAGTCTAGAATGTAACATTGTTGTTCCTATGTTTGCAATAAGAGAATACTATCATTTGAAACTAATATATTTGTCACACCTCATTATTGATCTATTCCCTTTTTCAACAGTCATATGGCTGTGATATGCTTCTTCGCTATGATGACTAATCATTGCATGATAATGTAGACTATCACTGTGTTTGTGTCATAGGGCATTTGACTGTATTATTAGATCATGTGTATTCTTATGGTCTCACAAACTCTATGAAATAACCTAAGACCCTTGGATTGCCTTAATACTCTCCTCTAACATATCGTGCTCTAACAGTCTCTTACGTTGTCCTTTATCGCCAACCATATACTTGTAGACTAATTTTAGAAGTTTGTTTACTGTCCTCTTTTATATTTTCCATAGGTTGTAACTCATCCATTAGCATCTTGAAGTTTTGAAACAAGATGCTTAACACTTCTATCATGATTGTAAGTGTGATTGTGTAGGCTATCTTGTGACCTACATAGGTGACCTATGGAATATTTGTCATTTATCCTTCATGCACACTTGTCATATAGTCCCTAACTTATAACTCTCATCTGCAACATTTCCATGACACAAAACCTTTAGGCCTAATTTAAGATAGTGTCTCATAAAAATCATTATATACTACCTTCTACTCACACTCACAATGTGGAGATAGAAATCACTTACATACTCCTATGCCAAAGAATATGCTCTTGTTCACAATAATCTTAGGATTCACTTATATTTACAAAAATCTCATTAAATCTCTTAGAGACACCACTCTTAAAACAATATTGCCATGAAAGGATTGTCATACTGCTCTCTGTCATTTGGTTTGACATGTCATTATACACTACCTTCATATTTTCCATTCATTGTTTTTCATGAGAGAAATCTTTTGTGAGTCCTCAATGAAACATCACATACCTATGACTGCCCTTGTGACTATCATGAAACTCATTCATATTATCTTCACAACCCATTTACTTGAGTTATTGTCTTTTGACTTGATAACAATGACTTCTTTTTTACCTTGTCTAACAAGGTTTAACATGGAAAACCTCCATAGATTTTGATGAAGGTGCTAGGGTTTAACAGACCTAAGATCTTATCACTATTCATAGCTTTTAATATTCATAGAGACAAAATCTACCATGGAAAATAACTCATATTTCATAAGTAGTAATTTGTGTTTTTCACATATTCATTTAAGAAATTAATATTCAAATGTCAATTTTAATTGGGTGTTCCTAGTGCATAGCTTTGTAACATTTGCATCTAGTGTCCCTCTATGAGGAAGCTTAATACAAATATTAAATTCATGAAGAGATAGTGAATAGAAAAACCCAGTCATAGTGTTATCTTTAATAGGTACAAGCATGTGTTAAGGAAGGCAATGAGCAGTTTTTGTCAAAGGATAGTGGGATAGCACTTGGAGATGCTTAGTCAAGAGGCAAAACATGACAGTCCTTAAGGGATACATTGAGTAGTAGCAACCTCAAAATTACAAACTTATCCTTCAATCCCTACAATCACGTTCTAAAATTACATGGAAAATAGGTACATTTCTTCATTTAAATGACAAAAACACAAATCTTATCTAATATATTTAGTAGATCAAATATAGAGCACTAAGAAAAAGTAAACAAGGGTAAACTTTAATTGTACTACCTGAATAAAATTAGAAATAGATAAAGGTTGTTTTAGACCCAATCAATTTATATTTGAATGTATTGGAGGATGCAGAAATATGGGAGCATGAAAAGAAAAATGTCTAGAATTTTATGTAAATCTATAAATAGAATATGTATATTGGAGACAATGTAAACTCCTAAATCCTGGATAATCTAAGCAAGGAATTTTTCTACAATGTTATTGTATTGGCTGCTTGGTCACCTAGCATATTGATTGTTTAGGGATATACACACCATTATATAAAGGATGTCTTATGTGGTAGAGATAGACTCTACATATTGATATCTAATATATTTCAATATGTATTCATTATAGACACTTTCATGCATATTCATATCCACTTACGTACATGCATATATACACTCTATTAGATATCTTTTCTTTTAGGATTAACCACTTGGAATATTTAATACTCAAGTGATTCTTTCAATGAGCTATCATTGTTACACTCATCTCTTTATATATAGAAATCTACATATTTTTACATGCATATATCTGTCTATGTGTATATACATACAAACACTGTAAGTACATATATATGTGTATACACATAAACACAGATATACAAATGTATATATGTATAGAGTAAATTATATATGCAGATCTCTCTCAATCACCATTATATGGGCATTTGTATCAGGTCAAAAATTGTTAAATTAGGTATTTACTTGTATGTACCCCATATGTTGTTGGTGTAGGGTTGGGACATGCCTTGATTATAGAGCCTGCTCCTCAGATTTGGGGACATTTAAAATATATTTTTTCCTAAACATAAATCAAAGAAAAAACACTAAGCAAACCTAGATATGAATAATTTACATCCATTGAAGAGATATTTTGCATTATTTTCTCTTTATATGTTCAAGTACCAATACATTGAATTGGGAAGTAGATACACATTCAAACCCATTTATGCATATCTCTATGGTTCAATATTTCATTGATCCCTCTAATTTTGTTTTATGGGGATGCAAGGGAGAGGGAGCATGTGGAAATCTGAAAAGTGAATGCCTGGAAGCTCCCCTAAAATGCAAGGAATATAATTTGAATAGGAAATTACCATGGGAATGGGGAGTACATGATTGGGCCAGGAGGATGAGAAAAAGGGAAATGCAAAACAAAGTGATGATTGACAAGTTTTGCACAAGGAATAGCTATATTAGTATATATGAACAATAAAATGCTCTTTTATAGCTATATAAAAATTAAATTTCTAATTAACAATTAGTGCAGAAATTTTTCTTTCATGAATTCACTATGAATTCTAGTTGACCAATAAGCACACCGGAAGATTCTAACTTAGTATGGTGATCCTCAAATCATAAAACCATAAATATGTCAAACAAGACCTAACTTATATCACCAGCATTGAAAATGACCATGTGAGAGGAAGACTCATCTTGAATGAAGATAAAACTGATGGAAACCATGGTTGGAGGTAGAAGCAGGCCCTAAGTCCATATCAAAGTGTAGGCATTGAAGAATTAACATCATCATTATCACTAAATGAGGCAAAGAAAATTTGATAATGCCCATAGAAATTAAGCTTAGATCGAAGGGCCTGGTGTGGCAATCTTGTGGGAGTGCAATTAACTTCTCTTGGGAGCTTTTGTCACAACTACCAAAAATTAGAGAGGAAGTCAGCAATGAGCATCTATTTCGATCTCTTGGAGTATGGATGAGGAGTGAGGAGAAGTTGTATGTTTGTGAAGAAGAACATCATATGTACTGCTTTAAACAAAAAATGTGACATTTTAAACAAAAACCCTTACATTTGGAAGCTTTATAGGGCTTCTCAATATAAGCTCAAAAAACACCAAAATATGAGAAGTCTGCACTAAGTCATACTACATTACCGATATCCTTATGTTCTAAAGTTATACTTTCTAAAGAAGTCCTCTATTCTCCATCAAACATCTACAAAAAGGCTTGAGATTCAAACCCTAATCCTCTTCATACATGGCAAACTCATTCATTAATGAGCATCCAGTGAGAACAAGATGAAGGATTTTTTGTACTAAAGATATCGGTTCAAGCTTACATTCATTTGTGAGGCTCTCAGCTCTCAAACTAATGAAAGGACAACAAAGGAAATATTTGCATCCTACCAATAATTTCTCAATTGTACCAATGGGGAGGAATTAATTAGCATCCCACTAATAATTTTTCAATTCAAAATATTTTTTTTAATTACCCACTTTTGTTTGTGTGACTAACTATTTAGTCATTTTTATTTGTATGACTAAATAATTTTTTAGTCAACAACCAAGTTAGTTATTTATTTACTCATTTATAGCTGAGTTGCAAAAAATTAGTAGAATTTAGTCATTTTTAGTTTTTATGACTAAAAGTTTTCATCACGTAGTCATTTATTTGCCAAATTCTACTAGTGAAGTGATTGTGAAAGTGATTTTGGTTTAAAGAAGTTAAAGTTTTGATACAACTGATTCACCTCACCCCCCTCTTAGTTTTCATGTGCCTTTCAACAAGATCTTCAATTATTAAAGACGTCCCCTTTACAAAGCTTTTTCCTCCTCCAGAACCTCATTTTTTGTAAATGATACAGAAGTCACATTTTAAGAAAGAAGAAGATGAAAAACCTTAGATTCAACTGAGGCATTACATCTAGCACATTTGAGCCCCTTGATTCTGCAACAAAATGGCATGAGGAATATGTCATTGGATCTTTTAACCCCTTCCACTCTTCCCTCTGCAAACTATATTTTGATTTTGCACTTCACATGCATAATTTTACCTGCGTAAAATTAAAATTACTAGTCATATTTTACCTTGTAGATAAATAAATTTTATCTTGAGTAGTTTACCCTTTTTACTAGCAATGAAAAACATTCTTTTACCAAGCATTTTATCCCCCAAAATTTCTAGTGAAAAAAGCAAGGCATTTTTCACTTTACCAAGGCGTTTTAACCATCATTGGTAATCGTTTCTTTGGAGGAGTTCAAGACATGAAAAGTAGTGGCGGGCAATTTTGTTGTTGTTGGGTCATTTTTTACAATGTTGGGTATATTAAAATACTCAAAACATCCCTAAAAATGTCCTCTAGGCATAAGAAATGCCCAAGGCATTGTTCTAGATGTGAGAGCAGCAATTTACCATAGTTAAATGCCCCCAAAATTCCCCCCAAAGCTTCTCCACATGGCAAACCTTCATCGTATCACCCAAGATAGAGCTCATTGAAGTTTTGAAGGAGGAAAGACTTCATGAAATTGCATTTTGCGATGGAAGAAGTACTAAAATTTGCACATGAAAACATACAATGTGGTGTCTAGATCAACAAAGGAATAGCCAATGGGAAGCATATCACACACCTTGAAGAGATCACACTTTTGAGAGAGTAAAGATTTTCCCATATACGATAATGCGATGAGAGCTTTGTCATTTAAAAATGGCATTTTACCTTTAATAAAAACTTAATAAACCCTTTCCCAAAATGCCATTTTACATGACTTCTCTTTGAAGATTAAATAAAACATTTTAATCCCCATATTTATGCCCCCATAGTATATTTAAAACATTGAGAAACTAGCCATTTAAGTGCTTGGCAGGCAAGATGACAGGATCAACACTATGAACACATGACATTTAGGGGCTACAGAAACCTGTTTGGGGCCTTTATATTTGATGTAGATTCTTGTTCCATCACCAAAAATTCCACAACAAATTGAATTTTGGGAGCTCCTTTGTAACCGGAGCCAGTCGGTAGGCCATTTTAAATCATTTTTTATTTTTCACCATGGTAACAAAACTCTTTTAGTAGATTTGAAATTGAAACTGGACCATCCTGAAGTGTGCAATTCAAAAAATTGGATAATCATGTCGTCTTAACTTTGTTCAACCAACTCGCTTGTAAATGCTGAAATATTAAAATCAGGCTCAAAACTCATTTACTCAGCACGAAATCAAGACTGAGGATAGATTATGCACATTCAAGACCTTCTACCAAATAGTTTTTGAAGACAAGCTTTGGATTGAGAGATTTTAATGTCAGTAGTTTTTAGCTAGCCAGTCACATCAGGGTTTGAAAATTAGGTCTCTCTATCAATCTGAAGGTCATTCTACTCAAGAAATGGGGCATAAAAACAATTGCCAACAGACTTCATGACAAGTGTCTAAGAGTTACAACCATCTTTCTAGAATCTTCAACACCTTTCTTATGAACATGGGAATCCAACTTCGCTAGAGGATAAAAAATAACCCAATAGAGGTAAAAAATAACAACTCCCCAAGTCCAAAAAGGACAACCCACTTTTTACACATCATCAACGATGTTATCTTACACCTTTTACAATGCCACCTAGATGCTTCTTACACATCATAGTGATGGTCAATATTTCTAGTCTACTTTGTAAATCCCAATAATTATGCCCATACATGTGTCATAACCACTATCATTGCCATATGTGCTCTTACACATCATTCATGACAAAATATTCTTTTCCAAATATATTTATACACATAAATGCCAATAATTACACATGGCATAGTGGCCAAGGCATATAGTGGGTCATCCCATTTCATGAGAACAAATAAAATAATAAATAATTAAATAATCCAAACATTAGGACTTACAAGTTGTATGACATGCCTAATTCCAAAACATATGACACTAACTACAACAGTGCATAGTACTATCATACCTGCCCTAGCTTATAGTATAGTCTCTAATTACTTTCTTAGTTATTTTATGACTTCTAGAATATCACTCAACATCATTATATGGGCATTCAATTCTTAGACTCTAACTATACCATATAGCCCAAAAAGAATGATTAATTTAGAAAGAATGGAAAGAATGTGTATAAAGATATAATAGCTTAGTATAAACCTTTGACCATTCCCCAAATTACTCATCTCTAGGCCAATCTACTTCTAGGATCATTTTCCTTTTATTCATGTTGGTAATATACCTAGTATCTAAATCAACTCTTGCCTCTCTAATGAAGTCATCCATTTTTGTTTCAAGGGGTTGGGCCTCATCAATTCGATAACAACACAACATGAGGTCCACCTTTTCTTCTTTTAGTAAAGGGCTAAGAAAAACAAATATTAAGCCATCAAATTCATCCTGCCAACTTCACATTATTTTTTTACCCCATTTGATTCTTCCATGGTAGGGATGCTAGAGGAAATAAGACATTGGATTTCCTCTAATTTTTCTTTTAGTATAGTCTTTATCTTGTTTACAAGTGCATTACATCATATAATAATCCATATACTTCATACATCTCTATAATTTTATTGGATCTCCTAATTTTTGCATTAATATAAATGGTCATAATTGGAATGACTCTAGGAAATCACTTAATTTTTATTTCAACTAACTTTAGGCTCACATCCTAAATCTAATCTATGGCCTTTGAATGTTTGTATTGTATTCCCAAAATTCATCTACAATCCTAGTAAGATCTAACACTTTAGCCTTAAACACACCTCCTATTATCTCCTCAACCTCCTACTTTGTTGTAGATGTCCACATTTTTTCCTCCTTTTAAGGTTTTCAATTTATTTGTCTCCTCTTGAGAGGTACCATCACCTTGGGATGTGTTAGGAGGAGGCATGATTGATCTTGATCTTAGTAATTGGAGTTGAGCCAAATATCTTTCACATTTTGCCCTTTCTTCACCAAGCTTTATGTTCAATTTATGATATCCTACAATAGTTAGTTATAGTCATTTGCAACTTTTTGGTAGTTGTCTCACTAAAATATGTTGTGTGTACCACCAAAGAAGTTGCCTCTAGTGTAGGAGTATCACTCACACTCTTGACTATAAATTTTCCTATCAACTTATATGGATCATCATCTATTAAGGGTCTATTATGATTAGGTACAATTAAACTTCGTGGCTTGCTTAGTACTCTAGAACACATCACTTGCTTCACTTTTTCTTCTTAATATGTTAAAAGTGATAATAAGAGAAATATCCCCACCTAGGAGAAGTAAGCAACCACTCTCACTTACCAATCTCCTAACTTGTTCTAGGGTTATGTTATCAATAATTACTTCAAAGATTGAAGCACTCTCTATTGTATCTAGATCATTACCCATTAATCTTGCAAATTCTCTTCTTACTATTATATTATTTTAGATTTTAGTTTTCACTTGAAAATAAAGCATTTTGAATTCTTTAGTTTTGATAAATTTATCAACTGACATGACTGTACACTCGAAATCATGACTCTGGTTGCCTGGAGCTGTCGGGTCAGATTTCAGCACGCACATGGACCCTTTCCCTCATTGCAATGGAGCAATCCGCCATGTCACTCTTGCTCACGTGGAATTAGCCAGTCGAGAGGAGGTAAGACACAGTGGGGGTCTAGCTTGTTGGAGAGTTGGACTTCACAGAGAGGGGTCGGCAAGTACTGTGGCCTTTGTTGTATGTTTCATTCGATTGTTGTTGTAGTTGAGATAACCCTATGACCCGAAGGGTCACTAGTTTCTTTTCTCCTATTTGGATTTCTAAGATTCCACCTTTGTGTGGGTAAGTGATTGTTCTTGTTGATGTCCTCTTCTCTTTGTATGCATTGTAAGAGGTCTTGTTGTATCTATCATTGTCTAGTTTCTTCTAACAACAAGAGGATGAATGTGTCTCCTTGCAGTAAGACAAATGTTTGTTGTTGAGGTCTTGGATGGATCTTGTGGATCTTGTCATGGATAGCCCTCACCCACTCTCCTCTCACTCCTAAGCACATTCATGAATCAGAAGAGAGGAAGTCATTTGATTACTAACCTTAACTAAATCTAGGTTTTTGACCTAGGGTTTGACTTGTGTTTTGACTTTGTTTTTACCTTGTGATGGAATTGAGGGTTTGCAATTTTATCTATTCTATTGTTTCTATATGCATGCAAACTAAATGATATAAAAAACATTCTTTTTGGTATTTTTTAGAGTATTTTGGAAATAAAAGTACTTCTAGTCTATGAAAGGGAAATATGTATGTAATTCTATATGACTTTTCCAATGCAATGTTAACCTATGTTTTTTGTATTTTTGATGTTTTGACTGCAATTTAATCTAAGAAAAGGAAAAGTGCTTCTTCTAATAAACTAGATCTAGAAATATGAAAGCATTTAATCTAACATGCAAGATCTAACTATCAAGGAAAAAGCAATGTTTTACTGTTCCCAAGAGAAAAATTGATTCTCTCATTACTATGAATTGAAAGAAAACAATGAAGGAACCTAAGAGAAATGAAGATTTGTTGACTCCACTACCCTCAACAATCCTTGTAATAGACAACCTCGAATCCTTTTGTGGCAGTAGGTGATCCTCTTGAAAACAAAATGACCCAAAGAAGCAAAAATAAGCTTTCATGAAGCTTGTATGAGCTCGATGAGAGATTGGATTGAGTACAATGGCATAGAATGAAGCAGCATGACGCTACTTGGTTGAAAACATAAAGTAAAAGGCACCTTTGTCCTATAAGAGCATTTGAATGCTAAGTTAGAGAGCAAAATTTGGCAAGAGTTGTGTGCACAATGAATTTGCCTCTCTTTGTGCTTGAGGGAGGGGGGTATTTATAGGTTTAGAAAAATGAATTTATTGGAGAGTTAACTCATTTGATTGATGGGTTAACAAGAATAGGTTGGGGAGTTAACAAGGTTGATTATCAAGTGAACTCAGATGATTGGAGAGTGATGAAGTAAAGATAGCTTATCACTCGAGAGGAAATGGAGGAGAGGGAATGCATGAGATTGATTGAAGAGTTAAATTGAGATCAAATAAAACTAATTATGCATGTGTGGGTGCATGAAATAGTTAACTCTATATCAGGGATCAAATACCATGCAAACAGAGAGAAAAAAAGTGAAAACAGAGAAAAAATGAGAGAGAAACTCAAGTTTTCTGCTCCTGTAAAAATGACAAGGTCACCCCTTTTGCAGTAGGGTCACCTGGGGGGCGACCCTAGGTCCCCCTGAGGGAGATCCAAGCTGGACAAGGTCAGATGCAGAGAAATAGGCTAGGAGATGGTAGAAGAGAGAAAAAGGATAGGTTTTGCATCAAGAAACAGGTCAGTCATATGGAAGAATCCAAATCTCCACTTGTGTTAGCAGGATCTCCCAAGGGAGATCTAGAAATAATAGGGAGAGATTTGGATTGGTTCAACGAAACTAAAAACTAAAAGCGGGAGGTGGACAAGGGGACCTCTAGAAGGCTTCTAGGAGGTGTACTAGAGGAAAAACAAAGCAGAGAGGTGAAAACTCACCTACAAGACTCTCACAAGGCTTAGGATTAAGGTTGAAAGCTAGAAAATACAAGTCGACAATTGTTGCAACAAGTGTCAAAAAGTGTCACAAACGAGGAGAGAAGGAAATCTACACGGAAGAAACAACACAACACAAGAAAAGAGGACACATCATCAAGAGGCTTGCTGCTTAAAGGACATTATTTCACACTTACATGTATGTGACAAGGATTTGAATCATCATAGGGGTCCCCATGGAGGCAGTACGTGATTTTTGTGCTTACATATTTGCCCCCTCAGGGACAGTAGTCTGCATGAAAGGTAGGTACCATTCTCAAACTAGGCCTTACCTATTGTCTATTTTCCCACAATTTATACCTGCAATAACTAGTGTTAATCTGACATTTAAATATATCAAAGTAAATAATGAAAACTGAAATGATGAATCTTACCATAGATCGCTTGAGTTCGACTAGTTGCTTGCCTTTGTCAGTTTGGACCTGTAGGGATGAGAGCACACAAAATAATGAACGAAATAGATGCATAAAAACAAAGAACTAGTCTTAAATGCATAAATAAGCTAAGCTATGGGCAAACAAAGTGAGCCACATTGTGAGATTGGAGAATAATCACAACAGAATCATTCATGTGAGCAGTCGATAGAGAGGTATTGTCAAGGAGATCATAGAGATGGCTGCCTCTTCTTTAGCTGTGATGAATTGGGTCTGCAATCAGTGAAAAACTCTTCTCTAAACCCTAGCTTTATTTTGTGAAAAATCTATTGAAATTGTCTATTTTTGGTGATTTTGTCTGTTGCATTATGTTCATCTCATCATTTAGAGGAAGATTGATCTTTCATTTTCTGAAATCAATCGAAAAATGAGGTTTTTAGAGTGATTTTTGCTTGAGGGATTTGCTCCTAGGGTCATGTCATGCCCACATTTTCCTTGTGGTCACAACACACATCGCACGTGTCATAGCCACATCTGTCATGTGGTTATGACACGAGATATGAAAAACTTTTCTCACACCGTCCTAAAAACCCCTTTCGCATGCGTACGCATGCTCAACGGTGTTCTCTCATGGCGAAACACTATACTCATCGGCGAAATACAAGTACAATGGCGTGCAAACGGAAACATATAGATCAACAAGAGGGTCGATACAACGCTGCTAACGTCATTGCAAGAGTGAGATTACCCAAGTTCTTAAATCGAACCCTCGGCAATGTTCGGTAGCAGAATGCCTTACGGCGTTAGTGGGAATTACGCTGCACTCATTTACGCACGTGGTTCGCTGATAGAAGAACCACTCCCCACGACGCCTTGTTCCGACTAAACCAGCTAGTGATCCCCCTATTTAGTCATTTTTTCAGCCAGGCACGGTTGTCTGTCTCCTCTCTTGTTTCCTGAAACATACCCCTCCTATGACTTAGCATTTTCAACAAGGCGGTTTGGTTGCCCTCTCTTCCCTTTCCACAAGTTCTTAAGTTGGATTATATCTTTATTGCCCTTACCTTAACTATCTCTTAGTTCATTTAGTGTGTTTATATTTCGGTCTCTCTCTCTCTTTCATTTTCTATACTTTCTTTATGTGCATCCTGTCCTTTCTTCGTGATTTACGTCAATCAGGGTTATTACTGCAGTTATTGTTGATATTAAACCTAATTTCAGGATGATCTAGGCCACAAAGGCTGGTTTACTATTTTGCTGGACTCAGTCTCCTAATCTTCCCCGATCTAGGTTCCTCCTCTTCGTAAATACTTAGTCAACTTGTACCTAAGCACAATTGACAGAAGGGTCCGTCAACTTAGTTCTCTTATCCCGTGTGAGATATGTCGCGCATTTTCTCCTCTGTGTTTTCCAATGTTGGTTTTTCCTTCTTCGGAACCTCTTACAGGTTTACATATGAGATCGTTTGCTACAGTTGAGATTAATATGGCCACAAGGATTGTCAGTGGTGGCTTCTTAAGTTTATTTCCAGTGTTCTTTTGAGTAAGGAGTTGTGTAATTTTCCTCTTCATTTTTCCGGGTGATTGTTAGTATGTTTTTAGTTGAAACTTCCGAGAAACTCTTTCCAGAGTATCACTGAATATTCCTAAACTCTCTTTACATTATAATTTTATTTTCTCTTGTTTAGAATTACTGTTGTTACTGTTACTCTTAGTTACGATTCATACACTGTTTGTAACTCGTATGACGTTGTCAATAGATGTAGGTGGTTCACCACTTTATAAAACTCTGTTCATGGTAATATAGCTTCTTTGGTTGTTGTGTTCAACACTTAATAACATCTCCTGTGAGAATATAATTGTTATTTATATATATATTTTTTTTTTCTCCATATCCATGAAACATAGTTTATAACGATTTTAAACGAGAGCCCAATAATTTGGTTCATAGATTTACTCCTCTGTATGTTATATATATATATATATATATATATATATATATATATATATATATATATATATATATATATATATATTTATATATATATATATATACATACATACATACATATATAATATATTTATTTTAATGTCTATGAAAAGGACGAATTGGTTTACCACAACCTATATATATATATATATATATATATATATATATATATATATATATATATATATATATATATATATATATATATATATATACAGATATATACGCATTATTATATTAGATATATAGCTATATACATAGACATATAGAATATATATATGCCTATATATAGAGCTATATAAAAATAAACAGCATTTAAATTCCAAATAACCCAAACATATGTTAGGGCCAAGCCCTAACATTTTATGTGCTGGAGTTACCACAGCCGACGGCGGCCATGGGCGGCGTGACAGAGGAGCGGGGTCGGGGTGGCCGCAGAGCGGCGGTCGGGAATTTATGGTGGCCGCAGAGCGGCGGACGGGGGTTTATGGTGGCCGCAGAGCGGCGGACGGGGGTTTATGGTGGCCGCAAAGCGGTAGACAAGATCCGCGGGAGGCATAAGGGTATGGAGGAGGGGGGGAGATGTGGAGTGGGGCGGAGCCCCACCCACATTCCCACGACGTGGGGTGTGGGTGGGGCTCCGCCCCACTCCACACCTCCAAATATAACATAAAACCTGCGGTGGGGTTTTCTTCCCCACCGCCCATTGTAAATAACGACTGTGTATTTTGTTATCCGCGGCTTAATTTTTTTTTTGACAGTCTTTCACCATTCGTTGATTATTATCAATAATAAAATATCTTCAAATATATATATATATATATATATATTTATATATTCATATATAAATATATATATATATATATATATATGTATATATATAACAACGATAATATATTTATATATATATATATATTCCATATATATATATATATATATATATATATATATATATATATCCCCTTTTTTTTTTATATAACAATTATAATTACTTTCAATTTCTCTATTATTTTCTAAAATGATAATTACTCAAAATGAGAAATATATATATATCTCTATATATATAGTTATAAAGTATTTAGAGAAAAATATTATATTTGTATAATTCCAATTTCGACAATTTTTTTTTAAATTCACTACTCTATGCATTTTCTCCAAATCAACCTATTATAAAGAAATTGTCATAACAATTAGATATAAATATATATATATATATATATATATATATATATATATATATATATATATATATATATATATATATATATATATATATATATATATATATATATATATATCCCAATTTCACCAAATGATAAATAGCTCTTCCCTTATTATAAGTATAAATTTTCCATTGTTATAAACATATAAGACTTGTAAATTTACAAACAGATTATATTTACATGCTAGATTTCCTCTAATTCTTCTAAATTAACAGAATCCATTATTATGGAGGAAACTCAAATATTTAAAAAACTGTCTTTTCCATTTCAACATTGAAAAGGAAACTAGCATTTCAACTAAAGAAGCAATTCCAAACTTTCAAATGTAAACAACTCAGATTAAGTTGCAAAAACGAACTTATTCTTTTCAGTAATACTTGAAACACAAAAATTGCTATTGAACAAAGGTTGCAAACATCCACTTAAAATTTAAGCACAGTCATATTACAACTTCTCAAACATGAATACCAACTTCCCAGATATGAACTTTCTCCTCCCAAACAGTATACAACTGAAAACTTATGACAACCAATAAAAGTCCAATAATAACAAGACCAGGGAGGTGATTTTCTTCACTCCCAGAATATCAGTAATTTACAACAATAACAAGAGAGGTGTTCTCTCTTCATTTCTATGAAATAATCCAGGCCTAATTCTCATGACAAGAAGATGATCTGTTTCTTCATAAATAGCCCACCAGAAGCTCCAAGAGAAAGAAAAAAACCTACGTATCAAAGACAAACAAAGAAGAAAAATACCACTCGTCTAGCTCTCCTCCCTACCGTAGACCCACAAGAGGGTCACCCCCGAGCTAGGGAGACCATACTCACACCTGGGTACTCAAACACTCCACTTCACAACAGAAACAACAACAATCCCAAAGCACACATACACCCGTGGCTATTTTACACAATACGGAAACTCAACTACAGTGAGTTTCATAAGGGGCAGGAGAGTGGATACACTCGACTCCAGAGTGTCACCCTGACAGATAAATGAACTCATATAAATTTCTCTTGGTCTCAACCAAGTGTGATCACAATTTGTAAGAAATCTGTATTTGACTCTCAAGTCAAAATACAGTCACAGATACATGCCCTCAAGGCTTTCAACATCCCAAAAGATGGAACAGGTATGCACCCGAGGAGGATCTCTCCTCCCCTACCCCAAACTTGATGAGCATTTCTCCCAAGTGGGAGACGCTCTGTCAAACACCCGACAAGAACCCCACAGAAAACAAATTTAAACACATATTCCAAACACATTTCATACACATTTCAGTTCTACCAAAACAAAGGTAAAATTCAGACCAACCTTGCAAAGCCCTCCTGGAATGAAGTTGTTGCAGAGTCCACAGAGTTCACTTCCAAGCTTAGCCACCAACTCCCTCTCCCTTCTCTATCTTCCAAACTAACTTCTCTATATTTGGTAAGGCCAAAATGAAAGTTTTTCCCCAAAATTCAACTAACTCCCTCTCATCCCAAAATTTGAAAATAAATAACCCAAAATTCTCTTTCTTTCTAATTTTTGAGAAATGGGGAAGTGACACTTGTCACCTCCTCACCCTTCCCAAAAATCACTATTCTGTCCAGGTGGCTTATGTCACTCTCCATTCCCAAGGGTACTCCTTATTCCTTTCATGTGACTCCACTTTCTCATAGGAGAAATAAAAAAAAAGAGTTAAATGGGAACAAGACAGGTGACCCATGCCTCTTTCTCCTTTCTTCACATGGGTGTCCCCATAGTACATGGGGGAATCTTACTAAAGAAGAGGTAACTTTTACTAATGGATGGCATCTCTTATCTAGGGAAAAGTAGAGGGGATGGGTTGAGTGTTGGTACAACCCATCATGTCCCCTCCTACCTCCAATTTTCGCCACTTAACTTCAGGGAAAGGTTAAGTTGACTAGATGGAGGTTACTCAAGGGTTACCCATGCCAAATGGGCCCCTGGACCCATGGGGTAGAACCCAGGGTCAATTTTAACCCATACAAGACACCCCAGGTCAAGGTAAAGCACAAGAAAAAGGGCCTCATAATTTAAATAAAAATAGAAATTTCAAATTCAATCTCTTTACAACACTTACTTATAAAAAATAATATTACATGAGGGTAACCTAACCCACTCGACCATACGAAAGACCACATTACATCATGACATCAAACACAAAGAGATCTTGGTTCATCGTGGAACCAGATCGGCTTAACAGGGAATAACAATTAACAAGGTGTGGAATGATCTCCGAAATCTGTGGTTTGATTAGTAGTCCCTGCACACTCAATTACAAGATCAGTAACCACATAAATTCATCATAGCCGAAGCAACTTAAATAACACATGCATTCTCATGCCTTAGTACAATCTAACATAATTAAAAATCATATTACAATTTTCCATCATCTCTAACATCTCTAATTCATTTTTCTGAAAAGTAACTTATCCAAACATCACCCAATTAGTTTTTCCGAAAACATAATAAAGTTAAATAGTCTGACAAATTTCGGGAACTGCTATCCCACAAATATGAAAGTAACAATAACAGCACTGTAAAGAGTCATGACAACAGTAGTAAAAAGGGCGGTCCTCACATCCTCTCCCCCTAAGACGGTACTTCCTCCTGGAAGTCGTCAAAAAGGTGAGGATACAGGGTCTTCAATCTCTCTGCATCTTCCCATGTTGCAGTGACTTCGTCGTATAAGTCCCATTGGACTCTAACCTGGTCCAGCTCTCGACCTCGAAGGGCCAGCTTCCGTCGAGCCAATATGCGAATTGGCTCCAACGCCAGTTGTCCGTCTGCCTCTACCTGAAGAGCACTCCAATCCAACACATGAGATAAGTCAGAAATATATTGACGTAAAACTGATACATGAAATACATCGTGGATACGTGACAGGCTAGGTGGCAAGGCTAGACGATAGGCTACTGGTCCTATCCGCTCCAAGATTTCGAAAGGTCCTACAAATCGAGGTGCGAGTTTAGAGCCTTTTCCGTAACGGATTGGACTTTTGTGCGGCCGCACTCTCAAAAATACTCTTTCCCCCACAGAGAAGCTTCGGTCTGTCCTCTTAGCATCAGCATACTTTTTCTGCCTGTCCTGTGCTTCCAGAAGCCTCTGTCTTATCTGTTTAACTTGCAGTTCCATATTCTGAACTATCTCTGGTCCGATGACTGTTCTGTCCTCTATACGATCCCAACTCAAAGGTGTTCTGCATGGTCTGCCATATAATGCCTGGAAAGGAGGCATACCCAACAAGCTATGATGCCCATTATTGTAGGCGAATTCAACTAGATACAGGTACTCCTCCCATCTAGACTGGTGATCCATCACATACATGCGAAGCATGTCTTCTAACACCTGGTTAACTCTTTCTGTTTGTCCATCAGTTTCCGGATGATATGCAGAACTGAAGTTGAGCTGTGTGCCCAACGCCTGATGTAAGGCTTTCCAGAACGATGAAGTGAATACGGAGTCTCTGTCAGATATAATGCGGCGAGGTACTCCATGAAGTCTAACAATCTGATCAAGAAACACCTTTGCCACTGATGGTGCATTGTACGTTGTACATATTGGTGAAAAATGCGCCACTTTGGTCAGCTTGTCAACTGTCACCATAATAGCATCATGGCGACGTGATGACATAGGTAGACCAATGATAAAATCCATAGAAATGGTATCCCATTTCCATTCAGGTATCTCGTGAGGGTACAACAGTCCCGCTGGATGCTGATGTTCGGCCTTGACCCTCTGACATTCCAGGCAACGAGCAACAAATTCAGCAATGTCACGCCTCATCCCAGCCCAATGATAAAGCTGTCGTAAATCAGCATGCATCTTCTTCACTCCTGGGTGTGCTGCGTAGGGTGCTCTATGAGCCTCTGATAGGATTACTGTACGAAGATTACCCGCATGGGGTACATATATGCGTTGCCGATGTCGAAGCATTCCATCAGAATCAAGGGTATATCCTGTAAATTTGCCCTCAAGGGCCTTCTGATTTAGTACTGCCTGCTGCACTTCAAGAAACCATTCGTCCTCCGGCAGATGCTGTAAGATGCGATCCTTCAAGTCCATCTTCAAGGTCAGGGTCTGGATCTCGTGGCGTCTTCGACTCAGAGCATCAGCGACCACGTTCTCCTTCCCTTTTATATAATGGACATCGAAGTCATATTCGCATAGGAATTCCATCCAACGTCGTTGGCGGGCGTTCAAATTAGGCTGTGTAAAAATATACTGCAAACTATGATGGTCTGAATGGAGTTCAAAGCGTCGCCCTAAAAGAAAGTGTCTCCAGCGAACCAAGGCATGAACAACAGCTGCAAGCTCTAAGTCGTGCGTAGGATAGTTTAACTCATGTGTCTTTAGTTTCCGCGATTCGTATGCGATCGCTCGTCCATCCTGCATAAGCACGGCTCCCAAACCTTCTAATGATGCATCCGTGCAAACTACAAACTCTTCCGAAGGATCTGGAACTGCTAAAATAGGAGCGCTCGTAAGACGCTCTTTGAGGACTCCAAAAGCCTTTTCACACTGCTCGGTCCAAGTGAAACCCTTCCCTTTTCGCTGAAGGGAAGTAATGGGATGTGCTATCCTGGAGAAACCTTCGACAAACCGACGATAATACCCAGCTAACCCCATAAAGCTTCTGACCTCTGTCACGTTCGTGGGTGCCGGCCACTCCTGGATTGCTCTAATTTTAGATGGATCTACGGAGATGCCATCGCCTGATAAAATGTGTCCCAAATACTGCACCTCTGTCCTGAAGAAGGCACACTTCGTCAAGTTGCCATAAAGTTGCTGCTCTCGTAATTTCTGCAAAACTTGACGCAAGTGCTCTACATGCTCCTCCTCAGTCCGTGAATAAATCAGAATGTCATCTAGGAATATGATCACGAACCGGTCTAGGTATGTACGGAACACCCCGTTCATGAGACTCATGAATACTGCAGGAGCGTTCGTTAACCCGAAAGGTACCACTGTGAATTCATAATGGCCATATCTGGTTCGAAAAGCAGTTTTATGAATATCTGACTCCGTGATGCGCAATTGATGATACCCAGATTTTAGATCGATTTTCGAGAACACTCTGGCTCCCTGCATCTGATCAAAAAGGTCGTCAATCCTAGGTAGAGGATAACGATTCTTCACCGTCACCTTGTTCAACTGCCTGTAGTCCATGCATAGACGAAGAGACCCATCCTTCTTCTTCACGAAGATCACTGGTGCGCCCCATGGTGAAACGCTAGGTCGGATGTGTCCCTTCTCAAGTAATTCTTCCAACTGCAGCTTAAGTTCTGTGAGTTCATGGGTCGTCATTCTATAGGGTGCGCGGGATATCGGCTCTGCACCTGGCACTAAGTCAATGTGGAAGTCCACTTCTCTACGTGGAGGCATACCAGGTAATTCTGGCGGAAACACATCGGCAAACTCTCTAAGGATAGGGTGATCATCTAAAGTAGCCTCAGGTTCATCCTCTGCTCTATCACTGACTGTGATGGCAAACATCTGACATCCCTTCCGCATACAGCGCTTAAGCTGTTGTGCGGATATCATACGAACTGCCGTGGGCTTTTGAATGCCCACTATCTCAACCGACGAACCATGATCGTCTAAACAGCTAATCGTTCTCTGGCGACAATCAAGCTTGGCTCTATGTGCCGCAAGCCAATCCATACCCAGAACTACTCCGTAAGACCCTAATGGCATAATCCTAAGGTCGCACGTTGTGGTGAAGGGTCCCAATGTGATCTCACAGTCTTTAACCAAGGTATCTATTGACATCCTGGCCCCTGAGGCCAACTCAACTTCCCACCTAATGTCTTGCCTAGAAGCCACCAGCCTGCAACGCTCCACTAACGATGTAGACAAAAAAGAGTCAGTAGCTCCTGAATCAAAAAGGATCGAGATGGGAAAGTCTCTAATCGTACCTGCTGCCTCGATGACAGAAGCCTGAAAATCGGCCTGGCGGTTATCAACCGCTGCAAACATGTGGTGAGATCTGCCCACGTCACCTACGGTCTGCTCAGACCCTCCTGATCGGGGCTGACCCCCTGCAGTAAATCCCTGCGGACACTCTCTAGCCAGATGCCCTGCCCCACCACATACATAACATGGTCCTCTAACCTGTAACTGCCCTGACTGTGTTCTGCCCGACTGTTGTTGCCCGGTCCGTCCGGTGGATCCCTGTGAGCCTCTGTAAGACTGCTGGGACCTTGCGGGTCCTGCCGATGAACCCTGCTGTCTCTGATCCCTGCGTGGTCCCTGCTGCTGCCATCCACGGTTTTGTCCTCCCAGTCCCCTCTGTTGAAATTTGGATTTTTGCTGATGTTGCTGTTGCTGTGGAGGCCTAGGAGGTAATGATGAAGCATTATATCCTCCTCTCTGTGTTGTGTTTTGAGGCCTTCGGAAATTTTGTTGTTGTTGGGGATTTCGTTCCTGGTACTGTGAGCGTGAATTCTGTCCTCGTCCCTGAATTTCCTCTGATATAAGGGCCTTTTCAACAGCCTCGCTCATGGTTTGGGGATTTGCCATACGAACTGGTCCTGATATCCCGTGATTTAGCCCCCTGATGAATTTGTGTATTAAGATTTTCTCGTCGTGGAGGTATTCCGCATAACGAGAAAGTTCTATAAATCGGCTCTCATACTGAGTAACGGTGAGTCCCCTCTGCTGTAGATCATGAAACTCATCAATTCTG